>JBBGZY010000323.1:8640000-9895000 GCA_037952925.1 Lithobates clamitans | reverse complement strand
TCCTCAAATGGTGACAGGACAGTGCATGCATCCCTGATCATGGCCCACTGGCGTGGGGAAAAAACCAAGCTCCCCTGACCCTGTCCTGGTGCCATAGTCACACAGGTACTCATTGATGGCCCTCTGCTGCGTGTGCAGCCGCTGCAGCATGGCCAACGTTGAGTTCCATCTGGTGGGCATGTCACAGATTAGGCGGTTCTTGGGCAGGTTAAACTCCTTTTGGAGGTCTGCCAGCCGAACACTGGCATTATATGACCAGTGGAAATGCACACAGACTTTCCTGGCCTGCCTCAGGACATCCTGTAAGCTTGGGTACCTGCCCAAGAACCGCTGCACCACCAAGTTAAGGACGTGAGCCAAACAGGGCACATGGGTCATTTGTGCCTGTCGGAGGGCAGAGAGGAGGTTGGTGCCATTGTCGTCAACCACCATTCCTGCCTTAAGTTGGCATGGCGTCAACCACCTCTGAACCTGCTCCTGCAGAGCTGACAGAACCTCTGCCCCAGTGTGGCTCCTGTCCCCCAAGCACACCAGCTCAAGCACCGCATGGCATCTTTTGGCCTGTGTACTTGCGTAGCCCCTTGAACGGCTACAGAGCACTGCTGGTTCCGAGGACAAAGCACAGGAAGAGGCCATGGAGGAAGAAGAAGAGGGGGTGGAGGAGAGAGGTGTGTCACAATCATTAGCATTTTGGAGGCGTGGTGGCGGAACAACCCCCAACACTACTGCACCTTGTCCTGCATCCTTCCCAGCTGCCAGCAGAGTCACCCAATGTGCCGTGAAACTTAGGCAGTGTCCCTGTCCATGCCTGCTGGACCATGAGTCAGCGGTAATATGCACCTTACCGCTGACCGCCCTGTCTAGCGAGACATGGACATTGCCTTCCACATGCCGGTAGAGAGCCGGAATCGCCTTCCGTGAGAAAAAGTGGCGTTTGGGTACCTGCCACTGAGGAACCGCACATTCCACAAACTCACAGAAGGGGGCAGAGTCTACCAACTGAAAAGGCAGCAGTTGAAGTGCTAGCAATTTTGCCAAGCTAGCATTCAACCGCTGGGCATGTGGATGGCTGGTAGCAAATTTCTTTCGGCGGTGCAGCAGCTGGGGCAGGGAAATTTGCCTGGTACAATCTGACGTCGGTGTACCAAAAGCAGATTCCCCACAAGTACTTGGCTGTGACACACCTAATTCTACACCTTCATTCCTCTCAGTGCAGGTCTCAGAGAGGACTGAAGGTATAGTGGGGTTGGAAATCTCAGCTGATGAGGAGCAAGGAGAGGTCCTCTTTATTCTTTGGTGTGGGTCTTTCAGATACGCTTGCCAACAAACTGCATGGCAGGTCAACATATGTCTGGTCAAGCATGTGGTACCCAAGCGGGAGATGTTTTGGCCACGCGAGATACGCTTGAGACATATGTTGCAAATAGCAGCGATGCGATCTGATGCACTCGTCTCAAAAAAGGCCCACACCAAAGAACTTTTTGAATAACGTGCAGAGACTGCAGCGCTCTGCACATGTGGAGCTTTGGGGTGTGATGCAGTCAATGTGCTGCCCTTAGGCTGGCCCCTGGAGGGCATCCTGCCTCGTTGATGATGTGCCGCCTCCTCCTCTCTCCTATCAGGCACCCACGTTGAGTCAGTGACCTCATCATCCCCTCCCTCCTCATCACTGGAGCAAACCTGGCAGTATGCTGCAGCAGGGGGAGCATGACTGCCAGATTGCTGTCCTTCTTGGGCACCCCCTCTGTCCGTGCTCATGTTACTGCCTTCATCGAGCTCAGTATAATCATCAGAGCCTTCCAAACGCTGGGCATCCTCTTGGAGCATGTACCCAACACTGTGGTCAAACAGTTCGAGGGACTCCTCAGGAGGACATGGTGGGGCTAGGGAAGGAGTCACTGATGACATTGAGCCGAGGTAAGAGGCCGCTGCTTTGCCAGACAAAGTACCTTGGGCATGGGTGAGAGAGGATGAGGAGGATGAGGACGGCTTGGTCATCCACTCGACCAAGTCTTCCGCATGTTGCGGCTCAACACGGCCAGCTGCCGAAAAAAAGGCCAAGCGTGTCTCACGGCCACGTGCTGATGAGGATGCACCGTCTCCACGACCAGCACTAGAGATATAGAGATATAGAGATATAGAGATATAGAGATATAGAGATATAGAGATATAGAGAGAGATATAGAGAGAGATATAGAGAGAGATATAGAGAGAGATATAGAGAGAGATATAGAGAGAGATATAGAGAGAGATATAGAGAGAGATATAGAGAGAGATATAGAGAGAGAGATAGAGATAGATAGAGATAGATAGAGATAGATATAGAGATAGAGATAGAGATAGAGATGATAGAGATGATAGAGATAGAGATGATAGAGATAGAGATGATAGAGATAGAGATGATAGAGATAGAGATAGAGATAGAGATAGACACACATACTGATACTGCAGCTAGCAAAATCAACTGCCTGCCTGTAGTATGAGAACACCACCAACCTTCTACAGGTAGCTTTAGCTGAACACTGAGGTGGACGCACCCCACTAACTTGTAGGTTTAGCTGAACACTGAACAGGACGCACCCCACTAACTTGTAGGTTTAGCTGAACACTGAGGTGAACGCACCCCACTAACTTGTAGGTTTAGCTGAACACTGTGAGCAGGATGCACTGCACTAACTGTAAATAGTCTAGCTGCCTGACTGTGGTACTAATAGGATCAAAAGAACACCAGCAATTATCTTCAGGTAGCTGTATATACTGTAACAAGACAAGCCTGCCTGTCAGTAAGAAGATAGCAGGAACGGATCTAGCTGAACACTGTGAGCAGGATGCACTGCACTAACTGTAAATAGTCTAGCTGCCTGACTGTGGTACTAATAGGATCAAAAGAACACCAGTAATTCTCTTCAGGTAGCTGTAAATACTGTAACAAGACAAGCCTGCCTGTCAGTAGGAAGATAACAGGAACGGATCTAGCTAAACTGAATACTATATATATATATATATATATATATATATATATATATATATATATATATATATATATATATATATATATATATATATATATATATATATATATATATATATGTATATATTTATTTATACGGACGCTGTGAGATGAGGTGGCGTTCACCACTGTATTGTTATGGGTCAATTATCAGGGAAGAAGATTCCCCCTCCAGATGTAGGTATATGTAGATATATATATATATATATATATATAGTATTCAGTTTAGCTAGATCCGTTCCTGTTATCTTCCTACTGACAGGCAGGCTTGTCTTGTTACAGTATTTACAGCTACCTGAAGAGTATGAAGAGTATGTGCAACACCTGGGATGCAAATATATACACAATACACTGTAAGTGCAGCTAACTGACTGACTGTTCTGCCTAATCTATCTAACTCAAATCAAATGTCACTGTCTGTGTCTCTCTCTCAATGAATGCCGGAACACACACTACACAGGGCCGCCGTGCAGGCGGCCTTATATAGTGTGGGGCGTGTACTAAATCCCCTGAGCCATAATTGGCCAAAGCCTCCTTGGCTTTGGCCAATTACGGCTCTCTGTTCAGGCGGCGCTGTGATTGGCCAAGCATGCACTATGACCCGCATGCTTGGCCAATCATCAGCCAGCAATGCACTGCGATGCCGCAGTGAATTATGGGCCGTGACGCGCCACACGAATTTGGCGCGAACGGCCCATATCGTTCGCAATTCGGCGAACGACCGAACAGCCGATGTTCGAGTCGAACATGGGTTCGACTCGAACACGAAGCTCATCCCTAGCGATAGATAAGGTAAGCAAAGAGGTTTGGGTTTTTCGGGGACACTATCAGATATCTTTATAAAACTTCTTACAGTACTGTATTATATTACTTTGGGTTTCTCAGAGCCCCTTGGACTTCTCATAGCCCCTTGGACTACTCAGAGCCCTTGGACTACTCAGAGCCCTTGGACTACTCAGAGCCCTTGGACTACTCAGAGCCCTTGGACTACTCAGAGCCCTTGGACTACTCAGAGCCCTTTCTTCTGTCACCCAAACGGACTTCTACCGAGGTTCATACATTTACATACATGTTTTTAACACTACACCTTCTGTTAACCCCATATAGGGAAACTGTCTTTTAAACTAAAGTCACGGTGAAAGAAATAATAATTAAATCAGACTCACCGAACTTAGAAACTTGGATGATGATCTTGGATGATGATCATCCCATGAATAATGACCACCCCACACGCTGCCACCAACTGATAGGGGAGC
Organism: Lithobates clamitans; assembly: GCA_037952925.1. NCBI lineage: Eukaryota > Metazoa > Chordata > Amphibia > Anura > Ranidae > Lithobates > Lithobates clamitans. The sequence continues at coordinate 9,890,734 of JBBGZY010000323.1, read as the reverse complement.
TAACGATCTTGTTCTAGGAGCAAGTGAACCTCTTCTTGAAATATGTGCCTAGAGTGTTCTTTCAAACCCAATCAGGCCCGGAGATCATTCCAGTAAGAAAATAAATGACACAACAGTCAAATGCCTGGAATGTTCTGCTTTTACTTCCATAGACAATCACTTATATAATCAAAATGACATCACAAAAAAGTTCAACCGTTTCATTAATATATGCTAAAATTACAGACAGTACGTATACATCAGATGTTTAAAAAACACCTAAAAATGAGACATGATTTCTTCATACAGAAACTGTCAAAGAAAAAACTTCATGCGTCATTTCGGGGAAATCATGTTATTTACAAGGATTTGAAACTAACTTTTGATAGACGTCACGTATACATATTATTCTAAGATGGATACATATTTTTATAGATTTTTATAGCTAAAATAAAGCACAGCAAGCTAAAATATCCCTACACTTACCATATCGGATGATGAGAGCAGCGGGGAGCTCCCATCATCCAATTCTAGTTCAGAATAGGAGCCAGTGGAATGTATTCGATCAGAGTCAGCGGAAGAAACCACCCCTCCTAAAAGAGTAAGGAGATCAGGACCGTTTACGTAAATGGGTGACCCCGCCTCCCTCTGACAACACGGGGAAAGCCACAGGGAAGTCCCCGTGAAGTCCTCGTGTGCCAAAGGATGGCGGGGTCACAGGGTGGCCCCGCCCTCCATTATATAAGAAGTGTCAGAAGAACCGAAGCACACGGCAGAAGACTCTCACTGAGGCGGATCGTGCGGACAGAGTGGAGAAGAAGGAGGAAGAAGATGGAGAAGAAGAAAAGGGAGAAGAAGAAAAGGGAGAAGAAGAAAAGGGAGAAGAAGGAGATGGAGGAAGAAGAAGAACATCGAAGGGAGACCAAAAGAAAGAAGATGGAAGAAGAAGCGTAAAGAAGAGGAAATTAATTAAGGACTTGTCAAAAACCGTCTCTTGTGTTTAACCTTTTTGACACTTTTTTTGTGAAATGGTAGAGGTACATTTGTACCCCATTACCAATTCACACTGGGGGGCCGGGATCTGGGAGTCCCCTTGTTAAAGGGGGCTTCCAGATCCGGATAAGCTCCCTGCCTACAGACCCCCACAACCACTGGACAAGGGTTGTGGGGATAAGGCCCTTCTCCCCATCAACATGGTGACAAGGTGCTCTGGGGGTTACCCCAAAGCACCCTCTCAATGTTGAGGGCATGTGGCCTGGTACGGTTCAGGAGGGGGGGCGCTTTCTCATCCCCCCTCTTTTCCTGCAGCCTGCCAGGTTGCATGCTCAGATAAGGGTCTGGTATGGATTTTTGGGGGGACCCCACGCCATTTTTTGTTAAATTTTGGTGCGGGGTTCCCCTTAAAATCCATACCAGACCTGAAGGGTCTGGTATGGATTTTGAGGGGGACCCCCATGCATTTTTTTTAAATTTTGGTTCTGGGTTTCCCTGTGGGGGAATCCCATGCCGCTTTTATCAATGAACTTTTATGTGTATTGCCGGACCGGCAATTCATTATAGCCGGCACGAGCGATAGTAGTTTTACAATAGTTAGTAATGATAGTAGCGACAGTAGTTTTACATGACTTTTTTTCCTTTAGAAATGTCATTTTGCTGTCAGACTGTTCTAAACAAGGGAAACATGTGCCCCTTTACAGGCATATTCTAGACACCCCCCAGGTAGTAGTGATAGTAGAGATAGTAGTTTTACGTGACTTTTTTTCCTTTAGAAATGTCATTTTGCTGTCAGACTGTTCTAAACAAGGGAAACATGTGCCCCTTTACAGGCATATTCTAGACACCCCCCAGGTAGTAGTGATAGTAGAGATAGTAGTTTTACGTGACTTTTTTTCCTTTAGAAATGTCATTTTGCTGTCAGACTGTTCTAAACACGGGTAACATGCGCCCCTTTACAGACATACTATAGACATCCCCCAGCCAAGAAATTTAAAGGAATATTACACTTTTATTGTTTCACTTTATGCATTATTAAAATCACTGCTCCCGAAAAAAATGGCAGTTTTTAAAACTTTTTTTGCATTGATACATGTCCCCTGGGGCAGGATTTAGGTCCCCAAACACTTTTTATGACAATACCATGTATATAAGCCTTTAAAATTAGCACTTTTGATTTCTCCCATAGACTTTTAAAGGGTGTTCCGCAGCTTTTGAATTTTCTGCGAACACCCCAAATTGTTCACTGTTCGGCAAATGGGCAAACAGCCAATGTTTGAGTCGAACTCATGATCGACCCGAACATAAAGCCCATCCCTACCGACGATTTCTTTGACTGCCATTTTAACCATGTTTCTGACTTCCCTGTTAATCAACCATGTTTTTGCCTGCCACTTTGACTGATCTTTTGCCCTTCTACTTTAGCACACAGGGGTCTCACATATGTGAGGGGCTTCAGAATAGTAGAGAAAATTATTTTTTGGTTTTCTGTGTTCCCAGAACAGGGTCTGGTTGCCCAGAGGCTTCAAAGAGATTTGGGTGGGAGAAGCCTCTACCCCTGTCCCCCTGGCCCTAAGCTTGATGGTCCTTCCTGCTGCCTGGACCAATACTTTGGCTGTGTTGACCATATCTCTGCCCGCTGCCTCTACTGACTATGGACAGTATTTCTGCCTGGGCATCTCTACCTGCTTCCTGGACCAATGCTTTGGCTGTGCTGACAGTATCTCTGCCTGTACTAACTATGGACAATATTCCTGCCTGCTGCCTGGACGATTGCGTTTGCTGTCGCTGACCACATCCCTGCCTGCACCGATGCTCTCCTTTGTGGACCACTGCACTACCAAAACCACAGGTAATATTTTGTTATTTGGTATGTACATGTTATGTGTTAGAAATATGAAGGGCCTTCAAAAATGTGATTTGTAGTCAGGAAATTATATCTGTAATTTATGCTCCTAGGATGTCTGGAGGTACTATTTGGATGTTGGGCCTTTGTATATGGCCAGGCTGTGTAAAAGTCTCACACATGTGGTATCATTAAACTCAGGAGGAGTAGCAGAATGTATTTTGGGGTGTCATTTTTGCTATGTACATGCTATGTGTTGGAAATATCTTATAAATGCACAACTTTGTGTAAAAATAATGCGTTTCCATTTTTTCCCACATTTTTTGAAAACTTCTGGAAAAAATGAACCATTCAAAAGACTCATTATGCCTCATAGATTATACGTTGGGGTATTTGCTTTCCAAAATGGGGTCATTTTGTGGGCGTTTCCATTGTCCTGGTGCTCCATGGCCTTTAGAATTGAGATAAGTTGTCATGAAATTATGTGTAATTTTCTCCTAGAATGCCTGGAGGTGCTACTTGGATGTTGGGCCTCTGTATGTGGCCAGGCTGTGTAAATGTCTCACACATGTGGTATAACCATACTCAACAGGAGTAGCAGAATGTATTTTTGGGTGTAGTTGCAAGTATGAATATGCTGTGTTCAAGAAATAACCTGTCAATATGATAAGTTTGTGTAAAAAAAAAAAAATATTAATTTTCCCAAGAATTGTGGGAAAGAAATTACAACTTCAAATAACTCACCATGCCTCTTACTAAATACCGGTCTACTTTCCAAAAAGGGGTTATTTGGGGGGTATTTGTACTTTCCTGAATTGTTAGTGTCCCTAGAAATGAGTTAGGCCTTCAGTACAAAAGGCGTGATCAGATGTAATCAATTTTCAGTGATTTGTTAGTTTCTCTAGAAATGAGATAGGCCTTCAGTACATCAGGCGTGATCAGATGTAATCAATTTTCAGCGATTTGCACCCCAACTTGTAGACTCTATAACTTTCACACAGACTAAATAATATCCACTAATTTTGGTTATTTTTACCAAAGATATGTAGCAGTATAAATTGTGGCCTAAATTTATGAAGAAAAATTACTTATTTGCAAAATTTTACAATAGAAACTAAAAAAAAAAGTGTTTTTTTTTTAAGATTTTCACATATCACAAAAATAAAAAACCCAACAGTTAATAAATACCACCAAAAGAAAGCTCTATTTGTGAGAAAAAAAATATAAAAATTTTGTTTGGATACAGTGTACCACGGCTGAGTAATTGTCATTCAAAATGTGAGCACTGAAAGCTGAAAATTGATCTGGGCAGGAAGATGTTTAAATGCCCTGTATAGAAGTGGTTAATATTAGTTACATGCTCGACCAATCTTGTCTGCAACATACATACATTCATTTTCTTTACATAAATTGAGCTTATGTGATATAAAAGAAAAAACCTTTACCTGTAATACAAATAGAACAGATAAATGCCTGGACACATTTTTAGACAAAGTCATATCACATTTTTTTTTTATATAACAAATACATTTTTAAGGGAATGAAAAATCAAAGCTGAATTATACCTAAGTAAACTTTCTTGTAAGCACTGTATAGTAAATATTTGCTATGTAATTTAAAGATCTTACATGTCAATTAAAAAGGAATTTTACAAACCTTTAATAAAGTCTGTGTATTGTATTTGAGAAGAGATTTCCCTCATGAGCCATCAATGGCTAGATCCAATGCAATATTAAAGTCGTCTTTGAACGTTAGAAATTTCTCTTTTTTATTGAGAAATTTCTTTTAGGGCTGTTTTTTTAGTGAGTCCAAAAGTTCAAACATGACTTAGACCTGTTTAAATACAATACAGTAAGTTAATTATTTATATACTATTGAATATGGCTCTCTTATAATTCTGGAAACAAAAATTGAATTTTTATGGTTCAATTAGGTTTTTATTAATTTTAGACAAGTTTATAACAAAGAAAGAATAACAACAAAGCAAGAGACCTGGCATCAAGTTTCTTGGTTTACCAAGATACAAAATATATATAAAATTCAAACTAGTGAAATCAATTGACCAAACATTGATCCTTTACATTGTTTCATTGTCTGTGGGTCATATGTATGCGATATTAGACTGTAAGGCGTTGAGTATCCTGGTCAAGGAAGCCCCAATGGGGACCTTCTGCTTCCTTGAACTCAGAGGGACTGGGTAGGAATACTAAGGAGGAAATGTGCAAACCTAACATCTGCAATAAAGTGCACAAACTTATAAAGTGTATGGAGTAAAAGGCATAAATAATCCTCCACTAAAAGGAAGGACAGTTATTAGAATAGATTACATTGGTACAAATCTTGGAAAACCTGGAAAAAGAAATTAGAAATAAGAAAGGACATGAGAGAAGGGAAAGATCAGGTTTGTTCAATAGGAGAACAAGAGGGGGGGGGGGAAGACAGTGAACCTCGATCTGTAAAACCAACCATGGGGTACAACCCACGTTTTTTAATACTAAACCGTGTGTGACCTTTAGGGGGGATTCGTATTCTTCAATCTCTTTTTAAGTTTGTCTGAAGTGGAGTAATGTCTCCAGACACTCCAGACATATGAAAATTTAGCTTGTTTATCAAGGACATTGGCCTGCATTTCTTCCATTAACATTATATTGTTTACCTCATTGACCCATTCCATTATAGAGGGGGGAGTGGTAGTTTTCCAGTGTCTGGGAATGAGCTGTCTACCTGCACTAATGAAAAACTTCAAAAGACTGTTTTTCTGTGATTTTACGGCCCCTGGTAAAATGGAAAGGAGGGCAATGGTGGGAGAAGGTATCAGAGGTTTATCATATAGCTCTGAATAAATGTGGGAAATCTGCATCCAAAATGGTAGAAGCCTATCGCATTCCCACCAGATGTGTAAATAATTACCTTTCTTGGAGTTGCATCTCCAGCACGTGTCTGAATTGGTAGGGAACATCATCCTAAGGGTTGTGGGGACTCGATACCACCTTGATAGGACTTTATAACTCTTCTCCTGCATGTAGCTCGAAATCGAGGTCTTTTTTGTGAAGAGAAAGGCCTTACTCCAGTCCGTCTCGGATATATCAATCCCAACCTCCACTGACCATTTTCTTGTGTAGATAGGAAGGACACCGTGAATGTGTTCTAAGATTTGTTTGTGTATAAGTGATAAAGGGTGTCGTGGAGTCTCCGATAGAATGCAGAGTTGTTCAAATCCAGTTAAAGGTCTGTGAATTAGGTTAGAGTCGTGAAGTCGTTTGCAGTATACGCTCAAGTGTCTATGGGTGAGCCAAGTCACTCTAGAGGTTGTGTCTGAAAGAGCAGAAGCAAATGTACCTAAGGTGGGGTCAACAAATTGTCGTGCAGTGGGCCAAGACTCTCTATGATAGTTGTCTATGGCGTTTATGGAGTGGCCCTCCGGAAGTTTTGGGTTGTCAAACAAAGGGGTGAGTGGGCTGGGTTCCGAGGATTGAGCATAAGTAGGTTTCCTACGATACCAAATCGTCAAAGCATCTCTTGTGAGGGGGGACATTGCAGCGATCGATTTAAATGAAAGGTCGTATCCCCAGAGAAGAGCTCTGAGGTCATATGTGGATAGGTCTTGCTCCACGAATGTGGTAGCCTTGGTCATGGGGCGAGGGAACCATTCAAGGATACGGGAGATAACTGCAGATGTATGATATAGCTCAAATTCAGGTAACCCCAACCCACCTTTTGTAATGGGAGAGCACAGAAGTTTGTTTCAGCCTCGGGTGTCTACCCTTTCAAACGAAACGAATTGCCATTGATCGTAGGGAGCGGAAAAAGGCAGGGGGGAGGGCTATGGGGAGGGCCTGAAACAAGTATAGGAGTTTGGGGAGGATGTCCATTTTTAGTGCATTAATACGGCCCACCCAGGATACCGCTAACTCCATTCGTTCTTCCATTAAATGTCTGAGTTTTAGAAGGAGAGGACTAAAGTTCAGGGCGTAAATAACCGAGGAGTTTTTCGGGATAGCCGTACCTAGGTAGGAGATGGAGTTCGGTTTCCATTGAAATGAAAAGTTCGATTGGAGGGTTGAGAGTGTGGGTTGTGGTAAAGATATGTTTAGGGCCTCCGTTTTGGATATGTTTAATGTATAGTTACTAAAGCGACCGAATCTGTCTATCTCTGCAAGTATGGAGGGTATGGATATATGGGGTTTGGTTACGTACAGGAGTAAGTCAACAGCGTAAAGAGAAAGTTTACAGTGAGATGAAGGGGTCTGGATGCCCTGTATGTTGGGATTCGATCTAATGGCTTGAGCGAGGTGTTCTATGACTAGTGCAAACAGAAGAGGGGAGAGGGGGCAACCTTGCCTGGTGCTGTTAGTGATCGTAAAGTTTTGTGATTGGGTGCCATTCACTAGGACAGTGGCAGAGGGTGCAGAGTAGAGTGCCATAATGCGTGTCAGCATTTTCGGGCCAAGACCTATTTGGGAGAGGGTGGATTGGAGAAAAGACCAACTGACCCTATCAAAGGCCTTCTCCGCATCACAAGAAAGAAGGCAGGTTGGTATGCGGTGGCGTTGGGCAAAAGTGATTAAGTGCATGGTCTTGGTGGTGTTGTCCCTGGCCTCTTGACCCGGGACAAAACCGACCTGATCTTTATGTATTAAATTCGGTAACAGGGGGGAGAGGCGGTTAGCAAGTATTTTGGCATACAACTTTAAAACAATATTTAGGAGGGAAATCGGTCTATAGTTAGAGCATATGGACGAGTCCTTTCCAGCCTTAGGGATGACCACTATTTGGGCTTGGAAACTAGAGGTGGAGAGGGCAACATTACCCTCTAAAGCGTTAAAAGCTTTCGCTAGTAAAGGGGAAAGTTGTGTTGCGAATAGTTTGTAGAAACGGGAAGAGAACCCGTCGGGTCCAGGGCTCTTACCGTTCTTGAGGTTTTTAATGACAGAGAGGAATTCTGTATCGGATAAGGATTCCTCTAGGTCCTGCGAGTCTGATGTGGGGAGAGATGGGAGAGCTGTCTCTTGAATATAGGAGGCTAAGTCTGGCGATGTGGATGTAGATAGCGGGGTCTGAGGGGTGAGGTTATACAGTGTTGAATAGTACTGGCGGAATTCTTCGGCAATGGCTGAATTCTGCCTGATTTTACATTTAGTGGGAGAGTTTATGAATGGAATGGGTGTTCTAGTTTGGCGGGGTTGAAGGGTGGATGCAAGATGTCTGCCGCACCTGTTAGCTTGAGATTAATAAGTGAATCTGCCTATCTGCCTTTGTCTCTAGCTATGAGAGACTTCTCCGCGTAAATGCGCAGGAGGTCCCTCCTAGCGTTGGTGAGATCAAGGAGTGTCGAGTCAATGGGATTTTGTTTGTGTGATTCTTCTAGAGTGGCAATGGTAGTGAGAAGACGTGTCGTATCTGCTATACGCGCATGTTTAAGTCTGGAACCGTGTTGCATAAATTTACCCCTGAGCACACATTTAAGAGCTTCCCATTTGGTGAAAGGATTAGTGGGATCATGAGTGTGGTCTGCTACAAAGTGTTTAATAGTCTGTGCTATATCCTGAGAGCATACCAGGTCCTTTAAGAGATTGTCATTCAATCTCCAAGACGAGTTTCGGTTGCGTGAAGGTGTGCGTCCCAAGCTAATGTGGATAGGGGCGTGGTCAGACCAAAGAGTAATACCAATAGATGTGGACGGTGAGAAATGTAATAGGGATTGTGAGATAAAGAGATAGTCCAGTCTTCCGTAAGTGGCGTGTACAGGTGAGTAAAAAGTGTAATCTTTGGTGGAAGGGTGTAGCATACGCCACGTTGAGGAGTCCAGACGAGGTATCAAGGTGGCATTGAGGTCCCCTCCTAGAATCATGTTGACTGTACCAAATCTTTTCAGACGGGCGATAACGGAGGTGAGGAATTGTTGCTGGTTCTGGTTATGAGAATACACGTTAATAACAGTGTATATAACATTCTTGTAAGACAATTTAAGAAAAATATATCTGCCTAGCAGGTCGATATACGAGTCAAGCACATCTGGAGTAAAGGATGCACGAAAGGCTATAGAGACCCCTTTAGATTTTGCTGAGGGGTTGGAGCTATGAAACCAGGTGGGATATCGTTTATAAAGGATTTGCGGGATTTTGTCTGACCTAAAATGGGTTTCCTGTAAAAGGAGGATTTGAGTCCGCAATTTATGGAAGTGATAAAGTATTTGTCGTCTCTTCTCAGGAACATTAAGACCCCTGCAATTTAATGAGGAAATTTTCAAGGCGGTTTCTGATGCCATAAGAAAATTGTTCTAACTGACGTAAAAAAACAGATAAAAGGGAGGCTCGCTGTCTTCAAAGACTGAGTGTAGGGGGTTGGGGATGGAGAAGGGGGACATCTAGTGGTGAGTAAAAGGAAAGAGTTGAAGTTAAGGGGATAGAAAGGAAAGAAGGAAAAGAAAAAAGAAAAAAAAAAAGAAAAAAGGGCCAATACGGCTTCACTAATGGTGTTGTCAGCAACGTATCAGCTAACACCCCGAGGGGCGCTGAAAGACCTAAATGGGGGAACAGTGGTCAGCGCAGGGGGGAGCCCGCACACGCCAGGCTGTAGAGTGTAAGATAACAAAAGAAAAATTATGGCTCTGTATATTAACTGGTGACAATGAACATAACATTTCAGGGCCCTGCATGTCTGTGTAAGCAGAACACTGTACTATTGACATCCTAGGAGAGAATATCTCTTAAAGGTTTCAGAATAAATGCACTGCATACAGGGCCTTTTCTCCAGCAACAAGGGGGGAAGGGAAGGGAGGGGGGAGGGGGGAGGGGGGAGGGGGGAGAGGGATGGGAGAGGATGAGACATTACATGGAGTTTGAAGTACAGTGTCCTTGTAACGGGACACCGCACGTCAAAGATATCAGGGAGCACAAACTTTAATATAAATCCTACAATAAGGAAATAAAACATGTTGTATTAGTATTCAAGTGTTCCAATGAGATTGTAACCGGGGACGCCGCCATCGGTTAGGAACCTGTGGGAGAGAAGAAATAGAGGAAAAATGAGGAGAGAATTCATCCTTCGGTCACTGAGGAGAAGTCCGACTTGGGCCGTTTGTTCTTCTTCGATCGTTTCTGCCAACCTGGCGCAGCTTTAAAGCCCGGAGTGGCAGCATGAAGGGGCCAATCTGGGATGGAAATCTGTGGCAGTTCAAAAGTTCCAAGGAACTTAGGTAGATAACCTAATGTGCGGAAAGTCGCAGATTTTCCTTCATGGGATGCAAAACAGGTTAAAAGGGAAACCCCAGCGATACTTATTCTGCTTAGCTTGAAGGGCTCTGGTGAGAGGTTTCAGAGCTCGTCGCATGTCCAGAGTCAGTTTAGATATATCAGGAAGGAGAGACACTGGGGTTTCGTTGAAGTAGATGGCAGCTTCAGCACGTGCGGCTTGCATGATGGCGTCTTTAACCGCGTAGAAATGCACTCTGCAGATCAAGTCTCTGGGGTGTTCCAGATTTGGATTTTTAGGGCCTAGGGCTCTGTGGACCCGGTCAAGCTCCAGCGGGACATCTTTAGCTTTCTGAATTAGGTCATTAAAAATGGCTATGACAGCTGGTGCAAGATCTTTGATTTCAACCGATTCAGGCAGACCGCGTATGCGTATGTTGTTACGTCTGGCCCTATTCTCCTGGTCATCCTGATGATACATCAATTGCTGTATCTGAAGAGTATGCTCATGCAAAATAGTGTCATGCGTTTGTAAAGTGGATGCAGTCTCCTCCATGTTGTGTTCTACCTCCTCAACTCTGCTAGTAATATCTTTGCAGAGCTCAGACATCTCCTGTTTGTATGAACGCTCTAAGCTTTGCACATAGGCCTCAAAATCATGTCTGGTGGGGAGGGCTTTGATATATGCTTCCATGTCCCATCCTGTGTAAGATCTGTGGGATTCAGGGGAATGGCAGGCTGAACGGGTAGATCCAGCTTCAGAGTCAGGGGGTTTTCATGTGTGGTGTGGAGCGCTGAGAAGCAGCTCCCTGTGAGGCAGCATGTGAGCCAGAGGTCCGGGCGGGCACCATCTTGGATGAGGGGGGGCCGGAGCGGTTATGGCCCAAGTGTGTGAAAAAATGATCTATGTCCCCTTCAGGATGTGGATCGGGGGTTCGGTGCCTGTCTCCCCCGCCCTTCCTCCCCATAACAGACCTGGATGGCGATGCTGGGAAGCGCTGAGAGCCTCGATTGTGTCGGCGTGTGCGGGAGCTCCAAAAGAGAGCGACTTACTCCATGCGTTAGGCCATGCCCGTGCAAAAATTGAATTTTTGTTGTATGTTTTTTTGTAGAGATCAGGTAACACTTTCTGCAATGTTTTCAGAACTATGTTTGATTAAAACATTTAGAAAACATTTAAGATGAATCCACAGTATACTGGACAGCTGCCGGTGCTTTATCACTCCAGCAGGTGTCCGTTGCTGGCTGCAATAGGGGGCAGTGTGGTGCATGATTCAGCTCATCACACAGCTCCCATTTTCTTTTTTGTACAGACTTTATTTGAAGTTTACAAAATGTACATTTCATTTATGGTGCTGTACATGGTGTGTGATTCGATGCACTGCACTGCCATACAGTTCCATGGGATTCAGTATGGTGCGCTGCAATAAAATGCAGCATGTCTGCATTTTATCGCAGTATGCTGCAGTCCAGTCCTATGCCGCGTACACACGACCGTTTTTTCCATCAGAATAAACTCTGATGGTTTTTCTAAAGGAGTTCTGATGGAGTTCTGCTGAAACGGACTTGCGTACACAGGATCACACCAAAGTCTGATCGTTTAGAACGTGGTGACGTACAACACATATGACGAGACTAGAAAAAGGAAGTTAAATAGCCAGAAGCCAATAGCTGCCCTTGCGTCATTTTTGGTCCGTCGGAATAGCATATAGGCAAACGGTTTTCCCTATAAGAATCGATTCTGTCGGAAAGATTTAAAACATGTTCTATTTCTAGGTCCGTCAGAATTTTCGAAAGAAAAATTCTGATGTAGCCCACACACGATCGGAATATCCGATGAAATGATTCCGTCTGACCTCTTCTGCCGGAAAGTCCAGTTGTGTGTACGCAGCATTAGGCTGTGTTGCAGTGTGAACGGGACACATAGGAAACAATTGTTTCCTAAGTGTGCTTGTGGTGACAGACACTTTACAATGCGGTAAAACATCTGTCATTACACATAGTGTAAATTCACCATGGGGGGGGGGGGAAGGGGGAGGGGTGTGATTCAATAAAGCATTTATTGTACAACACTTTTCTGCCATTATATCCTGTATAACCCTGCAAAATTATGGTTGTATTAGAATGTCCTGAACCAATTTCATGAAAGCTGTGCCACAGTTTTCTTGCTCTTTCCAAAGGGTCTGACAAATTCAGGTAGTTCTTATGCTCACCATATTTATAGTCTGGCACTGTAGCTGCAAAGAAATCATTCATTTGGTAATATTGGTGATAAAAAAGTGCAGTTAATAAGACCTCTTTAATGTTGGAGTAAATTGTGTTGTGTGTGTGTAAGTATTTTATCACACCCTTTCTGAGACAATTTTGCAACAGATTCATACACACCTTACCGACAGTTACATAAATTTATGGCAAGTTGTCTCCAGGTGGGTGACAGATTTCTACTGGGTATCTATGACATTCCTTATGAATTACAGGAACTGTTCTTTCATTTTGTGTAAGATAAACGACAGTTGAATGCACACTAATGCCGCATACACACGAAAGGAATTTCCGACAACAAATGTTCGATGGGAGCTTGTTGTTGGAAATTCCGACCATGTGTAGGCTCCATCGGACATTTTTTGTCGGAATTTCCGACAACAAAAATTTGAGAGCTGGTTCTCAAATTTTCCGACAACAAAATCCGTTGTCGGAAATTCCGAGCATGTGTACATCATTCCGACGCACCAAATTCCACCCTTGCTCTGAATCAAGTACGAGACGGAATCGCTCGGTCTGGTAAAACTAGCGTTCATAATGGAGATAGCACATTTGTCACTCTGCAAATTTAATAATCTTTTAATGCAGTGCATTCTCTTCTTCTTTATGATGCTAGAATAATGAAGTTGTTTTGCTGCTCATATTCACACAGAGTTCTGACAAACTGATTTCTTTATTATTTTTCGTGATCTCCTGAATAATATTTATTTTTTTTCGTCAGATCTCTAAAATAATGTTTAGAATTTATTTTTATAGTGATCTTTTTTATTTATTTTTTTTATCAAAATCTACATTTTTTTATTTTTTACGAAGATCTCCTGTTTTTTTTATATTTTTTCTACTGATCTCCATAATATTTTTAGTCATTTTGTGTGTCAAGTTACCACAACACCATTATTAACTTGTATTTTTTAACCTCAAGGAGGTTGTTTGGTGTTGCTGTCAGGGCCGGATTGGGTATGAAAACCAGCCCTGGAAAAAATGTCATACCAGCCCCATAGCATTATAATACCAGCCCAACAGCCCAACAGCATAACATCATTATTTTCTTGTTCATAAAATGGAAAACCATGCATTTTAAAGCACATTTAAAGAGTGCATTATATATAGATAAGACACATATAAAAGCACATAGGGATAGATATATATATATATATATATATATATATATATATATATATATATATATATATATATATATATATATATATACACATACATACACACACACACACACACACACACACACTGCTGTGCGTTTGCCGCTTACACTGTGCTGTGATAGGAAATCAAATAAATCGCTTCCCTAACACTGACCCGCCTCTCAGCCAATCAGGTGCACTGGGTCTGGTTACCTGTCACCTGATTGGCTGCGACAAGCGCTGTGATCGGAGGGAGCGTGGAGCAACGCGCTGACCTGTGACAGGCAAGTGCCGGGCGGGGGGGACACTGGCAGGAATTGATGGGGCAAACTGGCGGCAATTGATGGGGCAAACTGGTGGCAATTGATGGTTACAGTGGCTGCGTTTGATGGCAAAGTGGCTGCGTTTGATGGGCACAGTGGCTGCGTTTGATGGGCACAGTGGCTGCGTTTGATGGGCACAGTGGCTGCGTTTGATGGGCACAGTGGCTGCGTTTGATGGGCACAGTGGCTGCGTTTGATGGGCACAGTGGTGGTGCTTGATGGGCACAGTGGCGGCGCTTGATGGGCACAGTGGCGGCGCTTGATGGCACAGTGGTTGTGTTTAATGGGCACAGTGGCTGCAATTGATGGGTACAGTGGCTGTGTTTGATGGGCACAGTGGCTGTGTTTGATGGGCACAGTGGTGGGAATTTACGGGCACAGTGGCTGCGTTTAATGGGCACAGTGGTGGCAATTTATGGGTACAGTGGCTGCGCTTGATGGCACAGTGGCTGTGTTTAATGGGCACAGTGGCTGCAATTGATGGGTACAGTGGCTGCGTTTGATGGCTCAGTGGCTGCGTTTGATGGGCACAGTGGCGGGAATTTATGGGCACAGTGGCTGCGTTTGATGGGCACAGTGGCTGCGTTTGATGGGCACAGTGGCTGCGTTTAATGTGCACAGCGGCTGCAATTGATGGGTACAGTGGCTGCGTTTGATGGCATAGTGGCTGCGTTTGATGGGCACAGTGGTGGCAATTTATGGGTACAGTGGCTGCGCTTGATGGGCACAGTGGCTGCGTTTGATGGCTCAGTGGCTGCGTTTGATGGTACAGTGGCAGCGTTTAATGGGCACAGTGGTGGCAATTTATGGGTACAGTGGCTGCGATTGATGGTACAGTGGCTGCGTTTAATGGGCACAGTGGGCGGCTGTGTTTGATGGGAGAGAGAGAGCGAGAGAGCGAGAGAGCGAGAAAAAAAATTACCTTGATTCTTGTGCTGTAGCAGCTGCACTGCCGGCCATTCACTGAAATTCTCTCCTCGTGCAGTCAGATAGTGGGCGGTGCTGGCTTGCGCCGCACGGGACGAGGAAAAATGGAGCAGCACGGCGTTCTCCTGCTCCTCCCCCTCAGGCACACAGACAGAGCGAGGCTGAGGCATGATGATAAGTGTGGTGGGCGGCGCGAACGGAGGAGACAGTGAGTGGCTGAGTGACACACAGGCAGCCATGGCGGCGGCCACCGCTGCTGATCTTTAGGTCAGGAGTCAGGACACAGCCACACAGGCAGTGAGCAGCCCCGGAGAGCAGAGACACACACAGAGAGTGAGTGAGTGACACACAGCTGGCATAGTGCAGCAGCGGCGGCCGCCGCTGCTGCTCTTCAAAGTGCTGATGCTGACACAGGCAGTGAGCGGCCCCAGCGGTACTACAGTGCAGCCAGCCTACCGGGATATTTCCCGGTAGGCCAGTCCGGCCCTGGTTGCTGTTCTTTGTTAATTTGACATTGTATTTTTGAAATGTACCTGCCTACTCACAAACACTGTCCTTTTTGAAGTAAAACACATAGGCAAGTATTTGTGAAAAAAAATAGCCATTTATTAGGGGTCATAACAAAATAAAGAGGAAGGCAACGCTGGATAAACTGGTGAAATTGGCAAAGCCTTTGTACCCCAGGGCACACATCAACTATTTTACAGCCACAATTGGTAGCATGAGGAGTCCATATAATAGTGAGCACAATTCGGTCCAGGACTCCAAGAGATCAGGAACAGCAGCAGATGACATATATGTCCCCAGGTTGTGGTCTTACAACAGCCTGCGTCTTTTGTCAGACCAGACTGAACCCAGGCCATCACTTTCTTGTCTTCCTTCCACGCTTCCTTTCACGCTTCCTTCCATGCTTCCTTCCAGGCTGTGGCTCTCGTGTTGGAGTTGTGGCAGGAGATGGAGGAGGAGGAGGGTTGAACTCACAAACCTGGCTTTGGCTTGTGAGTTCACCCCTCAACCCCTTATTTAGGGCTTGTAAGGTAACTTCCTCACAGAAGAGGCATTGGCCCTCCATTTCCTGCATTTTGCAGGCTGCCATGCAGGCATAGTCCTCTTGAAGATTGGGGGGTTCTGAGGGCCGCAGTAGCCTGCCAAAATAGCCCAAGTGCTGCCTCCTCCAGGTTCCTCCCCTTCCTGGGCCTTTTTTTTTTGAAGGCGGAGGGGAGGGACCTGGGATTCGGTTAGGCTACTGGGCCCGGCCACCTCCTGGCTGCCACTTACCCCCGCCACCGCCTGGCTGCCACTTTCCACAGCCTCCTCCTGGCTGAGGTTTTCCTGTGTATGAAAAAAGGGACATAGTTTTAGTTTTTGGTTCATCACACACAATTTTCAGCACATGACTGTTGCAAATTGAATGTTATATAGAAAAGACTATCATTCTGACCCCAGCATTTTTCATTCTTGTCCCAATCATTTGTGGCCACTACTGTCTATTGATATGTAAAACACGTTGTTAAATCAGAAATTAGTGATCAATAATAACATCTAGTTAACATCATTAAATTTGTGACAAGAAATGTGTTGAACAATGCTATACCTGGCTGAAGCTGGGCTCCTCCTAATCTTCCTGGCTGGAAGGCCCAGGTTGGACGTCAGAAGCCTCAGCTGGGGTGGAAGGAAGTGTTAAAGGAAGACTAGAGAGTGCTGGCCTGGGTTTCCTCTGGTCTGCCAGATAATGCAATCTGTCAGAGTACCACAGCTTGGGGACATAAATGTCATCTGCTGCTGCTCCTGATCTCTGGGAATCCTGGACCTTATTGCTCTCCCTATTATAGGTGCTCCTCTTGCCACCAATTGTGGCCTTCAAATAGTTGATGGTTGCCATGGGGATCCGCGGCTTCACTAATTCCAGCAATTGATCCAGTGCTGCCTTCCTCTTTCTTCGATTGGTATAAAAGGGGTGGTTTACCTGCCACAGACAGGGCAGCTCCCTGTACATATCAATAAATATGGGGATAAAGTCCTGATCATTCAATCCATTTTCTCTGCAAGACACAACACAAGACAAAAACCCTAATGTCAGGCTAAACTCTCCTAATCTTGTCCCAATATAGGCATCAATCTATAAGCAGTATAGGCCCAAGTTAAAATTGTACCTTCGTTATCACAATCTGCGCTTCCGCTACTCCTTCCTCTGCTCATAGATCGTACGTACGGTGTGTTACGCTTTATATACACTGCGCATGCATGAAACCCGCCCGCCCCTGACCTTCTATCTAGTATATTCCCCACCTCTTTTCTTTCGGCGCAGTGGGAGAGCACATGGCGGAGAAAGAACAAGTGCATGAAGACAGTAGCAACGACAAATGTCCTGGTCCCTGAGGAGATTTAAGGCCTAAAATATGTCCTTTGTAGAGATGGTGCAGATGGTGCACATGGTGGACATCTTGAAGAGGGCCGACTGTGATACGAAGTATGGACCGTACCCAAACCAAAATGTGAGAAAGGCCAAGATCATGACTAAAGTTGTGAGAAGTCTGCACAGGAATTTTGGGGTACAACAATCCAAGGAGAAATTGAGGAAACGCTGTTCAGACCTGCAATTGAGGGAGCACGATCAGTACAGAAAGATCAGGAAACTCCTTTAAAAAGTAGGTAGTTGTCGTGTGTTCCTATTATTATTATTTTTGTTACTTTAGTGCTGCTCCATGTGCTTTTCTTTACTGTTATACAGTTTAAAATGGCAACTTTCAGGTTCATAAGCACAGTAATCGTTCATAGTAAACATTGTTTGTTCGCCCACTAATACAATGTTTTCGGCAGATACAGGTTAACTGCATTTGTTCAGGCCTATTTGTATTCAAAGAAGTTTAGTACATTGTTGTCTAGATGAGTTTGTAACTAGAATGAAATGCAAACATGATTCAGTGTAAGGAGAGGACAGCTGTTTACACATTTGGACGCAGGAGCACTAGTGGGACACCAAAACAAAAATTTTTTAGGGTGTCCCACACAGGTGGTCCAATGGATACTAGGGGTGTCTCCATGTGTGAAACTTGACCAAAAAAGGTAAGTATTCCAGCTTGAAGAAACGGAAAAAAATCATGTCTTCAGCTTGGAACTCTGCCAAAACAGACAAATGGACGACACTTCCAAGCAATGTTTCATATTCCTATTTCTGCCCTCAAATATCTGTGTGCCTTTTTTTTATTCACATAGGAGAGAAAATACTCGGGACATCAGAGGACACCAGGGACCCCCCACCTCCTAAAGAAGGGGAAATCCCCACACCACAACCAGAGGATGTGGAGGAAGGAGAGGTTTATGAAGTGGGTGAAATAGTGACCAGAACAGGTTAGTGTCTGAGACCACAGCTTCAGGTAATAGATGGATGCCTGCATATTTATAATAAATTGTGTGTTTTTTTTATTTTAGGTGATGTGGATGT
The DNA here is from genome assembly GCA_037952925.1 of Lithobates clamitans. Classification (NCBI taxonomy): domain Eukaryota; kingdom Metazoa; phylum Chordata; class Amphibia; order Anura; family Ranidae; genus Lithobates; species Lithobates clamitans. The sequence continues at coordinate 9,872,624 of JBBGZY010000323.1, read as the reverse complement.
TGTGGAAGAAGAAACACATTTCACAAATGCAAGTGCACATGTCCTCATCTGGGAGGTCATGGTGTGCAATTGTGATTTACAGAAGATCAAGGAAGACATCAGTGATGTGGAAAATAGACTCAAAAACATCATTGATGTTTTAGGCAGAATATAAAACACACCAAATTGAGCAAATTGTTTGTATTTTTCAAACTTCTCTTTAAAAATTTGAAAGCCAAACTTTGAAGATGCATACAGTGTGTCAACATGTGCTATCTGCCATCATGGGATATCAATGTACGCGTTTTGTGGGTGCAACTCCTTCCTCGCAACTAAAGTAGATGAGAGGAAGGGGTTGCACCCCCGAAACACATCCATTGATCCCCCATGATGGGAGCTAGCACATGTTGACCTTAGGCATTGGATCAGTAGGAAAATCCCCATTTTGACACTCAATTTGTGTGCATCTTCAAAATTTGGCTTTCACAGGGGTGACATCACCCCATCTGATGAAGGCAAGATCAACACATTTTGGACATACTAATGTCTGATCTTGCCTTAAATTTATCAAGTTTAACTTTGTTAGTTCCTGAGTTGTGTATTGTTTTATGTTTTTAAAAACATGCCTGTTTACCACAAAAAAGGATATTTATACTGTCCAAAAAAAAGAAAAAATCCAAAAATATGTTGGTTTGTTCAAAAACCTTTTTCTAAAGCACATGTGAATGTGCACAGAGTAAATTTTTTTCTACCCAACAATGTGTGGCTTCTTCTTTCAAGGCTCAGTAGCAGTTTTTTGCTTAAATTGGTGTTTACAGTGACAATGGGGGTTATTTACTAAAGGCAAATCCACTTTGCACTACAAGTGCACTTTCAGTGCAGTTTCAGTGCGCATTCAAGTGCACTTTTGCAGTGCACTTGTAGTGCAAAGTGGATTTTCCTTTTAAATAACACCCATAGTGCTTTATAATTTGCAACAATCTGGCTATTTTCGTCACGCCAAAAAATAAAATCATGGCGTTGAAAATGATGAATATTTTTATCCTTAATGCGTATACATTAACAACAAAAACAAGGTGTGTGTAGCAGACCCACAACATAATAGTTAGCTGAAGAAGAGATTGTCACCTCATGTATAAAAGAAATTATGTTTGCACTATTAAAGAAAATAGCCAAAAAGAAAAGCCCATTGGATAACCTAGGAGACAGCTAAAAGAAACACAAGCAGTATATCAAAGGAAACATTTTTCTGTTTAAAGTACAAATTTATTTAAAAAATATTTCTTATACATATTCTGGCATATCAATGGCCCCCCTACCTGCAAAGTACTCCATATATTTTAGACGAACCTCGCGTGCGCTTTGGGGGGGGCAAGCCAGGATGGCCAGCTTCAAGCCCTGTCAGGGTTTGGTCTTGAAATACGGCCTCAGGCCCAACTGAGGCCACATAATTCATAGAATTTCTCCTTAAAAAGTTGTGGAGAATGCAGCATTGAAGGATTATATGGTTAAGTTTATATTCCGCCATGTTGATTGGCGTAAGGAATAGGTGGACCCGGCTGGCCATTATCCCTAAAGCATTCTACACCACTCTTCTGGCTCTGGCCAACCAGTAGTTAAAAACCCTCTGCTCTGGGGTGAGGGTCCTCATGGGGAACAGCGACATCAGGTGATTACCCAGCCCAAACACTTCATCAGTGACAAATACGAACGGCAGACCAGCCAGGTTGTCTTCTGGAGGTGGCAATCCCAAGCCACCACTCTGGAGCTGTCTGTAGAACTCAGTCTGGGCGATGACTCCACCATCTGACATCCGGCCATTCTTCCCCACGTCCACATAGAGAAACTCATATGTCGCCGACACCACCGCCAACATCACTATACTATTAAACCCCTTATAGTTGTAATAGTATAACCCCGAGTTGGGGGGTGGAATGATGTGGACATGTTTCCTATCTATTGCCCCTCCGCAGTTGGGAAAGTCCCACCGCTGGGCAAATTGGGAAGCCACTGTCTGCCATTCCTGTGGCGTTGAAGGAAACTATGAAGTGAAACAAGAAAAACAAAAATTAGGACTTTTGCACATAGCATTGCAAGCAGATTAGACACAAACATTCTTGGCCAGCATCAGTATAACATTGATTTTAAAGAGTATTTAAAGAAAAAAAAAAAAAACAAGTTCCACCTATCAGATTCCCCCCCCTCTAATGGCCCATTGTACAAATTTTAGGGGGGGGGGGATGTTTTGGACAGGTAACCCTCTCCACTTCTTTAAGAGCTGAATTCATAAATAATGTGTGTTTCTTTGGCCAGCCCCTCCTTACTTACACTATTGGAAGCCCACTGGACAGGTAAGAAGTGTCGTAATCCAAAAATATAAATACACACTGTACAAATTGAAGCACATTTTTACATTCTGCAATTACCTAGCAATATAATAGGAGAACAAAACTTTAAACAGTACCATTTGAAAGTATTCAGGCAGGCCCTTTCACTACATGCTTTGGTGAATTCATCCATAAATATGACCACAAAAGAGGTAGGTATAGTGTGTATGGGTTTGGCAAAGTCAGCAGATAGAGGATTGGTATCGGTTGATTTAGCGGTTGGAGGGAGGGAGGGTTCCAAATGATTTTGGGACCCCCCAAAAAAAGCCTTGGGCACTCTGCCTGAATTTAAGTACACAAATAACTTTTGTACACATTTTAAGGGGTGTTTAGGGTAAAGCACTACTATGGAGCTGACAAAATACATTTTGACTACATACAAGTGACTAGGCTAGGTGTGTATGGGCCCAGGATAGCATGCTGGGGAGGTTAGTGAAGGCAAATATGCATGAAGGACAAAAAAGGAACTTGCAAAACTTCCAGCTGTCAGGTCACCTAGAGGCTGGGTGACAGATGCACACCGTTGGGATCAGGAGTGCACCACAAGGCAGTGGACCCTACGGCTGACTGCTGCGGATGGGAGTCCGGGTGGTAAGGAAGGCAGGACCACTGGGACACCAACACTGATCCCACCGGGGTTAGAGCGTAGGATTCCCTGGGGCACGGAGTCTAAGAACCAGCAGGTTTTCCCCAGAGCCTCTAGAGGTGAGGATGGACTGGGCTGCAACTGGCTCCAGGTCGTGACCCCCAGGGTCCCCCAGCTCACACCCACAGTAGGCAACAGGAGGATAGGGATAGTAAAGGATTAAGCCAAGGTCAATGCCACAAGCAGACAAGGACAACAGAGTTCATGCCAAGGTTCAGGGTCACAGGCAAACAGGGATAGTCGGGGACACGCCAGAGGTCAGGGTCACGAGCAGACAGGAAGTAGAGAACACGCCAAGGTCGGTAACAGAAACATAGAGCACACAGCAGGCAGGAACAGGAAGCCAAACACACAAAGGTTGATCAGCAGGGCTGGCCTGCAGTGCAGAGGTTAATATAGAGTTCTCTGATAGGAGCTGGGGTGGAGCCATGCTAGAGGAGAGTTAATAAAAGCAGTCAGGTGAGAGTCAGCTGGTCTTTAGAGATGAACACATGGAAACAGGTAAGCTGATAGACAACACTATTGCATAACCATGACACCAGCATACATGAGGATAAAGAGGACATTCACAGCATATTACAATCATGGTAATTAGGGAATGATGGAAGAAATACAATACATTAGCAAACATTAAATACATAGAATGTGATGTTAAAGGAGAAATCTTACCTTAATATAGTCCTTCTGCAGGACCTGTATGATGGCAGAACAGGTCTCTGGAATAATGATCCCCAGAGCCTGGGGGGAGATACCAGTCAAGAACTTGATGTCCAGCAGACTTCTCCCTGTCGCCAAGTACCGCAACGTGGCGACTAGCCTCTGTTCAGGAGAGATGGCTTGCTGCATGCATGCAAGTTTGAGCCAACATCCGTCGGAAATAAATCACAGGGTTTCATTGTCGGAATGTCCGATTGTGTGTACACGGCATTAGTGTTTATGTAGCTTACACCCAAACTGACATGACCTTTATCCGTTTGTATACAGTATAGTGAGAAATATAGAATGACTGGTTATTCTATGACTTACTGCATCTTTTACTGTATGTATAACTCAATAAAGAGATGTAAATCTTCAAAGTAGAACACTAGGAATATATTAAAGATACGAATTACAAGAGCTCTTTAATCAAAAATACATCAATAAATGTATATTTTAAATGCATTGTGTAAGTCTGAATTTGATCCAGTCAGTTCATGTGCTAATGAGAAGCATGCTGATAGCAAGAAAAAGCAGAGTGATAGAGAGATGACACTAGCAACAAAAAAAATAGTGTGGGAAATTTCCGGTTTGAAGGTAAATATTGCATCAGAAGCTGCTTTTGTTATTTTATCTTTAATGGGCTGTTAATTTTTATCTTGTTAATTTTGGCTGGAGTTCTGTTTTAAGATCTATCCCCAGTCTATCTGCAGTCTATTACCTCTAAATGCAGAGGTTACAGTAAATATTTGTATATATTAGCCTCTGTCTACAACCAGTAAAAAAAAGGTTAACCGCTTCCGAACCAGCCGTCGCAGTTTTACTGTGGCAGGTTGGCTCCCCTGTGCGAAACAACGTTACTGTACATGGTCTCACAGGGTCCGGACAGCAGGCGTGCACGCGCTGTCTGCACAGCGGGTGTGCGGATTTGTGGCCGATGGTCGCGATGACCACCGGCCACGAGCGATCATGACCAGGAGATACAGAACAGGGATGAGTGTGTGTAAACACACACTTCCCTGTTCTGACAGGAGAGACAGATTGTGTGTTCCTATTAGCTAGGAACCACGATCTGTCACTTCCTGTAGTTAGTCCCTCCCTCTTCAGTTAAAATCACCTCCCAGGAAACACAGTTAACCCCTTCACCGCCCCCTAGTGATAACCCCTTCACTGACAGTGACATTTTTACAGTAATCAATGCATTTTTTAATCGCTCTGATCGCTGTATTAATGCCAATGGTTCCAAAAATGTGGAAAAATTGTCCAATGTGTCTGCCATAATGTCACAGTCATGATACATATACATATCGGCCTAAACTGAGGAAAAAAATGTTTTGTTTTTTTTATATATATTTTTGGGGAATATTTATTATAGCAAAAAGTAAAAAATAATGCGTTTTTTTCAAAATTGACACTCTTTTTTGTTTATAGCGCAAAAAAGAAAAACTGCAGAGGCGATCAAATAGCACCAAAAGAAAGCTCTATTTATGGAAGAAAAGGACGTCAATTGGTACAAGGTCGCACGACTGTGCAATTGTCAGTTAAAGCGGCGCAGTGCCGAATCACAAAAAGTGCTCTGGTCAGGAAGGGGGCTGAAGTGGTTAAAATATATCTGTTTTTGATCTCTTACAATAAAAATAATGCAATCAGGTACATATCCGATTTTATTTCTTTTATCAGTCATCACCAATTAATTGTACAATGTACATGGTAACACCTAATTCAAGCATTTAAAGCATTTTGATACAATTTTTCAGACATTGTTCTTTTGCAATGTTTCTTCTGAGCATGAATGTATTTTTGCACATTGGAAATGGAGGAACCCCCTAGGGGTGGGACTTTAAAGGCACTACCATATCACTACCATGGGACGCCACTGTGTCGTGCCCCTCCGCGGCACGTGCGCATGACGCCGGCCTACGTGCGCCGTTCGGCCTGCTTTTTTGCTGTCCATGTGGCGCATGTGTGCGATGCCATCTGCACATACGCTCTGTGGGGACGCGGCGCAGTGACAGCTCAGGGGCCCGCCCAGGGAGGCTGGACTTAGAGCTAATTACACCCAGCCGCTTGACATTTTACCTAGGAACAAAAGGGGAGGGTTTTCCGGCACTCCGCAAACATGTGATGTCTAAGGTAAATAGTACAATGGTAGCTATAATAGCACATTAAAATAAGGCAGGTAAATTCTAGAATGAGGAGGCAGCCATCCTCAGAGGGTGTCCATTACCTCTGTTGATAATCAATGTTGAAAAAAGGAGGGGTGTGGAGGCGCCAACTGTGGTAGCTTGTTTATGCAAAAATAAAAGTTAGTGTAACAATTACACTTACTGGTTCGCAGGGTGGAGGTGTTTCTTTGAGATTTAAAAGTGTCCTGGGATGTGCTGTGATCTTGTTTCCGGCTCGGATTTCATTCCTTCAGGCGTCTGGGTGTGGAGTCTGTACACAGGCTGAACCACGGCATCCAGTGCATGGAAAGCTCCACGCTGACCACTCTGGAGTGCAGAAGAGGAAATGATGTCACTGATGCACGGCATACGTCCAGGCTGGTGTTGGGGATAATGCAGGGAGAGTACAGGCTACGCACTCGGGGCTCACAGCTCCTTCTACTGGCCTTTTTGCTCCCTGGAGGAGAGCAGCTTGAATATATAGTGGAGGCAATTAGGTTAATTAGGTTAATTGGGTTAAGGTGTATGGGCTGGAGGTCTGTGGCTGTGGAACCACAACAGCCAGCAGACCCACAATCTTCCAAAAAGCACAAAAAAGTTGAAAGTAAAGTATGAAGAATTAAAAATATGATGAATTGGGGGTAAGTTTAATAAATATAAGGATAATAATAGTAAGTGGAATTAGAGTTAAAACATTTATTTAGAAGATGAAAAAATGTGGAAAAAAAATGAAATAAAAATAAATATAAACTAAAAAATAAAATGAAAAATAAAAATAAAAATGGGAAAAAAACAATGAAAAATAGAAAATAAATAAATAATAAAAAAAATAAAAATAAATAAAAAATAAGTATAAAAATAAAAATAAATGTAAAATTAAAATAAAAAATAAAAAATGAGATTAAAAAGCACTGGGATACACATTATGAGGATGAGCTCAGGGGGACATGAGGGAAGGGGGGGGTGGGCTGAAAGGGGGTGAAGTTGTTATATAGAACGATGCCCATCACTGGTTTGTATAGTGATGGACAAGGCGTATATATATATAATAAGAAAGTGAAGAATGAATGTATGATTGGAGAGGGGAAGGGGGGGAAGTAAACTACAACAAAGAATGTGTTTCTAATTCTTCATTGAGTCCCCCTGGCGAGAGAGTACCCAATGAATATATCCAGTAGGCCTCCTGCTGACACAGGCGTTTAAAACGTTCTGCAGCAGGAAGACCTCTGGGCATGGCCTCGATGACCCAGACTCTGAAGCCCATGGTAGATTTTTGGTGTTCCTTCAAAAAATGAAGAGGGACACTGTGTTTGTCCCAGCCCTTTTCTATGAAACGTCTGTGTTCGCCAAAACGTTGGCGTAGGGGCGTATGGTCCTGCCCACATAAAAGAGACCACATGGGCAGGTCAGGCAGTACACAACGTATTCACTGGAGCAATTATAAAAGTCTTTTATGGTGTATGTTTTGTCTTTAACAGTGAAGTTTTTTTGTCCATGGTCAACAAATTTGCATGTTAGGCATAATTTTTTCCGGCATTGGTACATTCCCACTAATGGAATTAGGGGAATGTGTGAGGCTGGAGTGAGTGGGACTTTACGGATTTTACTGGGTGCTATCCTACGAGCGCGTAGCCTGTACTATCGCTGCATTATCCCCAACACCAGCCTGGACGTTTGCCGTGCATCAGTGACGTCATTTCCTCTTCTGCACTCCAGAGTGATCAGCGTGGAGCTTTCCATGCACTGGATGCAGTGGTTCAGCCTGTGTACAGACTCCACACCCAGACGCCTGAAGGAATGAAATCCGAGCCGGAAACAAGATCACAGCACATCCCAGGACACTTTTAAATCTCAAAGAAACACCTCCACCCTGCGAACCAGTAAGTGTAATTGTTACACTAACTTTTATTTTTGCATAAACAAGCTACCACAGTTGGCGCCTCCACACCCCTCCTTTTTTCAACATTTTACCTAGGGCCTTCCCCTTTTTTTGTTCTCTGCTTTACATTTTTACTCTTCGGATGTTCCTTAGTTGTGTACATCTCTATTATCCTACAGTGTCTACCTGCAGCATAAGACCTCACAGACCTTCCTACAGCCTTCCCCCTTTTTCATGGTCTGCATACTCTCTATCTTACAAATCTAGGAAGGTTTTTATAGTACTGTTTGATACATACGTGCTTAATTTGATACATACATGCTACCTTTGTATACACAGATATGTCATCAGTATATTTATTTTTTTCATTTTTCCCTCTCTCTGATCTCATTTCAGATCCTCCTCATTTTTTAGGCCCCAGTGTATGTGTCAGCTTATCGCTGGTCTTTGAACAACGGGGCTGTTGGATGTAAGGGAGGGGTTCTACCCTTTTCTTTCCTTTCCTCTGCGTCAGTTTTTTCTACTCCACTTCATACTGACCATTGCCCAGTGGACGTGGCCCTTGGGGGACCCCTCTCCTCAGTCTATTCTTCACTTTTTTTAAAGTTTATTTGGATGTGTCTATGTACTGTTTTGTCATTATGATGTAAGTACTGTTACATTCGATCAATATTCATTACATGCTAGGACCTATTGATTGATTGATCACTGTGCATTCTAATTTTATAGACTATGTACTTCCTTGAAAACCCCTGATGAAGGAGACTACGGTTCATCTCTGAAACGCCGTTGGGTTTAGGATTTCGGTATCATGTCTATTCTGCCAAACGTTTGTACATCATAATGCATCCATTTGTACTTGTCTATTTTTTAATTATCATGTACTTTTTTGTCTTTATATCATAAAAATAATACACTTTTTACTATATTTGTGCTATGGTAGTGCCTTTAAAGTCCCACCCCTAGGGGGTTCCTCCATTTCCATAATTCCTTGGGATGTGGCACACTGTCCTTGGTAGTAGCCGTGTTTGGATATTCATGTATTTTTGCACATTAAACATGTTAGGAAAATGTTTTCCCATTTATGATTTATAAAACTTTGCAAGTAAATAATATTTCTTCATAAATGTAGGCCAACATGCCGTCTGCTACACATCTCTTTGGTAAAAAAAATATATATATATATACCGTATTTATCGGCGTATAACACGCACCCCAAGTTTAGGAGGGAATTTTATGGAAAAAAACTTTTAGGAGGGAAGTTTAAGGAAAAAAAACCTTACATTTAAATGCCCATCAATGCAGCATTATCGTGTCCATCTGCAGCCTTGCCCCAGTGTCCAGTGCAGCCTTGTCAGTGCAGCTTTGCCCCAGTGCAGCCTTGTCAGTGCAGCTTTGCCCCAGTGCAGCCTTGTCAGTGCAGCTTTGCCCCAGTGCAGCCTTGTCAGTGCAGCTTTGCCCCAGTGCAGCCTTGTCAGTGCAGCTTTGCCCCAGTGCAGCTTTGCCCCAGTGCAGCCTTGCCCCAGTGGTCCGTGCAGCCTTGTCGCCGCTGACATACAAAAGTTCAGCTGAACGAGTGCCACCCAGTCACTGTGTCCTCGGCGGCACTCGTTCAGCTGAACGAGCGCTGCCGAGTCCCTCCGAACTTCGCGGCGCCATATTTAAAAATACACGCTATGCGAATGTTGGCGGCGATCGCGGCGATCGCGGCGATCGCTCCGACAGATAACAAAATAGCGGGGATCGGCGTATAACAAAAAGTGCATGTTATACGCCGATAAATACGGTATATAACCTCATGGCAAAGAACTCTCTGAGGATCTCAAAAAAAGAATTATTGCTCTACATAAATATGGCCTGGGCTATAAGAAGATTGCCATAACCCTGAAACTGAGCTGCAGCACTGTGGCCAAGACCATACAGCAGTTTAACAGAACAAGTTCCACTCAGAACAGGCCTCACCATGGTCAACCAAAGAAGTTGAGTGCACATGCTCAGCGTCATATCCAGAGGTTGTCTTTGGAAAATAGATGTATGAGTGCTGCCAGCATTGCTGCAGTGGTTGAAGGGGTGGGGGATCAGCCTGTCAGTGCAGACTATACGCTGCATGCTGCATCAAATTGGTCTGCATGGCTGTCATCCCAGAAGATGATGCACAAGAAAGCACGCAAGGAGTTCTCTGAAGACACGCAAACTAAGGACATGGATTACTGGAACCATGTCCTGTCGTCTGATGTGAGGGGTGTACCCACTTTTGTGAGATAATGTATATATAGATATATATCTATATTTATATATCATTGTACTGTATATTATTTAGTCTGTATGATTATAGAGAAAAACATTTCTTGTTCATACATCACGGGACACAGAGCCTTTGATAATTACTAAGTGGGTTATCAGGTGAATGGACACTGGCAACCCTATTTACAAGGCGAGTTCCTCCCCTATATAGGAGAGTACCTCAGTTTTTTCGCCAGGGTCTAAGGTGGTTGGTCACATTGAAGATGTGCTAAGAAGAGAGCTCTGTTTGATGGTTTCTGCGGGGACTTAGGAGCTATACAACCGGATCCATACCTTGGGCCAATAAATACGCCTAAGATGGATGGTACCCGGGTCTCGTGAAAGAAGAAATTAGGTTTTGCCTGTAATGTCTCTCTTTGAGGACTGGGCTCTGGGATCCAGCACTTTGGGGCACAAATTAAAAGTTGCACGAAAAGTTTTCTGGCAGAGTCTTCTACAGGTCCAGGGAAGAGGATCCTGTAAGTAGGAACCCAGAACCCTGAAGGTTGGCACAATATTACGTGCCGTGATGGGTGAAGGTTGGATCTGTCTGTTCTCAGCAGTTTCCTGTGGGGGGGATAAGGTAAGTGAAGACAATCCTAGGTATTTACCTTAATGATTATCTTCTACGAGTAGTTTCATGTCTTACCTGGTTTCCGCCAATAGAGGGAGCAAGAGACATACCTGGTGTTTACTTACATGCCTTCCAGGATACACACTCAGTGAAGCTGGTCTGTGAAGCCGCTCACCGCCTGCAGGCTCTGCCACATAAACTGGAAGGGGAATCCCACGTAGCCTTGGGGTCCCACGTAGTCCTCCAAGGGTCTCCTTTCTCCCCCCACACCCCCAGGCCGCTGCCTTGATGGTCCGACAGGTGTGCGCGTGCAGGGGGCGCACTTTTACGGTGGATTTGGCGGGGAAGGAGGGGGTGTGGTTGCGGGGGCCATGCACGTGCGGTGTGCACAGCGTATCAGTGCAATATAATACTGAGTTGGTGCATTTCCCTCTGTTGAGGCTGCCATATCCTCTGTTTCCTCCTTGGGATCCCGGAAATCCCCACAGGCTACGTATACCTTTCCAATTCATCCCTTGCTGGAGAAATTGTTGTATAAGGACTGGATTCACCCAGATAAGCTATTTCTCCTCCTAAGAAGTTTTCCCTTCTTTATCCGGTAGAGGAAAAATTCACCAGGAAATGGGGGTGCCAGAAATTGATGCAGCTGTTTCCTGTGTGAATAAAAGCCTGACCTGTCCTATGGACAATGCTCAGGGATTCAAAGCTCCAACTGACAAAAAGTTGGATTCTTTATTTAAAGCCTCCTTTTCTATGGCTGGCGCTGTGGTCTAACCTGCAATTGCAGCAGTTGGCATGCACCGATTCCTAATGGAACAAATGAAGCAGGTGGTTAACCTCCTCCCCATTGAACAGGTCGAGGTTTATGCAGACCTTCCTAGGGCCTTATGTTTTGCGGTTGATGCCATTATGGATTCTATTCAGCAAGCATCCCGCCTTACTCTCCTGCTGGTACACATGCGCAGGACCCTTTGGCTTAAGCATTGGGAAGCTGACGAAGATTTTTGACTGGGTTCCCATTTTATGGGGAACGCTTGTTTGGGGATGATTTGGACAAATATATCCAGAGGATTACTGGGGGCAAGACTACTTTGTTGCAGGTTAAGAAGAGGAGTAAACATCCCTCATTTAGACATTCTCTTTCCCCAGCCCCTGGAGCCTCAACCTCCAGGCAGTGGTGACAGCCTCCCCAGTCCAATACTAGGGGAAAGGTCCAAGGCCAGGCCCAAGGGCAGAAAAAGTCTTAAGGGTCCAAGATCTTTTAAGCAGAACCCCAAAGCCTCCTTATGAAGAGGCGCCCCCACTCAGCCGAGTGGGGGGAAGGTTGCTGCAGTTTGCAGATGCCTGGCGGGAAGAGATTCAGGACAAATGGGTAACCTCCACGGTGTCTCTGGGCTACAAGCTGGAGTTTCAGGAGCTTCCACCATCCTGCTTTCTAAGGTCAAGCGTCTCCAAAGATCCAGAAAAAAGGAGGCCCTTGCTTCTGGCCTTAGAATGCCTATTATCCCAAGGGGTAATTATAGAAGTAGCCCCAGAAGAACAAGGCTCGGGGTTCTACTGAAACCTCTTTATGGTTCCAAAACCAAACGGGGATGTCAGACCTATTCTAGATCTAAAAGACCTGAATCAGTTCCTAAACATTCGTTCTTTCCACATGGAGTCAATCCACTCAATGGTTTCCACCCTTCAGGGAGAAGAATTTCTGGCATTGATAGACATCAAAGATGCATATCTACATGTGCCAATTTTCCCCGCTCACCAAAGGTTTCTAAGGTTTGCGGTGGAGCAGCGCCACTTCCAGTTTGTGGCCCTACCTTTCGGTCTTGCTACCGCACCTTGGGTGTTTACGAAGGTTCTAGCCCCACCCCTGGCAAAGCTAAGGACTCAAGGCATAGCAGTAACAGCTTATCTGGACGATTTGCCACTCGTAGAACTGTCCATAGCACGCTTAGCCCGCAATGTGCTCAGCACAGTGAAGTATTTAGAGTACCTAGGCTGGGTCCTCAATCTAGAAAAATCCTCCTTACAACCCTTAAAAATGCTGGAAATTTTGGGCATGGTCATAGACACAGTCCAAAGCAGAGTATTCTTACCCAAGTCAAAATCCAAAGCCATAAAGGATTTGGTCTAAGTAGTCAAAACAAGGAAAAATCATTCCATTCGACTAAGTATGAGATTATTAGGGAAAATGGTAGCCTCATTCGAGGCTGTTCCTGCTTCACTCAAGACCTTTACAGAGCAGCATCCTATCTGCCTGGAACAAGAGAGTTCAAGCCTTGGATCTTCCAATGTGTCTGTCACCATAGGTACGCCAGAGCCTTAATTGGTGGTTACTATCCGAGAATCTACTGTAAGGAAAATCCTTTGTTCCAGTTACTTGGAAGGCCGTAACTACAGATGCCAGCCTTGTAGGCTGGGGAGTAGTTCTGGAAGAAGCCTCTTCCCAGGGAAGATGGTCCAGAGCCGAAGGCCTCTTGCCCATCAACATTCTGGAGATTCAGGAAATTCGTCTGGCCCTCAGGGCCTGGACTTACAGGTTGCAAGGCTGTCTTGTCCAGGTACAGTCAGACAATGCTACAGCGGTGGCCTATATCAATCACCAAGGGGGCACCAGGAGTCTGGATGTCCAGAAGGAGGTGAATCACATTTTTTGCTTGGGCAGAAAGGCATGTTCCCTGCCTGTCTTCGGTCTTTATTCCAGGGGTAGAAAATTGGCAGGTGGATTTCCTGAGCCGCCAGCAGCTGTGTCCAGGAGAATGATCTCTACACCCCACCATATTTTGGGCTATATGTCAGAAATGGGGTACCCTGGATGTAGACTTGTTGGCTTCCAGGTTCAACAAGAAACTGGACAACTTTGTCTCAAGAACAAGGGATCCGCTGTCACAAGGGTCAGATGCCTTAGTGATTCCGTGGGATCAGTACTTTCTGATCTATGCGTTCCCTCCAGTTCCGCTTCTCCTGCGATTCTTTCAGAGGGTCAAAAGAGAAGGGAATCCGGTAATTCTGGTGGCCCCGCTTGGCCCAGGTGACCTTGGCATACAGAGATTGTAAAGATGGCAGAGGGAAGACCTTGGGTTCTTCCGCTATGACCAGATCTACTCTCACAGGGCTCAATATTCCATCCTGCATTACGAAGTTAGAATTTGATGGTTTGGCTGTTTGGACCCATATCCTGAAGAGCCATGGACTCTTGGGTCCAGACCTATCCACTCTGGTTAATGCTAGGAAGCCAGCCTCCAGGCTCATCTTTTATAGAATCTGTAAGGCATATGTTTCCTGGTGTGAATCCAGGGGGTGGCATCCTAGAAGGTATGCCATTAGCAGGATTCTTGCCTTTCTTCAATTAGGCGTAGAAATGAGGCTGGCCTTGAGCATTATCAAGGGCCAGATCTTGGCCTTCTCAGTATTTTTTTCAAAGACTGCTTGCCTCTCATTTCCTGATCTGGGCCTTTGTTCAAGGAGCATTGCATTTGAATCCGCCGGTTAAGCCTTACATGTGCCCGTGGGAATTAAATTTGGTTTTGTCTGTTTTACAGAAACAACCTTTTGAACCATTGAACCATGCTCCTTTGGTTCTTTTGACAAAGAAATTGTTTTTTCTTGTAGCCATATCCTCAGTTAGGAGGGTATCGGAATTAGCAGCTCTTTCATGTAAGAAGCCATATTTGATTATTCACAAAGACAGGGTGGTGTTGCATTCTCACCCGACCTTTTTTGCCTAAAGTGGTTTCAGTATCCCATCTGAATCAAGATGTGGTCATACCATCCTTTTATTCCAGATCCACAGTCCGCGGAGGAGAAGTTAAAAAGTTACACTCTTTAGATGTTGTAAGAGTATTCAAAATCTATCTGCAGGCAACGGCTCAGGTACGAAAGACTGATTGTCTATTTATACTGCTAGAAGGCCCCAAAAATGGCCAGGCAGCATCAAAGTCCACTATCCCTAGATGGATTCGACAGATTACTATTCAGGCTTATGGTTTGAAGAAGAAAATTCCTCCTTTTGAGGTTAAAGCGCACTTGACTAGAGCAGTTAGTGCTTCTTGGGCAGTGCATCACCAGGCCTCCATGGCTCAGATCTGCAAGGCTGCAAATTGGTCTTCGGTCCATACATTCACTATATTCTATCAGGTAAATAATGATATTTGAAGCGCTTCACAATGTGCATGAAAATGAATATATAAGAATAAATATAAATAGTCAAATAAATCCAGCGGTGAGTAAAAATTTCCTAAAAAATCCAGCAATCAAAATAGTGTAAAATTATAAAAAAAAAAAATATATATAAATAAAAAATTAGTGGCACCAAATGTGTAAAAAATTCACATAAAAAAATCCACATAAAAATAAATAAATAGATAGGGATGCATTCAGAAGGTTCAATTATACAGGTGTAGAATCCTGATTGGTATAGAGCTTTTGATCACTAGCAAAGCTGTTTAAAAACACTTGCTTAATTAAGGTGCTCATTGATAGTAACAATGTGTTTTTTGCTTCTATTCACAACCAATGTGAGAATCATAAACAGGCAGATAAGAGAAAAAAACAATCATTGTGCAATAGTTAGGATACCAAGGTACACAGGTAAACTTCAATCCACTCACGTGTGCCTTATAATGATAAGGCATATGCAGGTTTTACTATAGCAGTCAGCCGCCTTAGACAGGAGCAGATTCAGTGCAGTACACTGTGTGAAACTGCTGATCTGCACAGAGCGTCCTTGGCTCCTCCCACGCGTTACATCACAGTCACGTGACTTTTTCAAGCATTATAGGCTTGAAAAAGTCACGTGACTGTGATGTAACGCGTGGGAGGAGCCAAGGACGCTCTGTGCAGATCAGCAGTTTCACACAGTGTACTGCACTGAATCTGCTCCTGTCTAAGGCGGCTGACTGCTATAGTAAAACCTGCATATGCCTTATCATTATAAGGCACACGTGGGTGGATTGAAGTTTACCTGTGTACCTTGGTATCCTAACTATTGCACAATGATTGGTTTTTTCTCTTATCTGCCTGTTTATGATTCTCACATTGGTTGTGAATAGAAGCAAAAAACACATTGTTACTATCAATGAGCACCTTAATTAAGCAAGTGTTTTTAAACAGCTTTGCTAGTGATCAAAAGCTCTATACCAATCAGGATTCTACACCTGTATAATTGAACCTTCTGAATACATCCCTATCTATTTATTTATTTTTATGTGGATTTTTTTATGTGAATTTTTTACACATTTGGTGCCACTAATTTTTTATTTATATATATTTTTTTTTTTTTATAATTTTACACTATTTTGCTTGCTGGATTTTTTAGGAAATTTTTACTCACCGCTGGATTTATTTGACTATTTATATTTATTCTTATATATTCATTTTCATGCACATTGTGAAGCGCTTCAAATATCATTATTTATTCTTTTTAAGTGACTCTGAAAACACTCTCTTTTGATAGCAGCCTCACTTGGTTTTATGTGTAATTATCAGCTATTTAGCATCACAGCGCTTTGTGCTTTATATATATATTCTATCAGGTAGATGTAAGAGGGCATAAGGATGCCGTCTTCGGGTGCAGTGTGCTGCAGGCAGCAGTATAGGTCCTCACGTCTGATGGTGGACTGTGTTTCTGATCTGTGTCTCTCTCCCCTCAAATTTGGGCATTGCCCTGGGACATCCCACTTAGTATTTATTAAAGGCTCTGTGTCCCGTGATGTATGAACAAGAAAATAGGATTTTTAAAACAGCTTACTTGTAAAATCCTTTTCTTGGGAGTACGTCACAGAACACAGAGCTCCCGCCCCTCTTTGGGATTA
This sequence comes from Lithobates clamitans, assembly GCA_037952925.1. Classification (NCBI taxonomy): domain Eukaryota; kingdom Metazoa; phylum Chordata; class Amphibia; order Anura; family Ranidae; genus Lithobates; species Lithobates clamitans. The sequence continues at coordinate 9,856,205 of JBBGZY010000323.1, read as the reverse complement.
TATGTTGGGTTACTTATTGCTTTGCTACAAAACTGAGGTACTTTCCATATGGGAGGGGTTTATAGGGGAGGAACTCGCCTTGTAATTAGGGTTGTCAGTGTCCAATCACCTGATGGTGACTATCTAACCCACTTAGTAATTATCAAAGCCTATGTGTCCCGTGATGTACTCCCAAGAAAAGGATTTTACAGGTAAGCTGTTTTAAAAATCCTATTTTCTTGTTCATATATCTTGTTCATTTTAGGTCATTAAATTCCAGGACAGTACAAATTCCCCCAAATTAAAATGTGTTTTTTTCACAAAATTGTCATTTTAAGTTATTTCTCACACACAGCATAGGCATACTTACAATCACATCGTAAAACATATTCTACTACTCCTCCCGAGTATGAAGATACCACATATGGAAGACATTTTCACAGCCTAGATGCATAGAGGGCCCCAAAATCTAAGGAGCACCTTTAGGCTTCTTAGGGCATAAATTACGTATCTAATTTCCTGACAACCTATTACACTTTTGGAGGGCCTGATGCAAGAGGACAGTGGAAACATCCACAAAATGACCACATTTTAGAAAGCAAACACACCCAGGTGTTTTCCAAGAAGCATAATGAGTCTTGAAAATGTAATTTTTTTGCCACTTGTTTTTGGAAAATGTGGAAAGAAAATGAAAATGGATTTTTTTACACAAGGTTGTCAATGAATTAGGATATTTATAAAACACAGCACAAGTATAATTAAGCTGTATATAGATGGATTAAAATTTGGCTGGTTCAGCAGGGACCGGCCAAAGTTCGATCCATGTATGGACACTGTGATTGTACAGAATTGGGTCTACATAATTTCTCTACAACCACCCTGCTGGAAAATTACCTCTTAATTAGCATTGCAGGCTATAGCCTGTAGCGCTGGTCTGAGTATTCTGATGGAAGGGAATCGGGTCAGTTTTTTTTTGTTCAACTTGCTGGTTGATCAAAAAAAATGAACTCATCTATAACCAGCTTAAGAATTACACTCCAAAACACATTCTGCTACTCCTCCCAAGTATGGCTATAAAACATGTGTGAAACCTTTTCAGAGCCCAACTACATAGGAAGACCTAGGAAGGAGCCAGAGACATGGTTAGCAAACAAGCAAAGAATCGGTCCAGGCAGCAGGCAAAATGTGATCAATAAAATGGCCAGGGCCAGTGCAGATGCAAATTGAATCAAAACACTGAAATAATGTGTAGCTGATTAGGGACAATGTCGATGGCTGTATATGCTCTGGTGACACTGGCACTGGTGTGGATAGTGATCAGGAACACTGTTGCTGTCTGCACTGGCCTGGTGACATTGTCACTGGTGTGGCAAGAAACAAAAATGTTGTTGGTGGTTTATGCTGGTCTGGTGACACTGAGACTGGTTTGGTGGTGATCAGGAAAACTGTTCATTGCTGCACTGGTCTGGTAACATTGGCACTGGGGTGGTAGTGATCAGGGACACTTTTGCTGGCTGAACCTGGTCTGGTTATACTGGTGTGGCTAGCGATCAAGAACATAGTTGCTGACTTACACTGGTTTAGTAATACTGGGACTTGTGCAGTGATGAAAAGGAACACTGTTGTTGGCTGCAGTGGTCTGGTGATACTAGGAATGGTGTGGTGGTAATCAGGAACACTGTTGCTGGCTTACACTGGTCTTTTATTATTTATTTTTACTGCTCCACTTTAAGCAACATTAAAATCACTGCTCTTTAAAAACTATATATTTTTAAACCATTTTTGCATTTATCCCCCAGGGCAGTATCTGGGACTATTGATTTTTCATTTTCAGGTCTCATAGGATTTAATAGGGTTTGCTGATCGGGTCCGAACTTTTTCCATGTTCCGGAGTTCTGGTGTGAACCAAACTGGGGGGTGTTTGGCCCATCACTAACTGGCAATGGTGCAGCATTCAGGAAGACTGTTGCTGGCTTATTCTGGTCTGATGACACTGTGACTTGTCTGGCAGTGATCAGGAACACTGTTACTGACTTACAATAGTCTTGTAACACAATGGGACTGCTGTGGCGGGTTTCTGACTTCACTGGCTATGGTGAAACTGGTACTGGTGTGCCAGCGATCAGGAACACTATTTCTTGCATACACTGGTCTAGTGACGCTATGATTTGAGTGGTAGTTATCAGGAACACTGTTGCTTGCCTACACTGGTCTGGTAACATTGGGACTGGTGTGGTAGAGATTGAAAACTCTGCTGTTGGCTGCACTGATCTGGTGCGGTGGCAATCAGAAACACTGTTTCTGTTTACACTGGTCTGGTGACACTATGACTGGTGGTCGAGAACACTGTGTATCAGTGCATGCTATGTTCAAGGCCTGTGTTTACCTACATAAAGATGCACAGGTGTTCCATGCATCTCTGTGCCAGCAGTCCCTTTGATGTCTATTGGGACACAGTGGCTGAATGGACACAGATATTGCTTCCAATCTGACATTTGTGTGGGTGTGGGTGCATGTCCCTGAACCTACACTGTCTGCATGGTGTCTATGCACTTAGGCAGCAGAAGCAGAAAGCTGCATACAAGGGACCTTCAAATCTCATGAAGCCGCTACTGGACTGTTAATTTTCAATAGCCAGGTGGGAACTGGTTAAAGAGGTTTGTATTTGGGTCTATAGGGTCTATAGAGTAAATATAGAGTATATTTTTTGTCATAATATAAAATATAATTATGGTTATTAATGTTATCACTACTGCAACTACAACTTCCATCCACATCACTGCTACCTCTCTAGTAGTGTACTGATTATGCTGACAGCTTTACTACTGTCTGTATTTGATTTAGGCTTACTTTATGTTAAAGTGGCTGTAAATATATACACAAAAATAAAATAAAATAAAATAAAATAGTTGAAAGTAGAAAGAATTCTCCTTGTTCAATATGTTTATTGAATTTACAATAAAAGGAAGACTATAACATTATATTGACATGTACATAAGATTCGGAAATTAAGGAACATTGTCATACAATTGATGATACCATCTCATTTAGATAATACAAGGAAGAGCTTAAATATATGTAAAAGAAGATGAAGAAGAATCAATAACAAACGCGATCCTAGTATTAGAGAGTATAAGACTCTAATAAGTATAAAAATAAAAATGAAGAAAAAAAATGAATAAAATTCCCTCAGTTATCTGCACATCAGTTGAGTCATGCCTCCAGACCATCCGACCACCCAAAATGGGATCAAACTGTGGACGAATGGGGGCATGATCTTAAGACAATAAATTATCAATTTACAGAATAGAGGGAATATTTGATGAATCTTAGAGTGATCAAGGTAAATAAACAATAACTCGTGTTTTCTACACGTATATAGTAAATATAGTCTATATACAAAAAAAAGATGATATTATAAGAAAAATGAACGGGGGCGTGGTTTGGCGCCGGACTCCGATGGCCGCTTGATCCCAGCGCTCCGGTCCTAGGAGGTATTTCATCAGCCTAACAGAGCCACTCAAACCCGCTGACATGGGGAAATCAAAGGGGAACTCATCCCCGTCCCGATCCCGATCCCCGCGGAGACCCGACCCTCAGACGAGCCGCAGCATACCAGAGATTTTCCGGACACAACCACGCGAGGCCCCGGCTTCATCTCGGGCCTACTCCTCCACAGCGTGCTCCTCCAGCCTCAGCCCCTCCGACAGACACCAGGAGCAATCACCCACATCTCATTTGGCGGCAGAACAGCCCCTAAACATTGGGGACTTGAGATCTGTGGCAGAAGACATTAAAGCCACATTGGCTTCAGCAATCACAGACCTCAGGAGAGACATCCAATCCATGACGGTCCGCATGGAGATCATGGAGGAATCAACAGCTCGCAATGAGAATGCCATCCACCAGCTCCAGACTTCCTCCCAGGCACACAATGTCCAACTCAGAGACCTGTATAGATATATGGAAGATCTGGATAACCGCGGCAGACGGCACAACATATGGGTAAGAGGCATGCCAGAGACAATCGATCATACCCAACTTGCCCAGGCAACTGTAGCCGTATTCAACGATCTGCTACGCAGACCCTCTGAGACCCCCATTGAATGTGAACACTTACACAGAGCTCTCAGGCCCAGAGGCAGAGACACAGATCCTCCCAGAGATGTAATGTGTTGCCTGGTTAACTTCAAGCTGAAAGAAGAAATCCTGCGCAGGGCCAGAGATCGTCGTAATCTATCATGCCAAGGCATGGAGATAAAAATCTATCAAGATCTATCACCCATTACTCTCCAAAACAGAAGAGATCTGCGTCCCCTTCTGGACTTACTACGCACAAATGGAATTCAGTATCGCTGGAAGTTCCCTTTTTGTCTCTCGGCTTCAGCACAAGGGCGTACTGCCAATCTGAGGGTGCCTGAAGACATCTCCACATTCTGTGAAACTCTGAACATACCTTTGCATTGAGCTACCTGATTGGTACAGATCTCTCAGACCTCCTCATCTCAGAAGATCCAATTCCATGGATGCCATCCCAGTACGTGATGAATTCCACATCAGAAGACGCAGATCCAACTCGCCCAGGATCAATACGTCCGCAAGACCCAGGAACTCTGCAAACAATAGCCCCACGGCATCTCCTGCTCACAGACGACCCCGTCATGGAGGCCCTGAATAATAAGTCGGCTCCCTGTCGTCTGTCATTTTACACCGGAAGCCCTCAAACCAGTTATCTAACATATAAACCAGCAAGATTTTCTGCAATTAAACCCACTACAACGCAACTATCTACATTCAGAAACCTGATGTCCAAGAGGAATTTCTTCATGTCCCAACTAACTAGTTCAATACCCTTCCCTCACTTTGTACTTGATGGAAGCCCACCACCTGGAGCCTGAGGAATACTCGCACGTAGACATCGCCCCCCACCTCTCTTCACAACACAAAATCGATGCACGAACTAAGAACCAACCACGACTCTGGATCCCCTTCATCTGAGACAACCAACTGTGACTTCTATAACACGGACAAACTACTATCAGCTTGATCATTGTCACGCAAGTATAATTCACGATTGATCTGAGAGGGGGAAAAAATTTATAAGACCACCACATACTACTCTACAAAATCTCCCCTCCTCATTATTTCCTCCACATCTCCTCCACCTTCCACCCCCTCATCCAACTCCCATCTAAACTTGGCTCAAGCCCTCTGATCAATTTCTATTCCCTACCATGAATCGCAAAAGGCACATTTCCAAGATAAGGACCTTGTATATGAATTCAAAATCTTCCGCAAGAAGACTGGTCATTAAACTTAAATGATGTTAGTGTAAATCCCTCTCTGGGGAGGGCGATTCCACACGGAACGTGGGTTCAGTGCCCAGTATTACCCACTCTTTATTTACCCAGCTCCAGTTGACTCCCCCCTACTATGCAGAGCTCATCTCCATCTGCTCACACTCCCCATCACCCCCTCCCCCCCCGAAGTCAGTCAACAAGGGGAACAATAGGTCTTCGAATTAGGACATCCACTAAATTACCATCCAATACCTACCCTTTATCTTCTAGCAGCCCCCAGACGAACCTTGTTTCTGTGTGGACTCGCCCACTCTATACACTTGGTGACACACAGTTAACCCCCAAAAAATCTCCAGCTGAGTTAAAACCCAAAGAAAGTAATTAATCCTGCTAACCGTGATTGTTATTACTATTATATGATCATATATTGCTCACTGTCAATGTGCTACATTGGAGACTGCAAAATCCCTCCCTTTTTAGCATATATGATGTCTAAATGGCTAGGCTCATTTAAAGGCTTCCTAAGTTCCTTTTATAGTTTATTGTTGTGTTGTGTTATAAAATTTTTTTTTTTTTTTTTTAGAGATCCGTCATAGTTAATAATACTTTTCTTTATACAGCTAAACGGAAGAACCCGGATGGACCTCTGGCGTGTGTGGATGATCCCTACACCCCGCTGAAGGGGTAAGCCCTACTTCACGGCCTCTCGGACGAGCATACAATCAGGTGGGCGCAAACGGTCTTTTCCTACAGCAATCTCTCAGGAAACCCTTTCCCGAACTGACCGAGGTTTAGCCACACACGCCGGGGGTCCATTCTGGAGGGGAAAATGTTGCAATCATAGTTGGGTACACATGGTAATTGTAAAACGTGAAATTAATGCAACAAGGTTAAAAAATTTTACAGCTGACTCTCGTTTCACAACGAACATTTATGCGATTAATCGCTGAACAACCACTCTCAATCCTCACAACACCAATGTTGACACTTCTCAATATAAGTTGAAGTAGTCCATCGTCCCCAATGACCCCGATCTCATCTGTTACACGATACCTTAATCTATACCGCGATATCACACTAAAACCTAGCGCCCCCCTGGTTGAACCTTAGCACGCATCTTAACTACTATATTGCAATGGCTCGTTCTCCCATAGCAAATATTCATATACCTCTGAGGACCAGAGGACCACACTCACCTATTAACTCCATTCTCTCCGGCACCTCTCACCACTCCACACAACGGGAACCCATATTTCCCGTTGACCTCCACCGGACAACACAACACCCCATAAGGGGGGTCTTGGAACCCTCCCTTACCTCCAGAACACTTGCTCCTCTCCCTTTTAAATTTTTTTTTTGTCCTCTTCCCTTCCTCTTCTTCATTGTCCTTGCTCTCATTTCCCTCTCTCTCTCTTCCCCTCCATACGTAGTGCCTTGCCCCTCCTCTACATCCTCCTCTCCCTTCTCCAGTCACACTCATTTTCCCTACTTCTCCTTAGTCTTCCCTACTCCCACCCCCGTCTCCTCGGTCTCCGCCACCTTACTATCACTAATTTGACCCTCCCTCATAAGGCTCCAATATTCTCACAAACTACTCTTCGCCACACCTAAGGCTATTTAGAGACAAAACCAACAGACGCTCTCCCTTGCCCAAAGCCTCTCCCCCCCTAATCAGTATGTCGCACATCAAGCCTATCACTACACACAGCACGCTAAAAGTTACATCCTTAAATGTGAAGGGGCTCAACATCCCAGAGAGACGCAGCCAAGTTCTCTCTTTGATGCACAAACTAAAAACCAATATCGTCTTCCTACAGGAAACCCATTTCCGCACAGACAAGATTCCCAAGCTCATGAATCACTGGTTCCCACATTCCTACCACTCTACCAATCCACAGGCAAAAACTAAAGGGGTTTCAATTCTGATCTCCAAAACCGCAATGTGGGAACTCACCGATTCGCTTATAGACAAGGAAGGCAGATACATCTTTTTAAAAGGCAAGATTCAAGGTCGACCTGTAACCCTGGCCAATATTTACAGCCCTACCTCTGCACAATCCAGCTTCTTCAGACAGATCTCCCAACTTTTATCTGGCTTTTCGGCCGGCCTAACCATACTAGGGGGGACTTTAATGTAGCTCTATACCCAATACTGGACACCTCATCAGGTACCACATCATTGCCATACAAAACCCTACGCCAAATCAAGCTACAATTCCAAGACCTTATGTTACATGATACATGGCGCACTCTCCATCCAAACGAAAAGGACTACACATTCTTCTCCACCCCCCACAACAGATATTCCAGAATTGATTATCTCTTCCTTTCCCAGACAGACCTTCCTTTCCTCTCCCACGTGAAAATCGAACCAATGCTCCTATCTGACCACCACCCAATTACAATGACATTGACCTTCCCTGACCTTCACACCGTTTCGAAGATATGGCGCCTAGACTCATCTCTATTGACCTCAGAAGAGGACATCAAAGACATTAGACAAACCATACACAACTTTTTTCCAGACAACGGAGAACCCCACTAACACAATGGGAGGCCCACAAATGCGTCATGAGAGGAAAACTCATTGCCCTAAAAACGTCGCGGAAAAAAGCCCACCAAGCCAAAATCACAAACCTGATTCAAACGATTAATACTTTAGAGATAGCTCACAAACAAACCCAAGCCCAACAGACATACCGAGATCTCACACACGCCAGAGAATGCTTACTCACAGAACTATCCCACAGAACTAAACGTAAATTTATTCTACAAAAGAAATTATTCTATGAATTTGGAAACAAAAGCGGAAAATACTTAGCCAAAGCCATTCAAACGAACAAAGCACGCTCCTCCATCCACACCATCAATGACTCCCAAGGTAGACCTAAAGTCTCAGCCCCAGACATAGCTTCCCAATTTGAAGCATACTATTCCACTTTATATAATCTTAAAATACAAACAGATGGCCCTACTGCAAACAACGCTAGACGCTCCCTTATCAAAAATTTCCTAAAAGAACACTGTCCCAAAACCATCGACAGGGAAGACGCCTGCCAATTAGAGAACTCCATTTCAGAAGACGAACTGAAAAATGTGATTAAACAACTAAAAGCCGGAAAGAGCCCCGGCCCAGATGGATTCACAGCCGTATACTTTAAAACCTTCACAGAGGTACTCACTGGTCCTTTCCTCAAGGCCATTAACTCCCTCTCCTCCTCCACGCTTCCCTTCCACAGACTTCTCAAAGCCCACATTACAGTTATACCAAAGGAGGGGAAAGACTCGACATTAGTCACTAACTACAGGCCGATCTCCCTACTAAATGTCGACATAAAACTGTTTGCCAAAATCCTAGCCAATCGCTTGCTTCCTCTACTATCATCTTTGATAGACAAAGACCAAGTTGGTTTTATTCCAAGTCGAGAGGCAAGAGATAACACAATCAAAGCCATAAACCTCCACCACTGGATGACAACCACTAAATACAAAGGATTCTTTCTATCATTGGACGCAGAGAAGGCATTTGACAGGCTGGCATGGGACTATATGGGAGCAGTTTTGAGACACCTAGGTATCCAAAATCGTATGTTCAACTCCATCATGTCCCTGTACACGACACCCACCGCCAGAGTTCGGATTAATGGCCATCTGTCAAACGCCTTCTCCATAACCAATGGGACGAGGCAAGGCTGCCCACTATCCCCTATTCTTTTTGTACTAACCCTTGAACCTCTCTTAAACTGTCTCAGGAAAAACGAAAATATTAAAGGATTACCCATAGAAGGCCGCACCTACAAGTTGGCAGCTTTTGCTGATGACATTCTCCTCTCCCTTAGCGAGCCCCATGCTTCTATTCCAAATTTATTGAACGACTTCCAGCTTTTCCAACGCCTCTCTAACTTTAAAATAAACTTCTCCAAATCCCATGCCCTAAATGTTACCATCCCACAAGAGACAGTTACACAGTGTGAAACTAACTGCCCTTTGAAATGGCGCCACGATGCAATTAAATACCTTGGAATCTACCTTACAGCAAACCTATCAGATCTCTTCGCCAAAAATTACCTTCCCATTCTCAAAACCATATCTGAAGACCTTAAAAATGGAACAAACCACAGTTTTCTTGGTTCGGTCATGCGGCAATTATCAAAATGAACATCCTACCGTGTATCTTATACATCCTACAAGCTATCCCCATTAAACTTCCCCCATCATTCTTCCTATCTTACAAAAGACTATGTACAGAATTTCTATGGAAACAAAAACACCCGAGAATTGCCTACGACCTCCTAACACGACCTAAGACGAGCGGAGGCATTGGTCTTCCAGATCTCAAAAAATACTACTGGGCCTGCCACCTTACCAGAATTGTGGACTGGTCATTACACAACCAATACAAAGATTGGGTCAGACTGGAAAACTCATTGTCTCCTTTGCCTTTGCAATCAACGCCCTGGTTGGCACCTAAACATATTCCCTCCACTCTCAGAGAACACCCTCTTATTGATCCGACCCTCGGATGTTTCAAAGAAGCTTGCCAGAAGCTACGCATCTCGTCCACTCCGGGTTCCTTAACCCCTATAAGACTAAACCCCGCCTTCCCCCCTGGTATGTCTGCACAATTTCTATCACAGCAGTGGCAAGTCCCGAACATATTAGCGCATTAATTTTTCCGCGACGATTCCTTCTTAGATCGCCTTGCGTTAACACCTACCACCACTAACAACCCTCTCCCATTCTGGACCTACTTTCAAATTCGCCACTTCCTACAGGGGCTTAATCGCGACTCCTCCATTACACGACCACTTACTCCTTTCGAACGGCTTTGCTCCCAATCCAACCCCCAACAACATTTAATCTCAAATATCTATGCAATGCTATTTGCAGAAACTTCCCCCAAGGAAGGGAAGACATTTAAAACATGGGAAAGGGAATTACAATTATGCCGCGTACACACGGTCGGACTTTTCAGCTACAAAAGTCGGACAGCCTGTCCGACATACTTCCGGCGTACCTTCGGCGGACTTGCAGCAGACTTTCTTACGAACGGACTTGCCCACACACGACCACACAAAAGTACGACAGCTTAGTACGCGGTGACGTACACCAAGTCCGACGAGACTATAAAACGGAAGTTCAATAGCCCGTACGACACCCTTTGGGCTCCTTCTGCTAATCTCGTGTTTATCTCGTGTTAGTAGAAGTTTGGTGAGAGACGATTCGCGCTTGTGAGACTCGTATTTTTCAGTTCGTTTTAACTGTTGTTCAGTCTGTGCTTGTGAGGTTTGTATCTGCTTTTCAGTGCGTTTGGTCAGTTGGCATTGAGAAATCTTTGTTTTATTGGCCGCTCGTTCCTGATTTTCAGGTCGTTCTTCACAGGCCTTGCTGTTCTTCAGTGCGTTCTGTTTAGTGCGTTCTGACCAGCCGACCGTTTTGAAACCATGTTACCTGTACGTACTCGTCGTCGAGCTCGTGCATTGTATGTGTTTGGTGCTGTAGTTTATTCTTCAGCCCAAGACCAGTCCATGAACAGGGCGAGGAGGAGTTCATGGACCAAGAATTGGTTGCTCCAGCGTGACCAGTTCTGTCACATGCCATTGCTCCGTGAGATCCGTGAGAATAATCCTGAGGATTTCAGGAACTTTCTCCGGATGACGGACCCTGTTTTTGACCGTTTGGTGGCTTTGCTGACCCCCTATATCAGCAGGCAGGATACCTGCATGAGGCAAGCCATCACTCCGGAGCAGAGGCTGGTCGCTACCTTGCGGTATTTGGCCACAGGGAGAAGCCTGCAGGACCTTAAGTTCTCGACAGGCATCTCCCCCCAGGCTCTGGGGATCATTATCCCAGAGACCTGTTCTGCCATCATCCAGGTCCTGCAGAAGGACTATATTAAGGTAAGATATTTAGCTTTTATTAGCATCACCTGTTCTTTTATGTAATCTTTGATAATGTAATGTATTTCTTGCTTCAAACACTACTTACCATCATTGCAATATAGTGTGAATGTCCCCTTTTTATCCTCACACATGCTGGATTTTTTTCCTGTTATTTTTTGTCATGCATGTATATTTTCCTTCAATAACCTCCCCAGCATGCAGTGATGGGAACATATCTACCTAGTCTACTCATTTTGAATGTATTTTGTTTGAGTGTATTTAGTGTGCTTATAATTAGCAAGTAGCTAGATTTCCCAACCCCCCCCCCACCTAAACTCACTCCAAATAGTGTGCTGCTAATTAGCAATTAGCTAGATTTCCCAACCCCCCCCCACCTAAACTCACTCCAAATAGTGTGCTGCTAATTAGCAATTAGCTAGATTTCCCAACCCCCCCCCCTAAACTCACTCCAAATAGTGTGCTGCTAATTAGCAATTAGCTAGATTTCCCAACCCCCCCACCTAAACTCACTCCAAATAGTGTGCTGCTAATTAGCAATTAGCTATATTTCCCAACCCCCCCCCACCTAAACTCACTCCAAATAGTGTGCTGCTAATTAGCAATTAGCTAGATTTCCCAACCCCCCCCTAAGCTCACTCCAAATAGTGTGCTGCTAATTAGCAATTAGCTAGATTTCCCAACCCCCCCCACCTAAACTCACTCCAAATAGTGTGCTGCTAATTAGCAATTAGCTAGATTTCCCAACCCCCCCCCACCTAAACTCACTCCAAATAGTGTGCTGCTAATTAGCAATTAGCTAGATTTCCCAACCCCCCCACCTAAACTCACTCCAAATAGTGTGCTGCTAATTAGCAATTAGCTAGATTTCCCAACCCCCCCCCCTAAACTCACTCCAAATAGTGTGCTGCTAATTAGCAATTAGCTAGATTTCCCAACCCCCCCCACCTAAACTCACTCCAAATAGTGTGCTGCTAATTAGCAATTAGCTAGATTTCCCAACCCCCCCTCCACCTAAACTCACTCCAAATAGTGTGCTGCTAATTAGCAATTAGCTAGATTTCCCAACCCCCCCCACCTAAACTCACTCCAAATAGTGTGCTGCTAATTAGCAATTAGCTAGATTTCCCAACCCCCTAAAATCTAATCAATGTTCCATCAGAGGGGGTGAGCAATCTGATAAGTGTGCCTTTCCATATTAGTTTTTCCTGAAGAATTAAATTATTTAATGTTATACTGATGCTGGGGAATAATGTTTTGAATTGTCTAATTTTATTGCAATGTTAGCTTCCAAATTAATTGATTTTGGTTTTCTTGTTTGATTCCCCAGTTTCCTTCAACGCCACAGGAATGGCAGACTGTGGCATCCCATTTTGCCAGCCGTTGGGACTTTCCCAATTGTGGAGGGGCTATAGATGGGAAACATGTCCACATTGTGCCACCACCCCATTCGGGGTCATACTATTTCAATTATAAAGGGTTCCACAGTATTGTTTTAATGGCGGTGGTGTCTGCACACTATGAATTTTTATATGTGGACGTGGGGAAGAATGGCCGGATGTCGGATGGAGGAGTATTTGCCCAGACGGAGTTCTGCCAGCGTCTCCAGAGTGGTGGCCTGGGATTGCCACCTGATGCGGATAATGTGGAAGGACTCCCCTTTGTCTTCATTGCCGATGAAGCCTTCGCTCTGAGCAAGCACCTCATGAGGCCATTCCCCCAAAGAACCCTCACCCCGGAGAGGAGGGTTTTTAATTTCCGGCTGGCCAGAGCTAGAAGAGTGGTTGAGAATGCGTTTGGAATTCTGGCCAGCCGGTTCCGCCTGTTTCAAACAGCCATTAATTTGGCGGAATACAAACTTAATTTTATCATTTTATCGTGCTGCATTCTGCACAACTTTTTAAACAAACATTCTCAGAATTATATAGGCACAGTTGGGCCTGAGGCCGGACTTATAGATGCCAACCTTACGGGCCTGGATAATGTCCGTACTGGCTTGGCCCCCCAAAGTGCCCGTCAAGTTAGACAGCAATATGTTGATTATTTTATGGGTAGGGGGGCCATTGCAATGGGCCATGATATTTAATTTTTTAAAATAAAAAAAATATGGATGAAATCTTGAATTATATTTATTGCTTGCCTTTCTTTTGGGCTTTCTCCTAGGTTATGGTCGAGCAGTTGTAGTGCCAACTGTATTTTCATTTTAAATGTCTAACTAAAAACTCCATTGCCACTGTAAACAACTTTTTGACAATTATAACCAAACTGATACTGAGCATTGAAATAACAAACCACACATTTATTTAATTCCTATAAGGAGATGTTTTTATTAATGGTTGTTATGCATTCAGTTCTGCATTTAGTATAAAATGTTCATAGACAAAAATATACTGATATCTTAATAATTTCTAAAAATATAATTATATTTAAATATTTAGACATAATCCACAAAAAAATATTTTAGGCTTTTTGATTTTCACAAACAGGCTTTTTATTTTTTTTTTTGGTGTTTTAAAATCAATTTTTTTTTTTTTGGTGTTTTAAAATCAAATTTATTTTTTTTTGGTGTTTTAAAATCAATTTTTTTTTTGGTGTTTTAAAATCAATTTTTTTTTTTTGGTGTTTTAAAATCAATTTTTTTATTTTTTTGGTTTTTAAAATCAAATATTTTTTTTTTGGTGTTTTAAAATCAATTTTTTTATTTTTTTTGGTTTTTAAAATCAATTTTTTTATTTTTTTTGGTTTTTAAAATCAATTTTTTTATTTTTTTTGGTTTTTAAAATCAATTTTTTTATTTTTTTTGGTTTTTAAAATCAATTTTTTTATTTTTTTTTGGTTTTTAAAATCAATTTTTTTTTTTTTTTTGGTTTTTAAAATCAATTTTTTTATTTTTTTTGGTTTTTAAAATCAATTTTTTTTTTTTTTTTTTTTAATAAAAATATTATTTTTTTTTTGGTTGTTGTTTTTTTGAAAATCAAGTTTTATTTTTTTGTGGATTTGGAATGTATTTTAAAGAAACAGCCCTCCTTTTTAAAATTAGGTTAAACAGCCATTTATGTTCAGCCAAAAAAATAAAGAGAAGGCCCAGAATGGGGTCAGCAAAACAGGAAATGAAGGACATGATCGATGTTTTGGGGTTTCAAAAAGGGCATTTAGATTCGACCCAAAACATCAATCATGTCCTTCATTTCCTGCTGCATACGATCCAGCCGATTCCGCATTTCATCCATGTCCTTATTCCAGGCCATTATTTGACCAATTAGCCGTTGGGCACTTTCAGAAGTGAAATAGTCACTTTGTGTACCTAAAGTGGAATGAAACCAACCTAAATGTATTTAGAAATATGCACACATACATAGTTTACCTTACCATAATAAAGCTGTTGTCTCAGACACTGACCTGGTGGGGTGCCCATGTAGCCTAATTCCTCCACATCCTCGGGGGTGGCACTGTTGCTTGAATCAAGCACAACCAGATCCCCTAAAATAGAGTAGAAAAATTACATTAAACAAAAGGCAGCCATGCATAGATTACCGTAAGCTGGTGTGTCAGACACTCACCTGGTGGGGTGCCCATGTCGCCCACCTCTCCTTCCTCCTCATCCTCAGTGGGGCTTGGGCTGATTTCCCAATCATGTTTGGCTTGGGGTGGACTGTCTTCTTTTTGGCTGAGTGATTTTTCCCCTATGTGAAACAAAAAATTATTAATCTACTTAGCACACAGATATTTTAGTACATAGTCATTTTCTAACATTTGTAGTGAAGTGGTTTGTGTAGAGTTCCTATTTTACCTCAATATTTAAAATTATAAAGACATATCGGATAGATAGATATCTAGATATCAATATCTCAAAATAAAGTTAATAATCTTTTGATCTCTCTCTCTCTCTCTATATATGTGGAACAAAATCTATAAATATCTAACTAAATGTAAATAAAAAAAGATAACTTAAAATATTATATATATATATATATATATAGATATATATATAGATATATATATTTTATATATATATTTAGATAGATCTATCTATAGATATGTAACGAGGTTTTGTAAAAGATCGTTTGAAACGATGAACAAAAAAAATCGTATAGGAAGGAAAAGCACATGGAGCAGTATACAAGGTAATAAACACAAGAGAAAAACACGACAAGTACTTACTTTTTTTAAGCACTTTCCGGATCCGTCTATATTGATCCGGCTCCCTGAGTTTCAGGTCAGACCATCTTTTGCGAAGTTGATCTCGGGAGCGCTGTACCCCAAAAGAAGCCTGCAAAGTGTCCACGACCTTCGCCATTATTTTGGCCTTGCGCAAATTTGGCCGTGCGTACGGCCCATACTTCCCATCATAGTCGTCTTTGTGAAGAATGGCCACCATCTCCACCATTTCTTTAAAACTCATATTGGAGGCCTTAAATCTAGGCCTCACAGATTTTGTGGACGTTCCAGCCTCCGGGCTTTTTCCACTACCTGAGGACATGTCAGGTGTCTCCGCCATTATTTACCCCACTACGCGCCGTAACTAAAAATGGGCGGAGAACATGAGTTAAAATCGAACGTCAGGGGCGGGCGACGCAGGCGGAGTTTCACACATGCGTAGTGTATAAAGAGGGGCCTTGCGCACGTGTCGTACGTACGTTCTGTGCGTAGGTGATAGTGGACCAGGACGTTACAAAACAAAGGTAATTTTAATTTTTAATTTCTTTGTTTTTTTTGGGGGGGTTTTATGGTCATGACTTTGTAGCAAGCGGCCTATATGGCTTGATAGATTGATGAGGCCTACATAGGGAGAAGATGATGAGGGGTTAGCAGAAACCTATAATAAGTGTTTTTGGTCTTGTGACTTTCTCTTTTCCAGATATAATGAATCCCCTATTTAAGGATCCAGAGTTCCTTACAGCTTTTATTTCGAAATATCGAGAGATGAGGAATTTGTGGGAGGTGAAACACCCTCAGTATTATGCCAAGCATGTGAGGAAGTCAACGCTGGAGAGACTTCTGTCCTTTGTCCAGGCGACCATCCCGGGAGCAACAATGGAGACAGTGCTCAAGAAAATTGGGGTCTTGAGGAACATGTATAAAAGGGAGCATAGGAAGATCCAGGAATCAAGGAGATCAGGAGCATCAGCAGATGATGTTTATGTACCCAGGCTGTGGTACTACAATCAACTCCGTTTTCTTGATGACCAGAATGAAGCCAGGGCATCACTTTCAACCCTTCCCTCCACCCTTCCCTCCACCCTTCCCTCCACCCCAGCAGAGGCTGATGAGGAGCAAGCTGGGTCTTCCATCCTGGATGAACCGGATATGACCATCTGGAGTCAGGTAAATTATTTTAACAAATATTTACTGTACTAATATTAATGATGTTAACTGGATGTTATAATTGTCTAAAATAATTTTGCACTCCAAATTGTGTATACATATCAAATGACAGTAGTGGCTAAATATGTTTGGCACCTGCTTGAAATAATTAGGGTGTCTGATTAGACTCTTTTATTAAAGAGATGTATTCACATTGAATTTGCTAGTCATGAGAAGCAAACTGTGTGTCATTGATGAACCCAAAAAAAGAAACTAAAACTATTGTCCTTTTTTTTATACACAGGATGAGTCCATCCAGGAGGAATGTGGGGAAAGTGGCAGGCAGGAGGAGACCAGGCCCATGGACAGCCTGGAGGAGGCCGGATTCACCATCATCCTGGAGGAGGCTGGGCCCAGTGTCAGGCAGGAGGTGGCTGCTCCCAGTGAGGTGGCTGGGCCAAGTGAGGTGGCTGGGCCAAGTGAGGTGGCTGGGCCCAGTAGGAGCCTGACCCAATCCCAAGTGCCTCCCCTCCACCTTCCCAAAAAAAGGGCCAGGAAGGGGATGGTCACACAGGACGCATCCCTGCGCCTCATGCAAGAGGCCACCCGTTTTTTAACGAGCCCCCCCGAAGCGGAAGAATCCTATGGCTGCTACTTAGCCAGCAGGCTTCTTCAGATGGATTGGGAGCAGCGCCTCATTTGTGAGCGCCTATTTGGGGAAACAATCCATAAGGGGCTGCAGGGCACGCTAACACAAAACACCCAACTACATGAGGCAGCCCCCCCTCCTCCTCCTCCTCCTCCTCCTCCTCCTCCTGCCACAACTGAAACACCAGAGCCACAGCCTCAAAAGAAGGCTACAGGGAAGGCTGCAGGGAAGGCTGCAGGGCAGCGTGGAGGAAAGGCTGCAGGGAAGAGAAGAAAGTGATGACCTGGGTTCAGTCTGGTCTGACAGAAGACGCAGGCTGTTGTAGGACCACAGTCTGGGGACATCTAGATCATCTGCTGGTGCTGTTGATCTCTGGGATTCTTGGACCAGATTGTGCTCCCTCTTATATGGACTCCGCAAGATCCCAATTTTCTTGTACACCGACTTTTTCCAGCGTTGACTTCCTCTTTATTTTATTTTGACCATGAATAAATGGATCTTTTTTGAGTTTAGCAAAAGACTTTATGTGTTTTCTTTTAAATCATTGATTTTACACACAATGTTAAATTAACAAGGGACAACAATCTCATTGAGTTTGAAAAAAACACACCAAAAATACATTACTAATGTTAATAATGTTCAAGTGGTAAGTCTTGAAAATAAAAAAATCTACATAACCAAAAACGGTGCTTTGGGTTAACTTTATCTAAAAACTAAAAAATAATCACTAGAAAAAAAAAATAGAATAATGGGTTCTTTGTGGTAACTTTACAAACCTAAAAAAAAAATAAAATAAGGGAAAAAGTATTATTAGTATGGAAACATTGTTTTTAAAAAGCATACTATATCATTCATGAGATCAAAGAGAAAAAGAATCCAGAAATCAGTTTGGGAGAACTCTGATTATGAACAGCAAAACACCTTCGTTCTTTAGAGCATTCGTAAAGAAGAAATAAAATGCGCTGCATTCAACGATCACAGATTTTGCAGCGTGATGAATGTGCTACCTACAATACGAACACTAGTTTTACTAGACCGAGTGCTTCCGTTTAGTTTTTGCTTATGAGCATGCGTCGTTTTTTTGTCCGTAGGACTAGCATACAGACGAGCGGACTTCGGGGTCCGTCGTAGTTACGACGTAAAGATTTGAAGCATGTTTCAAATCTAAAGTACGTCGGATTTGAGGCTAAAAAAGTACGTTGAAAGTCCGGAGAAGCCCACACACGATCGGATTACCAGCCAGCTTTAGTCCGTCAGCGTCCGTTGGACTTTTGTAGCTGAAAAGTCCGACCGTGTGTACGCGGCATTAGAACTATCGGAGGATCAATGGGAACACATATTTACAATTGCCCATAAAGGCTCTCTAAATGTTTCCATTCAGGAAAACTACAAGACCCTAACACGCTGGTACCGAACCCCAGTCATACTAAACAAATTTAACCCCTCGTATCCCATTAAATGTTGGAGATGTGACGGAGAACCGGGTACATTGTTACACATTTTGTGGTCGTGCCCAGCAATTCAACCATTCTGGACGCAAGTCCGAGAACTCACCGAATCAATATCAACTTACACATTAGAGCATTCCCCAGCCCAATGCCTTTTCCACCACTCTGATTTATCAGCTCCATACTACCGTAAGACACTGATTTTACCCCTACTTAATGCAGCAAAAATGTGCATTCCAAGACATTGGGGCTCTCCTCAGGCGCCGACCATCCCAGAATGGTTCAAACAAATTAACAAAATAGCTAAAATGGAAGAACTCATTTCCATCTCCCGAGAATCCCCAGCCAAATTTTCCAAGACGTGGGCATGCTGGACTCATTTTCGAACAACCGACAGATACCTGACATTGACAAACTAACTTCTGACCAAGACCTGCTAATGTGTGATAAATACTCACTACCTCTACTGCAGGGTCCCTTCAAGCACACCCCCCCGCCTGTTTCCAATCCTTTCCCAGCCGACATGGACCTCCCACCCCTAAACAAGGGACGAGTATAGGAGGCCACATGTCAACATTATCTCTAGTTGGCTCTCCGGCAACAGGTGTCCTTCAAACCAAACTCACTCCACCCTAAAGTGATACCATTCCACATCTACACTAGGAGTGGCAGAGACTGAGGAGATAAACACCCCTCTACTACCTCAACCTCCCGCCTTTATTCCTACCTCCCCCCTCACCACACCTCCATCCATATACTTTTCACTATGCGCCTAAAACCTATATCAATATCGCGTGCGGCATGGGTCCTCGTAACAGAGCACCCAGCCAGCAACTTTACGCCCCACATGGATTTAATCCTCATACAAATTCCCGCACTACTATCCTATGAATGGTTTTCTCCCCTCAGTGGTTGTAACAGATGTAAATTATGCCAATATATCTAACAATGATTACTCGACAGTCAATTTACTGTTATTATTCTAATAGTTAAAACATGCTTGTTCTATGTAAGTTGTAATATGTGTACGAGAGTTTTTTCTGTTATAGCCAAATCATTGGCACACTTGTTCTAATCACAACAACAATTGTTCCATGATTTTTGAATAATTGTATGATGATACTGTAATATTGTAAAGATTTATCCTCAATAAAATATATTTTGGAAAAAAAAAAAAAAAATGAACAATGTATGACTGAAGTATCAATACTGGTAAATGATCTCATGTATAAGGATTATAGGATGGAAAGAAAAAGGAAGAAAAAAAGAAAGGAGAAACAAGGGAAAGATATTATTAATAGAACCAAAATTAAGCAACACAAGCTTTAATCTACATATGGGAAAAAAATGTAAAGTAAGTATCATTCACCTCTAATTTAATGTCAGTAAGTCAATATGTGGAGAAAGAAAGAAAGAAAGAAAGAAAGAAAGAAAGAAAGAAAGAAAGAAAGAAAGAAAGAAAGAAAGAAAGAAAGAAAGAAAGAAAGAAAGAAAGAAAGAAAGAAAGAAAGAAAGAAAGAAAGAAAGAAAGAAAGAAAGAAAGAAAGAAAGAAAGTCTCTCGTGGTGGTGGTGCGGCCCCCACCCGGGCAGTGCATATGTCTAATGATATGGAGTAGAAGGAAGAAGGGTAAACTTAGCAAGGTAAAAGTAAGGATTCGTCAAAGTCAGTTGGTAAGCAATATTTGACCAAAGGTTGCCAAATCGTGTAAAATTTGTTTATATTATTATTTTCTATAGCCATCATTTTGACAAAGATAAGGGCTCTGTTCATCCTATGTTTAGCCTCAGTCACTACCAAAGTTTGAGATTTACATGCTTTGGCTATAGTTTGTTTAGCTGCAGTGGCAAGGTGAATGAATAATTTGAATTGCGTTTGCGTTAGGTCCGATGGTTTGAGATTCAAAAGAGCCATTGCCGGGTCTGGAAGAATAGAGATGCCCAGAGCTTTGGAGGCTATCTCAAATATTTTCTTCCAAAATTCTTGGGCTATTGGGCATAGCCACCAGATATGAAAGTGTGTACCAGGCGTTGGACATCCCCGGAAACTTGAGTCTGAATAGGATGGAACAAATTTTGCTATCCTGGCCGGTACTAAATACCATCGTGCCAAAACTTTAAAGTTGGTTTCTAACGCAAAGCAATTCAGGGAAGAAGTTTTAGTAGCTAACCAGATATTAGACCACTCTTCTTTGTCAAAAGTAAGATCCATATCTTGTGACCATTTGACAGTATATGAGGGTAGTGTTTCATTAGAGGTACGGTAATATTAATGTGACGATATAGGAGTGAAATCAGGCCTCTAATGTGTGGGTCGCTCTTACAAATACGTTCAAACTGCGACATCTGGTTGAGTGGAGAGCCTGTCCTAATGAAGGGTGTATAAAAATGTTTAATTTGTAGGTATCTAAATAGTTCAATTCTGGGAAGTCCAAAGGTTTCACATAATTCGGAAAATGTGTATAATGAGTTGTTAGAAACTAAATTATGCAATCTGGTTATGTTAGTAGAAGACCAAGCTGTGAATGACATCGGGAATTTCCAAGCTGGGTAGAAAGCTGGGTTTTTAATGAAGGAAAGGAGGGGGTTATGTGAGGACTGAAGATTGTGCGAACTTTTAAATTTGTCCCAGATAGCCAAACAATGTTTGGTAATAGGATTAGATATATGTACTCTATCCTTAGGCTGGATCCATAACATGTTAGCCACAGAGATGGGGTCAATATCAACAGATTCGACAGCAACCCATAGAGGAGCTTCCATATTTGAATGGTATTTAGGCAATTGGGATAGTTGTGCTGCGTAATAGTAGGAAGAAAAATTTGGTAACCCTAGTCCGCCCTTCAACTTAGTGAGGAACAATGTAGATTTAGGGATACAGGGTTTATTAGTGCCCCAAATAAACAACATAATTCTGCGCTGTGTAAGACGTAAGAGGTATGAAGGTATTGGGATGGGGAGTACCCTAAATAGGTAAAGGAATTTTAGTAGGAAAGTGAAGACCATTGCCTCAATAAACCGGTAATTGATTTTAGAAGTGGTAAGTAGTTGGTTGAAAAAAGATCTGTTAATGAGTTTGTGATTTGTATTCCCAAATATGGAAGATGATGAGCTACCCAGTTGAATGGTAATGAGGACTTAGCTTGGAGAAATTCCGCTTGTGTTAAAGAAACGTTTAGCGCGTTAGATTTATTATGATTAACAAAAAGTCCAGACTACTGCAAATTTATCTAATAGGTCTTTTAAGTTAGGGGCCGACACATGTGGATGAGTTAAGAAAATAAGGATGTCATCGGCGAAGAGACATAATTTGTGTTTGTAGCCACCCAACTCTATGCCTTTGACATTCGGATTAGAACGGATTAATTGTGCTAAGGACTCTATAAGTAAGGCAAAGAGCAATGGGGATAAAGGACAACCTTGCCTAGTTCCTCTACTAATGTCGAATCTTGCTGACTTATAACCAACGTATTTAACGTAGGCCTGTGGATTAGCATAAAGAGAGGAAACCCATGTTAGAAAGTGATTTTTAAACCCCCATTTAAATAAAATTAATTTTTATTATATATTTTTTAATATCATAGGGATCATATATTTGATTTTTACTGTAAATGAATGTATAGTATCAAATATTTGGGTTGTGCATCTAGTCAATTATGTATATCAATTTATTTAGTATTTTAATTTAATTTTTCAATATAAAAATTTTTTTGAAACATTGTTGCAATGGCGAACTAGTGGTGCAACAATGTAACCTTAATCTTTTATTTTAATTTTTTTATATTTTTTATATAATTTTCACTAGTGGATGTGAGTGTAATACGGGCTTATCCAATATGTTGCTAGTAACTACACAATATGAATCAATTGGTATTTTACTTGCGGAAGTACACATACATATTAGTGATTTTGCTATCTATCGCAGTATGTAATGACATGCGATCTGAGGTGCTAACATTGAATGTGTAGTAACACTATTTACCACTGGAGGGAGTTTTGTGACCACACTAATTAGGTACATTTTTATGTTCTTATTTTTTATCTGGAAGTGTTCTATATTTGTTTGCAAACCTGTATTTATAAATATATGTTCCCCTTTTAATAATTTGTAAAACAATTAAATAAGGCTTAAGCCAAAATATTTACATGTCATTAGTAGCAGAAAGTAGTATGATGATCCAATGAACACAGCACTGTCTCCATGGTAACCACAATGCCATAGGACTTAAATACAGAGGCCGTGGCTTCCTGGGTTTATCCTTGAAAAAGTCACGTGTCAGTGATGTAACGCGTGGGAGGAGCTTAGGACGTTCAGTGCTGCAATACACCTGAAGGTTAACAGCAGCTGTTTCTCTATGGGAAACCTCGTCCACAGCGGCTGACTGCAATCTGCTTATTTGAATGCTTCTAATAGACCGGGAGTTTGTGAGTGTATCTTTTGTCCCTGTTTTGCTTATGTACTATCTAGTAAGTTCACTGCACAATGATCTATTTTTTCTTTGCTTGCTTTGCATAAAACCTTTATCCTGAGAGCCGAATCACCAGCAGTGTAAATGCTGAAGTGGGATACAAGAAAAACTAAATATCCTGATACAAACGATCTAACCCAGTGAGTCAATCAATCTGGATTCAGGGAAGGAACTGTTTAATTATTTTTACTTTCTCCCACTATTTATCTCTGCCTGGACATTGTATTTAGAGTGCCATTATTATTTTATTTATACTCACCGTCACATCACCAATTTGAAGATTTATTTTGGCAATTTTAACACATGTATTAGCACCATAATTATTAATTTATTTTATTCACATGTATGCATTTTTTATTCCTGGATTTAAGCTTAGTCGCAGCAGCATATTGTGCACTATTTATTTAAAGCGCATCAATTTTATACTTAGTACTATTTGTTTGGTTATCTGATCACCCTATATTGATAGCAGCTTTAATTTACTGATTTTTTCATAGCACTAACTATATTGGTATATATTTTTAAGCACAATTTATTTATATCACACATATCTTTCCACATCAGCGCTTGGTTTTTATTCATTTTTTTAGCACTTATTACTTCAGAACACACCTACAGTCGCAGATATGGATATTTTTGATTTCGTAGAAAAACGCACAGTAAATTTAGATAATGTTTTCTCAACTGCACCTAGCACTGAAAAAGGAGATTTAGATACGAATTTCAGAAAATTTGGCCACCTGATGGAGAAAAAGGTGAGCCTATGGTGGGATATTGCTACCCATGAACAGTACATTAAAGACAAAATGGTGCCCAGGAGATTAAGATGGGAGGTTCCCATCTGTGATGGTCTAGTGGATCAAGAAGGAGTAAATGAATGGTACAAATTTTTTAATGACAAAGGAATGGATCTAGTTCACTTTGCCTTAAAAAGGAAACAGAGAAAATTACAGATAATTAACCAACATATCACAGAGTGCAAAAGCACATTGGAACCATTTAAAGATACAGCTCCATTTACAACTTTAACTAAGCAACTAAATAAAGTTTTAGAACAGAAAGATATAGAAATTAAGCAAAGGAAGAAAAGAAAGTACCTCAGAGATACCAATGAATATCATTTGGAACAGGTTTTTAATTGGCAGGTTAACCTTAAACAAGGTAAAACTGAATCCATTGCTTCATCCCCTGAGAGGGAGGTAAGAATAATCACTCCAAGAAGAGAATCTAACTACAGAACACCAGAAAGAAGACCGCGAACACCTGATGGTCTGAAATATGAAAGACAACCTGAAATAGAACAAAGTAGAACATATAGGGATGATGATGGCCCCAGAACTCCTAAACCTTGGTGGAAAAATAGAACAAAAAATAAGTCCCCCAGAAGACCTTATTGGAAAAATAATGGCAATAAAAGAAACAACAAACCATATCAGTCACCACGTAATTACTTAAAACCTTATCAATCACCGAATAATCGCATGAATGCTCCACAATACTATCGGGAAGACAATAGAAGGAATAATGGATATGTGGACCAAGCACGCTATTATCAACAACCAAGAGATTACCAAACTAATAACTATAGGACTGAACCAAGGGAGTACTACCAATATGCACACAGAAATGAATCAAGAGATTATCACCAAAACCCTGAGAGAAATGAACAAAGAGAATACCAACAATATACGAATGGAGAAGAATATCGGGACTATCAATCCAACCGGAACAGGAATGAAGGAGGAGGAATTGAACAATCTAGGCATGAACCGACAAGAAGTCCCATTCAAACTAACAACAGGTATGAACCATTAAGGGAATATAATGATGAGGAGCAATCAAGGTCTTTTTTAGAATATCGCCGGAACGAAGACCCCCACAAACAAGAACACCACAACAGGGAAAAAAGCCCAAACAGAAAAGGGGATGCAGAGCAGGACGGAAAGTTCAAAAGAAAAAGAGAGTATTAGGAGAAGGCATATATAACCTCAGCGGAACAGAACTAACGAGAGCTGAACTTGCGACATTAGACAAAGGTTTAAAATATGCCCCTACAAGAAATCTTGATAAATTCCAAATGTATATTGATATACAAAAGTACACCAGGAAACTGAACATTAAAAAATGCATGCTATCTAAGCCTCCCAGTATACAGAATTCGGAAACAGAAGCATCAAGAGGCATCATTCACAGTAGCCTCAGAAACAGATCATTGTTTAATCCACCGGTACTGAACAATGAGCATATTCAAGTCTTCAATAGAATGGTAATACAAGATCTTGAACAATTAAAATACAAGAAAATATCTGAACCCAACAATATACAAATAGGCATTAAACGGTTAGAACAAAATAAGGAAATTGTAGTGAGACCTGCGGACAAAGGTGGAGCAATTGTGGTACTATCTAAAGAATATTACAATAATGAGTTACTAGGACAACTAAGCGATACTAACACTTATATTAAACTCAATGGCAACCCAACAAGAGAGTACAAACGGGAATTATCAGATGTAATCCGGAAAGGAGTAAGTAAAAATATTTTAAACAAAAAAGAGTCCAAATATTTATTGCCTGACACGTGTAGAGTACCCATCATCTACACCGTGCCGAAAATACACAAGAATTTAGAACAACCACCGGGCAGACCTATCATAAATGGTATTCAATCTATCAATGCCAGGATAGGTGAATATGTCGATAAATTTTTACAGCCGTTAGTATCTCAAACTAGAGCATTTCTGAGAGATACGAAACACTTGATACAAATACTGGATTCCCTTGACTTAAAACGAGATCAAAAATATATCATTGCAACTGCGGATGTAGCTTCGCTATATACAGTTATCGATCATAGTGATGCAATAGAAGCATCCAAATGGGCTATGGAAAAATTCAGCCATCTCATATCCAAACAAAAAAGATTTGTTTTAAGAAGCCTGGCATTTGGAATACAGCACAATTACTTTTGGTATAAGGACAACTACTACAGACAATTAACTGGGATTGGAATGGGAGCTAAGTATGCTCCAAGTGTGGCCAATGTTTTTATGGCCAAGTGGGAGGATGAGGCAATCTTCTCAAATACCCCAGACAATATTGTGCTTTACAAAAGGTTCATTGATGATTGTATAGTAATATGGAAAGGTGACGAAGCTAGCTTAATACAGTTTTTTAACCAATTAAATATCAACCAAAAGAACATCAAGCTTGAATACGAAATAAGTGAAAAAATAGTACACTTCTTAGATTTAGAAATACAGCTAGTAAACAATTCCATTAGTACTAGAACCTATTTTAAAACAGTGGAAAGAAATAGCTACATACCAGTGAACAGTTGTCACCATGAACCATGGCTTATTAATATTCCCAAGGGGCAATTCATACGGCTAAGAAGAAATTGCTCAGATAATAATGAATATCTGAAACAGGCACAATTGATGGGACAAAAGTTTGAAGACAAAGGATATAGCAAGGAATTCATAGCAGAAAAAATCAAGGAGATTAATCAAACCCCAAGGGAGGTTCTGATCCAGGATAAAATCAAAGATAATAAAGATAATAACGATATACCACTGATAATGAACTACAGCATTCAACATAAGAAAATGGAAAGAATCATCAGAAAACATTGGCCTCTTTTAAAATCAGATAAAACTCTCTGCAACATCCTACCGGATAAGCCTCGCTTCATATATAGGCGAGTCCCCACATTAAGGGATCTAATTGCCAAAAACGTCCCGGAACCCCCCAAAAGATTGACGGAATTATCCTTTTTCCAGGGGAAAGGGTTCTTCCCCTGTAAAAGATGTTACGCTTGCATCAATACCCAACAAAATGGGCAAAAGTGTAACAAATTCACAGCAACAAGTACTGGTAATGAACATACTATTAAGGACTTCATATCGTGTAGGACGGAAGGAGTAGTATATGTTTTGCAATGCTCATGCTCACTACAATATATTGGTAGAACCAAGAGGCCTATGTGGAAACGCATAAGGGAACATATCCAGAACATCAAAAAATCTTTCCCTAAGCATAATGTATCCAGACATTTTGCTATGCACCACAATAGTGACCCCAAACAGTTGAAATTTTGGGCGATTCAGAAATACAAGCCACACTGGAGAGG
Source organism: Lithobates clamitans (assembly GCA_037952925.1). Classification (NCBI taxonomy): domain Eukaryota; kingdom Metazoa; phylum Chordata; class Amphibia; order Anura; family Ranidae; genus Lithobates; species Lithobates clamitans. The sequence goes on along the minus strand of JBBGZY010000323.1, from coordinate 9,829,027 downwards.
CTCAAATAAGATAAGGGAACTCAGTAAAAGCGAGTCTAAATGGATATTCCAGATGGGGACTCTTGCGCCAAATGGCCTAAACATAGAATTTGATCTTAATTGCTTCATATCAGATTTTTAATACTCCGTGATACTCTCAAGACATGCCTTATTAATTTTAAGCATTTATTACATATATATTAAATTTTTAAATTTTAATTTATATTTTATTTCGTTGGTATTAATTGGTACGTAAATGTATTGTCTCTTTACACTTAATAACGATAGTCTATATTATAGTATTTATTTTAAATAAAATTAATTTTTATTATATATTTTTTAATATCATAGGGATCATATATTTGATTTTTACTGTAAACGAATGTATAGTATCAAATATTTGGGTTGTGCATCTAGTCAATTATGTATATCAATTTATTTAGTATTTTAATTTAATTTTTCAATATAAAAATTTTTTTGAAACATTGTTGCAATGGCGAACTAGTGGTGCAACAATGTAACCTTAATCTTTTATTTTAATTTTTTTATATTTTTTATATAATTTTCACTAGTGGATGTGAGTGTAATACGGGCTTATCCAATATGTTGCTAGTAACTACACAATATGGATCAATTGGTATTTTACTTGCGGAAGTACACATACATATTAGTGATTTTGCTATCTATCGCAGTATGTAATGACATGCGATCTGAGGTGCTAACATTGAATGTGTAGTAACACTATTTACCACTGGAGGGAGTTTTGTGACCACACTAATTAGGTACATTTTTATGTTCTTATTTTTTATCTGGAAGTGTTCTATATTTGTTTGCAAACCTGTATTTATAAATATATGTTCCCCTTTTAATAATTTGTAAAACAATTAAATAAGGCTTAAGCCAAAATATTTACATGTCATTAGTAGCAGAAAGCAGTATGATGATCCAATGAACACAGCACTGTCTCCATGGTAACCACAATGCCATAGGACTTAAATACAGAGGCCGTGGCTTCCTGGGTTTATCCTTGAAAAAGTCACGTGTCAGTGATGTAACGCGTGGGAGGAGCTTAGGACGTTCAGTGCTGCAATACACCTGAAGGTTAACAGCAGCTGTTTCTCTATGGGAAACCTCGTCCACGGCGGCTGACTGCAATCTGCTTATTTGAATGCTTCTAATAGACCGGGAGTTTGTGAGTGTATCTTTTGTCCCTGTTTTGCTTATGTACTATCTAGTAAGTTCACTGCACAATGATCTATTTTTTCTTTGCTTGCTTTGCATAAAACCTTTATCCTGAGAGCCGAATCACCAGCAGTGTAAATGCTGAAGTGGGATACAAGAAAAACTAAATATCCTGATACAAACGATCTAACCCAGTGAGTCAATCAATCTGGATTCAGGGAAGGAACTGTTTAATTATTTTTACTTTCTCCCACTATTTATCTCTGCCTGGACATTGTATTTAGAGTGCCATTATTATTTTATTTATACTCACCGTCACATCACCAATTTGAAGATTTATTTTGGCAATTTTAACACATGTATTAGCACCATAATTATTAATTTATTTTATTCACATGTATGCATTTTTTATTCCTGGATTTAAGCTTAGTCGCAGCAGCATATTGTGCACTATTTATTTAAAGCGCATCAATTTTATACTTAGTACTATTTGTTTGGTTATCTGATCACCCTATATTGATAGCAGCTTTAATTTACTGATTTTTTCATAGCACTAACTATATTGGTATATATTTTTAAGCACAATTTATTTATATCACACATATCTTTCCACATCAGCGCTTGGTTTTTATTCATTTTTTTCACATTTTTTCACATTTTTTTTAGCATCTTACATTGTCGCCCGCCTGTCGCATGGGCATGAAACCTGTTTGATCACGATGTATTAATTGACCTATAATTGCATTCAATCGTGTCGCTATGATCTTGGCTAATAATTTGATGTCTAAATTTAGGAGGGAAATGGTTTGATAATTAGTCCAGGAGGTGAGATCAGAACGAGGTTTGGGAAGCATGGTTATTATAGAGGTCAGAGTTTCAGTTCTAAACGAATTTCCGGATAACAAAGAATTGAAAGCTCTAGGTAAAATTGGAGATAGAATAGATGAAAATTGTTTAAAATAAGTTTCAGAAAATCCATCTGGACCTGGTCTCTTATGGGGTTTCAAGGATTTGATGGCGTTTTGAACTTCTAAAGTTGTAATAGGTTTTTCAAGAAGATCATATTGCGTTTGTTCTAAAGTAGGGAAATTAATACCAGAGAACAGGTCGTCTGCCTTACTTTTGTCAAAGTCAATGTTAGAGGAATACAGTTTAGCCAGGTTAGAATGGAAAATCTCCAATATTTTAACTGGATTACTTGTGTAAGCGTCGCGAGAAGTTTTCAATCTTATAGGTGTCTGTGTATGTTATATTTTTCGAAGAATATGTGCCATTAAGGTGTCAGGTTTGTTAGCCTTAAGATATTGAATGTGATGTTTTTTGCGTAAGACTTTATCTGCTGAGTCAGTTAAAAATAGGTCCAAATCAAGATGTGCTTTATCTAAATTTGCATTTGTAGTAGCATTAGGATTAGACTGAAAAGCCATATGACTAGCATTAAAATTAGCTTCCAACTTTGCAAATAAAATCTTACGTTCTCTTTTAAGAGATGTGGCCTGTTGTATAAGTTTGCCATGAATGACAGTTTTATGGGCTTCCCATAGAGTAAGGGCTGATACATCTTCATTATCATTAAATGAAAGGTAATCTGTAAGTGCTACCTCTATCTCTAAGCCATGGGATGGGTGGGTTAGTGTCGAACCATTGATACACCAAGTTGTATCTTGTGACCTGGGTATCAGAGAAGCTATGGTGGTGACAATCGCACAATGATCAGTTCAAGAAAAGGGAATAATTTTAGAGGAAATAATCTCTGGGAGCATACTAGCTAGGATCAAAATGTGGTCTATACACGAAAAAGAATTGTGTGGATATGAGTAGTGAGTAAAGCGCCTACTAGAGGGGTTAAGTTCTCTCCAAGAGTCTACCAAACCATGGATACTTAGCAAGCGTGGGAGGGATAATTTGTTAGAATTTGTAATAACTGATGGCGGAGATTTATCTAAATATGGAAAAACAGTAGTATTCGAGTCCACACATAAAATAGTCATCCCAAACTTGTGTGGATCAATAATTTGGAAAAGATGTGATAGAAAATCCTCCGGGCGTTTATTGGGGCATAGAATGATACAATTGTTACTGGTGTATCTGAAATATATCCCATAAGTAGAAGATATCTACCCTCAGGGTCATTTAGTTGGGATACAAGAGTAAATGGCATAGTTCTATGAAAGCCGATAAGTGTACCACGTTGCTTAACAGTAGCTGAGGCTGTATAGAATTGTGGGTATGTGGCAGATAAAAATTTAGGAGAGGCCTTATCGATGAAATGAGTTTCCTGTAAACAAATAATATGCGCTTTTTTGGTGGCAAGGGAGCGCAGAGCCTTAGTGCGCTTATGTGGAATATTGAATCCTTGTACATTCAAGGACAAAATATTTATGGGGGCCATAATACGTCATAGACAATCGTTATGTCAGGGAATACACAACCCGGACTGTGAGCCGCAACCACCACCCCGAGAGAAGGAAAAGAGAGGAAAGCGAGGGAGGGAGAAAAAACAAAATCTAAAAGAACAACCCTATTAGATGCAAAAAATGTTAACATATAAAACGCTATCAATAGGGTACAGGAGCGTCTCTGAGGAAATTCAAAAAATCTCTGAGAGTCTCCAATGCCACCATCAGAGTCCCACATAATTAAAGTGGGGGTCTGGGGGTGACGTAAGGGGCTGCAAGATGTTCCAAAAGGAAGGACAGCACCGGAGAACCACTTTATATAATCAAAGAGTATTAGTGCATTGAGGACCAGAAAAAGAAAAAGCATCAAAATAACAACAAAACTGCTATGAATTAATCAGGGCCACTTGTGGCCAAAAATAACATAATGAAATACCTGTAGGAAAAAAAAAAACAAGTTATAAAAAAAAAAAGGAAAAAAAAAACTATGTAAAAAAAAAGAGTAGTCTAGAATCGACTTCAGTTCATCAGGACCGCATAGACTATCCAATATGTAATATATGAACCATATTAAGTTTGATGAGTCCCATTTCCTATTACTTTCCTGGGAGCTTCCGTGAAAAGTCTCTTAAAACATAAAGAGAACACTGAACCAGGCTGAGACTTATAAATTAAAAGAAAAAATAAGAACTTTAATATAAGAGCAGATTTCTAGTGACTCTAAAGTCCTGTGCAAGTAAAGATTATGGAAAGGAAAAAAAAAAAAAAAGATAATATACCGTATTTATCGATGTATAATACACACTTTTTTCCCCTTAAAATCAGGGGAAAATCACGGGTGCGTGTTATACGCCAATGCCCTGCGATCCCCCGCTGACTGAGCGGAGCGATTGCCGACCGCGATTTGAAAATGGCGCCGCTGGCGCCGAAATACACAGAGCCGGTCCTCGGCTCTTCTTGGCCACTTTCGGCTTCACTCGAGCGCCGCCCGAACCTAGCCGAGTGTACTCGGCTAGGTTCGGCTAGCTCCGCTCACAGTCACGCCCATCCCGGGCGGGACTACGAGTGGAGCCGAAAGTGGCCGAAAGTGAACGAGAGCTGCTGAGAAGAGCCGAGGACCGGCTCTGTGTATTTCGGCGCCATTTTCAAACTGCAGTGACACTGACATGCCACTACAGTTTAACTGCAGCCTGGGCAAGGCTGCAAAAGGACACAGAAAAGCTTCATATCGACACTGGCAAAGCTGCAAGGCTGCAAATGGACACTGATAAGGCTGCAAATGACACCAAGGCTGCTGACTGCAAGGCTGCAAATGACACCAAGGCTGCTGACTGCAAGGCTGAAAATGACTGCAAGGCTGCAAATGACACCAAGGCTGCTGACTGCAAGGCTGCAAATGACACTGGACAAGCATGCAGATGGACGCTGTGCAAGGTTGCATTGATGGGCATTTAAATGTAAGTTTTTTCCTTAAAACATTTTTTTCCTTATAATTCCCTCCTAAACTTGGTGTGCGTGTTATATGCCGGCGCATGTTATACACCGATAAATACGGTATATGAGAAAAAAAATATATATATATATTTTCCTAGAAGAAAGCAATGAAAGTGGAGTCATAACAATAAGCCAGAGTCCAGGTGAGTAAATGTTAGCTGATGTTACCTCTAGCCAAAATTTCAGAAGGCTATTGAGGAAAATGACAAGAAATAGGATGGAGTGGTAAAATACACTCAGTCCATAGAATCAGTAGCAATCGATATTGGATTGTCATATCTACCACGTTTGTGAAGATTTTGATGTGATGAAGCAGGCATTTCAGATCCAGCTGATGACTGTTGCTGCTGTGGGGATCTAGAAGCAGAGTGTCTGCGAGGGAGGTCCCTCCATGAAATTTGATCCACAAGGCCCATTTTAAGCAATGTTGTTTGCAATTCCTCAGAAGAGCGACACACATATTTGTGTTGAAGGTGGGTGAAGCGTAGCGAAAATGGGAATCCCCAACTGTACGTAATTTGATTGCTAATAAGTACTTGCAAATGGGGGTTTTAGAGCGCGTCTCTTGGCAACAGTGAGTGGAGAAAGGTCTGCGAATAGCTGATATTGGTGTCTTTAAAAATTTAGATTGTTATTACCTCTGGCTGCTGAAAGTAATTGCTCTTTAGTGCGGAAGAAGTGAAATTTAGCAATTATGTCCCTGGGAGGAACGTTTGTCTTGCGAGGGGCTAGAGCTCTATGTACTCTGTCCATCGCTAGCCTTTCAACAGGGATGTCAGGCTGCAGTTCCTGGAAGAGAGCTATCATAGTAGCCTGTAAGTCCACAATAGACTCAGGAATCCCCCTGATTCTCAAATTAGAACGACGGTCTCTGTTCTCCTGGTCCTCTAAACGGGACTGTAATAACATATTCTCATCTTTAAGGTTATCTAGTTCTGAAGTATATTGTTGAGTATGAGTTTCAAGTTCATCTACCCGCACTTTTAATTCAGCTGTTCTCTGTCCCAGCTCTCTAATTTCCTTAGTCAGCTTGTCAGTTATGTAGTCAGATGTTTGTTTAAGAGCTTTTTGCAGAATACGTTCAAATTGTTTGAACATAGTCGATTGAACTACTTATTTTGAGCTCCCTCTGTCAGAATCAGACTCACCAGCAGATTCCTGTGATTTTAAGCTGTGTGACAGAGGCTTGAGGCTGCGCTGTGTAGTGTGCTGTGGGGGGCCGCCGACGCCATCTTGGATAACAGCCTGGAAGAGGTTTCCTTTTTAGAAACGGCTTTATAATTGATTTTCTGGCCTTTAAGGACCATGATTTCGGTACCGAAGGGTCCTGTGATGTGAGGGACACAATTGCGTGTCATTTGTTTGGCCGCTGAAGCCCTTGGCTCTCCGGTGTGTCCGTCCCCGTAGCAGAGCTCTAAGGAGACATGTCTGTTCCCTCAGACTCCGCGCATTCGCCCAAGTAGAAAGAATTCTACATCATTTAGCAGTAACACTCGCTGACTTACCAATTACTGAGGTGTGGTTCTCGTGGTTGTAATAGCACTAGCAAATACTGAGAGACAAAATGCCTCAAACAAAGACTGTCATACAGTATATTGAGAACCCAGGCAGCTTAGTATTACACAATTAGAAAAGGTTTGTTAATTAAATAATCAATAAAACACTAGAAAAACACCTCCACCAAACACCATTAAAACCATGACAATGTTGCCATTACAACCAGACTGGGTGCCATGACATTCATGCAATACCATACCTAATAACCTCTAAAGTTTTATATTGCTAGAAAGTGCTTGACTAAATGATGTTTAAACCCCACGACCGCCACAAGCAATTTATTGTTAAATAGCAATGGCCATAGCTTTGCAAAATATACCTGTCAACAGGCATGCCTGGGTTTAACAGCAGATAGTGTCAGCACTATAGATGTAGCAGTCTATGAAGCAAAATTATGTTTAGATACCTAATCAAACACTTAACTCTCAGTGTACATATGTGCAATGAAAGTGCTAAACAAGCTTACCAAGTATACTTAAGCAAGATTAGGTCCACATAGACGAGCAGCGCTAAAACAGATTAATGCAAAGTGTAGCAAGGCTGATTTAGGTGAAGCAGCAGCTGAAAAGCAATGCTTTAAGCAAAGCAGAAAAGTTCAGTCTCTACCTATTCCATCAAAGCAGCTGACATTATGCCCTATCATGCACTGGATTTCCAGATATTCCCCTTTCCAATCATCCTTTGTTTGCGTTAATATGGTAATTCAACACATGCAGTATATAGGAGCTAAAGCAAGTGGTTGTAAACCCTTACATATACCCAGTGAAATGACTGGCCTCAGATGATACACAGAGATGAAAAAAATCCTCCTACATAATTTGTACCTGTTTATCTACAGCTGTCTGTTCCCTACATCTATTCAAGGTGCAGAATTTACACAGGATCTCTCAGCTCTGAAAAGCAGACTGAAGCTGATTGGGGGGAAGAGACACACCCCCTCCACACAGGAACAGTATTAAGGCCGTCAATATGCTGGAGATCCCTCTCCTGTCACCTGTTTTCTTTTGGTGTCAGGAAAACTTGTCAGAAGTTATTCATGCTGATAGCAGGGGAACGAGGCAGCAAATAGAACTTACACTTAGTGCTCTAGATTAAAACGGGTATGGCAGCAATCAAGCATGTCATCTACCAAAGAGGGGATGAAGATTGGGGTTACAATGAATTTATCTGGTCTCTTTTAGAGTATATTTTACATCATAATGTCTTCACCTTCAATGATTCCCACTACCTCCAGGTACAAGGGGTGGTTATGGGGACATGTTGTGCCCCATCATATGCCAACCTGTACCTGGGGGAGTGGGAACACATGTTCCTCACTGACGAGGCCTTGTCGATATACACTGACCATTTTCTTTTATGGTTAAGGTATATCGACTACGTTTTCATGGTGTGGGACAGCCCTCTGGAGCTGTTGTCTCTATGTTTGGAGAGAATGAATAGAAACAACTTTAATCTTACATTTACTATGGCATCTAGTTGCTAATCGTATCTCCATTCTTGATGTGGAGGTCTCCAGGGAGGTTGATGGCGTCCTCTGCAGCAGTAATACTATACTGCACGCCTGAAGTTTCCACTCTCAGACCCTGGTGAGGTCTATTCCTTACAGCCAGTATCTCAGAGTGAGATGCAACTATACAAATGATGATACTTTTGCAGCTGAGGCTAACAAGTTGCGTGACAGATTGCTGCAGAGGGGTTATTCCCATACCTCTATCAAAAAGGCTTGTAGACATGCCACATCACACACCTGACAGGACCTCCTGTACTCTCACAAATCTCCGAGCCAGGACAACCCCTTAAGAATCAACACCAAATATTGTAACCAAGATGTCGAGATTAGGAAAATTGTCTCCAAGTTTTGGCACGTTCTAACAATGGACTCTTCTCTGGGTCAGTTGATCCAGGAAATGCCCTTGTTTACATTTAAGAGAGCTACTTCCATTGCCGCTAAATTAGTGAGAAAAGAGTTCAAAGGTGATTCAGGTACCGAACATTGCAAGTACAGAGGTACTTTCATGTGCGGTTCATGTGGGTATTGCAGGTACATGTATACCAACAAGAAGCCAATCTTACCAGATGGGAGGGTTTTTCGACCCAAACATTTTGGGAACTGCAGGACTTTCGGAGTGGTCTATATGTTGATGTGTGACTGCGGTTGCTTTTATGTCGGTAAGACCAAGCTTGAGCCTTGGAAACAAGCCTACCGACATATCAGGGGCATGCAGACTTGTAACCCTGACCTGCCTTTGGGTAGACACACCACGATTGTCCACCAAGGAAAGTTCCCTAGAATTAAGTTCCTAATTTTTTATTGTGTCTACCCTAGCTCCAAGGGAGGAGACTGGAACAAAGATCTTCTCCAGCTGGAGATATGCTGGATACACACTTTAAGGGCTAACAAGGCAGTCTGTTTCAGGCCTTTCCTTGAGGAGTTCACCTCTGGGGGGATGGAGAAGTAGCCCTCTATTTCCTTTGGTGGATCTCTCTTGCTTTCCTCCCTTGCCTTTTTTGGTATTCTCTCACACTTCTTTAAGTTATAAATATATATACATATTACATATATATTTTTCTTTCTTTTTTGCAGAATCATATATGTATATTTGTTTGCTATTGCTGTCTTTTGACTTTTATTGCTGTATATCTTTTTGTACACTTTGTCACATGGAGTGTCTGTCCCTCTGGCTGCGATGTGTGTTAACTGCTCAGATTTCCATCTATATAAACGGCATTTCCATTTGCTAGACATATGTGGGATTTCCTTGTCAAAGTATTTTATTATGTATTCAAAGGTAAGTTATACAAGTTATACAAGTGAATAATATAAACATTTTACAATCAAATTGATGAAGCTCAATTACATAAATCCAAAAATGATTTAGAATATTGTTAAATACAATAAAGAAAAAGTGATAAATCTTTACGTAATTGTTGATCGATAATTAAGTTGATCATCAAAACTATCATATCTATGGTCAAAATAGAAATATTTGAATCTAAAATAACTCTATATGCGTATAAATAGCATGTATAAGTGCTTCAAAATCACAGATTGAATATAGATAGAAAAGAAGATATAAAGGAAAGAAGGAAAGAAAAGGAGGAGTAAGGAAAGAAAAATGAGGTCCGCAAGGTCAAGTCGAGAGCCACCACAATATCCGGCATAATGATTTTCAAAAAGAAACCTATTAAATCAACTACCATGGCAGTAGTACTTTTTTATATCAAATGTTGATGGCATGAAATTTTCTATCCAAGGTTGCCATATTTTTTCAAATTTAGAAATCATATCTGTTTCAAGAGCTACCATTTTAGCTTGTATCATAGTATTATACATTCTATTAACTGCCAATGTCGGGGATCTCCAAGCTTTCGCTAGCATTTGTTTCGTTGCTGTGAAGAGTTGTACCAGCAATTTAAAGTGTGTGTATGATAACAATTCTGGTTTCAGGTTAAGCAGAGCCATTGTAGGGTCTAGAGGAAATTTTATTTTAAACAATTTAGACGCAATGTGAAATATTTCCTTCCAAAATGTTTCAGCAAAGGGCAAGCCCACCAGATATGAAAATATGTACCCAAATCCGAACAACCACGGTAACATTGTGCCATCACATTGGGAGATGCTGTTTTGGTTACTTACTTATATTTGATTCCAGTCTGCATTTTCCAGGGTTCTCTTTAGGTCCATCTCCCACTTCTGAACATAAGATGGTTTTTCTGAGTTGGGTTGAATTAATAACTGAGAGTATAGAAGTGATATTATACCCCTGGCACGTGGCTCTTTCTTACAGATAGCTTCAAAGCTAGTTAATCTATTTAGGGGAGTGTCTGAAACTAAAAAAGGTGAGAGTTTTTTTTTAATTTGGAGATATCTAAATAACTCTGATTGAGATAATCCTAAGTTTCGCAAACTATGGGAAAGGGGATGAAAGATGAGGAATCCAAAAATGTATGCATGGTCAGAATATCTAAGGATGCCCATTCTTTAAAAGATTTAGGAGAGACCCATGCTGGGTAAAATGCTGGGTTTCTATAGAATGAAAGTAGAGGATTGTGTACAGATTGCAAGTGGTTTCCCACCTTAAATCTATCCCAAAGAGATATATAATGTTCAGTAATAGGATTTTGTAACTCTCTACGATCTTTAGGAGAGATCCAAAGAAGGTTAGATATTGATATAGGGTCACATTCAGCCGCTTCGATAGACACCCATAATGGGATTTCATTTTGTGCATGGTATTTAGTAAGACTGGCTAAATGTGCTGCCCTATAGTAATATGCAAAGTTAGGACAACCTAGACCACCATTAATTTTGGGAAGAAATAATGTACGCTGTTGTATACCTGGTTTAGAAGAACCCCATATGAATGACATTGCTCTTTTCTTTTTTTTTTTTTGCTACTTCAGCGCTTCCATTGAGAGGATTTAAATCACCATTTATGGCTCATTTTTTTTCCCCGTTTCATTATCGTCACATCATAGTAGCATAAACATGACTTTTTATTTTTATTCATTTTAAGAAATCTTTGTTTATTCTTTACAAAAATACAAATCGCTCAACTAGCACTAACCCACGGTATGCTACTAAAATTCCCATGCCCCAATGAAAAGTGACAATTTTACCATTTTTCATAATATCCATCAATTGTGTATCATTATTTTTTATCCAATTCCCTCCCACTTCCCTCAACCCTGGCGGAAAAAACTCATTATCTTTTAAATAAATAAATGGTGAATTAAACTCCCAAGCATTTTGTTTGTGTAACTGATCCCAAATCTTTAAAGTGTAGCGTGTTATGTTATGTGCGTTAGGGCCTAGCTTCCTAAAGTCTGGGGGATTCCAGATTAATTGGTGTAGTTTTGCATTACTCATATCCTTTTCAAGGTTTACCCATCTTTTATCTATCGGTTCCTTTCCCCAATCTAACACCCGTGATAGTACTATTGCTCTGTGATATTTTTTAAAGTCTTGAAGTCCCAGACCACCCTGTGCTTTATCCCTACTCAGGACCTTGTAAGCAATCCGTGGCTTCTTATTTTTCCATATAAATCTAGTAAGAATATTGTTCAATACCCTGAAAAAAGTCTGCGCTAACGGGATTGGGAGCAGCTGTATTTTATACAGGATCTTCGGGGCCAGGGTCATTTTAACAGTATTTACTCATCCGATCCAAGAGATCAGAAGATGCATACTTTTTCTCGTTTCCTGCTTGATCTCGTTGAGAAAAGGAATGAAGTTTAAGAGGTACATTTTCCTTAAGGAATTTGCTAATGTCACTCCCAGGTAATTAATTTTTTTTGCTCCACGGAAAATGGAAGATTTCCTTAAGTTTAGTTGCTTCTTGTCCATCAATGTTGACATTTAGAACTACTGACTTACTAAGGGTGACCTTATAATTTGATAGCTCCCCGTATCTCCTCAGCGTAGCCAGAAGATTGGGGAGCGAAATCCTCGGATTATTAATGTAGAACAATACATCATCGGCGAACGCCGAGAGCTTATGTACATCTCCCCCCACCATGCATCCGCATATATCCAGATTCTTTCGAATCGAGGATAATAAGGGTTCCAGGGTCAGAACAAACAGAAGGGGGGACAGGGGGCAGTCCTGCCTGGTCCCGTTTTCCATCTTGAACTCCGCCGATGGTGTACCATTCACCCTGACAAATGCCGAGGGAGATTTACACAATGCTTTAATCCAGTTCAACATGGTACCACCCAAACCGCCTGCCCTCAACGTCCTCAACATGAACCCCCAGTCTACTTTGTCGAAGGCTTTCTCTGCGTCAATCGACAGGAGCAGACCGGGGGTCCCCTTCGCTTTCAACGCATCCATAACCAGGAGCGACCTAATGCCGTTGTCCCTCCCTCCCTGGTATAAAACCCGTCTGATCTGGATGGATCCAGTACGACATTTTATCCTTTAATCTGCTGGCTAATACCTTGGCATATAATTTAATATCTGCGTTCAGCAATGCTATCGGCCTATAGCTCGAACACAGCGAGCGATCTTTCCCTTCCTTTGGTATTAGGGTTATTGACGCCGTCAGTGATCCATCGCATAACTCTTCCTGACCCCCTATCCTATTCCAAATCTGGCAAATCTTGGGGATCGGGGACTCCTTAAATTTTTTATAGAAATAGGAAGTAAAACCATCTGGCCCTGGACTCTTTCCAGAGGGAGATGCTTTCAAGGCCCTCTCGATCTCTTCTACAGTGATCGGTCCATCTAGTTCTTTTGCATCACTGTCCAAAAGGCTTGGTAAACCTGCCTCCCTTATAAACTCATCCATCTTTTCCTCTCTTTCCATGGTACCTATCCCGCCTTGCCTAACCTTATAGAGGGATGCAAAATAACTCCGAAATTCTTCAGCTATGTCTCTGGAATTATATTTTAGTACCCCCTTTTTACTTTGGATCCTATCTATAAAGTTGGTTCCTCCTTTCATTTTCAATACTGTTGCCAGATGCTTCCCCACCTTATTACTCCATCTAAATCTATCTTTTAAGTTTTTGTTTAGAATTTGCTTAGAATCTATCTCCATTAAATTTTTTAGTTCTTCTCTTTTTATAATTAGCTGATGTAGGAGTAAGTTATGACTACCACTAGCGGCCTTATTTAACTGTTCAAGGTGGTGAATTTCTTCTATGAGTTCTGTTTTCGTTTTTGACCTTTTTTTTTTCTCATTGGCCCCTAATGAGATCAGAATGCCCCTTATATAAGCTTTTAGCGCCTCCCACAGGACTGATCCAGAAATCTCACCGGTATCGTTTATCGAGAAAAACCTATCGATTTCTTCCTGTATTTTGCTGCTGATATTAGGATTCTCGATGAGCTTTTCATCTAAATGCCATGAAAATGGGGGCCTCCGGAATCCCGGGATCCCCACCTTCATCAGGACTGGGGCGTGGTCAGACAACGTGGTTACTCCAATCTTCGTATCCTTAACATGTTCTAATAATCTATGATCTACCATAAAATAATTGAGCCTTGAATAAGACCCATAGACTGAAGAAAAAAAAGTATAGTCCCTGTCCTTCGCGTGTTGTACTCTCCATGCATCAATCATCTGGCAACTATGCAATTTCTGTCCTATTTTTTAAGAGTTTCCTACCCACTCCCTGTGAACTAGATGTACTGTCCAATGTTGGATCTAAGCAGAAATTGAGGTCTCCTGCCAAAATCACCTCACCTGCCCTGAAAACCATCAACTTGTTCAGGACCTGAGACAGGTATTCGGTTGGGTTTCTATTAGGGCAGTAAACATTTGCCAGAGTAAAAACCCTTTCTCCCACCCTCACCTTCAAAAAGAGGTAGCGGCCCTCCAGATTTGCGCTCCTCTCCAAGAGCGCAAACTTGGTCCTTTTTGAGAACCCAATTGCCACCCATTTGGTCCTCTTGATAGGAGAATCACTATAGAACCAATTGGGGAAGCAATTGGAAAACAATCTAACGTGTGTGTCCTGTGAGATGTGGGTCTCCTGAAGAAACACAACGTCTGCATTGAATTGCTCTAGTTCTCTTAACACCTTGTGTCTCTTGAGAGGGGAGTTCAACCCTTTAACGTTATATCCCAGACAAGTGAACTCTGTCATTTATTCTTTGGATAGAACTGCATTGTAGTGGTGCATGTTGCTCTTTAAACCCCTAAGCGGAGCCTCTGCAGGACCAGATCTCCCAACCCCCCTCCCCCCTCCCATCCCTACTCCCCCAATCCCCACCTCTCCCTCCACCACCCACCCCCCGTTTTCCCTCCACCTCCCTGCCAGCCAATACCTGGCTCTAGGTCCGCAGCAATGGAATAACATAGATCTCTGCCTGCGTCCAAACAAAATATTGGGGTGTGGCTCCGACAGCGGGTCGCCCCGGTCACCCTGCCCCCCCCTGCTCAAGGGGGGGAGCAGGGCCAGCGGGCGGCCAGAATCCCCTCGCCCCATTCTTTAGTTCACCCCTCCTCCCCGCCAATCCCCCATCCCCTCTCCTGTATTCCATATTTTAATCCTATACACCCATCAACCCTATTGGAAACCCAACAGCAATCACGATCATCCTCCGCCTAGCCAGGTATAACTGGGGCTGGAATATCCAGTTCTCTACAAAAATCCTGTAAGTCCTCTAAATGTTTCAATCTGATAGTTCTACCGACTTTCACCACATTCAAAGATGTAGGGAAGCCCCAGCTATATTTTAAGTTTGCCTTCTTCAGTATTTCCAACAAAGGTCTTAGCTGACGTCTCCTGGACAAGGTCCCTGCCAAAAGATCGACAAAGATCTGGATCACTGCCCCATCATATTTTACAGGCTGGGCTCTTCTAAGATTGCTCCAGATCCTTGCTTTGTCTTCATAGCGGTGGAATCTGATAATGACGTCTCTGGGTGTATCTTCGCTGATGCTGGGAGGTTTTCTTATCCTATGGACCCGATCTATCTTCAATTCTTCGTTAGGCCCTCTATCTAATATCGGGTTAAAAATAACTTTTATTTTGGTAGGCAGGTCTTCACCATGTTGTTCCGGTAAGGCTCTCAGCCTTAAATTCTGTCTGCGACTTTGATTCTCTTGCTCTTCTATTTTATAAAGTGTGTCCCGTTGGGCCATTTGTAAGTTCTTTATCTGTTGTTTTAATTCAATTATTTCTCTGACTTGCTTCTCAGAAGCTTCCTCCACTATTTCAACATGCTTCAGCAGGTGGCCCATATCAGTTCTGACATTGAGGATCTCAGATTTAATTACATTCTCCAGCTTAGCAAACATATCTAAAAATTCAGTTTTCGTTGGTAGTGATTCCATGGTGCTCTCTTCCTCAAAGCTAAGATCTTTCTCTTCTGCTCTGGGTAGTCTACCTTGGGTGCTTTTATTTTTCACAGGGTCTTTCTTCTTATCCTTTCCTCCCTGTTGTTTGCTTTCCTGAGCAGGACTTCTTGGGCTTCCTGGGTTTGCTTCCTTCAGATATTTCTGGATAGAGCTTGAATTTAAGCTGTCTCTCGGCTTCTTTGGTTCAGCCACTCTTTGGGAGTGACCGCGCATGTTCACATCCGCTCACCTGTGCTTTCTTTTCTTCCCACACTACTCTCCTTATTCACTTCTCTTCCACCTTTCCCCTTCATTCTACACCTTCCCTCTCTGCGGAGCGTGCTTGTTAAAGAATGGCGCTAATCAGGGTAAACATACATTTCGCTCTTTACTTTGGTACTGTGGTTGTACACTGATATTCAGAACTATTCACGTTCCCTATACAAGCAGTCACTCAGGCTGGAAACCAGACTCCAAGCATCTACAGTGATATTATGTATATATATATTTTTTTTTCCCACTGAAAAAAAAACTTGACACAAAAGTTACTTAGGACCTGCCTTGCAATAGCCCATAGGGTACACAGTGAGGAGAGGGCACAGGGAAAGCTATCCCCTTTTTTACCAGGGGTTTATCCTGAGCTTGTACCTTACATCACAGCCAGTGTAAAACATGGTATAGTCCTACCTTGAGGTTTCTGTCTAAGCATTACCTCGGATCAATATATTCTTCTCCCAAGGGGTCTCCCGAGGGGTCTGCTGGCAGCCATGGCTCTATCCCGCTCCTTGAGTTGAATCTCCAGCAGGCTTTTAGTGGGATGCTGCCCCAGGCAATCCCCAGGAATATAGAGAGGTCGGAGGGGTGGCTCGGGGAGGTCTCAATCCAGGAGTAGAGCCAGGAAGACGGCGTGGATGGGAGCGGACCCAATCCGCACGGAGGGCCGGCCCGAGGTCTTCAGCTGTAAGCCGAGACAGGTGGATTACAGCTCCAGTCACGGGTTCCAGGCAGCTTCCTGGTGTGTGTATCTCCCACTCGCCGGACTGTCAAGCTCCCCGCTATGCGTGCAGGTTCCTGAGGCATTGATTCAGCCGCCCGTTTCCACGGAGCCGCCGCCAGGCCCCTCCCCCTGCACTAGCAGGTTACATCACGCATGGCCAGCCCCTCGACATCGCTCTTTTCTGTATAAGTCTTAAGAAACAAGCAGAAACCGGGATTGGTAAGATACAAAATAAATATAAAATATATACTTGTGGGGATGAAAGAAATAGAAGGATATCATCCGCAAATAGAATATGTAGAGTGAATCCGCGCTATGGCTAGGGGTACTTTTAAAATATATATGAAGAGCTGCAGCCTCTACATGTATAATTCCACCTAGGTGGAAAATATAGAAATGGGAACGGAAAGTGAATGTAGGTGTGGTGCTGCTCTAGTGTAGTACTAATTATAATGGTAGGCCACCCTTCTGTGCCATATGTGATGACCTAACTTAGATGTAGAGACTGAATATTTTAAGTTGTATATACTGTTCTTGCATGAGTCTAGGTTATTGTGTGTGTGAATCTGAAACATACAGTTTGGTGCTTATATTGACTTATTGGCAATCAAACTTCTTCAAAACATAATATGTGGACAAATGAATAAACTTACACTTGATAAAAGTTACAAAGTGAAATGTATGAGGCCCGACATGTAATATAACCTTAAGGGCCCGGTTTGTATTTGCTTTCCATTGTACTACACCCTCTCTTGGTTGTTTGCCAAATAATTGTATATAATTTTAGCCAAAAATGGTGTAGATCACTCCTCTTGAATTTTCTTCTGAGTGGGAATGGTTAAATATACAAATAGAAATCGCAATTTTATATCACATACCTTTACGCCTAAGCTAAAAGTGAAGAAAAGTGTTTACTGGTTGCAGGTATATAAATACTTATAAATAAAGTGCCTTGTGCTAAATTTTAGTTATAAGTGAAAAAAATATTTTCAGTAACAATCAGTGGAAATTGCAACCCTATCTCATATATATATATCATATACTATTGCATTATAACTCCCAAGTGCAAAAATGTGCTGATAATAAAGTGACTCGTGCTTGAAAGATTAAACAAAGTGACTTGTGCTTCATAAGCCCAGTACTTGCTGGAAAAGACAATATATGCGTTTTTTTTAAATATGAAAAGTCTTTTAGATATAGTTCAAAGGGTTAAGTCCTCATTGGAAAGAAATGTTGTTTTATTTTTTTATAAACCACTTCTTGTCCAGGTGCTGGCTTTGTGATGGTGCTTCTAAACCGTGCTCTTATTGTGCTTGCACTCACTGGATCAAAACACCCCTGCAGGGGTATATGCAGTCACAGTGTTTGAAAACACTAATGGCCCGTACACACGGTCAAATTTTCCGATGGAAAATGTCCGATTGGAGCGTGTTGTCGGAAATTCCGACCGTGTGTGGGCTCCATCGGACATTTTCCAATCAGATTTTCAGACACACAAAGTTGGAGAGCAGGAGATAAAATTTTCCGACAACAAAATCTGTTGTCGGAAATTCCGATCGTGTGTACACAAATCCGATGGACAAAGTGCCACGCATGCTCAGAATAAATAAAGAGATCAAAGCTATTGGCCACTGCCCCGTTTATAGTTCAGAAGTACGTGTTTTACGTCACCGCGTTCAGAACAATTGGATTTTCCGACAACTTTGTGTGATCGTGTGTATGCAAGACAAGTTTGAGCCAACATCCGTCGGAAAAAATCCATGGATTTTGTTGTCTGAATGTCCGAACAAAGTCCGACCGTGTGTACGCCCTATAAGTATTTATATACCTGCAACCAGCAAACACTTTTCTTCACTTTTAGTTTAGGCGTAAAGGTATGTGATATAAAATTGTGATTTCTATTTGCATATTTAACCATTCCCACTCAGAAGAAAATTCAAGGCTAAATTTATAAAATAATTTGGCAAACAACCACCAGAGGGTGTAGTACAATGGAAAGCAAATACAAACCGGGCCCCTAAGGTTATATCACATGTCGGGCCTCATACATTTCAGTTTGTAACTTTTATCAAGTGTAAGTTTATCCATTTGTCCACATATTATGTTTTGAAGAAGTTTTATTGCCAATAAGTCAATGTAAGCACCAAACTGTATGTTTCAGATTCACACACACAATAACCTAGACTCTTGCAAGAACAGTATATACAACTTAAAATATTGTCTCTACATCTAAGTTAGGTCATCACATATGGCACAGAAGGGTGACCTACCATTATAATTAGTACTACACTAGAGCAGCGCCACACCTACATTCACTTTTCGTTCCCATCATCCGCAAATAGACAGAGTTTATGTTGGTAACCACCAATTTCAATTCCTGTTATAGTAGGGTCAGATCAAATCAGTTGGGCAAGTGGTTCTATTAAAAGGGCAAATAATAGGGGAGAGAGTGGACATCCCTGACGTGTACCTCTATTTATACTAAAGGAGTCAGATTTATAACCAGCATATTTTACATATGCTTTTGGGTTATTATAAAGCTTCATGATCCAATTTATAAAGTTGGGGCCAAAACTCCATTTTTGTAAAGTATAATGTAAGTAAGGCCAGGAAATGGAATTGAATGCTTTCTTGAGATCTAATGAAAGAAAACAAGCTGGAATTCAACACAATTTCGCAATCTGTGCCAATAGTACCACTCTACGTACGTTATCACCTGCTTGACGTGTTGGCATTAAGCCAACCTGATCTCGCTGTATTAGTAGCCCTATGATATTTTTGAGATGAGTTGCTAGAATTTTCGCTAGAATTTTTTATATCTATATTTAACATGAAAATGGGGCGGTAATTTGTGCAGGAAGTGTCATCTGATTGAGGTTTTGGAATCATGCAAATGATTGCCATTAATGATTCTTGTCTAAAGGATTTATTATCTAAAATATTATTAAATGCTTTTGCCAAAACAGGGGAGATGATATCAGTAAAAGTGAGATAATATAGGGCTGAGTAGCCATCCAGGCCTGGTCTTTTATTTACTTTTAATTCTTTAATAGCTGCTACTACATCTTACACAGTTATGGGCAAGATGAGAAGGAGATAATTGTGGTAGAGTTATTTTCGAGAAGAAGGAATCAACTTTGTTAGAGTTAAAAGCATTGGTTTCCGAGTAAAGATTGGTTAGGTGAGAACCGAATTTATGAACAATTTTGAGAAGGTTGCTTGTATATATATTTTTAGCCAATTTAAGTTTACCGTATATACTCGAGTATGAGTCGAGTTTTTCAGCACATTTTTTTTGTGCTGAAAGTGCCCCCTTGACTTATACTCGAGTCAAGCACTTTTCTTCAGCAAAAAATTTCATTTTCCGAACCGATTTTGGGGCCCCATATCTCAGGGCCACTTGATGCTAGGAACCCCAAATTTGGTGTGCAAACCCAGTGGAACTGGTACCATAACATATCCAAAGATGGGGTTCCTAGCACAAGGTGGCCCTGAGATGCGGGACCCCAAAGCCGGTTCAGAAAATGTCATTCTCTGCTACAGAAAAGTACTTGACATTTTCTGAACTGATTTTTGGGGCCCTGTATCTCGGGGCCACTTGGTGCTAGAAAGCCCAGCTTTGGATATTTTATGGTGCTAGTTCCACTGGGTTTGCACACCAAACGTGGGGTTCTTAGCTCTAAATGACCCCAAGATATGGGGCCCCAAATTCGGTCAACTGTGTCCATCTGCAGCAATGTCATTTTGGGACCCTTTGGGTTCAGAGACCCCAAATTTTGGCTGCAGCTAGGGGGCATCTAGGAACCCTTAACTACCGAGTTTGAAGTTCAGGGGACCTATGGCTGCAAATGGGCACAGTGAGGCATGCAAATGGGCAAAGTGAGGCTGCAAATGGGCATTGTTGACCCTCTTTTCCACTTACAGTAGCTGTGCATTTCTCACCCTCGTCTTATACTCGGGTCAATAAGTTTTTCCCATTTTTTTGTGGTAAGTTAGGGCCTCGACTTATACTCGGAACGACTTATACTCGAGTATATACGGTAATTGGTTTAAAGGATTTATTTATAGAGTTTAGTGCTCAAGCCAGGTAATTGCCAGGTTTGTTAGATTTTATGTAAAATGCATGTCTGGAACTATGCAACGTTTTATCAGCAGAGTCTGTGAGAAATAAATCATATTCCAATCTTGCTTTTTCTAATTTATTTTTCGCCATTAGGGTGGGATTGTTTTGGAAAGGCTGTAAAAGATTAATTACATTAATTTTCTAATTTCCGTGCCAGATTTCTACATTCCTTCTTGAGTATTCCAGATTGTTGCTGGAATATTCCTCTCAGGACAGGGGTGTGGGCTTCACAGAAGGTCAATGGGGAGACTTCTGGGCATGTATTATGTTTTAAGTAATCTTTTAGAGTCTGTTCAATTATTAAATGGTAAGAAGAGTGTTTTAATAGTATATTTGGGAGATACCAGGTTGGATCATGAGCCTTGGGTATGATAGATGCAATGGAAGTAAAAACTGCATTGTGGTCAGACCAAGGGATAGGGATAATATTAGATGTAAGTATTTCTGGTAATATTCCTGCTGTCATAAATATGTGGTCGATTCAGCTGAATGTTTGATGTGGGTGTGAGTAATATGTAAAATTTATTTTTCTTGGGTAGTTTTCTCTCCAAGAATCAACTAATTTATATTTAGAAAGGAGCTGAGAAAGAGACTGTTTGGTTTGGTTTTGGGGTGGAATATATGGGGTCATATCCAGAAATGGGAGGTGGAGCTGGTTGGAATCTCCACATATAATGAGTGATCCCATTTTATGAGAATTCCCTACCTGAAAAAGGGGTGATAAAAAAGGTATAGGCTTTTTGTTAGGTGCATAATACGTGACAATAGTTATTGCCATGTCAAGAACGTATCCTGTTAGTATTAAAGTGTAAGTAAACCCTACTATCGTTTCTAGCCAAAGAAGCTGCCATCTTTGCCTTTGTTTAATCAACAACTGCCATGATGCTGCACATGTGATCAGTTATGACACCAGCCATTGGATGGTTTGACAGTTTGGTTGAGAGCACAACCAATGGGAGTGTTACATTTCCGGCACATGCCGGAAAAGTAACTGTTTTATGGATGGGTTTACTTCCGCTTTAAATAACGTCCTTCTGGATCTTTTATTTCAGCATGAAATGTGATTGGAGTTAATCGATGGAAAGCTATTAGAGTTCCTCTTTGTTTGGTATCAGTTGAAGCTGTGAATACCTGTGGGTAAGAGGAGTGTAAAAATATTAAGAGGAGTTAAAAAAAAATTCTTGTAAACACATGTGTGCTTTCATAGCCTGGATAGATTGAAATGCTTTTGTTTCGTTTTTGTGGTACGCTTAGACCCTGTACATTCAGGGAGAATATATTTAATGGTGCCATTGTATTTGAACCAGCAAGCTACCCTTACCAAACATTATGATGTGGTGACTTCTTGACCTAACACTCGCAGACAAGGAGAGAAAAAGAAGAAAGAAAGATCCAGGGTGGTCTAGAGTGGGGAAGAAATAAAAATCAGAAGATATCATCTAACATATGAGTAAAATAGAAGTACAAAGTACGAAGTCAAAGTTTACCCGTGATGAAGGATAAAATCCTCCATTAGGGGATAAGGAACCCTCATCAAGTCCCCATATAATATCTGTGGGGTTCCTATGAAAGAACATTGGGGCACATGGGATTTTCACGAGAGGAACACCCGCCTCTAAAAAAAAATCTGAAACGAGCATCACAATGATGTATGATTACAGGCCCTAACAATATTCAGAATTCAAACATTATCTATATTTAAATTTAACAGTTAACATTTAAAATTCCAAGAACGATAATATAGGGAGAGGTATATATAACGGGCAAAAAAAAATTTTTTAGGAAAAATATTTCCTAACATAGCAGAATAACAGGGATAAAAATCTGGATAATAAAGTCCCATCTGCCTTAAAGTTCTGAGTTGGTTGGTCTTTATAAACTAAAGAAAACCATAAAAAGAATAAATATATCATTTCTATGATGGCTAAGTACCAATGACATTACTCGACCACTTCATTAAATTGTCATTAAACCGTGGGGGTCCAAATATAAAAGTATATAGAAGGAGTAAAATAAAAAGTTTTGAATTTAACCATAACTAAAATTTCTAATGTTAGGAAATATAAATGTAAATGTAAATTAAATCAGTTAGTATTGTATAACCTGATATCTGGATACAATAAGTGAGAACAGGAGATTTTAGAGAGGTTCTGAATTATTTCTGTTGTTTTGATCAAGTTCTAGAGAAGCAAGATGAGATTAAGTCTCTTAGGTCTTTCAGGTCTTTCATTCCATATTGTCTTCTTGGTCTTGAGGTGGGGATGCATATCGACTACGCTTGTGCAAATGATGATTTCCATTTTTATCTACTGCTTGGGATGAGTTCTTTACAGATGTAGTAGAAGCTATTCTTCTTCTTGATGCAGTAGTGGTATGAGGATTTTCTTCCAGGTTAAGATCTTAAACTGCTTGCTAGAGTTCTTCCGACAATCTGCAAGCAAATCTGTTTCCTTGATGAGAGAAGCGCAAGGAAAATGGGAAACCCCATTGATATTTAATATCATGGCATTGTAATTCCAATAGAGAGGTTTCATAGCTTGCCTTTTGGAAATGGTTGATTGGGAGAGATCTTCAAATAATTGGTAAGTATGGCCCTGGAAAATTAAGTTGTTTTTTTCCCTGGCCGCAAAAAGAAGCTGTTCTTTTGTTCTATAGTAGTGGAATTTTGCTATAATTCCCATGGAGGTCCATCTACTTTTTTGGCTATAAGGGCATGGTGAACTCTGTCCATTTCCAGGCGTTCTAGTGGTATACCTGGTAGTAATTCTTGACATAATGCTGTTATAGTAGATTGTATATCTATGACAGATTCAGGTATACCTCTAATTCGGATATTAGATCTTCTGGCTCTATTTTCATAGTCTTCCAATTTATTCTGCAAAACAGAGTTTTCTTCTTTATGAATATCTATTTCTGTCATGTAATCCTGTGTAGAATT
This sequence comes from Lithobates clamitans, assembly GCA_037952925.1. Lineage (NCBI taxonomy): Eukaryota > Metazoa > Chordata > Amphibia > Anura > Ranidae > Lithobates > Lithobates clamitans. Next base: position 9,805,568 of record JBBGZY010000323.1, on the reverse strand, counting down.
TTTAATTTCTTCTACTTTAAGCTCAAGCGCTTCAGTGTGAAGACCCAGTTCTCTGATTTCTCTTGTGAGGTTGTTAGTAATTTGTTCTGAAGTTTGCTTCAGCACTTTATGTAGTATTTTCTCAAATTGCTTTAAAATGCTGTGTGAGCCAGTAGATTCTTGTGAGAAAGTCTGTGACATGTTTATTTCTATGTCAGAATCTCCTGAGGAGATATGCTGTAGGGATTTGGGCTTTGTAGAGCTCTCTGAGGTAATTGATGCTGAGGCAGAGGAGACCGGCACCATCTTGGATGATACCCGCGCCTGTGTGCCTCTATTAGATTTAGTTTTTGCCTTAATACAGGCTCCTCCCAGCACCATTTTTGTTTTAATTGTTCCTCTCACCTCTTGGGTGTATAATACAGATATTCTGCTGTTTAAATTTCCTCCAGGCTGGATCTATATTGCAGGTCTTTCTCCTCACGAAGCTGAGCTCTAGCCGAACATGTCCATTGCGCTAGACTCCACGCATGTGCCCCGACATATGTGGGATTTCAATCCCTCTCTTTTTCTCCTTTTACTGCTCTTTTTTGTTACAGTTTTTCACTACATATACAATGTTGCTACCTTATTGGCCCCGTTACGCCCAGCACAGTTAAGACTCCCCTTTTTCAGAGCAGTCTTGGGATTGGCTGTCCTGTGAAAATTTGCCACTCCCCTTTGTGTGCCCATGATGACCACTTCACGGGCTCCAGAAGACACTTCTGTGCTGGTGGAGCGCTCCTGCGTGGCATCACTACGCTACATGTGCGCATGACAACACGTTGCACATGCACAGTGTGGAGGTGTGGAGCAGGGACAACTCAGGGGGCCTAATAGGAGCCCTGGGAATCTTCCAGCTGCACACAGCTGCCATCTATTAGGTGGGAAGTGCAGCGGTAATCAGCTGGCCTTTATATATCCTGGCTTTGCTTCATTCGCAATATGGCCACTGACAGGACGAGCCGGTGATGTCTTTTTATGCTTGGAGTTTAACATCTGTGAGTAAACATTCCTTCATCCTCTGTTACTATTTTGTTGACTGAGGGAACATTACTGTCCTCTTCTGAGTGCTATTTATCTATTGTTATTCCCTGTTTCAAAGGATTGGTGCTTTTTTTGAGCATTATATTTAGGGATGTGTACTGTTTTTCTATAGCAGCTATATTCACTCCAAATTTTTGGGTCTCTTTTCAGCAGTTGCTGACTCTTAACCTTTCCAGCCTCTGACATCAGGGTCCAGTAGTGACCCTATATGCTAGGTATGGCATCACCAGTATTTTTTCTAGTGTTCACTTGGTGTTTTCTGTACTTTTTTGCACTTATATACATTTTTTTATCCATCTGCTTTTTTCACAGGTCTCCCCTCTCCCAGGTGCCAGTGTTTGTGGGCTTCTGTCTATATAAGGACTTGACCAGACCCTTTTCTCAAATTTTTGGTTTAGGTTGGGCAGATTCCCCTCATTTTTTCATGATCACACACATATTTCCAAAAACAACTGCTTTTTCATAACGAGGCATTTCTATTGAAAATACTTATCATAAAGCAGACACAAAGCGGGCACAGTTGATGGAGACCTCATGTGACAGTGTTTTTAATGTGGACATAGATTTTCTCATGCATATACAACTGAACCAGATGTGAGTTATTAAACATATATGTCTCTCTCATATTTGTATGTGACTGGAGAAATGTTTAAACTCACTATTGACTGTATTTGAACTTTATAGATTATACACATCCTGTTAACCCCTGATGAAAGAATGGACGCTCAGCTCTGAAACGCATCGGGTACAGGATATAGTATAGGATATAGTTTCTACAGTTGTTGTATATATTAATCTTTTCTAGTCTTCATGACCATGTTCAGTATTTTTGTCTATAACAGACTTTTCAATAAATTATATATTTTTTTTATATATTGTTGATTTCTTTTTGTATTGCCCTAAAAGTCCCACTCCTAGGGGTCTTCTTCTTTTTCCTAGATTGAAACAGGTAAACACGATATAGAGGGAAATGCTATGTTCATATTTTATGTCGGAGGTTTACAACCACTTTAAGATCAATTATGTGTATTGTCACAGAAACTACTGCCAGCTGCTACAGAGTGTTAGCCCCTGTAGCTCCTTGCACCATAACTGACTTAACCAGTGTGAATGGGCTCTAAATCTACCTCTCTTTTTTTTATTTTCATGTCATCCATATTTGTTGTAAGTCCTAGCTTTGTTGATTATATCTGTTGATGTCTCTGTTGTTACAAAGTTACTTAGCTAGTCTGTTTGAAAAAAGATCATCCAGTTCAACCCACAAAGAAAAAAAAATCCAAAAAATAAAACACACATGCTGTACACAATTAGAACACCTCCATATACACAATCATATACCCACAGTTTATCCAGAAGAAGGTAAAAAAAAAAAAACATTATCTAATTTTCTCCAGCAGGGGGAAAAAAAATCCTTCCTGATCCCCCAAGAGACAATTGGATGTTCCCTGGATCAACTTTACCTATAAATATTAGTATCCAGTTATATTGCGTGCATTTAGGAAATAATCCAGACCTTTTTTAAAACTATCTACTAAGCTACCCAGAACCAGCTCTTGAAGGAGTCTATTACACATTTTCACAGCTCTTACTGTGAATAAGCCTTTCCATATGTGGAGGTTACATCTCTTTTCCTTCAGACGCAAAGAGTGCCCCCTTGTCCTCTGTGATGACCTTAAAGTGAATAACACAACACCAAGTTCACTATAATTGTGTCTCTCTCTCTCTTTGCAGTCCACACCTCTTTTGTTATAAGAAAGGATTTTGCTTGCTTTAGAAACTGCAGCATGGCATTGCATGCTAATTTGAAGCCTACAGAATGATCTACCAGAATACCCAGATCCTTTTCCACCATTGATTCCCCCAGGCATACTCTTCCTAGTATGTGTGATGTGTGCAGATTTTTAGCCCCCTAGCACGTTACATTTATCAACATTAAACTTCATTTGCCCCATAGTTGCCTAGATAAACAGTGAATTGAGGTCAGCTTGTAAACTGACATCCTGTAAGGACATTTTTCCACTGCACAGCTTGATGTCTTCTGCATTTCTATTTCCCCACTAAATCTCCTGTACTAATCAGTGCTGAGAGCGAGCTGCCATACTTTATGCTCTATAATAAATATGCCCTGATGTGCTTAGATAAAAAAACATTTTTTCGGTATTTTATATTAAAGCCATATTGAAACCTCCTTACTGTAACATAATTAAGCTGAATAAACCATAATACATGTGGGCATCTTTTTGTTTGAAAAGAGAAGGGGTTAATGGTGGGTGTGGCGCTGCTCTAGGATCCTGCTGAGGTAGAGAAGCAAGATGAGATTAAGTCTCTTAGGTCTTTCAGGTCTTTCATTCCATATTGTCTTCTTGGTCTTGAGGTGGGGATGCATATCGACTACGCTTGTGCAAATGATGATTTCCATTTTTATCTACTGCTTGGGATGAGTTCTTTACAGATGTAGTAGAAGCTATTCTTCTTCTTGATGCAGTAGTGGTATGAGGATTTTCTTCCAGGTTAAGATCTTAAACTGCTTGCTAGAGTTCTTCCGACAATCTGCAAGCAAATCTGTTTCCTTGATGAGAGAAGCGCAAGGAAAATGGGAAACCCCATTGATATTTGATATCATGGCATTGTAATTCCAATAGAGAGGTTTCATAGCTTGCCTTTTGGAAATGGTTGATTGGGAGAGATCTTCAAATAATTGGTAAGTATGGCCCTGGAAAATTAAGTTGTTTTTTTCCCTGGCCGCAAAAAGAAGCTGTTCTTTTGTTCTATAGTAGTGGAATTTTGCTATAATTCCCATGGAGGTCCATCTACTTTTTTGGCTATAAGGGCATGGTGAACTCTGTCCATTTCCAGGCGTTCTAGTGGTATACCTGGTAGTAATTCTTGACATAATGCTGTTATAGTAGATTGTATATCTATGACAGATTCAGGTATACCTCTAATTCGGATATTAGATCTTCTGGCTCTATTTTCATAGTCTTCCAATTTATTCTGCAAAACAGAGTTTTCTTCTTTATGAATATCTATTTCTGTCATGTAATCCTGTGTAGAATTTTTAATTTCTTCTACTTTAAGCTCAAGCGCTTCAGTGTGAAGACCCAGTTCTCTGATTTCTCTTGTGAGGTTGTTAGTAATTTGTTCTGAAGTTTGCTTCAGCACTTTATGTAGTATTTTCTCAAATTGCTTTAAAATGCTGTGTGAGCCAGTAGATTCTTGTGAGAAAGTCTGTGACATGTTTATTTCTATGTCAGAATCTCCTGAGGAGATATGCTGTAGGGATTTGGGCTTTGTAGAGCTCTCTGAGGTAATTGATGCTGAGGCAGAGGAGACCGGCACCATCTTGGATGATACCCGCGCCTGTGTGCCTCTATTAGATTTAGTTTTTGCCTTAATACAGGCTCCTCCGAGCACCATTTTTGTTTTAATTGTTCCTCTCACCTCTCGGGTGTATAATACAGATATTCTGCTGTTTAAATTTCCTCCAGGCTGGATCTATATTGCAGGTCTTTCTCCTCACGAAGCTGAGCTCTAGCCGAACATGTCCATTGCGCTAGACTCCGCGCATGTGCCCCGACATATGTGGGATTTCAATCCCTCTCTTTTTCTCCTTTTACTGCTCTTTTTTGTTACAGTTTTTCACTACATATACAATGTTGCTACCTTATTGGCCCCGTTACGCCCAGCACGGTTAAGACTCCCCTTTTTCAGAGCAGTCTTGGGATTGGCTGTCCTGTGAAAATTTCCATTTGCCACTCCCCTTTGTGTGCCCATGATGACCACTTCACGGGCTCCAGAAGACACTTCTGTGCTGGTGGAGCGCTCCTGCGTGGCATCGCTACGCTACATGTGCGCATGACAACACGTTGCACATGCGCAGTGTGGAGGCGTGGAGCAGGGACAACTCAGGGGGCCTAATAGGAGCCCTGGGAATCTTCCAGCTGCACACAGCTGCCATCTATTAGGTGGGAAGTGCAGCGGTAATCAGCTGGCCTTTATATATCCTGGCTTTGCTTCATTCGCAATATGGCCACTGACAGGACGAGCCGGTGATGTCTTTTTATGCTTGGAGTTTAACATCTGTGAGTAAACATTCCTTCATCCTCTGTTACTATTTTGTTGACTGAGGGAACATTACTGTCCTCTTCTGAGTGCTATTTATCTATTGTTATTCCCTGTTTCAAAGGATTGGTGCTTTTTTTGAGCATTATATTTAGGGATGTGTACTGTTTTTCTATAGCAGCTATATTCACTCCAAATTTTTGGGTCTCTTTTCAGCAGTTGCTGACTCTTAACCTTTCCAGCCTCTGACATCAGGGTCCAGTAGTGACCCTATATGCTAGGTATGGCATCACCAGTATTTTTTCTAGTGTTCACTTGGTGTTTTCTGTACTTTTTTGCACTTATATACATTTTTTTATCCATCTGCTTTTTTCACAGGTCTCCCCTCTCCCAGGTGCCAGTGTTCGTGGGCTTCTGTCTATATAAGGACTTGACCAGACCCTTTTCTCAAATTTTTGGTTTAGGTTGGGCAGATTCCCCTCATTTTTTCATGATCACACACATATTTCCAAAAACAACTGCTTTTTCATAACGAGGCATTTCTATTGAAAATACTTATCATAAAGCAGACACAAAGCGGGCACAGTTGATGGAGACCTCATGTGACAGTGTTTTTAATGTGGACATAGATTTTCTCATGCATATACAACTGAACCAGATGTGAGTTATTAAACATATATGTCTCTCTCATATTTGTATGTGACTGGAGAAATGTTTAAACTCACTATTGACTGTATTTGAACTTTATAGATTATACACATCCTGTTAACCCCTGATGAAAGAATGGACGCTCAGCTCTGAAACGCATCGGGTACAGGATATAGTATAGGATATAGTTTCTACAGTTGTTGTATATATTAATCTTTTCTAGTCTTCATGACCATGTTCAGTATTTTTGTCTATAACAGACTTTTCAATAAATTATATATTTTTTTTATACATTGTTGATTTCTTTTTGTATTGCCCTAAAAGTCCCACTCCTAGGGGTCTTCTTCTTTTTCCTAGATTGAAACAGGTAAACACGATATAGAGGGAAATGCTATGTTCATATTTTATGTCGGAGGTTTACAACCACTTTAAGATCAATTATGTGTATTGTCACAGAAACTACTGCCAGCTGCTACAGAGTGTTAGCCCCTGTAGCTCCTTGCACCATAACTGACTTAACCAGTGTGAATGGGCTCTAAATCTACCTCTCTTTTTTTATTTTCATGTCATCCATATTTGTTGTAAGTCCTAGCTTTGTTGATTATATCTGTTGATGTCTCTGTTGTTACAAAGTTACTTAGCTAGTCTGTTTGAAAAAAGATCATCCAGTTCAACCCACAAAGAAAAAAAAATCCAAAAAATAAAACACACATGCTGTACACAATTAGAACACCTCCATATACACAATCATATACCCACAGTTTATCCAGAAGAAGGTAAAAAAAAAAAAAACATTATCTAATTTGCTCCAGCAGGGGAAAAAAAAATCCTTCCTGATCCCCCAAGAGACAATTGGATGTTCCCTGGATCAACTTTACCTATAAATATTAGTATCCAGTTATATTGCGTGCATTTAGGAAATAATCCAGACCTTTTTTAAAACTATCTACTAAGCTACCCAGAACCAGCTCTTGAAGGAGTCTATTACACATTTTCACAGCTCTTACTGTGAATAAGCCTTTCCATATGTGGAGGTTACATCTCTTTTCCTTCAGACGCAAAGAGTGCCCCCTTGTCCTCTGTGATGACCTTAAAGTGAATAACACAACACCAAGTTCACTATAATTGTGTCTCTCTCTCTCTTTGCAGTCCACACCTCTTTTGTTATAAGAAAGGATTTTGCTTGCTTTAGAAACTGCAGCATGGCATTGCATGCTAATTTGAAGCCTACAGAATGATCTACCAGAATACCCAGATCCTTTTCCACCATTGATTCCCCCAGGCATACTCTTCCTAGTATGTGTGATGTGTGCAGATTTTTAGCCCCCTAGCACGTTACATTTATCAACATTAAACTTCATTTGCCACATAGTTGCCTAGATAAACAATGAATTGAGGTCAGCTTGTAAGCTGACATCCTGTAAGGACATTTTTCCACTGCACAGCTTGATGTCTTCTGCATTTCTATTTCCCCACTAAATCTCCTGTACTAATCAGTGCTGAGAGCGAGCTGCCATACTTTATGCTCTATAATAAATATGCCCTGATGTGTTTAGATAAAAAAACATTTTTTCGGTATTTTATATTAAAGCCATATTGAAACCTCCTTACTGTAACATAATTAAGCTGAATAAACCATAATACATGTGGGTATCTTTTTGTTTGAAAAGAGAAGGGGTTAATGGTGGGTGTGGCGCTGCTCTAGGATCCTGCTGAGGTAGAGAAGCAAGATGAGATTAAGTCTCTTAGGTCTTTCAGGTCTTTCATTCCATATTGTCTTCTTGGTCTTGAGGTGGGGATGCATATCGACTACGCTTGTGCAAATGATGATTTCCATTTTTATCTACTGCTTGGGATGAGTTCTTTACAGATGTAGTAGAAGCTATTCTTCTTCTTGATGCAGTAGTGGTATGAGGATTTTCTTCCAGGTTAAGATCCTAAACTGCTTGCTAGAGTTCTTCCGACAATCTGCAAGCAAATCTGTTTCCTTGATGAGAGAAGCGCAAGGAAAATGGGAAACCCCATTGATATTTGATATCATGGCATTGTAATTCCAATAGAGAGGTTTCATAGCTTGCCTTTTGGAAATGGTTGATTGGGAGAGATCTTCAAATAATTGGTAAGTATGGCCCTGGAAAATTAAGTTGTTTTTTTCCCTGGCCGCAAAAAGAAGCTGTTCTTTTGTTCTATAGTAGTGGAATTTTGCTATAATTCCCATGGAGGTCCATCTACTTTTTTGGCTATAAGGGCATGGTGAACTCTGTCCATTTCCAGGCGTTCTAGTGGTATACCTGGTAGTAATTCTTGACATAATGCTGTTATAGTAGATTGTATATCTATGACAGATTCAGGTATACCTCTAATTCGGATATTAGATCTTCTGGCTCTATTTTCATAGTCTTCCAATTTATTCTGCAAAACAGAGTTTTCTTCTTTATGAATATCTATTTCTGTCATGTAATCCTGTGTAGAATTTTTAATTTCTTCTACTTTAAGCTCAAGCGCTTCAGTGTGAAGACCCAGTTCTCTGATTTCTCTTGTGAGGTTGTTAGTAATTTGTTCTGAAGTTTGCTTCAGCACTTTATGTAGTATTTTCTCAAATTACTTTAAAATGCTGTGTGAGCCAGTAGATTCTTGTGAGAAAGTCTGTGACATGTTTATTTCTATGTCAGAATCTCCTGAGGAGATATGCTGTAGGGATTTGGGCTTTGTAGAGCTCTCTGAGGTAATTGATGCTGAGGCAGAGGAGACCGGCACCATCTTGGATGATACCCGCGCCTGTGTGCCTCTATTAGATTTAGTTTTTGCCTTAATACAGGCTCCTCCCAGCATCATTTTTGTTTTAATTGTTCCTCTCACCTCTCGGGTGTATAATACAGATATTCTGCTGTTTAAATTTCCTCCAGGCTGGATCTATATTGCAGGTCTTTCTCCTCACGAAGCTGAGCTCTAGCCGAACATGTCCATTGCGCTAGACTCCGTGCATGTGCCCCGACATATGTGGGATTTCAATCCCTCTCTTTTTCTCCTTTTACTGCTCTTTTTTGTTACAGTTTTTCACTACATATACAATGTTGCTACCTTATTGGCCCCGTTACTCCCCGCACGGTTAAGACTCCCCTTTTTCAGAGCAGTCTTGGGATTGGCTGTCCTGTGAAAATTTCCATTTGCCACTCCCCTTTGTGTGCCCATGATGACCACTTCACGGGCTCCAGAAGACACTTCTGTGCTGGTGAAGTGCTCCTGCGTGGCATCGCTACGCTACATGTGCGCATGACAACACGTTGCACATGCGCAGTGTGGAGGCGTGGAGCAGGGACAACTCAGGGGGCCTAATAGGAGCCCTGGGAATCTTCCAGCTGCACACAGCTGCCATCTATTAGGTGGGAAGTGCAGCGGTAATCAGCTGGCCTTTATATATCCTGGCTTTGCTTCATTCACAATATGGCCACTGACAGGACGAGCCGGTGATGTCTTTTTATGCTTGGAGTTTAACATCTGTGAGTAAACATTCCTTCATCCTCTGTTACTATTTTGTTGACTGAGGGAACATTACTGTCCTCTTCTGAGTGCTATTTATCTATTGTTATTCCCTGTTTCAAAGGATTGGTGCTTTTTTTGAGCATTATATTTAGGGATGTGTACTGTTTTTCTATAGCAGCTATATTCACTCCAAATTTTTGGGTCTCTTTTCAGCAGTTGCTGACTCTTAACCTTTCCAGCCTCTGACATCAGGGTCCAGTAGTGACCCTATATGCTAGGTATGGCATCACCAGTATTTTTTCTAGTGTTCACTTGGTGTTTTCTGTACTTTTTTGCACTTATATACATTTTTTTATCCATCTGCTTTTTTCACAGGTCTCCCCTCTCCCAGGTGCCAGTGTTTGTGGGCTTCTGTCTATATAAGGACTTGCCCAGACCCTTTTCTCAAATTTTTGGTTTAGGTTGGGCAGATTCCCCTCATTTTTTCATGATCACACACATATTTCCAAAAACAACTGCTTTTTCATAACGAGGCATTTCTATTGAAAATACTTATCATAAAGCAGACACAAAGCGGGCACAGTTGATGGAGACCTCATGTGACAGTGTTTTTAATGTGGACATGGATTTTCTCATGCATATACAACCGAACCAGATGTGAGTTATTAAACATATATGTCTCTCTCATATTTGTATGTGACTGGAGAAATGTTTAAACTCACTATTGACTATATTTGAACTTTATAGATTATACACATCCTGTTAACCCCTGATGAAAGAATGGACGCTCAGCTCTGAAACGCATCGGGTACAGGATATAGTATAGGATATAGTTTCTACAGTTGTTGTATATATTAATCTTTTCTAGTCTTCATGACCATGTTCAGTATTTTTGTCTATAACAGACTTTTCAATAAATTATATATTTTTTTTATACATTGTTGATTTCTTTTTGTATTGCCCTAAAAGTCCCACTCCTAAGGGTCTTCTTCTTTTTCCTAGATTGAAACAGGTAAACACGATATAGAGGGAAATGCTATGTTCATATTTTATGTCGGAGGTTTACAACCACTTTAAGATCAATTATGTGTATTGTCACAGAAACTACTGCCAGCTGCTACAGAGTGTTAGCCCCTGTAGCTCCTTGCACCATAACTGACTTAACCAGTGTGAATGGGCTCTAAATCTACCTCTTTTTTTTTTATTTTCATGTCATCCATATTTGTTGTAAGTCCTAGCTTTGTTGATTATATCTGTTGATGTCTCTGTTGTTACAAAGTTACTTAGCTAGTCTGTTTGAAAAAAGATCATCCAGTTCAACCCACAAAGAAAAAAAAATCCAAAAAATAAAACACACATGCTGTACACAATTAGAAAACCTCCATATACACAATCATATACCCACAGTTTATCCAGAAGAAGGTAAAAAAAAAAAACATTATCTAATTTGCTCCAGCAGGGGGAAAAAAATCCTTCCTGATCCCCCAAGAGACAATAATTGGATGTTCCCTGGATCAACTTTACCTATAAATATTAGTATCCAGTTATATTGCGTGCATTTAGGAAACAATCCAGACCTTTTTTAAAGCTATCTACTAAGCTACCCAGAACCAGCTCTTGAAGGAGTCTATTACACATTTTCACAGCTCTTACTGTGAATAAGCCTTTCCATACGTGGAGGTTACATCTCTTTTCCTTCAGACGCAAAGAGTGCCCCCTTGTCCTCTGTGATGACCTTAAAGTGAATAACACAACACCAAGTTCACTATAATTGTGTCTCTCTCTCTCTCTTTGCAGTCCACACCTCTTTTGTTATAAGAAAGGATTTTGCTTGCTTTAGAAACTGCAGCATGGCATTGTATGCTAATTTGAAGCCTACAGAATGATCTACCAGAATACCCAGATCCTTTTCCACCATTGATTCCCCCAGGCATACTCTTCCTAGTATGTGTGATGTGTGCAGATTTTTAGCCCCCTAGCACGTTACATTTATCAACATTAAACTTCATTTGCCACAAAGTTGCCTAGATAAACAGTGAATTGAGGTCAGCTTGTAAGCTGACATCCTGTAAGGACATTTTTCCACTGCACAGCTTGATGTCTTCTGCATTTCTATTTCCCCACTAAATCTCCTGTACTAATCAGTGCTGAGAGTGAGCTGCCATACTTTATGCTCTATAATAAATATGCCCTGATGTGCTTAGATAAAAAAACATTTTTTCGGTATTTTATATTAAAGCCATATTGAAACCTCCTTACTGTAACATAATTAAGCTGAATAAACCATAATACATGTGGGCATCTTTTTGTTTGAAAAGAGAAGGGGTTAATGGTGGGTGTGGCGCTGCTCTAGGATCCTGCTGAGGTAATAGACTGTGCATGCACCAATTGTTGCCAATAAAGTGCAAACATATATCAGTTCAATAAAGTGCAAATGTGTATAAAGAAATCAATCGATGTGTAAACAATAATCAGTTAAGTGCAAATATACAGTGGGGACGGAAAGTGTTCAGACCCCCTTAAAGTTTTCACTCTTTGTTATATTGCAGCCATTTGCTAAAATCATTTAAGTTCATTTTTTTCCTCATTAATGTACACACATCACCCCATATTGACAGAAAAACACAGAATTGTTGACATTGTTGCAGATTTATTAAAAAAGAAAAACTGAAATATCGCATGGTCCTAAGTATTCAGACCCTTTGCTCAGTATTTAGTAGAAGCACCCTTTTGATCTAATACAGCCATGAGTCTTTCTGGGAAAGATGCAACAAGTTTTTCACATCTGGATTGGGGATCCTCTGCCATTCTTCCTTGCAGATCCTCTCCAGTTCTGTCAGGTTGGATGGTAAACATTGGTGGACAGCCATTTTTAGGTCTCTCCAGAGATGCTCAATTGGGTTTAAGTCAGGGCTCTGGCTGGGCCATTCAAGAACAGTCACGGAGTTGTTGTGAAGCCACTCCTTTGTTATTTTAGCTGTGTGCTTAGGGTCATTGTCTTGTTGGAAGGTAAACCTTCTGCCCAGTCTGAGGTCCTGAGCACTCTGAAGAAGGTTTTCGTCCAGGATATCCCTGTACTTGGCCACATTCATCTTTCCCTCAATTGCAACCAGTCATCCTGTCCCTGCAGCTGAAAAACACCCCCACAGCATGATGCTGCCACTACCATGCTTCACTGCTGGGACTGTATAGGACAGTTGATGAGCAATGCTTGGTTTTCTCCACACATACCACTTAGAATTAAGGCCAAAAAGTTCTATCTTGGTCTCATTAGACCAGAGAATCTTATTTCTCGCCATCTTGGAGTCCTTCAGGTGTTTTTTAAGCAAACTCAATGCGGGCTTTCATGTGTCTTGCACTGAGGAGGGGCTTCCGTCGGGCCACTCTGCCATAAAGCTGGTTGACTTTCTACAACTTTCTCCCATCTCCCGACTGCATCTCTGGAGCTCAGCCACAGTGATCTTTGGGTTCTTCTTTACCTCTCTCACCAAGGTTCTTTTCCCCCGATAGCTCAGTTTGGCCGGACGGCCAGCTCTAGGAAGGGTTCTGGTCATCCCAAACGTCTTCCATTTAAGGATTATGGAGGCCACTGTGCTCTTAGGAACTTTAAGTGCAGCATAAATATTTTTGTAACCTTGGCCAGATCTGTGCCTTGCCACAATTATGTCTCTGAGCTCTTCAGGCAGTTCCTTTGACCTCATGATTCTCATTTGCTCTGACATGCACTGTGAGCTGTAAGGTCCTATATAGACAGGTGTGTGGCTTTCCTAATCAAGTCCAATCAGTATAATCAAACACAGCTGGACTCAAATGAAGGTGTAGAACCATCTCAATGATGATCAGAAGAAATGGACAGCACCTGAGTTAAATATATGAGTGTCACAGCAAAGGGTCTGAATACTTAGGACCATGTGATATTTCAGTTTTTCTTTTTTAATAAATCTGCAAAAATGTCAACAATTCTGTGTTTTTCTGTCAATATGGGGTTCTATGTGTACATTAATGAGGAACAAAAATGAACTTAAATGATTTTAGCAAATAGCTGCAATATAACAAAGAGTGAAAAATGTAAGGGGGTCTGAATACTTTCCATCTCCACTGTATAGCCAGTAATTTATGCTCCAGAAATAACCAGTGATCCTTAATAAAATTGTGCATAAACCAGTAATATGTCGCAGTGATAAAAACTGTTCAGTAATCAAAATCAAATCCTAATATATAAATTCTGTGCAAAAAATGAGTATTCAGTCCCGATAAAGTGCTAGTTGATCCAAAATTCAGTCCATAAAACAATAAATGTATATGTCCAAAAACAGCAAATCAGATGTATAAAGGGACTTATGCATCTTTCTCCTTGTGCCTTCTAAGATATCAAAAGTCCGGATGCTCCACTCTGTGCTCTGCTTTATATATTGCACTCACCAGAGGGTTGTCCCCTCTAGGGGTTGTCACGGTTTTACAGCTATACTGCTGTGTAGACCTCCGCTGTATTGGTCCTTATCAGCCCCGTTGCCACATTCATATCCAGTATCCCAAACAGCATCTCCATTGCTGAATGTATCTCCTTTTTGTTTGAATGTATGTTGTACTATTATGCTAAAGCTGGGGCTAAAATACTGTGTACAGCTTGATGGAGGTCTGGACCATTTTTTATGACAGATTGCAGCAGCCTTGGTCTTCAGCTTTCTGGTGCTTTCATAATACAATCAAAACAATCAGTTTTATCCTGCCACACACTGGTGAAACAGAGTTAGCTTCAACATGTATAAACCACTACAGGCCTCCTGAAACCAATTAGTGAACCAAAAAAATGATATTTTTTAAATTTTGTCACAAATATCGAAAATTCTGTTTTTTAAAACTATGTTCAAGCATACAGTAATACTGTGCTAAATATATTCATAGCCAAAAACTATTAAAGAAGAGAAGGCCTAGAACCAAAATCATATTTACACTAGCAAGATGCAACCAGTTGAAGATGCAGACTAAGCTATAGTTAAAAAAAAGTAACAAGCTGTTCTAGAAAAAACTAAATATACTGGGACTTCACATGTTTTTTTTTTTTACCAAAAAATGGAAAGTCGAAAATCACAAACTCAACAGGCAAACAACTAGACAATGATATTTGAAATCAGCTGAATACATTTATTGAAGGTTCACAGGTGTGACCCTGAAGAGACAGAGATTCTCAAAATATGTTGGCTTCATGTTCAATAAACTATTAGGTAACTTTACAGCCTTGGTATGCTTTTTGAGTTTTTGTGAATACAGGCATGGTCACTTCTAATAGTGAGGATTGTGATTTTCTACATTCCGTTTAGGTTTGTATTAATGTCTATGCCACTGCTGTGGATATTCACCCTGTTTATTTGTCTTGGTGACCAGAACCCTTGGACACTATCCAGGTATAAAATGTAGAAAGATGAAGAACTTTATGAAAAGTGCTTGACAGGTCATTAAGCAGATGGACTGTGCTTTAACACATCTGCCTCCAACCACACAGGTTGTTCAAACTTGGTATTTTTTCAGACTATCTTAAAATTCTTGAAAACTTGATTCATGAGTTTTAGTGTTTTATTAACAGAAAATGGTCTACGTTAGCTTAGATTCAGGTCTATCTGCTCATGGACTTGTGTGACTATTAGTTTTTTATTTACAAAAATAACTTAGCCTGGGTGGTGTAAATAATTGTTAACATGAATATAATAGCATATTAGGCAATGAAAATTGATCTTTGCAGTAAACCTCATTGTAGTTAATATGAATTGAGAATGTTATTGTATATATAGAGTTATAAATCATAAAATGTCATGCTTGAAAAATGTTATAAAAGCACAATCTTTTTCTTCAGGTTACTAATAAAATTACTTTTCAATAAAATTTGTTTGGAAGGAAATCATCCCAATTCTCAGATATAAAAAAAAACACATTTTTTTTGCCATGTCACTTGAAATATGCATTGTATAATAATTTAATCAAAAGAAAAACAGATTGCTGATATATATATATATATATATATATATATATATATATATATATATATATATATATATATATATATATATATATATATATATATATATAATATAAATAAATTGAAAGTGATTTGATAGGGCCACATCCGAAACTCGTTGTCTGCTGATAGCCTTCCATCTGCTCTACCACCACATTTGCGATCCGTCCCAAGCCTCATTGTGGTGAGTCGGTCCAATATCGCTCTGTGTTGGTGACATTACATCCCGCGCGCTACCCAACTACACCAGCTGCACAATCCGACGGTTTGGAGTCCTCTGCCTGGTTGATTGGGGGCCTCTCCACATCACTGCCCCTTACGAGTTCTACCAGTGGTCTGTCATCCCTTCAATTGGGTGGATGCCAATGCGACATTTGGCGCCTATACACCTTTTGGTCACCCCCTTGATATGCCTGAGTCAGCCTGCTGAGGTTTGGGTGAGATCGAGGTTCATAATCAAGCATGATGTTCAATACTGATTGTATGCAGCCATATTTTAACCCTTTCCATTATTGGAATCCTTTGACTTTTATTTTACAATAAATCTTTTATGGCATGTGGCATAGACATTTTTTTGACGTTTCTGAGGTATGCATCAAGTGGTTTGTAGCCATCACCCGCCAGCACTGGATTGAGGGGAATCTTTTGTTGTTTGTTCTTTTGCACAACATCATCCCTGGTGTTTTGAGCTAACATTTATTACACAGACTGCCACATGTTATTTCTCCAAACAGCGCCTGAACTTTTTAGGAGTAAAAAAAGAAATAAAAACTTACCTCCCCTGCTGTCTGTGATATGCAATGTGATTTCATAGTAATGAAATCATCGTATAAAGTTGGCTGGGAAACTAACACTTTCAGGAGTATCCTATGTCTCCCATGGTACTCATTGGGTTCCTCCAGTCAACCCTTAAATGACTACTGTGTCCTTTATTGATATGGAAATCGGCAAGAGGAAATAGTAGGTGCTGTTAGGGGACACAGAAGATCAACACATCCAGAAGTCACATTAGATGGCTTCTTTCTAAAAGTTCAGCATTGATAATGATACCTACTTTGGTTAGCTTCTACACTTATTTTTCATCATTTTTTTGACAAAATTGAAAAAAATCTAGTAAAATGTTTCCACCAAAGTGTGCTGACATTCTCCTGGAAGGTTACAAATCTAAACCTGGCATAATCCATCAGTGAAGGGAAACAAAATATGAAACAAACAAAACCAAATATGCGCAGTGCTCTTTGTTATAACCAAACAATGTACAAAAAACATGTGTATAAGAATCCCAAATATGGTGATACAGTCCCAAGATATGAATGCAGAAACAGTGAATATCCACCATGTGCATAAGAGATCATCCAGTGGTTCAGTACAGTACAATTATGCACTCACCAGAAACATATAAATAAACAGCCTTAAGCTGCCATTACACTCCACCCGCAACAGAGTCACCCTCCATGAGCATCCACCAACATATACACTCACCAGAAGCCAAGCGAAAGTAAGCCTTAATCACTCCAATGGAGTAGGGGTTTTCCAAGTCTTTCTTGCTGATTGTATGAAGGAATCAGGAAAGCACCTAAGTTGTACAAAAAAGCTCACCACCTGGAGCCCAAAAAGGTGCTAATATTGTGTAGCATTTTATCTCAAAATGGAATAAAATGGGTGCATAGCTTTAGCATCGGCAAAACAAATCAAACTGGCCAGACTTACAGTAATGGCTGCCGCTCCCAACACGAGGATGCCTCGCCAATTACGTCAGCATGAGGCCCCTTCAGACACATTCCCTGAATATGCACATTATCAAGGGATTCACCTACTGCTGACACCGTAACCATCCTCCTTAAATAACCAACTATAGTGGTGGAATAAGAAAAGATAGGCACAGGAAGTGCTCTCGTTGCCATTTTCGAAATGACTGGAAATAACAGAAGTTGTAAATCTGCCATTTTCTTGGAGCTAATTATTACTGGGCAACAGTAATTACAATGAAGATAAAATCTGGAGCTGACCTTTTTACTGTGGTCCACATTCACTCTAAATAGGCATTCAGCGATTGATTTAGAGCAGCCTATCTGAGCATAATAAAAATACAAAACATGATATATGTCCTATATCATTATTAAACATTTAATTCATATAAAAGAAATGTAAAAAATAAATTTAAAAAAATGATGATCCCATAATAATTATTAAGAAGGATTAATGGGTAGGACTCTGAATAGAGATGGCTATTTAAGGAAGGGTTAAAAATATATGTACATCAAAAGTGCCAAACATAAAATAGTTAAAACAAACTAGAACAATCAGTAAATTGGAAGTGCATACATGAATTCACCTAATATGTATCCCCTTTGACCCAAACCTCCCCTCTGACTCAATAATGTCAATGTAATTATTATCAACAAAAAAAGTTAATATCCAGAGCCACATTTAAGCCTCTAGGAACAATAGTGTCAAGTATATCAATCCAACATGTTTTCATTTTAGAAACCTCCCTTTTACGATTACAACCTCTCCAGTGTGGATTCACAACATCAACCCCTACAAATTTAGGTAGGCTAGCATCCCTATGATGGAACTTTCTGAAATGTGCTGATAATTGATGTTCTCTAAACCTTCTTCTTATGTTGTATACATGCTCCCTTTGATGGTCTTGCAACCGCTTAGTAGTTCTTCCATTGTACTGTTTCCGACAAGGGCATTCTAACATGTATACAATATATTTATTGTTGGATATAAAAAAAAAATATGTGATAGTATAGTTCATTCCTGTGGTACTAGAGGTACTACAGGAGAACTGGAAACACTTATTAATGAAGTGTTAGTTTCCTTGCAGATAACGCGCCTCTTACATGGGAAGAAGCCCTTATAATCCCCAAAGAAAGCAGTTTTTATAGTGTGATCCACTACATTTGGGGCTAATTTATCCCTCAGGTTATGTGCCCTTCTAAATACTACCTGTGGTTGTTCAGGCAATATGGAATTTAGAATGGGATCTTTTTTAGAATTCTCCAATGTCTTTTAATTATCTTTTTAACTTGAAAAATGTTGTATTGAGAAATTAGTAATGAAAATTAGTAATGAAAGGGCATAGGTCCTTAGGATATTCCCCTTTTTGTTTGTTAAAGGGGAACATTTTGTTAATAGAGATTCCCGTTGAATGGCTGCTACTTGTTGTATAGTGTTTTCAATTCCATTATTATCGTACTTTTTTTCCACAAATCTGCTTCTTAATAATTCAGATTGTGTGTAGTATTAATGATTTCAATTTGAACAATTCCATCTCGTTCCTATGAATTGTCCCTTTGGGATATTTTTCAACCAAGTTGGATGGTGGTATCTTCTCACTGGGATGTAGCCATTTTTGTCCGTGGGTTTGAAATATGACTTAGCAATAGTAGTGTCTGTATTTAATAAAGTTAGATTTAAAAAATAAATCTTCACAAATGTATGTTAGTTTAATATTGAGTGTATAATTATTATTATTATTAAGGGTACTCTAAAAGTTATCCAAGGAGTCTTTATCCCCCTGTCACAGGAAAAGGACATTGTTGATGTATCGACAACTGAATATTAACCCTAGCATATACAGTATAGCGTCCTCTTCCCACTGGGCCATAAACAAATTTGCCAGGAACCAGAGGGGGGGAGGGTTTGGATAGTTTATGTTAGATCTAGAGGAGATAGTACAATCAGATTGTATAGTTTATGGTGAGCTTTACAGATTTCCAGGGGCACACTTTTCAATACTGCAACTCTGCTCTACAAAGGTTGTTATGTGATTACTCAGCTCCTGCACACTCTGCCACATGAATGATCCATAAAATGTTGTAAAGCGCTGCATAAACTGTCGGCGCTATATAAATCCTGTATACTAATAATAATAAAAGAAGGTAAAGTACACAATTAGGAAGGCCCTGACTGTATATTTAGTGAGAACAGTGCTGACATTGCTTTAGAAAACTTTGTAACTGTAGAGGTGGGTGGGAGCAATTTCCTGGAGGGGGAGGGGAGGTACAGGGTGTGTCTTAACCACTTGCTTACTGGATAATTAAACACCCAACCTGCCTAGGCCAATTTTCAGCTTTCAGCACTGTCACGCGTTGAATGACAATTGCGTGATCCTTCTACACTGTATCCATATGAAATTTTTGTCATTTTGTTCACACAAATAGAGCTTTCTTTTGGTGGTATTTAACCACTTCCCGCCCCCCATATAACAGAATGGCATGCCCAAACTGGTTAAGTTATCTTGACTGGATGTCATATGATGTCCAGTAGAATAAGCCATGATCGCACACAGCGTGGTGATCGTTTGTGTGGTGTGTCAGTCTGACACACCGCATTACCAGTCTCGGTAAAGAGCCTCTGATGTAGGCTCTTTACCATGTGATCCGCTGTGTTCAATCACAGCATAAACAGGAAGAGCCATGTATCGGCTTTTCCTCCACTTGCACTGACAGACGCGAGTAGAGGAGAGCCAATCAGATGCTCTCCTGACAGGGGGGGTCTGTGCTGATTGATTATCAGGATGCCTACCCATGCCCATCCGGGATTCCCAACCAGGACCACCAGGTATGCCCACCCATGACCGGTTGCCAATCATTCCCCTTTAGAGGTGCCAATCAGTGCCCATTAGAGATACCAATCAGTACTCATGAGTAATGCCTGCCAATGCCTCCTCATAAGTGCTGCCTATCAGAGCCATCTATCAGTGCCCATCAGTGCCGCCTATCAGTGCCCATCAGTGATCCCTAAATGTGCCCATCAGTGCCTGTAATGAGCCCCTGCTCGCTCAGTTCCACTCTCCCGACACTCCTCTGTGGCTATAGAATCAGATTGCAGATCGCAACGTCTGATGGTTCGGTCATCCGATGCTCTGGGATTCGAACTACAGCTATGTGCCATTCTAATCCAGTTGTGATAGCTCAGAAATAACACAAGGCAGGCTGTATGTAAGTTCAAACAGGAATCTCTTTTATTGAAAGGAATACAGGATCTTTTATACAGTAAAAGAGGAGGTGCATACCTGCTCATATTACTCTGAACATACACCTGTGACCAGAAACCTAATTAACATGGGCTAATTAACTAATCCCTTTAGACAGCCTAGATGACTCAGTCATGACCTTTAGGCCAGACTGGCCGTCTTGTAGCTCAGAGAACACAATCAACATTATCACAAATCAACACAGAACTCTTCTTCACACAATAGCAGAGTTAATTAACACAAACAACAATGGGGATCTAATGACTCTTAGATCCCATACTAGACTTATTTACAATAAACACATTCTAGCAGGCAACAGACAGACAGGTGGCTGGAATTGACATCAGCATCTCCTAACAGTATTTTTCCCAGCATTATGAATCAGTCTTATCAGCAGGGGGGCTGCTGGAGGAATCCCCCCCTCCCTCTACAGGGACACACATCCCAAATGACCACAGCAAAGAGTCCACAACAGAATGAGACAACATACAATATATACATATATACACGATTGAGTCTGATTAGTACAGATCAGACTGGGTTTCTAATTCACCTTGCAGAGTATTGTTCCCTTAAAATCCAGAGCCCATAATATGTTGGCAAGAGGCTCACATTCAATCCCCTCCAATAGCCTCTGTCCCGGGTGAGTCTGTCACATTTCTCCCCCATCAAAGGTTGACTAACAAGGTCCCAGACCTCCACCTGGTCTGGACATGCGTTAGTCAGGCAGAGTGAACTCACATAGTCTTCCCGCATGATCTCCTTTTTTGGCTGCAAGGAATAGTTGACCTCAGAAGCAGAGGCCAGCAGCGCTCCGCCCTGTTGCCAGCGATTCAGATGGGAGTAGCAGCTTTACTACATCAGCTTCTCGCTGGAGAGAGGGGGCAACTGCCCTGGCTCCCTGGAACTCCACAGTTGTTGCCGGTGCTGGGCAGAGGTTGGTAGCACTCTTCCCTGTTGCCAACACTTCTGCTGGGGACTCCGCATCCTCCACTCTGGCTAACCGTTGAGGCAGGAGGCTTGCTTTCTCCACTCCCAAACTGTGTAGCTGCCATTGGGGAGGTGAGCCAGCTGCTTCCTTTTCCATTCCCTCATCTGGCTGCTGGGACGACATGTCTATGGTACTGTCTCCCAGGTGCATGGATCTTTGCTGGGGAGAAAAGGCCGCTTCCTCCACCCTGGCCAACTGTTGGGGAGGGACAACACACACCTCCTCTCCCTTCTCCCCCTGTATCTGCTGCTGGGAAGTGATTGCCACCTTCTCCCCCTGAGCCTCCGAAACTGCCACAGGTGTGGGGCAGAGGTCTTTGACCCTCTGTCCGGTTGCCAGCACTTCTGCTGGGGGTTTGCTAGATGGTTCCTCCTCTACAGAAACATCTATTAAATCCCCAGTCTCTGGAATTGCTAAAAGTGTGGGGCAGAGGTCTTGGGCCCTCTGTTTAGTTACCAGATCTTCAGCTGGAGAAGTTTGTTGTAACTCCACAGATACTGCTGTTGGTGCTGGGCAGAGCACAGTGAAATTTGGCCCTAATACCAGCTTTTCTGCTGGAGGCTCATCAGGTTGATCTTCCTCAGCAGAAAAGTCTACTAAATCCCCTATCTCTGCAACTGGTGTCTGGGGATAGTGGTTCACCATCTCCTGCCCATGGAACCCAGAAGATGCTATCAGTGCTGGGCAGAGGTTAGCAGAGCTCTGCCCTGTTGTTAGCACTTCAGGTTTGGGGACGGCAATCTTCAGATTTTCCACTGCCGATTCTCTGGCATGCTGCTGGACAGGCACATTCCTCCATCCAAGATCATCCCATGCAGAAACAGGATCATCAAGGTCAGTCAGTACTTGCTGCATCCGCCATAAGACCTCCGTGTCCATAGCTGCGGGGGCAGGTTGGCAAAGCACGCTCTTACTCTGCCACATTGTCGACTCTTCAGCCAGGATTTCAGAGTTGTCAACTGGTTTCTTCACAGTAAGAGCTGTGAAAATGTGGAATAGACTCCCTCCAGAGGTGGTTCTGGCCAGCTCAGTAGATTGCTTTAAGAAAGGCCTGGATACTTTCCTAAATGTACATAATATAACTGGGTACTGACATATATAGGTAAAGTTGATCCAGGGATAATCCGATTGCCTCTCTGGGATCAGGAAGGAATTTTTTCCCCTGCTGTAGCAAATTGGAGCATGCTCTGCTGGGGTTTTTTGCCTTCCTCTGGATCAACTGTGGGTATAGTATTGGGTATATTGTTTTTTGTTTTTTTTTATGGTTGGACTGGATGGACTTGTGTCTTTTTTCAACCTGGCTAACTATGTAACTATGTAACTGGTATTTCCTGATAGTCCCAGGCAAAGGGAGCCCCACCCTGCTGCTGAGCAGAGTCTAGCAGCTGTCTGTAGGCCATCTCAAGCTCCCATTCCTGAACGGCCAGAAACTCCAAATCTTCCTGTGCCCAGTGCACTTCCGAGACATTCAGTCTTCGCTCTCTGTGCTCCATTATTTCCTCCAAACGCCACTCCCGATCACTCCCAAAGTCAGGGTCCCTGGACAGCCTCCAGTACAACAATCCCAGGCCATCATAGTCATCCGCTGTCCACGGGCACACTTAGGCTACATACCACTGGAGGGCTCTGTAGCTCTCGTCCAACCGCATTTCTGCCCGGATCAGCCTGCTTAACTCAGCTGTCCACTCCTGGTTCGGCTGTTCCCCCAATAACAGCATTCACACTTCATACTGTGACCAGTACCTTACACGGATGGAGGGGAGAACTTTTCCTTGGTTTCGCTGCTCACAGGCTAGTGCTTCCTTACAGAGTTCGCAGTGGATAAAATCAAACCATCCTAGCAGGACCTGCTCTGATACTGGTCCTCTGTGCTGTATCTGCATCTCTCGCAACCTCCTTCTGAATTCCTCTTCCATGGTGGCTGGTATCTGTACCTCTCCTCTCCTGCTATCTGGACCTTGGATCCAGGTGATGGTTTAGATGTGTTCACGGCAAGGAAGCACGATCCCACCGGTCCCTCCCAGCTCTCAAGTAAGTCTTTCAGAGTGGCTCTCCTGCAGGCTGGTTTGGAGTGTTCCAGTAACTGGAGAGCAAATCCCACCGCTGCCACCAATGTAACGAGCCCCTGCTCGCTCGGTTCCACTCTCCCGACACTCCTCTGTGGCTATAGAATCATATTGCAGATTGCACTGTCTGATGGTTCGGTCATCCGATGCTCCGGGATTCGAACTACAGCTATGTGCTGTTCTAAACCAGTTGTGATAGCTCAGAACAAACACCAGGCAGGCTGTATGTAAGTTCAAACAGGAATCTGTTTTATTGAAAGGAATACAGGCTCTTTTATACAGTAAAAGAGGAGGTGCATACCTCCTGCTCATAATACTCTGAACATACACCTGTGACCAGAAACCTAATTAACATGGGCTAATTAACTAATCCCTTTAGACAGCCTAGATGACTCAGTCATGACCTTTAGGCCAGACTGGCCGTCTTGTAGCTCAGAAAACACAATCAACATTATCACAAATCAACACAGAACTCTTCTTCACACAATAGCAGAGTTAATTAACACAAACAATGGGGATCCCATACTAGACTTATTTACAATAAACACATTCTAGCAGGCAACAGACAGACAGGTGGCTGGAATTGACTTCAGCATCTCCTAATTCCTCATACACACAGTTGGATTTTCTGATGGAAAATGTCCGATCGGAGCGTGTTGTCACGCAAAATTGGTGGCCTGAGGAGTCCATATCTAAGGGAGTGCAGTCTGGTCCAGAAGTCCCAGAGATCCGGAAAGCAGCAGATGACATCTGTGTCCCCAGGCTGTGGTACTACAAGAGGCTGCATATTTTGCCAGACCAGACTGAACCCAGGGCCATCACTCTCTGGTCTTCCTTAGATGCTTCCTTCCACGCTGTGGCTCTGGTGTTGGAGATGTGGCAGGAGGAGGAGGAGTAGGATGAGGAGTAGGACCTGGAGGAGGAGGAGGACTATGTGTGAGGTCACAAATGTGGGTAGCACATGTCATTTCACCCCTCAACCCCTTATTGAGAGCTTCCAAAATTAGGAACTCACACAGGAGTCATTGGCCCTCCTCCATCTGCATCATGTTGCACACAGTTATGCCAGCAAAGTCCTCCTCCACAGTGTGGGGTGTTCTCAGGGCCTCTGTAGCCTTCCATGGCATTGCCTATGGCAGCCTCCTCCAGGTTACTCCTCTTCCTGGCACTTTGTCTTTGAAGGTGGAGGGGAGGGACCTGGATATCAGGCAGCCTACTTGGCTGAGACTTCCCTGTGTATGAAAAAGGGACATCGTTTTAGTTTTTGCTTCATCAATCACAATCAGAAATTAGTACTCCAAACTAACATCTAGTTAACATCATTGATTGGACAACCATAAATATTTAGAGGAATGCTATACCTGGCTCAATCTGGGCTCCTCCGCATGTTGCTGCCTGGAAGGCCCAGGTTGGGCGTCAGAAGCCTCAGCTGGGGGGGAAGGAAGTGTGGAAGGAAGAGTGGAGAGTACTGGCCTGGGTTCAGTCTGACCTGCCAGAAAATGCAGTCTGTCATAGTACCACAGCCTGGGGACATAAATGTAATCTGCTGCTCCTGATCTCTAGGAATCCTGGACCTTCTTGTGCTCCCTTAGATAAGTGCACCTCAGGCCACCAATTAGAACCTTCAAATAGGTGATGTCTGCCGTGGGGATCACCTGCTTCACAAATTCCAACAAATTATCCAGTGCTGCCTTCCTCTTTGTTTGGTTCTTATATTCCCGGGTGGTTTATCTGCCATAGACAAGGCAGCTCCCTGAACATATCAATGAATATGGGCATAAATTCCTCATCTTTAAATAGATCCAAATACAGGCCTCAATCTATAAGCAGTATAGGCCTAATGTTAAATCTTACCTTCGCTATCACGATCGGTGCCTCCGTTACTCCTTCCTCCGCTCACAGAGTGCATGTACTACGCACGCGTGTTACGCTTTATAGACACTGCGCATGCGTGAAACTCCGCCCGCCCCTGACATTCTTTCTAGTCTATTCCCCGCCCCTTCTTGTTCGTCGCAGTGGGGAAGAGCACATGGCGGAGTCAGAACAGGTGTCTGATAATTTCACCAACGAGGAGGAGGAGGAGGAGGAAAGCCCGGAGCCTGAAACGTCCCGTTCCAGAAAGAGACGATATAAGGCATCAAATATGTCCTTTGGGGAGATGTTGGAGATGGTCGACATAATGAAGAGGGCTGACTATGATGGAAAGTATGGACCTTACCCCAACCCCAATGTCATAAAAGGCCAAGATAATGGCGAAAGTGGTCAAGAGTCTGCACCGGAATTTTGGGGTACAACGATCGAAAGATCAGCTCAGGAAATGGTGGTCGGACCTCAAATTAAGAGAGCACAAGCAGTACAGAAAGATCCGGAGAGTGCTGCAAAAAAGTAAGTAGTTGTGCTGTGTTCCGATTATTTATGTTTATTACATTCGTGCTGCTCCATGTGCTTTTCTTAACTGTTATCCAGTTTAAAATGTCAACTTTCATGTTCATGGGCACATTATTCGTTCGTATCAAACATTGTTCGTTCGGCCTAGAAAACACCATTGTTTTGGCCATATGCATTTCACCACATTTTTTAGGGCCTACTTGTCTGAAACTAATTTGGTTGTGTAGATGGGTTTGTTATTAGAATGAAATGCTAACTAGATTCTGTCTAAGGAGAGGACACTCAGCAGAAGTTTTCACATCTGTACGCTGGAGCACTAGTGTGGGACATAAGAACACCTTTTTAATTAGGGGGTCCCACACAGCTGCTCCAGTGTATACTATAGGGGGGTCTCCATCTGTGAAGCTTGTACAAGACAGGTAAAGTATTCAAGCTTAACAAAGGACAAGACAAATGCAACATCTTTGAACTCTGCCAAAACAGACAATTGTACCCCTTTTCCAAGCAATGTTTCATATTCCTATTTCTGCCATCAAATATCTGTGTGCTAAGTATACCTATTTTTCTTGTAAATAGGGGATAAAAGACTCGGAGTACACCCCTCATCTGAGGAGACCACAGACCCCAAACCTCTGGAAGAAGGGGAAATCCACCTAAGACCAGCAGAGCAGGAGGAGGAAGACGTGGTGGAAATTGGCACCACAACAGGTGAGTGTCTGCGACCACAGGCTCAGCTAAGAGATAGATACCGCCATATTTATAATACATGGTGTTTTTTTGTTTCAATCTTTTTAGGGGATCGTGATGTTGTGGATCCAGGCCATTTCACCTCAGAAAGTGCACACATCCTGATCGGGGAGATCATGGGGTGTAATAGGGACTTGGAAAACATTGTGAAAGCCATCAATGATGTTCAGCAAAAAATGAAGAACATCATTGATGTTTTAGGGAGAGTTTAAAACCCCACAAAATCCCTTGGGTTTTTGTTGGGCCAATTTTTTTGTATTTTTTATGTAAATTTGTATCAAAGCCAAATTTGGAAGAGGCACACAGTGTGTCAACATGTGCTATCTGCCATCACGGGAGATCAATGGACGTGTTTTGGGGGTACAACCCTTTCCTCAATAATAAAGTAGCTGTGAGGAAGGGGTTGCACCCCCAAAACACGTCCCTTGATCCCCCATGATGGCAGCTAGCACATGTTGACATTTGGAAATTTGTGTGCTTCTTCCAAATTTGGGTTTTCGAGTGGTGACTTCACCCCATCTGAACGCAATATCAAACACTGTTTGTAAATACTCATGTCTGATATTGCCTTCAAGTTCTACCAAATGTGAACTTTGTAAGTTCTAAATTTGTGTCTTTCTTGTGGGTTTTACACATGCCTGTTTTAACTTAAATGGACATTTCTACTTCTTCTAATGTGACCCCAAAAATTGTTAAACAAAAAACATGTTGCTTTGTTTTAAAAAATCTTTTGGAAATGCACATGTGATTGTGCTGTTATTAAAAAGATTGTTAATCAAGATTGTGTGGATTATTGTCTCAACGCTCCCAAACGTTTGTGGTGCTCTAATTGGTGTTTTCTGTGACAATGGTGGTTATTTCCTAAGGGAGAATACACTTTGCACTACAAGTGCAGTTTCAGTGCAGTTTCAAGTGCACTTGTAGTGCAAAGTGTCTTTGCCTTTAGTAAATAACAGCCAATAGTGCTTTGTAAGGTTATACAATCACGCCATTTTCACGACTTACCACATTTCTGTCAGAGTCAGCTAAAAAAACACAAGTAGTAAATGTCACCAAAGATTTTAGTTCTTATTTTTTTTTTTAAATGTTTTACACATTGTCTGGCATATTGATAGCCCCCCTACCCAGAAAGAATTCAAGGTATCTTAGCCGGACATCACAGGCACTCAGGGGGGGCAAGCCAGGACGGCCACTTTCAAGCACCGTCAGGGTTGATTCATATTGAATACCAGCCTCAGGCCCAACTAAGCCAGCATAGTTGGCAGAATGTTGCCGTAAAAAGTTGTGTAGAACACAGCACGCCAGGATAATGTGATTCAGTTTGTAGTCCACCATATGTATGGGTGTAAGAAATAGGCGGAACCGGCTGGCCATGATTCCAAACGTGTTCTCCACCACTCTTCTGGCTCTGGCCAACTGGTAATTAAAAACCCTCTGGTCCGGGGTGAGGGTCCTCATCGGGAATGGCCGCATAAGATGGTCCCCCAGCACAAAAGCTTCATCCCCGAGTTGGGTGGTGGGACGTGTTTCCCCTCAATTGTCCCTCCGCAGTTAGGAAAGTCCAAAGGGCAAAGTGGGAGGCCACAGTCTGCCATTCCTGTGGTGTGGAATGAAACTGTGGAGTCAAAACCAAAAAAAAATGTATATATATATGTATATATATATATATATACAATCATTCTATATAAATCATTGAGTTATATATACACACACACTGCATCCAGTGTAGCCAAGCTTATATCTGACTGCAGGCCATTCCTCATGTACTTTTTCTAATATACTTTCAGGCAGGCAGGTTATTCAGTTAGCTGCAGTGTATTAAATATATATATATATATACAGTCAGTCTCGTATATCTCTTTTTTTTTTTTTGTCACATTCAGTCGACCATATGGGGAGGCATTAAATCAACTTTACAGTTCATTCGTTTTCCAGCCCACTCTCTTTTGTCTCATCATTGTGACTCTTGCCATATCAAAAAGAAAAAACAAAGGAAGAAGACAAGGAAAAAGGATTCCTTTAAAACCAGATAGCCCGGGATGTATCGTGTCTAATCTTACGCCTATATCATCTATAACGGTTTATCATTAACTGATTCAGCAGCCTTTCCTTCTTATCTATTTCCCCCCCCTTCTCTCCCCCCCAACCCCCCGCCCTCCCTCCCTGTCTCTCCAAGGTCTAATTTTTCCTTCACCCTTGTTCTGGTCCAGTTTATATTTCTAAAATATTGCACCACATTTTTTTAAATTTCACCCAGCTTTCCCACTCTGAGCTCCTACTTCTTGTTTCCACTTCCGAGCTTGTCTTAGTCTCCAAGTAGTAGGTTTCTTCTACTGCATCTATCCATTCCCATACCTCGGGGCTCTCCTTCCTCTGCCAGTTTTTAGGGATTGTTCGCTTTGCCGCATTCAGGAGGTGAGGAACCAATGATTGCTTATATTTTTTAATGTCCCCAACCCCCCCATGGAACAGAACCTTCCATGGGTCTCTTGGCACATCTATTCCTGTTATTCTCTTTATTAGGTCAAGTACCCTACTCCAGAAACATTTTATTTTGGGGCATGTCCACCAAAGGTGTGCCATCGTTCCGATTTCATTGCACCCTCTCCAGCAGAGGGAAGTTCTATTTTGATATTTGCTTGTTATCTCTGGGGTAAGATAGCTTCTACTAATACATTTGTAGTTCATTTCTGCTGTCCTCACGTCTACTGCTGAGTTACAAATCATTTTAAGAATTCTTTTGATTGTGTTTTCCCCTTTCTTTGTGCCTAATTCCCTCTCCCATTTACTTATGAATGGGGGTATCTCCATTTGGTCAGTCTTCATCAGGGCTTTATAGATTTTAGAGACAGTATTTCTCGGGTCATCTGTGTCAAATAACTTCTCAAAATCCGTCAGATTGTCCCCTTCCCTGATCGGTGATGGAAGTTTATTGACAAAGTGACACACCTGGAGATACCGCCATTCATCTAATCCACGTGCCTCACGCCCGTTCCTAATTTCTTGTAAAGTCATAATTTTACCCTCCTTTATAATGTGTCTTAATTGTGTCTTTCCCCAAAGTGCTTCTTTTCCCCCTATGTTTTCTTGTCCTGGTGGGAAAAAGTTATTCTCTATAAGTGCTAATAACGGTGAATTATAATTCCCATTTAATTTCTTGTAGACCCCATCCCAAATTCTAAGTGCATTTCGTGTAATTATGTGTGTATTTTCTCCTAAAATTCTAGTATGAGGGGGGTTCCATATCAAACTTCCCAGTGATGCTTTACTAAGATATTCTTCTATTCTTACCCAGCGTTTTTCATTTTTTTTTCTTGCCCATTCTACCAGTCTAGCCATTACTGCCGCCTTGTAATAATTCTGGACATCTGGCACAGCCAGGCCACCATGCCTTTTCTTTTGTTTTAAAGTACTAAAGGAGACTCTTGGTTTTTTATTTTTCCATATGCAGCTCATTATTATATTTTTTATCTTTCTCAGATAATATGTGGGTAAAGGTAGCGGTATCATCTGGAACACGTATGTAATCTTGGGGAGTAATACCATTTTGATAACATTAATGCGACCGATCCATGAAATGGCTTTCTTTGCGTAGTTTTTGCATTCTGCTCTAACTGTATCTAACAAGGGGACATAGTTTATTGTGAAAATTTTTTTAATTGAGTTAGCAAGCTTAATTCCCAGGTACGATAGTTCTTTAGCCCATCTGAAGCTATATTTTTTTTTAAGTATCTCAATTTCTGTTTTCTTTAAATTTATATTTAATATTTCCGATTTTGTCATGTTTATTTGAAAGTTAGACAGCTTCCCATACTCATTTAGGGCCTTGACCAGTTTGGGCAAAGTAATTTCAGGGTCCGAGATGTAAAACAATACATCGTCGGCAAAGGCTGCGACTTTATGTTCATCCACTCCAATATTAATACCCCTAATATCTGGGTCAGCACGTATTGTTGCCAGGAGAGGCTCCATTGTAAGGACAAAAAGCAGCGGGGACAGAGGGCACCCCTGTCTCACACCATTCCCCATTTCTAGTGGCTGAGACATAACTCCATTTACACCCACCGCTGCTAACGGGTGGTGGTATAAGGCTTTAATCCTCTGATACATTTTGGGACCAAGACCTATGGTCTCCAAGGTCTGGAACATGAACCCCCAGTCTACCCTGTCGAAAGCCTTTTCGGCATCGATCGACAGTAGTAGTCCTGGGGGTCCATCCGCCTTCATTTTTTGTATCAGGAGTAGTGTCCTGACCCCGTTGTCCTTCCCTTCCCTTTTGGTGATGAACCCCACCTGGTCTGGGCTGACCAGGGCGTTCATAGATCCCTTTAACCTCTCAGCCAGTATTTTTGCGTACAGTTTCGTGTCGGTGTTGAGTAGGGAGATAGGGCGGTAACTTGAGCAGAGTGTTTTTTCTTTTCCCTCCTTTAAAATGATCGTAATAGAGGCCTTTAAGGCCTCCTGGCTCATATCGTAGTCCTCTCCCAACCCATTGAAATACTGGCACAGCCTAGGGATCAATATTTCTTTGAATTTCCTATAATAGGCTAATGTGAATCCGTCCGGGCCTGGACTTTTCCCGGTTGCCATACCTGCTATTGCCTTCCTGATTTCTTCTTCGGTTATTGGGGCTTCCATTCCCTCTCTTTCCCCCACTGAGATTCTAGGTAATTTTGCCCTCTGTAGATATTCGTTATTTCGCTCTCTCCAACTATTATGTTGTGTGTCCTGTTTGCGGACTGAGTATAGCTCCTGATAATAGTTTTTAAAAACCTCCGCTATTTCTTTAGAAGAATACTTTATATGGCCATCTTTAGTCTGAATTTTTTTTATAAAGTTCCTCGCTTTCCGCTTTTGCACTATATTCGCTAGGAGTTTACCTGGTTAGTTTGCCCAATGATATCTATCCCCCAGGATCTTACTATGCTTTGCTCTTACTTCTTGTTCCATTAAATTTTTTAACTCAGCTCTTTTAATGACGATGCGTTTATATAACACTTGGGCAGTTTGCCCTTTTTGTGCCTTATGTTTCTGTTCTAAGCCGACCAGTTCCTCTACTAATTTTTGGGTTTTCTCACGTCTCTCTTTCTTTTTCCTTGTTCCTAACTCAATTAATATCCCTCTGATGTAAACTTTATGGGCCTGCCACAAGGTAGATACAGATACTTCTCCCGTGTCGTTACTCATGAAGTAGTCTCTCAGTTCTTTACTGACTCTGTTGAACCCCTCGTCTCCGCTTATCAGCTCTTCATTTAGGCGCCACTGCCCTGGGGGTCTACTCTTTTCCCCTATTTTTATTTCTTTGGACAATGGTGCGTGGTCTGAATAAGTTATATTTCCTATCCATGAATCTACCACCCTCTCGATTTCTCTATGGTCTATCAAATCCATAATCAATCCGGGAGTACAACTCGTGCACAGGTGAATAAAACGTGTAATCTCTTCCCCTTGGATGTTGCACTCTCCATATGTCTACCAACTGTAAGCTGGCGAGTTTTTGCTTCATCTTGCTTAGTTGGGTACTATTCTTCACCTGTGCTCGAGCCGTGCTGTCCAGACCCGGGTCCATGCAGAAGTTAAGATCTCCCATCGATATCAGTTGCCCTTGTCTAAACTTCATTAATTTCTCTAGGGTTTTAGCAACATACTCTATTGGGTTCTTATTTGGTGCATAGATATTAGCCAGTGTATATTCTTTTTCATATAATCTGCCCCTCAGGAATATATATCTACCCTCCGTATCCACTAGTCTCTCTTCCAGTGTAAACCTAGTTCTTTTTGCAAATCCAATGGCGACCCCCCGTGTTCTACTTGAGATAGTATCTCCCTGGTACCAGATCGGGTACTCCCCTGAAGACAGTCTTATTCCTGAAGAATGTGAGATATGTGTTTCCTGGAGAAATACTACCTCTGGTCCAAGGAGTCTAAGCTCGTTAAAAATATTTCTTCTTGTATTAACCCTGTTTAGACCTTTAACGTTATACGTTATACATTTTATTGTATTAGGGGTCATTTTTCTACCTCATCATTGCCCCTTACTGTCTTAGACCTTGGAGAGATACTCCATTTTATAATTATACCGATTATACTATCCCCCCTCCCCTTTTCCCTCCCCTCTTCCCTCCCATCTTCCTTCCCTCCCTTCCTCCTCCCCCCTGTCCTCCCCCTACCCTTTCTATTTTTAGCTGGTTTTGTTGCGTTGTTTTAATTAGTTTTTTTAGGTCAGAGATTTCTTGTTCTTGTTGCTCCATTATGTCCTCTGCCCTCTCAACTCTAGCCAGCAGGTTTCCTAGGTCTGACCTCAGCATACTAATTTCAGTTTTAATCGATGTTTCAAGTGCCTTGAACATCTCCGCGATTTCATTTTTTGAGGGGAGATCAAGGTCCTGTCTGGGATCCATCATTCTGGATATCTCGTGAGTATTATCAATTAATGAGGACTCTCTTGATTGATTGGGAGTCTGTTCCTTCTTTTCACTCTCACCCTTTTTCCTCTTGTCAAGTGCAGTAGATGTTTGGGTTTCTTGGTGCGCGCCCCCTGGACTCCCCCCTGTGGCTAAGTATTGTTTGATTGAACTCCCACTTATACTTC
Source organism: Lithobates clamitans (assembly GCA_037952925.1). Lineage (NCBI taxonomy): Eukaryota > Metazoa > Chordata > Amphibia > Anura > Ranidae > Lithobates > Lithobates clamitans. The sequence goes on along the minus strand of JBBGZY010000323.1, from coordinate 9,772,523 downwards.
CGGCAAGATTGTCCTTTGGTGCCTTTGATGTGCCCCCTTTCCCTGCCTTGGTTGTATTTCTACTCATTATTTATCTCGAGAAATTTTATAAATGGTATTTGAAATGCTTGCCCCACCCATGCAGGATCATCTACGATGTTCCTATTTATGTAAATTTTTATGTACTTCAGAGTAAAAATCCAGTATTTGTACTTTCCCCTCCAATCCCCCGTCCCTCCCGCCACCAAACTCTGCCTGGACAGAAGCGGACTAAAAGGCCTGTCCTCTAACTCCACACTACTATTGGAGGGCTGGCGTTTCCCACCTCCCCCTGGTTTTGTTTCACTCTCTGCTAGGGGTGGGCTGTACCGGGGCCTTGTCTCCTCCCTCCAGTGTACAAAAACTTAAGTATGTCCAGAACATTGGGAGAGAGCAGAAAAAAAAAAAAAAATAAATAAGGAACAATACCAGACAGCACCCGTCCTGCCCCTCTTGTGCGAGAATTTCAAGGCGTTGCACCCCTTTATTTAGGGATTGGGCTGAACACGGTTTTAACCCTGAGCGGGTATACTATATCTATTGTTTCACTATTTCATGCATAGTTCAAAGATATTAATGATGAATGGTTTCAGATACTAAGATACGATCGATACTCATCCATATATTTTTAAGAGTATTTATGTCCCGTGTTTCAAGAGCAGGCGTCCTGGTTATCTGGAATTTTTAAATGCTATGCCTTTGGAAAGAAATTGAATGACCCAGTTTATAGTTGAGGTGCTGCTACCATGCTGATCGTACAAAAGAGTCAGCCGTCCCTGATGTTAACCATTGTGGTCAGTAAACTGGGTCCTCTTATTTCTATACCGTCTCAAAACATAGCCAGTACCCCTTTAAGAGGCCAACAATGCCTGGAACTATTGCCTGTTAGTCCGAGATACTCTGGCACTATCTAAAGATGTATAATATAATTTTAGGGTGTTTATATTTGTCTCCAGGTGCTGTCTTAGTGACCAGTGTAAACCCTCCCCCGGTAAGTGTCCACTGATTCTAGCGGCTATCCAAAACCTCAAAGAGAGGTAAAGAAAAAAAAAAAGGACGAATTTTCTTGCTCCAAGGTATAATATCCCTTCTGCTTGTCCCAACTGTTTACCACTCCAGGATTATCTATATTATTGCTTTCCAGTTGTCATGGGGCAGATAGCCACATATAGCGTGGGAGTGTTAGGAAACATTAATCAAAAATGGTAGCCTCTTATCTTTCGCTATTATAGGTACACAAAAAGCTATTTTACGCAAGTGTTGAATTTGTTTTCACTTTGCATGCACTTTTAGCTACCTCAGCATCTACAGAGTTCACATTGGTTTATAAAGCTTCATATAGTATGGCTTTCCAAGGAATGTGACGGCCGGGGTAATGAGTATAGCAAATATCTACGATTGGCAAGAAGCCTCTATTTCATACATTGTTTAACATCTCAATTTTTAGTTATTTGCGGCTTCATCTTTGTGAAGTTCAGTAACTGCATACCTTAATACACCACTGACAGTTTTTTCCTTCTTTCCAGATGTCAATTTCTGATAGTTTCTTACCTCTTGAATCCAAGTAGATACACATCTCTTACCCGACCATGATCAACCTTGTATCCTTGGGCTGAGGGAGGCATTCATATTATAAGCTGTTTAGCGATGTTCAGGGGTTTCCATTCTGAGCGGTGAGAAGGGTGACCTCGGTTTAAGTGAATCCTCTCCTTCCCTCCCCCTCTCACCATCTGATATCGAGGGAGGAACAGGGGGGCCAAGAGAAGCGTGCGGGGACCCTCCAGGGAGAGCGCAGCCGTCTCTCTATCGTCCGGTGCCGTACCGCTGCATCCCGGTTCTCTTCAGGCTCAGAGCTCCATATACATGGCTCGAGTGCAGGTCAGCACGCACCTTGTTTGCCCTGTCCTCGTGGCTGCTCGCCCTGCTGACGGAGCCGCCGAGAAGCCGCTTTACTGACACGCCGCCAGCTCCTCCCCTCCCAACAGACGCCTCACGTCATCCCCGCTCTCCGCTGGTCTCGTATATATCTTATATCTATATCTATATGCAGGCCATTCCTGATGTACTTTTTATAATATACTTCAGGGGGTGAACACAGTACACAGTACCATGCACCCATAGTGCAGTTGCTACTACTTTTCTGGCGGTGTACACAGTACACATCACAGTGCACCCATAGTTGTTATTAGACTTCTGGTGGTGTACACAGTATCATGCACCCATAGTGCAGTTGCTACTACTTTTCTGGTGGTGTACACAGTACACAATATAGTGTAGTGTGGTTTTGCTAAACAAAATTTATAGCATGTACGGAAGGCCACCAAGGAGAGGCAGATGCTCACAGGCCACTAAAAGAGGGCAAACAGGTGTCTACAGTCAACAGTGCTGGTCATGGACACGTTGCATCCTCAGCACGTGGCCGTGGGGCACGCTTGTCCTTTTTTTCTGCAGCTGGCCGTGTTATTGAGCCACAACATGCAGAAGAGTTGGTGGAATGGATAACAAAGCCATCCTCATCCTCCTCATCCTCTGTCACCCAGGCTCAGAGTAGTTTGCCTGCCAATGCAGCTGTCATAGCGGCCAATTCTATTGGCTCCATGTCAACAGTCACTCCTTCCCTAGCCCCACCATCATGCACGGAGTCCCCCGAACTATTCGACCACAGTGTCGGCTACATGCTGCAGGAGGATGTTCAGCGATTTGAAGGCTCCGATGATGGTACCCAGGTTGAGAAAGGGAGTAATGTGAGCCTAGACAGAGGGGGTGCCCAAGAAGGACAAGAAACTGGCAGTCCTGTAATAATAGGCAAGATGGATGATGACGTACAGTTCCACGTTGAGAGATAATTCTCTCAATGTGGCTTTTTGGAATAGTATGTGGTTGTTCATCTGGGTGTTGTATTCTTCATTTTATCCATTACATACATTTATTCATTTTTTAGCATATATTGTATACTCATATATAGGGATGAGCTGAACACCCCCCGGTTCGGTTCGCACCAGAACCTGCGAACGGACCGAAAGTTTGCACGAACGTTAGAACCCCATTGACGTCTATGGGACTCGAACGTTCGAAATCAAAAGTGCTCATTTTAAAGGCTAATTTGCATGGTATTGTCCTAAAAAGGGTTTGGGGACCTGGGTCCTACCCCAGGGGACATGTATCAATGCAAAAAAAACTTTTAAAAACGTCCGTTTTTTTGGGAGCAGTGATTTTAATAATGCTTAAAGTGAAAAAAAAAAGTGAAATATTCCTTTAAATATCGTACCTGAGGGGTGTCTATAGTATGCCTGTAAAGTGACGCGTGTTTCCCGTGTTTAGAACAGTCCCTGCACCAAATGTCATTTTTAAAGGAAAAATCTCATTTAAAACTGCTTGCGGGTTTAATGTAATGTCGGGTCCTGGCAATATGGATGAAAATCAGTGAGACAAACGGCATGGGTACCCCCCAGTCCATTACCAGGCCCTTTGGGTCTTGTATGGATATTAAGGGGAACCCCGCACCCAAATTAAAATAAGGAAAGGTGTGGGGCCACCAGGCCTTATATACTCTGAACAGCAGTATACAGGCGGTGCAAACAAGACAGGGACTGTAGGTTTGTTGTAGAATCTCTTTGTAATTTTGAACGGGTACATTTTTAACATGTTTAGCTCCAGCCAAAAAATCTTTTTTAAGCTTTTTGGAAAACATAGGGAAGGGTTATCACCCCTGTGACATTTGTTTTGCTCTCTTTCCTCCTCTTCAGAAGATTTCACCTCACTTTTTGTCCCAATGAAAAATGTTTTTTGAAAATTTGGGTTTTTTTGTGGAACAAGGATTGGAAAGCATCAGTGGAAAGGACAAATGTTTTTCCCATATTAACTCTTACAGGAGAGAATTTCCCTTCCTAGGGGTAGATTTCATCTCACTTCCTGTTGTCTCCTTCCGTTTGCAAGTAGGAGTCGTTTGTAAGTTAGTTGTTTGAAAGTAGGGTCCTGCCCTATATACTCAGCAGAAATTTGGGCCTTAGGTGTTGCTGTGGCCACAACACTGTAAGCCCTCACAGGGCCCTGCTGTGAAATATTAGATCAAGAATTGTAATTACATGCCCCTGTTGAACAGGAGCTGAAAAATTAGGCCTTAGGCACTGGTGCTGGTGCCACAACACTGCAACCCCTCACAGGCACTCTTTTTTTTTTAATTAAATAATCTTTATTCAAATCTTCAGAACATATAAAATAGATTCTCATTACAAAAATTCTTAAATACATCATATACAAAACATTTTATATATATATATATATATATATATTAGCAAAGAAGAAAAATGTTACTATCTGATTTTCTCCCTTTAACCCTTCCCACCCACCCCTATATCCCATATTCACCCTCTCCCCTATCTTAATCGCAAATTACAATATACCTTTATAAATGCACTCAATACCATACCTTCATTACCTTATCTATTTCCTACACACATCTTACGTAGGATAACCCAATTCCTCTAACCAAAGCTTCCAGATTTTTTTAAATTCCTTTAAGTTTCCTCTCCTTGCATATACTACCCTTTCTTTCCATACTGTTTCAGTTACTGTTTTAAACCAGTCATCTTTTGAAGGGGGTTTCTCTGCCTGCCATCTCTGTGCTATTAATTTTCTCGCCTGGAAAAGGCACCTTAGCACCGTTTTAGTTTTAATATTCCCCAGACTCTCCCCTACTCCCAAGATACATAGTTTGGGGTCCATTTTGAGAGTCAGCTTAAAGATCTTATTTATGGTATCTAATATTTCCGTCCAATAACAGAATAATTTTGGACATTTCCAGATCATATGCATCAGGTCCCCCACATTCTGGCACCTAGGGCATTTGGAGTCCCCCCTCCGCCCCCATTCAAACAGTTTTTTAGGGGTATAGTAGGTTCTATGTAAGAGCATTAAATATGACATCTTCTGGGCCGGCGAAACTGTAGCTTGGTTCCCTCCTGCCAGTATCTTCTTCCATTGTCCATCCGAAATTCTACCCAGGTCCCTTTCCCACTTACTCCTACACTTGAGCTTCCCTGAATCCATAATGATGTTGCTACATATATATGGATAAAGTTCCGCTATGGATCCACTGGATCCACCAGAACTATTTATTCTTTCAAAAATGGGAGAGCTATTCCACCGGGGGCCTTGTTCCCCAAACTGAGCTTTTAAAGCATGTCTAATTTGTAAATAATTATAATATGAGTAGTTAGGTATCTCAAACTCTTCTTTTAATGAGGCAAACGTTTTAAGGGAACTGCCATTATATAGTTGGTCCAAGCTAACTATGCCCTTTGTTTCCCATATCTTAATTTTTCCTATTGGCCTTAACTCTTGTAAGTTCTTATTGTCCCATAACGGGACACCTTTAACCATACCCCCCATTCCCCTCAGATCCTTTATGGTTTTTCAAACTTTTATTATTAACTTAACTGTAGGGGGTCTGTAGACGAATGAGTTTGCCTCCAAAACCTTCACTAGTGTCTTATGTGGTGCCCCTATAGTCATCAGTCCCCCATTATTTTCTCCTTCAGGGTCAGTTACTGAGATCAAATGTTGTAGTTGGGCTGCTAAGAAGTAACCCCGCGGGTGTGGTACTGCCAGGCCCCCCTCTAAAGTTGATAATTGTAGGGTTTGTAAGCTTATCCTAGATTGTCTACCTTTCCATATTAGAGCTCTTAACAATGTATCTATTTTTTTAAACCATTTCCTATGAATCCATATTGGCGAGTTATGCATTGTATATAATAGCTGAGGTAACCACAGCATTTTAATCAAGTTACATCTTCCAGCAACTGAAAGAGGGAGTCCTCTCCATATATCGATCTTATTTTTAAATTTGGATAACAGAGGGGTTAAATTGTTTTTAATAAAGTCATTGGGGTCTTTAGTTATATATATGCCTAAGTATTTTGTTATCTCTACTATTTCTATTTGGATCTTTTCCAAACAGGAGCTCTTCCTAATTGGGTCTAATGGCAACAATGCTGATTTCTCCCAGTTTATAGTGAGACCAGAGAGTGCTCCGAATCTTGAGAAGATGTCTATCACCTGTCTAAGTGATCTCTCCGTATCTCCTAAAAATATAAGAACATCATCCGCATACAGCGCAATCCGCTCTTCTCTGTCCCTTCTCCTAAACCCTTCCATAGTTCTATCCTGCCTTATTGCAATGGCTACTGGTTCCATTGCCAGCGCAAAGATCAATGGTGACAGGGGGCACCCCTGCCTTGAGCCTCTTCCAAGTCTGAACCCCTCCGAAGAGACATTATTAACTCTGACCTTTGCACTGGGGTTATTATAGAGAATGTTAACCCAATTAATATAAGAGGGACCAAATCCAAACTCCTTCAGTACACGCCAAATATACCCCCATTCAAGACTGTCAAATGCTTTAACAACATCTAGCATCATCACCGCCCTTGAGCCTATATTTTCAGTTGGAATCTGCAGGTTCAAAAACAGCCTTCTAATATTCTTGCTAGTTGATCTATGGGGTATAAATCCCGTTTGGTCAGAGTGAACCAATTTATGGATTACTTTCTTTAATCTGGCAGCCAGAATCTTTGCTAGGATCTTTACATCCGAACATAGCAGAGAGATAGGCCTGTAAGACCCAAGCTCTAGAGGGTCTTTCCCTTCCTTATGTAACACTATGATCGTGGCTTCGGTCATTGATACGGGAAGCTTCCCCTCTTTCTTTGCCCACTCAAACACTCTAAGTAGTTCCGGCAGTAATACCGTCCCATAGTTTTTATATGTCTCAGCGGGGAGACCATCAGGGCCAGGGGATTTCTGATTTTTCAATTCTGTTACCGCTAGTTTAATTTCCTCCAGAATTAACGGGGCCTCCAATTCCTCGTTGTCAAGCTCTGTAAGGGAGGGCATTCCAATATTCCCAAAAAATTTATCTAGCTCCCCTCCTCCCATGGTTCCCCGAGATGTATACAGTTCTTCATAAAAGTTCTTGAATGTGTCTGTAATCTCCCCCACCTGAGAAGAGATCTCACCCCTCCTAGTCCTAATAGCAGGTATCATGGAAGGGGAGGAGCCAGACCTGACCAAATGGGCCAGCATCTTCCCGACTCTTTCCCCCTCCCCATATACAATTTGGTTATGAAATAATCTCTTATTTTCAGATTTCCTAATCATTACGTCCCTGTAGATTTGTTGCTTATTTTCCCATATACTTTGTTTTCCTGGTGTTGGCTCCTTCACATACTCCCTTTCTGCTGTTATTAACTCTTTCCTAGTCTTATCCTCCCAGTTCAACGAAGATTTTTTAATTCTAGAGATTTGTTGGACTAATAAACCCCGCAAATAAGCCTTCAATGCATCCCACATTATCCCTCTTGTTGTGGTATCTGCATTAAAGCTTATGAACTCATTTAGCATAACTATTATCCCATTCTGATCCTCTATTATTCCAAACCATATTGGGTTCATCTTCCACACTCTACGAAACATATTATTATTTATACTTATCGAGACCATCAGCAACGAGTGGTCGGAGACTCCCCTGGGTTGATAAATTATATCTTTAATTATTTGAGACCCTAGCTCATTTGCCAGTACCAGATCTATTCTTGAAAGTGTAGAATAAGAGCCCGAGTAGCATGAGAATTGTAATGTCACCGGGTTCCGTATTCTCCAAAGATCCAACAATCCAGCTTCACAAAGGAAATGACTCATACGGTTTTCCTGTAACCCCTGTCCCTGATTACCTGGAGGGAGCCTATCTATTTTTTTATTTATGACCACATTGAAGTCCCCGACCACAATAATTGGTATGCTAGTCTTGTCCATGATAAACTCCAATAGGCAGTACAAAACATCTAATTTAAAGGGAGGTGGGATATAAACGTTTGCTAATACATATTCCTGATTTTCTATTACACAGTGCAAGAAGATATACCGGCCCTCAACATCTATTTTGCACTGTCTGCAGGTGAAAGCCACCCCTCTCTCAATTAACACTGACACCCCCCTGGAATAGGTAGTGTGCATGGAATGAAATTGGCACTGAAATCTCTTGTTCCTTATTTGGGATTTAGTGTCTTGATTCAGGTGTGTCTCCTGCAGACAGGCAATTCTTATTTTAAAAATATCCAACATATCAAATACAGCTGCTCTTTTGGCAGGGGTACCCAACCCGCGGACATTCCATGAACCAATATTCAATACCATTGGTTTTTTAGGTAACATCCATCAAAAAGAAACAGAAAGTAGCAACAAGAATTCAAACCTAATAATGTAAAGGAGAGATACCCAATTAGCCATAGGGATTCTATAAATATTAACCCAGTAATACATTTCTTACTCTTACCCTTTGTGTCAAAAATTACCTTCCCCATGATTGCAAAACAAACCCATATTTTCACGCTGTAAACATTCATATTCTATCTGTATTTCTTTTTAGTGCCCAATGTGTTATCCTATATATTATCCTATCCTCCAGTGTACTATGTGTATTTAATTTTACCAGGGCCCAATATATATTCCAGTGTACAATATATCTTCTTGTGAATCTGTGTACTATAAATTCCCTTATTGGGTATATTCCTACTCTTATACCCATTACCCCCCCCTCCCACCCCAACCCCCTTCCCACCCCAACCCCCTTCCACCCAAAAACCCTCCCTGAATGACCTCCCTCCCCCCACCCCGCACCACTCTAGGTTACCCCTAAGGGCTTTTTTAATGACCGTCTTACACCTCCATACCTTAACCAAACACACTCCTCCCTTCCCCCTATTTCCCCTCCCCCCTCCCCACCCCTCCCTCCATACCCCTCCCTCCCTACATCCAAGTATAAACTTAGTTTTAACCTTCCCCATTCTACACCTGATTTCATTTACCCGTGTAACTCCCCACCCCACTCCATGAAATCAATATCAGTATTGTTATTCTACATTTGTGCCCCACCTCTGCGTATCATCTTCAACAGATTCCCCATTATTTCAATGGCAGTTGATCTTTCTTCTCCTCCATCCATGCTAACGCACCAGCAGGAGAGTCAAAAAACTGACTCCCCCCGAGTGCGTTTATCCGAAGCCTGGCAGGATAAAGGAGTGCATACTTAATATTAAATTTCTGAAGGCTGCGTTTAACTCCTACAAACTCAGCTCTACGCTTCTGTAAGTCTGGAGAGTAATCGGGATACAGTGATATCCTAGCTCCATTATAGGAGATATTCCCCAAGTCTTTGGCCCTCTGAAGGAGCCTTACTTTATCTTTATAATTCAAGAATTTTAATAGCAACGATCTTGGGGGACTTCCTTGGGGGGGGCCTAAACGGGACTCTATGGGCTCTTTCGATTGAGAACTGCTGTGAAAACGTCTCCCTTCCAAAGGTTTCAATCAGCCATCTTTCCAAAAAAACCATCGGATCTGAACCTTCGCTCCCCTCAGGTAGCCCCACCACCCTCACATTGTCCCTACGGAGCCTGTTTTCCATTACATCAAATTTTTCCGTAAGCTTGATTATCTTCTCTTTCCAAGCTTTAGCTTCTTGTTTCATAGGGTGCAAGTCGTCTTCTATCTGACTTATTCTCCTTTCTGCTTCTGTTACTCTTTCAGCTGTTTTCTTGAGTTCGTGCCGCACCAGGGTTAGCTCCTCTTTAATATCCTTCATTTGGCCACCCAGTTCACCCAAAGACTGTTTACATGAGTTAATTGCCAAAAGGATATCTTTCAGCGATGGTTCTCCCTCTGCTGAGGGTGTCAGATTGGCGGAAGCTTCTGGTTCTTTTCCGGCCACTCCTGTTCCTTTACTAGTGACGTTCCTTGTTCCAGTGGCACTTGTGGGTATGCTCTGATGGCTCTGGCTCCTTCTGTCCACTGCTGATTTGGTATGAGCCTGCTGCCCCCCTTTATTTGGTGTATGGTCCGCTGCATGGACCATTCTCTCCAACTTGGCGGTTGCTGCGACTGCTGCTGCCGTTACCCCCGGCACTGCGGACTGCGCCCCCTTTTCCTTCAGGGATTACACTCACACTGAAAAGGAACCACTCTCAAGTTTCCTCATAAATTCACAGTCTCCAGAGGGTTCTAATCCCTTAATTAAGCTCCCATCCGCTTCTACTCACAGTAAGGAAAAAAAAAAAAAAAAAAAAAAGAAAAAAGTTGTAGAAAACAGTACCTCCGTTCTGTTGGTTTAAGCAGATTGATTAATCTGCCACGGCGGGGCGGGACCGGAATCAGATGGAGGAGAGAGTCTGTGAGGAGTGAGAGCATGTGATCACCTCACTCCATGTACGCTTCATGTATGCGGTGCCCCAGGAGTAATATACCTTGGTAGGAACGGATTCCTTTATGCTCACTGCCTGCTGCCTCTTCTTCCCCCGCTGCCCCCCCTGAACGTCTGCCGGGAGAAACTGTCAAAATATCGGATGCCACCGAGACTACCGAGGTGTTCGGGTCTGCTAATCACTGTGTAATTCCTGCGAGAACATGAAGGGGAGGAGGGACGGTTGCTGTAGAAACCAAGCCTAGGTGTCAGCAGTGGAGGCTTCCGTGTGTGCGCTCTGTGCATTGTGAAACCCGAGCAGAGGGATGGAGGGACGGAGGTAATCGGAGCTATCCTGAGGTGAAGCAGGGGAACGCTCTGGTCTTCTGAGCACTGATAGAAGGGGAAAAAAACCTCACAGACACTCTAGATGGAACGCAGGAACGAGCCCTGCTGCAAAGTATTGCATCAAAAATTGTAATTACACGCCCCTGTGAAACAGGGGCAGAAAAAATGGGCCTTAGGCACTGGTGCTGGTGCCACAACACTGCAACCCCTCACAGACACGCTATTTGGAATGCAGGAACGAGCCCTGCTGCAAAGTATTACATCAAAAATTGTAATTACACGCCCCTGTTAAACAGGGGCAGAAAAAATGGGCCTTAGGCACTGGTGCTGGTGCCACAACACTGCAACCCCTCACAGACACTCTAGTTGGAACGCAGGAACGAGCCCTGCTGCAAAGTATTGCATCAAAAATTGTAATTACACGCCCCTGTTTAGGGGCTGAAAAATTGTGCCTTAGGCACTGGTGGTGGCGCCCAGAACCAAAAATGTTCTTACAAGCTATCAGCGTGATGATTGCGGAGGAAGAGGATAATTACTCAGGGATAGTCACTCAGCATCAGCATAGGCAGTCTTTGAAGGGATCTGAGATTTCAAAAAAAATTATTCGGTTACATCAGCATCAGGTGCTTGGTAGCTGGTGGTGATCCAAGACTGATTCATTTTTATGAAGGTCAGTCGATCGACCGAGTCAGTGGACAGACGCACCCTGTGATCGGTTACCACGCCTCCAGCAGCACTGAATGTGCGTTCCGAAAGAACGCTGAATGAAGGACAGGCCAGTAGCTCAATTGCATACTGTGCAAGCTCTGGCCAGTGATCCATCCTCAAGACCCAGTAACCCAGAGGATTTTCGGTGGGAAAGGTGTCCAAGTCTGATCTTGCCCCTAGGTATTCCTGCACCATGTAAAACAGACGCTGGCGATGGTTGCTGGAACCGATCATACCTTGGGGCTGCGGACCAAAAAATTGTCTGAACGCATCGGTCAGACGGCCACCTTCTCCACCGCTCCTTCTTTGACTGACCGAAGCCTCAGCAACACGTTGTCCAGAAACAGGAGTTTGTAACCTCCCAGTCTCTGGGAACGCGTTGCACAGACCTTTCTGCAAGGCCTCCCGAAGATGTTTCATCCTCTGCTCCCTCTGCGATGGCAAGATAAGGTCCGCAACCTTACCCTTGTAACGTGGATCAAGGAGGGTTGCCAGCCAGTATTGGTCCTTCTCCTTGATACCACGAATACGAGGATCCTTACGCAGGCTTTGCAGGATCAGGGAGGCCATGCAGCGTAGGTTTGCTGAGGCATTCGGTCCGGAGTCCTCTGGGTCACTAAGGACGAAATGGTCCGCAGCCACCTCCTCCCAGCCATGTACAAGTCCATGTGTTTCTTGGGACTGATCTCTTAAAGACTGCTGCTGATGCTGAGTGCCAGGCTCCCCCTCCATACTGACACAATCTTCCTCCTCCTCCTCCTCCTCGTCCTCTTCCTGTGTGATCGGCGGGCACGCAGGAACACTGTCTGGATAAAGGGGGCCTTGAGAGCTAAGGAAGTCCTCCTCTTCCTGCCTCTGTTCTGCCTCAAGTGTCCTGTCCATTATTTCACGCAGCGTGTGCTCCAACAGGTGGACAAGGGGGACAGTGTCACTGATGCATGCACTGTCACTGCTCACCATCCTCGTGGCCTCCTCAAATGGTGACAGGACAGTGCATGCATCCCTGATCATGGCCCACTGGCGTGGGGAAAAAAAAAACAAGCTCCCCTGACCCTGTCCTGGTGCCATAGTCGCACAGGTACTAATTGATTGCCCTCTGCTGCGTGTGCAGCCGCTGCAGCATGGCCAACGTTGAGTTCCACCTGGTGGGCATGTCACAGATTAGGCGGTTCTTGGGCAGGTTAAACTCCTTTTGGAGGTCCATCAGCCGAGCACTGGCATTATATGACCGGCGGAAATGCACACAGACTTTCCTGGCCTGCCTCAGGACATCCTGTAAGCCCGGGTACCTGCCCAAGAACCGCTGCACCACCAAGTTAAGGACGTGAGCCAAACAGGGCACATGGGTCATTTGTCCCTGTCGGAGGGCAGAGAGGAGGTTGGTGCCATTGTCGCAAACCACCATTCCTGCCTTAAGTTGGCGTGGCGTCAACCACCTCTGAACCTGCCCCTGCAGAGCTGACAGAACCTCTGCCCCAGTTTGGCTCCTGTCCCCCAAGCACACCAGCTCAAGCACCGCATGGCATCTTTTGGCCTGCGTACTTGCGTAGCCCCTTGAACGACTACGGAGCACCACTGGTTCCGAGGAAGAGGCCATGGAGGAAGAAGAAGAGGAGGGGGTGGAGGAGAGAGGTGTGTCACAATCATTAGCATTTTGGAGGTGTGGTGGCAGAACAACCTCCAACACTTCTGCACCTTGTCCTGCATCCTTCCCAGCTGCCAGCAGAGTCACCCAATGCGCCGTGAAACTTAGGTAACGTCCCTGTCCATGCCTGCTTGACCATGAGTCAGCGGTAATATGCACCTTACCGCTGACCGCCCTGTCCAGCGAGGCATGGACATTGCCTTCCACATGCTGGTAGAGAGCTGGAATCGCCTTCCGTGAGAAAAAGTGGCGTTTGGGTACCTGCCACTGAGGAACCGCACATTCCACAAACTCACGGAAGGGGGCAGAGTCTACCAACTGAAAAGGCAGCAGTTGAAGTGCTAGCAATTTTGCCAAGCTAGCATTCAACCGCTGGGCATGTGGATGGCTGGGAGCAAACTTCTTTCGGCGGTGCAGCAGCTGGGGCAGGGAAATTTGCCTGGTACAATCTGACGTCGGTGTACCAAAAGCAGATTGCCCACAAGTACTTGGCTGTGACACACCTAATTCTACACCTTCATTCCTCTCAGTGCAGGTCTCAGAGAGGACTGAAGGTCTAGTGGGGTTGGAAATCTCAGCTGATGAGGAGCAAGGAGAGGTCCTCTTTGTTCTTTGGTGTGGGTCTTTTAGATACGCTTGCCAACGAACTGCATGGCAGGTCAACATATGTCTGGTCAAGCATGTGGTACCCAAGCGGGAGATGTTTTGGCCACGTGAGATACGCTTGAGACATATGTTGCAAATAGCAGCGGTGCGATCTGATGCACTCGTCTCAAAAAAGGCCCACACCAAAGAACTTTTTGAATAAGGCGCAGAGACTGCAGCGCCCTGCACATGTGGAGCTTTGGGGTGTGATGCAGTCAATGTGCTGCCCTTAGGCTGGCCCCTGGAGGGAATCCTACCTCGTTGGTGATGTGCCGCCTTCTCCTCCTCCTCCTCCTCTCTCCTATCAGGCACCCACGTTGAGTCAGTGACCTCATCATCCCCTCCCTCCTCATCACTGGAGCAAACCTGGTAGTATGCTGCAGCAGGGGGAGCATGACTGCCAGATTGCTGTCCTTCTTGGGCACCCCCTCTGTCCGTGCTCATGTTACTGCCTTCATCGAGCTCAGTATCATCATCAGAGCCTTCCAAACGCTGGGCATCCTCCTGGAGCATGTACCCAACACTGTGGTCAAACAGTTCGAGGGACTCCTCAGGAGGACATGGTGGGGCTAGGGAAGGAGTCACTGATGACATTGAGCCCCGGGAAGAGGCCGCTGCTTTGCCAGACAAAGTACCCTGGGCATGGGTGAGAGAGGATGAGGAGGATGAGGCGGCTTGGTCATCCACTCGACCAAGTCTTCCGCATGTTGCGGCTCAACATGGCCAGCTGCTGAAAAAAAAGCCAAGCGTGTCCCATGGCCACGTGCTGATGAGGATGCACCGTCTCCACGACCAGCACTAGACACAGAGCCTGCTTGCCCTCTCTTATTGGCTTGTGACTGTCTGCCTCTCCTTCTTGGCCTTCCAGACATACTAATGGCCTGTAGCTGCACTAAGCTGGGATATATATATATATATATATATATATATATATATATATATATATATGTACTGATACTGCAGCTAGCAAAATCAACTGCCTGCCTGTAGTATGAGAACACCACCAACCTTCTACAGGTAGCTTTAACTGAACACTGTGAGCAGGACGCACTGCACTAACTGTAAATAGTCTAGCTGCCTGACTGTGGTACTAATAGGATCAAAAGAACACCAGCAATTTTCTTCAGGTAGCTGTATTTACTGTAACAAGACAAGCCTGCCTGTCAGTAAGAAGATAACAGAAACGGATCTAGCTGAACACTGTGAGCAGGACGCACCCCACTAACTTGTAGGTTTTGCAGAACACTGTGAGCAGGATGCACTGCACTAAATGTAAATAGTCTAGCTGCCTGACTGTGGTACTAATAGGATCAAAAGAACACCAGTAATTTTCTTCAGGTAGCTTTATATACTGTAACAAGACAAGCCTGCCTGTCAGTAGGAAGATAACAGGAACGGATCTAGCTGAACACTGTGAGCAGGTCGCACTGCACTAAATGTAAATAGTCTAGCTGCCTGACTGTGGTACTAATAGGTTCAAAAGAACACCAGCAATTTTCTTCAGGTAGCTGTATTTACTGTAACAAGACAAGCCTGCCTGTTAGTAAGAAGATAACAGAAACGGATCTAGCTGAACACTGTGAGCAGGACGCACCCCACTAGCTTGTAGGTTTAGCTGAACACTGTGAGGTGGACGCACCCCACTAACTTGTAGGTTTAGCTGAACACTGTGAGGTGGACGCACCCCACTAACTTGTAGGTTTAGCAGAACACTGTGAGCAGGACGCACTGCACTAACTGTAAATAGTCTAGCTGCCTGACTGTGGTACTAAGAGGATCAAAAGAACACCAGCAATTTTCTTCAGGTAGCTGTATTTACTGTAACAAGACAAGCCTGCCTGTCAGTAAGAAGATAACAGAAACAGATCTAGCTGAACACTGTGAGCAGGATGCACCCCACTAACTTGTAGGTTTTGCAGAACACTGTGAGCAGGACGCACTGCACTAAATGTAAATAGTCTAGCTGCCTGACTGTGGTATTAATAGGATCAAAAGAACACCAGTAATTTTCTTCAGGTAGCTTTATATACTGTAACAAGACAAGCCTGCCTGTCAGTAGGAAGATAACAGGAACAGATCTAGCTGAACACTGTGAGCAGGACGCACTGCACTAAATGTAAATAGTCTAGCTGCCTGACTGTGGTACTAATAGGATCAAAAGAACACCAGTAATTTTCTTCAAAATACTGTAACAAGACAAGCCTGCCTGTCAGTAAGAAGATAACAGGAACGGATCTAGCTGAACACTGTGAGCAGGACGCACTGCACTAAATGTAAATAGTCTAGCTGCCTGACTGTGGTACTAATAGGATCAAAAGAACACCAGTAATTTTCTTCAGGTAGCTTTATATACTGTAACAAGACAAGCCTGCCTGTCAGTAGGAAGATAACAGGAACGGATCTAGCTGAACACTGTGAGCAGGACGCACTGCACTAAATGTAAATAGTCTAGAAGATAACAGGAACGGATCTAGCTAAACTGAATACAGTGTATATATATATATATATATATATATATATATATATGCAACACCTGGGATGCATATATATACACAATACACTTTAAGTGCAGCTAACTGACTGACTGTCCTGCCTAATCTAGCTAACTCAAATGAAATGACACTGTCTCTCTCTCTCTCTCTCTCTCTAAGCACACCAGAACACACTGCACAGGGCCGCCGTGCAGGCGGCCTTATATAGTGTGGGGCGTGTACTAAATCCCCTGAGCCATAATTGGCCAAAGCCTCCTTGGCTTTGGCCAAGTACGGCTCTCTGTTAAGGCGGCGCTGTGATTGGCCAAGCATGCGGGTCATAGTGCATGCTTGGCCAATCATCAGCAAGCAATGCACTGCGATGCCGCAGTGAATTATGGGCCATGACTCGCCACACGAATTTGGCGCGAACGGCCCATATCGTTCGCAATTCGGCGAACGACCGAACAGCCGATGTTCGACTCGAACATGGGTTCGACTCGAACACGAAGCTCATCCCTACTCATATATTTACACATATATAGATTTTAATTTTATATGGTGGTTTTAGTAATTATTTATGCAGACCCTCAAAAGGGGTACTTTTGTGATTTTTCACAGTCCATTACTGGTGACAATTTATGTCGCTAGTGGTGGATAGGGATGAGCCGAACACCCCCCTGTTCGGTTCGCACCAGAACATGCGAACAGGCAAAAAATTTGTTCGAACATGCGAAGTCTATGGGACGCGAACATGAATAATCAAAAGTGCAAATTTTAAAGGCTTATGCAAGTTATTGTCATAAAAAGTGTTTGGGGACCTGCCCCAGGGGACAAGGATCAATGCAAAAAAGTTTTAAAAAAGGCCCTTTTTTTCGGGATCAGTGATTTTAATAATGCTTAAAGTGAAACAATAAAAGTGTAATATTCCTTTAAATTTCATACCTGGGGGTGTCTATAGTATGCCTGTAAAGGGGCGCATGTTTCCAGTGTTTAGAACAGTCTGACAGCAAAATTATATTTCAAAGGAAAAAAAGTCATTTAAAACTACTCGCGGCTATTAATGAATTGCCGATCCAACAATACGCATAAAAGTTCATTGATAAAAACAGCATGGGAATTCCCACAGGGGAACCCCGAACCAAAATATAAAAAAAAAAATGGGCCCTTCAGGTCTGGTAAGGGTATTAAGGGGAACCCTGGCCAATTTTTTTTTTTTAAATGGCGAGGGGTCCCCCTCAAAATCTATACCAGACCTGGTATGGATTTTAAGGGGAACTCCGCCCAAAATAAAAAAAATGGCGTGGGTTCCCCCAAAAAATCCATACCAGACCCTTACCCGAGCACACAACCTGGCAGGCTGCAGGAAAAGAGGGGGGATGAGAGAGCGCCCCCACTCCTGAACCATACCAGGCCACATGCCCTCAACATTGGGTGGGTGCTTTGGGATAACCCCCAAAACACCTTGTCCCCATGTTGATGGGGACAAGGGCCTCATCCCCACAACCCTTGCCTGGTGGTTGTGGGGGTCTGCGGATGGGGGGCTTGTTGGAATCTGGAAGCCCCCTTTAACACGGGGACCCCCAGATCCCGACCCTTCACCCTGTGTGAAATGGTAGGGGGTACAAAAGTACCCCTACCATTTCACAAAAAAAGTGTCAAAAATGTCAAAGACATCACCGGGTGGACCCGCCCTCTGTTATTTAGGAACCGTCATAAGATGAGAAGTGTCACACAGCGGGAGCCTCCCATCATGGTGGATGTGGAGCGGCCCGAGAAGAAGGGAAGAAGACGCTGCGGAGGAAGATGCCGGACGAGAACATCGGAGGAAGAACCAGAAGAAGAAGATGGAGGAAGAAACCGAAGGAAGATAGAAGATAGAAGATAGAAGAAAGAAGAAGCGTTTAAATAAAGGTATTGTCAAAAACTGCCTCTTGTCATTTTTAACATTTTTGACACTTTTTTGTGAAATGGTAGGTACCCCCTTACCATTTCACACACAGGGGGAGGGCTGGGATCTGGGGGTCCCCTTGTTAAAGGGGGCTTCCAGATTCCGATAAGCCCCCCGCCCGCAGACCCCCACAACCACCGGGCAAGGGTTGTGGGGATGAGACCCTTGTCCCCATCAACATGAGGACAAGGTGTTTTGGGGGCTATCCCAAAGCACCCTCCCAATGTTGAGGGCATGTGGCCTGGTATGGTTCAGGAGGGGGGGCGCTCTCTTGTCCCCCCTCTTTTCCTGCGGCCTGCCAGGTTGCGTGCTGGGATAAGGGTCTGGTATGGATTTTTGGGGGGACCCCACGCAATTTTTTTTTAAATTTTGGCACGGGGTTCCCCTTAAAATCCATACCAGACCTGAAGGTTTTGGTTCGGGGTTCCCCTGTGGAGAATTCCCATGCCGTTTTCATCAATGAACTTTTATGTGTATTGTCGGACCGGCAATTCATTAATAGCCGTGAGTAGTTTTAAATGACTTTTTTTCCTTTGAAATGTCATTTTGCTGTCAGACTGTTCTAAACACAGGAAACATGCGCCCCTTTACAGGCATACTATAGACACCCCCCAGTTACGAAATTTAAAGGAATATTACACTTTTATTGTTTCACTTTAAGCATTATTAAAATCACTGCTCCCGAAAAAACGGCAGTTTTTAAAACTTTTTTTTTGCATTGATTCATGTCCTCTGGGGCAGGACAGGACCCAGGTCCCCAAACACTTTTTATGACAATACCATGCATATAAGCCTTTAAAATTAGCACTTTTGATTTCTCCCATAAACTTTTAAAGGGTGTTCCGCGGCTTTTGAATTTGCCGCGAAAACCCCAAATTGTTCGCTTTTCGGCGAACTGGCGAACTGGCGAACAGCCGATGTTCGAGTCGAACATGAGTTTGACTCGAACTCGAAGCTCATCCCTAGTGGTGGACTGTGAGAGGGTTCAATAATAATGTGTTATTATTTTTATATATATGTAAATACACATATATACAGTAATTACTGTTTAGCAACTTGAGTTTGATTTTTACAAGTGTTTTTTTTTTGTTTTTTGTTTTTTGTTTTTTTTATATAATCCACGTGTTACATTTTTACAGTTAGCGTGAACATGGACAGATTCAACAGGTTACAAACCATTTTTGACAATATCGATTTATTTAGTTTTTCCAATTCTAATATTAATATCCAAAATGTGCCTAATCATGATACTAATGGTCTCCCTCACACAGAGGCCTTTGAAATACAGATGAGGAAGGCATTCCTTAGGTAGCAAGATGTCAAACAATATGAAAATGCCCAATGGTGGGATTTGGCTTTCTTGCAAAAATATCTAGAACTAGGGATTACTCCTAGGGGTCTCCAGATTAAGAAGACATGTAGCTTCTTAGATGAGGACCTCACTAAGGAATGACAAATGATTTCAGAATTTTGCACAACTAAATGGATAAAAATCTTAGTACAGCAGAGAGAGAGAAAACTTAGGACTGCAGAACAACAGGTACTAGAATTGAAACAAGCTATTGAGGCATTTAGCTCATCTTTTTTATTTTCCAAATGGTTGGAGGTTCAGGATAAGAATGTTAAGAAAGATGAGGATAACATGATCTCTAAAAAAAATAAAGACATTAGAAAGAGATGTAATGGACTACAAGTCTGGTCATGTCTTTGAGTGGAAACGCTCAACTTCAGATCTGCCAGTCAATAATAATTCATCTATAGGTGAGGCTATTAGCTGTTCCCAGCTTTCTGGGTCTAGTAATAATGATAGAGTAATCTCAAATAATAACCATGATGGGAAAGGAGGAAGCATAAAGGCCAATATAAACAATAATAGAGACAGAAAGAAGATCAATAAACAGAAACAACAACAAAAAACAAACATACTCAGGGATACCATTGTGATGTGGCACAGTCTATGGAACATGAATGCGGTTCCATTCCTATTTCTAATGCCTCTGGTATTAATGGCGTTCTGCAATCTTTACCAGTTGTAACACTTTCCTCCAAAAGTTTAGACATAAGGGACCCAGGAACCGATCTTGTACTTATTGACTTGACAGTACCATTATCCAACAGATATAGCTCTCCATCTAAAGATCTGCATATCTACATTAAAGAGGGTGCTCGGCCTAGAAATAGAGGGGTATCAGCTGCTCCAACTATCCCGTCTGGTGAGATAAATGTTGCATCACCAATTGATGAGACTTTTTTCATCCAAATTTCCAAAGGGAGCGTTGCAACTCAAAGAAAAACATAAACTAGACGAGGTAGAAGAGGAGGAAGATGATATAAGGATAAACAAAAAAGAGAGGTTAGAAACCACATAGAGATAGTACTATAAAGATATTCAATTTATCCACACATAATTTAAAAATAGCGAAATCCATTTTATTAAAGAAAGGTTTGAGCTTTTCCCCTTCAACAGGACCAAACAAATTTGTCCTATTCAAAGTTTTAAATAAATGTATTCATTCTCTCACCCTCAAACAACATTTTGCCAAGTTTGGCGACTCCAGCACTAAGACTGCAAATCAGACAATGGAGGTTATAGATTATGGTGCCACTTTCTATCCCCAAGATGAGCTTTTACAGGTCTTAGAAGATTTATGGGCAGAAGGTAATATAGAAAGTCAGACACAAGGTCCCTTTCAAAAGCCAGACATCACACATACTGGTTTTAAACCTCCATCTATATTTAACCCAACAAACTTAAAGGGTCCACATATTGAAACATTTAACCAAGCTGTTTATAAAGATCTAATAGAATTACGTGATGCCCCTATGAATAAAAAATCTTGTAATTTGAGCCCAGCTGAACGGCAAGCTCTTAAAGACTTGACAAATAATGGAGACATTATAGTCAAACAGGCTGACAAAGGAGGTGGTTTGGTCATTCAGGACAGACCAGACTACCTCCGTGAGGCATATTGGTTACTATCAGACACGGATACTTACCTGAAACTCCCTTCTGATCCTCTCCCCCATTACCAACTTGTTAGTCTTGTCGAGGCAGCCCATATGGAGGGTGTACTGGATGTCAAAGAGAAATGCTTTTTGCTTCCAATAGTATGCAGTACGCCCTACTTTTATCACCTCCCAAAGTTGCATAAATCCCTGATTTACCCCCAGGGAGATCAATTGTTGCTAGTACGAACAGTTTTACTAGTGGGCTGTCAGTCTATATAGACCACCTATTACAACCCATGGTGTGTCAATTAGCATCATATATCAGAGACTCTAGTAATGTCATCAAAATCCTAAAGGATTATTCTTGGTACGATAATTATATGTGGGCTTCGTTGGATGTTGCCTCACTGTACACTTCAATACCCCATCAGGTGGGAATAGCTGCTGTACAGTATTTTCTAAGCAAGAACAGTGAGATGAATTCTAAACAATCAGAATTCCTCCTTTACAGCATAGATTTTTGTTTACGTCACAATTATTTTACGTTTTAGATCAATTTAACCTCCAATGTAAAGGTACAGCTATGGGGGTGAATTTTGCCCCCGTATATGCGAACCTGACAATGAGGTACTGGGAAGAGATGAAAATATGGGCCAACGATCCTTTTTCCCAGTATATTGTTTTTTTATGGTCGTTTTATTGATGATGTCCTATTGATCTGGAGTGGTTGTCTGAACCTATTCTCAGCCCTTGTTGCATATTGTAATGATAATCTATTGGGATTATCATTTACACATGAGATAGACCAGAGTGAGCTAGTGTTCCTTGATCTGGTTTTATCTCATGATAAAGATACCATTATTACTAGTAATCACAACAAGCCTACATCTAGTAATTCTTATCTTCATTATACCAGTTGCCACCACCCGACGTGGAAGACAAATATCCCTAATGGCCAATTCCACAGATTGCATAGGAACTGTACTAAAACAGAAGACTATATGATACAGGGACAGAATATGCAAAAAAAGTTTGAGGTGAAAAGATATCCAAGAGATTTAGTGATGAATGCTCTCCTTTCCAATAAGATACAATGATCTATGAATAACAATAGAAACAATAATTCTTCAGAAATGGTAAACGCCATTAGATTTGTGTCAATATTTAATACAAAGTATAGAGCTATCTCTAAAGTAATATACAAACACTATGATATTCTAAAACTTGATCATATTCTGGCCCCAATACTTCCTCCCAAGCCACAAGTGGCCTTCAGATGTTCGCATACAATTAAAAATATTATTGTTCCTAGTAAATTAACAAAACCTAATAGTAGGCCCCTGTTTGATATCAGAACCTATTTCGACACCAGGACTGGTATTTTCCGACGTCGTAAGAGCGGGTGCCTCACTTGCCAATCAATACCTCATGGTCGTTCAGAAATAGTTACCAATGGAGGCAAGTCCTTCCAAATTAAACAATTTATCACGTGTTCCACTGAGTTTGTTGTTTATGTTCTGCGATGCTCATGTGGCCTGTTGTATGTGGGCCGTACAATACGCACCCTACAGACAAGAGTGGGTGAGCATCACAGATTGACTAAAAAGGGATGTGTTAAGCATAGCGTTCCGCGTCATTTTCGTCAGAAGCATAATAGAGATTTTGGACAAATGGAAGTACTTGCAATTGAGGCTATCCCTAGGGGTACCCATATGGACAACGAAAGGTTCTACCTCCTTTGCCAAAGGGAGACTTTTTGGATATATTTATTGGGGTCTCTTTTGCCTGGGGGCCTTAATGAAGAAATTGATGTCCTGAGTGTGATTATATAATACTTTCCTAATTAATATAAAGTTACAGGTGGCTGCATTTATTGATATATGTATGCAGATGTGATAATAGGGAAGATGGATGATGATGTACAGTTACACGTTGAGAGATAATTCTCTCAATGTGGCTTCTTGGAATAGTATGTGGTTGTTCATCTGGGTTTTGTATTCTTCATTTTATCCATTACATACATTTATTCATTTTTTAGCGTATATTGTATACTCATATATTTACACATATATAGATTTTAATGTTATATGGTGGTTTTAGTAATTATTTTTGCAGACCCTCAAAGGGGGTACTTTTGGGATTTTTCACAGTCCATTACTGGTGACAATTTATGTCACTAGTGGTGGACTGTAAGAGAGTTCAATAATAATGTATTATTATTTTATAGATATGTAAATACACATAAATGTGATTATTTTATCATCTTTATTGCTAAACTTGGTGCATGTTTTTTGCATTCATGTGCTTTTTTTTTGTGTATGTGTTTATTATTGTATTTGTATAAGGCATACAGTGGGTTAACATCATTCAAACTGATAGTTTACCCCACCCACATCTATATAACTATATAATTCCTTCCTGCTGTAGCTCCCATGACTTTGATAAAGCGCAGGGTGTGAAACATGTAAGTCACGGTCACCACAGTAACAATGAGCCTGCGACCCGCCTAACACCAGGACACTCTAGGACACCCCTTGTTTCCGATCTTTCCGGCCTCGATTTTGGCCTCCAGGTCTTTGGAGCCAGTGCACATCACTCTGAATGCCATCCAGGATGTCAGATTTTAGCAAATTGTAGCTTGCTGGATCAGCCTGCTTGCCTGCCTGTTTGTCTATACCCAGCAGCGTTGACTACAGTACACCATCTGCAGCACAGTGAGTTTGACATCTCCAGTAACCAGTAGTTGTACTTTAGAGAGCTGTGTCTCTCCACTCTGGTCTTTCTCTACATATTGAGCCATACCCAGGAGCGTGGACTACAGTACACCATCTGCAGCACAGTGAGTTTGACATCTCCAGTAACCAGTAGTTGTACTCTAGAGCAGTGTTTCTCAACTCCAGTCCTCAAGGCGCACCAACAGGTCATGTTTTCAGGATTTCCACTATTTTGCACAGGTGATTTGATCAGTTTCACTGCCTTAGTAATTACCACAGCTGTTTCATCTGAGGGAAATCCTGAAAACATGACCTGTTGGTGCGCCTTGAGGACTGGAGTTGAGAAACACTGCTCTAGAGAGCTGTGCCTCTCCACTCTGGTTTTCCCTACACATTGAGCTATCTAGCTATCCAGTCATTATCTGGATAATAGAGTGTACTTTTTGATGTTAACCCTTTGTCACCAGGAAGTGTGGTGGTATCCTATATATTATAATTCAGAGTACTTCAACTATGAGAATGATTTTTATTTTATTTTGTTTGATTTTAACTACATAATTTTCATTGGACAATTGTTTTTTAATTTAATTGTGCATTCAATAAATTAACTATATTGAGTATTACTATTGCCAAAGTTCTTTTGGTACTGGTCCCATTGAGCACTGCATTTGTTGCTTAATGTTCCCCCAGCTGCAGCATACTGTCACTGTTTGCTCCAGTGACAAGGAGGGAGGGGATGGTGAGGTCACTGACTCTACTTGGGTGCCTGATAGAAGAGAGGAGGAGGAGGTTACAGTTTCCTGATGCTAGACAACGTGTTATTGAGGCTTTGTTCAGTCACAGAAAGAGCTGTGGAGAAGGTGGCCGGCTGACCGATGCCTTCAGACAATTCTTCGGTCCTCAGCGCCAAAGTCTGATCGGTTCCAGCAACCATCGCCAGTGTCTGAATTACATGGTGCAGGAATATCTAGGGGCAAGATTAGACTTGGAGACCTTTCCGACAGAACATCCACTGGGTTACTGGGACTTGAGGATGGACCACTGGCCAGAGCTTGCTCAATATGCAATTGAGCTACTGGCCTGTCCTGGATCCAGTGTTCTTTCTGAACGCACATTCAGTGCTGCTGGAGGCTTTGTAACCAATCACAGAGTGCGCCTGTCCACAGAGTCTGTTGAACGGCTCATATTCCTAAAAATGAATCAGTCTTGAATCACTAGCTACCAAGCACCTGATGCTGATGTAACCCAATGTTTCTGCCCCTGTTTAACAGGGGCGTGTAATTACAATTTTTGATCAAATATTTCACAGCAGGGCTCGTTCCTGCGCTCAACAAGAGTATCTGTGAGGGGTTGCAGTGTTGTGGCACCACCACCACTGCCTAAGGCCCAATTTTTTCTGCCCCTGTTTACCAGGGGCGTGTAATTACACTTTTTGATCTAATATTTCACAGCAGGGCCCGTACCTGCGCTCAACAAGAGTATCTGTGAGGCTTTACAGTGTTGTACCACCACCACCACCGCCTAAGGCCCAATTTTTCTTCCCCTGCACTCAACAAGAGTATCTGTGAGGCTTTACAGTGTTGTACCACCACCACCAACACCATCGCCTAAGGCCCAATTTTTCTTCCCCTGTATAACAGCGGTAGGGATGAGCTTCGTGTTCGAGTCGAACGCATGTTCGTCTCGAATATAGTGTGTTCAGTCGTTCGCCGATTCACGAATGATATGGGCCGTTCGCGCCAAATTTGAGTGGTGCTTCACGGCATCGCAGTGCATTGCTGGCTGATGATTGGCCAAGCATGCACTATGACTCGCATGCTTGACCAATCACAGCGCTGTGTGTATAGAGAGCCGTAACTGGCCAAAGCCAAGAAAAGTTTAGTACACACCCTACACTGTATAAGGCTGCCTCCGTGGCAGCCTTCTGAAGTGTGCTGCGGTGGAGACTGGAGAGAGATAGACAAAGAGACAGTGTCATTTGATTTAAGTTAGATAGAGTAGGCAGGTCGAGTCAGTTAGTTGCACTTACAGTGTATTGTGTATATATATGCATCCCAGGTGTTGTGTGTATATATATATATATATATATATATATATATATATATATATATATATATATATATATATATATATTTCCAGTTAGTGTACTGTGTCCCCTGCACAGTTGCACCTACAGAATAGCTACCTGAAGCCAGGTGCTTGTGTAGGCTCTTGACGTATTTCCAGTTACTGTACCGTGTACCCTACGCAGTTGCACCTATAGTATAGCTACCTGAAGCCAGGTGCTTGTGTAGGCTCTTGATGTATTTCCAGTTACTGTACTGTGTACACTGCACAGTTGCACCTACAGTATAGCTACCTGAAGCCAGGTACTTGTGTAGGCTCTTGACGTATTTCAAGTTACTGTACTGTGTATCCTGCACAGTTGCACCTACAGTATAGCTACCTGAAGCCAGGTGCTTGTGTAGTCTCTTGTTGTATTTCCAGTTAGTGTACTGTGTACCATGCACTGTTGCACCTACAGTATAGCTACCAGAAGCCAGGTACTTCTGTAGGCTCTTGACGTATTTCAAGTTACTGTACTGTGTATCCTGCACAGTTGCACCTACAGTATAGCTACCTGAAGCCAGGTGCTTGTGTAGGCTCTTGACATAATTCCAGTTAGTGTACTGTGTACCCTGCACAGTTGCACCTACAGTATAGCTACCTGAAGCCAGGTGCTTGTGTAGGCTCTTGACGTATTTCTAGTTACTGTACTGTGTACCCTGCACAGTTGCACCTACAGTATAGCTACCTGAAGCCAGGTGCTTGTGTAGGCTCGTGACATATTACCAGTTAGTGTATTGTGTACCCTGCACAGTTGCACCTACAGTATAGCTACCTAAAGCCAGGTGCTTGTGTTGGCTCTTGACATATTTCCAGTTAGTGTACTGTGTAACCTGCACAGTTGCACCTACAGTATAGCTACCTGAAGCCAGGTGCTTGTGTAGGCTCTTGGCGTATTACCAGTTAATGTACTGTGTACCCTGCACAGTTGCACCTACAGTATAGCTACCTGAAGCCAGATACTTCTGTAGGCTCTTGGCGTATTACCAGTTAATGTACTGTGTACCCTGCACAGTTGCACCTACAGTATAGCTACCTGAAGCCAGATACTTCTGTAGGCTCTTGACGTATTTCAAGTTACTGTACTGTGTATCCTGCACAGTTGCACCTACAGTATAGCTACCTGAAGCCAGGTGCTTGTGTAGGCTTTTGACATAATTCCAGTTAGTGTACTGTGTACCCTGCACAGTTGCACCTACAGTATAGCTACCTGAAGCCAGGTGCTTATGTAGGCTCTTGACGTATTTCTAGTTACTGTACTGTGTACCCTGCACAGTTGCACCTACAGTATAGCTACCTGAAGCCAGGTGCTTGTGTAGGCTCGTGACATATTTCCAGTTAATGTATTGTGTACCCTGCACAGTTGCACCTACAGTATAGCTACCTAAAGCCAGGTGCTTGTGTTGGCTCTTGACATATTTCCTGTTAGTGTACTGTGTAACCTGCACAGTTGCACCTACAGTATAGCTACCTGAAGCCAGGTGCTTGTGTAGGCTCTTGGCGTATTACCAGTTAGTGTATTATGTAACCTGCACTGTTGCACCTACAGTATAGCTACCTGAAGCCAGGTGCTTGTGTAGGCTCTTGGCGTATTACCATTTAATGTACTGTGTACCCTGCACAGTTGCACCTACCGTATAGCTACCTGAAGCCAGGTTCTTGTGTAGGCTCTTGACCTATTTCAAGTTACTGTA
The DNA here is from genome assembly GCA_037952925.1 of Lithobates clamitans. Taxonomy (NCBI): domain Eukaryota; kingdom Metazoa; phylum Chordata; class Amphibia; order Anura; family Ranidae; genus Lithobates; species Lithobates clamitans. Next base: position 9,745,040 of record JBBGZY010000323.1, on the reverse strand, counting down.
CTGTGAACCCTGCACAGTTGCACCTACAGTATAGCTACCTGAAGCCAGGTGCTTGTGTAGGCTCTTGGCGTATTACCAGTTAGTGTACTGTGTATCCTGCACTGTTGCACCTACAGTATAGCTACCTGAAGCCAGGTGCTTGTGTAGGCTCTTGGCGTATTACCAGTTAATGTACTGTGTACCCTGCACAGTTGCACCTACGGTATAGCTACCTGAAGCCAGGTGCTTGTGTAGGCTCTTGGCGTATTACCAGTTAGTGTACTGTGTACCCTGCACAGTTGCACCTACAGTATAGCTACCTGAAGCCAGGTGCTTGTGTAGGCTCTTGACATATTTCCAGTTACTGTACTGTGTACCCTGCACAGTTGCACCTAGTGTATAGCTGCCTGAAGCCAGGTGCTTGTGTAGGCTCTTGACATATTTCCAGTTACTGTACTGTGTACCCTGCACAGTTGCACCTACAGTATAGCTACCTGAAGCCAGTTGCTTGTGTAGGCTCTTCACGTATTTCAAGTTACTGTACTGTGGACCCTGCACAGTTGTACCTACAGTATAGCTACCTGAAGCAAGGTGCTTGTGTAGGCTCTTGACATATTTCCAGTTAGTGTACTGTGTACCCTGCACAGTTGCACCTACAGTATAGCTACCTGAAGCCAGGTGCTTGTGTAGGCTCTTGACATATTTCCAGTTAGTGTACTGTGTACCCTGCACAGTTGCACCTAAAATATAGCTACCTGAAGCCAGGTGCTTGTGTAGGCTCTTGACATATTTCCAGTTACTGTACTGTGTACCCTGCACAGTTGCACCTACAGTATAGCTACCTGAAGGCAGGTGCTTGTGTAGGCTCTTGACGTATTTCCAGTTACTGTATTGTGTACCCTGCACAGTTGCACCTACAGTATAGCTACCTGAAGCCAGGTGCTTGTGTAGGCTTGTGACATATTTCCAGTTAGTGTATTGTGTACCCTGCACAGCTGCACCTACAGTATAGCTACCTAAAGCCAGGGGCTTGTGTTGACTCTTGACGTATTTCCAGTTAGTGTACTGTGTACCCTGCACTGTTGCACCTACAGTATAGCTTGTGTAGGCTCTTGGCGTATTACCAGTTAGTGTACTGTGTACCCTGCACAGTTGCACCTACAGTATAGCTACCTGAAGCCAGCTGCTTGTGTAGGCTCTTGACATATTTCCAGTTACTGTACTGTGTACCCTGCACAGTTGCACCTACAGTATAGCTGCCTGAAGCCAGGTGCTTGTGTAGGCTCTTGACATATTTCCAGTTACTGTACTGTGTACCCTGCACAGTTGCACCTACAGTATAGCTACCTGAAGCCAGTTGCTTGTGTAGGCTCTTCACGTATTTCAAGTTACTGTACTGTGGACCCTGCACAGTTGCACCTACAGTATAGCTACCTGAAGCAAGGTGCTTGTGTAGGCTCTTGACGTATTTCCAGTTACTGTATTGTGTACCCTGCACAGTTGCACCTACAGTATAGCTACCTGAAGCCAGGTGCTTGTGTAGGCTCTTGACATATTTTCAGTTAGTGTACTGTGTACCCTGCACAGTTGCACCTACAGTATAGCTACCTGAAGCCAGGTACCTGTGTAGGCTCTTGATGTATTTCAAGTTACTGTACTGTGTATCCTGCACAGTTGCACCTACAGTATAGCTACCTGAAGCCAGGTGCTTGTGTAGGCTCCTGACATAATTCCAGTTAGTGTACTGTGTATCCTGCACAGTTGCACCTGCAGTATAGCTACCTGAAGCCAGGTGCTTGCGTAGGCTCTTGACTTATTTCCAGTTACTGTACTGTGTACCCTGCACAGTTGCACCTACAGTATAGCTACCTGAAGCCAGGTGCTTGTGTAGGCTTGTGACATATTTCCAGTTAGTGTATTGTGTACCCTGCACAGCTGCACCTACAGTATAGCTAATTAAAAGCCAGGGGCTTGTGTTGGCTCTTGACGTATTTCCAGTTAGTGAACTGTGTACCCTGCACTGTTGCACCTACAGTATAGCTTGTGTAGGCTCTTGGCGTATTACCAGTTAGTGTACTGTGTACCCTGCACAGTTGCACCTACAGTATAGCTACCTGAAGCCAGGTGCTTGTGTAGGCTCTTGACATATTTCCAGTTACTGTACTGTGTACCCTGCACAGTTGCACCTACAGTATAGCTGCCTGAAGCCAGGTGCTTGTGTAGGCTCTTGACATATTTCCAGTTACTGTACTGTGTACCCTGCACAGTTGCACCTACAGTATAGCTACCTGAAGCCAGTTGCTTGTGTAGGCTCTTCACGTATTTCAAGTTACTGTACTGTGGACCCTGCACAGTTGCACCTACAGTATAGCTACCTGAAGCAAGGTGCTTGTGTAGGCTCTTGACGTATTTCCAGTTACTGTATTGTGTACCCTGCACAGTTGCACCTACAGTATAGCTACCTGAAGCCAGGTGCTTGTGTAGGCTCTTGACATATTTCCAGTTAGTGTACTGTGTACCCTGCACAGTTGCACCTACAGTATAGCTACCTGAAGCCAGGTGCTTGTGTAGGCTCTTGACATATTTCCAGTTAGTGTACTGTGTACCCTGCACAGTTGCACCTAAAATATAGTTACCTGAAGCCAGGTGCTTGTGTAGGCTCTTGACATATTTCCAGTTACTGTACTGTGTACCCTGCACAGTTGCACCTACAGTATAGCTACCTGAAGGCAGGTGCTTGTGTAGGCTCTTGACGTATTTCCAGTTACTGTACTGTGTACCCTGCACAGTTGCACCTACAGTATAGCTACCTGAAGCCAGGTGCTTGTGTAGGCTTGTGACATATTTCCAGTAAGTGTATTGTGTACCCTGCACAGCTGCACCTACAGTATAGCTACCTAAAGCCAGGGGCTTGTGTTGGCTCTTGACGTATTTCCAGTTAGTGTACTGTGTACCCTGCACTGTTGCACCTACAGTATAGCTTGTGTAGGCTCTTGGCGTATTACCAGTTAGTGTACTGTGTACCCTGCACAGTTGCACCTACAGTATAGCTGCCTGAAGCCAGGTGCTTGTGTAGGCTCTTGACATATTTCCAGTTACTGTACTGTGTACCCTGCACAGTTGCACCTACAGTATAGCTACCTGAAGCCAGTTGCTTGTGTAGGCTCTTCACGTATTTCAAGTTACTGTACTGTGGACCCTGCACAGTTGCACCTACAGTATAGCTACCTGAAGCAAGGTGCTTGTGTAGGCTCTTGACGTATTTCCAGTTACTGTATTGTGTACCCTGCACAGTTGCACCTACAGTATAGCTACCTGAAGCCAGGTGCTTGTGTAGGCTCTTGACATATTTCCAGTTAGTTTACTGTGTACCCTGCACAGTTGCACCTACAGTATAGCTACCTGAAGCCAGGTGCTTGTGTAGGCTCTTGACATATTTCCAGTTAGTGTACTGTGTACCCTGCACAGCTGCACCTAAAATATAGCTACCTGAAGCCAGTTGCTTATGTACGCTCTTGACATATTTCCAGTTACTGTACTGTGTACCCTGCACAGTTGCACCTACAGTATAGCTACCTGAAGGCAGGTGCTTGTGTAGGCTCTTGACGTATTTCCAGTTACTGTACTGTGTACCCTGCACAGTTGCACCTACAGTATAGCTACCTGAAGCCAGGTGCTTGTGTAGGCTCTTGACATATTTCCAGTTAGTGTATTGTGTACCCTGCACAGCTGCACCTACAGTATAGCTACCTAAAGCCAGGTGCTTGTGTAGGCTCTTGACATATTTCCAGTTAGTGTATTGTGTACCCTGCACAGCTGCACCTACAGTATAGCTACCTAAAGCCAGGGGCTTGTGTTGGCTCTTGACGTATTTCCAGTTAGTGTACTGTGTACCCTGCACTGTTGCACCTACAGTATAGCTTGTGTAGGCTCTTGGCGTATTACCAGTTAGTGTACTGTGTACCCTGCACAGTTGCACCTACAGTATAGCTACCTGAAGCCAGGTGCTTGTGTAGGCTCTTGACATATTTCCAGTTACTGTACTGTGTACCCTGCACAGTTGCACCTACAGTATAGCTGCCTGAAGCCAGGTGCTTGTGTAGGCTCTTGACATATTTCCAGTTACTGTACTGTGTACCCTGCACAGTTGCACCTACAGTATAGCTACCTGAAGAAGGGTGCTTGTGTAGGCTCTTCACGTATTTCAAGTTACTGTACTGTGGACCCTGCACAGTTGCACCTACAGTATAGCTACCTGAAGCAAGGTGCTTGTGTAGGCTCTTGACGTTTTTCCAGTTACTGTATTGTGTACCCTGCACAGTTGCACCTACAGTATAGCTACCTGAAGCCAGGTGCTTGTGTAGGCTCTTGACATATTTCCAGTTAGTTTACTGTGTACCCTGCACAGTTGCACCTACAGTATAGCTACCTGAAGCCAGGTGCTTGTGTAGGCTCTTGACATATTTCCAGTTAGTGTACTGTGTACCCTGCACAGTTGCACCTAGAATATAGCTACCTTAAGCCAGTTGCTTGTGTACGCTCTTGACATATTTCCAGTTACTGTACTGTGTACCCTGCACAGTTGCACCTACAGTATAGCTACCTGAAGGCAGGTGCTTGTGTAGGCTCTTGACGTATTTCCAGTTACTGTACTGTGTACCCTGCACAGTTGCACCTACAGTATAGCTACCTGAAGCCAGGTGCTTGTGTAGGCTCTTGACATATTTCCAGTTAGTGTATTGTGTACCCTGCACAGCTGCACCTACAGTATAGCTACCTAAAGCCAGGTGCTTGTGTAGGCTCTTGACATATTTCCAGTTAGTGTATTGTGTACCCTGCACAGCTGCACCTACAGTATAGCTACCTAATGCCAGGGGCTTGTGTTGGCTCTTGGCGTATTTCCAGTTAGTGTACTGTGTACCCTGCACTGTTGCACCTACAGTATAGCTTGTGTAGGCTCTTGGCGTATTACCAGTTAGTGTACTGTGTACCCTGCACAGTTGCACCTACAGTATAGCTACCTGAAGCCAGGTGCTTGTGTAGGCTCTTGACATATTTCCAGTTACTGTACTGTGTACCCTGCACAGTTGCACCTACAGTATAGCTGCCTGAAGCCAGGTGCTTGTGTAGGCTCTTGACATATTTCCAGTTACTGTACTGTGTACCCTGCACAGTTGCACCTACAGTATAGCTACCTGAAGCCAGTTGCTTGTGTAGGCTCTTCACGTATTTCAAGTTACTGTACTGTGGACCCTGCACAGTTGCACCTACAGTATAGCTACCTGAAGCAAGGTGCTTGTGTAGGCTCTTGACGTTTTTCCAGTTACTGTATTGTGTACCCTGCACAGTTGCACCTACAGTATAGCTACCTGAAGCCAGGTGCTTGTGTAGGCTCTTGACATATTTCCAGTTAGTGTACTGTGTACCCTGCACAGTTGCACCTACAGTATAGCTACCTGAAGCCAGGTACCTGTGTAGGCTCTTGATGTATTTCAAGTTACTGTACTGTGTATCCTGCACAGTTGCACCTACAGTATAGCTACCTGAAGCCAGGTGCTTGTGTAGGCTCCTGACATAATTCCAGTTAGTGTACTGTGTACCCTGCACAGTTGCACCTACAGTATAGCTACCTGAAGCCAGGTGCTTGCGTAGGCTCTTGACTTATTTCCAGTTACTGTACTGTGTACCCTGCACAGTTGCACCTACAGTATAGCTACCTGAAGCCAGGTGCTTGTGTAGGCTGTTGACATATTTCCAGTTAGTGTATTGTATACCCTGCACAGTTGCACCTACAGTATAGCTGCCTGAAGCCAGGTGCTTGTGTAGGCTCTTGACATATTTCCAGTTACTGTACTGTGTACCCTGCACAGTTGCACCTACAGTATAGCTACCTGAAGCCAGGTGCTTGTGTAGGCTCTTCACGTATTTCAAGTTACTGTACTGTGGACCCTGCACAGTTGCACCTACAGTATAGCTACCTGAAGCAAGGTGCTTGTGTAGGCTCTTGACGTATTTCCAGTTACTGTATTGTGTACCCTGCACAGTTGCACCTACAGTATAGCTACCTGAAGCCAGGTGCTTGTGTAGGCTGTTGACATATTTCCAGTTAGTGTACTGTATACCCTGCACAGTTGCACCTACAGTATAGCTACCTGAAGCCAGGTGCTTGTGTAGGCTCGTGACATATTTCCAGTTAGTGTATTGTGTACCCTGCACAGCTGCACCTACAGTATAGCTACCTAAAGCCAGGGGCTTGTGTTGGCTCTTGACGTATTTCCAGTTAGTGTACTGTGTACCCTGCACAGTTGCACCTACAGTATAGCTTGTGTAGGCTCTTGGCGTATTACCAGTTAGTGTACTGTGTACCCTGCACAGTTGCACCTACAGTATAGCTACCTGAAGCCAGGTGCTTGTGTAGGCTCTTGACATATTTCCAGTTACTGTACTGTGTACCCTGCACAGTTGCACCTACAGTATAGCTGCCTGAAGCCAGGTGCTTGTGTAGGCTCTTGACATATTTCCAGTTACTGTACTGTGTACCCTGCACAGTTGCACCTACAGTATAGCTACCTGAAGCCAGTTGCTTGTGTAGGCTCTTCACGTATTTCAAGTTACTCTACTGTGGACCCTGCACAGTTGCACCTACAGTATAGCTACCTGAAGCAAGGTGCTTGTATAGGCTCTTGACGTATTTCCAGTTACTGTATTGTGTACCCTGCACAGTTGCACCTACAGTATAGCTACCTGAAGCCAGGTGCTTGTGTAGGCTCTTGACATATTTCCAGTTAGTGTACTGTGTACCCTGCACAGTTGCACCTACAGTATAGCTACCTGAAGCCAGGTGCTTGTGTAGGCTCTTGACATATTTCCAGTTAGTGTACTGTGTACCCTGCACAGTTGCACCTAAAATATAGCTACCTGAAGCCAGGTGCTTGTGTAGGCTCTTGACATATTTCCAGTTACTGTACTGTGTACCCTGCACAGTTGCACCTACAGTATAGCTACCTGAAGGCAGGTGCTTGTGTAGGCTCTTGACGTATTTCCAGTTACTGTACTGTGTACCCTGCACAGTTGCACCTACAGTATAGCTACCCAAAGCCAGGTGCTTGTGAAGGCTCTTGAAGTATTTCCAGTTACTGTACTTTGTACCCTGTGCAGTTGCACCTATAGTATAGCTATCTGAAGCCAGGTGCTTGTGTAGGCTCTTGATGTATTTCCAGTTACTGTACTGTGTACACTGCACAGTTGCACCTACAGTTTAGTTACCTGAAGCCATGTGCTTGTGTAGTCTCTTGACGTATTTCCAGTTAGTGTACTGTGTACCCTGCACAGGTGCACATACAGTATAGCTACCTGAAGCCAGGTGCTTGTGTAGGCTCTTGACGTATTCAAGTTACTGTACTGTGTATCCTGCACAGTTGCACCTACAGTATAGCTACCTGAAGCCAGGTGCTTGTGTAGGCTCTTGACATAATTCCAGTTAGTGTACTGTGTACCCTGCACAGTTGCACCTACAGTATAGCTACCTGAAGCCAGGTGCTTGTGTAGGCTCTTGACGTATTTCCAGTTACTGTACTGTGTACCCTGCACAGTTGCACCTACAGTATGGCTACCTGAAGCCAGGTGCTTGTGTAGGCTCGTGACATATTTCCAGTTAGTGTATTGTGTACCCTGCACAGTTGCATCTACAGTATAGCTACCTGAAGGCAGGTGCTTGTGAAGGCTCTTGAAGTATTTTCAGTTACTGTACTATGTACCCTGTGCAGTTGCACCTATAGTATAGCTATCTGAAGCCAGGTGCTTGTGTAGGCTCTTGATGTATTTCCAGTTACTGTACTGTGTACACTGCACAGTTGCACCTACAGTTTAGTTACCTGAAGCCAGGTGCTTGTGTAGTCTCTTGATGTATTTCCAGTTAGTGTACTGTGTACCCTGCACAGTTGCACATACAGTATAGCTACCTGAAGCCAGGTGCTTGTGTAGGCTCTTGACGTATTTCAAGTTACTGTACTGTGTACCCTGCACAGTTGCACCTACAGTATAGCTACCTTAAGCCAGGTGCTTGTGTAGGCTCTTGATGTATTTCCAGTTACTGTACTGTGTACCCTGCACAGTTGCACCTATAGTATAGCTACCTGAAGCCAGGTGCTTGTGTAGGCTCGTGACATATTTCCAGTTAGTGTATTGTGTACCCTGCACAGTTGCACCTACAGTATAGCTACCTAAATCCAGGTGCTTGTGTTGGCTCTTGACGTATTTCCAGTTAGTATACTGTGTACCCTGCACTGTTGCACCTACAGTATAGCTACCTGAAGCCAGGTACTTGTGTAGGCTCTTGGCGTATTACCAGTTAGTGTACTGTGTACCCTGCACAGTTGCACCTACAGTATAGCTCCCTGAAGCCAGGTGCTTGTGTAGGCTCTTGACATATTTCCAATTAGTGTACTGTGTACCCTGCACAGTTGCACCTAAAATATAGCTACCTGAAGCCAGGTGCTTGTGTAGGCTCTTGACATATTTCCAGTTACTGTACTGTGTACCCTGCACAGTTGCATCTACAGTATAGCTACCTGAAGGCAGGTGCTTGTGTAGGCTCTTGACGTATTTCCAGTTACTGTACTGTGTACCCTGCACAGTTGCACCTACAGTATAGCTACATGAAGACAAGTGCAGGTGTTCTCATACTGATAATACTTCAGGCAGGCAGCTGCAGTATAATCGGTATATATATATATATATATATATATATATATATATATATATATATATATATATATATATATATATATATATATACATCCCAGTTTTGTGCAGCTACATCTCACTGCAGGCCAATAGTATGTCTGGAAGGCCAACAAGGTGAGGCAGACAGTCACAAGCCAATAAAAGAGGGCAAGCAGGCTCTGTGTCCAGAGGCAACAGTGCTGGTTGTGGAGATGGTGCATCCTCATCAGCACATGGCCGCGGGACACACTTGGCCTTTTTTTCGGCAGCTGGCCATGTTAAGCCGCAACATGCGGAAGACTTGGTCGAGTGGATGACCAAGCCGTCCTTATCCTCCTCATCCTCTCACCCATTCTCAGGGTACTTTTAAATACTGTAGCTGCCTGCCTGTGTTATTAATAGGAGCAGAACAATGGCAAATGTCTCCAGTAGGGATTAACTTCGTGTTGGAATCGAACCCATGTTCGACTCGAACATTGGCTGTTCGATCGTTCGCCGAATTGTGAACTATATGGGCTGTTCGCGCCAAATTCGTGTGGCGCATCACGGCCCATAATTTACTGCAGCATCGCAGTGCATTGCTGGCTGATGATTGGCCAAGCATGCACTATGACCCGCATGCTTAGCCAATCACAGCGCTGTCTGAAGAGAGAGCTGTAATTGGCCAAAGCCAGGGGCTTTAGCCAATTATGGCTCAGGGGGTTTAGAACACGCCCCATATTATATAAGGCTGCTTGCACTGTAGTCCTGTGTAGTGTGTTCCGGCTTGACAGAGAGATAGACAGAGAGAGAGAGACAGTTTCATTTGATTTAAGTTAGATAGATTAGGCAGGACAGTCAGTCAGTTAGCTGCACTTACAGTGTATTGTGTATATATATGCACCCCAGATGTTATATATATATATATATATATATATATATATATATATACACACTCTATCAGTTTAGCTAGATCCGTTCCTATTATCCTCCTACTGACAGGCAGGCTTGTGTTGTTACTGTATTTACAGCTACCTGAAGAAAATTGCTGATGTTCTTTTAAACCTATTAGTACCACAGTCAGGTAGCTAGACTATTTACAGTTAGTGTAGTGCGTCCTCCTCACAGTGTTCAGCTAAAGCTACAAGTTAGTTTAGTGTGACCTCTGCACAGTGTTCAGGTAAAGCTACAAGTTAGTGTAGTGCGTCCTCCTCACAGTGTTCAGCTAAAGCTACAAGTTAGTGTAGTGCGTCCTCCTCACAGTGTTCAGCTAAAACTACAAGTTAGTGTAGTGCATCCTCTGAACAGTGTTCAGCTAAAGCTACAAGTTAGTGTAGTGCGTCCTCCTCCCAGTGTTCAGCTAAAGCTACCTGTAGAAGGTTGGTGGTGTTTTCCTGATCCTATCACTACCGCACGTAGCTCAATTATTTACATGTTAGTACAGTGCGACCTCTGCACAGTGTTCAGCTAAAACTACAAGTTAGTTTAGTGTGACCTCCTCACAGTGTTCAGCTAAAACTACAAGTTAGTGTAGTACGTCCTCCTCACAGTGTTCAGCTAAAGCTGCAAGTTAGTTTAGTGTGACCTCCTCACAGTGTTCAGCTAAAACTACAAGTTAGTGTAGTGCGTCCTCTGAACAGTGTTCAGCTAAAGCTACAAGTTAGTGTAGTGCGACCTCTGCATAGTGTTCAGCTAAAGCTACCTGTAGAAGGTTGGTGGTGTTTTCCTGATCCTATCACTACCGCAGGCAGCTAAATTATTTACACGTTAGTGCAGTGCGACCTCTGCACAGTGTTCAGCTAAAGCTACCTGCTAGAAGGTTGGTGGTGTTCTCATATTACAGGTAGGCAGTTGATTTTGCAAGCTGCAGTATCAGTATATTATATATATATATATATATATATATATATATATATATATATATATATATATATATATCCCAGCTTAGTGCAGCTACAGGCCATTAGTATGTCTGGTAGGCCAACAAGGAGAGGCAGACAGTCACAAGCCAATAAAAGAGGGCAAGCAGGCTCTGTGTCTAGAGGCAACAGTGCTGGTCGTGGAGATGGAGCATCCTCATCAGCACGTGGCTGTGGGACACGCTTGGCCTTTTTTTCGGCAGCTGCGGAAGACTTGGTTGAGTGGATGACCAAGCCGTCCTCATCCTCCTCATCCTCTCACCCATTCTCAGGGTACTTTGTCTGGCAAAGCAGCTGCCAACGCGGCCTCTTCCCTCGGCTCAATGGCATCAGTGACTCCTTCCCTAGCCCCACCATGTCCTCCTGAGGAGTCCCTCGAACTGTTTGACCACAGTGTTGGGTACATGCTCCAGGAGGATGCCCAGCGTTTAGAATGCTCTGATGATGATACTGAGCTAGATGAAGGCAGTAACGTGAGCACGGACAGAGTTGGTGCCCAAGAAGGACAGAAATCTGGCAGTCATGCTCCCCCTGCTGCAGCATACTGCCAGGTTTGCTCCAGTGATGAGGAGGGAGGGGATGATGAGGTCACTGACTCAACGTGGGTGCCTGATAGGAGAGAGGAGGAGGAGGCACATCACCAACGAGTCACGATGACCTCCAGGGGTCAGCCTAAAAAAGTCTGATGACTTATAAAAATGTTAAACAAATAAATGAGGTATGCGGGTAACCTTGTATGCACGCTCTCTCTTTCGGCACCCCACTGGTTATTTATTGCACATCCAAAGGATCACTATATATTGCACGTTTGAGCTGTCACTGGCACATATGTTGGATGTGTTTTGGACTGTGTCTGGACTTTACACGACAATATTTGCGGTCACTTTTTATGTCATTTTCATTTTTGGTTTATGAATATATGCCGCACATTCATTTGCACTGATGCGTTTGTTGCACAATTTTTGAAATATCTTATCTTGTTTATTTGTGGCTTATTGATACATGGTACACATTTATTTGCACAGATACGTTTTTTACACCTTTTCTCAATTATTTATTTTGCTTGTTTTGCACCTTTTACTTATTTATTGTGCTACACATGTTATCTAGGTATCATATGTACATGTGATAGACTTATTTGTTTTTTGTCCTATTTCTTGTCACAATACGTATGTCCGCTGTACACATATTTATGATTATATTCTATTGTGGATTACACAGGGGCACATTAGCACTTTAAGCTTCACTTTGCACATGTCACAACGTTATTATGTGTGTATGAGGCTGGTTCCCTACACACACTGTGCTGTTACAGCTTTCACATAAGGTCTATTTGATATAGGTTAGTCATTGACACACTGTTCACTGTTGGAATTCATCACAGGACACTGTGCATACAAGCGGGTTACCCGCATACCTCATTTATTTGTTTCACATTTTTATAAGCCATCAGACTTTTTTCATTTTTTGGGATTAGCGCAGCACCCATTCCTTTTAGCCTCACGAGGATGGTGAGCAGTGACAGTGCATGCATCAGTGACACTGTCCCCCTTGTCCACCTGTTGGAGCACACGCTGCGTGGAATAATGGACAGGGCACTTGAGGCAGAACAGAGGCAGGAAGAGGAGGACTTCCTTAGCTCTCAAGTCCCCCTTTATCCAGACAGTGTTCCTGCGTGCCCACCGATCACACAGGAAGAGGACGAGAAGGAGGAGGAGGAGGAGGATTGTGTCAGTATGGAGGGGGAGCCTGGCACTCAGCATCAGCAGCAGTCTTTAAGGGATCAATCCCAAGAAACACATGGACTTGTACGTGGCTGGGAGGAGGTGGCTGCGGACCATGTCGTCCTTAGTGATCCAGAGGACTCCGGACCAAATGCCTCAGCAAACCTATGCTGCATGGCCTCCCTGATTCTGCAAAGCCTGCGTAAGGATCCTTGTATTCGTGGTATCAAGGAGAAGGACCAATACTGGCTGGTAAGCCTCCTTGATCCACATTACAAGGGTAAGGTTGCAGACCTTATCTTGCCATCGCAAAGGGAGCAGAGGATGAAACATCTTCGGGTGGCCTTGCAGAAAGGTCTGTGCAACGCGTTCCCAGAGACTGGGAGGTTACAAACTCCTGTCTCTGGACAATGTGTTGCTGAGGCTTCGGTCAGTCAAAGAAGGAGCGGTGGAGAAGGTGGCCACCTGACCGATGCGTTCAGACAATTTGTTAGTCCGCAGCCCCAAGGTATGATCGGTTTGAGCACCCATCGCCAGTGTCTGTTTTACATGGTGCAGGAATACCTAGGGGCAAGATCTGACTTGGACACTTTTCCCACCGAAAATCCTCTGGGTTACTGTGTCTTGAGGATGGATCACTGGCCAGAGCTTGCACAGTATGCAATTGAGCTACTGGCCTGTCCTGCATCCAGCGTTCTTTCGGAACGCACATTCAGTGCTGCTGGAGGTTTTGTAACCGATCACAGGGTGCGTCTGTCCACCGACTCGGTCGATCGACTGACCTTCATAAAAATGAATCCGTCTTGGATCACTGCCAGCTACCAAGCACCTGATGCTGATGTAACCGAATATTTTTTTTTGAAATGTCAGATCCCTTCAAAGACTGCCTATGCTGATGCTGAGTGACTATCCGGTTATGCTGAGTAATTATCCTCTTCCTCCTCAATGATAATGCTGATAGCTTGTAAGAACATTTTTGGTTCTGGGCGCCGCCACCAGTGCTTAAGGCCCAATTTTTAAGCCCCTGTTTAACAGGGGCACGTAATTACAATTTTTGATGCAATTCTTTGCAGCAGGGCTAGTTCCTGCGCTCCAACTAGAGTATCTGTGAGGGGTTGCAGTGTTGTGGCACCAGCACCAGTGACGAAGGCCCAATTTTTCAGCCCCTGTTTAACAGGGGCGTGTAATTTCAATTTTTGATGCAATACTTTGCAGCAGGGCTCGTTCCTGCGTTCCAACTAGGGTATCTATGAGGGGTTGCAGTGTTACGGCAACAGCACCAGTGCCTAAGGCCCAATTTTTCAGTCCCTGTTTAACAGGGGCATGTAATTACAATTTTTGATGCAATACTTTGCAGCAGGGCTCGTTCCTGCGTTCCAACTAGAATATCTGTGAGGGGTTGCAGTGTTGTTGCAACAGCACCAGTGCCTAAGGCCCAATTTTTCAGTCCCTGTTTAACAGGGACATGTAATTAGAATTCTTGATCTAATATTTCCCAGCAGGGCCCGTTTCTGCACCCACCAAGATTACCTGTTAGGACTTACAGTGTTGTGGCACCAGCACCACCACCAAAGGCCCAATTTTTCAGCCCCTGTTCAACAGGGGCATGTAATTACAATTCTTGATTGAATATTTCACAGCAGGGCCCGTTTCTGCACCCACCAAGATTAACTGTGAGGACTTACAATGTTGTGGCACCAGCACCACCACCTCCAAAGGCCCAATTTTTCAGCCCCTGTTCAACAGGGGCATGTAATTACAATTCTTGATATAATATTTCACAGTAGGGCCCGTTCCAGCGCCCACCAAGAGTAACTGTGAGGACTTACAGTGTTGTGGCACCAGCACCACCACCACCATCACCAAAAGCCCAATTTTTCTGGCCCTGTTCAACAGGGGCATGTAATTACAATTCTTGATCTAATATTTCACAGCAGGGCCCTGTGAGGGCTTACGGTGTTGAGTCCACAACAACACCTAAGTCCCAAATTTCTGTTGAGTATATAGGGCAGGCCCCTACTATCAAACTTCCAACTTATAAACGACTCCTACTTGCAAACGGCAGGAGACAACAGGAAGTGAGATGAAATCTACCCCATAGGAAGGGAAATTCTCTCCTGTAAGAGTTAATATGGGAAAAACTTTTCTCCTTTCCACTGATGCTTTATCACCAATCCTTGTTTCACTAAAAACCCCAAATTTTCAAAAATAATTTGTCATTGGGACAAAAAGTGAGGTGAAATCTTCTGAAGAGGAGCACAGACAGCAAAACAAATGTCACAGGGGTGATAACCCTTCCCTATGTTTTCCAAAAAGCTTAAAACAGATTTTTTGGCTGGAGCTACACTTTAAAAATGTACCAGTTCAAAATTACAAACAGATTCTACTTAACAACAAACCTACAGTCCCTGTCTTGTTTGCACCGCCTGTATACTGCTGTTCAGAGTATATAGGGCCTGGGGGCCCCACGCCTTTCCTTTTTTTAATTTGGGTGCGGGGTTCCCCTTAATATCCATACAGGACCCAAAGGGCCTGGTAATGGACTGAAGGGGAACCCATGCCGTTTGTCTCACTGATTTTCATCCATATTGCCAGGACTCGACAATACATTAAAGCCTCAAGTTGTGTTAAATGACTTTTTTTCCTTTAAAAATGTCATTTTGTGCAGGGACTGTTCTAAGCACGGGAAACACGCGCCACTTTACAGACATACTATAGACACCCCCCAGGTACGATATTTAAAGGAATATTTCACTTTTTTTTTTTTTTTTACTTTAAGCATCATTAAAATCACTGCTCCCAAAAACACGGCCGTTTTTAAAAGTTTTTTTTGCATTGATACATGTCCCCTGGGGCAGGACCCGGGTCCCCAAACCCTTTTTAGCACAATACCATGAAAATTAGCCTTTAAAATGAGCACTTTTGATTTTGAACGTTCAAGTCCCATAGACGTCAATGGGGTTCTAACGTTCGTGTGAATTGTCGGTCCGTTCGCAGGTTTTGGTGCGAACCGAACCAGGGGGTGTTCGGCTCATACCTATTAATAACACATGTGAAATGTGATAAGCAAATAAAACAATGGCCAAGCCTATGAAGTAGAAAGAGTAACAACACTGGGGAAGCTGGTAGGGGTATAATATGTGCAGAAACGCAATCAACCATTTAAGTACGGTAAATTTCCATATATTAGAATACCTATTGAATATATTACAAAACTTTATATGGTAACAGTTCCCCCTGTTGTGGTCAAAATACAACTTGCCACACAGAAAAAAAGAAATTCTTGTTTATTTGAACATTAAATGTGCAGAATACAGCAGAAACATCAATGTGTTCATATGAGGTAATGCTATATTAACCTCCAGTCAGGCTGATAAGCTTTAGGTTAAGCTAGGTTAAATGTACCAGTATATGTGAATGCATTTCAATCTCTATAAGAATATTAACATAAACACACATACATCTGAGGATTCTTTGACAAAAGTTGTAGTTCAGCCTGCAATATACATTTTTTGAGAGGGTTACATAATATTTACAAATAACTCACTAAGCAGTATTTATAACACATCATACGGTTACATGATATTGACAAGTTACCCACAAAACCATATTTGCAGTACAATATACAGTACAAGTATGGAGTTTGTTTGTCTCTCAGCTTAAGGTCTGATCATGGTCATAAAGTGCCAAGTTTTGTCCCAGAATAAAGAGAGAGTACAGCTTGGCAACAATTAATTATATCCCCTTCTTCTTCTGTACAGTGGCTAATATAAGATACATCAGTTGGTCACTGCACCTAGCAAATGTACATGAGGCACAGCCTGATTGTAGGATCTAAATGAGGTTGCTGTTTATAACTCATGTAAGATGTGATAGGCAAACAAAAGAATGGCCAAGCCTTTGATGTAGAAAGAGTAACAACATTGGCAAAGCTGGAAGGGATATAATATGTGGAGAAACAATCTATGGTTTAAATATATTCCCATATTCCCATCAGTATATCTATTGAATATATTACACAAGCAATACTTTATATAAAAACAAGATGAGCAACTTTCTTCCAAATTAGGCGCCCATGAGCAGTGCTCTTGTTTAGTGTTATTCTGCTGGTAAATTTTTGAACACAGATGTTAAAAAATATTATATGCAGATCCTTATGCTTACAGTGTGCAGTGGAGTATTAAGACAACTGACACGTGCAGGGGAGGATCAGACAACTGACACCTCCAAAAGTGTGTCAATAATAATTTGGCAGTTGTAGCTTTTCAAGAGAAAGAATATAGAATTCACCACCACTTTCATAGGTAAGTATTATTTATCTTCTTTCCAGGGTGAAAAAAAAACGCAAGTTACAGAGTCACTTAAACTGATGGCCACAATTTTGAAATGCTTTGTGGATGTGAATGATGGACATTTGGGAAAGGTCCTGGCCACAATTTTTAATATAAGGGCATGATAACTAAAACAAACATAAAGCAAATATGTGTTTACATCCACATCTACCACAAGGATTCCAATGTGCTCATCCAATGTGCTGCAAACAGTTCTATGGGACCGTAGGCAGAACAATTAAAGGATAAGTTCACTTTTACAAAAATAAATGCACATTTTTTTGCAGGTAAATAAATATGCATTCATTTTTTTTGTTAGGAACCTGTAAAGCATTGCACCCATGATCAGCAGCCTGTGGGTGTAATGCCATGGTCCTGCAGACTGTATGTGTATCTGTTAAGGGCAGGCAGTTACACTCTGACAGGAACAACAAAACATTGGATCAGAGGGGTCCTTATATTAAACACTCTGGCAGGAAGCTCAGTGAACTACCAAGAGCATTTTTTTAGTTTGTGACAGCTAGTAGGGGGAGAAGATCCACAACTAACTGCCAAAATGGGGACTTGGGGGGGCAGTGCATTTGCAACATGCTACACCCTGAATATGGGTGTAATACTGTATGTAACATGGTACAAAAGGTGAACTTATTCTTAAAAAAAAAAAAAATATATATATATATATATATATATATATATATATATATATATATATATATATATATATATATATATATATATATATTAATATATATATATATATATATATTATATATATATATATATATATATATATATATACACTGTATATGCAAACAAAACACTGAAGGTTTTGGATTGAAAAGGCCATGGCCCATAATTATAGGCAATGACATTTAAAACGTAACTCCACTTTTATCGAGAAAAAAACATTCCCCTCTGGGTGATCTATGTACATTGCAAGGATTATAACAATCTTTGTTGCAGATTCCTACCTTTTGTTGTTCTAAAGAAAATTGTTCTAAAGAAACAAATCCCTCTGTGTTTCTCTGTGCCTCTGTACTGAGTTTGTCTAATAGAGTGGTTTCAGAATTAACTGTCAGGTGTGCAGATGATGAGCACTAATGAGGAAATCTACTAGTCCTGCATCCCTTTAGACGTGTTCCTATTGAAAGTATCTCTCCAAAAATGACATTTGTGTTGCAGGGGATGCCTGAAATCTGACTTGTATATTAGGTAGACTTCTGGGAAAATTGGTGAGCCAATCAGACAAGCAGGAAATGATGTTTCTGGGGGGTGGTCAGTACACACTCTGTGTACAGAACAACTTCAGGTAGCCATATTGCAATAAATTCTCAGAAAATTACAGTGGCTGCAGATTGAAAAGGAAAGGTAATTTTTAATAACATTCCATTGCAATATTATTAGTGCTGCAATTATATGCGCTGTATTGTTTTTTCTTTATTTGCTATTTTTTTTCCCCACAAAAGTGGAGTTACCCTTTGATTGAACATGAAACAAGACATAACACTTTTGATTACAGTATATCCTTAAATAACATAAAATACTATACTAAATACTGTATATCCAAAGTACTATTTCATATACATATATATATATATATACAGTATAACTCAGCAATTAAAGCTTGAATTTCTAAAAACAAACCACAAAATACGGTCCCCTATCAAGAGAAAGGGACAAATACCTCATAATCATAGCCATGACAAGGGAGGGTGGGTAGGAGATCTTGCTTCTTCTTTCTTCAACTGCTGAATTGCAACTTCTGGGGTAAGAGAGGTGGGAGGACCTAGAAGAGGAAGCAGAACCAGCATCCTGGGGAGGGATAGCAAGCGGAGATGAGCCGTGGTGAGATACAAGAGATTATCCAGCCACCAAGAGAGGCACTGATAAAGGCAGAGGCAGAGTGGCAGCAGTGGAGGAGGAAGCATGTGACATGGAGAGGCAGCACCACATCCATTCATCTCTGTAGGCCTCCCCAGCCCTTTCAATAAGCCTGCAGAGGACTGATTCCAGTGTAAAGAGGGATCAATTGAGGAGCAGCATGGCTAAGATCTTGCTTCTTCTTTCTTCAACTGCTGAATGCCAACTGATACTGTATTCTATTATTCAATCAGGTGATAGTTTGTGCAAATTTTTTTTGAAAAAGTAATGTGATACAACTACATCCAATTAGAGGTAATTATGCAAATGACCTTTAGACATCTAGAAAAGTCTGCCACAGTTCCATTGATGGAAGGCAGGGGGTAATTTCTTGCCCCACACTCCACCATACATTCTGCTGTAGCAGTTTTAGAAATGGCAGAACAAGGCTTAACAATTTTCATCCTTTTAATAATAGTGGTTGCTTTACATGCAACTAATTGTCTGTGTGTGCTTTTTGCTTTGGGATATACTGGTTTTGAGCAGCAGTCTAATTTCCAGCAATTTGGTATAAAACAAATGCAAAAGCTTTTTACTAACTCTTAAGGATAAGAAACTATCACCAATCATTTGTGCAACAGCCTAAAGTAGAACTAAAGGCAAAACTTGTTTTTTTTTCCATTTTGGATAGAGTAAGGATGGGTTAAAACCCCTGTAAGGTTTTTCTTTTGCCATTTGTGTCCCATTGTGGAGATTTCCCTTCATGTCCTGTTCCATAGCCAAAACAAGGAATGAGAGAAACTCACTCCAAAGTGAGGAAATACTGTGGTATCACCAGCGTCACCAGAACTAGTGCCCCATTGGAAGATTTCCCCTCTATTTCTGTTCTGGGAACCCAAAATTTTGCATTTTCTTTTACTTTCATTTTTGATGAAGACAGTTAATAGAACAAAAAGAGAGGGTGAATATCCCTAATGGGGACAAAGACAGCCCCTAATGGGGACAAAGACAGCAATAACTCAACAGGTATTTTAATCCCTCTCCATCTAAAATAAATAAATACAAAATAAAAATAAAAAGAGTTTGGCCTTTAGTTATACTTTATGGTACAATGTTGTTTATTAAGTTTTTGAAAAAAGAAAACCTAGGATAATAAGAACATAGCATAGTCTGTTAAGCCATTATGTACAAAAAGGTTGAAATGTCAAGGCATTTAAGGTAACAATAATAAATAACAAAGTAGCAAATTATAATAACCATAGGGTAGGTATGTATGAGAAAAATTAAAACAAACCAAATAGTAGAAAAAATTAAACATAAAAAAAGATGAAGCTCAGAGTAATTATCCTTCTTCCAATTATTAAGTTCTCGATCTGCGTAGCATGAAGGTGAATAAAAACAAAAATTCAGATTGGTTAAACAGTTACAGGCTAGATAATGTAAAAGGATTTAAAGAAAAATAAATATATACAATAGAAACATAAAAAGAGAGAGAGAGAAAAATAGGGGATATACTTAAGGAAAGAAGGAAGGGATGGGGGTTAGGGAAGACATGGGAAAGGGTCAAACCTGTGTGGTCACATATCATAAACAAAATGTGTCTATGTCATCTCCACTTAAAGAGAAAGAAGAGAGTGGTCGATATAAGTGATCAATATAATCTAGCCATGGGCCCCAAACCTTAAACTATTTATCAATATTTTAGTTATACTTTAAAAATCTAAGCATACAATACTGGAAAACAAAAATGAAACCAGAATTAATCTTGAAAGTCATGAAGTCATATAAAATATGTGATTAAAGGAAAAAAATAGGTGAATGATGTGGCTGATATACTAAAGGAGCTGAGATATTTCAATCAACTAATTGTGTGAATTTTCACTTTAATTATCCAATCATGCGAAAGCAACTTCCTGTTAACTTTTATTACTCAATTATTATTTGTATATGATTGTATTCATACAATTTGTTTAGTGAAGATTCTCAACTCTTATAGCAATTCAAATAAAGCATAAATGATTAATAATATTAATAGTAATAATACAAATATATTTCTGTAAAAATCCCTATATTTAGTTTGATTTGATAGTGAAAGGCTTGTTTCAAATTATAAACCAGCTAGAATATAATAGTAGGGAAAATAGATTTTACATGTAAAATATGTAGTTGAATGAGCTATATAAATAATTAGCACTGTAAAATGGCAAAAAAGATGGTTAAGAAAATTTGCAAACATGGTGAACATAAAGAAGCCTTTAGGTCATTTGAACAGTACTGTTTATTACAACCAGAAAAATAGTCTACAGTACACATAAGTTCATTGCCTGTCTGTATATTCTGCAAACACATTTTTAGTTGCAAGTACGGTACTTTAAAGCTTATATTACTAATACCTGTATTTTACCTGACTAGAATTTTTCTCTAAGTATTTACTGTAAACACAGTTTGTAACAAAATTTCCTGTAGTTAGGAACCTAATAGAAGAAAACAAACAGTCATTGCCTTACCACAAAGTGTGCAGGAGAATTCCCATATGAATTAAATTTACAAATCCACTCTCGGTAGTAACCTGATAGTTTGCCAATTAAATCAGTGCATGTACTCTCCTCCCCTGCAGATCTGTACACCTTGGAATGTAGTTAAAGTTATTGTATCAAAACCCCCGCAAATTTTTCCATAATTTAGTTTATGTATTCTGCCAATGCTGCACAAAAATGACTTAATGTCTATGGAAAAGCAAACATTCATCTTGTAAAGTTATTAACATCCTCATTTGTTAAGAACTTTTTTTTCTCTCTTCATGAAACAAAGTTTTTGCTGAGCCCATTAAAACTGTTTATAGTAAATTGTGCTCCCTCTGTGTGCAACACCTGATTTCATCTTCTGCTCTGCAAGACATGTCCCATGATGCTTTGCACAAACTGCTTGACTCAGCCAAAATAGTACCTAGCTGTTTCAGCACAGAACATCTGGTATATAGTGTTATTTCTTCAATTGCTCCTTTTAAATAACTGTGGAATATCAGACACTTCTGTGAAATTGTTTTAAGTCATTGATGCATTGAGTTACTCAAGTTCAATAACCTTCTCTATGTTTTTTTTAACAAGTGATATTGTTTTTCTATTTTATATTAACTATACAAATAAAGACCAAGGGAATTGGAATTTTAACAATAATTCTTGTTAAACCTTCACTATCTTTTTTTGTAGAATTCTCCATTATTATTACAAGTAAGTGATATATGATAGTTACATTCATGTAACACATTTTAAAGGTGTGAAATTATAAATGTCCAATGAACCTTAAACACAATATGCGTTATAGAAAAGAGCTAATATTGAAATATGCAGAGATTTAGATTTAAAGGTCTCAAAAAATAGAAAAAAAATGAAAAATCTGTTAATTTAGTAATATTTTACAAACAACAGACTTAATGATGAATACTCCCACTGAAGGTCATTGCAGGTTTGTAACTAGAAGGTACCTACAGCAGCAACATTTTAGGAGAATAGTTTTTTTTTATATTTAAATAATCTTTATTCGTTTTCTTCAGTTACAATTTGTGATTTTTAAAAATATAAAAAATAGCCACATTAAAAATAATACAGGATACAATTGAGAACATTTCACGGTATTTACCCCTTAACCCCCCTATTTGATTTGCTACTCCCTTTTATCCCTTCCCTCCCCTCTTTACATATATTCTGGGTCATACTTTCTCCTGCTCCTGTATATTAATTTCCACAGGGCCTTCCATAGCCTTTCTTTTAATGCTTTACATAGGATATCCCATCTTCTCCAACCAGGGTTTCCACATCTTTTTAAATTCTTTAATATTTCTTCTCCTTATATACACTATTTTCTCTCTCCATATCATCTCTGTTACTATGCTGACCCATTCTCTTACCATTGGGGGTTTTTTTGCTTGCCATCTTTGTGCTATTAATTTTCTTGCTTGAAAAAGACACCTCAGCACTGCTTTAGTTACACCGGGCATACCATCTATTCCCTCACCCAAGCCCAAGATGCAGAGTCTGGGATCCATCTCCAGTTTAGACCTATATATCATGTTTATTGTTTCAAGGATCTCTGACCAATAGCGAAACAACTTAGGGCACCTCCATATAATATGCAGCAAATCCCCTGTGTCCTGACATCGAGGGCACCCCGAATCTACTCTCCATCCAAATTCAAACATTCTCTTAGGTGTATAGTATTTCCTGTGAACCAGCATCAAAAATGAAACATTCTGTGTGGGCGAGACCGACACTAAGTGTCCTCTCTCTAATACCTTCCTCCATTGGCCGTCTGATATTGCCCCTAGATACTCCTCCCGTTTCCCCCTACTCTTAAGGGATTCAGGGCTCTCAACACTTTCTCCACATAAATCTAAATATATGTCAGATATAAATCCCTTACTCTTTTCAGGGCCAGCGATTTTTTGATACAAATGAGTATTCCATCAGACCGGGCCTTGTTCCTCAAACTGGGCATTTAAAGCATGTCTAATTTGTAAGTATTTATAGAATGTATGTTTAGGTATATCATATTCCTCTCTCAATGCAGTGAATGTTTTTTAACGTTCTTCCCTCGTACAGCTGGACCAACCTACCTATTCCTTTCCTTTCCCATTCTTTAATCCTCCCTATCTTCTCCAGTTCCCGCAGATTTTTATTCTCCCAGAGGGGAGTTTTTTCTGTCACCCCACCTTGTCCCCTAAGTGATTTAACTGCTTTCCATGTTTTTATGGCTAGTCCTACTGTGGGTGTTTTACTAAGAAAGGAATTAGCCTCCAATACCTCCACTACTGATTTATGTGGATTCCCAAATATCATTAATTCCCTATTTATACCTCCTTCTGGTTCTCTATTCCCTTTTAGATGTTGAAGTTGGGTTGCCAAAAAGTAACTTCGTGGGTGCAGTACCGCCATGCCCCCCTCCCTTGTTGATAGCTGTAGGGTTTGTCGACTTATCCTGGGTTGGCCACCTTTCCATATTAAACCATTAAATAGAGAATCAATTTTTTTAAACCATTTCCTATGTATCCAAGTCGGAGAATTATGCAATACATACAATAATTGTGGCAGCCACACCATTTTAATCAGATTGCATCTCCCTGCGACCGATAAAGGAAGTCGCTGCCAGATTTCTATTTTACTTTTAAATTTAGTCAAAAGGGGGACTGTGTTGTTATCTATAAATTTATTTGGGCCTCTAGATATATATATTCCCAGATATTTCATTGTTTCAACTACTTCCACTTGGGGGCTACCGGAAGACATTTGGTTCCCAATGGGGTCCACTGACATAAGCGCTGATTTTTCCCAGTTTATAACTAAACCAGAGAGTCTTCCAAAGTCTCTGAAAATACACATCGCCTGCTTTAATGATTGCTCTGTGTCTCCTAGGAAGAGGAGAACATCGTCTGCATATAATGCGATTCTATCCTCCCCTATTGTTCTCCTGAACCCAGCCATGTTTGTGTTTGATCTTATTGCAATAGCCAAAGGCTCCATTGCCAGAGCCAAAAGCAGCGGTGACAGTGGGCACCCCTGTATCGTACCCCTCTCCAATTGGATCTTACCTGAGTAATCATTGTTAACTCTGATTTTTGTGCTAGGTGCATTATATAGTATTTTTATCCACCTAATAAACAAGGGGCCAAAACCAAATTCTTTCAGTACTCGCCATATATATTCCCATTCTAGGCTATCAAAAGCCTTAACCACATCTAGTGACATTACTGCTCTGTCTCCAGTGTTATCTGTTGATATCTGTAGGTTAAGGAATACCCTCCTAATATTCATGCAAGTTGATCTGCTAGGGATAAACCCTGTTTGATCTCAGTGTATCAGTTTGGATATTACCTTATTTAACCTAGCTGCCATTATTTTAGCCAGTATCTTAGCATCCGAACAGAGTAGGGAAATGGGTGTATAGGAAGTAGTTTCCAACGGGTCCTTCCCTCTTTATGCAAAACTATTATCGTTGCTTCAGTCATAGAAGTGGGCAGCTTCCCCTCCACCTCCACCCAGTTCAGCACTTTAAGAAACTCCGGGAGCAGTATTTCCCCATAATATTTATATGTTTCTACTGGGGGACCATCTGGTCCAGGGGATTTCTGATTGGCCATCTCTGTCACAGCGAACTGTATTTCTTCAAGGGTTATTGGGGCTTCCATTCCTTCTTTATCTACTTCTATAAGGGAAGGTATCTCTATTTTCCCAAAAAAATAGTCCAGTTCCTCTCCTCCCACAGTCCCCTGTGACCTATACAGATTTTCATAATATCGTCTAAACGTATTTGTGATCTCTGATACCCGGGAGGTAATTTCTCCCCTCCCCGTCCTGATCGCCGGGACTGCAGAGGGGGAGGAATTTGTTCTCACCAAGTGAGCTAACATTCGTCCCACGTTTTCTCCCTCTCCAAAAGCGACTTGCTTCTGGAATAATCGTTTATTCTCAGATTTCCTGGTCACAACCACTTTATATTCCTCTTGCTTATTTAACCATATTCTTTGTTTCTCTGGGGAGGGGGCTTCCACATATTCCTTTTCTGCATTTACCAATTCCTTCCTGATCTTATTCTCCCATTCCCTAGATGTATTTTAATTCTTGCCACCTGCTGTGTACATATACCCCTGATAAATGCCTTCAGTGTGTCCCACATCACTCCCCTCGTCACTGTGCCCACATTAAATTCTATAAACTCTTTTATTTTGCATAATATCTCTTCTGTATTCCCCATTAACTCAAACCAGAGAGGATTCATTTTCCATAACCCTAATGTTTTGTTCCCTTCTAAGTTCACCAAAACCATCACTAATGAATGGTCAGACACCCCCCTGGGATAGTATGCTATATCTACCTGGGATGCTTCCTCATTACCTAGAACCAGATCTATCCTGGAAAGTGTAGAGTAAGTGCTTAAAAGGCATGAATATTGTAGCGTATTTGGGTTCCTCATTCTCCACATATCAAATAATCCAGCTTCCTGTAAAAACTGATACAACCTGCTCTCAGAGCTGTACTGCCCCTGTTTTACTAATGGGAACCTATCCAATTTTTTATCTATAACCTCATTAAAGTCCCCTAATGCTATAATGGGTATCCCCGTTTTATCCATCATGAATTCAATTAATCTATACAGGACTTCTAATTTATAGGGTGGAGGAATGTAAATATTTGCAAGAACATATTCCCTATTTTCAATAATACAGTGGAGAAAGATATAGCGTCCCAGCTCATCTATGCTGATCTGCCTGCAGGTGAACACCACACCTCTCTTAATCAGCACTGTTACTCCTCTTGAATAAGAGGAGTGCACTGAATGATATTGAAATTTAAACCTTGTATTTCCAACCTTCAGCTTAGTTTCTTTGGTTAAATGTGTCTCCTGCAGGCAGACCAGCCCTATCTCGTGTGTCTCTAAAGCGTCAAAGATTGCTGCTCTCTTTGCTGGATTACCCATCCCACGGACATTCCAAGAGCCAATTTTTAATACTCTAGATTGCATTATGAGTCAAACAAAAGAAGGAAAAAACAGAAGACAAAAAAAAACAAAACAAAAAAAAAATGAAAAAAATGAAAAACCCTGTGCACACACACAAAAAAAACTATTTCTCTTGTCCATAAACATCCCCTTATGCCTAACGCAATCCAGTATACCTGCATTCCATTTTGTACACCAGTTTGTGTCATTACTCCTGTATGTGCTCTATGTACAAGCATACTCATCCATTTTCCTCTTGAAAGTGTTTTATGTGCATAATTTATCATTAATATTGTGTTTATATTTAATTCTGTGCTTTCCTCCTACTATTTTAAAGATTATATTTTCCTGAAGATACCTATGTGCATATTTTATCAATACTTTTGTGCTTTCCCATTCATATCCTCTTGTTAATTTAGCTATAAAAATTATATCTTCTTTCTGACCCTTCCATAACCTTAATATGTACCCATTGTAATACCTTACTACCCTCCCCACCTCTATTCTCCCCCCCCTCCCTCCTTACACCTATCTAGGTAATCCCTTAGGGCTTTTTTTGTGATTGGCACAAACACACTCCCACTCTCCTCTTCACCAACTCCCATGACTCTCCCTCCCCCCCATCCCCCAACAAATTTTATTTTGATACATTTTCCATACATTCATTAGACTGTGTGTCTCCCTCCACCCTCCAAACAATATGCATTTTACTTTTCCCGCTAAACCTCAATATGACCCATCTTTGAGCTATGTATTTAAACGTCTTGCTAATTGGTCCTTTTTGTCCTCCAGCCATATTATTGCTCCCTCAGGGGAGTCAAAAAACTGAGTCGCTCCCAGAGCTACCACTCGTAGCCGAGCTGGATATAATAATGCATAGGTAACCTCGAATTTTTGAAGACTGCGCTTAATTTCCGTGAACCCCGCTCTGCGCTTCTGCAGGTCTGGTGAGAAGTCGGGGTACATCGACATCTTAGCTCCGCCATAAAAGGTATTGCCCACCTCCCTCCCCTTACGCAGCAGAGTTACTTTATCCTTATAATTTAAAAAATTCATTAACATTGGTCTAGGGTATCCTCCTGATGGTGGGAGTTTAAAGGGGACTCTATGCGCTCTTTCGATCGAAAACTGTTGCAAAAATGTTTCTCTTCCAAATAACTCAATGAACCATTTTTCCAGAAATTCTATTGGATTAGGCCCCTCACTCTTTTCCGGGAGTCCCACCAACCTCACATTGTCCCTGCGAAGCCTGTTTTCCATCTTATCCAAATATCCAACAAACTTGCCCATTTCATCTGTCAAAAATTTTACTTCTTGTTTTGCTGGATATATTTCATCCTCTATCTGTCTTATTCTCCCTTCCACAACAGTTATTCTCTCAGGAGTTTTTTGAAGATCATGCCGTACCAACGACAGTTCCACTTTGAAGCCCTTAATTTGTTCGCATAGCTCCCCCAATGACTGCTTGCATACATTGACCGCCAGTAATATATCATTTAAAGTGGGGGTTTCCTCAACAGGGGGGCTGTTAAGGAGATTGGTACTACATTTTCTACCAGAGCTGTACTTTTATCGCCTATATTTTTGGCTACTGCATTTACCGTTTGGCCTTGACTTTTCCTGTCCATTGGCGCTTTGGTCTGGGACAGTTTAGTGTTCATTGTCTGGTTTATTTTTCTGCTAGAACACAGAGATAAGGATGAGTGAATTGAAAATTAGTGTCCACCTTGAATCTGGCCAATTTGTTGGTGGTGCATGCTCACCAATAATGAGTGACCCATGTAACTGCCATTCACACCATTTTGCAACCATGTTGTATGTAAATGGCCCATGATCCATATCAATTTAGCTGAACTAAGACACAACTTGCTCACTTATTACAGAAACCAGATAATTCTAATATACAACATTTTCTCTGATGGATCCACTTATAATAATTATATATGTTATGTTGTAAATTTACTCTTTTATCTGGGATAAATCACAAATTGCATAACCCACTTTCATTTTCAGTTTAGATTATTGGTACATGCTCTGACATTATTGGTCTCTTGACCACAGTGATTGGAAGTGGACCAGACCCCTGAGGGAAAATGTAATAGTTTGGCTATGCATTGTTTTGAAATGTTTGTGTACTAGAAATGTTAACATTTGCCTCATCTGTCCACCAAGCATTATTAAATCAGCTCTGTAGAACACCCAGATGCCTTTTAGTAAACTTTAGTTGAGAAGCTTTCTTCCATGTTAACCTTCCATGAATAGTATTCTTTTGTCTTTTGTAGAATACTGGAAGAGGTCTTTAAACCCATTGGAATGGAATCAAATCTAGGACGCTCTACCATATTACATACACTCAAAAGCATTATAGGGTAGCTATAAGTTATTATTACTCTGATACCTGGTGCCCCCGAGCTTGGCCAGATTTATCACTGGGGTCTCTCCTTATTGTTTTTAGGGTTGCACAGATTGTCCAAAAACCAGGCTAAATTTGATTGTTTTTTTTTTCAATTGATATGTATGATTTTGAGCAAAAGCCCCTGGAAGGATCTGTGGGAGGCTTTGCTAAACTGAAAAACAAAGGGATCCAGGGATGCACCAGCTTTTAATTTAGATGTACTGCTTTTTTATTCACAGCTGCTAAGCAAACCTTAGCAAAAGCAAGAAAATCAGCTATACCATTGGTACAAAATGTTAAACAAGTGATGTCTTTGTACCTAATAAATGGTAAATGCGTATAATTCACTTATCACATTTCAAAAGGTCTGGAGACCATGGATAATGTACTTCAACTTTTGCTCACATGTTGCTCACTATCTGATATGCTTTAGAGCCTGTAATTGGCAAGTTTGCACCACCCAGGGTTTCCCTCCCCTTTCCTTTTCTCCCGTTTCCTTTCCCTACCCTTCTTTCCAACTCCTCTCATCTCCTCGCTCTTTTAACAATTTTTTTACTTCCCTCAACTTCTATATCCTGATTCTTTCCTTCTCTCTCTTCTCTATTACCTATTATCATTTATGTCCTTGGTAAAGCAGCTGGTCCACAACATGCAGAACCATTGGCTCTGATACCCAGGCCCTTACCAACCCTAGGTGTGCAATTTTTCATGGTTTGGCATGGTATTTCCACTAATGATATGTGCACTCCATATATCCTATTGTTAAAACCTGTCATGCTCATGCTCAAAGGAAATATAACCAGTGTATTTAAGTGCCTTGTTCAATTTTGTAAAACTCAATAAAAACCTATTGTAACAGAACAGTACTCTTGTTATTCTGATGGTAAACAAAGATGTTAAAAATTGCAAAATATACCTTCAGATCCATATCCTTACTGATATAGTAGCTTCTGGGAGAAATCACAACATGCAGTGGGGGATCAGACATCTGACACATCCAAAAGTGTGTGAAATGATAAAGATAATTGGGCAGCTGTAGATTTTTTGGATGGGATTTACTGCCACCTGGATAGATAAGTATTTTTTTTTTTTCAGTGGGCAGTATTAAAAAATATATTTTCAAGTGACAGAGTTACTTAAACTTATGACCACAATTTTAAAGTGTTTTGTTGGTGTAATTAACCACTTCCCACTCCGGCCTAAAGCAGATTGACGGCTGGGCGGCGGTTCAGTTATCCTGACTGTGTGTCATATGACGTCCAGCAGGATAACACCCGTGGGGGTGCGCATCGCGGTGATCGGTGGAGCAGCGTGTCAATCTGACACACCGTTCCACTGATCTTGGTAAAGAGCCTCCGGAAGAGGCTCTTTATCACGTGATCAGCCGTGTCCAATCACGGTTGATCACAATGTCAATACAAAGAGCTGTTAATCGGCTTTTCCTCACTAGCGTCTGACAGACGCGAGTAGAGGAGAGACAATCGGCGGCTCTCCTGACAGGGGGGGTCTACGCTGATTGTTTATCAGCGCAGCCCCCCTCAGATGACCACACTGGACCAACAGGGACACCACTAGGACCACCAGGGAAGGGGGCAACATGTGGATTGCCAGGTATGTACCCCATGGCCATCCACATGTGCCCAATGTGCCCAGTCTGTGCTCAATCTGTGCCAATCAGTGCCAACAAATGGGCAATGATTGGCACCATTATATTTCAGTGATGCCCAGCAATGCCACCCATTAGTGTCATCAGTGCCACCAATTAGTGTCATCAGTGCCACCAATCAGTGCCCATCGGTGCCACCTGTCTGTGCCCATCAGTGCCCACCTATCAGTGCCCATCAGTGCCCATCCATGCCACCTATCAGTGTCACCCATAAGTACCAGTGCCACCCATAAGTACCCATCAATGCCACCTACGAGTGCCCATCAGTGCCACCAATGAGTGCCCATCGGTGCCACCTATGAGTGCCCATCAGTGACGCATACCAGTGCCACCTATCAGTGCCCATCAGTGCCACCTATAAGTGCCCATCAGTGCCGCCTATCAGTGCCCATCATCAGTGCCCGTCAGTGCCACCTCATCAGTGCCACCTCATTGGTGCCACCTCATTGGTGCCCATCAGTGCCGCCATATCAGTGCCCGTCATTGAAAAAGAAAACGTACTTATTTAGAAAAATTTTTAACAGAAACAAAGAAAAACTTGTTTTTTTTCAAAATTTTCGGTCTCTTTTTATTTGTTGCGCAAAAAATAAAAACTACAGAGGTCAAATACCACCAAAAGAAAACTATATTTGTGGGAACAAAATGATAAAAAAAATAGTTTGGGTACAGTGTTGTATGACCGTGCAATTGTCATTCAAATTGCGACAGCGCTGAAAGCTGAAAATTGGCCTGTGTCTAAGTGCATGGTATTGAAGTGGTTAATGGTCACTTGGCCATCAATTACTGGTTTGCAATGAGAAACATAGATTACAGCCATCAATAATGTGATTCTGTGAGCTGGCAAAAATGTAACCTGTTTGGTGTTTGAACAGCCAGCTGCCAGATGGTGCTGTGGAACAGACACGAGTGTGTGGTTAATGGACACTTTTGTATCACAACTCACTTGTTGGCTTATAATGCGTATACACCCATGGGATATTTTGATATCTGCCTCTATGATTAAGCCCTACATGAGTGAAACATGTTAGTTAAACATGCTAGATGGGCTTTCCTGATGGGTGGAGAGCCAGCTGAAGTCATTTTGTGATCATTTGTTTTGTCATTTACTACATTGGCATGTAGTCCTGGGAAAGATTTTGACATCTCATCCAGTAGGCTTAAAGTGGTTGTAAACCCATCATTATTATTTTTTTTAAAATAACAAACATGTTATACTTACCTGCTCCGTGCAATGGTTTTTCACAGAGCAACCCGGTCCCCCTCTTCTCGGGACCCCCGACCCCCTATGCCAAGTGTCCACCATAGCAAGCTGCTTGCTATAGGAGCAGAAGTGCGGGCTTGCTCTCAAGCCAGTTCTGTGTGTCCATAGTCATAGAGAGCGTGTCTCAGCCCCACCCCCTTTCCTTCTTTACTGGCTTTGATTGATAGTAGCAAAAGCCAATGGCTCTCACTGCTGTCTCTGAGCCTATGAGGAGGAAGAGAGCCGAGAGAGCCGCTGCTCTCCTGCACAGCTCTGGATCAAGATCTGGCTCAGGTAAATATAGGGGGGCTGGGGGGAGGATCTGCCCTCAAAAGGTTTTTTACCTTATAGGCTAAGTTGATCTTTTTTTTTCTAAATTCTAGCTTCCATATCTACCAGTGTACCATTAAAGGATAAGTTCACCTTTGGGAACATGTTACATGTTACACCCGTTTAAAGAATGGAACATGTAACATGTTCCCAATGCTGCAGTCACTGTCTGATCTCCACCACCGACTCCCTGTGACAGCAGTACAGGGAGAAGTTCCCTGTACTAGCTGAATGAATGAGGAGGCCCACTCGACCTCATCATTCATTCACACAGCTCTGTGTGTGAATGAAGTACAAGCTGTCGGCTTTTAGTTCTCAATAAACTACAATGGTGCTATTGAGCGCTGTGGTAGTTCTTCCTGTCAGTGTATCTGCTTGCCCGTACAGGATACTGGCACACAGATACATTGGCAGATCTACTGGAGACCTGCATGGCACCGGCGATCTGCTGATCGCTGGTGCAATGCTTTACAGGCTCAAAAAAAATGCACATATTTTACCTGCAAAAAAATGTGCATTTATTTTTTTTTTAAAGTGAACTTATCCTCTAATAAACTTCTACTGCACAAAAGAAAAATCTTTCTCTGTCTTTTAGGACAAGCATTACCTCAGCCTCGTCTCCTGTAGAAAACTTTATTACCCATCCTGAAATCTGGTATTTGGGATGAAAAAATTGTTACAGGGAAGTAGTTCACCAGCTGACTTTATTAACCTCCTCACGCCCTCGCTATAGCCGAAAGATGGCTAC
This sequence comes from Lithobates clamitans, assembly GCA_037952925.1. Taxonomy (NCBI): domain Eukaryota; kingdom Metazoa; phylum Chordata; class Amphibia; order Anura; family Ranidae; genus Lithobates; species Lithobates clamitans. The sequence goes on along the minus strand of JBBGZY010000323.1, from coordinate 9,712,654 downwards.
AGCGCAGGCCTAAATTGCCAGGAGGGCGTCCATGTACATCCTCCCGTGCATGAGCTGCCTGCGCACTCCCTTCGGGCTGCACGCATTGCACTCTGTGATCAGTGAGTCAATGAGACTATCAGTGCAGCCTCATCAGTGCCTCCCGATCAATGCCCACCAGTGCCACCTCATCAGTGCCCATAAGTGCCAACTATCAGTGCTCATCAGTGCTGCCTTATCAGTGCACATTAGTGCAGCTTATCAGTGCTGCCTCATCAGTGCACATCAATGAAGTAGACAATTTCAAAACTTTTTTTGTTTAGCAAGGAAAAAGGAAAATTTATTATCAAATACTTACCGTAATTTTCCTTTCCTGATGGACTCCATGGCAGCCTACGTGTGGGTTAACCCCGCCTCCTCTCCAATGCTATAGGACCCCATTCCCATAAAAGAGTACTCACCACTAGCTACTGCGTTCCGTAACTAGCCTACTCTATGACCAATGGGTGGGAACTCCGTCTGCCATGGAGTCCATCAGGAAAGGAAAATTACGGTAAGTATTTGATAATAAATTTTCCTTTTTCCTGACAGACTCCATGGCAGCCTACGTGTGGGAAATAACTAGCCGACCACACGGGTGGGTATGTTGAGTCAAACCAAAAATTTTAATTTGCCCTATCAACCGATAGGATTCTCAAAGCAAAGTTTACAGAGGACAATGAAGCAGGCTCAATACAATAGTGAGACATGAAAGTATTGATAGAGGCCCACGAGGCCGCCTTGCATATGGTGTCCGGGGCCACATGTCGAGCTGCCGCCCATGAAGCCGCCATTCCCCTGGTGGAGTGAGCTGTCACCGCCTGTGGAGGAGCCAAGCCCTTCGCCCTGTATGCTTGTTGAATAGTCTGAACAATCCAAGTAGCGAGTGTTCTAATCAAAGCTTTTTTCCCTTTATTGCTTCCTGAGTGTAAAATAAATAAATGGTCAGAACGTCTGAAGGGAGAAGTTATTGTCAGGTATTCTTTAATTGCTTCCCCTACATCCAGAGGATGAATTTCGGAAGATCCTGGAGACTTAAACGTGGGAAGGACTATTTCTTGATTATCATGGAACACTGAGGACACTTTTGGATTTAAACCCAGCATAGGGACGAGTACTACCCGGTCCGGGAAGAACGTCAGGAAGGGTTCTTCACAACCCAGAGAGCAAATCTCAGAGACCCTTTTTGCCGATGTGACGGCTACTAAAAAGACCACCTTTGCTGAGAAGTCCTTAATAGAGAGCGGGGAAGGCCCGCTAGTACTGAGTCCCGAGATTGAATCCAGAACTAGTGGCAGATCCCATTTGGGGAACCTGGATTTTCTTTGGGGCTTAAGCCTTGAAGCGCCACGAAAGAATTGCCGGATTAACGGATTATTTGCCCAAGAGGACCCTGAGAAGGCAAACAGTGCAGATACTTGGACTCTAAGCGAGCTGATGGATAATGGTAGGTCTAAACCTGTTTGAAGGAAGCTGAGGACGTCTTGCACCTCCGGGTGTCTACAAGACCTGCCGTTAGAAGAGCAGAAATCCACAAACTTGGACCAGATCCTACTGTAGACTTTATTCGTGCTAGGTCTTCTTGAGCTCATAAGAGTTGAGATCACTGAGGGAGCGCAACCAAGCGAGATTAGCCTCTCCCTCTCAAGAACCAGACCATCAGTCTCGGTACTGCCGGGCATGGGTGCAGAACTGACCCCTGAGAAAGAAGGTCCGGCCTGAGAGGGAGAGGCACCGGGTCCCTGAAGCTGAGCTGGACAAGGAGAGGGAACCATGGCCGGTTCGGCCAGTATGGAGCTATCATCAACACTTCGGCTGTTTCCGAACTGAGCCTCTGCAGGAACCTCAGGATGACTGGAAGCGGTGGAAAGGCATAGGCCTTGTTGAATCTCCAGAGATCCGTCAGTGCGTCCGACCCGAGAGCCTGGCTGCAATGACCTCTGGCATAATATTTCTTCAACTTGCAGTTGTGGCGTGAGGCGAATAGATCCACCTCGGGTTCGATCCCCAGTGATGAGACCCATCTGAATGTCTCCATATTCAGGGACCACTCGTTGTTGTCCAGCTTGGTGCGAGAAAGGAAGTCTGCTTGGGTATTTTGGACCCCTGGGACAAACACTGCCGAGATATTGCATAGGTTCTTCTGTGCCCAGGAAAGGATGGGCTCGACTTCCCGAAGGAGATTGAGGCTCCGGGTACCCCCCTGCCTCTTCACATAGGCGACTGCCGTTGTGTTGTCCATTCTTAGCAATACTGAGTTCCCTTTCAGTAGGTGAGAGAAGGACTGCAGTGCACACCAGGCCGCTCTGATCTCTAGGACGTTCGAACCCGGGACTGGCAGGCATGGATCCCATTTGCCCTGTGCAAGATTCGAACTGCAGAGGGCTCCCCAGCCCGTCCCGCTGGCATCAGTCGTAACCGTGATCCAGGCGATGGGAGCAATGGAATGACATGTCAGTAAGTTCTTGCGTTGGAGCCACCAGAAGAGGCTGTTTCTCATTGATGATGTCACCCGGATGACCTGATTCTTGTCCCCTGTTTCCCATTGCTGCAGGAACCCTGACTGGAAGGGACGTAATCTCCACAAGGCCCATTTGACCATGGGAGTCGTGGAGACCATCGTGCCGATGATTATTAGACACTGAGAGGCCTTCAGGTGTGAGGTATGTAGAGCCCGAGCAATTCTGTCCCGGACCACCGGAACTTTCTGTAGTGGAAGAGAAATAGTGCTCCTTACGGTGTCGAACTGTGCTCCCAGATATATTAGGCGTTGAGTCGGAATTAGGTGGCTCTTTGCAAGATTCAGAAGCCACCCGAAGCTGGATAGAGTGGAGATCACCTGCTCCCGGTGGGCCAGCAGCTGATCCCTGCTTTGAGATAGAACCAGGAGGTCGTCGAGGTAGTGGTAGAGCCGCACCCCCTTTAACCTTATGAGGGCCACCGTGGCTAAGAGGATCTTTGAGAAGACCCGGGGGGAGGTTGTCAACCCGAAGGGGAGGCAAATAAACTGCAGATGCTCCTGCCCTACTTGGAAACGTAGGTACTTGTGAAGCCGCTCCTCTACTGGGACGTGGAAGTAAGCGTCCTTCAAATCGATGGAAATCATCCAATCGTTTGGCTGAATGGCTTGCTGAATGGTCGACAGAGATTCCATCTTGAACTTTCCTTGCTCTATAAACTCGTTCAGGTAGGTCAGGTCTATGACCGGGCGCCAAGAGCCACTCTTTTTTCGAACTAAGAAAAGGGGAGAATATACCCCCTGAAACCATTCGTCCCTGGGGACATGTACGACTGCTCCTTGAGACTTCAGAAGGTCCACATAGGACAGAAGAGCTTTCCTTTGATCTTCCGACCGGGGAAGAAGAGTGGAGACAAATCTGGGGGGAGGAATATTGGAAAAGGTCCATCTGTGACCTGTTGAAACTGTTCTTATCACCCAAAAGTCCGAGATCGAGGCCACCCAGACATGCCGGAAGAGGCTTAGCCATGCCCCTACCCGACCCGCCTGGGCGGGCGTAATCTCAAAAGGACTTTGCCTGCTCACGACCACTGGATGTCTGGCCTTTAGCGGACTTGCGAAAGGAAGCTTGACCTCTGCTCCAGTTCTTCCTGAAGTCCCTGCCGGGCTTGTAAGAGCGAGCTTCCCTGGAGCGCTCTGGGGAACGTCTTCTAAACTGAGGTTTCTTCCGCCCAAGAAGGCGTCTGTCCTGGGGAAGGAAGCCCGACTTGCCACCCGTAGCACGTGATATGGCATCATCGAGTTTATTGCCAAACAGTGAGGATCCCTCGAAGGGAATTTTACACCAGGCCTGCTTGGAAATAGGGTCAGCAAGCCAAGGACGTAACCATAATGCCCGTTTGGCCGTGACTGACGATAGCATAACTCGCGCCAACAGGCGTATCAAATCAATGGATGCCTCCCCCAAGAAGACTGCCGCTAGCTTTAATTCTGCGGCCGCTGAACTTCCCGCCAGTTCTTCCGAAATTCCCTTAAGGAAGGAATCCACATTCTCCGCCCAAGCCTCCATGGCTTTTGACATGGCTGCCAGAGCAAATGCTGGTTTACAGGCCGTGCCTGCCAACCCATAGATTCTCTTCAGATCCTGGTCAATCCTTCTCTCGAGACCATCCTTGAAGGATACCGTATCCTCCAGGGGAAGAGTGACATGTTTAGCCAGCCGCATCAGGGCAGCGTCTACAAGGGGAGCATTCTCTAGGTATTTCACCTCTTCTGACTTGAAGGGGTACAATCTGGAGGTTTTGTTAACCATAGAGGATTTCCTATCCGTTTTGCTCCATTCCTCATCTATAATATCTTTCAGCTCTGAAAGGAGCAGAAAGTTTGAACGTTCTTTTCCGAGGTGTTTGAAGAATTTCTTCTGCTTGGCCGGGGGAGTAGCGGGATCCTCCCATTTAAGGGCCTCTTTGATTGCTTTAATTAAAGGTGACACCATGTTGAAGTCAAAGCCTCCGATTTCCTCTTCCTCCCGAAGATCATCATCTGAGGAATCAAGAGAGGCCGCATAAGGCTGGGAGGTGCCCGGATCTTCACGGGCCTCATCAGCCGGGGGGCCAGACAGCACCGTAGACTGGCTCAGCGTGTGGGGTGAATCCAACTCTTTCAGGGATTGCTGTACCACACGTTTAACTAGAGATTCCAAATGCTGGGTCTCTGTTTCCTTTTCCCTGACCGCCCGGGCATAGCACCGGTCACATAGTGATTTGCCCTCCGGAACTCTTGTTCCACATCCCCAGCAGGCTCTACGATCAGAGCGGCTGTCATGGCGGTGGGAGCGGTGTCTGGAGGAGGAATGAGATCGTCTCCTCTGGTGGTGGTCTCCAGAAGCAGAGTCTCGTCTGGATCTTGAAGGAGACTGGCGTTGTGGCCTGGCAAGGTCTTTAACATTCTGGACCGGAATCTGAGGGTCCGATCTAGAAGGGCTGGAAAAAAGCACAATAGGGAAGGGAAAATGATGGGACCGTCATCAGAAAACGCATATACCATGCGACTGACCTTCCACCCCTCCCCTCTTAAGCACATACCTTGTGCGAGAGGGCTGGCCACTTAAAGGCGGTGAACTATCCATAGTTTGCTTCTTCTATAAGAAGTGCGATACAATGCAGCTGGTCTGCAAAAAAGAGAGAAAAAATGGCCTAGATGGGCCAACAAACCAGTAAGAAGGAGTCCGTTGCCCCTAAAGAGTCACAACATCTCATCATATATCAAGAAGAAAATTCATTTATATATTTTTTTTATTTTTTTTTTATTTTTTTTAATTTATTTTATATTATATTATTTCCCCTTTTTTTTTTTTTTTTTAAACTTTGAATATAAAAAATATATATATTTTTGGTTGTTTTTTTTTTTTTTTTTTACAAGTATATGCATTTCTACATTTCCACGCACAAAGTATACCAAAGTGCTCAAAACACTCACCTAAAGTTGACCAGTGCTGGGCATGGGGAAGACCGCTGCACTCCCGTTCACTGCGAGGGAAATCCCACTGTGAGGGAGTCTCAGAGCGGCATTTAAAGCTCCCCGCCCGTGACGTCACCGTCCATGACGCGCCTGCGCCATGGGTCAGAGATCGTACCGCGCACGCGCGGTTCCAGGGCATTATGCCGTACTGCGCATGCGCGAGCCAAGCCTCGGTCTCGAGTAGGCTATTGCGCATGCGCGAACAGCGAGAACGCCGTACCCGGAAGTAGTGAGGCAGGCTGGAACGCACCAGCGCTCCAGCCGCCATGAGGGGCGGAAAAAGGACCCAAAACGACCGGCCTCGCTGATATAGAGACCGGAGATACCTGGGGAAAGACAGGATACATAGAAAACACTGCCATGGAGACAAACATGCTTCCGACCTTGCCAGCCGTTTGGTACGTCCAGAAGTTTTCAGCATACAGAGGCAACCATCCCTCCACCACAAGGGGAAAATCTTCAGCCTCAAACGCTACTCGCCCGCCCGTGGCTGGGCCCTGAGCTGCACCGCAAGAGGTATGCCATAATCCTGGATCCGTCCGACCGGACGTGAACAACTTGAATAGGTCCATTGGAGGAGGACAAAAAAGGAACGCAGTAGCTAGTGGTGAGTACTCTTTTATGGGAATGGGGTCCTATAGCATTGGAGAGGAGGCGGGGTTAACCCACACGTAGGCTGCCATGGAGTCTGTCAGGAAATAAAAACCCCAGTAGTGATTAACCACTTCAATACAAGGCACTTCCCCCCCTTCCTGCCCAGGCCAATTTTCAGCTTTCAGCACTGTTGCATTTTAAATGACAATTGCACAGTCATGCAACACTGTACTTCCCACAGATAGAGCTTTCTTTTGGTGGTATTTGATCTCCACTGGGGGTTTTTTTTCTAAACAAATAAAAAAAGGCCGACAATTTTGAAAAAAAACATCTTTTTTTTTTTCTGTTACAAAATTTGGTAAATAAGTATGTTTTCTCCTTCACTGATGGGCACTGATGAGGGTGCACTGACAGGTACTAGGGATGAGCTGAACACCCCCCCGATTCGGTTCGCGGCAGAACATGCGAACTGACAAAAAGTTTGTGCGAACATGCGAACACTGTTAAAGTCTATGGGACCCGAACGTGAAAAATCAAAAGTGCTAATTTTAAAGGCTAATATGCAAGTTATTGTCATAAAAAGTGTTTGGGGACCCGGTACTGCACCGAGGGACATGTATCAAAGCAGTGATTTTAATAATGCTTAAAGTGAAACAATAAAAGTGAAATATTCCTTTAAATATTGTGCCTGGGGGGTGACTATAGTATGCCTGTAAAGTGGCGCATTTTTCCAGTGTTTAGAACAGTCCCTGCACAAAATGACATTTCTAAAGGAATAAAGTCATTTAAAACTGCTTGCGGCTGTAATGTATTGTCGGGTCCCGGCAATGTATTTTAAAATCATTGAGAAAAAGGCATGGATCCCCCCCAGCCCATTACCAGGCCCTTTGGGTCTGGTATGGATATTAAGGGGAACCCCGCACCCAAATTTCGGAATGGCAGTATGCAGGCGGTCCCTGGGTTACAAACAAGTTAGGGACTGTAGGTTTGTTCTTAAATGGAATCTGTTTGTAATTTGGAACAGATACATTTTTTAAGTGTAGCTCCAGCCAAAAAAAATCAATTTTTAAGCTTTTTGGATAACATAGGGAAGGGTTATTACCCCTGTAACATTTGTTTTGCTGTCTGTGCCCCTGTTCAGAAAATTTCACCTCATTTTCTTTAGATTTTGAACATTTTGGGTTATTAGGGAAAAAAGGATTGGTGATAAAGCATCAGTGGAGACACCTATTTCCCATATTAACTCTTTCAGGAGAGAATTTCCCTTCCTAGGGGTAGATTTCCTCTCACTTCCTGTTGTCTCCCTTCGTTTGTAAGTAGGAGTCTATGTAAGTCAGGTGTTTGAATATAGACCGCCTGTATATACTATACGGCCTGCCCTATATACTCTGTGGAAAATTGGGCCTTAGGTTTTGGTGGTACCATTACACTGTAAGCCCTCACAGTTACTCTTGGTGGGCACTGAAACAGGCCCTGCTGTGAAATATTATATCAAGAATTGTAATTACATGCCCCTGTTAAACAGGAGCAGAAAAATTGGGCCTTTGGTGGTGGTGGTGGTGGTGCAACAAAACTGTAAGCCCTCACAATTACTCTTGGTGGGCACAGGAAAGGGCCCTGCTGTGAAATATCATATCAAGAATTGTAATTATATGCCCCTGGTAAACATGGGCAGAAAAATTGGGCCTCAGGCGGTGGTGGTGTGGCGGTGGTGGCACAACACGGTAAAGCCTTACAGATATTCTTGTTGAGTGCAGAAATGGGCCCTGCTGTGAAATATTAGATAAAAAATTGTAATTACGTGTCCCTTTTAAACAGGGGCAGAAAAATTGGGCCTTAGGCAGGGGTAGTGGTGCCACAAACAGTAACCCCTCACAGATTCTCAGATTCAGTTGTTGAGCGCAGGAATGAGCCCCGCTGTAAAATATTAGAGCAAAAATTGTAATTACATGCACCTGTTTAGGGATGAGCCGAACACCCCCCCTTGGTTCGGTTCGCACCGGATCCTGCGAACAGACCGAAAATTTGCACAAACGTTAGAACCCCATTGAAGTCTATGGGACTTGAACATTCGAAATCAAAAGTGCTAATTTTAAAGGCTAATTTGCATGGTATTGTCTTAAAAAGAGTTTGGGGAGCCGGGTCCTGCCCCAGGGGACATGTATCAATGCAAAAAAAAGTTTAAAAACAGCCATTTTTTCGGGAGCAGTGATTTTAATGAAGCTTAAAGTGAAAAAAAAAGTGAAATATTTCTTTAAATATCGTACCTGGGGGGTGTCTATAGTATGCCTGTAAAGTGGCGCATGTTTCCCGTGCTTAGAACAGTCCCTGCACAAAATGACATTTTTAAAGGAAAAAAGTCATTTAAAACTGCTTGCTGCTTTAATGTAATGTCGGGTCCCGACAATATGGATGAAAATCAGTGAGACAAACGGCATGGGTACCCCTCCATCCATTACCAGGCCCTTTGGGTCTTGTATGGATATTTAGGGGAACCCCGCACCCAAATTAAAAAAAGGAAAGGCGTGGGGCCCCCAGGCCCTATATACTCTGAACAGCAGTATACCGGTGGTACAAACAAGACAGGGACTGTAGGTTTGTTGGTAAGTAGAATCTGTTTGTAATTTTGAACTGGTACATTTTTAAAGTGTAGCTTCAGCCAAAAAATCTGTTTTTAAGCTTTTTGGAAAACATAGGGAAGGGTTATCACCCCTGTGACATTTGTTTTGCTGTCTGTGCTCCTCTTCAGAAGATTTCACCTCCTTTTTGTCCCAATGACAAATGTTTTTTGAAAATTTGGGGTTTTTAGTGAAACAAGGATTGGTGATAAAGCATCAGTGGAAAGGAGAAAAGTTTTTCCCATATTAACTCCCATATTCCCATATTAACTTACAGGAGAGAATTTCCCTTCCTATGGTGTAGATTTTATCTCACTTCCTGTTGTCTCCTTCCGTTTGCAAGTAGGAGTCGTTTGTAAGTTGGATGTTTGAAAGTAGGGGCCTGCCCTATATACTCAACAGAAATTTGGGCCTTAAGTGTTGTTGTGGCCTCAACACTGTAAGCCCTCACAGGGCCCTGCTATGAAATATTAGATCAAGAATTGTAATTACATGCCCCTGTTGAACAGGGACAGAAAAATTGGGCTTTTGGTGATGGTGGTGCTGGTGTCACAACACTGTAAGTCCTCACAGTTACTCTTGGTGGGCGCTGAAATGGGCCCTGCTGTGAAATATTATATCAAGAATTGTAATTACATGCCCCTGTTGAACAGGGCCAGAAAAATTGGGCCTTTGGTGGTGGTGGTGCTGGTGCCACAACACTGTAAGTCCTCACAGTTAATCTTGGTGGGCGCAGAAACGGGCCCTGCTGTGAAATATTCAATCAAGAATTGTAATTACATGCCCCTGTTGAACAGGGGCTGAAAAATTGGGCCTTTGGTGGTGGTGGTGCTGGTGCCACAACACTGCAACCCCTCACAGTTACTCTAGTTGGAGCGCAGGAACTAGCCCTGCTGCAAAAGAATTGCAGCAAAATTTGTAATTACACGCCCCTGTTAAACAGGGGCTGAAAAATTGGGCCCTAGGCACTGGTGATGTTGCCACAACACTGCAACCCCTCACAGATACTCTAGTTGGAACGCAGGAACGAGCCCTGCTGCAAAGTATTGCATCAAAAATTGTAATTACATGCCCCTGTAAAACAGGGACTGAAAAATTGGGCCTTAGGCACTGGTGCTGGTGCCACAACACTGCAACCCCTCACAGATACTCTAGTTGGAGCACAGGAACTAGCCCTGCTGCAAAAGAATTGCATCAAAAATTGTAATTACACGCCCCTGTTAAACAGGGGCTGAAAAATTGGGCCTTAGGCGCTGGTGCTGTTGCCACAACACTGCAATCCCTCACAGATACTCTAGTTGGAACTCAGGAACGAGCCCTGCTGCAACGTATTGCATCAAAAATTGTAATTACACGCCCCTGTTAAACAGGGGCTGAAAAATTGGGCCTTAGGCAGTGGTGCTGGTGCCACAACACTGCAACCCCTCACAAATACTCTAATTGGAGCACAGGAACTAGCCCTACTGCAAAGAATTGTATCAAAAATTGTAATTACATGCCCCTGTTAAACAGGGGCTTAAAAATTGGGCCTTAGGCACTGGTGGCGGCGCCCAGAACCAAAAATGTTCTTACAAGCTATCAGCATGATCATTGAGGAGGAAGAGGATAATTACTCAGCATAACAGGATAGTTACTCTGCATCAGCATAGGTAGTCTTTGAAGGGATCTGACATTTCAAAAAAAATTATTTGGTTACATCAGCATCAGATGCTTGGTAGCTGGCGGTGAGCCAAAACTGATTCATTTTTATGAAGGTCAGTCGATCGATCGAGTCGGTGGACAGACGCACCCTGTGATCGGTTACAAAGCCTCCAGCAGCACTGAATGTGCGTTCCGAAAGAACGCTGGATGCAGGACAGGCCAGTAGCTCAATTGCATACTGTGCAAGCTCTGGCTAGTGATCCATCCTCAAGACCCAGTAACCCAAAGGATTTTCGGTGGGAAAGGTGTCCAAGTCAGATCTTGCCCCTAGGTATTCCTGCACCATGTAAAACAGACGCTGGCGATGGTTGCTGGAACCGATCATACCTTGGGGCTGCGGACTAAAAAATTGTCTGAACGCATTGGTCAGATGGCCACCTTCTCCACCGCTCCTTCTTTGACTGACCGAAGCCTCAGCAACACGTTGTCCAGAAACAGGAGTTAGTAACCTCCCAGTCTCTGGGAACGCGTTGCACAGACCTTTCTGCAAGGCCTCCTGAAGATGTTTCATCCTCTGCTCCCTCTGCGATGGCAAGATAAGGTCCGCAACCTTATCCTTGTAACGTGGATCAAGGAGGGTTGCCAGCCAGTATTGGTCCTTCTCCTTGATACCATGAATACGAGGATCCTTACGCAGGCTTTGCAGAATCAGGAAGGCCATGCAGCGTAGGTTTGCTGAGGCATTCGGTCCGGAGTCCTAGAAGACATGGTCTGCAGCCACCTCCCCCAGCCACGTACAAGTCCATGTGTTTCTTGGGACTGATCCCTTAAAGATTGCTGCTGATGCTGAGTGCCAGGCTCCACCTCCATACTGACACAATCCTCCCCCTCCTCATCCTCTTCCTGTGTGATCGGCGGGCACGCGGGAACACTGTCTGGATAAAGGGGGCCTTGAGAGCTAAGGAAGTCATCCTCTTCCTGCCTCTGTTCTGCCTCAAGTGCCCTGTCCATTATTCCACGCAGCGTGTGCTCCAACAGGTGGACAAGGGGGACAGTGTCACTGATGCATGCACTGTCACTGCTCACCATCCTCATGGCCTCCTCAAATGGGGACAGGACAGTGCATGCATCCCTGTTAATGGCCCACTGGTGTGGGGAAAATAAAACAAGCTCCCCTGACCCTGTCCTGGTGCCATAGTCACATAGGTGCTCATTGATGGCCCTCTGCTGCATGTGCAGCCACTACAGCATGGCCAACGTTGAGTTCCATCTGGTGGGCATGTCACAGATTAGGCGGTTCTTAGGCAGGTTAAACTCCTTTTGGAGGTCTGCCAGCCGAGCATTATATGACCGGCGGAAATGCACACAGACTTTCCTGGCCTGCCTCAGGACATCCTGTAAGCCCGGGTACCTGCCCAAGAACCGCTGCACCACCAAGTTAAGGGTACAAACAGGGCACATGGGTCAGTTGTCCCTGTCGGAGGGCAGAGAGGAGGTTGGCGCCATTGTCCCAAACCACCATTCCTGCCTTAAGTTGGCGTGGCGTCAACCACCTCTGAACCTGCCCCTGCAGAGCTGACAGAACCTCTGCCCCAGTGTGGCTCCTGTCCCCCAAGCACACCAGCTCAAGCACCGCATCTTTTGGCCTGCGTACTTGCGTAGCCCCTTGAACGCCTACGGAGCACCACTGGTTCCGAGGACAAAGCACAGGAAGAGGCCATGGAGGAAGAAGAAGAGGAGGGGGTGGAGGAGAGAGGTGTGTCATAATCATTAGTAGTGGCATTTTGGAGGCGTGGTGGCGGAACAACCTCCAACACTACTGCACCTTGTCCTGCATCCTTCCCAGCTGCCAGCATAGTGACCGAATGCGCCGTGAAACTTAGGTAACGTCCCTGTCCATGCCTGCTGGACCATGAGTCATGTCCAGCGTGGCCAAGACATTGCCTTCCACATGCCGGTAGAGAGCCAGAATCGCCTTTCCTGAGAAAAAGTGGCGTTTAGGTACCTGCCACTGAGGAACCGCACATTCCACAAACTCACGGAAGGGGGCAGAGTCTACCAACTGAAAAGGTAGCAGTTGAAGTGCTGGTAATTTTGCCAAGCTTGCATTCAACCGCTGGGCATGTGGATGGCTGGAAGCGATCTTCTTTCGGTGGTGCAGCAGCTGGGGCAGGGAAATTTGCCTGGTACAATCTGACGTTGGTGTACCGAAAGCAGATTGCCCACAAGTACTTGGCTGTGACACACCTAATTATACACCTTCATTCCTCTCAGTGCAGGTCTCAGAGAGGACTGAAGGTATAGTGGGGTTGGAGATCTCAGCTGATGAGGAGCAAGGAGAGGTCCTCTTTGTTCTTTGGTGTGGGTCTTTTAGATACGCTTGCCAACAAACTGCATGGCGGGTCAACATATGTCTGGTCAAGCATGTGGTGCCCAAGTGGGAGATGTTTTGGCCACGCGAGATACGCTTGAGACATATGTTGCAAATAGCAGCGGTGTGATCTGATGCACTCGTCTCAAAAAAGGCCCACACCAAAGAACTTTTAGAATAACGCGCAGAGACAGCAGCACCCTGAACATGCAGAGCTTTGCGGTGTGATGCAGTCAGTGTGCTGCCCTTAGGCTGGCCTCTGGAGGGCACCCACATTGAGTCAGTGACCTCATCATCCCCTCCCTCCTCATCACTGGAGCAAACCTGGCAGTATGCTGCAGCAGGGGGAGCATGACTGCCAGATTGCTGTCCTTCTTGGGCACCCCCTCTGTCCATGCTCACGTTACTGCCTTCATCTAGCTCAGTATCATCATCAGAGCCTTCTAAACGCTGGGCATCCTCCTGGAGCATGTACCCAACACTGTGGTCAAACAGTTCGAGGGACACCTCAGGAGGACATGGTGGGGCTAGGGAAGGAGTCACTGATGCCATTGAGCCAAGGGAAGAGGCTGCGTTGGCAGCTGCTTTGCCAGACAAAGTACCCTGAGTGATACGCTTGAGACGTATGTTGCAAATAGCAGGGGTGCAATCTGATGCACTCGTCTCAAAAAAGGCCCACACCAAAGAACTTTTGGAATAACGCGCAGAGACAGCAGCGCCCTGCACATGCGGAGCTTTGCGGTGTGATGCAGTCAGTGTGCTGCCCTTAAGCTGACCCCTGGAGGGCATCCTGCCTCGTTGGTGATGTGCCTCCTCCTCCTCCTCTCTCCTATCAGGCACCCACGTGGAGTCAGTGACCTCATCATCCCCTCCCTCCTCATCACTGGAGCAAACCTGGCAGTATGCTGCAGCAGGGGCAACATGACTGCCAGATCGCTGTCCTTCTTGGGCACCCCCTCTGTCTGGGCTCACATTACTGCCTTCCACTTGTTGAGTACCATCATTGGAGCCTTCAAATCGCTGGGCATCCTCCTGGAGCATGTACCCAACACTGTGGTCAAACAGTTCAGGGGACTCCTCAGGAGGACATGGTGGGGCTAGTGAAGGAGTGACTAATTCCATTGAGCCGAGGGAAGAGGCCGGGTTGGCAGCTGCTTTGCCAGACAAATTACCCTGAGCATGGGTGAGAGAGGATGAGGAGGATGAGGACAGCTTGGTAATCCACTCGACCAAGTCTTCCGCATGTTGCGGCTCAACATGGCCAGCTGCCCAAAAAAAGGCCAAGCATGTCCAACGGCCACATGCTGATGAGGATGCACCGTCTCCACGACCAGCACTGTTGCCTCTAGACACAGAGCCCGCTTGCCCTCATTTGTTGGCTTGTGACTGTCTGCCTCTCCTTGTTGGCCTTCCAGACTTACTAATGGCCTGTAGCTGCACTAAGCTGGGATATATATATATATATATATATATATATATATATATATATATATATATATATATATATATATATATATATATGTATATATAATAAACTGATACTGCAGCTAGCAAAATCAACTGCCTGCCTGTAGTATGAGAACACCACCAACCTTCTACTGGTAGCTTTAGCTGAACACTGTGCAGAGGTCGCACTACACTAACGTGTAAATAATTTAGCTGCCTGCGGTAGTGATAGGATCAGGAAAACACCACCAACCTTCTACAGGTAGCTTTAGCTGAACACTGTGCAGAGGTCGCACTACACTAACTTGTAGCTTTAGCTGAAGACTGTTTAGAGGACACACTACACTAACGTGTAGTTTTAGCTGAACACTGTGAGGAGGTCACACTAAACTAACTTGTAGCTTTAGCTGAACACTGTGAGGAGGACGCACTACACTAACTTGTAGCTTTAGCTGAACACTGTGCAGAGGTCGCACTACACTAACTTGTAGCTTTAGCTGAACACTGTGAGGAGGACACACTACACTAACTTGTAGCTTTAGCTGAACACTGTGAGGAGGATGCACTACACTAACTTGTAGCTTTAGCTGAACACTATTCAGAGGATGCACTACACTAACTTGTAGTTTTAGCTGAACACTGTGAGGAGGACGCACTACACTCACTTGTAGCTTTAGCTGAACACTGTGAGGAGGATGCACTACACTAACTTGTAGCTTTAGCTGAACACTGTGCAGAGGTCACAATAAAATAACTTGTAGCTTTAGCTGAACACTGTGAGGAGGATGCACTACACTAACTGTAAATAGTCTAGCTGCCTGACTGTGGTACTAATAGGATCAAAAGAACATCAGCAATTTTCTTAAGGAAGCTGTAAATACTGTAACAACACAAGCCTGCCTGTCAGTAGGAAGATAACAGGAATGGATCTAGCTAAACTGAATACAGTGTATATATATATATATATATATATATATATATATATATATATATACACACAACACCTGGGATGCATATATATACACAATACACTGTAAGTGCAGCTAACTGACTGACTGTCCTGTTTAATCTATCTAACTTAAATCAAATGACACTGTCTCTCTCTCTGTCTATCTCTCTGTCAAGCCGGAACACACTACACAGGGCCGATGTGCAGGCGGCCTTATATAGTGTGAGGCGTGTTCTAAACCCCCCGAGCCATAATTGGCCAAAGCCACCCTGGCTTTGGCCAATTACAGCTCTCTATACAGACGGCGCTGTGATTGGCCAAGCATGCGGGTCATAGTGCATGCTTGGCCAATTATCAGCCAGCAATGCACTGTGATGCCGCAGTGAATTATGGGCTGTGACACGCCACACGAATTTGGCGCGAACGGCCCATATTGTTTGCAATTTGGCGAACGATCGAACAGCCGATGTTCGAGTCGAACATGGATTCGACTTGAAAACAAAGCTCATCCCTAGTTATTAACAGCAGCTTTATTTAGATTTTCCATTCAGGCTGTGCCTTTGCTAGGTGTAGTGATCAATTAGTTTACCATACTGTATATTAGTCACTGTAAAGAAGGAGAGGTGATGGGTAATACATTCTTATCAAAGCCATGCTCTCTCTTTATCCTGGGACACAAAAACACTTAGTATGACCAGACCTAGGCTAAGAGGTAAATTAAAGCTGACTATACAATCAGCAAGTAGAACAAAACTGACCTGATTCCCCCATCCACACTTTTGATGTGGATGCTGGAATCCTCCCCAAAGTGTCATTGTATTCAGACTCTCCTGCTGCCAGAATACACAGGTCAGCTTTGCAGCCTATTGCCTGTGAAACTGTTTGAGCAGAAAAACACTGACAGGGTGGCTAAACAGAAATCAATCAGTAGATTGACTTCTGTTCAACCATAGTGGCTACCCAGTGGTAGAAATATAGCCAGTCCTTGCTGAACTGGCTAAACTTCGTTCCATGTGTGGCCAGCTTAACTCCATACTTGTATTATACATTGTATTGTAACAATGCTTTTGTGTGTAATTTGTAAATATCATGTAACCTATTGTACTTTTAATGTACAATGTGTTGTAAATATTGCTTAAAATGGCCATACATGATTTGAATCTTGGCTGATTCAGCATGGAACGGCTGAGATTTGAACCATCTATGGGCAGGCTGATTGTACCCAAGTCGATCCATCAAAAGACTTGGGTACAACCAGCATGTTGGATTTTTTATGCGGTTAATGCCAGTGGCTATAGCTGCTAGCAATAATCAGTGTGTGTTCTCCTGGCAGAGACGGCTCCCCCACCAAGAGAACACAATAGCTCCGCGAGAGGGATTCTCCTCTCAACCCTGACTGCATTCATTGGGGAATCAAGCAATTTTCTTTCTTGCAACCTATGGTAAGAAGATTGCAGCATCTATGGCTGCCTTAAGTATGTTATTTTTAAATGTTATGTAACCCTATCAATAAATGTATATTGCAGGGGCCGACTGAATTTCGATCCATGTATGGGGACTACCAATTGATTTCTGTATAATTATCCTGTCAGATTTTCCCTGCTCGATCAAAACTGCAGGCTATAGTCAGTCAGTGTTTTCTGACAACAGGCAAGTCTCTACACTGTCAGAATGAAAAAGCCCAGTGGGGTGGATTTTCTCATTCACGTCGAGTTTGTAGATGGGGGAAGTCATTGAGTCATCTATGGGTTACCTCATAGTGACTGGAATGTACTCACATATACACTGAAATTAGTTAACAATCTAAAGTTTACTAAAAGGCATCTCGATGTTCCACAGAGCTGCTTCAATAATGTTTGGGGATGGTGGGGCAAAAGTAACATATCTGGTAAGCAAAAGATTTTAAAACAATACTTACCCAATTTTTCCCCTCTGGGGCCCAGTCAGATGCAGTCATTGTGGTCAACAGACCAATAAATTCCAACCTTTGTAAATAACCTTGAGACTTCACACTTGAGCATGGAGCGGCTCACAGCAGGGGGTCCGGTGCGTCTCCATTCATCAGCTCAGGTCCGAATTCAGACCAAATTTTGTGCTGAATTAGGACCTGAAACAGACCAAAAGAAGCACAGGACTTCTGTGGAATTCGCACCGGAGCCACTCTGAAGATCTGTGAACCAGCTCCATAGCTCCTGTTATGCGAATTGGATTTGGGGAAGACTGCATCCAATTCGCAATAGTGTGAACCCAGCCTTACAGCAGGATGTCAGGACGTGTATTAATCATCTAAACTTCAAGTTAAAGTGGGTCATGCTATTTGTGACTGATCCATAGCAAAATAAGAAATATTTTCATGTTTGGCTTTTTCAGTTTTTTTTAATGTCTAATTTCTGGTGCCTACCTTGCTTGTGGCACATGTTTGTTCTATGTTAGATGGCTCATTTCTGCATGCTTAGACCCCTTTTTAGCTATACTCTTCTGCTATATCTCTCACTGCTTGCTGCACACATGTTTCCTGCTTGTTTGTCCAAAAATTCCCAGAGTGAATATTTAGCATTTCTTCCCCATTTGTTTGAACTTCTGAAGCTTGTCTCAACAGGTTTGCTGTGCATTTGTTTCACATAAGTAATCTTAACTGCTTGCCGACCGCATATTGTACATATACAGCGCATAGGTGTGCGTAGCCTTTTGCATTAGGGTGTGCACTCCAAAACCCAAAACACATGCGTGCATGTGGGTGTGTGTATGTATGTGTGGTAGTAGGGCAGTCAATGTGTCTGTAGGGAGGTAGATGGTGTCAGTAGTTTTTTATTTTTTGCAATTTTTTTAGGAGCCCTGTTGGGGGGCTTCGGTGCAATATCAGCAGGGGGAATCTGTGCCGCACAGGGTGATTAGGGTGTGCCCAGGCACACCTAGCACACTCCCTGCGCACGCCTATGATACAGCGGCAAGGTGGCTCTCCTGTGCAGAATAATGTACCTGTACATGATCCTGCACTTCCGGGTCTGGTGCACAGACGTGCGCCGCTGGCAACCCACTCCTGCTGCGATTGGACACAGCGGGATCCAATCAGCGGGTCTGGCAGACTCGATGTCCATTGGGACCTGCCGATCGTCTGCACATTTTAGGCACACATTTAACCTTTTCATCATGCCTGATGTTAACCCCTTCCCTGCCAGTGTCATTAGTACAGTGACAGTGTGTATTAGTGTCACTGGTCCCCAAAAACGTGTCAAAAGTGTCACTTAGTGTTCGAGTTGTCCATCGCAATGTCGCAGTCCCATAAGTCACTGTTTGCTGCCATTACTAGAAAAAAATTATGAAAAATTCCATAAATATTTCCCATAGTTTGTAGACACTATAACTTTTGCGCAGGGGAAGGGGGGGTGGAGTTGCCAACTATGATAGTCCTATTGTGCAGATAAAAGTTAGTGTAGTAAATATACTTACTGGTTCACAGGGTGGGGTGTCCTTTAAGGGTGGCGGTGTCCTGGGATGTGCTGGTGTTACATTGCCGGCTCGGATCTCGTCCTATCGGCCGTCAGGGTGTAGGATCTGGTCACAGGCTGGTCCATAGCATCCATGGAATGGAGAGCTCCACGCTAACCACTCTGGAGCACGGAAGCGGAAATTACGTCACCAGTGCACGGCAAGCATCCAGGCAGAGAATGGGGATAGTACAGGCTACACGCTCGGGGCTCACAGCTCCTTCTACTGGCCTTTTTGATAACTTTTGCGCAAACCAATCAATATACGCTTATTGGTATATTTTTTTTACCAAAAATATGTCGCAGAATACATATTAGGCTAAATTGATGAATTCATACATTAATACATTCGATTTTTTTTTTTTAAATTGGATATGTTTTATAGCAGAAAGTAAAAAATATTGTTTTTTTACAAAAAAAATTGTTGACCTCTTTTGTCTATAGCGCAAAAATTAAAAACCAGAGATCAGAGGTGATCAAATACCACCAAAAGAAAGCTCTATTTGTGGGAAAAAAAGAACAAACATTTTATTTGGGTACAGTGTTGCACTACTGTGTAATTGTCAGTTACAATAACGCAGTGCTGTATCATAAAAAATGGCCTGGTCATGAAGGGGCGTAAACCTTCCGGAGCTGAAGTGGTTAACAAGACATTTTCTTTATTTCCAGCTCCAAACATTCAACTTTGAGGCAGACTTATCAACAGCAGAGGTACATATATAAAAGCTTATGTATTCCTTTTTTTATGTTCTCTTTACTGTATTCAAGTCATTCACTGGAAACATTTTTTTCTCTTGTTCTTAAGTGTGCTTCATTTGTTTTCTCTGCTCCTTCCAAGCATTGTATTTTTTCCTTTTTTACAGTATGAAAACATGGATTACAAGTTGCCTGCTGCATCCTTAAAACATCCATAGTCCAATGAAAGTATGTATTTATTATTCATACCTACACATGCATATGTTCAGAATTTGGGATTAACACATTTTTATTGTGTCCAGTAGATGCTACATCCCAAATTTAGCCAGGAGCAAGGCAGGAGAACAAGAAAGCATGTACCGTATATACTCGAGTATAAGTCATTCCGAGTATAAGTCGAGGCCCTAACTTACCACAAAAAAATGGGAAAAACTTATTGACCCGAGTATAAGACGAGGGTGAGAAATACACAGCTACTGTAAGTGGAAAAGAGGGTCAACAATGCCCATTTGCAGCCTCACTGTGCCCATTTGCATGCCTCACTGTGCCAGCCATTTGCAGCCATAGGTCCCCTGAACTTCAAACTCGGTAGTTAAGGGTTCCTAGGTGCCCCCTAGCTGCAGCCAACATTTGGGGTCTCTGAACCCAAAGGGTCCCAAAATGACATTGCTGCAGATGGACACAGTTGACCGAATTTGGGGCCCCATATCTTGGGGTCACTTAGTGCTAAGAACCCCAAATTTGGTGTGCAACCCCAGTGGAACTAGCACCATAAAATATCCAAAGCTGGGGTTTCTAGCACTAAGTGGCCCCGAGATACAGGGCCCCAAAAATCAGTTCAGAAAATGTCAAGCACTTTTCTGTAGCAGAGAATGACATTTTCCGAACCGGCTTTTGGGCCCCGTATCTCGGGGCCACTTAGTGCTAGAAACTCCATTGACTCCATGCTTGACTCGAGTATAAGTCAAGGGGGCACTTTCAGCACAAAAAAAGTGCTGAAAAACTCGACTTATACTCGAGTATATACGATAAGTCATTATAGATTCCTTTTAATCCTAAAATGCATGTCTTCAAATGTTACGTGTGTACTATGTGCCTAGTTTGCGGCAAATATGTGCCTAGTGTTGTTTAGGAATTTCAGGTTGAAATAAGCATCTTAATTTTCTTTCCTTTGTATACACCAAAAATCCATCTAACTGCATAATTTTGTGATTTTCTTGTAGCTGAAGGATGCATTATCCAAAAACGCAGGAAGGATGGGCTCTGTAAAACCAGTGAATATTATAGTAAACAATTGGTAATATTTTGACATCTCAAATGTAAAGTGAATTAATCAGCAACTTAAAAGCATCTTTTTGTTTTATATAGTGCCCCAAAGACAATGTTGTCCCAGAAGCAAGCCATCATGGAATCCACAGGTCACCCAGCAAGTATCCCTCATCTGGAAGAAACAAAAGCAAGGTTAGTTAAACCTCTGAGAATGCTAAAGTCAAACAAGTAAACCATGTTCTTAATGTCTTGTAAATCTCTCAGCAGATCTTTCATTCACAAGTTTCCACCATCTTGGCAAGTGACGAAGAAGATGAGTCCCAAAGGCCCACAAGAGAGAAGAGAATGCCATGTTAGGGCGCGGACCAAACTTACATGTGTGGAGAAACCCTCAACTGACAGCAGTGGCGCTTGCATGAAGACCGCTCTCGCAAGATACAAGAAAAGCAGACATCATGAAAGTTCAAATGACAGCAGTGTCAAGCAAAAAGCCAGTGCCCCTAACAAGAGGAAACATTCAGATGATCGACAATGAAATCTGAAGTTCACGCATGCAGAGAATGTGTCACTGGTCAAGAATTTGGCTCCTGTTGTTGGGTTCCCACATGCTTATCCACTTGCGGACCGTGCTATAGCTGAATGGCAGCTACAGTGCTGCTGGCTAGTTCTGGTAGGGCATCTATTGACATCAGTGACACCTCAGTGCCCCTGCAGTGTCATCAGTGCCACATAAGTGCCATCACAGTGATCATCAGTGCCACATTAGTGCCACTACAGTGCTACCAGTCCCTACAGTGCTCATCTTAGCCACATTAGTGCCATCACAGTGCTCATCAGTGCAACATCAGTGCCACTACAGTGCCATCAGTGTGATCAGTGCCACTACAGTGCCCATCAGTGCCACATTGGTTCCTCGACAATGTCATCAGTGATATACAGTGCAATTAGTGCCCTCAGTGCCACTACAGTGCCCATCAGTGAGTGCTTATCAGTGCCATCAGTGCATATAAATGCCCTACAGTGTACATCAGTACCATCAGTAAGTGCTCATCAGTGCCCTACAGTGCCATCCGTGCCATCAGTGCCACTAAAGTGCTCATCAGTGCTACTACAGTGCCCTATTAGTGCTCATCAGTGCCCAATATTGCACATCAGTGCCCATTAGTGAGTGCTCATCAGTGCCACCCTAGCAGTGGATCCTCATCAGTGCCGTAAAAATGTGTAAAAAATACATACGAAATGTGTTTTCATTTACTTTTCACATTTTCCAAAAATGTGTGGAATAAAATGGCATGTTCAAATGACTCATTATGCCTCATAAAATATATGTTGGAGTGTTTGCTTTCCAAAATGGGGTCATTTTGTGGGTGTTTTCATTGTCCTGGTGCTCCAGGGCCTTAAGAAGTGTAATAGGTAGTCAAGAAATTAGTTGTATAATTTCTGTCCCTAGAACACCTGACAGTACTCCCTGCATGTTGGGCCTCTGTATGTGGCCAGGCTTTGTAAAAATCTCACACATGTGGTATTGCCATACTCAGGAGGAGAAGCAGAATGTGTTTTGGGTGTAGTTGCAAGTATGCAAATGACATGTGAGAGAAATAACCTGTTAATATGATAATTTTGAGGGGAAAAAATCTTCATTTTGCAAAGAATAGTGAGAAAAATTACAGCTTAATAAAAAAAACTCACCACGCCTCTTACAAAATTCTTTGGAATGTCTACTTTCCAAAAAGGAGTCATTTGGGGGGAATGTGTACTGTCCTGGCTTGTTAGTGTCTCAAGAAATTAGATAGGCCGTCAGTACATCAGGTGTAATCAGGTGTCAGGTGTGTTTTCAATGGCTGGCACCATAGCTTGTAGACTCTATATCCTTCACAAAGACCAAATAATATACACTGATTTGGGTTGTTTTACCAAAGATATATAGTAGTATAACTTTTGGCTAAAATAGCTGAAGAAAAATTACTAATTTGCAAAAACAAAAACAAAGAAAAAAATATATTTTTTTTTAAATGTTCATTTTTTTTTCATTTATAGCACAATAAATAAAAAACCCAGGGGTGATTAAATACCACCAGAAGAAAGCTCTGTTTGTGTGAAAAAAGGACAAAAATTCATATGGGTACAGTGTTGCATGACTAATGTCATTCAAAGTGTGAGAGCACTGAAAGCTAAAAATTGGCATAGTTAAGAAAGGGGTATACGTTTCCAGTAGGCAAGTGGTTAAGAGTGATCAAGCTTGGAAGAAAAAGCAATGGAAAATAATTACTGTAAATCTGAAAAATCCTATAAATAACACACATCTTTTTTGTGTCTAATTTCACTTTTCCACTGTATCTATGAAAATGGTTATAGTTGTCAAACAGGGTGGATTTTAAACATGTCTGTCCCTGATCCATGATTACTCAGGTTGAAAAAGCACACATGTCTATCTAGTTTAACCAAAATAATACATATATTGATCCCTCCAATATACAAAATCCTATATCCATAGTTGATCCAAAAGAAGGGAGTTAGGAAGAATTGTTTTCCCCTGATAGAGAAATTGGTGCAGCAGACCTGGATTTTGAAAAACCATGCCGTTCTTTCTTTTTGCCCAGGGATGCCAGGACAGATCAAAATGGTTCTGATTGGTCAGCATGATCATGTGTGGGCAATGACCAATCAGTATCAGTGTGGATTTCAAACCCAAATATTGTTGCATTGGGCTTTATGTATGGTAAAACTGCATCAACAAGGGAGGTACAGTAAGTACATCAGGGTCTGTGGGATGGGGAGGGTGTAGGGTGGTAGTTCATATTTTCATATTTTCAAAAAAAGGGGGAATTACCCTTTTAAAGCATAGACACATTTTTCTATTAGGGGAAAAAATCCTTCCTAATTTCCTAAGGCCATCATATATTTCCTGAATAAACAACCCTGATTCCCCAAACTGAACTGTGTATTCCAGATTAGGTCTTACTATTGTTTTGTACAGGGCCGAGGGTTTGTCTCTTTCATGAGTCTATACCTATTTTATTACACAAAAGTATTTTGCTTGCTTTAGAAACTACAGCTTGGCATTGCATGCATTTATTAAGTCAATGATGTCATTACATGGTTAATTGATGTGTCTAGTATTTTTCAATAGATATAAGTTTTTTTTTGCTTTTTTAAGCTCCCAGGTTGTGACAAGAGCACTAAATTACTAACAAAACCAACTAGTATTTTCTGTACTTGCTGAAATGTTCTTAGCCTGAGAAGTGAGGACAAATGCAGCTACCACATCTAAATATTAACTGATAAGCTACAATAAATAGTTTTTTGTTTTTGGGTTTAGAATCACTTTAACTTTAAGGACTTGAATTCATTTTAGCCTTGCTATGATATTTTATTTTATTATTATTCATATTTTTATACATAATGGGCATTATTTAATAATATAAAACAAAAAATAAATAGTCTCCAAAAGCCAGAAGTAATTAGACTACCTGTGATATTCTGTAACACATAGCTTATATTTGCTAAGTTGCTGTGTGTTAATGCACAGACTTCATCTTTGCAAGGTTTTAAAATAAAGCAATGTTTGTATTTCTAAATCTGAAATGATACTTTTAAAATGAAGACATCAATTTAGATAGGAATATGAGAATTTCTCTACACATGTAGTTTATTTATTTATTTTTCATAAATTTATTATCCTGTACATACTTAAAATATCCCAGTACAAATGACATTAACCAAACACATACTGTGAATCTTAATTACATTGTATTAAAGTTGTTTGTCTGTAAATTAGATTTAATAATTTTAATTAATTTGTATGGGTCCCAGGAAGCACAAACATTATACATTCTGGGACTGCTTACTGTCAGCAGAATAACTTTATTATAAATAACATTACACTGCCTTTCAGGTACAGAAGAATATTGTCTACATAGCAAAAAAAGTTATCAACAAACATGTTGCTGTAAGAAAAAGGAGGTCATTACATACTACAACAACGTATCTACAGAATGTATCTAAAGAAAGTATCGTCTATGGAAAGCACTGAAATTGCACCCCTGTCCAAACATCTGACACCCATATTTTAAATATGTTTACCATAATATCAACTCAAAAATGCAAGCCAGATTTGTTTATCTTTTATTTAACTTCTTCCCATCTGGTAAATGTAGATAAACGGCTGGGCTGGTGCTCTGTAATTCCAGGAGGACATATGAGTACATCCCCCAGGTCATGCATCTTGCATTCACCCTCTGGGGTATTCAGCAATGTGATCTGTGACTCTTGTGTTAACGGGACACAGTGGATCACAGTGCTCTGTACAGGGTCACTGTAATTGGTCCACTCACCATGTGATCACTATGACCAATTCTAAGTATGTCTATGTTTGTTAGAAATAACCTATTAACCACTTGCCTACCAGGTACTTACACTCCCTTCCTGCCCAAGCCATTTTTCAGCTTTCAGCGCTGTCACACTTTGAATGACAATTGCGCGGGTGTACTACACTGTACCCAAACAAATTTTTTATCATTTTCTTCACACAAATGGAGCTTTCTGTTGGTGGTATTTAATCACTGCTGGGTTTTTTATTTTTTATAAAAAAAGACCAAAAATTTTGAAAAAAAAAATTTTCACTTTTTTTTCTGTCAGTAAATTTTGTAACTAAGTAATTTTTTGCCTTCACTGATGTGCGCTGATGAGGCAGCACTGATGGGCACTGATAGGCTGAACTGGTGGGCATTGATGAGGTGGCAATTATGGGCACTGATTAGGTAGCACTGATGAGGCGGCACTAATATGCTGCACTGATAGGTGGCACTGATATGTGGCACTGGTGGGCACTAATAGGCGACACTAGTGGGCACTGATAGGCAGCACTGGTGGGCACTGATAGGCGGCATGGATAGGCGATACTGATGGGCACTGATGGGCATTAATGGGTGGCACTGATAGGCTGAACTGGTGGGCATTGATGAGGTGGCACTTATGGGCACTGATTAGGTAGCACTGATGAGGTGGCACTAATATGCTGCACTGATAGGTGGCACTGATATGTGGCACTGATGAGCACTGTTAGGCGGCACTGATGGGCACTGTTAGGCGGCACTGGTGGGCACTAATAGGCGACACTAGTGGGCACTGATAGGCAGCACTGGTGGGCACTGATAGGCGGCATGGATAGGCGATACTGATGGGCACTGATGGGCATTAATGGGTGGCACTGATGGGCGACACTGATGGGCATTGATTGACAGCATTGATGGGCATTGATGGGCAGCACTGATAGGTGGCACTGATTGCCCACTGACTGACATCGCTAATGGGCACTGATTGGTGGCACTTGTGGGCAGTGGAGGGCACTGACTGCTGCCACTGGTGGGCACTGATCGCTGGCATTGGTGGGCATTGGTGGGCACTGTATGGTGACACTATTTTTCACTATTGTAGCAGTGCCCTGATTACATT
Source organism: Lithobates clamitans (assembly GCA_037952925.1). NCBI lineage: Eukaryota > Metazoa > Chordata > Amphibia > Anura > Ranidae > Lithobates > Lithobates clamitans. Next base: position 9,686,631 of record JBBGZY010000323.1, on the reverse strand, counting down.
CCTAAATGTCTCCCTGCGTGGAGATGCCGCTGATCGGCTCTCCTCGCCACACACTGTCAGTGTGTGACACCGGCACTTCCTTGTTTACATGTGACCGGCTGTGATTGGACACAGCCGATCACATGTTTAAAGAGCCGCGGATGTGGCTATTTCCACAAATTGGGGTCGTGCCGGGTCCGAGCAACACGGCGCCGCAGCGATTGCCATGCTGCGCGCCCCCACAGGCACACGAGAGTGGCCGTTCTGGGACGCCGTCATATGACAGCATCCCAAAACAAGAGCCGCACCGCCCCACCATCATTTGACAGTGGGCGGACGGCATCCAGTTAATAAACAACATTTTCATTTTCTTTCCTGCATTTTCCAAAAACTTGTGGCAAAAAATTACATTTTCAAAAGACTCAATATGCCTCTTAGAAAATACCTGGGAGTATTTGCTTTCCAAAATGGGGTCATTTTGTGTGTATTTCTACTGTCCTGGTATTCCAGGGCATCCAAAAATGTGATACGTAGTCAGGAAATTAGATGTGTAACTTATATATAGTTTATGCTCCTTGAAAGCCCAAAGATTTTTGGCCCCTCTATGTATCTAGGCTGTGAAAAAGTCTGTCACATGTGGTATCCCCATACTCAAGAGACATAGCAGGTGTAATTACAAGTAGTGTGTGTAATTCTAAGTATGCATATGCTGTGTGTAAGATATAACTTGTTAAAATGGCAACTTAGTGAAACAAAATATGACCTAAAAAACTCACCATGCCTCTTACTAAATACTATAGGTTGGCCAAACACCCCTCTGTTCAGTTTGCAGCAGAACTCCCGAACAGGGGAAAAGTTCTAGCCCGAGTGGCAAACCCCATTGAAGTCTATGGGAGCCGAACAAAAATCAAAAGTGCCCATTTTAAAGGCTTAAATGCTAATAATTGGCCAAAAAAGGGGTATGGGGTTCCTGCCCTAGAGGACATGTATCATTGCAAAAAAAAAAGTTTAATTTATCGGTTTTACAGGAGCAGTGATTCTAATAATGCTTAAAGTGCAACAATAAAAAAAAACAAAAAATTCCTTTAAATATAGTGCCTGGGGATTCCATTAGTCTGCCTGTAAAGTGGTGCATCTGTAGCATATATAGAACATGCTGTAGAAAAAAATGACACTTCTTACTAAAAAAAAGAGTCAAATCACATTTAAGTGACTTGCGGTTGCAATTGCTGTCACCCAGCTATTGAAAAAAAACAGCGTGGGGTCCCCTCCTAAATCTATACCAGACCCTTATCTGGACGAGCCACCCCCAAACTATACCAGGCCACATGTCCTTAACATGGGGGGGTTGGGTGCTTTGGGGGGGACAAGAGCCTTATCCCCACAACCATGGCCAGTGGTTGTGGGGTCTGCGGGCAGGGGGCTTATTGAAATCTGGAAGCCCCTTTAACAAGGGGGTACCCAGATCCCGCCAACCCCCCATGTGAATGAGTATCAGGTACATAGTACCCCTAACCATTCACCAAAAAAGTGCCTAAAAGTAATAACAACACACACACAGTTTTTGACAATTCCTTTTATTAAAAAATAAAAAAAACAGTGTCCCCGATGTAAATCCATCATAAATCATGCACCCGGGAAAAAAAACATGCTCTTGCTAACATGAAGGCTGGCAACCTACTACAGGCTCCGCTGTTTGGCATTTCTTATATAGGTAAGGAGCAGGGCCACCTGGCTATGTCACCTGGTGGCACTGCCCCTTCTGACATCACTGACCCAGCATGCTCCAGACAATACCAGCATGACACTAGCTTGCCTGGATAAGGATCTGGTTTATATTTTAGGGGGACCCTTAAAATCCATACCAGACCCGAAGGGCCATTTTTTTTTACTCAGTTGTCAGTGGAGGAAACCCATTGACAGCCAATGACTCATCAGTTGTAAAGGATGCTGCGGCTGGCTTCCTGGCCCCACTCCTTAACAACCAGTTTATACTGTGCGCTGATTAGGGAAAGTTTTCCCCAATCGGGCGCAAAATGCACTGTCTGTGTTTTTTTTACTTTTTGACACTTTTTTGGTGAATGACTAGGGGTACTATGTATCCCATACTCATTGACATGGGGGGAGGGGCAGGGTCTGGGGGCTTGTAACTGACTAAAGCACAGAAGAAGACACAGTGGTGTCAGGAGTGCACAGGTATTACTAGAGCAGGATACAGACTGGGGAACACAAGGATTACATGAGCAGTCTCAGGTTCACATGCTGCAGTACACAAGACTGGATGCAGGCTGGGATAATCAAAGACACTGGGGAATGCTAGGATCACTGAGACACGGGAACTGGGTATAGGCTGTATGGACAATGGGAACACTAGAGGTCACAGAAAAGGTTACCATAAAAATGTTGCTTTTGTAATACACTAATAAGGTATTCTGATAAATGGAAATATATTTAAACAATTGATTGAGTCTGTCCACATATTATACCACTTCCATCTTCTAAATCAGTGTTACTATGACTCTACTGAAAAGTAGGGATGAGCCAAACACCCCCTGGTTCTGCTCGCAGCAGAACATGTGAACATGCAAAAAGTTAGTTTGAACACCGTTAAAGTCTATGAGAAACAAATGTGAAAAATCAAAAGTGCTAATTGTAAAGGCTTATATGCAAGTTATTACCATAAAAAAGTGTTTGGGGACCCGGGTCCTGCCCCAGGGGACATGTATCAATGCAAAAAAAAGTTTTAAAAACTAACATTTTTACAGGAGCAGTGATTTTAATAATGCTTAAAGTGAAAAATTAAAAATGAAATATTCCTTTAAATATCCTGCCTGGGGGGTGTCTATAGTATGCCTGTAAATTGATGCAGTTTTCCCGTGTTTAGAACAATACCACAGCAAAATGACATTTCAAAAGGAAAAAAGTCATTTAACACTGCTTGCGGCTGTAATGTATTGTCGGGTCACGGCAATATAGATGAAAATCATTGAGAAAAATGGCATGGGTCCCCCCAGCCGATTACCAGGCTCTTTGGGTCTGGTATGGATATTAAGGGGAACCCCGCACCCAAATTTAAAAAGAAAACGACGTGGGGGGCCCCCAGGCACTAAATACCCTGAACAGAAGTATATAGACTATACGGCCTGCCCTAGAAAATTGGGCCTTAGGTGTTGGTGGTACCAGAACAATGTAAGCCCTCACAGTTACTCTTGGTAAGCGCAGGAATGAACCCTGCTGTGAAATACTATATCAAAAATTGTAATTACATACCCCTGTTAAACAGGGGCAGAAAAATTGAGCCTTTGGTGGTGGTGGTGGTGGTGCTACAACACTGTAACCCCTCACAGATACTCTTGTTGGGTGCAGGAATGGGCCCTGTTGGAAATATTAGATCAAGAATTGTAATTACATGCCCCTGTTAAACAGGAGCAGAAAAATTGGGCCTTTGGTGGTGGTGGTGGTGGTGCTACAACACTGTAAGCCCTCACAGTTACTCTTGGTGGGCACAGGAACGGGCCCTGCTGTGAAATATTAGATCAAAAATTGTAATTACATGCCCCTGTTAAACAGGAGCAGAAAAATTGGGCCTTTGGTGGTAGTGGTGGTGCCACAACACTGTAAGCTCTCACAGTTACTCTTGGTGGGAGCAGGAACGGGCTCTGCTGTGGAATATTAGATCAAAAATTGTAATTACATGCCCCTGTTAAACAGGGGCAGAACAATTGGGCCTTAGGCAGTGGTGGTGGTGCCCTAAACCAAAAATATTGTTGGAAGCTAGCATCATCAAGATTGAGGAGGAATAGGATAGTCACTCAGCATAGGCAGTCTTTAAGGGATCCCACATCCATAGAAAAATCAGTTGCATCAGCATCAGGTGCTTGATAGCTGCTGATCCAAGACTGATTAATTTTTATGAACGTGAGCCTATCAACGAAGTCTGTGGACAGGCACACTCTATGATCTGTTACAAACCCTCCAGCAGCACTGAATGAGCATTGAGAAAGAACGCTGGATGCAGGACAGGCCAGTAGCTCAATTGCATATTAAGCAAACAAAAAACAGAGAGATGGGGGGGTTTTGGGACTTTAAATGAGACATGCAGTTGGGAAAGTGACACAACATGGTAATGATATGAATATCTGATAATTGCACCATAAATGCGACCGCATCGTATTGCATAGTAATGAATGTATAAACAGTAAATTATAATAAATCAAGGAAACTTTATTTCATAGTAAGATATATATTATTGAAACATCATAAGACAACATAATGGCATAGCAGCCTATTATGGTCATCATGGTACCATAGTAAGAATTCATCAGACTAATATTTGCATATGACTGCATAATAGTATTAATAATGTCTGGTGAATGGACCACATTTGTGACCAAATAGCTTGCATGTATACAGAGTAAGAAAGTATGACATATGAATAAATGTTCCATAAATATGATCCAAAATAACAGGGTGACCCATCAACATAGCAGCACAATGTGGATCGCAATGGTGAGATAAAAACAATTCAATTTTAAAGTTGTGTGTCTTCACAGTAATATGATAGCAGTTGGTGGAATCCAAACGGCATAATCTGGTAGAAGTATAGAGGGGTTGTTAATGTGAATAGCATCTAAGAGCTCTATGCGTTTCATGGATCTTTCCAATCTTCAGGAGCAGATGCAATGTAAATGTCTATAAAAGATATTTAAGGAAATTCTCAGGGGCTGATCACAGGGCAGATAGAGAAAATTGTTGTAATATGATCTTAAAGTAGCAATGATGGTTAAAAACCATAAAAGGTTACTTACAAGGAACCTATGTAGATGGGTGGAGGGCACCGAGGGTGTGAGCCTGTCAGGGATAAAAGTCAAACAACTCCGGGAGCTGAGGCGGTACTTAAAGGGCGACTTTGTGAGGAATTATTGAAAGTGAAAATCACATCTTCATGTCCTAAAAGGATGAGAATACTAAAAGTGACTGTAGAATAAAATAAATATGAAATAGAATAGTTAGCATTGAATAAGTGTATGTGAATACCAGACTAAACCAAAAGGTATAGCGGTTTGCAGTTTTGAGAGAAAACAGAGGGAACAGTGAAAATTGTACAAATAAGTGATAATGTAATGACCGAACAAGGGGAATATAGTCAGGAGAGATAGAGTTGCATGTATATGCCTGTGCCACAGGAAAAAGTATAACAACAATAGTGGAGGCCAAAAGAAGCCATAGTATTACCTGAGATTCCCAGAACACCAAAATGCCACCTGAGTGGCCACCGGTAGGAAGTGTTTAGCGGGGAATGTGTATCCATTTAGGGGGAATATATATAGGTTAGAGTGCCGCCAGTAGGTAACCGCCAACGCCACGTGGGCGGCTAAATAAAGAAGGGTGATAGCTGTCGGAGCCGAACCAAGCCACCCCGCAGCCAGTGTGCCGGCAAGGAGACCCACCCAAAGGCCGACCACACCCCCCACACAGGGTATTGTCCGCAAGGAGGTATAAACGAGTCAAGGTTTAAAATAATAATATTGGTACTAAGTAAATACCTGTCTCTGGGAAGAAGCCTCAAAAAAGGAAGAGAATTATAGCCAAAAGTTTTAAATCATGTTGTGTCACTTTCCCAGCTGCATGTCTCATTTAAAGTCCCAAAACCCCCCCATCTCTCTGTTTTTTGTATGCATTTTGGGGATGGAGGTACATTTTTGTAAATGTCCTCATATAAAGTCCCATTTAGTTAGATCTCTTTTTTTCTGCATATTAAGCAAGTTCTGGTCAGTGGTCCATCCTTAAGACCCAGTAACCCAGTGGATGGTCTGTTGGAAAGGTCTCCAAGTCTGCTCTTGCCCCTAGATATTCCTGCACCATGTAATGCAGATGCTGGCGATGGTTGCTTGAACCAATCAAACCTTGGCACTGAGGACTGAAAAATTGTCTAGAGGCATTGGTCAGCCGGCCACCTTCTCCTCCGCTCTTCCTCTGACTGAACGAAGCCTCAGCAACACATTGTCCACCACCAGGAAATTGTAACCTCCCAGGGTCTGGAAATGCATTGCACAAACCTTTCTTTAAGGCCTCCTGAAGATGTTTCACCCTCTGCTCCCTCTGCGAAGGCAGGATGAGTTCTGCAACCTTACCCTTGTAACGTGGATCAAAAAGAGTTGCCAGCCAGTAATCATCCCTCTCCTTGATACCACGAATCCTAGGGTCCTTTTGCAGGCTTTGCAGAATCAGGGAGGCCATGCAGCGTAAGTTTGCAGAGGCATTCGATTCTGAGTCCTCTGGGTCACTAAGGATCACATGATCCGTAACAACCTCCTCCCAGCCATGTACAACTCCTTGGGTTTCTGGGGACTGAAAACCATCCCTTGAAGACTGCTGCTGAGTGTTATCCTCCACTTCCATGCTGACACAATCCTACTCCTCCTCCTCCTCTTCTTCCTGTTTGTTTGGTGGGCCAGCAGGAATACAATCTGGATAAAGGAGGCCAAGAGAGGTAAGGAAGTCCTCCCCTTCCTCCCTCTGTTCTGCCTCAAGTGCCCTGTCCATTATTCAACAAAGCGTGTGCTCCAACAGGAAGACGTGAGAGATAGTATCACTGGTGCATGCATTGTCGCTGCTCACCATCCTCGTGGCCTCCTCAAATGGTGACAGGTCAGTGCATGCATTCTTGATCAGTAGCCACTGGCGTGGTGAAAAGAAGCCAAGCTCCCCTGACCCTGTCCTAGTGCCATACTCACGCAGGTACTCATTGATGGCCCTCTGCTGTGTGTGCAGCTGCTGCAGCATTGCCAACGTTGAGTACCACCTAGTGGGCATGTCACATTTGAGGCGGTTGGTGGGCAGGCTGCATTCTCTTTGAATGTCAGCCAGCTGAGCACTGGCATTGTATGACTGGCAGAAATGACCACAGACTTTTCTGTCCTGCCTCAGGAGATCCTGTAAGCCCGGGTACCTGCTCAAGAACCACTGCATCACCAAATTCAGGATGTGTGCCAAACAAGGAACATGGGTCAAGTGTCCCTGTCAGAGGGCGGATAGAATGTTGGTGCCATTGTCGCATACAACCATTCCTGGCTGAAGCTTGCGTGGCATCAACCACCTCTGAGCCTGCCCCTGCAAAGTTGACCCTGTAAGGTTGACAGAACCTCTGCCCCAGTGTGGCTCCTGTCCCCTAAGCAGACCAACTCAAGCACCGCATGACATCTTTTTGCCTGAGTGCTTGCGTAGCCCCTTGAACACTTACGGAGCACCACTGGTTCAGAAGACAAATATGCAGAAGAGGCTATAGAGGAAGAAGAAGAGGAGGGGGTGGAGGTGAGAGCTGTGGCAGAATCACAACTAGCATTTTGGAGGCGTGGTGACGGAACAAGCTCCAACAATACTGAACCCTGTCCTGCATCCTTCCCAGCTGCCAGCAGAGTTACCCAGTGCGCCATGAAGGAAAGGTAATGCCCCTGCTCATGCCTGCTAGACCATGACTCAGTGGTAATATACACCTTACTGCTGACTGCCCTGTCCAACGAGGCCAAAACATTGCCTTCCACATGTCGGTAGAGAGCCAGAATTGCCTTCCGTGAAAATAAATGGCGTTTTGGAACCTGCCACTGAGGTACAGCACATTCCATAAATTCATGAAAGAGGGCATGTTGCAGTGCTAGCAATTTGGACAAGATAGCATGTGGATAGCTGGGACCAAATTTCTTTTTACGGTTTAGCAACTGGGGTAGGGAAATTTGGCTGTTAAAATAAGATGGTGGTGTACTGATAGCAGATTGGCTGCAAGTACTTGGGACACCTATTGTTATACCTTCATTCCTCTCAGTGCAAGTTTTTGAGAGGACTGGAGGTACAGTGGGGTTGGAGATCCCAGATGAGGAGCAAGGAGAAGTCCGCCTTTTTCTTTGATGTGGGTCTTTCAAGTGCTGTTGCCAATAGACTGCATGGCAGGTCATCATATGTCTGGTCAAGCATGTGGTGCCCAAGTGGCTTCTGTTCTGGCCACGCTTAAGCTGCTTCAGACATAGGTTGCAAACAGCAATGGTGTGATCTGCTGCACACGTCAAAAAATACCCACACCAAGGAACTTTTCAAAATCAATGGGGAGTCAGCAGCACCCTGCACCTGTGGAGCTCTGCGGTGTGATGCAATAGGGTAACTGCCCTTAAGCTGCCCCCTAGAGGACAACTTGCCTCGTTGGAGTTGTGCAGTCTCCTTCTATCTTCTATCAGGCACCCAAGTAGAGTCATTGACCATGTCATCCCCTCCCTCCTCATCACTGGAGCAAACTTGGCAGTATGTTGCAGCTGGGGGAACATGACTGCCAGTTTCTTGTCCTTCTTGGGCACTCCCCTGCTCTAGGCTCGCGTTACTCCCTTCCTCAACCTGGGAACCAACATTGGAGCCTTCAAAACGCTGCGCATCCTCCAGCAGTATATACTCAACACTGTGGTCAAATAGTTTGGGGGAATCATCCATGCATGATGGTAGGGCTATGGAAGGAGTGACTATCGACAAGGAGCCGGTGGAATAGACTGCTTTGGCAGCTGCATTGGAAGGCAAATTACTCTGAGCCTGGGTGACAGAGGATGAGGAGGATAAGAACCAGGGGCGGGCTGATAACTCATGGGGCCCCCGGGCAATAGGAGATTATGGGGCCCCCAGGCAATCAGAGATTATGGGGCCACACAGTATGCACACACACAGTATACAATCACCCAGTATACACATACATGTACACACAGTATACACAGACAAATGTAAAAAAAAACACAGATTTATACATACTGTCCCTGGTTTTACTGAGGCTGGCAACCCTGATGGGGCCCCCTAGTGGCCCAAGGCCCTTGAGCAGTGCCCGAGTGGCTCAATGGTAGGTCCGCCCCTGATGAGAACGGGTTTGTTATCCACTCCACCAATTCTTCTGCAGGTTCTAGCTCAATAACATGGCCAGCAGCAGAAAAAAAGGCAAGCATGCCCCACGGCCACCTGCAGAGGATGCACCATGTCCACGACCAGCACTGTTGACTGTAGACACAGAAGCTGCTTGCCCTCTTTTAGTGGCCTGTGAGCCTCTACCTCTCCTCGGTGGCCTTCCGGACATGATGTATATTTTGATTTGCAACACCACACTACACTGTATTGTGTACTGTGTACACCACCATAAGTGTAGTAGCAACTGCACTATGGCTGCACTGTACTGTGTACACCACCAGAAAAGTAGTAGCAACTACACTATTTTTGCACTGTATTGTTTCCTGTGTACACTGCCAGAAAAGTAGAAGCAACTGCACTATGGCTGCACTGTATTGTGTTCTGTGTATATCACCAGAAAACGAGTAGCAACTGCACTACAAGTGCAGTGTATTGTGTACTATGTACACCACCAGAAAAGTAGTAGCAACTGTACTACGGCTGCACTGTATTGTGTACACCAGTGTTTCTCAACTCCAGTCCTCAAGGCGCACCAACAGGTCATGTTTTCAGGATTCCCACTATTTTGCACAGGTGATTTGATCAGTTTCCACTGCCTTAGCAATTACCACAGCTGTTTCATCTGAGGGAAATACTGAAAACATGACCTGTTGGTGCACCTTGAGGACTGGAGTTGAGAAACACTGGTGTACACCACCAGAAAAGTAGTAGAAACAGTACACCATGGAATGCACTGTAGATATAGGTTACACTGGATGCAGAGTATATATATATATATATATATATATATATATATATATATATATATATACAGTGTCTCACAAAAGTGAGTACACCCCTCACATATTTGTAAATATTTTATTACATCTTTTCATGAGACTTTGCTACAATGTAAAGTAGTGAGTGTACAGCTGTATAACAGTGTAAAATTGCTGTCCCCTCAAAATAACTCAACACATAGCCATTAATGTCTAAATTGGTGGCAACAAAAGTGAGTACACCCCTTAGTGAAAATGTCCACATTGGGCCCAATTAGCCATTTTCCCTCCCCGATGTCATGTGATATGTTAGTGTTACAAGGTCTCAGATGTGAATGGAGAGCAGGTGTGTTAAATTTGGTGTTATGGCTCTCACTCTCTCATACTGGTCACTGGAGATTCATCATGGCACTTCATGGCAAAGAGCTCTCTGAGCAACTGAAAAAAAGAATTGTTTCTCTACATAAAGATGTGTAAAGTAAATGATAGATGCGCAACCAAAAGGGTACAATTGTGTATATAAAACACAAATGTGTGTACAGAGGGGACAGGAAATATTCAGACCCCTTAAATTTTTCACTCTTTGTTACAGTATATTGCAGCCATTTGCTAAAATCATTTTTTTCCTCATTAATGTACACACAGCACCCCATATTGACAGAAATACACAGAATTGTTGACATTTTTGCAGATTTATTAAAAAAGAAAAACTGAAATATCACATGGTCCTAAGTATTCAGACCCTTTGCTCAGTATTTAGTAGAAGCACCCTTTTGATCTAATACAGCCATGAGTCTTTTTGGGAAAGATGCAACAAGTTTTTCACACCTGGATTTGGGGATCCTCTGCCATTCCTCCTTGCAGATTCTCAAGTTCTGTCAGGTTGGATGGTAAATGTTGTTGGACAGACATTTTTAGGTCTCTCCAGGGATGCTCAATTGGGTTTAAGTCAGGGCTCTGGCTGGGTCATTTAAGAACGGTCACAGAGTTGTTGTGAAACCACTCCTTCATTATTTTAGCTGTGTGCTTAGGGTCATTGTCTTGTTGGAAGGTAAACCTTCGGCCCAGTCTGAGGTCCTGAGCACTCTGGAGAAGTTTTTCATCCAGGATATCCCTGTACTTGGCCGCATTCATCTTTCCGTCGATTGCAACCAGTCATCCTGTCCCTGCAGCTGAAAAACACCCCCACAGCATGATGCTGCCACCATCATGCTTCACTGTTGGCACTGTATTGGACAGGTGATGAGCAGTGCCTGGTTTTCTCCACACATACTGCTTAGGATTAAGGCCAAAAAGTTCTATCTTGGTATCATCAGACCAAAGAATCCTATTTCTCACCATCCTGGAGATCCTCAGGTGTTTTTTAGCAAACTTCATGCTTTCATGTGTCTTGCACTGAGGAGAGGCTTCCGTTGGGCCACTCTGCCATAAAGCCCCGACTGGTGGAGGACTGCATTGATGGTTGACTTTCTACAACTTTCTCCTATCTCCCGACTGCATCTCTGGAGCTCAGCCACAGTGATCTTTGGGTTCTTCTTTACCTCTCTCACCTAGGCTCTTCTCCCCCCGATAGCTCAGTTTGGCCGGACGGCCAGCTCTAGGAAGGGTTCTGGTCATCCCAAACTTCTTTCATTTAAGGATTATGGAGGCCACTGGAACCTTAAGTGCAGCAAAAATTTTTTTGTAACCTGGCCAGATCTGTGCCTTGCCACAATTCTGTCTCTGAGCTCTTCAGACAGTTCCTTTGACCTCATGATTCTCATTTGCTCTGACATGCACTGTGAGCTGTAAGGTCTTATATAGACAGGTGTGTGGCTTTCCTAATCAAGTCCAATCAGTATAATCAAACACAGCTGGACTTAAATGAAGGTGTAGAACCATCTCAAGGATGATCAGAAGAAATGGACAGCACCTGAGTTAAATATATGAGTGTCACAGCAAAGGGTCTGAATACTTAGGACCATGTGATATTTCAATTTTTCTTTTTTAATAAATCTGCAAAAATGTCAACAATTCTGTGTTTTTCTCTCAATATGGGGTGCTGTGTGTACATTAATGAGGAAAAAATGAACTTAAATGATTTTAGCAAATGTCTGCAAATATAACAAAGAGTGAAAAATGTAAGGGGGTCTGAATACTTTCCATCCCCACTGTACATAAGACACAAATATGTGCAACACCGGGGCTGAGTGCACCTTTTATCAACTCATTGTTTTCAATGAATTGTTAAAAGGTGCACACACAGCCCAGGTGTTGCACATATTTGTGTCTTATGTACACACATTTGTGTTTTATATACACAATTGTACCCTTTTGGTTGTGCATCTATCCTTTACTTTACACATATTTCCAAAACTGAATATTCTGTTTTTTTGTAGATAGCTGCACCATCACACATATTTTTATACATATTTTTATTAATTTTTTATTAATTTGTATTGTATATTTTTATATGGTGTTTCATTAGTATTCACTGGGGGTAGCGCGGATTATCCACATTTTCACATTCTACATAAAGATGGCCTAGACCAGTGGTTCTCAAGCTTTCTAGTGCCGTGACCCCTTGATAAAATTTCCCAAGTTGTGGGAACCCCTAACTTATTCTTTCTCTAACTTTTTCTTTGTTCCTCCTCTTTTTTTCCTCTCCCTTCCATGTATTCTCAATTTTTATTTCTTCTCTTACTCCTTGGTGGGGGGTGTGGATGAGTGGCAGTGCTGGTGGGGAGGAGGGTGATGAGTGGCAGTGTTGGCAGGGAGTTGGGATCAGTGGCAGTGCGGGGGGAGTTCTGATTAGCCAACTTAGGTGTTCTTGATCAAGATCATCTACTGATCTGAGAACTGTAGTGGGGACTTTTAAATACCACCAAAAGAAAGGTCTATTTGTGTGAAAAAAATGATAAAAATGTAATTTAGGTACAGTGTTGAATGACCGCGCAATTGTAATTTAAAGAGTGACAGCCCTGAAAGCTGAAAATTGGCCTGGACAGGAAGGGGGTTTAAGTGCCCAGTAAGCAAGTGGTTAAATAAATTATTTGAAATACTGCACCATGAGAGTGTTCTTTCCTCTCCCTCTCTATGTGGCAACACTGGAGCTTTGAATACAATATATATATATATATATATATATATATATATATATATATATATATATATATATATAAATGGATGACAGCAGCGGTTTGAATTCATTCCTGTGACCTCATGTACAGTATGACATCTTGAATTTTTCTATATGCGTAATTTGACTCCCTGTAATAGGGATTAATTAAGGCTGGTGAGTGCATAGTGTTTCTGTATGCTGGTGCAGAGGAACCTTTCCTCTACCCACTGAGGACATTATTCACGTGTGGGATTTATACATGGACTTCACAATTTTTATGTATCTTTTATAATTTAACCACTTGCCTACAAGACACTCACACCCTCTTCCTGCCAGAGCCATTTTTTAGCTTTCAGCGTTGTCGCAATTTGAATAACAATTGCGCGGTCGTGCTACAATGTACCCAAACAAATTTTTTTATCATTTTCTTCACACAAATAGAGCTTTCTTTTGGTGGTATTTAATCACTGCTGGGTTTTTTATTTTTTACAAAAAAAAAAGACCAAAAATTTTGAAAAAAAATTTTTTTTTTTACTTTTTTCTGTCAGTAAATTTTGTAACTAACTAATTTTTGATGAGGTGGCACTGATCGTCACTGATAGGCAGAACTGGTGGGCATTGATGAGGTGGCACTTATGGGCACTGATGAGGCAGCACTTATGGGCACTGATTAGCTGGCACTGATGAGGAGGCACTAATATGCCACACTTATGGGCACTAATAGGTGGCAGTGATATGTGGCACTGATGATCACTGATAGGTGGCACTGATGGGCATTGTTAGGTGACACTAATGGGAACTGTTAGGTGGCACTTAAGGGCACTAATAGATGGCACTGGTGGGTACTGATAGGCGGCACTGATAGACGGCACGGATAGGCAGTACTGATGTGCACTGATGGGCATTGATGGGTGGCATTGATGGGCGACACTGATGGGCATTAATTGACAGCAGTGATGGGCATTGATAGGCAGCAGTGATGGGCATTGATAGGCAGCACTGCTAGGTGGCACTGATTGCCAGCACTGACTGACATTGCTAATGGGAACTTGTGGGCAGTGGTGGGCACTGATTGCTGTCACTGGTGGGCACTGATTGCTGGCATTGGTGGGCAATGGGTGGCACTGATTTGTGACACTATATCGCTATATTGTAATCAGGGCACTGATGATCAATGCCCTGATTACATTCTTAGATGTCCCCCTGCGTGGAGATGCTGCTGATCGGCTCTCCTCGCCACACACTCTGTCAGTGTGAGGCGAGGAGTGCCGTTTACCGGCATCTCCATGTTTACATGTGACCATCTGTGATTGGACACAGCTGGTCACATGGTTAAAGAGTCGTGGACATGGCTCTTTACAGAGATCGGGGTTGCGCCATGTTCTAGCAAAACGGAGTGGCCGTAATCGCCACGCTGCACACCCCTGCAGGTGCATGAGAGTGGCCATTCTGGGATGTCGTCATATGATGTCATCCCAGAACGATAGCCACACTGCCAGGCCATCATTTGACAGTGGGTGGGCAGCAAGCAGTTAAATGAAGACATATATATTTATTTGTTTGTTTATTTACTATGGTGATATGTAATTTATGATATAAGAGTGCAGTTTCTTTGTTTCTTTTCAGATTTCTCCATGTGGAGTTCTGTTTTGAAATTCAACACAGCTCTCAGCTGTGAATGTATACAGCCGATCAGCAGTTCCCAGCCATGAATCATTTGATGTGTGGTGGGGCAAAAAAAATGCACACTTGTGCCATGTTTTGCCACCTCACCAACCGCCCCCCTTAAGCTGCAATTGGCAGCGGAAGTAGGGTTATTTACATGCCTCCGTCATGATGCTTCATGCCCACAGCAATGTTTACCCAATTTGTAGAGATCGGCACGTGGCAAGCTTGTTGAATGCTATACATTCAAGCAAATGGGGATGCACCCACAAACACATGGAATGTAAGAGGTTGCAGTGTCTTTGTCAGCAAAGATGGGGTTAATACAGGCGGTGAGGAGAAATTGCATTGTTTCCTCACCACCTATCAGTAGCCTTTGAAGCATGATCCAAGCACAAATTGGGCTTCAGAGGAAAGGGAGATTTAGGTGAATGTCTAAATTTTCCCTTATAGTGATTTGAAAGTATTCACATGTACAACTTACCTAGGAAACAAAGACAACACAGGGAGAACTGAGAAAGACTTGAAAATGCACTTGGGAACACAGGAGGTTCACTTGCTAGCATACAGTATGGATGCAGTGCTTAAACACTGAGCTACCCACACACTCACCCTTTATAACAACACCCCTCTGTGATTGGCTGCCACTCCAGAGGAATAGGAAGTTGACAGCTGGTGCTGGAATGTGGAATAGGTGAGTGTGACGCCCTGATTGTTTTGCCAAGTGATCTGTCCCCCAACGGCTAGTATATAAAAATTGAGAAAGAGACTTTGGTTATGAATTCCCCATTATCGCTCTGCAAACCATCTGGAGCAGAGCATGCAAATGCTCCATATATACACTGTAGAAGGAAAACATGTATAAACTCTTGTCCCACTGATACTGTACCCTAGAACATCTCCACACACATTCTAAACAGATGCTACATTTTTGATAATGCTTAAGTAGTGTGACAGTGTGAGGTCCTGCAACTGTGAAAATGTAGGAGATGTGAGTTCACAGGTGTTCAGGGTCATTATATGCTCAAGCCTGAGGACAATTTAGAGCTCCCAGTTTGTGGACAGCTCTCATATTGGAGACAGGAGGTCTTAACCAGGGGTCAGAGGTGCCCCAGCCAGTAGCCAAGAGACAGGAGGTCTCATCCCAGGAACGAGGTTGACTCCTATTGAAATGTCAGGAGAACCCCTATCCAGAGGCCAGGAGTGGGCTGTGCAGCAGTGTGACTAAAGGCTGATTGAGTTGAGTGAACCAAAATAGCTTGGTAATACAGTCAGTGGGACATGTAAGAAGAGCAGTGGTGCTGCTGATAAGAGAGTTGGTGCCTCTGTATTTTCAGTGGACTATTCATGTTGATGCTGAAGAACCCCTGTGTGGGCAACTGATGTTTCTGTGAACTTTCCATTTTGTTCAAAAAAGTGGACTGTCTTGCCCTAAAATACAGTTTGGATTGGCGCAGCTCATTGAAAGAGTACCTACCACATGAGTATAATCACCCCAATACAAAAGTAGAAACAGACTTCTCTCCATGTCAGAGCTGTACAAACTATGGATCTTTCATCAGCCAGAATACAAAACACTGGAAAATACAAATACATTTGGGACCATTGGCTCAGGTCTCTGCCTTATTACAGAAGGGATGTGCACAAACTCTGATGCTTTCCAGTTTCCTCCTAAAGTTTAACACACCCTCCCTTCTCATTCCTCCTCTCCTCCCCACCCCCCCAACAATTAGATCCTTTTTCTTTCTAATGCCGCATACACACGAGCGAACTTTATGGCAGACTTTGTCTGGCAGACTTTGTCAACGCACGCTACGTCACTTCCTGGTACAGACAGCTGGAATGCAGGTGGAACGCAGCGCGCTGCTGCTGATTCAACACGAGACACCTAGCGTTCGCTGTTTTGTAAGGCCGATATATCCTAACACCAGCTGCCCACCATACATTACGGCTTTGTGCGCAGCTCGTGGGATATGACTAGGCATTCCAGGAATTTTTAATACATTTTTTAATACATTTTTTAAAGCTGCTATCTTTTGTATTAAGTTGCTGTTTCTCAATAAACCCAGCTTTTTTACTACACTATGGGAGCCTATATCTTTTTTCCTCTATGAGGAGTCTACCACAGAAATACATCAGAAAACATCTGTAAGAAGGTGGAACATCCCAAATCTTTGGACGAGGTTGGTGGAGCAACCGTGGTGGGCTTAGAGATAAGCGCATTACCCCTGTGGGGGCGAGGGGATCTGGTGAGTGGGGATTCTGGAGGGGGAGCACGAAGTCACAAGTGGAATTCCTGAAAACACTCACAGTCACTGTTTCTATGCTAATCACTATGAATGAAGATTTAACCTACCGGATGGACTATTAGTTACGCACAGGTGTACTAAGATCTTTTGAAAAACACTCGTATTCACCAATTTGTGCTAATAACCCTGAGTGGGGACTTTACATATCACATGGACTACTATTAGGCATATGTGAATTTACACCTTTTTTTACTGTTTTTTTTAAATAAGGTTTATTTCCCTATAATAGCTTTTTTTTTATAAGTGTGTATAATTTCATTTTTGTGTGTATGTACTCACTAAAGCTCTCACAAATATATAATCACTTAAGATTGGTAAGCTTGGTATTTGGAGCTCTATTAACCCAGTGTTTACCTAGAGATTTATATATTGGGTTAAACTCACTAGTGAAAAACGTTAACTGAGTGGAGATGAGCCAAGTTTATGGCAGGATCACCTCACTCAAGTGAACAATAGCCATAAATACCAGTCACGTATCTAAAGCTCACTGAGCACTATATTTTATAAACAATTATATCACATTTGAGTTTAGCATACACCATTAACTGGCACCCTTACCCAAACTAGGAAGCGCCACCACCCCCTTTTCGTTATTACCATGCCGTAAAGTCCGATCGTGTGTACGCGGCATTAGTGTCTCAGTCCTGGTGTTTAGAAGTGACAATTAGGGATGAGCCGAACACACCCCTGTTCGGTTCGCACCAGAACATGCGAACAGGAAAAGTTTGTTCGAACACGCGAACACCGTTAAAGTCTATGGGACACGAACATGAATAATCAAAAGTGCTAATTTTAAAGTTATTGTCATAAAAAGTGTTTGGGGACCTGAGTCCTGCCCCAGGGGACATGGATCAATGCAAAAAAAAGTTTTAAAAACTGACGTTTTTTCAGGAGCAGTGATTTTAATAATGCTTAAAGTCAAACAATAAAAGTGTAATATCCCTTTAAATTTCGTAGCTGGGGGGTGTCTATAGTATGCCTGTAAAGGGGCGCATGTTTCACGTGTTTAGAACAGTCTGACAGCAAAATGACATTTCAAAGGAAAAAAGCCATTTAAAACTTGCGGCTATTGCATTGCCGGTCCGACAATATACATAGAAGTTCATTGATAAAAATGGCATGGGAATTCCCCACAGGGGAACCCCGAACCAAAATTTAAAAAAAAAATGACGTGGGGGTCCCCCTAAATTCCATACCAGGCCCTTCAGGTCTGGTATGGATATTAAGGAGAACCCTGGCCAAAATTTAAAAAAAAAAATGACGTGGGGGTCCCCATAAATTCCATGCCAGACACTTCAGGTCTGGTATGGATTTTAAGGGGAACCCCGCGCCAAAAAAAAAAATGGCGTGGGGTCCCCCCAAAAATCCATACCAGACCCTTATCTGAACACGCAACCTGGCAGGCTGCAGGAAAAGAGGGGGGGACAAGAGAGTGCCCCCATCCTGAACCGTACCAGGCCACATGCCCTCAACATTGGGAGGGTGCTTTGGGGTAGCCCCCCAAAACACCTTGTCCCCATGTTGATGAGGACAAGGGCCTCATCCCCACAACCCTGGCCGGTGGTTGTGGGGGTCTGCGGGCGGGGGGCTTATCGGAATCTGGAAGCCCCCTTTAACAAGGGGACCCCAAGATTCCGGCCCCCCCTGTGTGAAATGGAAAGGGGGTACAAAAGTACCCCTACCATTTCACTATAAAACTGTCAAAAATGTTAAAAATGACAAGAGACAGTTTTTGACAATTCCTTTATTTAAATGCTTCTTCTTTCTTCTATCTTCCTTCATCTTCTTCTTCTTCTTCTGGTTCTTCTGGCTCTTCAGGTTCTTCCTCTGGCATTCTCGTCCACCATCTCCTCCGCAGTGTCTTCTATCTTCTTCTCCTCGGGCCGCTCCGTACCCATGGCATGGGGGAGGCTCCCGCTCTTCTCTTCATCTTCTTCTCTTCTTCATCTTCTTCTTCATCTTCTTCTCTGCTTCATCTTCTTCTCTTCTTCTCTTCTTCATTTTCTTCTCCGGGTCGCTCCGCATCCATGCTGGCATGGAGGGAGGCTCCCGCTGTGTGACGGCGTCTCCTCGTCTGACGGTTCTTAAATAACGGAGGGCAGGGCCACCCGGTGACCCCGCCCCCTCTGATGCATGGTGACTTGACGGGACTTCCCTGTGATGTCACGGGGAATGCCACAGGCAAGTCCCGTCATGTCCCGTGCGTCAGAGGGGGTGGGGTCACCGGGTGGCCCCGCCCCGCATTATTTAAGAACCGTCAGAAGAGGAGACGCCGTCACACAGCGGGAGCCTCCCTCCGTGCCAGCATGGATGCGGAGCAGCCCGGAGAAGAAGATGAAGAAGAGAAGAAGAGAAGAAGAGAAGAAAAGAAGAAAAGAAGAAGAAGATGAAGAAGAGAAGAAGATGAAGAGAAGAGCGGGAGCCTTCCCCCATGCCATGGGTGCAGAGCAGCCCGAGGAGAAGAAGATAGAAGACGCCGCGGAGGAGATACTGGACGAGAACGCCGGAGGAAGAACCAGAAGAACCAGAAGAAGAAGAAAAGGAAGATGAAGGAAGATAGAAGAAAGAAGAAGCATTTAAATAAAGGAATTGTCAAAAACTGTCTCTTGTCATTTTAAACATTTTTACCCCCTTACCATTTCACATGGGGGGGGGCGGGATCTGACCCCACGCCGTTTTTTTTTTTGGCGCAGGGTTCCCCTTACCCCCACTACATTTTTTTTAAATTTTGGCCGGGGTTCCCCTTAATATCCATACCAGACCCGAGGGGCCTGGTATGGAATTTAGGGGGACCCCCACGTCATTTTTTTTTTAAATTTTGGTTCGGGGTTCCCCTGTAGGGAATTCCTATGCCGTTTTTATCAATGAACTTCTATGTGTATTGTTGGACTGGCAATGCAATAGCCACGAGTAGTTTTAAATGGCTTTTTTCCTTTGAAATGTCATTTTGCTGTCAGACTGTTCTAAACACGGGAAACATGCGCCCCTTTACAGGCATACTATAAACACCCCCCAGCTACGAAATTTAAAGGAATATTACACTTTAATTGTTTGACTTTAAGCATTATTAAAATCACTGCTCCTGAAAAAACGGCCGTTTTTAAAACTTTTTTTTGCATTGATCCATGTCCCCTGGGGCAGGACCCAGGTCCCCAAACACTTTTTATGATAATAACTTGCATATAAGCCTTTAAAATTAGCACTTTTGATTTCTCCCATAGACTTTTAAAGGGTGTTCCGCAGCATTCAAATTTGCTGCGAACACCCCAAATTCTTTGCAGTTCAGCGAACTTGCGAACAGCCAATGTTCGAGTCGAACATGTGTTCGACTCGAACTCGAAGCTCATCCCTAGTGACAATATACAATAGTACTAGTTTTTCGTTTTTGTGTTCTTTTCACTTTTGAGACTTTTTACTTTTAACAGATACATAGTTACATAGTTACATAAATGATGAGGTTGAAAAAAAAGACACAAATCCATCAACTCCAACCTGTATGTCTGCTTTTATGTCAATATTACGTTGTATATCCCTGTATGTTGTGGTAGTTTAGGTGCCCATCATCCTGCTGTGGAAGAGAATTCCTAATTCTTACCACTCTTACGGTAAAGAACCCTCTACATAGTTTAAGGTTAAACCGCTTTTCTTCTCATCTCATCTCATCTCATGAATGGCCACAAGTCTTTTTAAGTACGTTTTTTCGTTAAAAAGTTTTATCCCTATTGTGTGGTCACCAGTACGTTATTTGTACATTGAAATCATATCCCCTCTCAAGCGTCTCCTCTCCAGAGAAAATAGGTTTAGTGCTTGTAATCTTTCCTCATAACTAAGATTCTCCAATCGTTTTATTAGCTTTGTTTCCCTTCTCTGGACTCTCTTGAGTTGCAGCACATCCTTCCTGAGGACTGGAGCCCAGAATTGGGCAGCATACTCTAGGTGTGGCTGGACCAGAGTCTTGTAGAGTGGGAGAATTATTGTTTTATTTCTGGAGAGAATCCCCTTCCTAATGCATGCCAATATGCTATTGGCTTTACTTGCTGCAGCCTGGTATTGCATGGAATTGCGGAGCCTGTCATCTACTAGGACCCCCAGGTCCTTTTCCATACTAGATTCCCCCAGAGGTTCTCCCCCTAGCGAGTAGATTGCATTCATGTTTTTGCCACCCAAATGCATTATTTTACATTTTTCTACATTAAACCTCATTTACCATGTAGTTGCCCACCCCATTAATTTGTTCAGATCTTCTTGCATGGTTTCCACATCCTGGGGAGAAACTATTGCCCTGATTAACTTAGTATAATCTGCAAATACTGGGATTGAGCTGTTTATCCCACCCTCCAGATCATTTATGAATAAATTAATTAGGATTGGTCCCAGGACAGAACCCTGGGGGACCCCACTTTCCACACTGGACCATTCCGAGTACTCCCCATTTATCACTACTCTCTGAACTCGCCCCTGTAGCCAGTTTTCAATGCATGCTATCACCCTTTGGTCCATGCCGACAGACCTTAGTTTGTACAGTAAACGTTTATGGGGAACCGTATCAAATGCCTTTGCAAAATCCAGATACACCACATCTTTGGGCCTTCCTTTATCTAGATTGGTTTGGAAAAAAATATTTTTCAGGAATCCATGCTGATTTTTGCTAATGATACCGTTTTCATTACTAAAATCTTGTATATAGTCCCTTATCATCCCCTCCAAGAACGTGCATACTATTGATGTTAGGTTAACTGGTTTGTAGTTCCCAGAGATATATCTTGGTCCTTTTTTAAATATTGGTGCTACATTGGCTTTTCTCTAATCAGCTGGTAATATACCAGTGAGTAGACTGTTCGTAAAAATTAAGAACAATGGTCTGACAATTACTTGACTGAGTTCCTTAACCACTTCCATACCGAGCCTATTCTGGCACTCCTCTCCTACATGTAAAAATCATAATTTTTTTTGCTAGAAAATTTCTCAGAAACCCCAAATACTATATATGGTTTTTTATCAGAAACACTAGGGAATAAAATGATGGCTGTTACAACTTTTTATGTCACACGATATTTGCGCAACAATTTTTCAAACGCGTTTAAAAAAAAACAAAACTGTTTCATGAATTAAAAAATAACAAAACACTAAAGTTAGCCCAATTTTTTAAATATAATGTGAAAGATGATGTTATGCTGAGTAAATAGATATCCAACATGTCATGCTTTAAAATTGCGCACACTCGTGGAATGGCGCCCAACTTTGGTACTTAAAAATCTCCATAGGCAATGCTTTAAGAATTTTTACAGGTTAAATGTTTAGAGTTACAGAGGAGGTCTAGTGCTATAATTGTTGCTCTCGCTCTAACACACACAGTGATACCTCGCATGTGTGGCTTAAATGGCGTTTACATATGTGGGTGGGACTTAATGTGGGTTCGCTTCTGTGCATGAGCACACAGGGACAGGGGCGATTTACATTTTTTTTTTTTTTTATTTTTATTTTTTTTCCATAAAAGATTTTATTAGAGCAATTGTACATACAACTTTTACAATCTGTTTTACATATGTATAATGTACAAGAGAAGCTTCCATGTTTTATACAAAAATGCATAATCTTACATCTTAAGTCATGGAAAATCGAACATTATGTTTTATTTATTAGCAAGTGTAATTTAATCATTTAGAAAGTCTTGTAATTACATTCGGTATAGCTGGATTTTGAAATAAAGATACTCTTTTAGATAACATTTAGAGCATTTGACTTGGTTTAGCTTTGTTCAAGATAGAGTGTCTATAAAGGCTTATTTGGCACCGAATGGTTAGTTATGATGTTTGTATGATTTTCCCTTTAGTCATCTTATGACATGGTGATCATAGGAAATTTCCCGTGTGTGGCATTTAGAGAGGGGGCTTAAGTATTGAGAAACGGGAGAATATAATAAAGTGTAGTTTTAGAAAAGGGGACAGTGGGGTAACCAGGGAGGGAGGGTGAGGGCTGCTCTTCCCTTGTGTGCTTCTTCTTCCGTTCCACACAATGTGAGGAGGGAATACTGTGGAATCTAGTATTGTAAAGGAATCTGAATTATTGCACTTTATGTTGGGAATAAAGATTTATAGTAATCTGTTGTTTTGAAGTGGTTCCAACAGGCCCAAGTGGTTGTGAATTTTTGTATGCTCTCCTGAGCTATAAGAATCAGTTCTTCCCTTTCTGCTATCTTGGATATTTTCTGTAACCATTCCCTAATTGTGGGTATGTCTGTTGTTCTCCAATGTGTTGGAATGCAGAGTCTCGCTGCATTGACCATATGCATAGCCAGGGATTTAAAGTACTCGTGTTTGGATAGTGTAGTATAATGTAGTAGATATTGAGCAGGGGTGAAGTTCAAGGTGTATGTGGAGACTTGTTCTATGATGGAGTGCACCTCCCTCCAGAAAATCTGGATGGAGTCGCACTCCCACCAAATATGTAACATGGAACCTACTGCTTTTTTACATCTCCAGCATACATCAGGTATTGAGGGAGAAAATTTGTGTAATCGTGATGGGGTCCTATACCATTTAGTTATAATTTTGTAGCCATTTTCTTTTATCGCTACATTCATTGACCCTTTGTGTGCGTAAGAGTATATGGTTCCCCAATCTTCTTCCGTCAATGTTAGTTGTAGGTCTGTGTCCCATGAGTATCGTGGGATTTCAGTAGTGTTGTTAGATTGTTGTCATGGAGCAGTGAATAAATTTGAGAGATGATATGTCTATGAGGTGAATCGCTTCAGCAGAGGTTTTCAAATGTTGTTAATTTTCAAGTCCATATTGCGGTTGAGCTTTTAGATGTTAAATAGTGTCTTATTTGTCTATAGGACCAGAAAGGGAATGTATTTGTATGAGATTCTGATTTCAGGTCTTGATATGACCGCATGATGCCCTTGTTAAAAAATTGGTGGGTTTTTATCTCTTTATGTGGCCATTCATTTTGTAGGAACCTCATGGTTTCACCAGGTGGAAATTCTGGGTTTCCTCGTAGGGAGGTAAGAGGTCCTAGGTGGGTGGATAAGTTATGTAATGTTATGGCCTTATTAAATGCCATTAAGTGGGATATATAAAGGGGTGTGTCTTGAGAGTCTGAGGCCATAGTCGTGGTGGAAGCCAGGGGAGAATATGTGTGGGGATGTGGGTATAAAGGTGTTCTATTGTCACCCATGCTTTTTCTATATGGTGTATCTTCCAGTCCACAATCCTGGTCAGATGGCATGCCAGGTGATATTTGTATAGGTCAGGGGGGCCAATTCCCCCTCTAAGTTTCGGAAAAGTTAGTCAGGTATATTTTATGCGAGGAGATTTGTTGTTCCAAAGAAAGGCTGTGCACATACTTTTGTATGTGGCAAAAAAGTTAGGGGGGTAAGTGTATTGGGATTGCCTGCATGAGGTATAAGAGGCGGGGGAGAACAATCATTTTTATTAAGGCTGCGTGGCTGAATAAGGATATGTTTAAGTTGGTCCATTCTTTAAAGTTTGTTTGTAGTTTAGTTAGGGCCTTTGCGTGGTTATGACTATAGAGGTCTAATGTTCGTTCGGTAATCCGTATTCCTAGATACGTAATGGCTTCTTTTTCCCAATGAAATGGGAAGTGTAATTGGGCATGGGTTACTTCTTGCGGGGTAAGAGATATATTCAGGGCATTTGACTTGGTATAGTTAATTTTTAGGTTAGACAATTCTACAAAATGTTTTAAATCGCTCAGTAAATTGGGTAGGGAGATTCGAGGGTCTTGGAGGGTAAGTAAAATGTCATCCGTGAAAGCGGCTACTTTAAACTCTTTATGTGCAATGGGTATACCTTTAATATTTGAATTGTTGCGTAATTTATTTAGTAGGGGTTCTAATGTCAGGACATAGATCAGTGGGGAGAGTGGGCATCCCTGGCGGGTACCGTTGCTTATAGAGAAGGCGTTTGACAGGAGGCCATTGACCCTTACCCTGGCTGAAGGGTTAGTATATAGTGCGTTGATGTGCGTGTACATGTGTGACATAAGGCCTATGCCCTTGAGAACCTCCTGCATGTAATCCCAGGCCACCCTGTCAAACGCCTTCTCAGCGTCTAGGGATAGGAGAAAGCCTTTATTTCCAGAAGTGGCTAGCCAATGTTGTATATTTAGGGTACGGATAGTGCTATCCCTGGCCTCTCTTCCCAGAATAAACCCAACTTGGTCAGGGGACATGAGACCAGGGATAATTGGTAGTAGCCTGTTTGCCAGTATTTTGGCATATAGTTTGATATCTACATTCAGTAGGGAAATCAGTCTGTAGTTCGGGGTTTGTGTATGATTCTTGCCTTCCTTTGGTATGAGGGTTATATGTGCTTCTAGTAGTTTGCTTGTTGATGTGTGTGGGTCTGCGAGGGAGTTAAAGGATTTAAGCATTTCTGGAATCAAAGTATCTTGGAAGCTTTTGTAATATATTAATGGAAAACCGTCTGGGCCTGGGCTCTTACCTACGCTCATCTGTTTGATTGCTAGTTGGAGTTCCTCTGTTGAGAGGGGGCTATCCATGAGTTCTGCTTGTTGAGAGGTGATAGGTTTGGGGCAGAACTGCGTTAAAAATTCCTTTAGTTGGGACTTTCGGTCGCCCTGTTTTGGTTTAGGGTCATTATGTTGTTTTATGTTATATAATTTAGAGTAATATTCTTCGAAGTGTTTGGCTATATCTGCATTTTTGGAGAGAAGAGTGCCATGTTTATCTCGAATCAGATGGAGTCTAGAGTGTGCTTTGGTTGCTAGCAGTCTCCCGCTCTTGTTGCTGTGTTCATAGAACACTTTCTGATGAAGTACATATCGCCTTCTGGTACGCTTTCCTAATTTGTTTAGTAATGAAGAGCGGGCTTGAAGTAGTTCATGTAGTTTGTTTTGTAATGTTGTTTGCTTATGTGTAGCCTCTAGTGTAGCCTCTAGTCGGTTTATGGTTTGAATCAAAGATCTAATTTGTTCATGATGTCTCCTTTTAATTGTGGATGCGAGTGTAATGATTTCCCCCTTAGTACACACTTATGTGCTTCCCATATAGTGATTGGTGCGATGTCTGGGGTGTTGTTTTCTACAAAGTTGTCAGGGTCCTTGAGAAGAGCGGGGTTCAGTCACCATGATTTGGTTATTTCTCTTTTTTCAGGGAATGTGAGTGTTACTGAGATAGGGTGGTGGTCAGATAGAAACATTGGTTCTATAGTCGCCCGCGTGAGTAGGGGTAAGTCATTTTGTGATAAAAATAGATAGTCTATCCTAGAATATTTTTGGTGTGGGGCTGAATAGAAGGTATAGTCTTTATCAGATGGGTACATGGTGCGCCAGGTATCATGGAGAGTAAGGTTTTGTAATTGAAGTTTAATTTGGCGTAAAGCCCTGTATGTAAGTGTGGATGTGCCTGTGGACGTGTCAAGGCTGGGATTTAATGTTACATTAAAGTCACCTCCCAATAGCAGTAATCCGGTTTGGAAATTTTGTAGAAGGTCACAGATTTTTTTAACAAAGGACACTTAGTGTGCATTTGGGCAGTAGATGTTGGCTATGGTGATGGGTTTGGCAGCGTATGTTCCTTTTATAAATATAAATCTGCCTTCCGGGTCAACTAATGTGTCTGTCATTTGAAAGTCAGCTTGCTTGGATATGAGAATCGAGACTCCTTTTGTTTTGGATTCCTGGTTTGTGGAGTGTAAGACTTGCTTATAGATGTGGTTTGTCAATTTGGGGATGGCGTTAGTTCTGAAATGTGTCTCTTGAAGTAGGAGAAAGTGTGCTTTGTGTTTTGTCAGAGCTGAAAGGACTTGTGACCTCTTTTCTGGTAGGTTTAGACCTTTAACGTTAAGGGATATGCATTTTAGTGACACTTGTATCTTATTGATTCTTGGCTTCGAAAGCATTTTTAAAGTCTAGAGGAAGAAGGAAGGGGTATATGTGTGGATTGGAAGAGCAGCCCTCACTGGGATCTAGGGTAATGGAAGTAGTAGGTAGGGCTAGACAGGAGGTAGATGACCAGAGGAGGGGGGGGGATAAAGGGGTTTCAGATCGTATGTTTATCCGTTACTTCCCCACGGAATGTGGCTTGGGGTATATGAAGGTATTGGCTCGCTCCATGTATGGTACTTCATCAGAGGTGGTTATCGGAATACCTAACCACCTAGCCAAGAGGGGGTCCGGGGTGTCAGTTAGAGTCCAAAAGGACCACTGTGGTGAGACAATAAACCTGGAAGGTAATCAGAGGTGTCGGTACACTTAAGGACTAGTAAGGTACAATAATGTGTCTTCAAGTGTGTTGCGATGGAGTGATAAAGAGATAGAGTTATCTATGTGGTGTAAGCCGTGACTGTAAGGGGGATATTTGTATACACACCCCCTTTTTTTTTAGTCATATGATTGCTAAGTCCAATAATTCATCTATCCAGATCAAGTGTTACTTAGGTGAATTTTAAGATTCTGAGCATGTGATCAAGACTTCTATAAGTGTATGTCTACTCATCTAAATCTTACTAGGATAACAAACATAGCAAACAGTGCTAACTATAACCTAAGGGTACGCCATGTTAGTTAGGAGTTCCTTGTGTCTAATTACTTCCCGTCATGGCTCCCGGGCCCCGCCCCCCACAGTAGGGAAGAAGGTCCCTCGAAGCCATTAAAGGCTGTCATTTCATAGTGGGGAGGGATCAGTCCGGGACAAAGGGACCGTCCCCTCCACCACTATTGTGCAGCCTAGTACTGAACGTTTTCCGTTACATTGCAGCGAATGGGAGAGAAAAAAATAAAAAATAAAATAAATAAATAAAAAAAACACATAAAAGGAAGACATATCCACGAAAGCAGTGAATTAAAACCTTGCTATGATTTAATCATATAACTATTTCCGCTTTAGGGAATAGGTTATTCGTCAAGGCATTCAGAAACTAAAACTTTACCTTTCCCGTTAACTTGCGGCGATAGAACTTTTGAATAATTACTCAATATTTAGTCTCTTCATAACTATGAAAGTTCAGTCCGAGTAAGTTGAAGAGGGGTGTTTGTGTGTAAACTGTACTTAATGTTAGCATGAGGGGATTCCCCATGTTAGTTGTAAGTTCCCTGTGTCTGTTTAGCCCTCGATACGGTTCCCGGGCTCCACCTCCCCAAAGTAGGGAAGCAGGTCTCACGGACCCACGAGTGATCAGTATTGCACAGTGGGGAAGGATCAGTCTGAGACGAAGGAACCGGTCCCCCCTCCACTATTGTGCAGCCTAGAACTGAATATTGTCTGTTGAAGCAAGACACATGCGAGAAAAAATAGTAAAAAAAGGAAAAGCAAAAAAAAACAGTTCCACAAAGGCAGTTAATAAAAACCCCTTGTTATGGTTGAGGCATGTAGCTATTACCACTGTAGGGAATCGGTTATCTGTTCAGGCAATCAGAAATTAAAGTTTTTACCTTTCCCGTTAACTTGTGGCAAAGAGATTTTGGGATAATTATGCGGTATTTAGTCTCTGCACGTCTTTGGAAGTTCAGTCCAAGGGAGTTGAAGAGGTGTGTTTGTAATCTTAACACGGTAAAGTTCTTTTCTGGATAGGACACAGTATCTTAGTTGACATTGTGATTCTGAAGAGTTTTCGTCATCTTGCGGAGATAAAAGTTCAGGCATATACAGTATATGACTCTGGGGTGGGTGGAGCACTAAATTATTCATCCCTGTAATTCCTGTGTGGGGTGTCTGCGTGATTCATGGCGTGCGGTGGTACATCTCGGCGTGAGAAGCGTTCTCCCGGGGATGTAGGGTCTAGTCTTCGGTGTCTGGATCTGTGGCGTTGTGCTTTTGGTGAAGCATTGTAGGAGACTGCCTTCCATGGTTCCGATGGGAAGTAGAAGGAATACCATTCCGGCAATTCAATTGCTGGGATATCGATCTGTTCACAGAACATGGGGAGGTCTTCTGGTGTTTGGAGGAGTGCGGTGTGACCTCTGGTGGTGGCTGAGAGGCAAAATGGAAACTTCCACCTATATTGTATATTGCGTGCCCGTAACGTTTCCAGCAGGGGGCGTAGTGTGCGTCTGTTTTGTAGTGTTATCTGAGATAGGTCTTGGAACAATTTAATGCCTGCGCCATTGTATAGAATACAGCCTCTATCACTCGCCTTTCTAAGAATCTGCTCTTTAAGCGGAAAGTTTACTAGACAGCACACTATGTCCCGAGGGGGTTCCGAGTCCCGGGGAGGTGGTCTTAGTGCACGATGAAGTCTTTCTATATCAATAGGGGTATCTGCAGGCCGGTCAAGGAGTTCATTGAATATTGTGCATACTGTTTGCGTCAGTGCTGATGGATCTATGCCCTCAGGGACCCCCCTCACTCTTATATTATGTCTACGTCCTCTATTATCGAGGTCTTCCACTTGTCTGTGGAGTTCAAAGATATGGGGGAGATGCATATGAATGAATGATGAATGTCCACCGGCGCGATTGCAGTGTAGCTAGGCGAGGCCGGGGATGAGGCCTTGGATGCCTGTGAGGCCTGTGTCTTCTCGTGGAGGGTTGCGGCCTTTGTGCGAAATATGTCTGGGATATTGTTGCTTAGCTGTGTCCCAGATTGTTTCTCTTTCTCCTTGGTGGAGCGGGGTGCCGAGGTGCTTCTATTCGGCTTACCCATGGCTTAATCTGGCTGGCGGTGGTTTAGAACAAGCTAATTTCGTCCTCAGTGCGCCGGAGCTCTCTTCTCAAGCGGCCATCTCCGATCCCGTCCAAGCCACGCCCCCTATTTTTATTTTTTTATTGTTTATTTTATTGTAAGTTTTTATTTTTACACTTTCTTTAATTTTTTTTTTGATCATTTTTATTCCTATTACAAGGAATGTAAACATCCCTTGTAATTGTGAAACAAATGAATCTGTTTCTCTTAAAAAATATACAATAAGCAATGAAAGAGCAGCTGACACTATATTGCTGGACACAATAGCAAAACATAAAATGGAAAGGTGTAGCGCTTAAAATGATATATAAACAATAAAGTCCATCAATAATAAAACCAAGAAGATGATCGAATCAGAGATCTTCATCCAGAATCGGATAAAGTGGATAGAATAGCCATCACCAGCACCCAAAACTACTGACCCTTACTGTCAGTGTGTAGGGTACACACAATGTTAGTATTGGTTAATGGCCCCAACGGTCCCTCTGTACCGATCGATCCACTCCACCGACACTTTGGACTAATCCTCTCCCAATAGTCAAAGGAACCCAAGAGCTGCTTCAATTCATTAAAACTTCAACGGATAAGCTCCACCATACACATCAATATTTAAAAAATGAAAATGCTCATTGTGCAGGCATCCAGGTAACAAATTTATTGTATTATAAAAGCTGGTGCACTCACATGTTTAAAAAGACCGCCAAGCATATGGAAACGAACCAGCATTTCCAACCGACAAAATGGCCGCCGTGTCTCTGGTCAGTGTCCCACGTCACACATCCTTAGCTCCAACCGACATTTCAACATAAGAATGCATTATCAGGGGCGTGGTTAGGGCGTGTGATACTCTTATTTATAAGGGACGGACCAACTTAGATGCCAGAAATTAGATGCGCTCCTCAGACTGGAAGTACCTTGCATTCTGGAACCAGGAAAAGCACAACCAAACTGCGGTCACCAGAAAAAACTACCTAATATTAAACATAAAAAATAAAAGGTATGATAAGGACATCACTAAAAAGCGATCAGTGAGCAAAAAAGACAATATCAGTTTTACACTGAAAAAATAGGATGTGGAACGGACCTGAGAAATGGCAACATCTTGTGGTAGCAATACAACATTACATCTACAGAAAATACAGAGAAATTTAATACAGAGAAAATAGATAATTTAATCTATATCCAACCAAAATAGAAATAAGTCCCTATACAAAGAGGAGGATACAATAACAAATGTCGGACACTTCTCTAGATGGTAACGGGATAAAGTACAAAAGTATAATAAAATTCATTTGAAAATATATACTAAATATATACGCTCACGCTAATGGTGTATCAAACAACAAAAAATTCAAAATGCAGCTGCTATACACAAAGTGCTAATCACTTGAAAGACATGAAAATATAAATACAGCACTCACAAACACAATAAGTGAAAATATGTTGACCAAAAAGGAAAGAGAGTCCAAATACAATAAGTGAAAAAAAAGTCCAAATAAAGTGAGTACAGGTGCTCCAATCCAAAGTGAAGGAAATATAAGGTGCTTCAGAAAAATTCAGGTGTGCAACACCCCCTCTTCTATCCCCACTCACCAGATCAAAACGACCCCCAGCTTTTCAGTCTGGTGGGTCATTTAAAGCTTGGTAAAGAAATCCTAGGATGGCAGATATGGTGATAAGTCTTTAGGTCCATAATTCCTTTAAGGGTTTCTCAGCCAGAAACAACAGGTGCCCAGAAGTAAAAACAAAAGGGAACTGATAGTGAAGTACCATTAAAACAGGTTTATTGTAAAAGGGAAGTGGGTACTTACAACGAGTAAGATAAAAACAAGCCTTAAAATGGAGCTGTGGGTATAAAAATGCCATTCCTGGCGTGCGTTCCACGGGGCCGGAAGTGACGTCAGTGATACCAGAAATTGTGTCAACGTTTTGCCCTCCCACAGGGCGTCATCAAGGACCTGATTTCCGGCTAGCTAAGCTATCTTAAATGGGGCAGAGGAGAAACGCCCCTCCAAGGAACCAATCAAATTTGGCATGGCAGCCATTTTGTTGGTGGGACAAAAGAGACGCTCCTAGGGATAGAGCACAATCCATAGGAGAGACAAAAATGCCATTTTGTTGGTTTGAATAAATCAAATAAATACTTCCAGAGAATCAATAGACATCAATTAAGGCTAGATAGTGGAACAATAATCAGAAAAACTTTTATACAACCTTCAAAGCATTACAAATACGGAAAAAGGAGAAAAAAGGAAATAGAAATAAAAACAGAATTGAGATGAAAATGAAAATAAAAATAAAAATAAATTTAAAAATAAAAATAAAATTAAAAATAAAAATAATAATAAATATAAATAAAAATAAAATTAAAGTAAAAAAAATAAATAAATAAAAATAATGAAAATGGCCAGCATTGATGTCAATTCTTTGTACACCAACATCCAGCAAAGACATGCTGTTGAAGCTGTGGTATGGGCTTTAAACAATACAAAAATGAAAAACAAGCAAAAAGATTTTCTTGTTCATGCCCTGGATTTGGCCATGAGTCACAATTTTTTCTGGCACGACAAACAGTACTTCAGGCAGAAAAAAGGGGTAGCCATGGAGGCTAAGTATGCCCCTTCAGTGGCTTATTTGTTCATGAGTCATTGGGAAAAAGATGCTATTTTTGGAGCCAATATACCTCAGCTCAAGTTCTATAAGTGTTATATCGATGACATTATCATCATTTGGGCAGGATCAAATGAGTTGTTTTTGCAGTTTTTGTCAAAAATTGGTGAGAATAATTATGGAATATTCTTCTCAGCAGTTTCTGACTATCATAGTATCAACTTCTTAGACTTAGTAGTCTTCAAAAACAACCATCAACTGTCCACCAAAACTTATTTTAGGGGAGGTTGACAGAAATAGCTACATCACTTTGGGGAGCTGTCATCATCCTCGATGGCTCAGTTCTATTCCCAAGAGCCAATTTGTGAGAGTTAGACGCAATTGCGCCAGTATAGAGGATTTTGACACACAGGCTAAAGTTTTGTTTGACAGATTCGTGGAAAAGGGTTATACCAGTAGTATCAGTAGTAAGAAGTATGAATCGAGATGATCTGTTCAAGAAAAAGGTGGTCACTGAGAGGGATATTGGTATTGCTTTTATGACTGGCTATACCCGCCAATATAGACAGGTGGAAAAAATTATTTCTAAATATTGGCATCTGTTGTTAAAAGACAATGATCTATCCAAAATTTTACCCAGCAAACCTCAGTTCCTTTATGCCAAACCCCCTACCTTACGGTTGAAATTGGAACCTAATGTTGTTGCTCCTCCAAAAAAGACATCTACCTTCTTGGATCAGGTTGTTTTTTTCAGTTGTGGGAGATGTCTAATGTGCAGAACATCCAAACATAGGGTGAGGAAAACCACTGAATTCACTTTCCGGTCCTCTGGTGAGTCCTTCAAAATTAACAAGTTCATTAGGTGTGGTACCACCCACATCACGTACCTTTTGTCCTGCCCATGTGGGCTACAGTACGTGGGAAGGACCACCAGAGCTTTGGGAGTCAGATTAAGGGAACATGTTAATAGGATCAAAAAGGGTTCAAACATCATCATTTTGTCCAACCATTTTAGACTATTCCACGGAAGGGACCCTAGTGGGCTCACCTTCTGTGGTATAGATAGTGTTGAGGGACACTGGAGAGGTGGTAATGTCAAATGAGCTATGTCTCATAATGAGACCCAGTGGATCTATTGTCTCAAAACGATGAGCCCCCTGGGGTTAAATATCGAATTGGATCTCAATTGCTTCCTGTCCATTTTTTTTCCATTAAAGAGTTTTATTAGAAGGTTAATGAAGATTAACAAACAAAGCCATTTATCAATAGAAATCTGCAATACATGTTCAGTACATCCAATAAACAGTGGATACAACGGCTACCATCCATATGAGGGTATTGAGCAGAATCTAAGTTTTAGCAGCCCACTCTTGTACCAGAGATGCAAATAAAGATCCTGAAGATTAAATCTTTCTGCTACTATTATTGTATAGAAATTTGGATCAGTTAAAACATTTCAAGCGGCATACCTAGCTAACTGTTAGCTTTGAATTTAGTGAGGATAACGTAATTTTATTGTTCAACGAGACAGAGAATAGAAATAGTGAGCAAAGGAAAGAGTGGAGAATAAAGAGATAGGTAAAGAGAAAAAGGAGCTAAAAGAATGGGGCCTGCCTGTAAAGAGGTGGCGTCCCCTCCTCCTTGGTCTCCTGTGCGTATATTTGTCATATGCGGAACTACGAAGAGCTCCCACACCCAGAAACATATTAAATGTTCATTATTTGTTCATAAGCCGCAGAAAACTTGAAGATTAGCCATGGGGTCCATGTTTTGTGATATCTTTCTATGCTATCTGTGGATTGGGCTAGCAAGTCTTCCATACGACAGATCTCGGAGATTTTCTGAAGCCACTCCTTGACCAAAGGAGCCTGTGTGCTTTTCCACCGTTGCGGAATCAGTGCCTTAGCGGCATTCAAGAGGTGCTTCGTTAAAGATTTTTTATATCTTTTGTAAGGAAAGTTCGAGATGTGGAGTAGGCAGCACGCTGAATCCAGATTAATATTGGTCTCCGTTATCTGTCGTATAATATCCCTTACTTTTGTCCAAAAGGCTTCAAGAATTGGGCACTGCCACCAAATATGTATGAGAGTGCCCGGCTCTCTATTACAGCGCCAGCATCTATCTGAGGCCTCAGGGAACCATTTCTTGATTTTATGTGGAGTGGCGTACCAGTGAGTCAGGAGTTTATATGCTGTCTCCTGTGTTTTAGTGCTAATGGAGCATTTATGTGCCAACGTACAAGCCGTTAGCCATTGGTTATCTGTTATATCCCTCTGCAAGGCTCTAGACCATTCTACTCTAAATCTGTCATCCATAGTTGATATAGGGTTTTGGAGCCAGGAGTAGACAACAGAGGTTGTCTTGTAGAAGTCATCTCCTCTGTGGCACACTGTCTCTAATTGAGTCATAGGTCTCTGAAAGTGAGGTAGTTTGGTCTTATCGGTAACGAAGCTATGTATTTGGAAATATGACCACCTGGACAGGTGTGGAATACCAGCCTCTTCTTTCATCACCGAATAGTCTTTAATTTTGCCATTCCTAATGCAATCTCCCGCAGTCAGTAATTTTGATATGTCTAGAGCTTGGAAGTTCTTGCCTATCAGACCTGGAGCAAAATCTGGATTATTTTGGAGCGGAGTCAATGGGCTCAACTGTGTCGTTAAATCATATTTTTTAACAACCGTCTGGAAGGCCTTTATGGTAACCCCCGTCAGTGGGTGTTTCTGTATGGACTAGTGTAGTTTTCCCCAGGGAATCCCTGGGGAAAACCTAAGTCCGCTCGAGGTCAATGACTCCTCCAAATGGACCCAGTCCTTTGATTTTCCGTGACAGTGCCAATCAATCACCCTGGTAAGGTGAGAGGCTAAATAGTACTTGTGGAAGTGGGGTAGGCCCATGCCACCTCGCTCCTTGGGTCTGGCTAGTAAAGAAAATTTTACTCTAGGCCGTCTATGGCCCCAAAGAAAGCGTGTAAGAATGGATTGTAATTGCTTGAAGAAATGTAATGGGATCCCAACTGGAAGTGATCTCAACAGATATAATAGTCTCGGAAGGATGACCATTTTAAGGATAGCCACCCTTCCGAACCAGGAGAAAAATTTAGAGTTCCAACTCTGTAAGTCCAAGGCAATGTCTCTTAGCATTAGGGGAAAGTTCTTCTTGAAGGTTTTTGTCAGTCTCGGAGGTATCAATACTCCTAAATATTTGAGTTCACTTGTTACCCAACGGAACGTACAGTTCCCCTGTGTTTTGGCCAGTGAATCTTCTGATAGCGATATATTCATTGCCTCGGACTTAGAGTAGTTAATTTTGAGGTTCGATATGTAGCCATAGTGTGTGAATTCCCCCAGCAAATTTGGGATTGTGATATGTGGTTTAGTTAAAAAAAAACAAAAGATCGTCCGCGTAGGCAGCTGTCTTGTAGGTTTTGCTGGCCACTTCGAAGCCTGAGATGGATTCATTCTTATTAACTTTTCTAATAAACGGCTCTAGTGAGAGGATAAACAACAGCGGCGACAGGGGACAGCCTTGTCTCATCCCATTTGAGATTTTAACCTTGTCCGATAATATGCCATTGACTTTTATCCTAGCACAGGGGTTCTGGTAGAGGGCTGTAATCCAAGTCATCATGTGCGTTCCCAGCCCCACATGGCGACATACCTCTAGCATGTAGTCCCAGGAGACCCGATCGAAGGCCTTCTCCACGTCCGTGGACAGGAGAAGGCCCTCGATGCCCTGTGAATGTGCCGCATATGTCAAGAGTAATGCTTTTATAATGTTGTCCCTTGCCTCCCTTCCCGGCATGAAGCCTACTTGATCCTGTCCAATTAGGAATGCAAGGAGCGGTTTTAGTCTATTGGCCAGTATCTTAGTTAGTATTTTGAGGTCTAAATACAGTAACGAAATAGGCCGATAACTTGGACACTCTTCGGGGTCTTTCCCAGCTTTATGTATTACCGTTATGTGAGCTGTCAGAAAGTCAGTGGGTATTTGTCTGGGTGAGGAGAGGGAATTTAGGGCTCTAGCCAATGGGTTAGACAGGATGTCACTAAAAGTCTTATAATAGACGGATGTGTAGCCATCCGGCCCCGGGCTCTTTCCAGGTTTAAGTCCTTTAATGGCTCCCTGTATTTCAGTCAGTGTTATCTGTTCCTCCAAAGGAGTCGTCTCTGCGGTCTCTAATCGTG
This sequence comes from Lithobates clamitans, assembly GCA_037952925.1. Classification (NCBI taxonomy): domain Eukaryota; kingdom Metazoa; phylum Chordata; class Amphibia; order Anura; family Ranidae; genus Lithobates; species Lithobates clamitans. The sequence goes on along the minus strand of JBBGZY010000323.1, from coordinate 9,650,425 downwards.
GCAAACCACTCTCAATCAGGTAGTCTTGTATGGCCTGTATTCTATCGGTCAGTATCGCAGGGGGTCTGTTTTGTCTCGGTAGGTTGTAAAGTTTTGAGTAGTAGCTATGAAACTGAGACACAATCGCTTCTGAAGTTACCTCCATAGTCCCCTCCGGTGACCTAATTCCCGCGATTACATTGGTAGCGTAAGCCTCTCTCAAGGCTCTAGCCAGAAACCGGCCGGTCTTGTCCCCCGACTCATAGTATATCCTTTTTTTAAAAAATAGGGATCTCTGCGTTTTGGTGTGTAATAATTCTTGCAACTTTTTCCTGGCTTCTAACAGTTCTGTAGCTGTCTGGATAGCTAGAGATTGTTTGTGTAAGGATTCTAGGTAGTGTATTCTGTTAGTTAAGTCTCTCAGTTCTTTTTCCTGTTGTTTCTTGCGTTGTGCCCCTAACCTAATTAGTTCCCCCCTAATCGTGTATTTATGTGCCTCCCAAATCATCATCAGATCCATGTCCGGTGTGTTGTTATGGGTGAAAAAGTCAGATATAGCGTCACGTATGCGGGGGAGTAAGTCAGGGTCTGTTAGCAAAGAAGAGTTCAGTCTCCAAATGTTCGCCCTGGGCAGAGTGTACATTAGGTCAACTCCCAGGGAGATAGGCGCATGATCAGAAATCGTCTGAATGCCAATGTGGGCCTCCTTCACCATCTGCAGGTCCCTCTGGGATATATAGATGTGGTCAATGCGGGAGTATCGATCATGTGGCATAGAGTGAAACGTAAAGTCTCTAGTGTTTGGCTGGAGGAATCTCCATGTATCTACCAATTGTAGAGAGTTTAGGTATTTTTTGATTGTTTTGAGAGCCCTGTACCTAATGCAAGACTTTCCAGTGGAAGAGTCTATAATTGGGTTTAATGGGACATTAAAGTCTCCTCCCATGATCAATGTTCCCTCTGCAAAGCCCTTTAGTTCATATGTGATCTTCTGGCAAAAGGTGACCTGGGACGCATTCGGGAAGTACACATTGGCCAGCGTCACAGTCTTGTTTCCATATGTACCTTTATTGAAAATATATCGGCCCTCTGAGTCTGTCAGTCGGTCAGTGAGGATAAAGGGATTGTTTTTCCTGAGTAGGATGGTCACCCCTTTAGTTTTTGCTAGGTCATTAGTTGCGTGGTATGCCCTATTGAAGTATGCGTTGGTAAGTCTGGGAATTTGGTTGGTGCGGAAGTGGGTTTCCTGTAAAAAAACAAATTGAGGCCTACCTTTCTTCAGTTCCCTGAGAAGTCAAACCCGTTTCTCCGGGATGTTTAAACCCTTAATATTATGGGAAATCACCATAGGCCCTTCTCCCAATGATGAGTACGCCATTATTGTAAAGTAAGTGTGAGGGCGGCTTGTTAGGCTAATTCTGCGAAGACAAATAAAAGTTATACACTGTATACGCAGCTGGTCGGGAGACAAGGGAGGTGGAGTACAAAAAGGTCAGAAGTCCAGAACAGGGTAGGGTATAGTAGAGAGAATTGAAAGAGGTGGATTCAAGAAAAAGAAAATAGTGAATCCTATAACAATGGAGAAATTTTTCAAGTAGATATACTTTAGATGTGAAACAACTTTTCTAAAGCAATTGGGTAGTACACCTGGGTCGAGGAATCTCCGGCCCACGTGTACTTTATGGGTTCGTGGGTGGTTCGCCACCAGAGTGGTGAAGTCACACCTAGTAGTATCGTGAAGAAGAGCAAGTCCTGATCACGAAAAAAATGTGACTTGGATAATGTAAACCACACAATCCGGAACTAAATGAAAAAGAACGACACAGCCTGTGAAAAATAGGCAAATAAAAAGTAAAGACATAAAAAAACTAATGTCTTGTAGGAGCAACCCTAATTTGATAAAGTAATAAACTCTTTGAAGACCGGTACATCTTCCCTGGAGTCTGTATAAGGTATTTTGTTTCGAATCCTTCGCTATTTCCCACATCACTTCTGCATGGAAGTCTCTCGCTTGCTGAGGCCTAGGATAGCGGGACTCTGTTGTTGTCAGTCCTCTTGAACCAAATCAGCATTTTAAAGCATCGTCCAGCCAGACGTTAGTAACTTGAGAGGGTTTTTGCAGCTGCAACAACTCTGTGACTTATGTTAGGAAAGTCCTCTGGCTACCTTGATGTGGTTGAAAAGGGCTTAAGTAAGAAGTAGTCTGTGGTCAACAGGCACCCAAACTGTGGTGTGAGATAGTGATGGATAAAATACCATACTCCAGGGTTGTAATCCTACTGTGTCACTCCACCACTTGAGAACCGTGAGGCATTTGTCTCCTATTAGGAGTCCCTGTATGGTGGCCGCCTCCACGTCCATGTTTCATTCGCTTAGAGAACTGCTTCTCCGGAGTGGAAGATGGTGAGGAGTGAGGACTTCTTGTGGGTGGTGGGAGAGCAAACTCCTGGTACCAGTCCGGCAATTCCACTCTGTCCAAGCCAAGACCTGCACAAAAGTCCGGTAAATCAGCTGGTGAGCGTAAAATATGTTGCTTTCCAGCCAGCGTCACTACTAATGCAAAAGGGAAGCGCCATGTGTAGCGCAGATCCAGTTCCCTAAGTTTGTCCAGCAGGGGTCGCAGGGCTCTGCGGTTTCGCAGGCTGATTTGGGAAAGGTCTTGAAACAGCATAATGTGTTCACCATTAAATACAATTTGGTCATTTCTGCGGGCCTTTCTCATGATTTCTTCTTTCAGTGGATAGCTCTGGAGGCAGCAAATAATGTCTCTGGGAGGAGCTGTATCTGGGCCCCTTGCTCTAAGAGCTCTGTGTGCTCTCACGAACTCTATGTCCATATCTTCCTGCCTCTCTAAGAGAGAATTGAATACACGCTGTAGCGCTGGTATTATCTGGTCCGGGTCTACCGTCTCAGGGATCCCCCTCACCCTTATGTTATTCCTCCTTCCGCGGTTATCGAGGTCCTCTAAATGCCTGTTCATTTCAATGAACTGTTCAGCATGAGAATCCACCACCTTTTCCAACCTATGTATGGCCTTATCCCTGCGTTTGCCTGCGGCCTCCACATGCTCCATCTTATCAGACAATGAGAGAAGGTTGGATTTCAGATCTGTGATGGCAGCAGAAAATGTGGACTTTATGTCTGCGGCAAATCCGGTCATGTCTGCATATGTGAGGGGCTTGTTGGAGCGATTACGTCCCCTACCTGTGTCCTCCTGTGTAGATTGGGAGTCCTCACTAAAGTCCTCCTCATCGTTCGGCGCCCGCACCATTTTGGGGCCTGTACCGCTGCCTCGTGGAGACGGCTGTGCCTTTAGAAGTTCTGCTATGCTTCTAGCAGTGGCAACAGCTGCAGAGTTGCGGCGTGATCTGGAGTGCGGTGTCTGGTGAGTCAGCTTGCCCATCTCCCGGTCTGTGCTCTCGGGTTGTCCGGCTTTAGGCTGTGTCGTTCAGGGAGCTCCTCTAGTACACGTCCATCTTGGTTCGCTCGCCAAGCCACGCCCCTCCTGTCCAATTTTTAGAAGATTTTGCATATTTTTTATTGTGACATTTTTTATTGTGACATTATTTTCATTGGGTTATTGACTTTCCCGTTTGTCTCATCTTTCTTTTCTCCACATTTTTTTTTCTTCATTTTTTCTTTTTTAGTTTTTCTTTTTTCTTTTTTTCTTTTTCTTTTCTTTTTCTTTTCATTTTTATTTTTATCTTTATTTTTATTTTCATTATTTTTATTTTTATTTTACTTTAATTTTATTTTTTATTTTTATTAATATTTATTATTATTTTTAATTTTATTTTTATTTTTTAATTGTATTTTTATTTTCATTTTCCTCTCAATTCTATATTATATCTAGTTCTTTTTTCTCCTTTTTCCGCATTTTTAATGCTTTGAAGGTTGTATACAAGTTTTTCTGATTATTGTTCCACTATTTAGCCTTAATTGACGTCTATTGATTCTCTGGAAGTATTTGTTTGATTTATTCAAACCAACAAAATGGTGTTTTTGTCTCTCCTATGGATTGTGCTCTATCCCTAGGAGCGACTCTTTTGTCCCACCAACAAAATGGCTGCCATGCCAAATTTGATTGGTTCCTTGGAGGGGCGTTTCTCCTCTGTCCCTTATTTAAGATGGCTCAGCTAGCCAGAAATCAGGTCCTTGATGACGCCCTGTGGGAGGGGCAAAACTTTGACGCTATTTCCGGTATCACTGATGTCACTTCCTGTCTCGTGGAAAGCATGCCAGGAACGGCGTTTTTATACCCACAGCTCCATTTTGAGGCTTGTTTTTATCTTACTTGTTGTAAGTACCCACTCCCCTTTTACAATAAACCTGTTTTAATGGTACTTCACTATCAGTTCCCTTTTGTTTTTACTTCTTGGCACCTGTTGTTTCTGGCTGAGAAATCCTTAAAGGAATTCTGGACCTGGACACTCATCAACCGCATGAGAATCCACCGCATGGAAGAAAACCACCAGGCCTTCAGGAAAAAACTAAAGACCTTCCTTTTCTAGAAGCTGGCTACAGAGAATACATCTAGCGCCTTGAGGCGATTCAGTTCGCAATTGCAGCGCTTTACAAATCATTCATTCATTCATTCATTCATTCATTCATTCATTTATCAACATATCCGCCATCCCAGGATTTCTTTACCAAGCTTTAAATGACCCACCAGACTGAAAAGCTGGGGGTTGTTTTGATCTGGGGAGTGGGGATACATGAGGGGGTGTTGCACACCTGAATTTTTCTGAAGCACCTTATATTTACTTCACTTTGGATTGGAGCACCTGTAGTCACTTTATTTGGACTTTAATTTCACTTATTGTATTTGGACTCTGTTTCCTTTTTGGTCAACATATTTTCACTTATTGTGTTTGCGAGCGTTATATTTATATAATTATTATATAATAAAATTCAACCATTATATGACACATGAGTTCGACTTGAACATTGGCTGTTCACCCGTTTGTCGAAAACCGAACATTATGGGGCGTTCGAGCCAATTTCGAATGCCGCGTAACGCCCCATAATGCACTGTGGGAGCGCAGTGCATTGCTGTATGATGATTGGCCAAAGCATGCACCATGACCTGCATGCTTTGGCCAATCCCAGCACCCACAGCTAAGAGATCCATAATTGGCCAAAGGCAGGGTGCCTTTGGCCAATTATGGCTCAGGGGGACTAAGTCCAAACCCCACACTATATAAGGCTGCCTGCACGTCAGCCCGGTGTAGTGTGTTGTTGGCGTGGACAGAGAGAGAGTGTCATTTAGATTAAGCAGGCAGGCAGGTTATTCAGTTAGCTGCAGTGTAATACATATATATATATATATATATATATATATATATATATATATATATATATACAGCCAGTCTTATATATATACACATATACACTGCATCCAGTGTAGCCAAGCCTATCTGACTGCAGGTCATTCCTGGTGTACTTTTTCTAATATACTTCAGGAGGTGTACGCAGTACACAGTACTGTGCACCCATAGTGCAGTTGCTACTACTTTTCTGGTGGTGTACCGTGCACCCATAGTGCAGTTGCTACTACTTTTCTGGTGGTGTACACAATACAGTACACCCGTAGTTGTTATTACACTTCTGTTGGTGTACACAGTACTGTGCACCCCTAGTGCAGTTGCTACTACTTTTTTGGTGGTGTACACAATACATACAGTGCACCCATAGTTGTTATTACACTTCTGTTGGTGTACACATTACCGTGCACCCCTAGTGCAGTTGCTACTACTTTTCTGGTGATGTACACAGAACACAATACATACAGTGCACCCATAGTTGCTATTAGACTTCTGGTGGTGTACACAATACCGTTCACCCCTAGTGCAGTTGCTACTACTTTTCTGGTGGTGTACACAATATATACAGTGCACCCATAGTTGTTATTACACTTCTGTTGGTGTACACAGTACCGTGAACCCCTAGTGCAGTTGCTACTACTTTTCTGGTGGTGTACACAGTACACACTACAGTGTAGTGTGGTTTTGCTAAACAAAATTTACAGCATTTCCGGAAGGCCACCAAGGAGAGGCAGACGCTCACAGGCCACTAAAAGAGGGCAAGCAGGCTCTGTGTCTACAGTCGACAATACTGGTCATTGACACTGTGCATCCTCAGCACGTGGCTGTGGGGCATGCTTGTCCTTTTTTTCCTGTAGCTGGCCGTGTTATTGAGCCACAACATGCAGAATAGTTGGAGGAATGGATAACAAAGCCATCCTCATCCTCCTCATCCTCTGTCACCCAGGCTCAGAGTAGTTTGCCTGCCAATGCAGCTGCCAAAGTGGCCTATTCCATCGGCTCCATGTCAACAGTCACTCCTTCCCTAGCGCCACCATCATGCACGGAGGAGTCTCTCGAACTATTCGACCACAGTGTCGGGTACATGCTGCAGGAGGATGTGCAGCGATTTGAAGGCTCCGGTGATGGTACCCAGGATGAGAAAGGGAGTAACATGAGCCTAGAGAGACGGGGTGCCCTAGAAGGTCAAGAAACTGGCAGTCATGTTCCCCCATCTGCAGCATACTGCCAAGTTTGCTCCAGTGATGAGGAGGGAGGGGATGATGAGGTCACTGACTCTACTTGGGTGCCTGATAGAAGAGAGGAGGAGGCACATCTCCAACGAGGCAGGATGCCCTCCAAAGGGCAGCTTAAGGGCAGCCACCCTATTGCATCACACCGCAGAGCTAAGCAGGTGCAGGGCGCTGCTGACTCCCCGCATATTTTGAAAAGTTCTTTGGTGTGGGCCTTTTTTGACACATGTGCAGCAGATTGCACCATTGCTGTTTGCAATATATGTCTGAAGCGTATCAAGCGTGGCCAAAACAGCAGCTGCTTGGACACCACATGCTTGACCAGACATATGATGACCTCCCATGCAGTCTGTTGGCAACAGCACTTAAAAGACCCACATCAAAGAACAAGGTGAACCACTCCTTGCTCCTCATCAGCTGGGATCTCCAACCCCACTATTCCTCCAGTCCTCTCAGAAACCTGCACTGAGTGGAATGAAGGTACAGAAATAGGTGTCCCAAGTACTTGCGGCCAATCTGCTAGCGGTTCACCAACATCCGATTTTAGCAGGCAAATTTCCCTACCCCATTTGCTAAATCGTCAAAAAAATTCGGTCCCAGCCATCCACATGCTCAGTGTTTGAATGCTAGCTTGGCCAAATTGCTAGCACTGCAACTGCTGCCTTTTCAGCTGATAGACTCTGCCCCCTTTCGTGAATTTGTGGAATGTGCGGTACCTCAGTGGCAGGTTCCCAAACGCCATTTATTTTCACGGAAGGTCATTCCGGCTCTCTACCGACATGTGGAAGGCAAGGTCTTTGCCTCATTGGACAGGTCAGTCAGCAGTAAGGTGCATACTACTGCTGACTCATGGTCCAGCAGGCATGGACAGGGACATTACCTTTCTTTCATAGTGCACTGGGTAACTCTGCTGGCAGCTTGGAAGGATCCAGGACAGGGTTCAGTATTGTTGGAGCTTGTTCCGAAACCATGCCTACCCCCTCCTATTCTTCTTCCTCCATGGCCTCTTCCTCTGCAGATTTGTCCTCTGAACCAGCAGTGCTCCGTAGGCATTCAAGGGGCTATGCAAGCACTCAGGCAAAAAGATGCCATGGGGTGCTTGAGTTGATCTGCTTAGGGGACAGGAGCCACATTGGGGCAGAGATTCTGGCAGCTCTGCAGGGGCAGGCTCAGAGGTGGTTGATGCCACACCAGCTTCAGCCAGGAATGGTTGTATGTGACAATGGCACCAACCTCCTTTCCACCCTACGACAGGGACACTTGACCCATGTTCCCTGTTTGGCTCACGTCCTGAATTTGGTGGTGCAGCGGTTCTTGAGCAGGTACCCGGGCTTACAGGATCTCCTGAGGCAGGCCAGGAAAGTCTGTGGTCATTTACGCCAGTCATATAATGCCAATGTTTGGCTGGCTGACATTCAAAGAGAATGCAACCTGTCCAAGAACTGCCTCATTTGTGACATGCCCACCAGGTGGAACTCAACCTTAGCAATGCTGCAGCAGTTGCACATGCAGCAGAGGGCCATTAATGAGTACCTGTGTGAGTATGGCACCAGGACAGGGTCAGGGGAGCTTGGCTTTTTTCGCCAAGCCAGTAGCTACTGATCAAGGATGCATGCACTGTCCTGTCACCATTTGAGGAGGCCACGAGGATGATGAGAAGTCACAGTGCAAGCATCAGTGATACTGTCCCTCTTGTCTTCCTGTTGGAGCACACGCTTTGTGGAATAATGGACAGGACACTTGAGGCAGAACAGGAGGAGGAAGAGGAGGACTTCCTTACCTCTTAAGGCCCCCTTTATCCAGATAGTATTCCTGCGAGCCCGCTGATCACACAGGAAGAAGAAGAGGAGGAGGATTGTTTCAGCATGGAGGTGGAGGACAACACTCAGCATCAGCAGCAGTCTTCAATGGATCGTTTTCAGTCCCCAGAAACCCATGGAGTTGTATGTGGCTGGAAGGAGGTGGTTGAAGATCATGTGATCCTTAGTGACCCAGAGGACTCAGGATCAAATGCCTCTGCAAGCTTATGCTGCATGGCCTCTCTGATCCTGCAAAGCCTGAGAAAGGACCCTAGGATTTGTGGTATCAAGGAGAGGGATCATTACTGGCTGGCAACCCTTCTCGATCCACGTTACAAGGGTAAGGTTGTAGAACTTATCCAGCCTTTGCAGAGGGAGCAGAGGATGAAACAGAAAGGTTTGTGCAATGCGTTTCCAGAGCCTGGGAAGTTACAATTTCCTGGTGCTGGACAACGTGTTACTGAGGCTTCGTTCAGTCATAGAAAGAGCAGTGGAGAAGGTGGCTGGCTGGCCGATGCCTTCAGACAATTCTTCAATCCTCAGCGCCAAGGTCTGATCAGTTCCAGCAACCATTGTCAGCGTCTGAATTACATGGTGCAGGAATATCTAAGGGCAAGATCAGACTTGGAGACCTTTCCAACAGAACATCCACTGGGTTACTGGGTCTTGAGGATGGACCACTGGTCAGAGCTTGCTCAATATGCAATTGAGCTACTGGCCTGTCCTGCATCCAGCGTTCTTTCTGAATACACATTCAGTGCTGCACAGAGTGCACCTGTCCACAGACTCCATTGATAGGCTCACATTTATAAAAATGAATCAGTCTTGGATCACCAGCTACCAAGCACCCGATGCTGATGTAACCAATTGATTTTTCTATGGATGTGGGATCCCTTGAAGACTGCATATGCTGAGTGACTATCCTATTATGCTGAGTGACTATCCTATTCCTCCTCAATCTTCATGATGAAAGCTTCTAAGAATATTTTTGGTTCAGGGCACCACCACCACTGCCTAAGGCCCAATTTTTTAACAGGGGCATGTAATTACAATTTTTGCTGTAATATTTCACAGCAGGGTCCGTTCCTGCGCTCAACAAGAGTATCTGTGAGGCTTTAGAGTGTTGTGCCGCCACCACCACCACCGCCTAAGCTCCAATTTTTCTGCCCCTGTTTAACAGGGGCATGTAATTACAATTCTTGATATAATATTTCACAGCAGAGCCCGTTCCAGCACCCACCAAGAGTAACTGTGAGGGCTTACAGTGTTTTGGTACCACCAACACCTAAGGCCCAATTTTCCACAGAGTGTATAGGACAGGCCATATAGTATATACAGGTGGTCCCCTATTTTCAAACATCCGACTTACAAACGACTCCTATTTACAAACGGAGGGAGACAATGGGAAGTGAGAGGAAATCTACCTCTAGGAAGGGAACATTTTCTCCTGTAAGCGTTAATATTTGAAAAAGTTGTCTCCACTGATGCTTTATCACCAATCCTAGTTTCCCTAATAACCCATCATTTTCAAAGTCCAATTGTCATTGGTACAGAAAGTGAGTTGAAATCTTCTGAACAGGGGCACAGACAGCAAAACAAATGTTACAGGGTTGATAACCCTTCCCTATGTTATCCAAAAGCTAAAAAATAGATTTTTTGGCTGGAGCTACACTTTAAAAATGTACCTGTTCCAAATTACAAACAGATTCAACTTAAGAACAAACCTACAGTCCCTATCTTGTTTGTAACCCAGGGACCACCTGCATACTGCTGTTCAGAGTATATAGGGTCTGGGGGCCCCACGCCTTTTTTTTGTAATTTGGGTGTGGGGTTCCCCATAATATCCATACCAAACCCAAAGGACCTGGTAATGGGCTGGGGGGGTACCCATGCCGTTTTTCTCAATGATTTTCATCTATATTGCCGGGACCCGGCATTACATTACAGCCGCAAACAGTTTTAAATTACTTTTATTCCTTTAGAAATGTCATTTTGTGCAGGGACTGTTCTAAACACAGGAAAAATGTGCCACTTTACAGGCATACTATAGTCACCTCCCAGGCACGATATTTAAAAGAATATTTCACTTTTATTGTTTTACTTTAATCATTATTAAAATCACTGCTCCCGAAAAAACTTCCTTTTTTACATTGATACATGTCCCCTGGGGCAGGACCCATGTCCCCAAACACTTTTTATGACAATAACTTGCATATTAACCTTTAAAATTAGCACTTTTGATTTTTCACGTTTGAGTCCCATAGATTTTAACTGTGTTTGCACAAATTTTTTGCCAGTTCACATGTTCTGCCGCAAACCGAACCAGGGGGTGTTTGGTTCATCCCTACTTTATACGTGGGGTCACTGCACTGCACTGGTAGTCATATTATTTGTTGTCCAGTATATCTGACATCATATTAGCGCTACACTTTCCTTTTATATCGTTTTTACATTAAAGTCTTTGCTGCTCACTTTACAAAAGGATTTGAATAGAGAGTTGCAGATCTCTTTGTCCCAAATCCATGACAGGGTGGATTGTTTCGAGGAGAGAGCAGATACTATAGAGGAGAATATGAGTGAATATACCAAAGCACATAATGAGCTCTTGGATGCTCATGACCATCACTCAGAAGAAATTCACTGTATTAAAGTTAAATTGGCGGATTTAGAGGATTGCACTAGACGCAACAACATCAAATTCAAGGGGATACCTGAATCAGTGAAGCCTGCGGACCTCATCAACTATTTACAACAGCTTTTTACCACTCTGCTGCCGCTTCTAACTTCCAAAGATGTCATTATAGACCGGGCACATAGGATCTCTAAACCTCCTTGTCTCTCTACAGATATCCCCAGAGATGTCCTAGCCCTCATCCATTTTTCATAGAGCACGGAGGCAAGGAGCAGATACTCCGTGCCACGAAAAAAACAAAACCCCTTTCAGCGCCTTACTCCAACATTCTACTCTTCACAGATTTATCCCCCACCCTGATGGAACTGCGCAGAACACAGTTTTTTGGCTCTATACACCACCACAATGGATTTGAAATGAAACGAACAAGATGTTCTTTAACTGCAGACTTTCAGCTTTAATTTGAGGGTATTTACAAAATCAAGTGAAAGGTGTAGGAATTACAACAGTTTGTATATGTGCCTCCAACTTTTTAAGGAACCAAAAATAATTAGACAATTGGCTGCTCAGCTGTTCCATGGTCAGGTGTGAGCTATTCCCTCTTTATCCCATTTACAAGGAGCAGATAAAAGGTCCAGAGTTCATTTCAAGTGTGTTTTTTGCATTTGGAATCTGTTGCTGTCAACTCTCAATATGAGATCCAAAGAGCTGTCACTATCAGTGAAGAAAGCCATCATTAGGCTGAAAAAACAAAACAAACCCATCAGAGATATAGCAAAAACGTTAGGTGTGGCCAAATCAACTGGAACATCCTTAAAAAGAAAGAACACACCGGTGAGCTCAGCGACACCAAAAGACCCGGAAGACCACGGAAAACAACTGTGGTGGATGACCGAAGAATTCTTTCCCTGGTGAAGAAAACACCCTTCACAACAGTTGGCCAGATCAAGAACACTCTCCAGGAGGTAGGTGTTTGTGTGTCAAAGTCAACAATCAAGAGAAGACTTCACCAGAGTGAATACAGAGGGTTCACCACAAGATGTAAACCATTTGGTGAGCCTCAAAAACAGGAAGGCCAGATTAGAGCTTGTCAAGCAACATCTAAAAAAGCCTTCACAGTTCTGGAACAACATCCTATGGACAGATGAGACCAAGATCAACTTGTACCAGAGTGATGGGAAGAGATGAGTATGGAGAAGGAAAGGAACTGCTCATGATCCAAAGCATACCACCTCATCAGTGAAGCATGGTGGTGGTAGTGTCATGGCGTGGGCATGTATGGCTGCCAATGGAACTGGTTCTCTTGTATTTATTGATGATGTGACTGCTGACAAAAGCATCAGGATGAATTCTAAAGTGTTTCAGGCAATATTATTTGCTCATATTCAAAAAAATGCTTCAGAACACATTGGGCGGCGCTTCACAGTGCAGATGGACAATGACCTGAAGCATACTGCGAAAGCAACCAAAGAGTTTTTTTAAGGGAAAGAAGTGGAATATTTTGCAATGGCCAAGTCAATCACCTGACCTGAATCCAATTTAGCATGCAATTCACTTGCTGAAGACAAAACTGAAGGGAAAATGCCCCAAGAACAAGCTAGAACTGAAGACAGTTGCAGTAGAGGCCTGGCAGAGCATCACCAGGGATGAAACCCAGCGTCTTGTGATGTCTATGTCCAGACTTCAGGCTGTAGTTGACTGCAAAGGATTTGCAACCAAGTATTAAAAAGTGAAAGTTTGATGGATGATTGTTAATCTGTCCCATTACTTTTGGTCCTTTAAAAAGTGGGAGGCACATATACAAACTGTTGTAATTCCTACCGTTCACCTGATTTGGATGTAAATACCCTCAAATTAAATCTGAAAGTCTGCAGTTAAAGCACATCTAGTTAGTTAGTTTCATTTCAAATCCATTGTGGTTGTGTATAGAGCCAAAAAGATTAGAATTGTGTTAATGTCCCAATATTTATGGACCTGACTGTATTCCGGACTATCCCCCTGCATTTGCTCAGGATCAACTACGGAGACTCCAGGCAATCATTAACACATTCATATGGCAATAAAAGCACCCCAGGATAAAAAAGTAAATCCTCACCTCTCCCGTAAGCTATGGTGGCTTGGGGACTCCTAATATTCAAACCGTACTGTACTCATAGACCAAATCAAAATCTGGTGGTCCAACCATCACCAAACTAACTGGAAACAAATCAAATCCACAGTATTGGGTGTTGACCCAAAATTACTGCTCAGCGCATCGCTGATCTGCTTTAAACATGCCCATTATTCCTTGGACACTATAACAGCGTCACTTTGCATATGGTCGGCTATCCCACAAATCACTAAAGGACTGCCATTATCCATACTCTCCAAGTTACCTCTCAGGTCCTTAGGACTTCTCCTACCAGATTTTCCCCTCTCTACCTGGACGGCCTCAGGCATCACAAACATGGGACTCCTATTCTCCTCTACCGGATTGCACTCCTTCTCCTTTCTACAACACTCCTATGGGATATCTTCTAAGTCTTTCTATATGTACCTCCACATTCGTTCCCTATTCCTGCTCCTAAACCTGCTGTCAGATGGATTTCCTTGGTGTACAAGCTACTCATAACTCCTTTTCAAGACCTATCTTCACCATCAATACAATACTGGTCTTCCTACTCGACAGATCCCCCTGCAGCCAAGCGCTGGCACATGACCCTTTCACTGTCACTGTGGTTGTCCCATCGTATCACACATTGGGAAGCATTACTAAAGCTTTTTCACAAATGCTACTATACACCATCCAGACTTGCCAATATATACCCTACCACCTCACTGAGGTGTTGGCGCAACTGTGGATGCATTGGAACTCTATATCACATATGGCGGGACTGCCCTAATGTCAAAATCTACTGGTTAGAAGTGTCTAATCTTACTCCTATATGCTCGGTTCCCTCACCTTTCACCTTGTTAGATCTTCTGTTGGGCTTATCAATTCCATCATGTCCAAAACAAATCAAAGTAGTGGCAACACATATTTTGATTGCGGCCCGACTGGTGATAACAGGGAGGTGGAAGTCCCCACATCCACCCTTGATGTCAGATGTCACCCACATACTAAATTCCCAATTCCAGTTGGAATTTTCTTTCTCCAAAGCTACATTATCCACTTTGAACTTTTACAATGCATGGGCAGATTGAATTGCTGACCACAGAAGTGAGGCCCTTTCTTAAGGGCAATGTGGATGTGGTCTGCATTCTCTTGTCCCTCTTTCTTGCCCCAGATCCTCTATGTATTCTCTCCTTTTAGAATACTTATAATGTTACTATACCTATATGCTGATTCTAACCCAGACCACCCTCTTTGAATATTCACATGTTAATACACTATATATATATGATTACATTATCAGATCGTTGTAAACCTTAGTGATTGTTTATCTTCCTCTCCTTGTTTGCTAAGGTATTACTCTTGTGTAATCTACATTGCCTTTTCTTGGGTGTAATGTACAATTATGTCTTGCTCCTTTTTGTTCAATAAAGAAAAATTGTTAAAAAAAATTAAAAAATAAATAAAATAATCAACAGTGATTAGTTTAATATTGACTTTTATATGGACCCATCCCATTCATACTGTATATACTACTTCCATTTGTCAGTCCTGAGTACTGGCATACAGTATGTTTCAGGTTTTGTAATACTTGCTAAAACTATCACACCTTGGGTACTTCTGAACTTTTTTCATATTTGTATGTTTATTGAAGTGATGACAAATAAAAAAAATTGTAAGAGCTTATATGGTAGGGATACATTTTGTACTGAACTGAATAGTTAGGGAGCCTTCTCAGTGTTCCTGTATTGAATTCAGTGCTCCCCTTTGCAGATTAAGTGAAGAGCACAGACACTATAGATGTTACTGCTGTGCCATAATGTAAGTCCCCTCACCCAAAATTCCAAAAATATTAAAATGCTAACCTATGTTCTCTGGTGTCACCTTCCTCCTGTGTTCTTGATCCAGCTCAAAGATGAGGTTTCTGTAAAACATGTAATGATCAATATCATTACCCAACCGATCAACCCAACAATGTATTTATTTGTAGGGTTCATGTGGGCGCATAAAGGACTAGAATACAAAAAATTTGCACGGCCTAAAGGTCAACATTCCCACATATTATTACAGTGCCTTGAAAAAGTATTTGGATTCAGGTCTGAACTTTGACTGGGCTATTCTAACATATGAATATACTTTGATCCAAACCATTCCATTGTAGCTATGGCTGAATGTTTAGGTTCATTGTTCTGCTGTAAGGTGAACCTCTGCCCCAGTCTCAAGTCTTTTGCAGAATCTAACAGGTTTTCTTCTAAGATTGCCCTGTATTTGGCTCCATCCACCTTTCCATCAACTCTGACCAGCTTCCCTGTCCCTGCTGATGAAAAGCATCCCTAAACCATGATGCTGCCACCACCATGTTTCACATTGAAGGTGGTGTGTTCAGGGTGATGTGCAGTGTTAGTTTTCCACCACACACAGTGTTGCTTTTATGCCAAAAAGTTAAATTTTTGGTCTCATCTGACCAGCGCACCTTTTACCACATGCTTGCTGTGTCCCCCACATGGCTTCTCCCAAACTAAAAATGGAACTTCTTATGGCTTTCTTTCAACAATGGATTTCTTCTTGCCACTCTTCCATAAAGACCATATTTGTGGAGTGCATGACTAATAGTTGTCCCGTAGACAGATTCTCCAACCTGAGCTGTGGATCTCTGCAGTTCCTCCAGAGCTGCCATGGGCCTCTTGGATGTTTCTCTGATTAATGCTCTCCTTGCCTGTCAGTTTAGGTGGATGGCCATGCCTTGGTAGGTTTGCAGTTGTGCCATACTATTTCTATTTTTTACGATGATGGATTGAACAGTGCTCTGTGAGATGTTCAAAGCTTGGGATATTTTTTTATACCCTATCCCTGCTTTAAACTTCTCTACAACTTTATCCCTGACCTATCTGGTGTGTTCCTTGGCCTTCGTGATGCTGTTTGTTCACTAAGGTTCTACAACGAACCTTTGAGGGCTTCACATAATAGCAGTATTTATACTGAGATTAAATTACACACAGGTGGACTCCATTTATGAATTAGGTAACTTCTGAAGGCAATTGGTTCCACTAGATTTTAGTTAGGGATATCAGAGTAAAGGGGGCTGAATACAAATGCACACAACACTTTTCAGATAATTATTTGTAAAAAAAAAGAAAACCATTTATCATTTTCCTTACACTTCACAATTATGTACCACTTTGTGTTGATCTATCACATAAAATCCAAATAAAATAAATTTACGTTTTTGGTTGTAACATGACAAAATGTAGAAAATTTCAAGGGGTGTGACTTGCAGTGCACCTTGTCCCCATGTTGATGAGGACAAGGGCCTGATCCCCACAACCCTTGTCCGGTGGTTGTGGGGGTCTGCGGACGGGGGGCTTATCGGAATCTGGAAGCCCCCTTTAACAAGGGACCCCCAATCCCGGCCCTCCCAGCTCTGTGAAATGGTAAGGGGGTACAAAAGTACCCCTACCATTTCACAAAAAAAGTGTCAAAAATGTTAAAAATGACAAGAGACAGTTTTTGACAATTCCTTTAATTTAAATGCTTCTTCTATCTTCTTTCTTCTATCTTCCTTCGGTTTCTTCCTTCATCTTCTTCTTCTTCTGGTTCATCTGGTTCTCATTCCGGTGTTCTCGTCCGGCATCTTTCTCCACGGCGTCATCTTCCCTTCTTCTTCTTGGGCCGCTCTGCATCCATGGAAGGCTCCCACTGTGTGATGCTTCTCGTCTTCTGATGGTTCTTAAATAACATGGGGTGGGGCCACCAGGTGACCCCACCCCCTCTGATGCACAGGGACTTCCCTGTCCACCCCCTCTGAAGTCATGAGGAAAGCCTCGGGGAGGTCCCCGTGCATCAGAGGGGGGCGGGGTCACCAGGTGGCCCCGCCCTCCATTATTTAAGACCCGTCAGAAGACGAGAAGCGTCATACAGCGGGAGCCTTCCATGGATGCGGAGCGGCCCGAGAAGAAGAGGGGAAGAAGACACCGCAGAGGAAGCTGGTGGACGAGAAGAAGATGAAGATGAAGGAAGAAACCGAAGGAAGATAGAAGAAAGAAGATAGAAGAAAGAAGATGGAAAGAAGACTTTAAATAAAGGAAAAAAAACGTCTCTTGCCATTTTTAACATTTTTGACACTTTTTTTGAGAAATGGTAGGGGTAGTTTTGTACCCCCTTACCATTTCACACAGGGGGAGGGATGGGATCTGGGGCTCCCCTTGTTAAAGGGGGCTTCCATATTCCGATAAGCCCCCCACCCACAGACCCCCACAACCACCAGGCAAGGGTTGTGGGGATGAGGCCCTTGTCCTCATCAACATGGGGACAAGGTGCTTTGCGGGGGACCCCAAAGCACCCTCCCAATGTTGAGGGCATGTGGCCTGGTACAGTTCAGAAGGGGGGTGCTCTCTCGTCCCCCCTCTTTTCCTGCAGCCTGCCAGGTTGCGTGCTTGGATAAGGGTCTGGTATGGATTTTGTGGGGGACCCCATGCCATTTTTTTTAAATTTTGGTGCGGGGTACCCCTTAATATCCATACCAGACCTGAAGGGCCTGGTATGGAATTTCGGGGGGAACCCCACACATTTTTTTGTTCTTAATTTTTTTTCTTAATACTGTTCTTATCAATGAACTTTTATGTGTATTGCCGGACCAACATTTCATTATAGCCGCAAGTATTTTTAAATAACTTTTATTCCTTAAGGGCCAGTTCACACCACATGCAGTCCAGTGCGTTTTTTTTCAGCATCAAAAACACATGGAAAGTAGGTTATATGGTTTTCGATGGCATAGTTCACACCAGTGCTTGCAGTTCCAGTACGTTTCCAGTTCCAGAAAAAATGTAGAACATGCTGCATTTTTTATGCACTGGACTGTACTGGAACGCTGTAAAATGCATCAAAAACACACTGGAACGCA
The DNA here is from genome assembly GCA_037952925.1 of Lithobates clamitans. Classification (NCBI taxonomy): domain Eukaryota; kingdom Metazoa; phylum Chordata; class Amphibia; order Anura; family Ranidae; genus Lithobates; species Lithobates clamitans. The sequence goes on along the minus strand of JBBGZY010000323.1, from coordinate 9,632,467 downwards.
TCAAAAATGTGCATGCAGAAAAGCACCTGGAAAGCATCCAGACTGCATTTCTATAGTGTGATCTGGCCCTTAGGGCCCTTAGGGCTAGTTCACACCATAGAAACGCAGTCCGGACGCGTTCCAGGTGCTTTTCTGCATGCACGTTTTTGATGTGTTCCAGTGCGTTTTTGGTGCATTTTTGATGCAGTCCAGTGCTCCCCACCCCCCTATTTTTTCTTAACCTTAAATAAGGACAAGTGTGTTCCAGTGCATTTTTTATGTGTTTTACAGCTTTCCAGTACAGTCTAGTGCAGAAAAAATGCAGCATGTTCTACTTTTTTTTCTGGAACTGGAACGCACTGGAACTGCAAGCACTGGCGTGAACTATGCCATTGAAAACCATATAACCAAAATGTCCATGCATTTTTGATGCATAAAATATGCACTGGACTGCATTGGTGTTAACTGGCCCTTAAGCAATTTGGCATATTTAAAGGCATTTCTCCTTGTTTCGCTTTTGGGGTTGTCCAATTGGTGACATTGATATATGTCCCTTAGGGTGGGACCTGGGCCCCATACCCATTTTAAGGCCAATAACTAGAAGATAAGCCAGCCAAGTGGGGACTAGTAAAATTGTCAAGTCAGTTCCCTTAGACTGCAATGGTATTTGTTGTATAACTATTGCACATGTTAGGCTCTTTAGTTGCCCCCCTGAACTGAGGGGTGTTTTGTCCCATCTGTAATTTTGGTGAATGCTGAATGATGTGCTTAATTTTGGACAGGGGGGTGGCTTATTTTGTGCTAGCTGCATTTGGGTTGTTCTGGGCATGCTCAGGGACTTTGTTTTTTTCCTGTGCCTTTTGGTGTGTGAAATGCATTTGGCTCTATTCACTCCAGTGAGGGCTTTCACACTGGAGTGGTGCGCTGGCAGGGCATCACAAAAAGTCCTGGAAACAGCTTCTTTGGAGCAGTGAACTCACCGGTCCACCCCATTGGAATAAATGGGGCAGCACTGCAAAATGCAAAATGCCGCTTCAGCAGTGTTTTGCGGGTGTATTTAACCCCTTTTCGGACGCTAGCAGGGGGGTTAAAACCCCCCTGCTAGCAGCTGAATAATGCCGCTAAAATGAAAGTAAAGCGGCGCTAAAACTAGCGCCGCTTTACCGCAGATGCGCCCACTGCTTCAGTGTGAAAGGGGCCTTATTGTCCTGCTAGTGCACCGCTCCAGTGTAAAAGCCCGATTCTCACTGGAGTGAATGGAGCCACTTCTTTAGGGCATTTTTTAGGCGCTATTTTTAGTGCCTGAAAAACGCACTAGTGTGAAAGGGGCCTTATCCTTTCACACAGACAGATAGAATTGTGCTTTTAGCTGCGTTTTCTACTGCAGCTAAACGCACACAATGCTTTCCTATGGCCCCATTCATGCACTGCGTTTTGATTACATGCAGTTTGGTGCGGATAGAAAAAATAGAATTGACTGCATACAGGAGCGATTTAGCGCAGGTATCCGCACATAACCGCAGGTAATCACACTGTGTCAGCTGCAGATAGCAACGCCCAGCTGGCTCGCTCATTGGGAAAGGAAAAAATGTTTTTCCTTTCCCAATGAGCGACAAGCACGGGGTTTTCGACTTGGATCCCCACCAATACCAGGCACTGTGATCTGAATCTTGAGGGAGAACTCCACGCCAAATTTTAAATTAAAAAATGGCATGGGTTCCCCTCCAAGAGCATACCAGACCCTTCGGTCTGTTATGGATTTTAAGGGGAACCCCCTACGCTGAAAAAACGGCGTGGGGGTCCCCCCAAAAATTCATACCAGAACCTTATCTGAGCACGCAGCCCGGCCGGTCAGGAAAGGGGGTGGGGACGAGCGAGCGCCCCCCTCCTCCTGAACCGTACCAGGCTGCATGCCCTCAACATGGGGGATGGGTAATTTGGGGAAGGGGGGCACGTTGCAGGGCCCCCCAAAGCAACTTGTCCCCATGTTGATGAGGAAAAGGGCCTCTTCCCTACAACCCTGGCCGTTGGTTGTCGGGGTCTGCGGGGGGCTTATCAGAATCTGGGAGCCCCCTTTAATAAGGGGTCCCCCACCCTACGTGAATGAGTATGGGGTACATGGTACCCCTACCCATTCACCTGGGGGAGAAAAGTGTCAATAAAAAAAACACACAACACAGGTTTTTAAATCATGCCCCGGGACTATGCCGTCATAAAAGGCGGTTCACCCGGTGACATCACACCGTGACCACGCCCCATGCCTATATAAGTCTCCACACACCTCGCAGACGACATTACAGCAGGAGAGAGCGTCGTGTCAACATTGGAAGAAGAGGAGAGGGGAGAAGACGACGACGTAGAATAAGAAGATCGGGCCCCCGCTAGCAAAAGAGCTGGAAGAAGATAGCGGGGGATCCAGAAGAGGATACCAGAGAAGAACTGGACAGCGACAGAAGATCCAGACAGAGGCAGAAAATCGGGCCCCTGCTAGCAAAAGAGCTGGAAGAAGATAGCAGGGGAGGCCTGCAGAAGATACCAGACACCGGGGGAAGAGGCCGGGCAGCGCGGAGAAGAACCGGGAGAAGATGCGGAGAGTGCAGAAGAAGACCCCTGGAGCTGCCTAATAAATTGCTTTAAAAACCTGTGTAGTGTGTTTTTTTATTGACACTTTTCTCCCCCAGGTGAATGGTTGGGGGTACCATGTACCCCATACTCATTCACGTAGGGTGGGGGGCCGGGATCTGGAGGACCCCTTATGAAAGGGGGCTCCCAAATTCTGATAAGCCCCCGCCCGCAGACCCCGACAACCAAGGGCAGGGTTGTCAGGAAGAGGCCCTTGTCCTCATCAACATGGGGACAAGGTGCTTTGGGGGGCCCTGCAGCGCGCCCCATTTCCCCATCGAGGGATCCCCTTACAATCCATACCAGACCGAAGGCCCTAGCATGCACCCAGAGCGGGAACCCATGCCGGTTTTTCTTGCGCTGCTTTAATAGGAAGACGTGTTCTTCCTATTGCAGTGAGTGCGAGATGTACCTCGCCGAGAACCAGCGTGATCCTATTGCGCTGGAAACATTCTAGCGTGTAGGTACTCCTGTGTGTGCGCCGGTTCACACGCTGAATTAGGGATCTATCCAGTGCACCAATTAAGGTCTGAGCCAGCGCAGTGCATTCATCTTAGTAAATGACCCCCACTGTAACTCTAAATACTGTCAGACTCTACAAATGAAAGCATTGTGCTATATCTAGACCCATAAATTATTTGTTTATGTTAGGGAAAGATAAAAACCCCTAGCAGGTTTTCAGGTTATCCGGGGTTCTGTTATAGAGATTACCTATGAAATTATACATTTGAGACCATGTTTTACAGGTAGAAAGGTATGTAAAATCTTCAAAAGAGAAACAAAAAATTGTAAGCAATACTTTCTGTTTGTGATATATTGCAAATGTTTCAAAAGGTAAATAGATCAACAGTAAGCTTAGGTTCACACTAGCACGATCTCAGAGATCACAATGATTCGCACTGCACTACAGGTGCCGATCACAAGCGATCTCTGAGCAATGCGAGTTCACCCATACAGTTGTATGGCTGAACCCACTTTGGATTCGCACAGAAAATAGTGCAGGGACTTGTTTTTCCCCGCAGTAGAATTGGATCGCATGGGTGTTCTCCGCTATGTGATCCGATTCCTGTGCGAGTTCACAGTTCGCACTGGGATCTGTAAACTAAACTGGGGGGGTGTCATTAACTTTGTGAACTGCCTGTGGGAGAGTAGCGATTCAGGACCTGGAGCTGGAATCGCGCTGGTTCCCACATTGCACTAGTGTGAACCCAGGGTAAAGAGGCAAGAAATGCTGTGATAAATCTTTATGGTATAATTTGTCTGCTAATCTGACAATAACACCACTCAGAGTCTAGTTCATTTTGAGAATAAGCACCTGAATTTCTTTAGTGTTGTTTCTGGTAATTGATAGGATATATGGTCTATCACACTAGCAACCAGTGTACCAAGAGTGAAAGTGTGAACTCCTACTAAGTCTACAGGAGAGTAGTTGAAAGCAAATCTCCCAAAATGAGGTACAGATGTAAAAAAAAAAAAAAAAAACAAGAAAAAAATTACAGGGGGTAAACCATTCTATGGTATATTCAAAAAGGGGAAAAAACAAACTTTTACACAGCACATTTTCCATTCACGTCAGGCTGTGCCCTTAAGAAGCTTACAATCTAAAATTCCTATCTCACATACTAGGACCAATTTAGTTACCAGGAGGGTTGGAGGAAAACCCACATGAAGCACAGGTGAACTCAATGGAGATAGTGCCCTGGCTGGGATTTGAACTGAGCTCCCAATGTTGCAAGGAAAAAGTGCTAACCATTAAGGCACTCCACTGACTTGATATACCTGGAAACTATTTTAAGAACTTCAGAATGTATATGTGTATACAATTATTAAGTGTTCATGGTAGTCTCTTGTTCCCCCCCCCCAAAAATAAGAAACAAACAAAAAGATGACAGTATATATGCTCACATAGTACAAACATATTCATACACAGTAGCCATTTTAAAGTCCTTATGTGCTCTAAAAAGTTCTAAGTTCACTCGCATACTGTTTAGCTCTACAGATACTATACAGACTTTTAGCTACTACATTATTAGCTACAGAACCTACAATAACCAAAACCACAACCCCCTTAAAACCTAAAACTGAAGTTTGTATAGAGAGAATATTTCCATAGAGTCTTACTAGTACTAGTACTTACTAGTAAATTAGTAAACCAGATTCAGAGCCCAAAGAGTTGCTAAAGACCGTTATTAGCATTACATTCTGACAAAACATTCCTTAGTTTTATTATAACATTTTAATGAAAATAATTATTTGGAATGCATAAGATAATTTTTAACTTTTTTTGAAGATACTGTTTTAAAGCATTGACACCAACAGAGTCTTGATGAGGGAATTGATACAGTCCCAATGTTTCCCTCTCAGCATATTATTTAACTCATTGCAGTTCAGAAATATTTGGGCAACATTAATAAGGCATGTACTAAAGTAGACCCATAGGGCAAGCATGCCAATTATCTTCAATTTATCCCTGCTCTTGTAAATTTACATTTGTTAAATCAGGCCAGATATGTTAAGGTCATATACTGTACACAGACCACAAATCAAAGCACCTGAGCAATGTTTCTATGGTTTTTAAGGAGACTTCAGCAGCACAACTAACAATATAGCAAAATAGCTATAGAGCTATCGAGCTTCAGACAAGGGCACAGATGTGAGCTGTGGATGGGGGTGCAGATGTGAGCTGCAGACAGTTGTGGGGAAGTGTAAGGGGGTGACCTTCAGACAGAGGTACAGAGGTGAGTTGTGGATGGGGTTCAGAGATGAGTTGTGGACAGTTGTGGATGGGGTTAAAGAGGTGAGCTGCAGACCAGGGGTGCAGAGACAAGGTGTGGACAGAGGTGCAGAGGTGAGTTGTGGACAGGAGGTGCAGAAGTGACCTGCAGACAGGGTTACAGAGATAAGTTGTGGATTGAGGTGCAGAGGTGAGGTAGACAAACTTTGGACAGGGTGCTGAGGTGAGTTGTGGACAGTGGGGTGCAGAGGTTAACAATGCCCCTTTAAGACCCACCCACTGTTAGTGCACTTTTGACCACACCCACCCTATGACACGTCACACACATGTGTCACATTGCTACTCTCCCCCACAGTGGGGGACTGGGGGAGGAGGGTGAGTTCCTTGCACCTATTTTTTTGATAAAAAAAGCCATGTGTATATGTACTGAACATAATAGATAAAGATATGTCAAATCCAATACGGAATTCCTGTAACAGTTACTAATTTTTTGTATTTTTTTAAGATTCATGATCATATTTCATGAGATTCTTCTACTAGCTTTTAATGAAATTGAGACCATTCAATACTGAAATTGTTCATAAGCAATGTAGCATCCAACAATTAACTGTAAAAATGTATGTATAAATGTATAAATCTAAAGAACAGTATGTGGCCAATTACAGTTACTCATTTTGAAAATAAGCTACCATATTTATACCCAAATGTGTTTAAAGTATAATGAGTGTGCAAGGCATTGCTTAGAATGCTATTGTACATTTTATGAACCAGTTAATGCTGTGTATTGTGGATTATGATTTCATTTTGGCAATGTTTCTGGCATGGTCCAAAGCACTATATCATTAGGTCAAAATTCAGAAATTATTGTGCTCCAATTGTTCCAGAGGGAAGATGAAGCTAGAGGGAAGATGATATTTATATCACCATAAGCTAGGCATCATGTTTAGAATAATGACATTGACAATACTTGTTAGAGAATGTCCAGTAAATGGCACTTACACTAACTGATGTAGATGATGATCACAATGTCATATATGCCTGTAGATATCAACCAAGAAAATGTTCAGTTACCAAGTACATGACATATAATATTTCTGAGCAAAACATTCCAGAGACCAGAGAGCAAAGCAGATATTTATGGAACTGTTATAACGGATTCAAATGTTTGAAGCAATTACTATGGTCATATATATATATATATATATATATATATATATATATATATTCATGAAAAATTGTTACCAGAAAAACACAAATTAAGGTATAACCTTATGATGCATAACATATATAGGTTTTATAATTTTAGCATTCATATATAACTGTGTATTATTATATATGTGAATTGTATATGTGTATGTGTGATTTTTACTTTTTAAGGAAAATTTGAACATGTTTTAAATAATTACTTAAATTTTTTAGCTTGACTCAGTCACTGCTTTATTTTCTTGTTTATTTACTGTTTTAGTTTTTTATTTTTTATTTTTATTTTTTGGCAAACAACCCTGTCAGTCAAATAGTCAACAGTAACTACTAATAGGCTGCCTCCCAGCTCCTCCCATTTCTGTGGGTAATGAGTCTAGTCTCCCACCTTGCTAACTCTGGGATTATTATACTGCTTTTCACCTATTCCCAGCACTTACTGGCCCCTGCATTTCCTTAAACTTCCTTTTCTGCTACAGGGTAATGAGCCTGGCCACACCTCATATCTCTGGGATTGGCCCATGGTACAGAAGATTCCTTATTTAAAGTGCATGAGCTTGTTCCTCTGGGCTTGTTTTAGCTTTAATTTGCTGATCAAGCATGCCTGTATTCTTTTTCCCATTTGTTCCTGACCTTTGCCATGTTTAAAGTGTACTTCTGCTGCTGCCTTTCTGACCTTTGCTGTTTTAGCAGGTACCTCTTCTGTCTGTTGCCTAACATGGCCTTTGCTACATCCACAAATTACGACTACTGCCAGCTGCCTGCTGCCTGTCCTCACTCCTCCAGAGAGGATTCCATCTTTTTTCTCCCATCGTTGTATGGTACTGTATGTCTTCTGTCTTCTAACTTGGCTCTAAATCAACATTTTACAATCAGAGTATGTTTTTTTGTGTATATTTTTGTGTGTAGGTACAGGGAGCAACCTAAGACAGGTAGGCCTACTTGTCTTAGAGGGAAGGGAGCTGCTTAAAGTGAAATTCCACTATGCGCTATTCACTCTGACTGTGGTGTCCATGTTTAGATCTTACAGTTAGATGTGGTCCTGTAAAAAAAAAAAACAGGATTTTTGCTTGCCAATTATTGGATAATGGAAATCAGCAGAACTTCACTTAATTCACTAAGCTCTGGGGAAATTTCCCTTGAAAAGTGCAACTGTCAGACTTCCACATACCTGACTGGCGAGCCAGATACAGCAGGGGAAGGTCCCCCTTATGTATCTGGTTCCTGGCCCCTGGTAGTATGAACAGGAGGCATGGGAGCACAGAATGGTATGAGAGCCTGGCGGGTGACTTGCGGAAGTAAGCCCCAGGATCATAGTGCATGTGGACTGGAGATCATTGGTAAGGTGGAGCACAGGCAGCAGATGCAGAGCAGGAGCAGGGTAGGCAGGTCCAGTCACAGGCAGAGTTGGCAACAGGCGGGAAGCACAGTACAAGGGAGCAGGCAGGTTCAGAGTCCAGGTCACAGGCAGGGTTGGCAACAGGCGGGTAGCGTAGTACAAAGGAGCAGGCAGATTCAAGGTCAAAAGCAGGCCAGGGTCAGATGCAGGCAGACAGCAGAGAATAATCCAATAGACAAGCCAGGTATCAAGGAGATCAAACATTCAGACAGGTAAACAGGAAGCATGGATACTGGGAGCTGCAGATCGGACAGCACCAAGCAAAATACACCAACAGTTTAAATAGGGTGATTGGCGCCAAACGCCGTGCACGCGTGCCCACGCGCACACCCACGCGTGCCCGTACAATGGCGCGCACCCCAGGGCGCCTGGTACTGAGTCTGTTCCTGGAGCTTCTCTGACAGCAACTTTCTTTGCAAAGTGAACAGCCTTTTTGTCCTTAGTAAATCAACCCCTTAGACTGACTTACCTTTCTCTATGCATTCAACGCTGCCGGTGCTGTCTTATTTAAGGCTTGGTAATCTGATTTGGAGTGTCTCATCTTGTCTCAACACCCCTGTGCTATCTCTCTTTCATTTTTCAGGCTGGCTACCTCATTGGCCACAGGGTTTTAACGTGCCTTGGGTCCTGGACACACCCAATTACAAAATGAGTATAAACAGCTTCCATAAAAATTGGCAATTAAGGTAAAAATGTTCACCTAGCCCAAAGATCACTCTCTTTGACTTTGTTTAGGTAACAGTATGGTTTCATTTTGCATTGTCTATCTGCTGGTTTCACCTCTAATCGAGTACCCTCTTAAGTTCAACTTTTCTCCTGATGCTGCCATTGTGATCCCAGCAGTTATAACCAAATCTGGTAACACCAAAAGTGTCCACATTTTCACAATGCCAACCAACAATTTGTCTTGCTAACTTTAAGCTATGCTGCATTTTCTTTGGTATGAAAATTGTGTGCTAATACATGCAACCCATATTTCTCCGTTCTTAAATATAATTTCAAAAACATATATTTAAAGAAAGTAAGTAAGACTAAGTTAACTCTTTTTTTTGTAAATTATAGCTACCATTAACATACCTCTGTTGCAGAACAGAAAAATCTGTCCCTATATTATAGGGCAGGCTTCATCTCAGCCTCCCGTTTCTTCCATAGAAAACTCTTCCATGACTTCATGGTATCTGTCCTACAGGAAGTGAAAATTGTTAGTAGTGTGAGGAAGTACTTCAGCAGCTGACCTCATTAAAGCCTGCCCTCCCCCTCCAGGAGATTGCTTCCACACACATCTGTAATGACATGATTCTCCAATGCAATCATTTTCAGTAAGCACCATTCTCCTTCAATACACAGCAAGTGTCCTCATCTGCTGATGGATGGTTTCATTTCTCTCCTTCTCCCTGCATAGACCGTTCATTGGAAGAGTATGCACACTGGATCAACAGAAGGAGCAGAGCAATCACATACAGTAACAGCCTATGTGGAGCATAGCTGTAGTACTGAAAACAGGAAAAGTGTGTCCCTGGAACTCTGTAAAGCTCACCATATACTATACAATCTGTACTGTCAACTATGTAGTGCAAGGGCCTGCTGCATTGGATACAGAGTGATTGGATAGATAGGTGTGTCCTCTTATTATATAGTTTTGGTAAATTTAAAGGAGATTGTACAGTGATTGTCTAATTAGATTGTATAGTGTATGGCCACCTTTATACACCTAAAATGAAGTAGTCACGCTTGCAGGGCCATTATATGTTAAGGGCACCCCATACATGGAAGCAAATATGTATTTAGCCGCATTCAAAAATGTGCACCAAAATGTGCAATAAAAATGTGCAAACCGCAACATGCCAAAATGCCCCATGTGCTACTTTGCCAGGTTTACACTTGAAATTCTTGTTGGCATTGTGTCCACAGAAGCATTTGCAGAAATGAAGTAGAACCCTTGTCTGTTTTTACTATATAAAGCATCTTTAGAGAATTACCCCCCACTTCCTTTTCTGCTGATTAATCAGCAGATGTGCTTGGGTTTGATTTGCGTGCCAATTGTTAAATCCTTCTTAAATTTCAGAACCTGCATACTTTAATAACCCACAAAGATGTATATATGGGTGACATTGGAAAACATAGATTCTTTCAATTACATGCTTGATAGATGCCTTTAAACTATATGTAATGTTACAGAACAGTACAATTTTCACATACAGCATCAGTGACACTGCATGCTGGCATCATATAATTTGCATGCTTAAAGTGGTTCTAAAGTTACAAGGTTTTTTTACCTTCATGCATTCTTTGCATGAAGGTAAAGAACCTTATGCATGCAGCTCCCCCAGCCCCCCTAAATACTTACTTGCGCAGCAGCTCTATCTCCTCATTGGACAGAGAGGCAGCAATGAGAGCCAATGGGCACACAGAGTTGGCTTGGGATCGAGAGTGACCCTATAACAAGCAGCTTGCTATGGGGGCACTTGACAGTCGGGGGGAGCCCAGAGAGCTGGTGGAGGACCTGAGAAGAGGAGAATTTGGGCTGCTCTGTGCAAAATCATACATTCTTTTATTTTTATAGCATTATCTGGCTTTGTTATAGCATTAGCCCAATTGATTTAAAAACAAAAAAATGTTTTTAGATAGTTATGTGACCCATGAATTCTTTAACCATCCAAAATAGGCATGAATTGACCAATGGGACTGGCAAGCAACCATACCAGTACCACCATTAACCCTTTTTCCTTTTGAAATGTACAAACAAACATTACAGTATAATTTATTTCTAGAAAAAGCCTCCCAAATTTTGTGTATAAATTATTTGTGCTTAAGCCTTAATTTGAGTAGGACCACTAACAGACATTTTATATGTAGAAATGAACATTATTGTATTTATTGACATCTCAATTATTGTAGTAAGTATGTTCCTAAATTTTATTTGTTTACGCTCAAGCACCAGTTTAAATATGAACCCCAGCAGCCATTTGAAATTGTGGAAATCAACATTACAGTATCACTCATTCCCAGAAAAAAATCCTAATATTGTAGTGAGCCCTTTAATTAATTTGCACTAAAACCCAAATGTGAAATTTGGAAAGGATCCCCAATAGCTATTTGTAACTGTGGAAATAAGCATTGGAGTATAATGTATTCTAAGAAAAAACACCCCACATACTGTAGTGAGTACATTCACAGTACATTCAATTTTAACAGAACCACCAAAAGACTTTTTTTACTTCCAATGTTTTTTATTTGAAATTTTCACAAAAAACCCAGTTAGGAACAGTTAGGCAGAATCTGTCATACAGTGAGACACAGTAAGGAGACTTATTTGAGTAGAGAGGTATGACATATCAAATGAATAGACATAGAAGAACAACATAAACAATCCTAAGTGCCAAGCGCAGGGTAAAGGTGCTGTTCCTCTCCCCCAAACACCCCATCTGGGATCAAACTGTGTTGGGGAGTAGGGATGAGCCGAACACCCCCCGGTTCGGTTCGCACCAGAACCCGCGAACGGACCGAAAGTTCGCACGAACGTTAGAACCCCAATGACGTCTATGGGACTCGAACGTTCGAAATCAAAAGTGCTCATTTTAAAGGCTAATTTGCATGGTATTGTCCTAAAAAGGGTTTGGGGACCCGGGTCCTACCCCAGGGGACATGTATCAATGCAAAAAAAACTTTTAAAAACGGCCGTTTTTTCGGGAGCAGTGATTTTAATGATGCTTAAAGTAAAAAAAAAAAAAGTGAAATATTCCTTTAAATATCGTACCTGGGGGGTGTCTATAGTATGCCTGTAAAGTGACGTGTGTTTCCCATGTTTAGAACAGTCCCTGCACCAAATGTCATTTTTAAAGGAAAAAATCTCATTTAAAACTGCTTGCGGGTTTAATGTCATGTCGGGTCATGGCAATATGGATGAAAATCAGTGAGACAAACGGCATGGGTACCCCCCAGTCCATTACCAGGCCCTTTGGGTCTTGTATGGATATTAAGGGGAACCCCGCACCCAAATTAAAATAAGGAAAGGTGTGGGGCCACCAGGCCCTATATACTCTGAACAGCAGTATACAGGCGGTGCAAACAAGACAGGGACTGTAGGTTTGTTGTTAAGTAGAATCTCTTTGTAATTTTGAACATTTTTAACGTGTTTAGCTCCAGCCAAAAAATCTTTTCTAAGCTTTTTGGAAAACATAGGGAAGGGTTATCACCCCTGTGACATTTGTTTTGCTGTCTTTCCTCCTCTTCAGAAGATTTCACCTCACTTTTTTGTCCCAATGAAAAATGTTTTTTGAAAATTTGGGTTTTTTTGTGGAACAAGGATTGGAAAGCATCAGTGGAAAGGAGAAATTGTTTTCCCATATTAACTCTTACAGGAGAGAATTTCCCTTCCTAGGGGTAGATTTCATCTCACTTCCTGTTGTCTCCTTCCGTTTGCAAGTAGGAGTCGTTTGTAAGTTAGATGTTTGAAAGTAGGGTCCTGCCCTATATACTCAGCAGAAATTTGGGCCTTAGGTGTTGCTGTGGCCACAACACTGTAAGCCCTCACAGGGCCCCGCTGTGAAATATTAGATCAAGAATTGTAATTACATGCCCCTGTTGAACAGGAGCTGAAAAATTAGGCCTTAGGCACTGGTGCTGGTGCCACAACACTGCAACCCCTCACAGACACTCTAGTTGGAATGCAGGAACGAGCCCTGCTGCAAAGTATTGCATCAAAAATTGTAATTACACGCCCCTGTTAGACAGGGGCAGAAAAATTGGGCCTTAGGCACTGGTGCTGGTGCCACAACACTGCAACCCCTCACAGACACTCTAGTTGGAACGCAGGAACCAGCCCTGCTGCAAAGTATTGCATCAAAAATTGTAATTACACGCCCCTGTTAGACAGGGGCAGAAAAATTGGGCCTTAGGCACTGGTGCTGGTGCCACAACACTGCAACCCCTCACAGACACTCTAGTTGGAATGCAGGAACGAGCCCTGCTGCAAAGTATTACATCAAAAATTGTAATTACACGCCCCTGTTAAACAGGGGCTGAAAAATTGTGCCTTAGGCACTGGTGGTGGCGCCCAGAACCAAAAATGTTCTTACAAGCTATCAGCGTGATGATTGAGGAGGAAGAGGATAATTACTCAGGGATAGTCACTCAGCATCAGCATAGGCAGTCTTTGAAGGGATCTGAGATTTCAAAAAAAATTATTCGGTTACATCAGCATCAGGTGCTGGTGGTGATCCAAGACTGATTCATTTTTATGAAGGTCAGCCGATCGGCCGAGTCGGTGGACAGACGCACCCTGTGATCGGTTACCACGCCTCCAGCAGCACTGAATGTGCGTTCCGAAATAACGCTGGATGCAGGACAGGCCAGTAGCTCAATTGCATACTGTGCAAGCTCTGGCCAGTGATCCATCCTCAAGACCCAGTAACCCAGAGGATTTTCGGTGGGAAAGGTGTCCAAGTCTGATCTTGCCCCTAGGTATTCCTGCACCATGTAAAACAGACGCTGGCGATGGTTGCTGGAACCGATCATACCTTGGGGCTGCGGACCAAAAAATTGTCTGAATGCATCGGTCAGACGGCCACCTTCTCCACCACTCCTTCTTTGACTGACCGAAGCCTCAGCAACACGTTGTCCAGAAACAGGAGTTTGTAACCTCCCAGTCTCTGGGAACGCGTTGCACAGACCTTTCTGCAAGGCCTCCCGAAGATGTTTCATCCTCTGCTCCCTCTGCGATGGCAAGATAAGGTCCGCAACCTTACCCTTGTAACGTGGATCAAGGAGGGTTGCCAGCCAGTATTGGTCCTTCTCCTTGATACCACGAATACGAGGATCCTTACGCAGGCTTTGCAGGATCAGGGAGGCCATGCAGCGTAGGTTTGCTGAGGCATTCGGTCCGGAGTCCTCTGGGTCACTAAGGACAACAACGTCTGCAGCCACCTCCTCCCAGCCACGTACAAGTCCATGTGTTCCTTGGGACTGATCCCTTAAATACTGCTGCTGATGCTGAGTGCCAGGCTCCACCTCCATACTGACACAATCTTCCTCCTCCTCCTCCTCCTCCTCCTCGTCCTCTTCCTGTGTGATCGGCGGGCACGCAGGAACACTGTCTGGATAAAGGGGGCCTTGAGAGCTAAGGAAGTCCTCCTCTTCCTGCCTCTGTTCTGCCTCAAGTGCCCTGTCCATTATTCCACGCAGCGTGTGCTCCAACAGGTGGACAAGAGGACAGTGTCACTGATGCATGCACTGTCAGTGCTCACCATCCTCGTGGCCTCCTCGAATGGTGACAGGACAGTGCATGCATCCCTGATCATGGCCCACTGGCGTGGGGAAAAAAAACCAAGCTCCCCTGACCCTGTCCTGGTGCCATAGTCGCACAGGTACTCATTGATGGCCCTCTGCTGCGTGTGCAGCCGCTTCAGCATGGCCAACGTTGAGTTCCACCTGGTGGGCATGTCACAGATTAGGCGGTTCTTGGGCAGGTTAAACTCCTTTTGGAGGTCCGTCAGCCGAGCACTGGCATTATATGGCCGGCGGAAATGCACACAGACTTTCCTGGCCTGCCTCAGGACATCCTGTAAGCCCGGGTACCTGCCCAAGAACCGCTGCACCACTAAGTTAAGGACGTGAGCCAAACGGGGCACATGGGTCATTTGTCCCTGTCGGAGGGCAGAGAGGAGGTTGGTGCCATTGTCGCAAACCACCATTCCTGCCTTAAGTTGGCGTGGCGTCAACCACCTCTGAACCTGCCCCTGCAGAGCTGACAGAACCTCTGCCCCAGTGTGGCTCCTGTCCCCCAAGCACACCAGCTCAAGCACTGCATGGCATCTTTTGGCCTGCGTACTTGCGTAGCCCCTTGAACGCCTACGGAGCACCGCTGGTTCCAAGGAAGAGGCCATGGAGGAAGAAGAAGAGGAGGGGGTGGAGGAGAGAGGTGTGTCACAATCAGCATTTTGGAGGCGTGGTGGCGGAACAACCTCCAACACTACTGCACCTTGTCCTGCATCCTTCCCAGCTGCCAGCAGAGTCACCCAATGCGACGTGAAACTTAGGTAACGTCCCTGTCCATGCCTGCTGGACCATGAGTCAGCGGTAATATGCACCTTACCGCTGACCGCCCTGTCCAGCGAGGCATGGACATTGCCTTCCACATGCCGGTAGAGAGCCGGAATCGCCTTCCGTGAGAAAAAGTGGCGTTTGGGTACCTGCCACTGAGGAACCGCACATTCCACAAACTCACGGAAGGGGGCAGAGTCTACCAACTGAAAAGGCAGCAGTTGAAGTGCTAGCAATTTTGCCAAGCTAGCATTCAACCGCTGGGCATGTGGATGGCTGGGAGCAAACTTCTTTCGGCGGTGCAGCAGCTGGGGCAGGGAAATTTGCCTGGTATAATCTGACGTCGGTGTACCAAAAGCAGATTGCCCACAAGTACTTGGCTGTGACACACCTAATTCTACACCTTCATTCCTCTCACTGCAGGTCTCAGAGAGGACTAAAGGTCTAGTGGGGTTGGAAATCTCTTTGTTCTTTGGTGTGGGTCTTTTAGATACGCTTGCCAACGAACTGCATGGCAGGTCAACATATGTCTGGTCAAGCATGTGGTACCCAAGCGGGAGATGTTTTGGCCACGCGAGATACGCTTGAGACATATGTTGCAAATAGCAGCGGTGCGATCTGATGCACTCGTCTCAACAAAGGCCCACACCGAAGAACTTTTTGAATAACGCGCAGAGACTGCAGCGCCTTGCACATGTGGAGCTTTGGGGTGTGATGCAGTCAATGTGCTGCCCTTAGGCTGGCCCCTGGAGGGCATCCTGCCTCGTTGGTGATGTGCCGCCTCCTCCTCCTCTCTCCTATCAGGCACCCACGTTGAGTCAGTGACCTCATCATCCCCTCCCTCCTCATCACTGGAGCAAACCTGGCAGTATGCTGCAGCAGGGGGAGCATGACTGCCAGATTGCTGTCCTTCTTGGGCACCCCCTCTGTCCGTGCTCATGTTACTGCCTTCATCGAGCTCAGTATCATCATCAGAGCCTTCCAAACGCTGGGCATCCTCCTGGAGCATGTACCCAACACTGTGGTCAAACAGTTCGAGGGAATCCTCAGGAGGACATGGTGGAGCTAGGGAAGGAGTCACTGATGACATTGAGCTGAGGGAAGAGGCCGCTGCTTTGCCAGACAAAGCACCCTGGGCATGGGTGAGAGAGGATGAGGAGGATGAGGACGGCTTGGTCATCCACTCGACCAAGTCTTCCGCATGTTGCGGCTCAACACGGCCAGCTGCCGAAAAAAAGGACAAGCATGTCCCATGGCCACGTGCTGATGAGGATGCACCGTCTCCACGACCAGCACTAGACACAGAGCCTGCTTGCCCTCTCTTATTGGCTTGTGACTGTCTGCCTCTCCTTCTTGGCCTTCCAGACATACTAATGGCCTGTAGCTGCACTAAGCTGGGATAGAACACCTGTAATTTTCTTCAGGTAGCTTTATATACTGTAACCAGACAAGCCTGCCTGTCAGTAGGAAGATAACAGGAACGGATCTAGCTGAACACTGTGAGCAGGACGCACTGTACTAAATGTAAATAGTCTAGCTGCCTGACCGTGGTACTAATAGGATCAAATAGAACACCTGTAATTTTCTTCAGGTAGCTTTATATACTGTAACCAGACAAGCCTGCCTGTCAGTAGGAAGATAACAGGAACGGATCTAGCTGAACACTGTGAGCAGGACGCACTGTACTAAATGTAAATAGTCTAGCTGCCTGACCGTGGTACTAATAGGATCAAATAGAACACCTGTAATTTTCTTCAGGTAGCTTTATATACTGTAACCAGACAAGCCTGCCTGTCAGTAGGAAGATAACAGAAACGGATCTAGCTGAACACTGTGAGCAGGACGCACTGCACTAAATGTAAATAGCAGGAACGGATCTAGCTGAACACTGTGAGCAGGACGCACTGCACTAAATGTAAATAGTCTAGAAGATAACAGGAACGGATCTAGCTGAACACTGTGAGCAGGACGCACTGCACTAAATGTAAATAGCAGGAACGGATCTAGCTGAACACTGTGAGCAGGACACACTGCACTAAATGTAAATAGCAGGAACGGATCTAGCTGAACACTGTGAGCAGGACGCACTGCACTAAATGTAAATAGCAGGAACGGATCTAGCTGAACACTGTGAGCAGGACGCACTGCACTAAATGTAAATAGCATTAATGGATCTAGCTGAACACTGTGAGCAGGACGCACTGCACTAAATGTAAATAGCAGGAACGGATCTAGCTGAACACTGTGAGCAGGACGCACTGCACTAAATGTAAATAGCAGGAACGGATCTAGCTGAACACTGTGAGCAGGGCGCACTGCACTAAATGTAAATAGCAGGAACGGATCTAGCTGAACACTGTGAGCAGGACGCACTGCACTAAATGTAAATAGCAGGAACGGATCTAGCTGAACACTGTGAGCAGGACGCACTGCACTAAATGTAAATAGCAGGAACGGATCTAGCTGAACACTGTGAGCAGGACGCACTGCACTAAATGTAAATAACAGGAACGGATCTAGCTGAACACTGAGCAGGACGCACTGCACTAAATGTAAATAGTCTAGATAGAAGATAACAGGAACGGATCTAGCTAAACTGAATACAGTGTGTTATATATATATATATATATATATATATATATATATATATATATATATATATATATATATATATATATATGCAACACCTGGGATGCATATATATATACACAATACACTGTAAGTGCAGCTAACTGACTGACTGTTCTGCCTAATCTATCTAACTCAAATCAAATGACACTGTCTCTCTCTCTCTCTATCTCTCAGCACACCGGAACACACACTACACAGGGCCGCCGTGCAGGCGGCCTTATATAGTGTGGGGCGTGTACTAAATCCCCTGAGCCATAATTGGCCAAAGCCACCCTGGCTTTGGACAATTACAGCTCTCTCTACTGACGGCGCTGTGATTGGCCAAGCATGTGGGTCATAGTGCATGCTTGGCCAATCATCAGCCAGCAATGCACTGCGATGCCGCAGTGAATTATGGGCCGTGACGCGCCACACGAATTTGGCGCGAACGGCCCATATCATTCGCAATTCGACGGACGGTCGAACAGCCGATGTTCGAGTCGAACATGGGTTCGACTCGAACACGAAGCTCATCCCTATTGGGGAGGGAGACAACACAACATAGGAGTGATTGCCATCATTTGGTATTACAGGAAAGTAAGAGATTATCAGATAATTAGCTTTTTAGACCACTGGTATATAGGACAGTAACAAGAGGAGGTTTATAAAGGGTAGTGATAGTTCCGATCATACCAGTTTGACCAGATTTCCTATTGTTTTTGTGCAGATTTCATATGGCCTTCGGAAACTACAAACATGTATTCATATGAGTAGTGTATGTGTATCTGGTGGATGGTTTTGTAGATAGAGATATGATCTGAGGATTTCCAGTGTCTAACGATTGACAATCTAAGAGGATATGTATGGTTATGCACTGCATATTCGTGGGAATGTTTTCGATGCCTATGCTGAGTAATGCCAGCTCAGGTGAAAGCGAGATTGTAAATCCAGTTACAACAGTGATACGCTAGAAGATATCGTTCCAGAATGAAGCAATATCGTTACTGTCAGTGCTGGGCTCAGCCCTTCTTTCTCAAAACTGGCCGCTCAGCTGACAGCTAATTGCCAGCTTCTATCTCTCCACAGTGATTCACCTGTTGATGATATCCTGCTCGTCAGTCCTGCCTAATTAAGCCATCCAGTCCAGATGATCTCTGCCTTCACCCTGGTCACATCTCTAGAGACGCTCTCCTGTGTTCCTGTTAAAGACTTGCTTGGCTGACATTCCTTCTGGCTCCAGATCCTGCTTGCTGTTCTACTACACTTATCTCTGACTCCCTGACGTTTTGGCTTGTCTGACTATCCGTTCCGGTTCCTGAACTCTGGCTATGTTTTGACTATGTTTACTCTGTTTACCTTTTTTATTATTATTAAAAAATTGTGATTTAACTGTACTTCTGTCTCAGGCTGATTCATGCTTTCTGACAGTTACATAACCAAAGTAAATGGTATAAGTTCCCTGTTAGTCCACATTTCCTCCAACATAGAGGTGATGAGGACTGGTTGAACGTATGTATCTGTGCAGGAGTGATACACCATCTAAGATTTCATTTGTAAGTAAGGTCCCATAAGTTGGAGGAGTGTGTCATGGGGAGATTAGAGGTTATGGAAGTTTTCCATTGGAGGTCACTAAAAGTAGTACCTATATCTTTTTACCATTTGGTCATAAGAGGCATTTTGACAAATGAGGATTTGGCTTGTAGTAAGCTGTAGAAAAGGGTAATATATTTAGGGGGTCATTTACTATAACTCCAAGAAGTACTGGGCACTATGGCAAATAATAGCGCCCATTTTAGCTAAATGGAAACAAAACCGGTGAATTTGCACATGAACATTAGCGATATAAGCAGGAAACAACTGTTTGTAAATTCGAAATTGCCGCTAATTCGCGCTTCCGCGTATATACAAATGCCAATTCTTATCAAGTTGTTATATAGCACTGTATTGTAGCCATGGTCCATGTATGTGAAAGAAACATTTTTATCAGAGATGTGCTCTAGTTCCCGTGCATCTATTGATTTATATTGCAATTAGTATTCCTAGTTTTTTTTTCCTTCTTTTGCTAACGATTGCAGTTCTGAATGATTATTACATAGTAATGTCTGCTATTCTGTAAAGTTACATGTATTAATCATTTAGGTTACCTATTTGTTGTATGTTGTTTTTTCATGTTTTTGATTTATTATTTATTAATTTACTTAACTATAAAGCAGTAATTATTTATGTTCATTCTTTAATAATACTACACTATTATGCAGGTCTTGTACTTAGCACAATGGCTTATTAATGGCACAATTATATATACAAAATACTTTTACTAGTGTTACTAGTGTTTGATGGTTTATATACCATACAATAAAGTTTATCAAATGTAAACTGCTTGTTAGCTAGTGTATGGTGTTTTGGAGATTCACACCATAATATTAGTGAAGACTTATTTATTTTTATTTAAGGTACTTCTATAGTGCCGTAAATTTACGCAGTGCTTTACATATACATTATACACTCACATGGGCCCCTACCCTCAAGGAGCTTACAATCTAAGGTCCCCAACACACATTCATATACTAGGGCCAATTTAGACAGAAGCCAATTAACCTACCAGCATGTCTTTGGAGTGTGGGAGGAAACCGGAGTACTCGGAGGAAACCCACGCAGGCACAGGGAGAACATGCAAACTCCAGGCATGTAGTCTTGTGGTGTGGTTGGAAATACGAACCAACGACCCTTTTTACTGCTAGGTAGGGATGAGCCGAACACCCCCCTGTTCGGTTCGCACCAGAACATGTGAACAGGAAAAAAGTTTGTTCGAGCACGCGAACACCGTTAAAGTCTATGGGGTTCATTTACTATAGCGCCAGGAAGTACTGGGCACTATGGCAAATAATAGCTCCCATTTTAGCCAAATAAAATTTCAACAGGCGAATGTGCGAATGAAAAATGAGTGCTATCAGTGAGAAACACATGTTAGTAAATTCTAAGCTGGCGCTAATTAGCGCTTCCGTGTATATGCAAATGCCAATTCCTACCAAGTTGTTATATAGTACTGCACTGTAACCATGATCCATGTATGTGAAAGAAACATTTTTATGTGAGATGTGCTCTACCTCGTGTGCATCTATTGATGTATGTTGCAGTTAGTATTCCTAGTTTTTTCCTTCTTTTGCTAACTAATGCAGTTATGACATATAGTAATGTCTGCTATTCTGTAAAGTTACATGTATTAAACATTTAGGTTACCTATTTGTTGTATGTTGTTTTTTATTTTTTAATTTAGGTGAAAATAAAGCTGTAATTATTTATATTCATTCTTTAATCATACTACACTATTATGCAGGTCTCATACTTAGCACAATGGCTTAGTAGTCTGCTCAGATGTCTCCACAGCACTCACGGTACAAGTTCAAATACCAGCCAACCTACCATCCCCCAGCTGTGTTTATTTTTTCAGTGCACAAGCGAATTAAAATAAACAAACAAAAAAATGTAATCTGCCCATTAGTTAGTGTGTGGTGTTTTGAATTTCACACCATAATAGTATTGAATACTTACATATCATTGCATGCATTTGAAGAGTTAATATAATAGAATCAGCCAAATTTAAAGTGCATTGGCTAATTGGCATTCACCTATTTTCAGCATATGCTGCTTTGGCTAATTGGCCAATAGTCATTTGCTTTTTTTTCACCAATTCAATCTTTTAGTATTTCTCTGTGGGATTTGAACCCATGAGTTCTTCAAGGTACAAGTGCTGACCGCTAGCCTATTGGGTGTAGCACAGTCATACATAAAAAATACATAGAAAATACATTCACTAGTGTTTGATGTTTCTTCTCCCCGAGCTGTCTCTCCTGCTGCCACCCTCTTCTCCCGCTGATGTGTTCTTCAGCGCAGCCGGTTACCCACTAAAAAAAAAAAGCCGCTCTTCTTGTGGCGGCCTTCTGTGGCCATCCGATAATGTCACCTGGAGAGTCCGCTCAATGTAAGAGATGCCACACAGCGGGTGACAACACAGCGGAGGAAGACCACCATGGAAGAAGAGCGGCTTTTTTTTTTATTATCGGGTAACCAGTGGTGCGGAAGAACACAGCAGATGGAGAAGATGGTGGCTGCAGGAGAGACGTCTCTGGGAGAATACAGCTCGGGGAGAAGATGGAGGAGGGAGAGACAGCGTCTGGAGAAGATGGCTCAGGGAAAAAGACAGCTCGGAGCTATTCTACAATAAAGGACTTGTCAAAAACCGGCTATTGATTTTTTTACATTTCACTGCTTTTTTTGGTGAATGGGTAGGGGCTAAATGTATCCCATACTTATTCACATAGGGGGCAGGATCTGGGAGCCCCCTTGTTAAAGGGGGCTTCCAGATTCTGATAAACCCCCTGCCTGCAGACCGACAACCACCGACCAGGGTTGTCGGGAAGAGGCCCTTGTCCCCATCAACATGGGGAAAAGGTGCTTTGGGGCATGTGGCCTGGTAAGGTTCAGAAGGGGAGGGTGCTCACTCGTCCCCCCCTATCCTGACCTCCAGGCTGCATGCTCGGATAAGGGTCTGGTATGGATTTTGGGGGGCCCCACATCAAATGTATTTTACATTTTGGTGTGGGGTTCCCCTTAAAGTCCATACCGAAGGGCCTGGTATGTACTGGATGGACCCTACAACATTTTTTTCCTTGAATTTTGGAATTGCATACCATAATATTATTGAATAAGTACATACCATTGCATGCATTTGAAGAGTTAAAATATGGAATTAAGCAAGCTGATGTGCTTTGGCTAATTATGCTTCTGAGTACAATGCACACTTCCAGGAGGTGATGCTGTCAGTGGGATTTGAATTTATGGCTTGAACTTTTGGGGGCAGCACGGTATACCGCTATGCTACAGAGCTGAGCACTTACCTACAGAGAAAATACATTTACTAATGTTTGATTCTATACAATAATGTTTTACATTTCAGGCATTAATATTATAGTAACAACCATGCTCATGCCGATGTGGCATTGGCTAATAGGCATTCGCCTTTTTTCAGCATATGCTTCTGAGTACAATGCAAGCTTTCAGTAGTTGATACCATCTGTGTGATTTTCAGCCATTTGAGCACAATTATATTGAGAACATACGTTTACTAGTGTTTGATTGTGGGACTACTTTATATTCTAGGAATAAAATAGTACTCAGCACAGTGACTTAGGCACCTTTCAGCACTTGTGCGACCTGAAAGTTGCGAGATTTTAATGCGACTTTAAGCAATGCCTGTTTAATCTTGAGGTCTATGGACGCAGGAGTCGCAGGGAAAGACACACAACTTTCCCACAATTTTGCATCAGCAATTTTGCCGCAATTCCAGGGAATGCTTGCGTAAACTTGAGGTCTATGGACCTCAACTCGCATCAAAGTCAGACCAAAGTAGTACAGGGACTACGTTGAAGTCAGTGTTACTTGAAGTCGCACAGATGTGAATGGTACACATTGAAAATCATGGGGTATGACTTGTCATACGACTCTGATGTCCAAAGTTGCACAAGTGTGACTCAGCCCGACTTTGTCAGCGATTTCAGAGACATCAGTGCACTTTCCTGCACAGATGTCTAGTGAAATCACATAGGTCCCAACTGTTCTCCTTTAAGAAGGTGTCCTATGCCTACCTACTTTTGCTAATAGGTGTCCCTTATACCCATCTCAAAAAGTTGGGAGGTAAGAAATCGCCCCCTCAAGTCGCCCAAAGTAGTGCAGGAACTACTTTTGGGAATCGTGGCGTCGCACCAATTTGCACAGTTCCATTGCAATCAATAGGCGTCGATTTGGCCTACAATTTGACATGTCAATTCAGACCTATGTGAACATGGGTGAAGTTGCATAGATATTAGCGCTGCGCGGTTCTGGCCAAAATGAGAATCACAATTTTTTTGCTTAGAATAAAAAGATCACGATTCTCGCAACGTAAAATCTTTCACATTATCCCACAAAAAATTGGGCTAACTTTTCTTTTTTTTTTTTAATTCATTAAAGTAATTTTTTCCAAAAAAAATTGCATTTGAAAGGCGCAAATACAGTGTGACATAAAATATTGTAACAACCACCATTTTATTCTCTAGGGTCTCTACTAAAAAAATATATATAATGTTGGGGGGTTTTAAGTAATTTTCTAGCAAAAAAAAAATGATTTTAACCTGAAACCAACAAATGTCAGAAAAATGTTTAGCGTTTAAGTGGTTAAACTTTCCTCACTTACACAGAAGTCTATTTCATTGACAAATTGTTGCAAGGTTTCTAGTTAAGTTCACTGATAAAGAATGTTCTAATTCTTGGCAGACTTCCTGGTTTTTCAGCTGTGGCTTCAGAAGAGCAGAGAGAGTTCTTTGCATAGCAAGAATCGTGAAACGCTTTTTTCAAGATCGTAAAGGGGAAAAAATCACGATGACGATTAATCGTGCAGCTCTAATAAATATGCATGGAAATCAAGGGGGGCAACTTTTCATGTGACTCTGAGGTCCAAAGCTCTATGAAAAGTCACCCAAGTGTGAAAGTAACCTAATGCGATTAATTGATAACACCTTTGAATAAGGCCCCATTTGCACTTGTGCAACCTTAAAATTGCACAGCTTTGTCATGACTTGAAGCAATGTCTGTGTAATCTTGTGGTGTATGGACCTCAAATTGCATCAAAGTCAAACCATGGTAGTGCAGGGACAAATTTGCTACACTTTCAGGATGCACAAGTGACAATAGGGCCAAATTCAAACATGTTATTCTTGAATCTCATTCATACTGCTGTGACCTGAAAGTCACACTATTATGCTGCCACTTTGCCCCAACTTCTGGGAATGTCGGTGTAATATTGTACCCGATATACCTCAAGTCACATGAAAGTCACACCAAAGTAGTACAGGGACTACTTTGAAGTCGGTGCGACTTATAGTAGCACAGATATGAATGGTTATCATTGAGAATCATGGGGTACAACTTGTCCTGCAACTCAGAGGTCCAAATTTGCTGGAAAATTTGCCCAGCTGTGAAACAAGTCATAAATATTTTAATAAAAGGAGCTCTCATTTATACATGCATAGTCCTTACTGATATACATCAGCAGAACAAATGCAGGAAGTGATGTGTGCACATGGGACGGAAGCAAATGTGTGGTGATGCCAAGCAAATCAATGAACCCCTATGACATCCACCCCTGCATTGATTAAGTACAAGTACATATGCTACACTTAACCGGCCAGTGAGCAGCACCTCCTCTTTGCTAAAGAGACCTCGCCATGTCAACCTAGACGGAGATCCTGACCATCACAGGAACTTCTGGGTGCATACAATGACTAATTTCCGGGTCAGAAGGTGAAACTAGGCTTTTGATTGCAACTGCAAATATTTGATCTCAACCACAATTAGTATTTTTTATTTTCAGATATGCGAATCTGTGTTTCTACATATATTTGAAGGTAAACTTAAGGGAGTTTGATAAGAAATGGTGTCCCTGGGTTAGCAGCAGGTGAATTACAAAGACAAAAGGCCCAGTTTGAGCCCTGGTTCACACTGACAGAGGGAGGAAATCGTTCAGCTGAACTCCCACAATTTCATTCCTGCATGTCAGTCCCGACTGTGGGGGCAACATCATAGACATCGGTGCAGGTTTCTGCACCAATATCAATACAAATCGCACCAATTAGAACAGTGCAATTGCCATAGATTTGACATGTCAAATCACACCAATGTGAACCAGAGCTGACACATTCAAACACTGCCTATCCACCAGCTGAATTCATTACCTGCAATTCTCCACAGCTGTTATATATAAAGATTCCACCTTTATCATTAACTTGCAGTTGTGCAGAAGCCTAGGTTTACATTGGAGTGATTGGTCATGCGATTTGAGAGCTGTATGAAGCCACACGGATGTCTATCAAGTCGCAGCTAAAATCACGCTGACCTTGCTACTTTGAAATCGTGCTACTTCAAGTGAAGTAGCGCAATTTCAAAGTAGCATCAATGTGAACCAGGGCAAAGAGATTAGTTTTTTGGTGCACGAATACATATTGAAATAAAATATAAGAGATATTGCACTTTCCCAAAACCACCACCCACAAAAACTAAAGAGAAAAAAAAAAAAAAAAAAAAAACACACACACACACACACACACACACACACACACACACCAAAAGTTTAATTATGTACTTTTATTTTACCAGCAGAAAAAAATAAATTTACATTCATTTACTAGCTTCAAAAAATTTTGGACAGGATATATGGTGCTACATATATCAATGGAATTTTAAGAGCCCTGCTCATAGGAGCTTACAATCTAAAATTAGACAAAACCTTAGAGTGGACGCAGCTTTAATTTCAGTATATAGCGGGCAATACATCACATTTTTATCTGCAAGATTATAGAAACATACTTAACAGTCATTCTTACAAAGCATTCCCACATAATATTACAAAAGACTTATTCAAAACACCCACCACCAGCCCACAATCCACACATACATACATTGGTGACCATGTTCTGCTGGAAGCTGCATTTCGGTGTACACGATTAAACGAGATATAAAAAAAGAGTAGGTCAGCAAATGCTTCCAAATGATGTTTGCACGATCAGACAGGAACAATACACACACAACATTGACAGCATGGCCACATAAACCCACTTTTGATTAAAAAAATACACAAGAATTTAATCAAATCTCCCAATTTCATTCCTTCTCCCACCACAAATCACAGCAACAAACCTGACCTTCTCAGGCCAAACAAACCCCCTACTGCAGGCCTTTATATAAGAGAGGTTGTATTGTTAGCACACACCCAATAGAAGTACACACCCACCAGTATCTTTCAATCTGTCTCTTCATGTATGTCTAAAGTGATTGCACCTGATGAGCAGGAACACATAATACTATTCACAATTGTGTTAGCCTTGGCTATGTGCATCAAATCTCCAACTACAGGACAAAGATCAAAGTCCATTTGCATCCACATAAACAAAGCAACAGTTTTCTAAGCATATGTACCTGTGCAGTGTAAACCCTACAATTTGAAATGTCCAAGTCCCTGGCCATGATTAGTGCTAATAAACATTAACATCAATCCCTGGCTGCAATGAGCTTCCAATATAAAGTCCAAAATTAACTTTCTTACATTAGAACCTATTTCGACAGGGGACAAATAATTTGCCAGCATGTTTTTGGATTGTGGTGACAAACCCACACAGGGAGAACGTATAAACTTCAACGCAAGGATTAGCATGTTGGGGAATTGAACCAACATCCCAGGTGCTGCTAGACAGAACTGCTACCTACTTAGCCATTAGGCAGCCCCACACGTTTTCTGCATCTCTGTGGTGTGAACCAGCCCTAAGTCCATAGCCATGCTCAGTGTCACAAGCAATATACAATATATTGGCCTAAGTATTGGGATGCCTGCCTTTAAATGCACATGAACTGTAATGGCATCCCAGTATTAGTATTGGGTTCAAAACTCATTTGGCCCACCCTTTGCAGCTATAACAGCTTCAACTCTTCTTGTCCACAAGGTTTAGGAGTGTGTCTATGGGAATGTTTGACCATTCTTCCAAGTGCATTTGTGAGGTCAGGCACTGATGTTGGAGGAGAAGGCCTGACCTACAGTCTCCTCTCTAATTCATCCCCAAGGTGTTCTGTTGTGTTGAGGTCAGGACTCTGTGCAGGCCAGTCAAGTTCCTCCACCCCAAAATCACTCATCCATGTCTTTATGGACCTTGCTTTGTACACTGGTCCAAATGATTTGGTGGATGGGTGATTATGATGTGGGGTTGTTTTTTCAGGGGTTGGGCTTTGCCTCTTAGTTCCAGTTAAGGGAACTCTTAAGGCGTCAGCATACCAAGACATTTTGGACAATTTCATGCTCCCAACTTTGTGGGAACAGTTTGGGGATGGTCCCTTCCTGTTCCAACATGACTGCACACTAGTGTACAAAGCAAGGTCCATAAAGACATGGATGAGCAAGTTTGGGGTGGAGAAACTTGACTGGCCTGCACAGAGTCCTGGCCTCAACCCGATAGAACACCCTTTGGCTGAATTAGAGTAGAGACTGTGAGCCAGGCCTTCTCATCCAACATCAGTGCCTGGCCTCACAAATGCACTCCTGGAAGAATGATCAAACATACCCATAGACACACTAAACCTTGTGGACAGCCTTCCCAGAAGCTGTTCTAGCAGCAAAGGGTGGGACAAATCAAATTTTAACCCTACGGACTAAAACTGGGCTGCCATTAAAGTTCATGTGTGTGTAAAGGCAGGCATCCCAATACTTTTGGCTAAATAGTGCATCTGGAAAAGACTTACAATGGTGGTGGAACCCTACTACACATAACTACTACATTTAGACATAGTTATAGGACCTGGGAGATGAGACAACTTCTCCACATGAAATAACATGGTTAGGATTTGAACCCAGACCCTCAGGGGATGCTTAGCAGAAGTTCTAACCTCTAAGCCACAGAGATGCCACGTATGAGAACCTCCTACACATAACTACACATAACTACACATCTAAATACTGCATACAGGTGATAGAATTACATTACTCAAGAGTTATTCTTCTTGATTTATTCTGTGATATTTGGTGTTTTTTTGTGGGTGAGAGTAGAATATTACCCTCAAATTTTTGGGAATTACATTTTGATTTCTGATGTTGGTACACATATCACATTTTTTGGGCTCAAATTATGAATATTTGGAAATAATAAAAAGCACAAAAAAATGTGATTCATTTTAAATTTGCATAAGCAATGGTATTGTTTGTGGATTATAAAGACACCTGTGTGAGTTTGGGGTAAAGATTTGTGAGATGAAGAGTAACAAGTGAAAGTGACAGAGAAAAATATATTTTACCAAAACATCAAAACATTCCGCATTGAAGCATTATTAAAATCAAAATATTTTAAGTAGAAGCAACAATGTTGCAAAGGAAAATTTATTTCACAGAAAGATACATTTCATCTCAACATTAAGGTGTCCGTTTATGAAGCAGTGAAATCTATTCACTGCTTTGTTCTCCGGCATTCACAGTGAAGATTTTTCTCCTCTGTGTGCAGTTTATGAAGCGGTGTAGATCGCTTCACCTTTGGAGGAGTGAAGAGATCTACAAATGCTTCTAACAGTGGAGAACGGCCCCTGATACTGGAATCTCGTGAGACTTTACGAGATTACAGTACCAGAAATTCACCGAAATACAAAGATGTCAGTTTATTAAGCAGTGATAAATTATCACCGCTCAATACACGGACAGACCACGTGGAATAATGTTAATAAAATAACGAGTCCCCCTACATTAAATACATATGTACACACACACACATTATATATACATGTATATACACACACATGATATATATATACATATACACATTATATGTATATATGTATATATATGTATACACATAAATATGACAGGGGGACATGCTTACAGTGTTGGGGGGTCTAAACGAGGCATAAGGAAGTTAAAAAACGTCCTCCTTCCCCCTCAGATCCCCCCAGATTCTCTCTTCACTCCCCGATTCACCACCTCTGAGCTGGTGAACCTGGGAGTGTGAATTCTGACTCAGATCGCCAGTGAAGCGGTGAGATCACAGCTTCATAAACTGGCCGTTACTGTGTCATTCATGGGGATTCTCCGTGT
Organism: Lithobates clamitans; assembly: GCA_037952925.1. NCBI lineage: Eukaryota > Metazoa > Chordata > Amphibia > Anura > Ranidae > Lithobates > Lithobates clamitans. The sequence continues at coordinate 9,603,226 of JBBGZY010000323.1, read as the reverse complement.
GTAGAGATAATCGGCGGGAGAACAAGTTCAAACATGTTCTCCCCCGATTATCACTGTTTCATAAACTATTTATGGACTGTGATCAGCGGCGATCCTCGGGATCACCGCTGATCACTGCTTCATAAACGGACACCTAAAAGGTTTTTTTTGTGAAAGTTAGAATTGTTCCATTAGAATCAATTACTGAAACTTCATTTGGACTAAAATAGAGCAGATTTTAACTCCCAAAAAGTATTCTCTAATTAGCTCTCATTTTGGTATTTACTATAGCTCCAGGAAAAAAGACACTTGAGTTAACCACTTCAGCCCCGGAAGGTTTTACCCCCTTCCTGACCAGAGCACTTTTTACAATTCGGCACTGCGTCGCTTTAACTGCTAATTGCGCGGTCATGCAATGCTATACCCAAACAAAATTTGCGTCCTTTTCTTCCCACAAATAGAGCTTTCTTTTGATGGTATTTGATCACCTCTGCCGTTTTTATTTTTTGCGCTATACACGGAAAAAGACCGAAAATTTTGAAAAAAAATGATATTTTCTACTTTTTGTTCTAAAAAAAATCCAATAAACTCAATTTTAGTCATACATTTAGGCCAAAATGTATTCGGCCACATGTCTTTGGTAAAAAAAATGTCAATAAGTGTATATTTATTGGTTTGCGCAAAAGTTATAGCGTCTACAAACTAGGGTACATTTTCTGGAATTTACACAGCCTTTAATTTATGACTGCCTATGTCGTTTTTTGAGGTGCTAAAATGGCAGGGCAGTACAAAACCCCCACAAATGACCCCATTTTGGAAAGTAGACACCCCAAGGAATTTGCTGAGAGGCATGTTGAGCCCATTGAATATTCATTTTTTTTGTCCCAAGTGATTGAATAATGACAAAAAAAAAAAAAAAAATTACAAAAAGTTGTCACTAAATGATATATTGCTCACACAGGCCATGGGCATATGTGGAATTGCACCCCAAAATACATTTAGCTGCTTCTCCTGAGTATGGGGATACCACATGTGTGGGACTTTTTGGGAGCCTAGCCGCGTACGGGGCCCCGAAAACCAATCACTGCCTTCAGGATTTCTAAGGGCGTACATTTTTGATTTTACTCCTCACTACCTATCACAGTTTTGAAGGCCATAAAATGCCCAGATGACATAAAACCCCCCCAAACGACCCCATTTTGGAAAGTAGACACCCCAAGCTATTTGCTTTGAGGCATGTTGAGTCCATGGAATGTTTTATATTTTGACACAAGTTGCGGGAAAGTGACAATTTTTTTTTTTTTTTTTGCACAAAGTTGTCACTAAATGATATATTGCTCACACAGGCCATGGGCATATGTGGAATTGCACCCCAAAATACATTTAGCTGCTTCTCCTGAGTATGGGGATACCACATGTGTGGGACTTTTTGGGAGCCTAGCCGCGTACAGGACCCCGAAAACCAATCACCGCCTTCAGGATTTCTAAGGGCGTACATTTTTGATTTTACTCCTCACTGCCTATCACAGTTTCGGAGGCCATGGAATGCCCAGGTGGCACAAACCCCCCCAAATAACCCCATTTTGGAAAGTAGACACCCCAAGCTATTTTCTGCGAGGCATGGTGAGTATTTTGCAGCTCTCATTTGTTTTTGAAAATAAAGAAAGACGAGAAAAAAAATTTTTTTTTTTCTTTTTTCAATTTTCAAAACTTTGTGACAAAAAGTGAGGTCTGCAAAATACTCACTATACCTCTCATCAAATAGCTTGTCTACTTTCCAAAATGGGGTCATTTGGGGTTTTTTTTTGCCACCTGGGCATTCCATGGCCTCCGAAACTGTGATAGGCGGTGAAGAGTGAAATCAAAAATTTACAGCCTTAGAAAGCCTGAAGGCGGTGCTTGGTTTTCGGGGTCCCGTACGCGGCTAGGCTCCCAAAAAGTCTCACACATGTGGTATCCCCGTACTCAGGAGAAGCAACAGAATGTATTTTGGGGTGTAATTTCACATATTCCCATGGCATGTTTGAGCAATATATCATTTAGTGACAACTTTGCGCAAAAAAAAATAAAAAAAATAAAAAATTGTCTCTTTCCCGCAACTTGTGTCACAATATAAATTATTCCATGGACTCAACATGACTCTCAGCAAATAGCTTGGGGTGTCTACTTTCCAAAATGGGGTCATTTGGGGGGGGGGTTTGAACTGTCCTGGCATTTTATGCACAACATCTAGAAGCTTATGTCACACATCACCCACTCTTCTAACCACTTGAAGACAAAGCCCTTTCTGACACTTATTGTTTACATAAAAAAATAATTTTTTTTTGCAAGAAAATTACTTTGAACCCCCAAACATTATATATTTTTTTTAAAGCAAATGCCCTACAGATTAAAATGGTGGGTGTTTCATTTTTTTTTTTCACACAGTATTTGCGCAGCGATTTTTCAAACGCATTTTTTGGGGAAAAAACACACTTTTTTAAAATTTTAATGCACTAAAACACACTATATTGCCCAAATGTTTGATGAAATAAAAAAGATGATCTTAGGCCGAGTACATGGATACCAAACATGACATGCTTTAAAATTGCGCACAAACGTGCAGTGGTGACAAACTAAATACATTTTTAAAAGCCTTTAAAAGCCTTTACAGGTTACCACTTTAGATTTACAGAGGAGGTCTACTGCTAAACTTACTGCCCTCGATCTGACCTTCGCGGTGATACCTCACATGCATGGTGCAATTGCTGTTTACATTTGACGCCAGACCGACGCTTGCGTTCGCCTTAGCGCGAGAGCAGGGGGGACAGGGGTGCTTTTTTTTTTTTTTTTTTTTTTTTCTTTATTATTATTATTTTTTTATCTTATTTTTAAACTGTTCCTTTCATTTTTTTTTTTAAATCATTTTTATTGTTATCTCAGGGAATGTAAATATCCCCTATCATAGCAATAGGTAGTGACAGGTACTCTTTTTTGCAAAAATTGGGGTCTATTAGACCCTAGATCTCTCCTCTGCCCTCAAAGCATCTAACCACACCAAGATCGGTGTGATAAAATGCTTTCCCAATTTCCCAATGGCGCTGTTTACATCCGGCGAAATCTAAGTCATAAAATGCTCGTAGCTTCCGGTTTCTTAGGCCATAGAGATGTTTGGAGCCACTCTGGTCTCTGATCAGCTCTATGGTCAGCTGGCTGAATCACCGGCTGCATTCTCAGGTTCCCTGTTGAGACAGGAGAGCCAGAGAAAAACACGGAAGACGTTGGGGGGGGGGCATTCCCTCCCACTGCTTGTAAAAGCAGTCTAGAGGCTAATTAGCCGCTAGGATTGCTTTTACATGAAAGCTGACCGCTGGCTGAAAAGAATGATACCAAGATGATACCTAAACCTGCAGGCATCATTCTGGTATAACCACTCAAAGTCGTGAATGGCGTACCTGAAGACAAAAAAATGGTTAACAATAAAGCACAGTAAACGGTAAGGTATAAAAAATTGCATACCTGAAAAGCAACCATGATAAAACATAATAACAATAAAACATTGCAGAATAGAATACAGTAAAAAAGAGCAGAACAATAGAGAGAGAGAATAGAGAGAGAGAAAGAACAATAAAACGACAACTATTTTTTTTTTTTTTTTATATTTTTGTATGTTTTTTTTTTTTTTTTTTTACACTTTTTTTTGTAACTAACTTTTATAACTGTAACCGGTTCCAGGTTCGGGTCTCTCAAAATGCGATGGCATCTTGGGAGACCCTGTGAAAGTGTGCCTAGTCTGTGCAATGCTGTACCCTACGCTAATAGTCAACTAGTGCATGGTAGCGTTCAAAACATTCACCAATGCAAAGACCAGGATTGTCAGGACAGGAGGGACAATAATAGCGGGTGTCACGCCTATATCCGCGCTTGCTGCAGACACGACATCTTTTTTGGGGGGGTTCGTTGGGTAGGGGTACTCGGGAGGACATAAAGAAAATGCCTCTCATGCAGCTGACTGCATTTGGTTGGGGATGTGAATGGGGGAAGTACGGGCGCTGCAGAAGCGGTGGGTTCCCAATTAGGATTGGCGAATGCAGCAGGAAGGGCACTATGGGCACGACGGGCCTGTGTTTGTCTTTTTGGTGGCAGCGGGACACTACTTGTGCTTGCCACCTCACCAGCTTGAACTGCACTTATGGGACTCGCCACGTCACCAAGTGTTACTGCAGTGCTGGTTTGACTACGACCGGGGTGTACTACGCCGCTGGTGCTTGCCAGTTCACCAAAACACTACCAAAAAAACTGTTAGCGATCGCAGGGATCAGGCCTGACTCTGCGAACGCTGCAGTTATGCGTTTAGTGTTTTGTAAGTGACAGTGATCGATCGATACTGCACTTGGGTGGGCTGGGCTGGGTCGGGCGGAGGGGCAAAACGCAGGTGCTAGCAGGTATCTGGGCTGATCACGCTAACACTGCGTTTGTGGGAACCCTAAACTGCTGGGGACGCTAGTGTAGATCTGATCGGATCAGATATTGATGCGATCAGATACTATACCACTAAGGGAGGTGTACGGTGCGTGCGTGGGTGTTAGCGGTACTGGCGCTAATCTGACGCTGCCTGGGGCTGGTGCTTGCCAGTTCACCAAAACGCTACCAAAAAAACTGTTAGTGATCGCAGGGATCAGGCCTGACTCTGCGAACACTGCAGTTATGCGTTTAGTGTTTTGTAAGTGACAGTGATCGATCGATACTGCACTTGGGTGGGCTGGGCCGGGCGGAGGGGCAAAACGCAGGTGCTAGCGGGTATCTGGGCTGATCCCGCTAACACTGCGTTTTCGGGAACCCTAAACTGCTGGGGACGCTAGTATAGATCTGATTGGATCAGATATTGATCCATACAGATACTATACCACTAAGGGAGGCGTATGCTGCGTGCGTGGGTGTTAGCGGTACTGGCGCTAATCTGACGCTGCCTGGGGCGACGCATATCACCGCCGGGCGATCAGGGGGCTAAACCTTTATTCGGTAATAAACGGTGGGTGCCCTGACACTATAAAAAATAAACAAACTAACCAGCGTCACCCGTAACGGTTATACGGTGATCAGTGGTGAAAGGGTTAACTAGGGGGCAATCAAGGGGTTAAAACATTTATTAGATAGTATATGGGGGTCCCCAACGCTATAAAACGCTGACGGCGAACCTAAATATTTACGTCCCTAACTAGCGTCACCAGCGACACTAATACAGCGATCAGAAAAATGATCGCTTAGCAACACTGGTGACGGGGGGTGATCAAGGGGTTAAAACTTTAGTAGGGGGGTTAGGGGGGTATCCTAGACCTAAAGGGGGCCTAACACTCACTACCCTAACACACTAACTGTCACAAACTGACACTATGCAGTAATCAGAAAAAAAAAAAAAAAAAACCTGCTTGGTGTCAGTTTGTGACAGGGGGGGGGTGATTGGGGTGAAATGTGTGCCTGGCATGTTCTACTGTGTGTGTTTGTGTTGTGCACTCACAGTTCAGTCTTCTCTCCTCGGCCCGGAACGGAAAATACCGAGCCGAGGAGAGATGACATCATTTCCTCTGCCTCTGTGTACAATACAGAGGCAGGGAAATGATCCCATTGGCTGGGAGCGATCGCGAGGGGGGGGCCACGAATGGATGGCCTCCCCCTCACCACCGATCGCCGGGGGGACATTTGCCGACCGCCGCAGGCACCGGGGGGGGGTCCGATCGGACCCCCCACCCGCGGGCAGGCAGGGACGTACAGGTAAGCCCTTTTGCCTGCCCGTGCCGCTCTGTCGACGTACATCGTCGTGCGGCGGTCGGCAAGTGGTTAAAATGAGAGTTATTTTCAGGTCTGAGCATGCTCAGTTGTGTTGGCACCTAGTTGTCCAAAACGGGGAATTTTTCACTTTTCAGACTTTTAAAGATATTTCAGCGTAGAAATCACTTTTTCACACAGTTTAAAAGCAGATTATCTTTAAATAATATACTGCATATTTCAGTACCATTTAGGCAATTATATCATGCTCTAAACATTATTTCCATGTGCAATTCTCTAGGTTTTAGCAGAGTAAGGGTTTGGGCACTATTTAGTTTCAGGGAGCTATAGTAAATTCGATTTTGGGAGAATTTTCTCACCAGCGCTATAGTGAATACCGTTTTAGCGCGAATTAGCGCTATTAGCGCTAATTTGCACTAAATTGCCGCGAATTAATGCTAATTCGCGGCAATTTGCGCAAATTAGCGCCGTGGCGCTATTGTAAATGACCCCCTTAGTAGCTATGGTATCAGACCCAAGGTACTTCCAGATTTTTCTGTGAACATATTTGTGGAGTTGGCGATTACTTGAAGTACTTGTTTGGTAATGCGAAGGATTCCTGTAAGGAGGGAAATGGGATAAGGAGGTCACCTGAGTATAGGTCAGATAGGAGTATAATGCCCCTTTCCTCCCGAGATTTCATATTCATTTCTGGTATGAGTAGCGAAAGCATCGAGATTGGAATTGGGATTTTACAGGGGCTGTCCCTTGTTTAGTGTTAGCCATGAAATAATCAAAAGCTTTTAGTGTGGCTATGATCGTGGGAGAGAGATTGGTGTTGCTCATCTTCCTTGAGTGAGTACCAAGTAGCCAGTTCTACAGGTTGCCTCCTGGAATCCGGAGGGATTCAATGTCACCCCACAGGCGTGTGGAGCTAGGTTGAAACCATGATTTTGCTTGTGCTAGTATGGAAGCTGCATTATAGTCCCTGAAGCAGATATACCTTGTTCCTCTCATAGATCTATGTTTAATGAGTCATGCTTGGGCAGTTCTGTTTCTTTTTTTCTTGTGCCACACCATGATTCTCAGTAACAATTGTAGGGAATTAAAAAAGGTTAGTGGGATTGGAATGGGTAAGGATCTAAATAGGTACAGTAGCTGTGGCAGTTGGATCATTTTTAAATGCAGATAACCTTAGGCAAATTTTCTAAGAAGGGGATAAAGTTGGTCCAGTATAGGGAGGACACAGATTTTGTAAGTTTGATTCCTAAGTATTATATGAAATCCTTAGCCCAAACGTATATTTGTCTGCAATAGTGGTGTGTAGGTTGTGTGGTAAGCCTAACGGCAAAATGTGAGACTTAGGTGCGTTCACTTTGTAGTAGGAGGCAAGGCTAAATTCCTTTAAAGATTGTTGTACCAAAGCCAGGGAAGATGCAGGATTAGTCAGCATTAGTATGACATCATCTGCAAATAAATACATTTTATGCTCCTTGGAGCCAAGTTTGAAACCAGATATTCCTGAATGGGATCTAATTTTTTCAGCCAATGGTCCCATAACCAAGTTGAAGATGAGGGGAGAGAGGGGGCAACCCTGTCTTGTGCCGTTGGTTATTAAGAAGGGCTTGGATGGGGCACATGCGCAGCTTCTAGACATGGTGGATGTGTGAGGCATCGACTCCATCCCCGCCGAATCTCCGGGACTCCCGCACACTGCTACACAGCTTTGTCAGCCATGGGAGTCATCTCTCTACACTCCTGCTGTGATAGTACATCCCATGGGCAAGATAGGAGACCAAAGGCACGGCTACTCCTCGCTCTCCGGGCCGTGATCTTCCCACACCATGGATCGCTTTCTGTTTAGGCTTGCATCCTAGGCCTCAAGTAATCAAAACGACGTGCCGGACCCACCGGAACATCGTGCAGCTGAGACAAGTACTTCTACTGCTCTCCTCCCCACAAAATCCCAGGGCTCATTTACCCCACTAACAGCTGAAATGCTGGATGACAAACTACACGCTTTGCTCCAAGCCCTCACCCACAATATGGCTCAAGAAGTGGGGAAGCTAGCCAAAGAACTCAGAGGTGAAATGACACAACTAGGGGAATGCACAGACACTCTAGAAACAAAATTCGATGAATTTGTTCAATATGTTCAGGTCTTAGAAGAAGACAATGCCACCATTAAGCACACTGTTCCACAGCTCCAAGCTCAGCAAGAAGATTTGGAAAATAGGGAGTGCAGACAGAATCTGCAGGTCAGAGGTATCCCAGAAACAGTGGGTGATCAGGATATTCGCCCCTATTTGCTAAACCTCTTCAATATGGTGGCCCCCAATATACCCAATATTGACTGGCGACTGGACAGAGCCCACAGATTACTGGCCCCCAAACCTCTAGCAGGAGCAAACCCACGAGATATAATTGTACGTTTTCATTACTATGACAATAAGGAGACCCTGTCCATGGCAACCCACAATAACTCCAGGCTTGATTTAAAGGGGTCAAAGATCCAGATCTTCAATGACCTTTCACCCATTACTCTTGCAAAGAGGAGGAATCTACGCCCACTCATGCTCCATTTTCAGGCTCATAAAGTTGCATATCGTTGGGGCTTTCCCTTTCGCCTCTCCACCTCTCGAGATGGCACACAATACTCCCTGTGAGACCTTCATGAAAGCGATGCCTTCTTACGTAACCTAGGTCTCCCTCTTCTTCCTGAAGAAGACATCGCTCCACTCCCTGCTACACCTAAACCACCGAAAGCTCCAAGCCACATCTGGACCCCTGTGAGACAGAAACCCTGCAAGACCTCCATCACCCCTCAGAGGCGCCCCTGTCCAGATTTCCAACCTGAAGACCATAAGCTTATAATCTGGTTTTGTCTACTGAAATCACCTGGCCCTCTGACATTCTTTTAACCCACGTGGCCAGTGCCTCCACAATGGAGGCTTTTTTTCTCTGCCCCACGCCCATGGTGTATACTGTTCGCTGTTTTTGTAACTCCCTGGAAACAAACTTTTTTATTTTTGTTTTTTGATGTTGCTTCTTCTGTTCTTGTTTGTTCATTAACATTTAGTTACATAGTTACATAGTTACATAGTAGGTGAGGTTGAAAAAAGACACAAGTCCATCAAGTCCAACCTATGTGTGTGATTATGTGTCAGTATTACATTACATATCCCTGTATATTGCGGTCATTCAGGTGATTATCTAATAGTTTCTTGAAGCTATCAATGCTCCCCGCTGAGACCACCGCCTGTGGAAGGGAATTCCACATCCTTGCCGCTCTTACAGTAAAGAACCCTCTACGTAGTTTAAGGTTAAACCTCTTTTCTTCTAATTGTAATGAGTGGCCACGAGTTTTATTAAACTCTCTTCTGCGAAAAAGTTTTATCCCTATTGTGGGGTCACCAGTACAGTATTTGTAAATTGAAATCATATCCCCTCTCAAGCGTCTCTTCTCCAGAGAGAATAAGTTCAGAGCTCGCAACATTTCCTCATAACTAAGATCCTCCAGACCCTTTATTAGCTTTGTTGCCCTTCTTTGTACTCGCTCCATTTCCAATACGTCCCTCCTGAGGACTGGTGCCCAGAACTGGACAGCATACTCCAGGTGCGGCCGGACCAGAGTCTTGTAGAGCGGGAGAATTATCGTTTTATCTCTGCAGTTGATCCCCCTTTTAATGCATGCCAATATTCTGTTTGCTTTATTAGCAGCAGCTTGGCATTGCATGCCGTTGCTGAGCCTATCATCCACTAGGACCCCCAAGTCTTTTTCCATCCTAGATTCCCCCAGAGGTTCTCCCCCCAGTGTATAGATTGCATTCATATTTTTGGCACCCAAATGCATTATTTTACATTTTTCTACATTGAACCTCATTTGCCATGTAGTCGCCCACCCCATTAATTTGTTCAGGTCTTTTTGCAAGATTTCCACATCCTGCGGAGAAGTTATTGCCCTGCTTAGCTTAGTATCGTCTGCAAATACAGAGATGGAACTGTTTATCCCATCCTCCAGGTCATTTATGAACAAATTAAATAGGATTGGTCCCAGCACAGAACCCTGGGGGACCCCACTACCCACCCCTGACCATTCTGAGTACTTCCCATTTATCACCACCCTCTGAACACGCCCTTGTAGCCAGTTTTCAATCCATGTACTCACCCTATGGTCCATGCCAACAGACCTTATTTTGTACAGTAAACGTTTATGGGGAACTGTGTCAAATGCTTTTGCAAAATCCAGATACACCACGTCTACGGGCCTTCCTTTATCTAGATGGCAACTCACCTCCTCATAGAAGGTTAATAGATTGGTTTGGCAAGAACGATTCTTCATGAATCCATGCTGATTACTGCTAATGATATCATTCTTATTACTAAAATCTTGTATATAGTCCCTTATCATCCCCTCCAAGAGTTTACATACTATTGATGTTAGGCTAACTGGTCTGTAATTCCCAGGGATGTTTTTTGGGCCCTTTTTAAATATTGGTGCTACATTGGCTTTTCTCCAATCAGCTGGTACCATTCCAGTCAATAGACTGTCTGTAAAAATTAGGAACAACGGTCTGGCAATCACCTGACTGAGTTCCCTAAGTACCCTCGGATGCAAGCCATCTGGTCCCGGTGATTTATTAATGTTAAGTTTCTCAAGTCTAATTTTAATTCCGTCCTCTGTTAACCATGTAGGTGCTTCCTGTGTTGTGTCATGAGGATAAACACTGCAGTTTTGGTTACTGAAGCCCCCCGATTCACTCGTGAAGACTGAGGAGAAGAATAAATTCAATACCTCTGCCATCTCCCCATCCTTTGTAACCAGATGTCCTTCCTCATTCTTTATGGGGCCAATATGGTCTGTCCTCCCTTTTTTACTGTTTACATACTTAAAGAATTTCTTGGGATTTTTTTTGCTCTCCTCCGCTATGTGTCTTTCATGTTCTATCTTAGCCATCCTAATTGCACCCTTACATTTCTTATTGCATTCTTTATAAATTCTGAATGCTGTGGATGATCCCTCAACCTTGTATTTTTTGAAGGCCTTCTCCTTTGCTTTTATATGCATTTTTACATTGGAGTTAAGCATTCCAGGATGTTTGTTCGCTCTTTTAAATTTATTACCCAATGGGATACATTGGCTAATGCCCTTATTTAATATGCTCTTAAAGCAAACCCATCTCTCCTCTGTATTCTTTGTTCCTAATATTTTGTCCCAATTTATGCCTTTTAGCAAGGTTTGTAGTTTAGGGAAGTTGGCTCTTTTGAAATTCAGTGTCTTTGTGTTCCCTTCATGTCTCCTATTTGTGTGATTTATACTGAAACTAATTGACCTGTGATCGCTGTTACCTAAATTGCCCCGTATTTCCACATCTGTTATCAGGTCTGTATTGTTGGTAATCAGTAGATCTAGTAATGTTTTATTTCTAGTTGGTGCGTCTACCATCTGACCCATAAAATTGTCCTGCAAGACATTAAGGAACTGGCGAGCCTTAAATGAATGCGCGGTTCCCTCCGCCCAGTCTATGTCTGGATAATTAAAATCCCCCATTATGATAACACTTCCCATCCTTGCTGCTAATCCAATTTGTGATAGGAGATCCGTCTCCACTTCCTCCCTCAGGTTAGGGGGCCTATAGCATACTCCCCGTATTATTTTCCCCTTAGCTTCATCCCTTTGGAGCTCTACCCATAAAGATTCCACCTCCTCCCTAGCCCGCTCAGTGATGTCATCTCTCACATTCACTTGTACATTATTCTTGATATATAGGCATACCCCTCCCCCTTTTTTACCCTCTCTATCCTTGCGGTATAGGGTATACCCTTGAATGTTTGCCAGCCAATCATGAGAGCTGTTGAACCAGGTCTCTGAAATTCCCACAAAATCCAAATCCTCCTCGTACAACAGTATCTCTAGTTCACCCATCTTGTCCGCCAGGCTCCTGGCATTGGTGAACATGCCACATAGTTTAGACCGGTCGCATATTGTCCTCGTATTGGGTGTTTCAAGATTGCAACTTGGACTTGCTACTATACTCACCTTGTGTTTTTGTGCTTTGGTTAACCTACCACTAATGCCCCCAATACTACCCTCTGGAATATCTTCCGCGCTGGCTATCACTGTCTCTGGACCCTCCCCCCCTTCCAGGACATCCCATTCCGGAGGACGGTGGGGGACACCCGCCTCCTCCCCCATCTTTGGAGATCCCATGCGTCTCTCCTTGGTCTGAGGCTTCGGCCTTGGCTTCCTGGCAGACATCCATCCTTTCATTTCTTTTTGACAATTTTTATTTTTCTTTTCTTTTATTATTTTTTCAGGTCCTTTTTTCTGACCTGTTGTCACTATTTAATGTGAACGTAATGAATGTATGTTTCAGTTTCTTTGAATTGCCCTCCCCTCCCTCTCCCATTGTTACACACTCCATGGAACTCCCTACCTATTATGTTCAATGCTATACTTCAATTGCTCTTTCAAAGGATTAAATTAACATGGGGTTAAATTTCTCTACATGCAATGGTAAAGGTTTAAACTCTGTTCAAAAGCAATGGTTGGCTTTGAAGGAGTTTAAATCTTTAGGGGCTGATGTGATAATGGTGCAGGAGACCCATTTACGCCCTGAGGGGTCCCTCAAATTTGCTAGTAAATATTTCCCAACTACCTTTATGGTTTCTGATCCTTCTGGGAAAGCAGGAGTGGTGAAATTCAATTTCTCTCTGCTATGTTTGAAGAACTAGACAAAGGGGGTCATTTACTATAACTCCAGGAAGTACTGGGCACTATGGCAAATAATAGAGCCCATTTTAGCCAAATGGAAACAAAACGGCGAATTTGCGCATGAAAATAGCGGGAACAAACGTTTGTAAATTCTAAATTGCCGCTAATTAGCGCTTCCGCGTATATACAAATGCAAATTCTTATCAAGTTGTTATATAGCACTGTACTGTAGCCATGATCCATGTATGTGAAAGAAACATTTTTATCAGAGATGTGCTCTAGTTCCCGTGCATCTATTGATTTATATTGCAATTAGTATTCCTAGTTTTTTTTCCTTCTTTTGCTAAGAAATGCAGTTCTGAATTATTATTACATAGTAAGGTCTGCTATTCTGTAAAGTTACATGTATTAATCATTTAGGTTACCTATTTGTTGTATTTAGTTTTTTTCATGTTTTTGATTTATTATTTATTAATTTAGTTGACTATAAAGCAGTAATTATTTATGTTCATTCTTTAATAATGACAAATGTTTTTTGACAATTTGGGGTTTTTAGTGAAACAAGGATTGGTGATAAAGCATCAGTGGAGAGGAGACACGTTTTTCCCATATTAACTCTTACAGGAGAGAATTTCCCTTCCTAGGGCTAGATTTCATCTCACTTTCTGTTGTCTCCTTCCGTTTGCAGGTAGGAGTTGTTTGTAAGTTGGATGTTTGAAAGTAGGGGCCTGCCCTATATACTCTACAGAAATTGCAGCCTTAGGTGTTGGTGTTGCCACAACACTGTAAGCCCTCATAGTTACTCTTGGTGGGCTCAGGAACGGGCTCTGCTGTGAAATATTAGATGAAGAATTGTAATTACATGCCCCTGTTGAACAGGGTCAGAAAAATTGGGCATTTGGTGGTGGTGGTGGTGCTGGTGCCACAACACTGTAAGTCCTCACATTTACTCTTGGTGGGAGCTGGAACGGGCCCTGCTGTGAAATATTAGATTTAAGAATTGTAATTACATGCACCTGTTGAACAGGGGCAGAAAAATTGGGCTTTTGGTGGTGCTGGTGCCACAACACTGCAACCCCACACAGATACTCTAGGAATGAGCCCTCCTGTAAAATATTGCAGCAAAAATTGTAATTACATGCTCCTGTTAAACAGCCACTGGTGGCGGCGCCCAGAACCAAAAATATTCCTACAAGCTATCAGCATGATCATTGAGGAGGAAGAGGCACTGGTGCTGGTGCCACAACACTGCAACCCCTCACAGATACTCTAGTTGGAGCGCAGGAACGAGCCCTGCTGCAAAGTATTGCATCAAAAATTGTAATCACACGCCCCTGTTAAACAGGGGCTGAAAAATTGGGCCTTAGGCACTGGTGCTGGTGCCACAACACTGCAACCCCTCACAAATACTCTAGCTGAGTGCAGCAACGAACCCTTCTTGCAAAATATTGCATCAAACATTGTAATTACACGCCCCTGTTAAACAGGGGCTGAAAAATTGGGTCTCAGCCACTGGTGGCAGTGCCCAGAACCAAAAATATTCTTACAAGCTATCAGCATGATCATTGAGGAGGAAGAGGATAGTCACTCAGCATAACAGGATAGTCACTCAGCATGAGCATAGGCAGTCTTGAAGGGAACTGACTTTTCAAAAAAAATTATACGGTTACATCAGCATCAGGTGCTTGGTAGCTGGTGGTGATCCAATACTGATTCATTTTTATGAAGGTCAGTCGATCGACCAAGTCGGTGGACAGGCGCGCACTGTGATCGGTTACAAAACCTCCAGCAGTGGTTTTCAACTCCTGTACTCAGGGCCCACTAACAGGCCAGGTTTGCAAGATAACTGAAATACATCACAGGTGATATCATTTGCTGCTCAATGATTGCAGTATTCTAGTCTGCATCTCCCCAAGGTAATGCTTAAAATCTGGCCTGTTGGTGGGTTCTGAGGACTGGAGTTGAGAACCACTGCTCAAGACCCAGTAACCCAGAGGATTTTCGGTGGGAAAGGTGTCCAAGTCAGATCTTGCCACTAGGTATTCCTGCACCATGTAAAACAGACGCTGGCGATGGTTGCTGGAACCGATCATACCTTGGGGCTGCGGACTAAAAATTGTCTGAACGCATCGCTCAGACGGCCACCTTCTCAACCGCTCCTTCTTTGACTGACTGAAGCCTCAGCAACATGTTGTCCAGGAACAGGAGTTTGTAACCTCCCAGTCTCTGGGAATGCATTTCACAGACCTTTCTGCAGGGCTTCCCTAAGATGTTTCATCCTCTGCTCCCTCTGCGACGGCAAGATAAGGTCCGCAACCTTACCCTTGTAACGTGGATCAAGGAGGGTTGACAGCCAGTATTGATCCCTCTCCTTGATACCACAAATATGAGGATCCTTCTGCAGGCTTTGCAGGATCAGGGAGGCCATGCAGCGTACGTTTGCTGAGGCATTCGGCCCGGAGTCCTCTGGGTCACTAAGGACGACATTATCCGCAGCTACCTCCTCCCAGCTACGTACAAGTCCATGGGTTTCTTGGGACTGTAAATGATCCCTTAAAGACTGCTGCTGATGTTGAGTGCCAGGCTCCACCTCCATGCTGACACAATCCTCCTCTTCCTCCTCCTCCTCATCCTCTTCCTGTGTGAACGGCGGGCACGCAGGAACACTGTCTGGATAAAGGGGGCCTTAAGAGCTAAGGAAGTCCTCCTCTTTCTGCCTCTGATCTGCCTTAAGTGCTCTGTCCGTTATTCCACACAGCGTGTGCTCCAACAGGTGCACAAGGGGGACAGTGTCACTGATGCATTCACTGTCACTGCTCACCATCCTCGTGGCCTCCTCAAATGGTGACAGGACAGTGCATGCATCCCTGATCATGGCCCACTGGCGTTGGGAAAAAAAACAAGTTCCCCTGACCCTGTCCTGGTGCCATAGTCACACAGGTACTCATTGATGGCCCTCTGCTGCATGTGCAGCCGCTGCAGCATGGCCAACGTTGAGTTCCACCTGGTGGGCATGTCACAGATTAGGCGGTTCTTGGGCAGGTTAAATTCCTTTTGGAGGTCAGCCAGCCGAGCACTGGCATTATATGACGTGTGGAAATGCACACAGACTTTCCTGGCCTGCCTCAGGACATCCTGTAAGCCCGGGTACCTGCCCAAGGACCGCTGCACCACCAAGTTAAGGATGTGAGCCAAACAAGGCACATGGGTCAGTTGTCCCTGTCGGAGGGTGGAGAGGAGGTTGGTGCCATTATCGCAAACCACCATACCTGCCTTTGGCTGGCATGGCGTCAACCACCTCTGAACCTGCACCCTGCAGAGCTGACAGAATCTCTGCCCCAGTGTGGCTCCTGTCCCCCAAGCACACCAGCTCAAGCACTGCATGGCATCTTTTGGCCTGCGTGCTTGCGTAGCCCCTTGAACACCTACAGAGCACCGCTGGTTCCAAAGTCAAATCACAGGAAGAGGCCATGGAGGAAGAAGAAGAGGAGGGGGTGGAGGAGAGAGGTGTGGCAGAATCACCAATAGTAGTATTTTGAAGGCGTGGTGGCAGAACAACCTCCAACACTACTACACCTTGTCCTGCATCCTTCCCAGCTGCCAGAAGAGTCACCCAGTGCACGGTGAAAGATAGGTAACGTCCCTGTCCATGCCTGCTGGACCATGAGTCAGTGGTAATATGCACCTTACCGCTGACAGCCCTGTCCAGCAAGGCCAAGACATTGCCTTCCACATGCCGGTAGAGAGCCGGAATTGCCTTCCTTGAAGAAAAGTGGCGTTTGGGAACCTGCCACTGAGGAACCGCACATTCCACAAACTCACAGAAGGGGGCAGAGTCTACCAACTGTCTACCAGGCAGCAGTTGAAGTGCTAGCAATTTAGCCAAGCTAGCATTCAACCGCTGGGCATGTGGATGGCTGGGAGCAAACTTCTTTCGGCGGTGCAGCTGCTGGGGCAGGGAAATTTGCCTGGTACAATCTGACGTTGGTGTACCGATAGCAGATTGCCCCCAAGTACTTGGCTGTGACACACCTAATTCTACACCTTCATTCCTGTCAGTGCAGGTCTCAGAGAGGACTGAATGTATAGTGGGGTTGGAGATCCCAGCTGATGAAGAGCAAGGAGAGGTCCTCTTTGTTATTTGGTGTGGGTCTTTTAGGTACGTTTGCCAACGAACTGCATGGCAGGTCAACATATGTCTGGTCAAGCATGTGGTGCCCAAGCGGGAGATGTTTTGGCCACGAGAGATACGCTTGAGATATATGTTGCAAATAGCAGCAGTGGGATCTGATGCATTTGTCTCAACAAAGGCCCACACCAAAGAACTTTTGGAATAATGCGCAGAGACAGCAGTACCCTGCACATGCAGAGCTCTGCGGTGTGATGCAGTCAGTGTGCTGCCCTTAAGCTGGCCCCTGGAGGGCATCCTGCCTCATTGGTGATGTGCCTCCTCCTCCTCCTCTCTCCTATCAGGCACCCACGTAGAGTCAGTGACCTCATCATCCCCACTGGAGCAAAGCTGGCAGTATGGTGCAGCTGGGGGAACATGACTACCAGATTCCTTTCCTTCTTGGGCACCCCCTCTCACTGGGCTCTCATTACTGCCTTCCTCTAGCTGGGTACCATCATTGGAGCCTTCAAAACGCTGGGCATCCTCCTGGAGCATGTACCCAACACTGTGGTCAAACAGTTTGAGGGACTCCTCAGGAAGACATGGTAGGGCTAGGGAAGGAGTGATTGATGCCATTGAGCTGAGGGAAGAGGCCGCGTTGGCAGCTGCTTTGCCAAAGTACCCTGAGCCTGGGTGAGAGAGGATGAGGAGGATGAGGACGGCTTGGTCATCCACTCGACCAAGTCTTCCGCACGGACAGCTGCCGAATAAAAGGATAAGCGTGTCCCATGGCCACATGCTGATGAGGATGCACCATCACCACGACCAGCACTGTTGCCTCTAGACACAGAGCCTGCTTGCCCTCTTTTATTGGCTTGTGACTGTATGCCTCTCCTTGTTGGTCTTCCAGACATACTAATGGCCTGCAGTGAGATGTAGCTGCACAAAGCTGGGATGTATATATATACTGATACTGCAGCTAGCAGAATCAACTGTCTGCCTGTAGTATTATTATTATGAGAACACCAGCAATTGTCCTCAATACTGTAGCTGCCTGCCTGTGGTATTAATAGGATCAGAAGAACACCACTCATTTTCTTCAGGTAGCTTTAGGTGCACACTGTGTAGAAGACACAGTGCACTAACTGTAAATACTGTAGCTTCCTGCCTGTGGTATTAATAGGAGCAGAACAACAGCAATTGTCTCCAGTAGGGATGAGCTTCGTGTTCGAGTTGGACCCATGTTCGACTTGAACATTGGCTGTTCGATCGTTCGCCGAATTGTGAACGATATGGGTTGTTTGCACCAAATTCGTGTGACGCGTCACGGCCCATAATTCACTGCGGCATCGCAGTGCATTGCTGGCTGATGATTGGCCAAGCATGCACTATGGCTGATGCTTGGCCAATCACAGCGCCGTCTGAAGAGAGAGCTGTAATTGGCCAAAGCCAGGGTTGCTCTGCACAATTATGGCTCAGGGGGTTTAGAACACGCCCCACACTATATAAGGCCGCCAAAAAGGCGGCCCTGTGTATTGTGTTCCGGCTTGACAGAGAGATAGACAGAGAGAGAGACAGTGTCATTTGATTTAAGTTAGATAGATTAGGCAGGACAGTCAGTCAGTTAGCTGCACTTACAGTGTATTGTGTATATATATATATATATATATATATATATATATATATATATATATATATATATATATATATATATATATATATATATATATATATACATATATACAGTGGGGAGGGAAAGTATTCAGACCCCCTTACATTTTTCACTCTTTGTTATATTGCAACCATTTGCTAAAATCATTTAAGTTCATTTTTTTTCCTCATTAATGTACACACAGCACCCCATATTGACAGAAAAACACAGAATTGTTGTCATTTTTGGAGATTTATTAAAAAAGAAAAACTGAAATATCACATGGTCCTAAGTATTCAGACCCTTTGCTGTGACACTCATATATTTAACTCAGGTACTGTCCATTTCTTCTGATCATCCTTGAGATGGTTCTACACCTTCATTTGAGTCCAGCTGTGTTTGATTATACTGATTGGACTTGATTAGGAAAGCCACACACCTGTCTATATAAGACCTTACAGCTCACAGTGCATGTCAGAGCAAAAGAAAATCATGAGGTCAAAGGAACTGCCTGAAGAGCCCAAAGACAGAATTGTGGCAAGGCACAGGTCTGGCCAAGGTTACAAAAAAATTTCTGCTGCACTTAAGGTTCCTAAGAGCACAGTGGCCTCCATAATCCTTAAATGGAAGACGTTTGGGACGTCCAGAACCCTTCCTAGAGCTGGCCGTTCAGCCAAACTGAGCCATTAGGGGAGAAGAGCCTTGGTGACAGAGGTAAAGAAGAACCAAAGGTCACTGTGGCTGAGCTCCAGAGATGCAGTCGGGAGATGGTAGAAAGTTGTAGAAAGTCAACCATAACTGCAGCCCTCCACCATTAGGAGCTTTATGGCAGAGTGGCCCGACGGAAGCCTCTCCTCACTGCAAGGCACGAGAAAGCCTGCATGGAGTTTGCTAAAAATTACCTGAAGGACTCCAAGATCATAAGAAATAAGATTCTCTGGTCTGATGAGACCGAGATAGAACTTTTTGGCCTTAATTATAAGCAGCATGTGTGCAGAAAACCAGGCACTGCTCATTACCTGTCCAATACAGTCCCAACAGTGAAGCATGGTGGTGGCAGCATCATGCTGGGGGGGTGTTTTTCAGCTGCAGGGACAGGACGACTGGTTGCAATCGAGGGAAAGATAAATGTGGCCAAGTACAGGGATATCCTGGATGAAAACCTTCTCCAGAGTGCTCAGGACCTCAGACTGGGCCGAAGGTTTACCTTCCAACAAAACAATGACCTTAAGCCCACAGCTAAAATAACGAAGGAGTGGCTTCACAACAACTCCATGACTGCTCTTGAATGGCCCATCCAGAGCCCTGACTTAAACCCAATTGAGCATCTCTGGAGAGACCTAAAAATGGCTGTCTACCAACGTTTACCATCCAACCTGACAGAACTGGAGAGGATCTGCAAGGAGGAATGGCAGAGGATCCCCAAATCCAGGTGTGAAAAACTTTCAACTTTTTGCATCTTTCCCAAAAAGACTCATGGCTGTATTAGATCAAAAGGGTGCTTCTACTAAATACTGAGCAAAGGGTCTGAATACTTAGGACCATGTGATATTTCAGTTTTTCTTTTTTAATAAATCTGCAAAAGTGTCAACAATTCTGTGTTTTTCTGTCAACATGGGGTGCTGTGTGTACAATAAAGAGGAAAAAAAAAATAACTTAAGCTACAAGTTAGTGTAGTGCGTTCTCCTCACAGTGTTCAGCTAAAACTACAAGTTAGTGTAGTGCATCCTCTGAACAGTGTTCAGCTAAAGCTACAAGTTAGTGTAGTGCACATTGTTCAGCTAAAGCTACAAGTTAGTTTAGTGTGACCTCCTCACACTGTTCAGCTAAAACTACAAGTTAGTGTAGTGCGTCCTCTGTGCCTACCTGTGGTATTAATAGGAGCTGAACAACAGCAATTGTCTCCAGGTAGCTTTAGGTGCACACTGTGCAGAGGACACAGTGCACTAACTGTAAGTTCTGTAGCTGCTTGCCTGTGGTGTTAATAGGATCAGAAGAACACCACTAATTTTCTCCAGGTAGCTTTGGGTGCACACTGTGCAGAGGACGCACTACACTAACTGTAAGTACTGTAGCTGCCTGCCTGTGGTATTAATAGGAGAAGAACAACAGCAATGGTCTCCAGGTAGCTTTAGGTGCACACTGTACGCAGGACACACTACACTAACTGTAAATACTGTAGCTGCCTGCCTGTGGTATTAATAGGATCAGAAGAACACCACTCATTTTCTTCAGGTAGCTTTAGGTGCACACTGTGTAGAAGACACAGTGCACTAACTGTAAATACTGTAGCTTCCTGCCTGTGGTATTAATAGGAGCAGAACAACAGCAATTGTCTCCAGGTAGCTTTCGGTGCACATTGTGCAGAGGACACAGTACACTAACTGTAAATACTGTAGCTGCCTGCCTATGGTGTTAAAAGGAGCAGAACAGCAATTGTCTCCAGGTAGATTTAGGTGCACACTGTGCAGAGGACGCACTACACTAACTGTAAATGCTGTAGCTGCCTGCCTGTGGTATTAATAGGAGCAGAACAACAGCAATTGTCTCCAGGTAGCTTTCGGTGCACATTGTGCAGAGGACACAATGCACTAACTGTAAATACTGTAGCTGCCTGCCTGTGATGTTAAAAGGAGAAGAACAGTCATTGTCTTCATTTAGCTTTAGGTGCACACTGTGCAGAGAACACAGTGCAGTAACTGTTAATACTGTAGCTGCCTGCGTGTGGTATTAAAAGGAGCAGAACAACAGCAATTGTCTCCAGGTAGCTTTAGGTGCACACTGTGCAGAGGACGCACTACACTAACTGTAAATACTGCACTAACTGTAAATGCTGTAGCTGCCTGCCTGTGGTATTAATAGAATCAGAAGAACACCACTAATTTTCTTCAGGTAGCTTTAGGTGCACACTGGGAAGAGGACACAGTGCACTAACTGTAAATACTGCAGCTGCTTGCCTGTGGTGTTAATAGGATCAGAAGAACACCACTAATTTTCTCCAGGTAGCTTTAGGTGCACACTGCGCAGAGGATGCACTACACTAACTGTAAATGCTGTAGCTGCCTGCCTTTGGTATTAATAGGATCAGAAGAACACCACTAATTTTCTCCAGGTAACTTTAGGTGAAAACTGTGCAGAGGACGCACTATACTAACTGTAAATGCTGAAGCTGCCTGCCTTTGGTATTAATAGGATCAGAAGAACACCACTAATTTTCTTCAAGTAGCTTTAGGTGCACAATGTGCAGAGGACACAGTGCACTAACTGTAAATACTGCAGCTACCTGCCGGTGGTATTAATAGGGGCAGAACAACAGCAATTGTCTCCAGGTAGCTTTAGGTGCACACTGTGCAGAGGATGCACTACACTAACTGTAAATTCTGTAGCTGCCTGCCTGTGGTATTAATAGAATCAGAAGAAAACCACGAATTTTCTTCAGGTAGCTTTAGGTGCACACTGTGCAGAGGACACAGTGCACTAACTGTAAATGCTGTAGCTGCTTGCCTGTGGTATTAATAGGAGCAGAACAACAGCAATTGTCTCCAGGTAGCTTTAGGTGCACACTGTTCAGAGGACGCACTACACTAACTGTAAATGCTGTACCTGTCTGCCTGCGGTATTAATATAATCAGAAGAACACCACTAATGTTCTTCAGGTAGCTTTAGGTGCACACTGTGCAGAGGACACAGTGCACTAACTGTAAATACTGTAGCTGCCTGCCTGTGGTATTAATAGGATCAAAAGAACACCACTAATTTTCTTCAGGCGGCTTTAGGTGCACACTGTGCAGAGGACACAGTGCACTAACTGTAAATAATGTAGCTGCCTGCCTGTGTTATTAATAGTAGCAGAACAACAGCAATTGTCTCGAGGTAGCTTTAGGTGCACACTGTGCAGAGGCCACAGTGCACTAACTGTAAATACTGTAGCTGCTTGCCTGTGGTGTTAATAGGATCAGAAGAACACCACTAATTTTCTCCAGGTAGCTTTAGGTGCACACTGTGCAGAGGACACACTACACTAACTGTAAATGCTGTAGCTGCCTGCCTTTGGTATAGATAGGATCAGAAGAACACCACTAATTTTCTTCTGGTAGCTTTAGGTGCACACTGTGCAGAGGACACAGTGCACTAACTGTAAATGCTGTAGCTGCCTGCCTATGGTATTAATAGGAGGAGAACAACAGCAATTGTCTCCAGGTAGCTTTAGGTGCACACTGTTCAGAGGACGCACTACACTAACTGTAAATGCTGTACCTGTCTGCCTGCGGTATTAATATAATCAGAAGAACACCACTAATTTTCTTCAGGCGGCTTTAGGTGCACACTGTGCAGAGGACACAGTGCACTAACTGTAAATAATGTAGCTGCCTGCCTGTGTTATTAATAGGAGCAGAACAACAGCAATTGTCTCGAGGTAGCTTTAGGTGCACACTGTGCAGAGGCCACAGTGCACTAACTGTAAATACTGTAGCTGCTTGCCTGTGGTGTTAATAGGATCAGAAGAACACCACTAATTTTCTCCAGGTAGCTTTAGGTGCACACTGTGCAGAGGACACACTACACTAACTGTAAATGCTGTAGCTGCCTGCCTTTGGTATTGATAGGATCAGAAGAACACCACTAATTTTCTTCTGGTAGCTTTAGGTGCACACTGTGCAGAGGACACAGTGCACTAACTGTAAATGCTGTAGCTGCCTGCCTATGGTATAAATAGGAGGAGAACAACAGCAATTGTCTCCAGGTAGATTTAGGTGCACACTGTGCAGAGGGCGCACTACACTATCTGTAAATGTTGTAGCTGCCTGCCTGTGGTATTAATAGGAGCAGAACAACAGCAATTGTCTCGAGGTAGCTTTAGGTGCATACTATGCAGAGGACACAATGCACTAACTGTAAATACTATAGCTGCCTTCGGTATTAATAGGAGCAGAACAACAGCAATTGTCTCAAGGTAGCTTTAGGTGCACACTGTGCAGAGGACGCACTACACTAACTGTAAATGCTGTAGCTGCCTGCCTGTGGTATTAATAAGAGCAGAAGAACACCACTAATTTTCTTCAGGTAGCTTTAGGTGCACACTGTGCAGAGGACACAGTGCACTAACTGTAAATACTGTAGCTTCCTGCCTGTGGTATTAATAGGAGCAGAACAACAGCAATTGTCTCCAGGTAGCTTTAGGGGCACACTGTGCAGAGGACGCACTACACTAACTGTAAATGCTGTAGCTGCCTGCCTGTGTTATTAATAGGAGCAGAAGAACACCACTAATTTTCTTCAGGTAGCTTTAGGTGCACACTGTGCAGAGGACACAGTGCACTAACTGTAAATACTGTAGCTTCCTGCCTGTGGTATTAATAGGAGCAGAACAACAACAATTGTCTCCAGGTAGCTTTAGGTGCACACTGTGCAGAGGACCCACTACACTAACTGTAAATGCTGTAGCTTCCTGCCTGTGGTATTAATAGGATCAGAAGAACACCACTCATTTTCTTCAGGTAGCTTTAGGTGCACCCTGTGCAGAGGACACAGTGCACTAACTGTAAATACTGTAGCTGCCTGCCTGTGGTATTAATAGGATCAGAAGAACACCACTAATTTTCTCCAGATAGCTTTAGGTGCACACTGTGCAGAGGACGCACTACACTAACTGTAAATGCTGTAGCTGCCTGCCTTTGGTACAAATAGGATCAGAAGAACACCACTAATTTTCTTCAGGTAACTTTAGGTGCACACTGTGCAGAGGACACAGTGCACTAACTGTAAATACTGTAGCTGCCTGCGGGTGGTATTAATAGGAGCAGAACAGCAGCAATTGTCTCCAGGTAGCTTTAGGTGCACACTGTGCAGAGGACGCACTACACTAACTGTAAATGCTGTAGCTGCCTGCCTGTGGTATTAATAGGATCAGAAGAACAACACTCATTTTCTTCAGGTAGCTTTAGGTGCACCCTGTGCAGAGGACACAGTGCACTAACGGTAAATACTGTAGCTGCCTGCCTGTGGTATTAATAGGATCAGAAGAACACCACTAATTTTCTCCAGGTAGCTTTAGGTGCACACTGTGCAGAGGACGCACTACACTAACTGTAAATGCTGTAGCTGCCTGCCTGTGGTATTAATAGGATCAGAAGAACACCACTCATTTTCTTCAGGTAGCTTTAGGTGCACACTGCGCAGAGTACACAGTGCACTAACTGTAAATACTGTAGCTGCCTGTGGTATTAATAGGAGCAGAACAACAGCAATTGTCTCCAGGTAGTTTTAGGTGCACACTGTGCAGAGGACGCACTACACTAACTGTAAATGCTGTAGCTGCCTGCCTGTGGTATTAGTAGGAGCAGAACAACAGCAATTGTCACCAGGTAGCTTTAGGTGCACATTGTGCAGAGGACACACTACACTAACTGTAAATACTGTAGCTGCCTGTCTGTGGTATTAATAGGAGCAGAACAGCAATTGTCTCCAGGTAGTTTAGGTGCACACTGTGCAGAGGACACACTACACTAACTGTAAATACTGTAGCTGCCTGCCTGTGGTATTAATAATATCAGAAGAACACCACTCATTTTCCTCAGGTAGCTTTAGGTGCACACTGTGCAGAGGACACAGTGCACTAACTGTAAATACTGTAGCTGCCTGCCTTTCGTATTAATAGGAGCAGAACAACAGCAATTGTCTCCAGGTAGCTTTAGGTGCCCACTGTTCAGAGGACACCCTACACTAACTGTAAATACTGTAGCTGTCTGCCTGTGGTAATTATAGGAGCAGAACAGGGGGCGTGGCCTAGCACGGCATGTGAACAGACCTGTTAACCAGAGCTCCCGCTGTTGATTCTCTGATTGATCCTCTCCTCGCTTCTCCCGGTGCCCAAAAACCACAGTGACTGGTGCCCACAGCCTCCCTGACAACCCTGGACACAGCTGCAAATTTGGGCATGATGACCCGAGGGAATCGCGGAGAATCCGCTGTCTCGGCTGCTCCAGACTTCCAAGATGGCGCCTGGACATCTCAGCCGCTGTCAGGGTTCTTACCTTGGCAGGCGGGGCGCCCGCGGTGGTGTGCGTCAGGGTGCGTCGGCGCGCGTGCCTGTGTGTGCCGGGGCGCGCGCGTGCACGTCGTTTGGCGTCAAAAGCCCTATTTAAGCCAGTGAGTTCTGGTGACCAGTGCTGCCTAATCAACAGCTAGTAGTTCCAGAGCCTGACCATGTACCTTGTTGTTCCTGTTATACCTACTGACCCGGCTTGTCCCCCGTCCACTCTCTGAACTCTGCCTGCACCGACCCTTGCTTGTCTGACCATCCGCTTGCCTGTTCCACTGTACCTCTGCCGTCTGCCTGTTGCCAAATCCGGCCTGTCTCCTGACCATCCATCTGCCTGCTCCCTGGGATCCTGTCAGCCTGTCTGCAGTCTTCCTGTCTGTTGTCCACACCAGCCTGCTCTGCTCAGCGAAGGTGCTCCAGTCTACTCAGTCTTTGCTACAGTTAACCCTGTGACTTCCGGACAGCAATACCTGAACAGCCATACAGGCCTTCATACCACTCCGTACTGTTGTACCCCCTGTTTACTCTATCAGGGGGCCAATAGTCGGAGGGTAAGGGAGCCAACCCTCTGCCCGACAGGACTCGCCGGTCTGGTAAGTAGGAGGAGCCTGATAGTATTAGGCAGCCATGACCGAGTCCGGGCAGGGGGCCTCCCCCATGGATGAACTTTGCCCACATTTGGCGGGTCTAACCCAGGCAGTGAAAAGCCTACAAGAGGGATATTCCAGCTTGGAAGAACGTGTGCAGGCTCTGTCCGCACCTTCCGGTCCACCAGGGTCCGCAGCAGCCACCTCAACACCTTCTGTGGTCATGTTACCTCCTGAGCCCAAAGTACCAGTACCCGAAAGATTTCTCGGAGACCGGAGCAAGTATCGTGCCTTCCGGAATGCTTGCAACCTGTACTTTGCCCTTCAGCCACGCACGTTCTCCCTGGGAGCCACTAAGGTGGGCTTTGTTATTTCCCTGCTGACTGGTGAACCACAAACATGGGCCCACCGACTCTTGGAGCAAAAGTCTGTCGCCTTGGATAGTCTGGAGGCCTTCTTTGGAGCCATGTCCCAACTATACGAAGACCCCCAGCTCACTGCCACCGCAGAAGCCTCCTTACAGGCCCTTCGTCAAGGCCGCCGAGCAGCTGAAGACTATGCCGTCGAGTTCAGACGCTGGAGTTCCGACACGGCTTGGAATGACGCAGCATTGCGCCATCAGTTCAGGATGGGGTTGTCAGAACCTCTCAAAGATGAGTTGGCACGAGTAGGGGTACCACAGACCCTGGAAGACCTTATCAATCTATCTATCCAAATAGACCGTAGACTGCGAGAACGACGTACCGAGAGAACCACCAGTACCCTTCGTCCCACCTGGATGACTCCACAAGTACCCTGTCCACCCAGTAGATCTCCTGCTCCGCCACCTGCCTCTACCTATGATGCACCTGAACCAATGCAGCTTGGTCTGTTCCGTCCTTCTTTGACCCCAGAGGAGAAGTCACGTAGGCGGGCACACAACCTCTGCCTCTACTGCGGGGAATCGGGGCACTACGCCAGCGGTTGCCCCAACAAGATGCGTAAGTGTCGTTCTGATGTCCGTACCTGTGCTACTATTGTACCCTCCTTGGGCACGCATCTAACCATTTCTGTCACTTTACAGCTTCCCGGAAAGGCCATCCAAGTCCCAGCTATTATTGATTCCGGAGCCTGCAGCTGTTTTATTGACCGGACCTTTGCCTCTCAACATTCCATTCCTCTCCAAACCAAAACTCAAAGCCGCGCTGTTCATCTGGCTGACGGTTCTGCTCTCCGCTCCGGCCCAGTCACTCAGGAGACTATCCCCTTAGAAGCCATCATGGGCCAGCAACACCATGAATATCTCTGTCTGGACGCCATCTCGTCCCCTCTCTTTCCAGTTATTCTTGGAATACCTTGGCTACAAGCGCACAACCCCCAAATCAACTGGGCTACAGGTAATGTCGAGTTCCTCTCTGGATACTGTCTTCAACACTGCTTGCAAGGGACAGGCCATGAGGTTGCCCAACTCCTCTGTCTACAACCAGATGTTGATTTGCTTCAAGCTATTCCTGAGCCTTACCAAGACTTTGCGGATGTGTTTAGCAAGAAGGGGGCTGAATTGCTACCACCACACAGGCCTTACGACTGCCCAATTGAATTGCTTCCTGGATCCGAGGTACCTTTTGGCCGGA
Organism: Lithobates clamitans; assembly: GCA_037952925.1. Taxonomy (NCBI): domain Eukaryota; kingdom Metazoa; phylum Chordata; class Amphibia; order Anura; family Ranidae; genus Lithobates; species Lithobates clamitans. The sequence goes on along the minus strand of JBBGZY010000323.1, from coordinate 9,575,783 downwards.
TCTTCCCCTTGACTGAGCAGGAGCTGGGTACCCTGAAGCAGTACTTGGATGAAAATCTGAAAAATAAATTTATCCGCCCGTCCACCTCTCCGGCCGGTGCGGGTTTATTTTTTGTGGAAAAGAAGGATCATTCCCTGCGGCCATGTATTGATTACCGCGAACTGAACAAGATCACGATTAAAAATCGCTACCCGCTCCCTCTGGTACCTGAGTTATTCCAAAGGCTGGGCACTGCCAGAATCTTTACTAAACTGGATCTCCGGGGTGCCTATAACTTAATCCGCATCCGAGAAGGTGACGAGTGGAAGACTGCGTTTCGCACTCGTTTCGGGCATTTTGAGTACCAGGTCATGCCCTTCGGTCTTTGTAATGCCCCGGCTACGTTCCAGCACTTTGTGAACGACATTTTTAGAGATATCCTGGACCTTTATGTCATCGTTTATCTGGACGATATACTCATCTTCTCCTCTTCTTTGGCGGATCATCGCAGGCACGTCAGGAATGTTCTCGTCCGGCTCAGGCAACATGGCTTATACGCCAAACTAGATAAATGTGAGTTCGAACGCCTGAGTATTCAGTTCTTGGGACTCATTATTTCTGTTGAAGGAATCAAGATGGACCCACAAAAAGTATCGGCCATCCTGGACTGGCCGGCTCCTTCTGACAGGAAGGGAGTCCAACGTTTCGTTGGATTTTCCAACTTTTACAGGAAGTTCATTAAAGACTTTTCTAAAATCATTGCACCAATAACGGAACTTACTAAACAGGGAGCACGTTTCTGTTGGTCATCCCAAGCACAGGCAGCGTTCGAGAAATTAAAGGGACTGTTTACTTCTGCCTCTATTCTCAAGCACCCGGACCCTGCATTACCGTTTGTTCTAGAAGTGGATGCTTCGGAGATCGCAGTGGGGGCAGTACTTTCTCAACGTCAGGGCCCCAAGGCCCTCTTGTTTCCTGTAGCATTCTTTTCCCGTAAACTCTCATCATCTGAGAAAAATTATGATGTCGGAGACCGGGAACTGTTGGCCATCAAAGCGGCTTTGGAAGAGTGGCGCTATCTACTAGAGGGTGCGGTACATCCGGTTCTCATCTTTACCGACCACAAGAACTTGGAATACTTAAGAGCAGCCAAGCGACTCAGACCACGACAGGCTAGATGGGCACTTTTTTTTTCTCGCTTCTCCTTTCACATCACGTACAGGCCCGGATCCAAGAATGGAAAACCTGATGCCCTATCACGGATGTTCCACGACTCCAAGGAAAGTACTCCTCCTGATACTATTCTGCCTGCAGGTAATTTCTTACTGCTCCAGGGAGATTTAATTTCCAGGATTAAACAGGCTTCCTCTGAAATTCCTCTACCTACTGGAACCAGTTTAAATAATGGGTTGCTCTGGCATGAAGGCAAGATTTTCGTACCTGAAAGATGTAGGGTACTGGTACTGGAACTATGTCATGACCACAAGCTGGCGGGTCACTTCGGACCCCGGAAAACCTCAGAATTGGTGCTACGCACCTTTTGGTGGCCATGTCTTCTGGAGGACTGTAAGAGGTACGTGGGTTCTTGCCGCACTTGTGCTCGGAATAAATGCAACCACTCAAAGGCCTGGGGTTTATTGAGACCTTTACCGATTCCTGACAGGCCTTGGAGAATGCTATCGATGGATTTCATTGTGGAGTTACCCCCCTCTGAAGGTTTCTCAACCATCTTTGTGGTGATTGATAGGCTATCCAAGATGGCACACTTCATCCCTATGAAGGGTACTCCCACAGCCGTAGAAACGGCGAAGATATTCATCAAGGAAGTAGTAAGGCTACATGGGGTGCCCGCGAATATCTTATCCGACCGAGGTGTTCAATTTACCTCCCGGTTTTGGAGAGCACTGTGTGCCGCTTTGGAAATCGAATTGGCGTTCTCCTCGGCCTACCATCCTCAGACGAACGGCCAGACAGAAAGAACTAACCAGACGCTGGAGCAATACCTCCGTTGCTTTTCTGTATTTACTCAAGACGACTGGGTGTCCTTGTTACCAGTCGCCGAATTCTCATACAACAACTCCTTACACTCTGCCATCAACCAGACTCCTTTCTTTGCGAATTATGGATTCAATCCTTCTTTCCTTCCCAGTTCTATCCCGGAATGTTCTCTGCCCGCAGTAACGGAAACTATGGAGTTCTTTTCTAGTAACTGTAAGATCCTGCAGGAGACCATGGCCCAATCCCAGGCTTCCTTCAAGAGGATGTTCGATAAGAAAAGGCGAGGAGAACTCATCCTTGAACCTGGCAACCAAGTATGGCTCTCTACAGCTAATCTAAAGTTGGCTTGTCCCTCCAAGAAGTTGGGGCCTAAGTTTCTGGGCCCGTTTCGGGTGAAGAGAAAGGTGAATGATGTTGCCTTTGAACTTAGCCTGCCAGAGTCCCTTAGAATCCACCCGGTCTTCCACGTTTCATTACTGAAACCAGTTATCCACAATCCTTTTCCTGACCGTAAGGCCAAGCCACCGGAGGCTGTTTTGGACAACAATGAGGAGGAGTTCGAAGTCGAGGCAATCTTGGACTGTAGGAAAAGACAGAATCAGCTCCAGTATCTCATTAAATGGAAGGGGTATGGACCCGAGGATAATTCTTGGGAACCCGAAGGTAACCTGCATGCCAACGAATTGCTACAAACCTTCAAGAATTCCCATGCTCCCAGGCTGGCCCAGCTGGGCATCCGGAGGCTGCCCTTGAGGAGGGGGCACTGTCAGGGTTCTTACCTTGGCAGGCGGGGCGCCCGCGGTGGTGTGCGTCAGGGTGCATCGGCGCGCGTGCCTGTGTGTGCCGGGGCGCGCGCGTGCACGTCGTTTGGCGCCAAAAGCCCTATTTAAGCCAGTGAGTTCTGGTGACCAGTGCTGCCTAATCAACAGCTAGTAGTTCCAGAGCCTGACCGTGTACCTTGTTGTTCCTGTTATACCTACTGACCCGGCTTGTCCCCCGTCCACTCTCTGAACTCTGCCTGCACCGACCCTTGCTTGTCTGACCATCCGCTTGCCTGTTCCACTGTACCTCTGCCGTCTGCCTGTTGCCAAATCCGGCCTGTCTCCTGACCATCCATCTGCCTGCTCCCTGGGATCCTGTCAGCCTGTCTGCAGTCTTCCTGTCTGTTGTCCACACCAGCCTGCTCTGCTCAGCGAAGGTGCTCCAGTCTACTCAGTCTTTGCTACAGTTAACCCTGTGACTTCCGGACAGCAATACCTGAACAGCCATACAGGCCTTCATACCACTCCGTACTGTTGTACCCCCTGTTTACTCTATCAGGGGGCCAATAGTCGGAGGGTAAGGGAGCCAACCCTCTGCCCGACAGGACTCGCCGGTCTGGTAAGTAGGAGGAGCCTGATAGCCGCAGAGAACGCCACAAGGCCAGGACAAGAAGGCAGAGCAGGGGGTAAGTCACAGAAACCCTCTAAGACCAAAGACCAACCCAGGGATATGCTATACTATGCACAGAAGCTGGCAGGCTCTGCAGATTCCACACAGAACAGTACACAGCTCCCAGCAGTGTCCATGAAGCAGGCAGGCAGGGGGGACACAGACAAGCTGGAAGACACTGACATTATGGAATCTGTCCCTGATCCCATGCCGGGCCTGTTTGATTTGCAGGTGGAGGATAGCCCCCAACCTACGCTCAGTGAAATACTGCACGCGGTCCACAGATGTACTGCCTCAGTAGATGATCTCAAGGAAAAATTTGGGGGGTTGAAGGAGACTGTCTCTCTCCTCCGCCAGGACATTTAAAAAATCAGGGAGAGAACCATGGCAGTGGAGGGGAGAGTAAGTGATATAGAAGATCAGATGCCTCATCTAAACAGAGATGTAAGGGGGGCCGCACAACATGCGCACCAGGCCTTTGAAAAGACTGATGACATCGAGAACCGCCTGAGACACAACAACGTCCATATAGTGTGGCTCCCAGAGAAGGTGGAGGGCAGGGACCCCACGGTGTTTGTTGAAGGATGGTTACAGTAAATATTCAGCAAAGAGGCCTTCTCTCCCCTGTATGCGGTGGAATGGATGCATCGCGTACCGCCAAGACCTCTCCCACCTGGAAACCCCCCTAGAGCGATGCTGGCCAGGCTCCTTAACTATCAGGACCGTGAAGTAGTGCTACGACTTGCCAGAGAGAAGGGGGCTGTGCAGTTTAACGGTACCAAAATCTCCTTTTATCCCGACTTCTCAGCTGAAGTGCAGCGCAGAAGATCCAAGTTTGCAGATGTTAAAAAATGGCTGCAACGATTACAGCTTAAGTATGCGATGCTATTCCCTGCCAAGCTGCGAATCACAGCCGGAGACCAGAACCACTTCTTTGAAAATGCGCAAGATGCTGCAGGATGGCTGGACCAGAACGAACAACATGGACCAGCGTCGAAAATGAGGAAGGATGACTTCACTTAACCCATTTGTTGCAAGCATAAAGGGCGCCCACATTCTACTGCTATTAACGCTCCTTATACAGAGGAGCTTTCCTTAACACCAAGTACCAGCGAGTGAATCTCAATATTTTATGAGCTTTCTACAATTGTTGTTTCACCATTTAGGTGGATTGCGATTGCGCTCCACACCTGAACTCAACATGTTGCCACTGTTATTATGGCTTGAGTTTTTGTGTCCCGTTGGCGCGGTTAGGGTCTACAGAGCCCCACAATATTCAATACCCCTTCGCTTGGTACTGTCAGCGGGGGTTGTTTTACAGGTTCTATTTTGCCTCTGGACCTATTACTTGGTTCACTTTACTCTGCAAATGAGTTTACAACTCTTTCACAAAAATTTGATGCTTCTCTACTGCATGAACTGCCTCATCAACACGCCCCGTGATCCACACTGCCGGTTGACCATTTCAGTTTGCACATGGACTGCAGATTGGAGGTCCCCGGGTACATTACCCAGTACTACAGGACCTTGTTACACTTATAAGAAATGGATTAGATTTTTGCAATGTCTGATACACCCATAGTGTCCTGGAATGTCCGGGAAGTGAACGATCCACTGAAAAGATCTATGATCTCAGCTGGACTGCAGAAGTTCCACCCATCCATAATTGGCCTGCAGGAAACCCACCTGCGGGTTGACACGGTCAGCTTCCTACAATACGCCTGGGTGGGTAAAGCCTATCACTCCACTTACTCAGCTTTTTCGCGCGGAATAAGTATATTGATACATAAAGCCCTAGTGTACCAGGAGTTGGACTCCCTGATAGACATATCTGGTAGATTTGTGTTTCTGTACTGTAAATTGTATACAATCACATTGATATTAGCCTTTGTATATGTGCCCCCTCCATTCTCCAGAGAGGTATTACAGCTGTTAATCTCTTACTTAGCTAACAAACCGGATATACCGGTACTAATAATGGGTGACTTTAATTGCTACCTGGACCCTAAACTAGACAGACACCCACCTGTGCAGCCCCCTGGGGGTGGACAGGGCACTGCTCTTAGCCGTCTACTCGCAGAGGTAGGATGGATCGATATAAGGCGCAACCGTAATCCAGATAGCAAGCAATTTTCTTGTTTCTCTAAGACCCATGGGTCACTATCTCGTATTGATTTATGCATAGGCACCCCAATTCTAGTTGGTAGCATATCTAAAGTGAAACATTTCCCACGGGGAGTGTCATACCACTCTCCACTAGCTTTATGGCTAACTACCCGACCCCCCAGTAATTTACCCAGAGCCCCGTGGAAGTTAAACGCTTTCTGGTTGAAGCTTTTTGCTTCGCAGGAAAGAATAGCCTCTCAGATCCAGGCTTTTTTTTAAACACACCGACATTTAACTGATGTTCATTTGAAATTGGAAGCCTTTAAAGGACATCTAAGAGGGATTTTTATTCAGGAAATACAACAGGTTAAACACAACTCCTCGGTCCTGTTAGAACAGGCGGGGGACTTGGTGAGGCAACTAGAATTAACCTATGTAACTGATCCTACTGACTCCGCCAGGGAGGCATGGATGTCGGCCCAGGACTCCTTGGACCGGCTGAGATCCTCCACTGCGGAGCGCAAAAGGTTCTTCACGAAGCTGGCGTTCTACGAGGAGGGGGGAAAAGACGGGCCGCCTATTGCTAAAATTGCACGATCAAAACAACAGTCACCAGCCATTGGAGCTGTTCGCGCTGCCAATGGGAAAGTAGTTAACTCACCGGAGGTCATTATATCCGAGCTGGCATTCTTCTACAGAGACCTGTATAGGCCGAGGGATGCAGATCTAACCGCATATATGTCAAAAATTGATTTACCTTCATTGTCTGCAGCAGCTCAAAAACAATTGGATGCTCCAATAACTCTGGAGGAGCTTCAGATGGCGGCCTGCTCTTTTCCCACATGTAAGGCACCGGGAGAGGATGGCCTCCCTATGGAGGTATTAAGTTAATATGGTGAACAGATACTTCCTGAACTGTTTAAAGTTTTTAATGCTTGCCTGGAAGCAGGTAGACTCCCTGAATCTATGGCAAGAGCGAATGTAATTCTACTTCTTAAACAGGGGAAGGACCCGGTTGACCCCGGCTCCTACAGACCTATCTCATTATTCCAGAGTGATGTAAAGATTCTTGCCAAGGTCTTGGCGCTCCGGGTCAATAGGATCATCTCCTCCATTATACACCAGGATCAGGCTGGCTTCATGCCACAAAAGTCCACGGCCACAAAGCTGAGGAGATTGTTCCTAAACATGCAAATGCAAGCAGATAACGGGGGTCAAAGAGCACTGCTGTCTCTCGACGCCAATAAGGCTTTTGACAGCGTCAGCTGGAGATATCTATGGGCAGTATTAGAAAAATTTGGTTTCGGGGAACGCTTTATATCATGGGTTAAATTACTGTATGCATCCCCTCAGGCCAACATTAGAATGGCGGATAGAGTTTCACAAGCCTTCGCCCTGGGCAGGGGGACGAGGCAAGGTTGCCCACTGTCCCTGCTGCTCTTTGCGATCGCTATAGAGCCACTGGCAGCCCTGATAAGAGACAGTGTCCAGATCCAGGGGTTTCAATATGGAACTCTGCATGAAAAAATAATGCTTTACGCGGACGACATGTTACTCTTTCTGGGGGACCCGAGTCATTCATTGTCGGAGGCGATGTCTATAATAAAACTGTTTGGCCACCATCATAAACTGGTCCAAGTCAGCCCTGATGATGTTGGATGGAGATCATGGGGTTGCACTTCCTGACCATTGCCCCATCCCTCTGGTCACTAGTTTCAAATATCTGGGCATACAAATAGCGTCCAGGATTGGAGACTACTGCTCCCTAAACATATATCCCTTGCTGTCCCGTTTTCGAGACAAAATAAATACCTGGAATAACTTGAAGATGTCTCTGGCAGGCAAGGCTAATTTAATTAAAATGATCTTAATGCCCCAGTTGCTATACTTCCTACACAATACACCGGTAGTAATTCCTCTAAAAAATTTCAGAATAGTAAACACCCTTTTTCATCGACTACTATGGAATACCAAACATCCCAGAATTAGGCTAGAACAGTTACAGCAGTCTAAGGACAACAGGGGGTTGGCGGTCCCCAACCCCCTGGTTGTACTATATAGCGTCCCAATTGCAACAGCTGGTTGGCTCCATGGCTCCAGAACCGAAGGGCTCAGCGGCGCAGATTATGCTGATTGCCTCTGGAGCGGAGACCATTCCCATGGGCCTTGAGGCACAACTGTTTGCGAAATCCAATAAACAGACCCCAGCGCTGTCACTAGTACAGAAAATATGGAATAAGGTCAGACAACTCCAGGGGGTGCAAGGCTTCACAGATTTCAGTCCAATATGGGGCAACCACTCTTATACTGAGCTGGGAAAGTTACAACAAGGGCCTAGATGGTGTAATTATGGGGTAAAACTGCTTTCACATATATTTAGGAACGGTAAACTGCTTTCCTTTATAGAACTGCAGGCCAAATTTAACTTGCCGGATAACATGCTCTATTCATACCTCCAATTGCGGCATGCTGTCGCTGCGCAGGGGGACGCCGGTGGGTGGACATTGTCACCCACTCCTGTGTTCCATGTACTGCAGTCCAGTAGTGTAACTAAAGGAATTATATCCCAATGCTATCAGATGTTACTAGCAAGACACTTGCGGGCCTATCCATGCAATGCGGTGTCTGCTTGGGAGGGGGACCTTGGCCAGATCACAGCAATGGGAGGAGGCCCAACAGTCCATATCCACAAGTCCCCTAATGTTGCACAAAAGATTTCCCAATTGTTCATAGCACTGAGAGTGCACTATACCCCGAAAAAGTTGCATAAGATGGGCATAGCGGCAGATCCTTTATGTTCACGTTGTCGACAGCATGACAGGGACCTTATTTACCTCCTATGGCGATGTACGACGCTCCACCGGTACTGGAATGAAGTGATGGGCACGCTCGATGGGGTATTTCAGACAAAGGTTCCCTTTGATCCTATGTGCTGTATACTGGGGGTCCTGGAGGAGGAGATCCCCGAGGAGTCGATCAGGGTCGCTTTCTCCAGAGCTCTATTCCAGGCCAGGAAACTCATACTAATGGGGGGGAAATCTACGCTGCCACCCACTAGTAGCTCCTGGGTGGAACACATGGGACAAACCCTCATAAGGGAAAAATACATATACCAACACAGGGGATGCCCGAGCAGGTTTGAACGTATCTGGTCAAAATGGCTAGACACACCAGGATTAAGCCGGAGAGAGCTTGTGATGTCCAGACTCCTGCAGTCTCTTTAAACAGGAAGAGGGGATGCAAGACAGATTGTATAATACAAACAGTGAGGGCTGTGATGGTGGAACCAGGGAGAGGTGAACTATTGATGTCTGGAGAAATGCAATACGTTGATAGATCAGTTGAAACAAATACTGTATACATGTACATGAACCAAACAGGAAGTAACAATGTATCTGTAATTGCAACCTGAGCATTGATTGTTGGAAAATATGTGAATGTTCAATAAAACCTTTTTTGATTTAAAAAAAAAATAGGAGCAGAACAACAGCAATTGTCTCCAGGTAGCTTTAGGTGCACACTGTGCAGAGGACACACTACACTAACTGTAAATGCTGTAGCTGCCTGCCTGTGGTAATAATAGGATCAGAAGAACACCACTAATTTTCTTCAGGTAGCTTTAGGTGCACACTGTGCAGAGGACACAGTGCACTAACTGTAAATACTGTAGCTGCCTGCCTGTGGTATTAATAGAAGCAGAACAACAGCAATTGTCTCCAGGTAGCTTTAGGTGCACACTGTGCAGAGGACGCACTACACTAACTGTAAATACTGTAGCTGCCTGCCTGTGGTATTAATAAGAGCAGAAGAACACCACTAATTTTCTTACGGTAGCTTTAGGTGCACACTGTGCAGGGGACGCACTACACTAAATTGTAAATACTGCAGCTGCCTGCGGTACTGCACTAATAGGATCAGAAGAACACTAATTTTCTTCAGGTAGCTTTAGGTGTACACTGTGAAGAGGACACACTACACTAACTGTAAATACTGTAGCTAATAGGACTAATAGGATCAGAAGAACACCAGCAATTTTCTTCAGGTAGCTGTAAATACTGTAAAAACACTTGCTTGCCTGTCAGTAGTAGGAAGAGAATAACAGGAACGGATCTAGCTAAACTGAATACAGTATATATATATATATATATATATATATATATATATATATATATATATATATATATATATATATATATACACACAACACCTAGGATGTAAATATATATATATATATATATATATATATATATATATATATATATATATATACACACACACAATACACTGTAAGTGCAGCTAACTTACACGCCTGCCTACTCTATCTAATTTAAATCAAATTACACTGTCTCTCTGTCTATCTCTCTGTCAACGCCGCCGAAACACACACTACACAGGCGTGTACTAAACCCCCTGAGCCATAATTGGCCAAAGCCACCCTGGCTTAGGCCAATTACGGCTCTCTGTACAGATGGCGTTGTGATTGGCCAAGCATGCGGGTCATAGTGCATGCTTGGCCAATCATAAGCCAGCAAAGCACTGCGATGCCGCAGTGAATTATGGGCCGGGACGCGTCACTTGAATTTGGCGCGAACGGCCCATATCGTTCGGAATTCGGCGAACGTCCGAACAGTCAAAGGTCAAGTCGAACATGCGTTTGATCCGAATACGAAGCTCATCCCTAATGGGGATATAAAAAATTGTACAAAGGGGTGAAGCAAACTCCAAGTTGTAAGTCTGCCTATAAATGCAGAGGTCCTTCACCCAACCTCATTCTTGAATAATCTACAGATTAAAAACTTGGCCATATTCATGGTAGGGCATGCTCATCCCCCCTCTCCTAGACCATAAACCTGATATGATTATGGGTGGCGAACAGAGATCACAGTCATTTCTTCATTACCTCTGAGAAAATTTCTCATTGGCTAGATCTTCACCATAATAACTAATTTCCTTTGATTATTTCTCCCTCAGCTTTACTGCCACATATGGTTGACTATTTGAACGGTAAGTACTTAGAATTTTGTATGAATATTTTTCTACTTTCCTTTAATAAAGTGGATGTAAACCCAATGTCATCCTTTCTAAACTACTGCCATAGGGATTATTTATAAGGATATACATGCCTCCTCCATGTATCTTTACCTGTCAAATGTCTCCCCTCTGTCTGTTATGAGACCCAAAAAACTGCAGATTCTGTGGGTGGGTCTGTTGTCTGGAGCTCGGTGGGTGGAGTCATGATGTCAGTAGACTCCCCGTCCACCTCTACACTCCCCTTGTCAATGTGCATTTTCTCCTGTGTATCATGCTGAGGTTTAGAACAGCCAATCCTTGCAGAGCTACTGAAGAAAGGAGTGGGGGTGGGAATTAAAAAATAATGCATGTCTTAGGCTAGTGCACGAGATATGTAAATCACCTGTCACTCACAGCAAGGGGGAGGATTTGACAAAGTTTTTCTTTGTTTGTCAAGTTTTATCTCACTGAACAATAAAAGAGGATTGCTCAGAGCTGGATTAACTCTTTATGGCAAGACTGGGCACAAATGATAGGAAATCTTATACTCTACATTATGACATTAAAAAAAAAATGTCCACTTTAAAGTACACTATAGGCTTTGGACTGTGAGGGAAACCCCCAGTCTCTTCTATGACATACCCTCCTGGATTTTTCTTTTGAGAGGCCCACAGCAATTAAGAATGTTTGACCCCTTGATCTTTTTAATCTGACAACTTCGCCTTTCTTCACAATTACCTGTAATAATAAAATTTGAACACTTACTGGCTTACTAGACCCTGGGATAAATGCTCTCTAGTTAAAAGGACTGGGCTTTCTAATAATTACCCTAACATTAGGACCTTTAACACCTTAATCACAATCCATGAGACTTTCCCTTTTCAGGATCATATGTTTATCCCTTTTTTACATCACTAGGGACACAAAGAATGATACACAACTTCTAGGCTTCAGTTATAGTGGGTGCATCTGAATGATATTCCACTTTTCATTTGGTCTATGAACATAGCTCCTTATAGGCAGTAGCAAGTTTGGCTATATGATGCCTAATACAAACAATTCAAATCTTTGTTCTTTTGCCTAAATCAGAGCAATTTTGCACACCCAGAATTTTCTGTCATTGTTACTTTGCATGTTTCTTTTCTACAAGACATTGTTCCAAGTTATGTTGTATTTTGGACCTATTAAAATGTTTGTTCTGGGTTTATACTCTTAAATGTTGGGGTAGATGCAGAGCTGGGAGGGTTAGAGACTTTTGGGGAATAATTCATTTCTGGGTGCTTACTGTGTGCCCCTTATATATCTCCAAGAAGTATAGCTGGAATAGATGCTTATTATTCCTATTCCAATCCATGGTCAGCTGTTTACATATGGTTGTAATTTGGTATAGACTAATTTTCAACAACTCATGTTATGACCCCTTTAAAATTAGGACTACTGCCCTCCAGTATCTTAAAAAGATATAATTGTACTAACCAACATGCACCTGGTGGGTAATTTGCTCCTGCCCTTAAAATTTTTGTGATTGGGATAGGAAATTTGTACTAGAATCCTGACATTGGATTCAACCAAGGCATTCAACTATGTTGAGTGGTGGTTTTACAATGTTTTGGGTTTGATTCTGAGCTTATAGCTAGCTGATCCTTTTATTTATTTATTTCAGGTACTTATATACCGTCATCAATTTACGCAACGCTTTACATAAACATTGACCATTCACATCAGTCCCTGCTCTCAAGGAGCTTACATTCATACATAGACATACTAGGGCCAAATTAGACAGGATCCAATTAACCTACCAGCATGTCTTTGAAGTGTGGGAGAAAAGCCATGCAGGCACAAGGAGAACATGCAAACTCCAAGCAGGTGGTTATGCAAAAGTGCTAACCACTATACCACTGTGCTGCCATAGAACTTTTGTACTAGTTCTCACTGTTAATGGGTATGTACTGGATCTTTTTACCTTGTCGAGAGGTTGTACTGTTTACACTAGCAGAGGAATCTTTGGCTAGTTGCATTAGGGCAGATTCATCTGTGAAAGGATGTTTGAGGGTTTTCATGAGAAAAAGAGGATTGTACACTGAAGACACTGTATATTACTGTATCTAGGGGATTCCAGACTGTTCCCTGCCTAGGGCTCAACATCTCATCGAGATGTTTGGTAAAGTTTCTGGTTTGCATATTAATTGGAAAAAATCTAGACTTTTACCAAAAGACAATTTCCCTTATATGGCTGGCCAATCCTTACCTCCTCTACTACTCAATTTTTTTGTCATTCAAACCTCAGAAGCTCTACTGGAATTTGAAAACATGTCCTCTGGAACTCACAGATTTATATTCTTTTGTAATATTTCAGAATTGTTGAGGCTTTTCTTAGATTCTTTGTTTGGGCCTCTAATAGACAGAAATGAAATGGTCAATTGTCCTGAACCTACCAGATTATGGGGGATAGGCACTTCTTGATTTTGGTTTATATTATCAAGCTGCTCAGTTGTCCCATATTTAATATTAGACCCAAAAAGTTACGTATCCTTGCCTTAATTAATGTACTTCCTTATCCTATATATTCAGACCCTCGTCAAGTTCTTGCCACACGAGATACTGTAGAAGTCTAGCCCAAGACAATTTAGTTTCAATAAAATGTTATTATTAAAGCACAGTACAAAATACACATATGTAAATACAAAACATCAGGTGACATACAAATATATGCATTTTCGTTTGCAAAGATGATAGACATAACAAGCAGAGGTGTATGAGCCTGAATTTCAATAGATGCCAGACATGTACTGAGCCTTACAAGAGTGTAATAATAAATCCAGTTCAAATAAAATAAAACACACATAAAAAACAACCAATAATCAATGTTACCACATAATTAAGGGTTCTGGCTTTACCTACATGCAAGCATATGTCTACTGCTAACACTAATAAATTACAGGGTATAATTCAACCCATGGGGACCATTGTTGTTGAGTCTACTCCACTCTTCAAATTTACTTTATGAATCACCTCAGAGATATCAGAGGCATTACCAAATTCCCAGATATGTGCAATAACCATAGGAGCCACAAGATATGCACCACTATTACTCTATAGTGAGAAGGATACCTATCAATAGAGATACCTAATAATGCTAAACTTGGGTTGGGACTAGATAGCACAAAAGTAACTAGAAATGAAGGGAAAGACCAAATACCAAAAGCCGCGAAGATTCTCTGACATGACATGCATTAAATTTACTAAAGCTCCAAAATGATGCCAACACAGAGGTGCGGCATCTTTATAAATCCTAGACAGTCTGAAGAGTGTGAAGTATCCCCGGAGTAGCATTTTAATGAAATTGTTCCAGTGAGAAACACTAATGCTCCGTACACATGATTGGACTTTCCGACAACAAAACCGTGGATTTTTGTTTTTTTTTCAATCAGATCTTTTTTTTATTAAATATAAAATTCCATTGAATACAGTAATTCAAGTGATTACATTCCAGCATATAGATCGAGTTCAATGTCATATTACATGAGAACAACCAATATTAATGTTACATGACTTAATACATCATCACATTCCACATAAGGCACTTATCAATCATTATCACTGAATTAGATATATTTGTGCGATGCATTTGTTATAGTTATGACTTTTGCAGGTCATTATTTGTTCTATATAACTTCTATTGGTCATTTTCCAATTAGATTTTTGTTTTGTTCCCTTTTCTTTATTTTCCGTTCCGCCGGACCCAACGGGGTCAACAATACCTATTATTAGACTAGGCAAACTATGTACATATTGACCTCCGCATTACCCATCTGCCACCTCGCATTTGTTCCAGTAAAAGACATCACATATACGGTATAAGGTTTTTCATCTCTAGATCAACATTATTGTATCCTGCTCTGTATTATTATCTATGTTGGTGTTCCTAGTGTATGGACTCTACCACCCAAAATTCTATTATGGACCAAGCTCAATGGGGCCAGTCCAGGTGTGTCTAGCCAAGGATCCCATATATTTTCAAATTTGTTTGGACAGCCTCTATGTTTATATGTGAGTTGTTCTCTAATTAGAGCATCATTTACCACCGCAATCCACTCCGTCACTGTAGGGCTCATTGTGGATAGCCACTTTCTGGCAATAAGCTTCCTAGCTAAGAATAGTGTCCTCAAAATGGCAGTGTACGTATGAGGAGTGTACTGTTCTTCATCCAACTGTCCCAGTAAACAAAGTTTAGGGTCATTTGTAAGTTTGATATTCCATATACTGTTAATAGTGTTTATCACTGAGGCCCAGTACCTCTGTAACTTTGGACACATAGCATAGGAATAAGTGTACCGTTGTCGATAAGACAACGAGGACATAGTGGATTATCTCTCCTGTGCCATTTATGTAATTTTTCAGGTGTGCGATATGTACGGTGAATAATAAATAATTGAGTGAGCTTTTGAGAGGAGCACAGGGACACCTTAAGTACATTCTCTAGAATGTTGCTCCATTCCTCGTCTGAGATTTCCCCTATGTCCTCTCTCCAGCCCCCTCTACAGCCCAAAGTCATTGCCTTAGATACATGGTCAATAAGGGAGCCATATATAGCGGAGATCTGTCCCTTCCGGGATGATGACGTAACTAGTTGTGTAAGCACCCCAGTTTTAACCAGTTCCCATTTGGATGTTTTGCTTTGTGCTGTTATGGCATGTCTAAGCTGTAAATACTGGTAAAATGAGGTGTTTGGCAAATTAAATTCTGAGCGTATTGATTGGAAATCTCGTAAGACCCTCCCAAGATACAATTGTGGAATGTATTGAACTCCCTTTCTCCCCCAATTAGAGAAATTCTCCAATTTATTCAGTTCTGGGTAATTACGATTGTTCCATATTTGTCAATACTAAATTGGAAGTGTGTCTAACACACGGAGTGGCACCGTGGACACAAACAAAAAAGTAAAACTGTGCCACGTCCTAACAAGTTATATAGAGAACAGGACAAGAGGGACTTTTATGGACTTTTTAGGCACAAATCTAACAAATTGATTAAAAAGTATTATTTTATTAGAAAAATACATGACAGACAAAAAAACATATTGTCTAAAAACACACCACAACATGTGTGTATACTTAAAAATGCTCGCTATACAGCACCATCTATAATGTATTGTTCGGACGTCTGGGTATACTTTCCACAATAAGATCAGTCCGACATGGTGACTTGATAGCGGGTCTATAGTCAGTTCAGATCATATAGTTCATATAAATGATTAATACACTATATATGGTCACAAAGCAGACGTCTCTAATGACGCCACATAGATAATATTTGAAAAAGTAAATGCTGGTTCAGGCGGAGCAACAGTGCACTTGTTTATATCTTAGGAAAGATCCTTGGTAGATTGCATTTGGCTACAATAGACTTTTGATTACCCCCTGCCTAGGAGCACCTGAGCTCCAATCCATAGTCACATGGAGAAAGAATAAATAGTTAAATCGGCAAAAACCCTAAGATTGGTAAGTGTTATGAGAATATGGTGGGGGCAGTGTCAGTTGACACATACTACCCCCCTCATACTTATATGTGCTTATCTGTTACTACAAATTTACTATCTCCTTTTTAGGAATGGGCCTATGTAATCTAATTAGCACCAGCCTACATATATTCCGACGTGTCCTTAGACATATCTGTTTGCCGGTTTTCCGGCCCCTGTCTGGGCCTGTGGTTCATTATCCTTGATATATTTCTATACGGTTTTTACAATGTGAGTATTTCCTCCAACTTTTTCCTCTCTTTTTTTTCCCTCTTCTTTCATTTCCTTCCTTCCCCCCTCTCCCTTTCCTCCCCTTCCTGTTTCCCCCCCCCCCCCTTTTACCTCCCCCTCCCATTTTTCCCCTCTTTTCCCCCCTTTTTCTCTCCCTCTATTTTTTCAAACATTGGGAACGAATTTTGCACCCATTATATGAACTCTCCCTATGGCTATATATTTTTAACACCATAGAAGATCATGTTGTGTACGCCCCCGTAGCTAGCCCTTCATCGCCTCCTTGGTTGGCGCACCCACTGTTGCTCCGCCTGAACCAGCATTTACTTTTTCAAATATTATCTATGTGGCGTCATTAGAGACGTCTGCTTTGTGACCATATATAGTGTATTAATCATTTATGTTTTTGTTATGTTTATATGTTCTGATAGCCACAACACATCTTGTATCGCTCCTGAAGAAGCGTAACCTTACGCGAAACATGTCGAGTATTCAAGAACTATATGATCTGAACTGACTATAGACCCGCTATCAAGTCACCATGTCGGACTGATCTTATTGTGGAAAGTATACCCAGACGTCCGAACAATACATTATAGATGGTGCTGTATAGCGAGCATTTTTAAGTATACACACATGTTGTGGTGTGTTTTTAGACAATATGTTTTTTTGTCTGTCATGTATTTTTCTAATAAAATAATACTTTTTAATCAATTTGTTAGATTTGTGCCTAAAAAGTCCATAAAAGTCCCTCTTGTCCTGTTCTCTATATGTTCCATATTTGTGACCAGTTTGTGTATCCGTCATATTGGAGATGCTGTTTTGTTTTGTTCCAAATTTTGTCAATGAGCAGTAGCGTGGGGAACTGTATCAGTGCTCCTAACTCGCCTGCTTCTATGCACTCCACAAGACCATCACAAGATAGTTGTGTACTCACAATGTTCCGAATAGGATCAGAAGACTCAGGGTGGAGCCAGCCTGTTAAATGTTGCAATTGAGCCGCTATAAAATAATAAAATGGATTTGGGACCGCCAATCCAGCCGAGTCCTTCATCTCCTGTAATGTTTCTAGTTTAATTCTTGGGACTTGTCCCCTCCAAATCAGTGCTCGGAATAGAGTATTACATCTTCGGAACACATGGATAGGGATCCAGATAGGGGCGTTGTGCAGTGCATACAGCAGTTGTGGGCTCCAGATCATCTTGATCAGATTGCACCTACCAACCACAGAAAGGGGCAGCCGGGTCCAGCTGACAAGCTTTTCTTTAAATTTTTTGAGGAGTGGGTCTATATTTGGTTTTATATATTGATCTAAATTAGGGTGTATGATTATGCCTAAATATTTAAATTTATCCACCACTTTAATTTGTTCGGCTATTTGAGGTAGGGATCCTACTAGTGGGTCCAGGGGCAGTATTGTCGATTTATCCCAATTTATTTTAAATCCGGAAAAGTTTCAGAATATCCCAATCAGTTCCATAAGTTTAATCAGAGAGGTGGACGTGTCGCTTAAGAATAAAAGTGCGTCGTCTGCAATTTTTTCTTCCGTCTCTCCCCGCCTAAAGCCTACTATTTCTGTGTTTCCCCTTATAGCCGCCGCCAGTGGTTCAACAACCAAAAGCGAAAAGTAAAGGCGACAGAGGGCAGCCCTGTCGGGTTCCCCTGTATAAATCAAATGACGATGATAATGTGTTATTGATTCTGATACAGGCCTTAGGCGATTTATATAGCAGTTTGATTCAAGAGATTATGGTGTCCCCAAGATCAAACTTCGCCAATACTTTCCATAGGTACTCCCACTCCACACTATCAAACGCCTTAGCAGCATCTAACGATAGTATAGCTCTTTGTCCCTGATTGTCTGTGGGGATTTGCATGTTAAGATAGAGACGTCTTAGATTATTTGCCGTGGACCTATTTGGTATGAAACCGGCCTGATCCGGGTGTACCAATTTAGACACCACTTTGGAAATCCTCATGGCGATAATTTTCGTAGAAGTTTCAGATCCGTATTCAAAAGTGAAATGGGTCTGTATGATTCTGGTTGATCCGGTTCTTTCCCCGGTTTTAAAATTACCACTACCACCGCTTCATACATAGATCCCGGCAAGGAATCAGATTTAATTGCTTCTGTGAGTGTGTGGAGTAATTCTGGCAAAAGTATTCCTCCAAACTTTTTATATAGTTCGATCGGTATACCGTCGCTACCTGGAGCTTTTGAGTTGGGGAACGTGGCTAGAGCAAGTTGTATTTCTTCTAGGGAGAGAGGTGCATTTAGAAGTTTTTTATCTATACTCTGGAGTTTGGGTAGTGTAATGGACTCCAGAAACTGTGCCAGCTCTTCCTCTGGGTAAGAAACTTTAGAAGAATATAAATCCTGATAAAAGGAGGAAAATTCTTGCAGTATGGACGGTGTATCAGTCACTATCAATGCTGATTTCGTTTTTATGTTATGTATAATTTGAGAGGGGTTTTGTGATCTAGCTATCACTGCCAGCATGTGCCCAGTTTTCTCTCCTTCCTCAAAATATGTTTGGGTTGTAAAAAATCTTTTATTATTAGCTTGTTGCAGGTGTACAGAGCGGGATAATTTCTGCGCATCTATCCACTGCCGTTCATTATCAGAGTTAGGATCCTTCAGAAATACCTCCTCTGCTCTGTCTACCCCTTTAGCCACATCCTCAGCCCATTGTTTGCTCCTGGTCTTGAATGTACTAATTTCCCCTACACACATCCCTCTAATAAATGCTTTCAGGGCATCCCAGACCATCCCAGGTGCAGCCGAATGTTTATTATCCTCTAGAAAATTGCTGATGCTCATTTGCATATGTTCAGTGTTTGTGAACAATTGGAGCCAAAATGGATTCAGTTTCCAGTGTACAGGCATACTAGTTTTTTGGAGGTTTAGACTAAGCTGCACCGGAGAGTGGTCAGACAACCCTCTAGCCAAATATATCACTTTTGGATCAA
Source organism: Lithobates clamitans (assembly GCA_037952925.1). Taxonomy (NCBI): domain Eukaryota; kingdom Metazoa; phylum Chordata; class Amphibia; order Anura; family Ranidae; genus Lithobates; species Lithobates clamitans. The sequence goes on along the minus strand of JBBGZY010000323.1, from coordinate 9,556,540 downwards.
ATCGACAAATTAACTCATTCCCAAAAGCATAGTCTATTCTAGATAGAGTCGAGTGCATCAATGAATGACAGGAGAACTGGGCCAGCAGAGGAGACGAACGTCGCCATATATCTATCAGTCCAAGTTCTCCCAGAAATTTAGCCAGCGGGGTGTACATTCTAGGTCCCTGGGGACAGTATTTTTTACGTACGTCTAAAGATAAATCCATTGCACTGTTAAATCCCCCAGAACGTACACCGGCAGCTGGGGGTATTTAGACAAAAATCTAGCAAAACATTGCAGTACTGTTAGTGTAAAAGGCGGAGGTATATATATATTGGCAAAAATAAATTTTTGAGATTCCCACACACTCATCAAAAAGATATATCTGACCTCGGCATCTATTTCTGCGTCTTGCTTACTAAATGCTGTGGACCTAGAGAACAGAATAATCACTCCCCTGGAGTATCTTGTATGAATAGAGTGGTATTGCTGCTGAAACTTAGACATACGTAATAAATGTATACTGTCACTGGTAAGATGTGATTCCTGCAAAAAAATTATAGTGGGATTCTGTTGAGAGAGGTAAGTAAATAGTGCAGTTCTCTTTGTAGGATCATGTAATCCTCTAATGTTCCAAGAAAGAATTGTGTCTCTCTTATTTCTCATTGTATCCTGGGGGGTACAATACCGGGTGGTCACGCCTATGGGTGTTCAATACCCAGACAAAACACCGCCCCGACCATGACCGAAGTTTACCTGAGTTATTACATGGTGGTGGACAGAGTTCATCCATGTGCAGAGATGTGTTATTTCCAGCTATGTCAGAGTGAAACGGAGGCATGCAGCTTGGGCACTTGCGGAAGTGTAGTCCGAATAATCCAGACTGAAAAACAGTGTAGTCAATACAAGAAGGGCAAACATAAAAAACATAAAAAACAAAAAAATATGTTGCCCATGAATTTAGGCATTCTTGAAAGAGAACTTTTGTAGTTGCCCCGCAGGGCTATGCAGGGGGTAGTAGTGAGGGCTAGGGCCCTGTGATCTTATCTTAAGGCACAAGACAAAACGGCGTAAAGTAGAAGTTTACAATTAAACTCAGTTACTCCTCTTCTTAATGCTCCTATATAAACAATCTTGAGCAAAGGATTGAAGGTACATATTTTCCCCCAGGAAATCATCAGGAGGGTGATTGACCTCGAGGTTCTCCTCTTAGGCGTCTTTCGTGTCGATCCAGCCAGCTCACAGCCATATTTGGGCTATCAAAGAAATGGACTGCTCCATCCGCCACCACCCTCAGCTTAGCGGGGTATAACATGGAGTACATCAATGGTATGGCTCTCATTCTTTTTTTAACTTCCGTAAATTTTGCTCTCTGTTTTTGCACAGCAGCTGAAAAGTCCGGATAAATAGAGATCTTAGCTCCCTGTATTTCCATATCTACTTTTTGTCTGGCTAGACGAAGTATAATGTCTCTGTCCTTATAATGTAGGAGTTTCAACAGGAATGGTCTGTCGTGGCCCCCTGGTGGCGGTGGTCTAGATGGCACCCTGTGAGCTCTTTCCACTGAGAAGAATGGAGTTAAGTTATTTTTCCCAAAAGTATCAGCCAGCCATGCTTCAATGAAATCAGTAGGGTGTTTCCCCTCAGCCTTTTCAGGCATGCCAACTATGCGGATGTTTGACCTTCACAGCCTATTCTCCATATCTTCCACTCTATCTGCTGTTTCATTATGCTTTATAGAGATATTATGCAGTTCATGTGCCATGGGGGGTAATTCATCCTCTAAAGAGCTCACTCTTCCCTCCAAAGCAGTGGTTCTCTCCCTGAGCTTCTGCATATCCTGCCTTATATGCAACAGACCCTCTTTCACACTTTTAATATCTGCTGACAATTCAGTAATAGAAGAGCCATATGAATGCACTGCTGTGAGAATGTCCTGCAATGAGGGTTCTGGGGAGTCCATGTCAGGATGCTTAGCTAGGTCAGAGGTGGTAATAGGAGAGGTTGGTGTACTCACTGCATTTCCCTGGGCCGCCGGCGCCATCTTGTCAGGCACATGTTGTTTAGCTGGGGTGGATTTCTCAAGAGAGCCATGCTTAGCCGAATTTCCAGCGCTGGGTGACTGTAAATGTTGTCCGGTTCTTGCGCTGCTGTCGTGGGCATATTGACCCAGTTTAGTTGCTGCAGCGGCGTAGGACCCCTTCCCCACACGTTGCTGGAGCGGAAGTCCGCCATTTTGGGCAGTTCCGCCGGCGGGATCGCTCTCCGGTTTATTTTTCGGCATCCCTGCTTTACCTTTATGCTGACCGGGTGTCTTAGAGGGGGTAGCTCCACTCCGGGAGCGAAGTATCCGGTCTATTGTGGCGGTATGTGTGGCTCTTTACAGGATTTGTAGTCCAGGATGCAGGAGCTGAAGTGAAGCACGTCTGCCTACATGAACGTCCAAGCCACGCCCCCGTGGATTTTTGTTTGAAGGATGTAGGCTCCAACTTGTCTTGCATACACACGGTCACACAAATGTTGGCCAACAATTACGAATGTAGTGACGTACAAGACGTATGTGGTATCTTCATTACGAACGCTAGTTATATCTCTGACTCTTACTTGATTCCGAGCATGCGTGGACTTTTGTCCGACGGACTTGTGTATACACGATCGGAAAGTACGACAACAAACATTTGTTGGCGGAAAATTTGAGAACCTGCTAGCCAATATTTGTTGGCAGAAAGTCCAACAACAAATATTCAATGGAGCATACACACGGTTGGACTTTCCGTCACCAAGCTCACATCCAACATGTGTTGTTGGAAAATCTGAGCATGTGTACGGGGCATAAGAGTATGTTTTGGAGTAGAGGATATGGCCTTCTGCCACACAGTTGAAGTGACCACTTCACCCAGTTGAAGTAAATTTTTTTTCTAGTTAAGAATCAAGGAGATTTTCAGTATTATAACTAAGGTAAGAATAAAACCACTATAGTGAAAAGTGAATAACACTGCGCTAACCCAATATGTGGCAAAAAAGCGGCTACATACAAATATGACCAATATTCAAAACATATAATAAAAATAAATGTAGCGCTAATGCCCCATACACACGGTCGGATTTTCCGATGGAAAATGTCCGATCGGAGCGTGTTGTCGGAAATTCCGACCGTGTGTGGGCTCCATTGGACATTTTCCATCGGATTTTCCGACACACAAAGTTGGACAGCAGGAGATAAAATTTTCCGACAACAAAATCCGATCGCGTCAATTCCAACCGTGTGTGGCCTGTTCCAACGCACAAAGTGCCACACATGCTCAGAAGAAATTCCAAGACGGGACAGCTCATTCTGGTAAACTTAGCGTTCGCAATGGATACAGCACTTTCATCACGCTGCAATGTTCAAAATGGTTTAATACAGCGCACTTTCTTCTTCTTTATAATGTGACAAGAATTAAGTAGTTTTGCTGCTCATATTTACACAGACTTCTCACAAACTTCTTTCGTTACTATTTATCGGGATTCCCTCAATATATTTTGATTTCTCACATCTGACAACATATTTTTGTATATTTTTTATATATTTTTTGGCTTTAATGTAGATTCTTTTTTTGTGTTCCTATTTTATTTTTTTTATTTTTGCGATTTTGATTTGTACTCCCGAAAAAGTTTGTGTTTTTTTGTGACAAGTTCCCACAACACCATTGATATGTTGTTCTATTTAATCTGTAGGAGATTGTTTGGTGTTGTTGTCTCTTGTTAATTTTACATTTTATGTTCGAAATGTACCTGAATCGTCACCAACAAACTGTTCTTTTTGGATGAAAACACACACAGGAGAGTAGAATTTCCATCAAAAAATTATTAAGGGCTCACAACTATAAACAAAGAGGGAGAAATTGCAGAAGTGGGTGAAGCCTTGGACCCCCGAAGGCAGACATCAACTATTTAAAAGCAAAATTGGTGGCCTGAGGAGTCCATATCTAAGGGAGGGCAGTGTGGTCCAGAAGTCCCAGAGATCCGGAAAGCAGCAGATGACATCTGTGTTCCCAGGCTGTGGTCATATGAGAGACTGTATCTTTTGTCAGACCAGACTGAACCCAGGGCCATCACTCTTTGGTCTTCTTTCCACGCCTCCTTTCACGCGGTGGCTGTGGTGGTGGAGTTGTGGCAGCAGGAGGAGGAGGAGGATCGTCTATCTCAATGACATCCGTCTTGGGTGTTAGTTCCCCACTCACCCCCTTACGTAGGACTTTATAAATAAGGTCCTCAGAGAGCCTGCGTTGGTCCTCCTGCATGCCCTGCAATTTGGTGGCAGCCATGCAGGCAAAGGCCTCTTCAGGAGTTGGTAAGGCCCTGAGGGACGCAGAAGCCTCCTGGATCAGCCTGTACGCTGAATCCTGCACGGGACTCGGAGTCGTCTTCCTGGCCCTTTTGTATGGAAGGCAGAGGGGAGGGACCTGAGACTCAGTCAGGCTGCGACTGGTCCCAGGCTTCTCTTGGCTGCCACTTAGCCCCGCCTCCTCCTGGCTGCCACTAATCCCCACCTCCTCCTGACTGCCACATTCCACAACCTCCTCCTGGCTGAGGTCTTCCTGTGTATGAAAAAGGGACATAGTTTGAGATTTTTAGTCATCAATCACACACAATTTTCACCTCCTGACTGCTGCAAATTGAATGTTAACAAATATAACAGACTAGTATTCTGAGCCCAGCATTTTTCATTTTTGTCCCAATTTTGGGTGCCCACTACTGTCTATTGATATGTAAAACACTTTTTTCAATCAGCAATTAGTGATCAATAATACCATCTAGTAAACATCATTTATTTATTGACCAGAAATCTGTAGAAGAATGCTATACCTGACTCCAGCTGGGCTCCTCCACTTCTTCCTGGCTGGAAGGCCCAGGTTGGACATCGGAAGCCTTAGCTGGGGTGGAAGGAAGCGTGGAAGGAAGAGTGGAGAGGGATTCCCTGACTTCAGTGTGGTCTGACAGAAATCGCAGTCTCTCGTAGTACCACAGCCTGGGGACATAAACGTCATCTGCTGCAGCTCCGGACCTCAGGGAATCTGTGACCTTCTTGCGCTCCCTAAGATATGTGCTCCTCAGGCCACCAATTTTGGCTTTTAAATAAGGGATGGTTGCTGTGGGGACCACCGGCTTCACCAACTCCAGCAGTTTCTCCAGCGCTGCCTACCTCTTCTGTTTGTGATTATAGTGGGGGTGTTTGACTTGCCACAGACAGGGCAGCTCCCTGTACTTGTCTATGAACAGGGGCAGGAAATTGTGGTCGTTGAACCCATCCATTTTCTCTGCAAGACACAACACAAGACAAACCCTAATGTCAGGCCAAACTCCCCTAATCTTGTTACAATATAGGCTTCCATTTCGAAGCAGTATAGGCCCAAGTTTAGATCTTACCTTCGTTATCACGATCGGCCTCTCTGATGCTCCTTCCTCCGCTCACAGATCGTACGTAAGACGCACGTGTGTTATGCTTTATACACACTGCGCATGCGTATAACTCCGCCCGCCCCTGACGTTCTTTCTAGTCTATTCCCCGCCCCTTTTTGTTTGGCGCAGTGGGGGAAGAGCACATGGCGGATAGACAGCAGGTGCGTGCTAATTGTAGCAATGAGGAGGAGGAGGTAAGGCCGGAGCCTGAAACGTCCCGATCCAGAAGGAGATTTAAGGACTCAAATATGTCCTTTGGGGAGATGTTGGAAATGGTGGACATCCTGAAGAAGTCCGACTATGATGGAAAGTATGGGCCTTACCCCAACCCCAATGTCCGAAAGGCCAAGATCATGGCGAAAGTGGTCAGGAGTCTGCACCGGAAATTCGGGGTACGCCGATCGAAAGATCAGCTCAGGAAGCGGTGGTCGGACCTGAAATTACGAGAACATGAGCAGTACAGAAAGATCCGGAGAGTGCTGCAAAAAAGTAAGTAGTTGTGCTGTGTTCCTATTCTTTTTGTGTTTATTACGTTCGTGCTGCTCCATGTGCTTTTAGGAACTGTTGTACAGTTTAAAATGGCAACTTTCATGTTCATGGGCACATTATTCGTTCGGATCAAACATTTTTCGTTCCAAATATAAAATACCATTGTTTAGCCCATATGCATTTGGCCACCATTTTGACGCCCTATACTTGTCTTCAAAGAATTGGGTTGTGTAGATGGCTTTGTTACTAGAATGAAATGCAAACTAGATTGTGTGTAAGGAGAGGACACTGAGCAGCTGTTTTCACATCTGGACACTGGAGCACTAGTGTGGGACACAAGAACACCATTTTTATTAGGGGGGCCACACAGGTGCTCCAGTGTATACTATAGGGGGGTCTCCATCTGTGAAGCTTGTAACAAACAGGTAAAGTATTGCAGGTTGACAAAGGGCATTAAAAAAATTACAACTTGGAACTCTGCTAAAATACACACTTGTACCCCACTTCCAAGCAATGTTTCCTATTTATAGTTCTGACATTAAATATCTGTGTGCTAATTATACAATTTTGTTTGACATAGGGGAGAAAAGACTCGGAGGACACCCCTCATCTGACGAGACCCCCCCCCCCCTCTGGAAGAAGGGGAAATCCCCCCAACACAAGCTGAGCAGGAGGAAGAAGACGTGGTGGAACTAGTCACCACAACAGGTGAGTGTCTGCAACCACAGGCTCAGATAAGAGATGGATGGCTGCATTTTTTTTAAACCAAATTTATGTTGGGGTTCCTCTCTTTTTAGGTGATCGTGAGGTTGTGGATCAAGATCCTTTCACATCTGAAAGTGCCCAGATCGTGATCGGGGAGATCATGGGGTGTAATTTACAATTGGAAATAATCAAGCAAAACATCAATGATGTTATTCCAAAATATAAAAACATCATTGATGTTTTGGGGCGAGTTTAAAACCCCTCCAAATCACTTTCTTCTTTTGTGTGCTACAATGTGCTAAATGTTTTGGTGATTTTTCCCAAAGCCAAATTTGGAGGATGCACACAGTGTGTCAACATGTGCTATCTGCCATCACGGGAGATCAATGGACGCGTTTTGGGGGTGCAACCCCTTCCTCAATAATAAAGTAGCGGTGAGGAAGGGCTTTCTCCCCCAAAACACATCCCTTGATCCCCCGTGATGGCAGGTAGTAGCACATGTTGACATTGTGAAATTTGTGTGCATCTTCCAAATTTGGCTTTTCCAGGGGTGATTTCCCCCCATCTGAACGCAATATCAAACACAGTTCCTAAGTACTCATGTCTGATATTGCCTTCAAGTTCTACCAAATGTGAACTTTGTAAGATCAAGATTTGTGTCTTTCTTGTTGGTTTTACACAGGCCTGTTTTCTATAAAATGGACATTTTGATTTCAGATAATGCCACCACAAAAATTGGTATACAACAAACATGTTGGTTTGTGTGAAAAACCTTTGGTAAATGCACATGTGATTGTGCAGGTATTAAAAAGATTGTTAATCAAGAATGTGTGGATTATTGTGTCAACGCTACAACACTTTTGGGGTGATGTAGATGTTGTTTTATGAGAAAATGGGGGTTATTTCCTAAGGGCAAATCCACTTTGCACTACAAGTGCAGTTTCAGTGCAGTTGCAAGTGCACTTGTAGTGAAATGTGTTTTTGCATTTAGTAAATAACAGCCAACAGTGCTTTGTATAAGGTTACCCAATCACGCAATTTTCTGCACTCCAAACATTTCTGTCAGGGTCAGCTAAAACAAACACAAGCAGTAAATGTCCACAAAGATTTTTTTTTTTTTAAATTATAAAAAGGCTTCACAGATTGTCTGGCATATTGATGGCCCCCCTACCCGCAAAGAACTCCTGGTATCGTAACCGGACATCACGGGCACTCAGGGAGGGCAAGCCAGGACGGCCGCTTTCAAGCGCCGTCAGTGTGGTTTGATGTATCATTCCGGCCTCAGGCCCAACTGAGCCAGCATAGTTGGCCGAATGTTTCCTTAAAAAGTTATGGAGAACACAGCACGCAAGTATTATATGGTTCAGTTTATACTCCTCCATATGGATGGGTGTCATAAATAGGCGGAACTGGCTGGCCAGGATTCCAAATGTGTTCTCCACCACTCTTCGGGCTCTGGCCAGCCGGTAATTAAAAACCCTCTGTTCCGGGGTGAGGGTCCTCATTGGGAATGGCCGCATCAGGTGGTCCCCCAGCGCAAACGCTTCATCAGCAACGAACATGAATGGGAGTCCTTCCACATTGTCCTCTGGAGCTGGCAAGTCCAAGCTGCCATTCTGGAGATGCCTGTAGAACTCCGTCTGGGTTATGACTCCACCATCGGACATCCGGCCATTCTTCCCCACGTCCACATACAAGAAGTCGTAATTAGCCGACACCACCGCCAACATCACTATACTATTGAACCCCTTGTAATTATAATAGTACGACCCCGAGTTGGGTGGTGGGACGATGTGGACGTGTTTCCCATCAATTGCCCCTCCGCAGTTAGGAAAGTCCCACCGCTGGGCAAAGTGGGAGGCCACAGTCTGCCATTCCTGTGGCGTGGAAGGAAACTGTTGAGGAAAAAACAATAAACATTACCATTTTTTCACAGAAACATGGCAAGAAGATTAGACACAAACATTATGGGGAAATCTCCAGATAGCATTTATTAAGGGGAATTTAACAACGCCAAAGTATAAGGTACACCTATCATATTCCCCCTCCCCCCCCACTCTCATGGGCCATTTCTAACATTATAGGGGGTGTGTGGAAATCTTGGACAGGTAACCCTCTTCACTTCATTGAGAGATGAATGCCTAAATAATGGGTATTACTTGGAACAGCCCCTCCTTAGTTACACTATTGGCAGACCACTGGACAGGTAAGAAGTGTCATAATACAAAGATATAAATACACATTTTACACATTTGAGCACATTTGGACATTCTGCTATTACCTATCAAGATAATAATAGGATACACAAACTTTAAACAGTACCATTTAAAAGTATACAGGCAGGCCCTTGCACTACATGCTTTGGGGAATTCATCCATAAATCTGACCACAAAAGAGATGGGTATAGTGTGTATGGGTTTGGCAAAGTCAGCAGATAGATGATTGAGGATAGATAGAGAATTGGGATCAGCTGACTTAGCAGTTGGGGGGAGGGAGGGTTAGTAAAAATTATTTGGGGACACCACAAAAAAAAGCCTCTGGCACTCTGCCTGAATTTAAATCAAAAATTACATTTCCAAACATTTTAGGGGGTGTTTGGGGTAAAGCACTACTATGGAGCTGATAAAATACATCGTTAAGTGACTACATGAGGTGAATATAGGGCAGGAGACACCATGCTGGGGAGGTTAGTGAAGGGCAAATATGTATGAAGGACATAAAATAATAATTACATAAAAATCCAGCATGCATGAGAACAAAGGGGACATTCACAGCATATTACAATCATGGTAATTAGGGAATGAGGAAAGAAATACAATATATTATCAAACATTCAATACAATAAAATGTGATATTAAAGCATACAAATCTTACCTTCATATACTCCTTCTGCAGGACCTGGATGATGGCAGAACAGGTCTCTGGGATAATGATCCCCAGAGCCTGGGGGGAGATGCCTGTCGAGAACTTCAAGTCCTGCAGACTTCTCCCTGTGGCCAAATACCGCAAGGTAGCGACCAACCTCTGCTCCGGAGTGATGGCTTGCCTCATGCAGGTATCCTGCCTGCTAATATAGGGGGTCAGCGAAGCCAACAAACGGTGAAACACGGGGTCTGTCATCCTGAGAAAGTTCCTGAAATCATCAGGATTATTCTCACGGATCTCACGGAGCAAAGGCATATGAGAGAACTGGTCACGCTGAAGCAACCAATTCTTGGTCCATGAACTCCTCCCCACCCTGTTCATGGACTGGACTTGTGTCAAGGTCAGGACCCCAACACCAAGCCCCCGCACAGCACAAACTCTACGAGGAGTATGCATACGAAACATGGCTAGAAAAGGGTTGGCTGCTCAGATTGAAGTAACAGAACACACTGAAGAACAGCAAGGCCTGTGAAGAGCGACCTGAAAAACAGTAACGAACGAACAAGAATACAATGACTACCTAAAGTCACGCGGAACTTGCTTGCACGCACTGAAGAGCAGATACAAACCCACAAGCACAAACTGAACGGCAGAAAATGATCTGAAAGCCACGAGTCTGAAAAAGCGCGAATCGTCTCTCACCAAACTTTTACTAACACGAGATTAGCAAAAGGAGCCCAAACGGTGCCGCGCTTGGTTCTGAACCGGCCTTTTCTAGTCTCGTCGTGCGTGGTGTACGTGACCGCGTGGTTGGCGATCGGAAATTCCGACAACTTTGTGCAACCGTGTGTAGGCAAAACAAGTTTGAGCCAACATCCGTCGGAAAAAATCCTAGGATTTTGTTGTCGGAATGTCCGAACAAAGTCCGACCGTGTGTACGCCCTATAAAAATGAACTGGCTAATGGTGATAAACTGATCAGTGGGAATAACCCACTGAAACCAAAAGGAGAGTATATAAATGTGACAAATATAACACAGTAAAAAAGAGAAGTTCAATAGTGACCAAATAAGCAACAATGGAATGGTAGTCCCATGATAAAAAATATGTAAAGTGAGTCCAACATGAATGGGGAATGTTCAGGTATATCATCTGTTTCCTGTTCAAGATCTTTTAACTGATGATACACAGACCTGAAGATTCCCCATTCATGTTGGACTCACTTTACATATTTTTATCATGGGACTACCATTCCATTGTTGCTTATTTGGTCACTATTGAACTTCACTTCTTTACTGTGTTATATTTGTCACATTTATATACTCTCCTTTTGGTTTCAGTGGGTTATTCCCACTGATCAGTTTATCACCATTAGCCAGTTCATTATCAGCGCTACATTTATTTTTATTGTAAGAATAAAACCACAAAATTCTTCCTATAGTTGAAGGTCATAATAATAAAACCTCACAATGAAGTCAATGTTAATTACTTTAAGAGGATAAGAGCGGTGAAAGTGTTGTTTCTCCATAAAAGAGAACACTCTTTCCCCTCCATTACAACTGTTAAGATCATCTATGATGCATAAGCCTTTGGTAAAAGAGATGCATGGGAATTTTTTTTTCTTGAATCTGACTTACCTTGGTGGATGCAGGATCGATCTAATGCTGCATCTGTTCCCTGCCAGCTCTAAATCTAAGAACCGAGCCATCAAACACCGCCAATTGCTTGGTTCTCAGAGCTCCCTGAGCAGAGTGCTGGTGATTGTCAGTCACGAATCTCTGCTCTGCCCCTCCCCCCCTCCCTCACTGGAGCGCTGGGCTGTGGAGGGGGTGGGGGCAGCCAGACAGGCATGTGGGTGGATCCCGACCATATGGTCACGATCCTTCCCGAGCCTGGACCAGCTCTGTGACAGCCAGCAGTCTGCTAAAAACAGGTCACAGGTGTGAAGAAAGATCTGCACTCTTGTGATCCGCAGGGGAAGTACAGCCAAACAAATTTTGGCTGTACTTCTTTAAAGAGGATTGCACATTAAGCTTTGGAATTAAATGTTCATATACTGTTACTGGGTTGGGCATAAATATAGTGGATTTTTCAAAGGATTTATTAGTAATAAGAGAGTTTCAAGCCATCAAAGAAGCATGTATCAAGGGAAGCACAATAGAGGTAAGAGGTAACTAAATCATTTTAGCCAGTAATAAGGCTGGGAGGTACCTGCCAAACATTGTTGCACATTATAGAGATACCCATAGCTTTGAGGATGGGCAATCAAAACAATATTTCACTTGGTTCAACAACACAGTTTTATGATAAGTGGAAATGTCAGGGAAACCTACTCCACCTTTTAGAATGGTTTTATGTTAGTGCATATATACAGCAGCACCAAAAAACAATGTATTTTCAAATACTGTGTAAAAAAGCATCTGCTGTTACAAACCTGTGAGCAGGGGTGTTGCTAGGTGGGAAAAAGACCAGGGGCTTCAGCCCGGAGGTAAATCAGGGGGTGGGGGTGACAGTGAGGTGGGGTGGTCGGGGGGCGGGTTTGGGGAGGGTGATAGGCTCACTTGCTTAACACTGATCTACGTGACATACACTGACCTATCTGACACATATACTGACCTACCTGACATACACTGATCTATCTGACACATACACTGACCTATCTGATGCATACACTGACCTACCTGACATACACTGACCTATCTGACACATACACTGACCTACTTGACACACACACTGACCTACCTGACATACACTGACCTACCTGACACATACACTGACCTACCTGACACATACACGGACCTACCTGACATACACAGACCTACCTGACATACACTGACATACATGACTGACCTGACTGACATGCATGACTGACCTGACTGACATACACGACTGACCTACCTGACATACATGACTGACCTGACTGACATACATGACTGAGCTGACTGACATACATGACTGACCTACCTGACATACATGACTGACCTGACTGACCTGACTGACATGCATGACTGACATACATGACTGACCTGACTGACATACATGACTGACCTACCTGATATACATGACTGACCTACCTGATATACATGACTGACCTATCTGACCTGACTGACATACATGACTGACCTGACTGACATACATGACTGACCTATCTGACATACACAGATTGTTGCTGCTCAGTGCTCATCCTTACCTGTGGTGTGTGAGTACACTCATCCCAGGCCCCGGCATTTACCACCAGACAGCCCTGCAGGCACCAGGCAGCCAGAGCCAAGATAGAAGAGCCGCCCGTCCATTTACACAGAGTGAGCAGCTCAGGGGGATCTCCCAGTGCCCAGCATGGTCACAGTGTCATTCCCACCTCCTCCTGTACCCAGCAGCACCTATGATGAACATCACACATCCCGCGGTCTCGGCATTGGATGAGTGTGACGTCCGTCATAGGAGCCGGGTCCTAGAGGCGGGACTTTTTGTACGTCACTCGGCCACGCTGGTGGGAGATGGTTACCTGTTGCTGCGGCTCAGGGCTAATAATGCATTTAGGGATTTTGAGACCTGGGGCTTTTTGGGGGCACACTTGGGGCTCCAGCCCCCATCAGCCCACCTCTCGACGCCACTGCCTGTGAGTTATATGTGATAAATGATACACTGGAGAAAAACTCAGTGATTACAGGGCTTGCTACCATGTATCCAGCAAATTGCAAAGTAACAATAAAGTGACAGTGTGCAATCAAACAATCAAAAAATTAAACAATTAATTGCTGTGGCAAAAAACAAAAATATAAATATGTTGGAAAATTTGTGATGAAGTCCATGTAACAAATGAATAAATCCGTAATCCTATGTAGATAAATCTCTCAAATGCAGGAATAGTTTTGGCTGCATGTAGCCTGCACTATCCAATAATGTACCGAACGTTCCTTCCAAAATTGTATCCCAATTTTTTCGTCTCTTTGTGTCTTTTGGAAGGAACGTTCTGTACATTATTTTTGTTGTTTATGTCTCTTTTAGCTAGATTTTAACCACTTCCCACCCGGCTACTGCATATGTACGGCTGGGTGGGTGCTCTCTCCTTCTGAGTGGACGTTTAGGAACGTCCCTCAGGAGGAGGGGGATCACACGTGCAGGCCCATGCAGCAGTGCGATCCCGATGCACTTGTGTCACCCGGACATGGAGCATCTCAGACCGGCAGGAGGGCTCTTTGATTGGCCCTCCTGATCACATGACGACCGTGTCCAATCACAGCCATCATGTGATGTAAACAGAGAGCCGGTTGCTAGGCGATAGGCTCTCCTCTCTTCACACATTAGTTGTCGGTGAGGAGAGGAGAGCAGATCGCTGCAGCCGGCTGGTGATCAATGTGTATGAGCTGTTTTTTACAGCTTTTTACACACTGATCACCAGCATAGTAACACACAGTGTAAAACACAATGTCCCAAAACACATGTCCCCCAAACACATGTCCCCACATAGTAAAAACACCTGTCCCCCACATATGTCCCATTAAAATCACGTGTGCCAATGATTATCTGCAAACAAGTTGTCCATGATCACCTGCGCACATCTGTACACGGTCATTTGCATACATCTAGAGAAAAGGAAAAATAACTGCGCTATATGGTATTAAGATATGAAAAAAATATTAGTGAATAAAGCAGCAATTCTAACAATAGAACACCAATTGTTAATACAAATAAAAAAGAAAAAAGAATTGCGCTAAATAAGTGAAGATAATTACATGAATTAAACAGTGACAACATTTAAAAAAAAACACAATTAATCCACAGAGTAAATGTGAATAAAAATGCATGAAACCTCGTGAAAACTGCTTGTAGTCCAAAAAATAAATCTTAAACTGCAGTGAAAGGGGTGGCCCTAAACCACCAATATAAAAATAAAAATAAAAGTCCAAGTGATTAACAAATATTCATCTGTGAAAAACGGGAAGGAATCCACCACCAAAGATAGAAGAGGTCACTCCTTACCGAATGGCCACGATCCCCCACTACAGAGGATCATAGCTCGCAGATACACATTAGCACTGGCAATAGGAACCCACATCAGCATCCACTAGGGGTCGTGTGGAAGAACTGTGTAAATCCCAGGACTGGATGGACAGTAAAGCAAATCTTTTGGCAGATAAGCGGAAGTGCAACGGAAAAGGAGAAGTTTGGGAACTTGCAAAGGATGTTACAAGGAGGCAGAAAAAAACAATTTGCATACATCTGTCTGTGATCACACGAACCAATTATTATACACTTAACGGGATTTTTTTTACCAAAGACATGTAGCAGAATACATTTTGACTTAAATTTATGACAAAATTCGATTTTATTGGATTTCTTTTAAAATAGAATAAAGAAAATATTGTTTTTTTTTCTTATTTCCGCTCTTTTTTTGCTTATATCGCAAAAAATAAAAAACGGAGTCATGAATAAATACCACCAAAAGAAAGCTCTATTTGTGTAAACAAAATGATAAAAATTTAATTTGGGTCAAGTGTAGCATGACCGCGCAATTGTCATTGAAAATGCGAGAGTGCTGAAAGCTGAAAATTGGTCTGGGAAGGGAGGGGGCGAAAGTGCCCAGTATTGATGTGGTTAAAAAAGTGTTTAGAAAAAAAAAAAAAGTCTATACATTGCCTTTAATATGATGTGTTATATCGTCTAAGCTGGACTTAATCTTCCAGGTAAATTCAATAATGTAGTGCAAAGAACAAAGATTAGTATGCACAACCTTATTGTTTTCTGGGCTGTGTTTGCAAAGTGCAGTAAACCTTAGCAACTAATGAAAACTGACCTTGGGGTTGTTTGATTTCAGAATTGCACTTTGAACAACCTTTTTTGCTTCTTGTACTGTATAATTGATGAGACTGTATGCCTGAGTAAATAGCTAAAAAAATAAGATTTATTTTGCAAAATTTTCAATAAACTTTTATTTACAGAAGTGTATCTCCTTTTTTGTGGAATTGCATTCAGACTAATCATTTACTGCACCATTCATCAAGTAACACTACAATCACGTTAATCTTTCTGACTAAGACCACCTCCCAATGCTTTTCTAATTAAACATTAACTTTTCATTTCAAGCTAGAAGTCTTATGTTAAGAAATTGAATTTAGAAAGCATTGCCTATTAACAAAGAAAAATAAGAAATATGGTAGCATATCATCAGGAACAAAACACTCATTAGGTTTTGACATAATGACACATTCTTTTTGTATTTATGTACTAATGCACCCATAGGAAGCATGCAAATTGTATTTGTGTCATCATCTCATGGGGTGATAACTACATCAAGGAAACCTTTGTATATGATGGTACTTATTTTACCAAGTACATTTTTAAACATTTGTATTTTTAGAGTATGAACTGCTTTGTGTTGTCTATAAGAAAAATAACTGAGCTCTAAAGACTTTTTTTAAATACAAAGTGTTTGTTTCATAATTTATTTAAAAAATACAACTGCGAGTAGTAGCAAATGAAGATTAGGTACAGTACAGACCACCCCAACAGCACACTTTTGAATAGAGGTAGAGAGAGAAGATTATCTTAGGTTCATTCATTGTAACCCATATTACGTAATAGATAGCAAAAAGCAATAAATTGGTTCCAAAGTCAACCCCAATCTCCTTGAACTCTTATACCTTTTTTGTCTATTATGCGACCCCCCAGAACTTAGCATGTGACCCAATGTGCCCCTGAGGTAATTTAAGGATGTGCACTAGGCGCTATTGGTTTTGGTGGGCTGTAGTGCCGGCATATTGGGAGTTTTAATAAATTGGATGTTTAGTACTATTTGTACCATTTATTTATTTTTTTTACATATTTTTCATTTTTTGACACCTAAGGGTCATCCTCTACCATTTGATGGTAGCACAATACATTTTTTGAATAACCTGAGGCTGGATTTATTAGATACAAACATATATTGATCTCTAATTATCTGGGTTCCTGCCAATTGTTGAGTGGCAATACATATTTGTTGGTGGTGATTTCTGGGAGAGAAAATGACCGTACTTGGTGACAGCTCTAAAAGTGGCATTGCTGGAAGTTGAAGGTGTCTGTGGACTTTAGTTTCACTTTAAAAAAAAGCCTTTGCTGTCCATATGGCATATTAGAACAAGATTAAAGTATGCCATTGGAACACATGTCCACCCAGACAAACATCCGGGTGGCACATAACCCCGATCACCTGACCCCGCCCAAATAAATAGGCTCACCCAGCAGGCCAAGGACAAAGAAACCCCTGCCAATTGGAGACAACGCATCCAATCCTAGTCTGGATTTACTAAACCCTTGTCAATCTAATGCCACAGATAGCAATGCCACCTAGTGACAGAAGAGAGAGGTGCATCAAACCCAGATTTAGGAAAAGGTCAGTGGATCTCCCTAACAGGCAGGCTGGTTACCGTGCTACATGTCTATAGCTATGATTAAGCACTGTTAAGAGTGAAACGTGTCAGCTCGTTTGTCCCATTTTCTGCTGTGGCTTGTATTTTTAGATTTTTTACAATAAAGACTATATTCCGGAGTGCGGCTGTCCAGAACATCCTTTTTGCTTCATTTGCTATATGCTTGGCCTGCACCGAGTATTCCAGTTTTGAGGAGAGTCTTATATCCATATATCCACCTGGAGCGGCGATCCCTTCCCCTGCTACATGTCTATAGTCAAAAGTATTTTGAAACTGCTAAAAATGTTTTGGTTTTATTTTTATTGTCGGAGGAAAAAGTGGCCCCATTGGAAAATTGCCCTGAAGAAGAATGAATCTACCTAAAAGGGCCACAGATAGCAATAAAAACTTGACAGTAGTTCTAGCCTTTCACCACTCAACCAAAAAATGTTACGTTTGGTTATACTTAAGGCTGTATATTTAGCTTTTTACATCTCACTTCAATATCATTTGTTGCATGACTCAAACCTGGAGGTATTATTTGCAACATCTAAATTATACAAAATATAATTTTACAATAAAAATATGAACCTTTACTGCAAGCTTAACATGATTATAAAGTCTCATTAAAAAAATAAAAAAAAATAACAAACATGTTATACTTACCTCCTATGTGCAGTGGATTTGCACAGAAATGCCTCTTCTGTAATCCTTGTCCCTCCCTCTTGTTGAGTGCCCCCACAGCAAGCAACTTGCAATGGTGCACTCAAGCCGAGCTGCAGCTCTGTGTGTCCATTCTGACATGGAGCTGCTATTCAGCCCTGCCCCCTCTGTCTCCTGATTGGCTAACTGGCTTTGATTGACAGCCGTGGGAGCCAATGGCACCGCTGCTGTGTCTCAGCCAATCAGGAGGAGAGTCCTGGATAGCTGAGGGACTCGAGAACATCGCTGGACAGAGATGGGGTTCAGGTAAGTATTAGGGGGTGCTGGAGGGTAGCCGCTGTACACAGAAGGCTTTTTATCATAATGCATAGAATGCATTAAGATAAAAAAACCTTCTGCCTTTACATCTCCTTTCAAAGTAATTTATAATAATTACATTTTAGATAAGCCTATCTAAGCCTATCAGATAATAGACAGTCATCCTAACAATAGAGATGTTTTAGAGGAAAAAAAAGTATATGATTCATACTGTGGCCTCCCAAATATCCAATAGCTATGACATATGAATAAATTTAACTAAAAAATGACAAAACTAGTTATTGAATGAAATGAATGAAGTATAATGAACCTAATAGAACTTTGATGGGAAAATGTAAATAAGAAATATAATTTCAATTGAATAGGGCTATTTTATAGTTCTAAATAGACACAAAAAATAATAAATATATAATTGCTAACTTTGTAATGGGGTAAATTAAATTAGTCTAAAATTTTCATACAGAAGTAGCCCCTTAGCTGAGAAAAGACTACAAAGTAAATGCAGTCTAAGTGGATGATCTGGAAGTGCCATCAATATTATGTATTAAAGATGGGCAACCTCAAAATATTTTCAGAGACATAGACTGAATAATGAGTTTCTGGATATAGTAGGAAAGGATGTGTCATTAAAGTAAATACATTTGTTGCATATTAGAATTTTTTCATATGTTACAAGTGCATAAACTATTTTTAATACAATTTTTGATTATTTGTGCAGAGAACACCCATGGCACTAATTTTGTATCGTAAGGAAAATCCCACCACTGATTGCTCACTTTCTGAAGAGAAATTACAGCACATTTTTATCACTTTTGGGTTTGTCAGATGCCTGCCCTCACTGAGCTCTGTCTGTTGTTCCTTCTTTTTAGGCTACAGTCAAAGTAATTTCTGCAGTTTAAAGACAGGACAACATCTTAAGCTTTCAAGTGTCAGAAACTGATAGTGGCCTCTTAAGAGAAGCTGATAACAGCAACATTGATTATAGCTCTAATTAATTTAGTTGCAGTATTCTGGTAATAATACTATTATTATTATTAGTATAATATATATAAGAGCAACTATTGGAGGACCTAGATTCTGCAGTAGCAGCTTTTCAATAGGAGTTCAAGTGATCACAGGTACCTTACAAAGCTGAGTAAAGAGTTCTTAATGCAATGTCCTTTCAGCAAGAGCTTCTCCAAAGCTCTCCTGGATATTCTTACACACAGAAAAACTTTTATGAAGATGCTTCTTCTGAGTAGCTTGGGCCTCTGCCACAGGCTAGTTTAGAATCTTTAGACATCTGTTATAGGCCAGTTTAGATATGTGGGCCTCTGTCATGGGTTAGTTTGATTTCTTAGTTCTAGCTTTAGCCCCCCCTTCCCCCCCAAAAAAGAAATTTCTTCACTTTGGTTTCCTCTGCAGGCAAAGGGCCTGGGAGGGAAGAGACACTTCTTTACCTTGACATTCCCTAGGCATATTTCTGAAAAAGTTTGGTATAAGATTTTTGTACTCTTTAGAGAATTTATTGCCCCTTAATGAGGAATAGCCATGTCATAATTATGAACCTGTATTAGACTTCATGGCATTCAGTGCAAACCATGATGTCAGTTTATAAAAGGAAGAGAGCTATTCAATAGCAAAAATGTTTAATACAAGCCGAGACAATATTTAAGTTGTAAAATAAGGGTCCCTTCTTATCCTAATGAAGTCTGTGTTAATTGGTGGGTGAAAAGTGTTGAGGTAGTGATGTCATCACATGCAATGCTGGCGTTTCTGCTGTAATATGACCTAATACTCAGGGCACTGTCTAAATGGAATGGATGAGAGCCTGTAGAGAAGAGCAGTCTGAAGTACCTCTGGACACTGACCAAACTTAGGTGGACTTTAACATTTTAGAAGCATGAACTCCTCCAAAACATTTACTTATCTCATTTATATACAATAAAGAATATTGAATATTCTAATTAAGTTACACTGCGTAACACTTGGTCCGAGGGGTTTCTTTAGCCTCCGCCTTTAACAATATTGAATATTTTGTTACAAAATCAGCACCTCTAATTCTTGGTTAGTCAGCAAACTTT
This sequence comes from Lithobates clamitans, assembly GCA_037952925.1. NCBI lineage: Eukaryota > Metazoa > Chordata > Amphibia > Anura > Ranidae > Lithobates > Lithobates clamitans. Next base: position 9,536,623 of record JBBGZY010000323.1, on the reverse strand, counting down.
AGTAACCTATTCCCTTTTGTCATTAAAGTGTATACAAATATATTTTTTTTTTATCAAAATTTTTATTTTATTTTAATTTAATACATACACTTCACAAAGCAGTTATACATAATATATAATAATACAATTTCTATAAAATTATACAAATTCTCCATTATATTCTCAATATCATATCTTATCCCTTACCCGCCCCAAGCCTTCCCCCCTCCCACCCTCACATCTACCTGCCAATCGTCACTTTAGGGTTGCTTTATTTTATTTTAATTGCCACTCCCTCATTTGCTGCTGGCTTTCCCCCCAAACTCCCTCCTTCCAAGAGAAAGACTGGCCTACAACCATAGAAACGACAAGGGGAAATTTGACAAAATATGGCAACCCTGGTTGAGGGAGGCAGAAGTGGCCCCCCATCAACTGGTAGTGGAAAAGCTCCGGATGTAGAGCAGAGGGAATTGCGTAGAAAGGAAAGAACAGGCAAAAAAATAGTCGGAAAAGGAAGAAGCAAAAGGAGGGGAAAGGAAAGGGGAGAAGAAGGAGTAAGATAGCGAGTGGACCCAAGGGGTGATAACTACACAACAAAGTATACAAATATTTAATCTGTCTCCTCAGCTCACATCACTGGAATAAATAAAAAAAAAAATAGCTAGGGACATTCCAGCCTAATCGTGATCCACTTACTTGTAAAAACAGCAACATTCAGTGGTGCAATGGCATAGGAAAATTATAACCCTTTCTCTAAATGGACACATTTGATTCTGAGATTTTATAATACCTGTCATACATGCATCTTAGAGATGTATCCTGATGTTTGTAAAGCCTGTATAATAATACCCTCAATTAATTGTGATAATTGTATGTATTTGATTTATTATTTTCACCTGCTGGAAGTGTTAACAGAACATTTCATAAACTATGATATTTGACTTGAAACACTTGAATGTTTTTGTAATAAGCCTCTTTTATTATCCCTATACTGTATAACTTTGTTTTGTAAAACTATAAAATGCTACTGAATTTTTTGAGCACTCAAATGTAAAAAGTATAAACTGTTCTTTACTAATCAGCCCTTTTGTAGAATTATAATACATATGACAAAGTATCTAGTAACATTAATTTAATACATTTGGTTGACTTATTTTATAAAAAAAATAGAAGATTAAATATTTTCTTTTGCTACCAGTAATGCTATAATGCATATCCCAATTACAGTGCATAGCGTGCTGTGGGCCTAATTAAGCAGAGGGATTTCCTGTGTTGTTGTGATTACCCAATAAACGCTGTAATTGTCTGAAATAAAATATGACACTCATGAAATTTAAACATCTGAGACTGAACATATATCAACTATATCTACTCTGCAATATACAGTACATTCAGTAATTGGGTCTATCTGAATTTAATCAGCCAGATACATTTCCAAATGACAGCTATTACACCTTTGATAGAAGATGTTTATAATAATTCACAAAACTGAATCCTATACTTCTATGTACGGTATATCACAACTGCTTACTATCCAGTTGTAGTTTACTTACACTTTTCTCCATCCCCCAGCACATTCACAACAGGCCATTCCTACCCATAACCCTACTTTCCTGGTTGTCCTCCCGTCAGCACACTATGGGTTAACTGTTCCTCCTTACCCTCAGGACCACCTTCTTCCAGCGTTATAAATCCTTGTCCTCCCCTCCCCCTCGTGTTCTTTTTTCATTGGTCACCAGGCCATCGGACTGAACTCCAGCTACACCCCCCTACCGAACCTTCCCCCCCCATGTTGAGCCTCTCCTGGGGTTGAGGGTCCAGAATAAATAGAGGTAAAGCCTCTTATGACACTGGATGCCCTGTGCCTGGCTGTGGGCATTTGTTGTCTAAAAGACACACTCATCTGTGGTGAGCTGAACAGGAATTTACCTGCATCTTCTCCCCTGGAGCTGAGGTCACCGCCAAATTACCTCATGGGGGGGCGGGGCTTAGCGGGAGTGGCCATACGCTGCCGGGGTAACCAGCACACCATAAAGCCGGACACTGCAGCAGCGGCAGGTGCTGTGTATTTCAGGGATTCTGGTAAGTGATTTCAAGGTCCTCCTCCCCAAATGTGCTTCTTAAACTCTCTTCTTGCTCTTCCTTACCAGCCAGGTTTGGCTGAATTGCTTACTGTTGCTACTATTGGCCCCTCTGTCATCCTGCATTTCTCAGCTTGCTTGCTGCAGGTAAGATGGCTGACGTTTTAAAGGGGTAGGACATAATTTTAAAAAAATGTAAAATAAATGAAAGGGAATAGGATAGTTACTAGTATGCATTCATTACTTAAATTATTGTTTTCTCGTTCATCTGTAGCCATGAGCTTGCCACAGCAGGCACAAAGTTCTGCGGAAAGATAGTAGGGGTCTACGAGGGACAAAAATGGTAAAAGAGTGTCGCACACGCAAGTAACGTGTTTCTTAATCTTTTTTAGGAGCAAGAGCCCTAAAAGAAGACATTCCCAGAATGAAAAGTCCCACCACCATTCTAGGTCCCACTCTAAACGGAGGGATCGATCTCCTAGTGGTCCAAGCCACAGTAAATCTTCAGCAGTAGAACCACGGCAGTCTGGGAGACTGGCAGATGGCTTATGCTGGGCTTACGCGACACCAGCTGCTGTAGGGAAACTTCTATGTTTCCCGGATGCATTAAAGATGTGGCCATGGATAAGGAAGCAGAACCCCGGAGGGTTAAGGATTATATACATGAGGCATGGACCAAAAGTATGCAGCTAGCCTCCTGCTCTAAAGAGGAACCTAAACCAGGCACCTCCACAGATCAATGCCAAATTTCTTCACTGTGGTTTCCTCTGCAGGCAAAGGGCCTGGGAGGGAAGAGACACTTCTTTACCTTGACATTCCCTAGGCATATTTCTGAAAATGGTCTGTATAAGATTTTTGTACTCTTTAGAGAATTTATTGCCCCTTAATGAGGAATAGACATGTTATAATTCCGAACCTGTATTAGACTTCACGGCATTCAGTGCAAACCATGATGTCAGTTTATAAAATGAAGAGAGCTATTCAATAGCAAAAATGTTTAATACAAGCCAAGACTATTTAACATCTAAAGTAAGGGTCCCATCTTATCCTAATGAAGTCCATGTTGATTGTTGGGTGAAAAGTGTTGAGGTAGTGATGTCATCACATGCAATGCTGACGTTTCTGCTATAATATGACCTAATACTCTGGGCACTGTCTAAATGGAATGAATAAGAGCCGGGAGAGAAGAGCAGTCTGAAGTACCTCTGGACACTGACCAAACTTAGGTGGACTTTAATATTTTAGAAGCATGAACTCCAACACATTTACTTATTTAATTTATGGCTCCAACATTGGACCGCAGATGTGGCATCTAAACAGACGTTATGTAATCTTCCATAGAATGGTAAGATGATGTTTGGAAAGACCCTGGAGGAGGCAATCAAACAGGTCACAGGTTACCTCAGACCTCTAAGAAAAGACAGCAACCAGGTCTGTTTGATTCCAGAAGGGGCTGCGAGGCCAAGTCATATAGGACAGCAATGGAGGGGTACACAGAGCTCTTTTTTGTGCAAGGTGAAGTCGACAGCAGGACAGGCAGTGAAAAAGACTGAGAAGTCTTTTTGATGGTCAATCCGTCCAAACCCTCCAGGTTGGAGCAAGGTTGGCAAGATACTGGAGGGAATGGGCAACAAATGTGAAAGACCGCTGGATCCGACAGACAGTCAAACATGGATACAAGATAAGATTTCAAAGGAAACCTCCAAACATCTTTGTCCAAACACATTTTCCACAGGATCTGAAGAAACGCAAGTGCTTGCAGGAATACTTTGCAGAATTATCTCAGAAACAGGCAATTATGTCAGTGCCACAGGAGTGCCAGGGGAAAGGAGTATATTCTCCGATATTCCTAGTACCCAAAGCATCCGGAGAGCTCAGACCAGTGTTGGACTTGAGATTCCTAAATCTTTTCATCATGCCCAAAAGATTCAGGATGGAATCAATATATAGAATAGCATCAGTAGTTCAACAAGGTTAATCTCAATAGATTTGGCAGATGCCTACTTACATGTCCCAATCTACAAACATCATCAAAGGTACCTCAGATTCACAATAGAGGAAAGACATTATCAGTTCAGATGTCTGCCCTTCATCATCAACACAGCTCCCAGGGTTTTCTCCTAAATCCTTTTGGAAACTATGGCATTTATCCGATTGCAGGGAATAAAAATTTTCCATTACTTAGACGACATTCTTGTCATGGCACGTTCAAGCAAACAGCTGGCATTACAGTGCGATAGGGTGATAGCAATCCTGTCCAACTTTGGATGACTAATAAACAGTCAAAAAAGCAATCTCATTCCTGCCCAATGGATGGAGTATTTAGGCATGATGTTCGACACGCAGTCAGGGCAAATTCTTCTACCAGATTGCAAGGTAGCTGAACTGAAAGCATGTGTCTATAGGGTAATGGAATCACCGACGTTGTCGGCAAGAGATTGCATGACAATGTTGGGGATGTTCACCTCAGCTATCCCGGTGTTACCTTGAGCAAGATTCCATATGAGAGCCTTCCAGGTGTCCTTCCTGGGACAATGGGATGGCCGGTCATTGGACCAGAAGATCTGGTTACCGGGACGAATCCGACAGAGTCTGAACTTGTGGACCTTGTCAGAAACCCTGTCGCGGGGCATGCCTCTCAGCCCGGGAGACTGGATTGTAATTACCTCTGATGCCAGCCTCCAAGGCTGGGGGCCTCACTGCCTCTGTGAGCAGGTTCAAGGCAGGTGGAGTATCATGAAAACCAGACACTCCAATTTACTGGAGCTTCAAGCAGCATACATGGCCCTTGTGGCATTCAAGCGGATGATTCAGGGAGCTTGAGTCAAACTTCGATTGGAGAACCAGATAGCATATATCACCCGGCAGGGGGGAACCAGAAGTCTGGCATTACTCCAAGTGATGACCAAGATTCTCCACTGGGCCGAGACTCATGTGGAAGATTTAACAGCAGTGTACATTCCAGGCAGTCAAAACCAGATAGCGGACCACTTGAGCCGGAGATTTCCCAGCCAGGGAGAATGGGCAATCGGCAGTCGCTATATTCAACCAATTTTTGCCAAATGGGGACACCCAATGTAGACCTTATGGCCACACCAGAGAATGTGCAGATACCATAATTTGCTGAGAGGTTCATGTAAAATGGGGCAATAGCTCAAGATACCTTCTCGATCTTGTGGCAGTTCCCCCTAGTGTACCTGTTTCCGCTAATCCCATTAATCATGAGTACCTTACTGAAGATTGTGAAGGAGGAGGTGAATGCCCTCTTAATTGTACCCTTCTGGCCCAGGAGGCCATAGTTTCCTCTGCTCCTGCAGATGGCATCAGCCCCACCAGCACACCTGCCCCTCAGGAGGGATCTGTTATAGCAGGAACAATGGATGCATCCCCAACCCAGAGAGATTACAGCTGACGGCCTGGCTGTTGAATCAGCCTGATTGCATGCACAGGGCCTCTCAGAGGAACTAATTGCTATGTTACTAGGGGCAAGAAAGCCTACAACAAATACCACATATTCCAGGATCTGGAGGAGATTTGTGGACTTTTCATTACAACATAATTTCTCCCAGTTAACTCCGGATATTGCAAATATTTTGGAATTTCTAACAAAAAGCATTAACTATAGGCTTGGCATACAACTCGATTAAAGTTCCAGTATCAGCCCTGTCCTGCTTCACCAGACACAGAGGAGCTAATGTGCCTTTTATAAAGCAATTCCTCAGAGCCATAATAAGAGTTCGGCCACCAAAGAAAAACCTCTTCCTAACTTGGGACTTGGGCACGGTTCTAAAAGCACTACTGCAGCCCCCATTCAGTCCAGCAGACTCATGCACACTGGGGTCTCTAACAATTAGGGATGAGCCGAACACCCCCCTGTTCGGTTTGCACCAGAACATTATTAAAATCACTGCTCCCAAAAAAACGGCCGTTTTTGAAAACTTTTTTTGCATTGATACATGTCCCCTGGGGCAGGACCCAGGTCCCCAAACACTTTTTATGACAATACCATGCATATAAGCCTTTAAAATTAGCACTTTTGATTTCTCCCATAGACTTTTAAAGGGTGTTCCGCGGCATTCGAATTTGCCGCGAACACCCCAAATTGTTTACTGTTCAGCGAACTTGCGAACAGCCCATGTTTGAGTCGAACTTGAGTTCGACTCAAACTCGAAGCTCATTGCTGCTAACAATCAAGCTAGTCTTCTTGACGGCCATTACAATGGCCAGAAGGGTATCGGAATTAGCAGCCTTATCCTGTGAAGAACCATTCTGCATTATTTATCTGGACAGAGTGATTCTGAGACCCTCTTCAGTCCTAGCCTCTAAGGTAGTGTAAAGGTTTCATGTAAACTGGGAGGCAGTGTTACCTTGCTTTACACAACCTCCAGAGCAGACGAACCAGTTGGATTTGAGACCTCTGGATATCCTCGGCTTGATATCAGCATACAGTATCTTCAAAAAGCACAACAGATACGCAAATCAACTAGTTTGTTCATCTTCCCATCCGGACCCAAGAAGGGGGAGGCAGCACCATCAAGGGCCTTATCCACCTGGATCACAAGAACTATCTTCTTGGCATACAAGCAACAGGGCCTTGCTCCTTCACAAACTATACGGGCTCATTCTACAAGAGGGATGGCAGCTTCTTGGGCATCCGTGGCTAAGATCTCGAAGTAAGACATATGCAGGACTGCTAGCTGGAGTTCCTGTGAGACTTTGGCTCGGCACTACAAACTAGATGTTGTCGCCACTAGCTCTTCGATGTTTGGAGTGGCAGTAGTCCTTTGTCCAATTAATTAATTAAAAGTGTGATGTAGCATGAAATTACAAGTGTTGTTGTTTCTTTCCCTCCCTATATTGGCTTAGGTATATTCCATAGTGTGCTGACAGGAGGACGACCAGGAAAACGGAAAATTGTTATCAATACTCACCGTAATTTTCCTTTCCTGGTCTGTCCTGAAGTCAGCACAACTTTGCTTCCCTCCCTAAGTGGCCTGTCGCCGCTACAAAAGAACATGGGGGGGAGGGGAGGACAGGGATTTAGAACGCTGGAAGAAGGTGGTCCTGAGGGTTAATAGTGTGCTGACGTGAGGACGGACTAGGAAAGGAAAATTACGGTGAGTATTGATAACCATTTTCCGTTTTTTCATGATATTCACTATGGGGGCCTATGCAGCCTCTGCCTGAAACCTTAAGAAATCTTTACAGGGTACATGACCACAAAATCCATTTATACCAATGAAATACTTGTCCTCAGCTTGACCGACAGACTGACTGACTGACCTTTTCTAATGAGGCTGTGCAGCACCAAGCAGAAAAAATTGTGTACTAGGAAAAGTATAACCTAGTATGAATGTTCTGAGGAGTGGAGAAGGAAAAAGGATAAGCAAATTAAAAGCGCATTTATTTCTTCAATAGGAACCTGTGCCCTGTTCAGGAAGGCTGCATTCACACTTCAGTGTTGTAAATTGCGAGCAGAATTGCCTCGAATCTGCACGTAGTTTGAAAGCGCTGATGTGTGAATGGTAAATCGCGGGACTCGCATTTGAGATGCCACTAATTTGAATGACACCTCAAATGGCGTTGCGGGTCTGCTCGCAATTGTCACGTGATACATTACGCTGTAACCGCAGCAACAGGTATCGCGGGAAGCATGTCTCCCAAAAGTAGCTCCTGAATAGGGATGAGCTTCGAGTTCGAGTCGAACTCATGTTCTACTCGAACATTGGCTGTTCGCAAGTTCGCCGAACAGCGAACAATTTGGGGTGTTCGTGGCAAATTCGAATGCCGCGGAACACCCTTTAAAAGTCTATGGGAGAAATCAAAAGTGCTAATTTTAAAGTCTTATATGCAAGTTATTGTCATAAAAAGTGTTTGGGGACCCGGGTCCTGCCCCAGGGGACATGGATCAATGCAAAAAAAAGTTTTAAAAACGGACGTTTTTTCAGGAGCAGTGATTTTATTAATGCTTAAAGTCAAACAATAAAAGTGTAATATCCCTTTAAATTTCGTACCTGGGGGGTGTCTATAGTATGCCTGTAAAGGGGCGCATGTTTCCTGTGTTTAGAACAGTCTGACAGCAAAATGACATTTGGAAGGAAAAAACTCATTTAAAACTACCCGCGGCTATTGCATTGCCGACAATACACATAGAAGTTCATTGATAAAAACGGCATGGGAATTCCCCACAGGGGAACCCCGAACCAAAATAAAAAAAAAAAAAATGTTTTGGGGTCCCCCTAAATTCCATACAAGGCCCTTCAGGTCTGGTATGGATATTAAGGGGAACCCCAGCCAAAATTAAAAAAAAAAATTGACGTGGGGTTCCCCCTAAATTCCATACCAGACCCTTCAGGTCTGGTATGGATTTTAAGGGGAACCCCGCGCCAAAAAAAAAAAAAAAACGGCGTGGGGTCCCCCTAAAAATCCATACCAGACCCTTATCCGAGCACGCAACCTGGCAGGCCGCAGGAAAAGAGGGGGGGACGAGAGTGCGGCCCCCCCCCCTCCTGAACCGTACCAGGCCACATGCCCTCAACATTGGGAGGGTGCTTTGGGGTAGCCCCCCAAAACACCTTGTCCCCATGTTGATGAGGACAAGGGCCTCATCCTCACAACCGTGGCCGGTGGTTGTGGGGGTCTGCGGGCGGGGGGCTTATCGGAATCTGGAAGCCCCCTTTAACAAGGGGACCCCCAGATCCCGGCCCCCCCCTGTGTGAAATGGTAAGGGGGTACTTACCCCTACCATTTCACTAAAAAACTGTCAAAAATGTTAAAAATGACAAGAGACAGTTTTTGACAATTCCTTTATTTAAATGCTTCTTCTTTCTTCCTTCATCTTCTTCTTCTTCTGGTTCTTCTGGCTCTTCTGGTTCTTCCTCCGGCGTTCTCGTCCAGCATCTTCTCCGCGGCGTCTTCTATCTTCTTCTCCTCGGGCCGCTCCGCACCCATGGCATGAGGGGAGGCTCCCGCTCTTCTCTTCATCTTCTTCTCTTCATCTTCTTCTCTTCTTCATCTTCTTCTTCATCTTCTTCTTCATCTTCTTCTTCTTCTTCATCTTCTTCTTCATCTTCTTCTTCATCTTCATCATCTTCTTCTTCATCTTCTTCTTCATCTTCTTCTTCATCATCTTCTTCTTCATCTTCATCTTCTTCTTCATCTTCATCTTCATCTTCATCTTCATCTTCATCTTCATCTTCATCTTCTTCTTCATCTTCTTCTTCATCTTCTTCTTCATCTTCTTCTTCATCTTCTTCATTTCTTCTCCGGGCCGCTCCGCAGCCATGCTGGCATGGAGGGAGGCTCCCGCTGTGTGACGGCGTCTCTTCGTCTGACAGTTCTTAAATAACGGGGGGCGGGGCCACCCGGTGACCCCGCCCCCTCTGACGCACGGTGACATGACGGGACTTCCCTGTGGCATTCCCCGTGACGTCACAGGGAAGTCCCGTCAAGTCACCGTGCGTCAGAGGGGGGCGGGGTCACCGGATGGCCCCACCCCCCGTTATTTAAGAACCGTCAGACGAAGAGACGCCGTCACACAGCGGGAGCCTCCCTCCATGCCACAGCATGGCTGCGGAGCGGCCCGGAGAAGACATGAAGAAGAGAAGAAGAAGAAGAAGATGAAGAAGAAGATGAAGAAGAAGATGAAGAAGAGAAGAAGATGAAGAGAAGAGCGGGAGCCTCCCCTCATGCCATGGGTGCGGAGCGGCCCGAGGAGAAGAAGATAGAAGACGCCGCGGAGAAGATGCTGGACGAGAACGCCGGAGGAAGAACCAGAAGAGCCAGAAGAACCAGAAGAAGAAGAAGATGAAGGAAGAAAGAAGAAGCATTTAAATAAAGGAATTGTCAAAAACTGTCTCTTGTCATTTTTAACATTTTTGACAGTTTTTTAGTGAAATGGTAGGGGTAAGTACCCCCTTACCATTTCACACAGGGGGGGGGCCGGGATCTGGGGGTCCCCTTGTTAAAGGGGGCTTCCAGATTCCGATAAGCCCCCCGCCCGCAGACCCCCACAACCACCGGCCACGGTTGTGAGGATGAGGCCCTTGTCCTCATCAACATGGGGACAAGGTGTTTTGGGGGGCTACCCCAAAGCACCCTCCCAATGTTGAGGGCATGTGGCCTGGTACGGTTCAGGAGGGGGGGGGGCCGCACTCTCGTCCCCCCCTCTTTTCCTGCGGCCTGCCAGGTTGCGTGCTCGGATAAGGGTCTGGTATGGATTTTTAGGGGGACCCCACGCCGTTTTTTTTTTTTTTGGCGCGGGGTTCCCCTTAAAATCCATACCAGACCTGAAGGGTCTGGTATGGAATTTAGGGGGAACCCCACGTCAATTTTTTTTTTTAATTTTGGCTGGGGTTCCCCTTAATATCCATACCAGACCTGAAGGGCCTTGTATGGAATTTAGGGGGACTCCCACATCATTTTTTTTTTTAAATTTTGGTTCGGGGTTGCCCTGTGGGGAATTCCCATGCCGTTTTTATCAATGAACTTCTATGTGTATTGTCGGCAATGCAATAGCCGCGGTAGTTTTAAATGTGTTTTTTCCTTCAAAATGTCATTTTGCTGTCAGACTGTTCTAAACACGGGAAACATGCGCCCCTTTACAGGCATACTATAGACACCCCCCAGGTATGAAATTTAAAGGGATATTACACTTTTATTGTTTGACTTTAAGCATTATTAAAATCACTGCTCCTGAAAAAACGGCCGTTTTTAAAACTTTTTTTTGCATTGATTCATGTCCCCTGGGGCAGGACCCAGGTCCCCAAACACTTTTATTGACAATAACTTGCATATTAGCCTTTAAAATTAGCACTTTTGATTATTCATGTTCGTGTCCCATAGACTTTAACGGTGTTCGCGTGTTCGAACGAATTTTTTTCCTGTTCGCATGTTCTGGTGCGAACCGAACAGGGGGGTGTTCGGCTCATCCCTACTCCTGAACTTTTTTGGGCGACATGCTTCTCACGATGCGTGTTGCCGCGATTGCAGCACAATGTATCATGCGACAATCGCAGCAGACGCGCACCCCAATTTGAGGTGCCATTGAAATGAATGGCATCTCAAATGCGAGTTCCGCGATTTGCCATTCACACGTCAGCCCTTTCAAATTGCGGCCAGATTCGTGGCAAATCTGCCCATGATTCAAAATGCTCAAGTGTGCATGCAAATGACAGTCAACTCAACAGGATTGCTTTATCTTGACTCCCTTGCTGGAATTTTAAAAAGAAATACCTGTTACTTCTAGTGACACTGATCTTTGGTGATTGTTTGCTCAGGCATGAGGTCTTGTTATATGGGAGTGAAGAGAAAGTCCTCATCACTATGCAAGCTCCAAATCATGACTTAAGGCTACACAAAGATTCCTCTCTTTGCTACCAACTTTTAAACAAAGTCACAAGAATGCAATAGGAATGCAATAGGAAGGTGGGTATGTGCATATGAGGTGGTGTGAAATATAAGGAGGTGTGAACCTGTTACTTTGCTCTTCCTATTATAAGAGGTATGATATATTTTATGGTACAGCTGGTAGAGGTTTGGTATCAGGGCTGTCTTAATGAGTGGGTACACCAGGGCACTGCCCAGGGGCCCCAGCTGCATGGGGGGGGCCCTGCACTTTGGGGGCCCCATGATGGCACTGAGAGTGATAAATACGCGGGGGGGCAGGCTGGCAGCGGTGCGCCGTGCTGCGCAGAACGATACCTATTATTTTACAGCCAGCAGGGAGGGGCATGGCCGGTGCACCAGTGATGCTCTGACCCCGCCCTGTGCAGCTTGAATGCTCGGGACTTGAAGGCTGCGGGGTAGGAACTGGAGTGGGAGCTGCTGAGTCGGCAGCACTGAGAACCCACCTGTGGAAGTAGCATTGTGGATGGTGTCGTGATGAGCCCAGCTGTTCAGCACTGTTTGAACCGAAGGGCTTTGAATGCCCGGACGGATGCTCCCTCCTCTGCCCCTCCTTCTGCCTGCTTGATTGGTATAGATGAGTCCAGTGCTGGAGGTGGGCACATACCAAAAGTTCACATGCACTGTATCTCCACTGGAAAAGGGGGTGCTACATGGATGGAATAATGGTGCAGAGGGATATCAAGGGTGTATGGAAAACAATGCTGAGGGGTAACCTGGGGTGTATAGGGGGTAGCAATGCTAGGGGTATCTTGGGTGGCTATAGTTAGAGTTATAGGCTAGAGGTATCAGGGATGTAGAGAGGGCACAGTGTAGGGGGTATCTGGGATGTAGTGGGGTCACAATACAAGGGGTATCTTATGGTCAATGGTAACAGTGCTGGGGGAAATATCTGGGGTGTAGAGGGTTCAGAGTGCTGGGGAGATATCTAGAGTGTAGAGGGTTCAGAGTGCTGGGGGGAAATTTAGGGCGTAGAGAGGTCAGAATGCTTGGGGGGATGTCTGGAATGTATAGGGATCAGAGTGCTGGGGGGATATCTGGGGTGTAGAGGGGTCAGAGTTCTGGGGGGATATCTGGGGTGTAGAGGGGTCAGAGTGCTGGGGGGATAACTGGGATGTAGAGGGGTCAGAGTGCTGGGGAGATCTGGGGTGTAGAGGGGTCAGAGTGCTGGGGGGATATCTGGGGTATAGAGAAGTCTGAGTGCTGGGGGATATCTGGGATGTAGAGGGGTCAGACTGCTGGGGGCTATCTGGGGTGTAGAGGGGTCAGAGTGCTGGGGGGGATATCGAGGGTGTAGAGGGGTCAGAGTGCTGGGGGAATATCTGGGGTGTAGAGGGGTCAGAGTGCTGGGGGGGATATCTGGGGTGTAGAGGGGTCAGAGTGCCGGGGGGTATCTGGGGTGTGGAGGGGTCAGAGTGCCAGGAGGTATCTGGGGTGTGGAGGGATCAGAGTGCTGGGGGAATATCTGGGATGTAGAGGGGTCAGAGTGCTGGGGTGATATCTGGGATGTAGAGGGGTCAAAGTGCCAGGGGGTATCTGAGGTGTAGAGGGGTCAGAGTGCCGGGGGGGTATCTGGGGTGTAGAGGGATCAGAGTGCTGGGGGGATATGTGGTGTGTAGGGGGGGTCAGAGTGCTAGAGGGATATCTGGGATGTAGAGCGGTCAGAGTGCTGGGGAGATATCTGGGGTGTAGAGGGGTCAGAGTGCTGGGGGAATATCTGGGATGTAGAGGGGTCAGAGTGCCGGGGGGTATCTGAGGTGTAGAGGGGTCAGAGTGCCGGGGGGTATCTGGGGTGTAGAGGGATCAGAGTGCTGGGGGGATATCTGGTGTGTAGAGGGGTCAGAGTGCTAGGGGGATATCTGGGATGTAGAGGGGTCAGAGTGCTGGGGAGATATCTGGGGTGTAGAGGGGTCAGAGTGCTGGGGGAATATCTGGGATGTAGAGGGGTCAGAGTGCTGGGGTGATATCTGGGGTGTAGAGGGGTCAGAGTGCTGGGGGGGGATATCTGGGGTGTAGAGGGGTCAGAGTGCTGGGGGGATATCTGGGATGTAGAGGGGTCAGAGTGCTGGGGAGATATCTGGGGTGTAGAGGGGTCAGAGTGCTGGGGGGATATCTGGGGTATAGAGAAGTCTGAGTGCTGGGGGATATCTGGGGTGTAGAGGGGTCAGAGTGCTGGGGGGGATATCGGGGGTGTAGAGGGGTCAGAGTGCTGGGGGAATATCTGGGGTGTAGAGGGGTCAGAGTGCTGGGGGGGATATCTGGGGTATAGAGGGGTCAGAGTACTGGGGGGATATCTGGGGTGTAGAAGGGTCAGAGTGCTGAGGGGATATCTGGGGTGTAGAGGGGTCAGAATGCTGGGGGAATATCTGGGGTGTAGAGGGGTCAGAGTGCCGGGGGGGTATCTGGGGTGTGGAGGGGTCAGAGTGCCAGGGGGTATCTGGGGTGTGGAGGGATCAGAGTGCTGGGGGAATATCTGGGATGTAGAGGGGTCAGAGTGCTGGGGAGATCTGGGGTGTAGAGGGGTCAGAGTGCTGGGGGGATACCTGGGGTATAGAGAAGTCTGAGTGCTGGGGGATATCTGGGATGTAGAGGGGTCAGACTGCTGGGGGCTATCTGGGGTGTAGAGGGGTCAGAGTGCTGGGGGGGATATCGAGGGTGTAGAGGGGTCAGAGTGCTGGGGGAATATCTGGGGTGTAGAGGGGTCAGAGTGCTGGGGGGGATATCTGGGGTGTAGAGGGGTCAGAATGCTGGGGGGGATATCTGGGGTGTAGAGGGGTCAGAGTGCCGGGGGGGTATCTGGGGTGTGGAGGGGTCAGAGTGCCAGGGGGGTATCTGGGGTGTGGAGGGGTCAGAGTGCCAGGGGGTATCTGGGGTGTGGAGGGATCAGAGTGCTGGGGGAATATCTGGGATGTAGAGGGGTCAGAGTGCTGGGGTGATATCTGGGATGTAGAGGGGTCAAAGTGCCAGGGGGTATCTGAGGTGTAGAGGGGTCAGAGTGCCGGGGGGGTATCTGGGGTGTAGAGGGATCAGAGTGCTGGGGGGATATGTGGTGTGTAGGGGGGGTCAGAGTGCTAGAGGGATATCTGGGATGTAGAGCGGTCAGAGTGCTGGGGAGATATCTGGGGTGTAGAGGGGTCAGAGTGCTGGGGGAATATCTGGGATGTAGAGGGGTCAGAGTGCCGGGGGGTATCTGAGGTGTAGAGGGGTCAGAGTGCCGGGGGGGTATCTGGGGTGTAGAGGGATCAGAGTGCTGGGGGGATATCTGGTGTGTAGAGGGGTCAGAGTGCTGGGGGGATATCTGGGATGTAGAGGGGTCAGAGTGCTGGGGAGATATCTGGGGTGTAGAGGGGTCAGAGTGCTGGGGGAATATCTGGGATGTAGAGGGGTCAGAGTGCTGGGGTGATATCTGGGGTGTAGAGGGGTCAGAGTGCTGGGGGGGGATATCTGGGGTATAGAGGGGTCAGAGTGCTGGGGGGATATCTGGGATGTAGAGGGGTCAGAGTGCTGGGGAGATATCTGGGGTGTAGAGGGGTCAGAGTGCTGGGGGGATATCTGGGGTATAGAGAAGTCTGAGTGCTGGGGGATATCTGGGGTGTAGAGGGGTCAGAGTGCTGGGGGGATATCTGGGGTATAGAGAAGTCTGAGTGCTGGGGGATATCTGGGGTGTAGAGGGGTCAGAGTGCTGGGGGGGATATCGGGGGTGTAGAGGGGTCAGAGTGCTGGGGGAATATCTGGGGTGTAGAGGGGTCAGAGTGCTGGGGGGGATATCTGGGGTGTAGAGGGGTCAGAGTACTGGGGGGATATCTGGGGTGTAGAAGGGTCAGAGTGCTGAGGGGATATCTGGGGTGTAGAGGGGTCAGAATGCTGGGGGAATATCTGGGGTGTAGAGGGGTCAGAGTGCCGGGGGGGTATCTGGGGTGTGGAGGGGTCAGAGTGCCAGGGGGGTATCTGGGGTGTGGAGGGGTCAGAGTGCCAGGGGGTATCTGGGGTGTGGAGGGATCAGAGTGCTGGGGGAATATCTGGGATGTAGAGGGGTCAGAGTGCTGGGGTGATATCTGGGGTGTAGAGGGGTCAGAGTGCTGGGGGGGATATCTGGGGTGTAGAGGGGTCAGAGTGCTGGGGGGATATCTGGGGTGTAGAAGGGTCAGAGTGCTGAGGGGATAGCTGGAGTGTAGAGGGGTCAGAATGCTGGGGGAATATCTGGGATGTAGAGGGGTCAGAGAGCCGGGGGGTATCTGAGGTGTAGAGGGGTACCTGGGGTGTAGAGGGATCAGAGTGCTGGGGGGATATCTGGTGTGTAGAGGGGTCAGAGTGCTAGGGGGATATCTGAGATGTAGAGGGGTCAGAGTGCTGGGGAGATATCTGGGGTGTAGAGGGGTCAGAGTGCTGAGGGAATATCTGGGATGTAGAGGGGTCAGAGTGCTGGGGTGATATCTGGGGTGTAGAGGGGTCAGAGTGCTGGGGTGATATCTGGGGTGTAGAGGGGTCAGGGTGCTGGGGGGGATTTCTGGGGTGTAGAGGGGTCAGAGTGCTGGGGAGATATCTAGGGTGTAGAAGGGTCAGAGTGCTGGGGGGATATCTGTGGTGTAGAGGGGTCAGAATGCTGGGGGAATATCTGTGGTGTAGAGGGAACAGAGTGCCGGGGGGTTATCTGAGGTGTGGAGGGGTCAGAGTGCCGGGGGGTATCTGGGGTGTAGAGGGATCAGAGTGCTGGGGGATATCTGGTGTGTAGGGGGGTCAGAGTGCTAGGGGGATATCTGGGGTGTAGAGGGGTCAGAGTGCTGGGGGGATATCTGGGGTGTAGAGGGGTCCGAGTGCTGGGGGAATATCTGGGGTGTAGAAGGGTCAGAGTGCTAAGGGGATATCTGGGTTGTAAAGGGGTCAGAATGCTGGGGGAATATCTGGTGTGTAGAGGTGTCAGAATGCTGGGGGAATATCTGGGGTGTAGAGGGGTCAGAGTGCCGGGGGGTATCTGGGGTGTAGAGGGATCAGAGTGCTGGGGGGATATCTGGGAAGTAGAGGGGTCAGAGTGCTGGGGGTTATCTGGGGTGTAGAGGGGTCAGAATGCTGGGGGGATATCGGGGGTCGTAGAGGGGTCAGAGAGCTGGGGGATATCTGGGGTGTAGAGGGGTCTGAGTGCTGGGGGGATATCTGGGGTGTAGAGGGGTCAGAGTGCTGGGGGATATCTGGGGTGTAGAGGGGTCAGAGTGCTGGGTGGGATATCAGGGGTGTAGAGGGGTCAGAGTGCTGGGGGGATATCTGGGGTGTAGAGGGGTCAGAGTGCTGGGGGATATCTGGGGTGTAGAGGGGTCAGAGTGCTGGGTGGGATATCAGGGGTGTAGAGGGGTCAGAGTGCTGGGGGGATATCTGGGGTGTAGAGGGGTCAGAGTGCTGGGGGGGATATCTGGGGTGTAGAGGGGTCAGAGTACTGGGGGGATATCCGGTGTGTAGAAGGGTCAGAGTGCTGAGGGGATAGCTGAGGTGTAGAGGGGTCAGAATCCTGGGGGAATATCTGGGGTGTAGAGGGGTCAGAGTGCTTGGGGGATATCTGGGATGTAGAGGGGTCAGAGTGCTGGGGAGATATCTGGGGTGTAGAGGGGTCAGAGTGCTGGGGGGATATCTGGGGTATAGAGAAGTCTGAGTGCTGGGGGATATCTGGGGTGTAGAGGGGTCAGAGTGCTGGGGGGGATATCGGGGGTGTAGAGGGGTCAGAGTGCTGGGGGAATATCTGGGGTGTAGAGGGGTCAGAGTGCTGGGGGGGATATCTGGGGTGTAGAGGGGTCAGAGTACTGGGGGGATATCTGGGGTGTAGAAGGGTCAGAGTGCTGAGGGGATATCTGGGGTGTAGAGGGGTCAGAATGCTGGGGGAATATCTGGGGTGTAGAGGGGTCAGAGTGCCGGGGGGGTATCTGGGGTGTGGAGGGGTCAGAGTGCCAGGGGGTATCTGGGGTGTGGAGGGATCAGAGTGCTGGGGGAATATCTGGGATGTAGAGGGGTCAGAGTGCTGGGGTGATATCTGGGGTGTAGAGGGGTCAGAGTGCTGGGGGGGATATCTGGGGTGTAGAGGGGTCAGAGTGCTGGGGGGATATCTGGGGTGTAGAAGGGTCAGAGTGCTGAGGGGATAGCTGGAGTGTAGAGGGGTCAGAATGCTGGGGGAATATCTGGGATGTAGAGGGGTCAGAGTGCCGGGGGGTATCTGAGGTGTAGAGGGCTCAGAGTGTCGGGGGGGTATCTGGGGTGTAGAGGGATCAGAGTGCTGGGGGGATATCTGGTGTGTAGAGGGGTCAGAGTGCTAGGGGGATATCTGAGATGTAGAGGGGTCAGAGTGCTGGGGAGATATCTGGGGTGTAGAGGGGTCAGAGTGCTGAGGGAATATCTGGGATGTAGAGGGGTCAGAGTGCTGGGGTGATATCTGGGGTGTAGAGGGGTCAGAGTGCTGGGGTGATATCTGGGGTGTAGAGGGGTCAGAGTGCTGGTGGGGATTTCTGGGGTGTAGAGGAGTCAGAGTGCTGGGGAGATATCTAGGGTGTAGAAGGGTCAGAGTGCTGGGGGGATATCTGTGGTGTAGAGGGGTCAGAATGCTGGGGGAATATCTGTGGTGTAGAGGGGTCAGAGTGCCGGGGAGTTATCTGAGGTGTGGAGGGGTCAGAGTGCCGGGGGGTATCTGGGGTGTAGAGGGATCAGAGTGCTGGGGGATATCTGGTGTGTAGGTGGGTCAGAGTGCTAGGGGGATATCTGGGGTGTAGAGGGGTCAGAGTGCTGGGGGGATATCTGGGGTGTAGAGGGGTCCGAGTGCTGGGGGAATATCTGGGGTGTAGAAGGGTCAGAGTGCTAAGGGGATATCTGGGTTGTAAAGGGGTCAGAATGCTGGGGGAATATCTGGGGTGTAGAGGGGTCAGAGTGCCGGGGGGGTATCTGGGGTGTGGAGGGGTCAGAGTGCTGGGGGGATATCTGGTTTGTAGAGGTGTCAGAATGCTGGGGGAATATCTGGGGTGTAGAGGGGTCAGAGTGACGGGGGGTAGCTGGGGTGTAGAGGGATCAGAGTGCTGGGGGGATATCTGGGAAGTAGAGGGGTCAGAGTGCTGGGGGTTATCTGGGGTGTAGAGGGGTCAGAATGCTGGGGGGATATCGGGGTTGTAAAGGGGTCAGAGAGCTGGGGGGATATCTGGGGTGTAGAGGGGTCAGAGTGCTGGGGGATATCTGGGGTGTAGAGGGGTCAGAGTGCTGGGTGGGATATCAGGGGTGTAGAGGGGTCAGAGTGCTGGGGGGATATCTGGGGTGTAGAGGGGTCAGAGTGCCGGAGGGGATAGCTGGGGTGTAGAGGGGTCAGAATGCTGGGGGAATATCTGGGGTTTAGAGGGGTCAAAGTGCTGGGGGGTATCTGGTGTGTAGAGGTGTAGAATGCTGGGGGAATATCTGGGGTGTAGAGGGGTTAGAGTGCCGGGGGGGAGTATCTGGGGTGTAGAGGGATCAGAGTGCTGGGGGGATATCTGGGATGTAGAGGGGTCAGAGTGCTGGGGAGATATCTGGGGTGTAGAAGGGTCAGAGTGCTGGGGAGATATCTGGGGTGTAGAGAAGTCTGAGTGCTGGGGGGATATCTGGGGTGTAGAGGGGTCAGAGTGCCGGGGGGTATCTGGGGTGTGAAGGGGTCAGAGTGCTGGGGGGATTTCTGGTGTGTAGAGGTGTCAGAATGCTGGGGGAATATCTGGGGTGTAGAGGGGTCAGAGTGCCGGGGGGTATCTGGGGTGTAGAGGGGTCAGAGTGCTGGGGGGATATCTGGGGTGTAGAAGGGTCAGAGTGCTGAGGGGATATCTGGGGTGTAGAGTGGTCAGAGTGCTGGGGTGATATCTGGGGTGTAGAGGGGTCAGAGTGCTGGGGGGGATTTCTCGGGTGTAGAGGGGTCAGAGTGCTGGGGAGATATCTAGGGTGTAGAAGGGTCAGAGTGCTGGGGGGATATCTGTGGTGTAGAGGGGTCAGAATGCTGGGGGAATATCTGTGGTGTAGAGGGGTCAGAGTGCCGGGGGGGTATCTGAGGTGTGGAGGGGTCAGAGTGCCGGGGGGGTATCTGAGGTGTGGAGGGGTCAGAGTGCCGGGGGGTATCTGGGGTGTAGAGGGATCAGAGTGCTGGGGGATATCTGGTGTGTAGGGGGGTCAAAGTGCTAGGGGGATATGTGGGGTGTAGAGGAGTCAGAATGCCGGGGAAATATCTGGGGTGTAGAGGGGTCAGAGTGCCGGGGGGGTATCTGGGGTGTGGAGGGGTCAGAGTGCTGGGGGGATATCTGGTGTGTAGAGGTGTCAGAATGCTGGGGGAATATCTCGGGTGTAGAGGGGTCAGAGTGCCGGGGGGGTATCTGGGGTGTAGAGGGATCAGAGTGCTGGGGGGATATCTGGGATGTAGAGGGGTCAGAGTGCTGGGGAGATATCCGGGGTATAGAGAAGTCTGAGTGTTGGGGGGATATCTGGGAAATAGGGGGGTCAGAGTGCTGGGGGTTATCTGGGGTGTAGAGGGGTCAGAGTGCTGGGGGGATATCGGGGTTGTAGAGGGGTCAGAGTGCTGGGGGGATATCTGGGGTGTAGAGGGGTCTGAGTGCTGGGGGGATATCTGGGGTGTAGAGGGGTCAGAGTGCTGGGGGATATCTGGGTGTAGAGGGGTCAGAGTGCTGGGTGGGATATCAGGGGTGTAGAGGGGTCAGAGTGCTGGGGGGATATCTGGGGTGTGGAGGGGTCAGAGTGCTGGGGGGGATATCTGGGGTGTAGAGGGGTCAGAGTACTGGGGGAATATCTGGGGTGTAGAGGGGTCAGAGTGCTGGGGTGATAACTGGGGTGTAGAGGGGTCAGAGTGCTGGGGGGGATTTCTCGGGTGTAGAGGGGTCAGAGTGCCAGGGGGTATCTGGGATATAGAGGGATCAGAGTGCTGGGGGGATATCTGGTGTGTAGGGGGATCAGAGTGCTAGGGCGATATCTGGGGTGTAGAGGTGTCAGAGTGCTGAGGGGATATCTGGGGTGTAAAGGGGTCAGGATGCTGGGGGAATATCTGGGGTTTAGAGGGGTCAGAGTGCCGGGGGGTATCTGGGGTGTGGAGGGGTCTGAGTGCTGGGGGATATCTGGGGTGTAGAGGGGTCAGAGTGCTGGGGGATATCTGGGGTGTAGAGGGGTCAGAGTGCTGGGTGGGATATCAGGGGTGTAGAGGGGTCAGAGTGCTGGGGGGATATCTGGGGTGTGGAGGGGTCAGAGTGCTGGGGGGGATATCAGGGGTGTAGAGGGGTCAGAGTACTGGGGGAATATCTGGGGTGTAGAGGGGTCAGAGTGCTGGGGTGATAACTGGGGTGTAGAGAAGTCTGAGTGCTGGGGGGATATCTGGGAAGTAGAGGGGTCAGAGTGCTGGGGGATATCTGGGGTGTAGAGGGGTCAGAGTGCTGGGGGGGATATCGGGGGTGTAGAGGGGTTAGAGTGCTGGGGGGATATCTGGGGTGTAGAGGGGTCAGAGTGCTGGGGGGATATCTGGGGTGTAGAGGGGTCAGAGTGCTGGGGGGATATCTGGGGTGTAGAAGGGTCAGAGTGCTGAGGGGATATCTGGGGTGTAGAGTGGTCAGAGTGCTGGGGTGATATCTGGGGTGTAGAGGGGTCAGAGTGCTGGGGGGGATTTCTCGGGTGTAGAGGGGTCAGAGTGCTGGGGAGATATCTAGGGTGTAGAAGGGTCAGAGTGCTGGGGGGATATCTGTGGTGTAGAGGGGTCAGAATGCTGGGGGAATATCTGTGGTGTAGAGGGGTCAGAGTGCCGGGGGGGTATCTGAGGTGTGGAGGGGTCAGAGTGTCGGGGGGGTATCTGAGGTGTGGAGGGGTCAGAGTGCCGGGGGGTATCTGGGGTGTAGAGGGATCAGAGTGCTGGGGGATATCTGGTGTGTAGGGGGGTCAAAGTGCTAGGGGGATATGTGGGGTGTAGAGGAGTCAGAATGCTGGGGAAATATCTGGGGTGTAGAGGGGTCAGAGTGCCGGGGGGGTATCTGGGGTGTGGAGGGGTCAGAGTGCTGGGGGGATATCTGGTGTGTAGAGGTGTCAGAATGCTGGGGGAATATCTCGGGTGTAGAGGGGTCAGAGTGCCGGGGGGGTATCTGGGGTGTAGAGGGGTCAGAGTGCTGGGGAGATATCCGGGGTATAGAGAAGTCTGAGTGTTGGGGGGATATCTGGGAAATAGGGGGGTCAGAGTGCTGGGGGTTATCTGGGGTGTAGAGGGGTCAGAGTGCTGGGGGGATATCGGGGTTGTAGAGGGGTCAGAGTGCTGGGGGGATATCTGGGGTGTAGAGGGGTCTGAGTGCTGGGGGGATATCTGGGGTGTAGAGGGGTCAGAGTGCTGGGGGATATCTGGGTGTAGAGGGGTCAGAGTGCTGGGTGGGATATCAGGGGTGTAGAGGGGTCAGAGTGCTGGGGGGATATCTGGGGTGTGGAGGGGTCAGAGTGCTGGGGGGGATATCTGGGGTGTAGAGGGGTCAGAGTACTGGGGGAATATCTGGGGTGTAGAGGGGTCAGAGTGCTGGGGTGATAACTGGGGTGTAGAGGGGTCAGAGTGCTGGGGGGGATTTCTCGGGTGTAGAGGGGTCAGAGTGCTGGGGGGTATCTGGGGTGTGGAGGGGTCAGAGTGCCAGGGGGTATCTGGGATATAGAGGGATCAGAGTGCTGGGGGGATATCTGGTGTGTAGGGGGATCAGAGTGCTAGGGCGATATCTGGGGTGTAGAGGTGTCAGAGTGCTGAGGGGATATCTGGGGTGTAAAGGGGTCAGGATGCTGGGGGAATATCTGGGGTTTAGAGGGGTCAGAGTGCCGGGGGGTATCTGGGGTGTGGAGGGGTCTGAGTGCTGGGGGATATCTGGGGTGTAGAGGGGTCAGAGTGCTGGGGGATATCTGGGGTGTAGAGGGGTCAGAGTGCTGGGTGGGATATCAGGGGTGTAGAGGGGTCAGAGTGCTGGGGGGATATCTGGGGTGTGGAGGGGTCAGAGTGCTGGGGGGGATATCAGGGGTGTAGAGGGGTCAGAGTACTGGGGGAATATCTGGGGTGTAGAGGGGTCAGAGTGCTGGGGTGATAACTGGGGTGTAGAGAAGTCTGAGTGCTGGGGGGATATCTGGGAAGTAGAGGGGTCAGAGTGCTGGGGGGTATCTGGGGTGTGGAGGGGTCAGAGTGCCAGGGGGTATCTGGGATATAGAGGGATCAGAGTGCTGGGGGGATATCTGGTGTGTAGGGGGATCAGAGTGCTAGGGGGATATCTGGGGTGTAGAGGTGTCAGAGTGCTGAGGGGATATCTGGGGTGTAAAGGGGTCAGGATGCTGGGGGAATATCTGGGGTTTAGAGGGGCAGGATGCCGGGGGGTATCTGGGGTGTGGAGGGGTCTGAGTGCTGGGGGGATATCTGGGGTGTAGAGGGGTCAGAGTGCTGGGGGATATCTGGGGTGTAGAGGGGTCAGAGTGCTGGGTGGGATATCAGGGGTGTAGACGGGTCAGAGTGCTGGGGGGATATCAGGGGTGTAGAGGGGTCAGAGTACTGGGGGAATATCTGGGGTGTAGAGGGGTCAGAGTGCTGGGGTGATAACTGGGGTGTAGAGAAGTCTGAGTGCTGGGGGGATATCTGGGAAGTAGAGGGGTCAGAGTGCTGGGGGATATCTGGGGTGTAGAGGGGTCAGAGTGCTGGGGGGGATATCGGGGGTGTAGAGGGGTTAGAGTGCTGGGGGGATATCTGGGGTGTAGAGGGGTCAGAGTGCTGGGGGGATATCTGGGGTGTAGAGGGGTCAGAGTGCTGGGGGATATCTGGGGTGTAGAGGGGTCAGAGTGCTGGGTGGGATATCAGGGGTGTAGAGGGGTCAGAGTGCTGGGGGGATATCTGAGATGTAGAGGGGTCACAGTGCTGGGGAGATATCTGGGGTATAGAGAAGTCTGAGTGTTGGGGGGATATCTGGGAAGTAGAGGGCTCAGAGTGCTGGGGGTTATCTGGGGTGTAGAGGGGTCAGAGTGCTGGGGGGGATATCGGGGTTGTAGAGGGGTCAGAGTGCTGGGGGGATATATGGGGTGTAGAGGGGTCTGAGTGCTGGGGGGGATATCTGGGGTGTAGAGGGGTCAGAGTGCTGGGGGATATCTGGGGTGTAGAGGGGTCAGAGTGCTGGGTGGGATATCAGGGGTGTAGAGGGGTCAGAGTGCTGGGGGGATATCTGGGATGTAGAGGGGTCAGAGTGCTGGGGAGATATCTGGGGTATAGAGAAGTCTGAGTGTTGGGGGGATATCTGGGAAGTAGAGGGGTCAGAGTGCTGGGGGTTATCTGGGGTGTAGGGGGATCAGAGTGCTAGGGGGATATCTGGGGTGTAGAGGGATCAGAGTGTTGGGGGGATATCTGGTGTGTAGAGGGGTCAGAGTGCTAGGGGGGTATCTGGGATGTAGAGGGGTCAGAGTGCTGGGGAGATATCTGGGGTGTAGAGGGGTCAGAGTGCTGGGGGAATATCTGGGGATGTAGAGGGGTCAGAGTGCTGGGGTGATATTTGGGGTGTAGAGGGGTCAGAGTGCTGGGAGGGATATCTGGGGTGTAGAGGGGTCAGAGTGCTGGGGGGATATCTGGGGTGTAGAAGGGTCAGAGTGCTGAGGGGATACCTGGGGTGTAGAGGGGTCAGAATGCTGGGGGAATATCTGGGGTGTAGAGGGGTCAGAGTGCCGAAGGGGTATCTGAGGTGTGGAGGGGTCAGAGTGCCGGGGGGTATCTGGGGTGTAGAGGGATCAGAGTGCTGGGGCATATCTGGTGTGTAGGGGGGTCAGAGTGCTAGGGGGATATCTGGGATGTCGAGGGGTCAGAGTGCTGAGGAGATATCTGGGGTGTAGAGGGGTCAGAGTGCTGGGATATATCTGGGGTGTAGAGGGGTCAGAGTGCTGAGGGGATATCTGGGGTATAGAGGAGTCAGAATGCTGGGGGAATATCTGGGGTGTAGAGGGGTCAGAGTGGCGGGGGGTATCTGGGGTGTAGAGGGATCAGAGTGCTGGAGGGATATCTGGTGTGTAGAGGGGGTCAGAGTGCCGGGAGGGGGTATCTGGGGTGTAGAGGGATCAGAGTGCTGGGGTGATAACTGGGGTGTAGAGAAGTCTGAGTGCTGGGGGGATATCTGGGAAGTAGAGGGGTCAGAGTGCTGGGGGGATTTCTGGGGTATAGAGAAGTCTGAGTGCTGGGGGGATATTTGGGATGTAGAGGGGTCAGAATGCTGGGGGATATCTGGGGTGTAGAGGGGTCAGAGTGCTGGGGGGGATATCGGGGGTGTAGAGGAGTCAGAGTGCCGGGGGGTATCTGGGGTGTGGAGGGATCAGAGTGCTGGGGGGGATATCTGGTGTGTAGAGGGGTCAGAGTGCTAAGGAGATATCTGGGATGTAGAGGGGTCAGAGTGCTGGGGAGATATCTGGGGTGTAGAGGGGTTAGAGTGCTGGGGGGATATCAGGGGTGTAGAGGGGTCAGGGTGCTGGGGGGATATCTGGGGTGTAGAGGGGTCAGAGTGCTGGGGGATATCTAGGGTGTAGAGGGGTCAGAGTGCTGGGGGAATTTCTTGGGTGTAGAAGTGTCAGAGTGCTGAGGGGATATCTGGGGTGTAAAGGGGTCAGGATGCTGGGGGAATATCTGGGGTGTAGAGGGGTCAGAGTGCCGGGGGGTATCTGGGGAGTGGATGGGTCAGAGTGCTGGGGGGATATCTGGGGTGTAGAGGGGTCAGAGTGCTGGGGGATATCTGGGGTGTAGAGGGGTCAGAGTGCTGGGTGGGATATCAGGGGTGTAGAGGGGTCAGAGTGCTGGGGGGATATCTGGGGTGTAGAGGGGTCAGAGTACTGGGGGGATATCTGGGGTGTAGAAGGGTCAGAGTGCTGAGGGGTAGCTGGGGTGTAGAGGGGTCAGATTGCTGGGGGAATATCTGGGGTGTAGGGGGGTCAGAGTGCCGGGGGGGTATCTGGGGTATAGAGGGATCAGAGTGCCAGGGGGTATCTGGGGTATAGAGGGATCAGAGTGCTGGGGGGATATCTGGTGTGTAGGGGGGGTCAGAGTGCTTGGGGGGTATCTGGGATGTAGAGGGGTCAAAGTGCTGGGGAGATATCTGGGGTGTAGAGGAGTCAGAGTGGTGGGGGAATATCTGGGATGTAGAGGGGTCAGAGTGCTGGGGGGTATCTGAGCTGTAGAGGGGTCGGAGTGTCGTGGGGGTATCTGGGGTGTAGAGGGATCGGAGTGCTGGGGGGATATCTGGTGTGTAGAGGGGTCAGAGTGCTAGGGGGGTATCTGGGATGTAGAGGGGTCATAGTGCTGGGGAGATATCTGGTGTGTAGAGGGGTCAGAGTGCTGGGGGAATATCTGGGATGTAGAGGGGTCAGAGTGCTGGGGTGATATCTGGGGTGTAGAGGGGTCAGAGTGCTGGGGGGGATATCTGGGGTGTAGAGGGGTCAGAGTGCTGGGGGGAATATCTGGGATGTAGAGGGGTCAGAGTGCTGGGGGGGATATCTGGGGTGTAGAGGTGTCAGAATGCTGGGGGAATATCTCGGGTGTAGAGGGGTCAGAGTGCCGGGGGTGTATCTGGGGTGTAGAGGGATCAGAGTGCTGGGGGGATATCTGGGAAGTAGAGGGGTCAGAGTGCTGGGGGTTATCTGGGGTGTAGAGGGGTCAGAGTGCTGGGGGGATATCGGGGTTGTAGAGGGGTCAGAGTGCTGGGGGGATATCTGGGGTGTAGAGGGGTCTGAGTGCTGGGGGGATATCTGGGGTGTAGAGGGGTCAGAGTGCTGGGGGATATCTGGGGTGTAGAGGGGTCAGAATGCTGGGTGGGATATCAGGGGTGTAGAGGGGTCAGAGTGCTGGGGGGATATCTGGGGTGTAGAGGGGTCAGAGTGCTGGGGGGGATATCTGGGGTGTAGAGGGGTCAGAGTACTGGGGGGATATCTGGGGTGTAGAGGGGTCAGAGTGCTGGGGGGGATATCTGGGGTGTAGAGGGGTCAGAGTACTGGGGGGATATCCGGTGTGTAGAAGGGTCAGAGTGCTGAGGGGATAGCTGGGGTGTAGAGGGGTCAGAGTGCTGGGGGAATATCTGGGGTGTAGAAGGGTCAGAGTGCTGAGGGGATATCTGGGGTGTAAAGGGGTCAGAATGCTGGGGGAATATCTGGGGTGTAGAGGGGTCAGAGTGCCGGGGGGTATCTGGGGTGTGAAGGGGTCAGAGTGCTGGGGGGATATCTGGTGTGTAGAGGTGTCAGAATGCTGGGGGAATATCTGGGGTGTAGAGGGGTCAGAGTGCCGGGGGGGGGGGTATCTGGGGTGTAGAGGGATCAGAGTGCTGGGGGGATATCTGGGATGTAGAGGGGTCAGAGTGCTGGGGAGATATCTGGGGTGTAGAAGGGTCAGAGTGCTGGGGGGATATCTGGGGTGTAGAGAAGTCTGGTGCTGGGGGGATATCTGGGAAGTAGAGGGGTCAGAGTGCTGGGGGATATCTGGGGTGTAGAGGGGTCAGAGTGCTGGGGGGGATATCGGGGGTGTAGAGGGGTTAGAGTGCTGGGGGGATATCTGGGGTGTAGAGGGGTCTGAGTGCTGGGGGGATATCTGGGGTGTAGAGGGGTCAGAGTGCTGGGGGATATCTGGGGTGTAGAGGGGTCAGAGTGCTGGGTGGGATATCAGGGGTGTAGAGGGGTCAGAGTGCTGGGGGGATATCTGGGATGTAGAGGGGTCACAGTGCTGGGGAGATATCTGGGGTATAGAGAAGTCTGAGTGTTGGGGGGATATCTGGGAAGTAGAGGGGTCAGAGTGCTGGGGGTTATCTGGGGTGTAGAGGGATCAGAGTGCTGGGGGGGATATCGGGGGTTGTAGAGGGGTCAGGGTGCTGGGGGGATATCTGGGGTGTAGAGGGGTCTGAGTGCTGGGGGGGATATCTGGGGTGTAGAGGGGTCAGAGTGCTGGGGGATATCTGGGGTGTAGAGGGGTCAGAGTGCTGGGTGGGATATCAGGGGTGTAGAGGGGTCAGAGTGCTGGGGGGATATCTGGGATGTAGAGGGGTCAGAGTGCTGGGGAGATATCTGGGGTATAGAGAAGTCTGAGTGTTGGGGGGATATCTGGGAAGTAGAGGGGTCAGAGTGCTGAGGGGATATCTGGGGTGTAAAGGGGTCAGGATGCTGGGGGGATATCTGGTGTGTAGGGGTGGTCAGAGTGCTAGGGGGGTATCTGGGGTGTAGAGGGGTCAGAGTGCTGGGGAGATATCTGGGGTGTAGAGGGGTCAGAGTGCTGGGGGAATATCTGGGATGTAGAGGGGTCAGAGTGCCGGGGGGCATCTGAGGTGTAGAGGGGTCAGAGTGCCAGGGGGGTATCTGGGGTGTAGAGGGATCAGAGTGCTGGGGGGATAACTGGTGTGTAGAGGGGTCAGAGTGCTAGGGGGTATCTGGGATGTAGAGGGGTCAGAGTGCTGGGGAGATATCTGGGGTGTAGAGGGGTCAGAGTGCTGGGGAAATATCTGGGATGTAGAGGGGTCAGAGTGCTGGGGTGATATCTGGGGTGTAGAGGGGTCAGAGTGCTGGGGGGGATATCTGGGGTGTAGAGGGGTCAGAGTGCTGGGGGGGATATCTGGGGTGTAGAGGGGTCAGAGTGCTGAGGGGATATCTTGGGTGTAGAGGGGTCAGAGTGCTGGGGGATATCTGGGGTGTAGAGGGGTCAGAGTGCTGAGGGGATATCTGGGGTATAGAGGAGTCAGAATGCTGGGGGAATATCTGGGGTGTAGAGGGGTCAGAGTGCCGGGGGATATCTGGGGTGTAGAGGGGGCAGAGTGCTGGGGGATATCTTGGATGTAGAGGGGTCAGAGTGCTGAGGGAATATCTGGGGTGTAGAGGGGTCAGAGTGCCGGGAGGGGGTATCTGGGGTGTAGAGGGATCAGAGTGCTGGGGGTATATTTGGGATGTAGAGGGGTCAGAGTGCTGGGGAGATATCTGGGGTGTAGAGGGGTCAGAGTGCTGGGGGGATATCTGGGGTATATAGAAGTTTGAGTGCTGGGGGGATATCTGGGATGTAGAGGGGTCAGAGTGCTGGGGCATATCTGGGGTGTAGAGGGGTCAGAGTGCTGGGGGGGATATCGGGGGTGTAGAGGGGTCAGAGTGCTGGGGGATATCTGGGGTGTAGAGGGGTCAGAGTGCTGAGGAGATACCTGGGGTATAGAGGAGTCAGAATACTGGGGGAATATCTGGGGTGTAGAGGGGTCAGAGTGCCGGGGGGTATCTGGGGTGTAGAGGGATCAGAGTGCTGGGGGGATATCTGGTGTGTAGAGGGGTCAGAGTTCTGGAGGGATATTTGGGGTGTAGATAAGTCAGAGTGCTGAGGGAATATCTGGTGTGTAGAGGGGTCAGAGTGCCGGGAGGGGGTATCTGGGGTGTAGAGGGATCAGAGTGCTGAGGTAATATCTGGTGTGTAGAGGGGTCAGAGTGCTGGGGGGATATCTGGGGTGTAGAAGGGTCAGAGTGCTGGGGGATATCTAGGGTGTAGAGGGGTCAGAGTGCTGGGGGAATTTCTTGGGTGTAGAAGTGTCAGAGTGCTGAGGGGATATCTGGGGTGTAAAGGGGTCAGGATGCTGGGGGAATATCTGGGGTGTAGAGGGGTCAGAGTGCCGGGGGGTATCTGGGGAGTGGATGGGTCAGAGTGCTGGGGGGATATCTGGGGTGTAGAGGGGTCAGAGTGCTGGGGGATATCTGGGGTGTAGAGGGGTCAGAGTGCTGGGTGGGATATCAGGGGTGTAGAGGGGTCAGAGTGCTGGGGGGATATCTGGGGTGTAGAGGGGTCAGAGTACTGGGGGGATATCTGGGGTGTAGAAGGGTCAGAGTGCTGGGGGGATATCTGGGGTGTAGAGGGGTCAGAGTGCCGGGGGGTATCTGGGGTGTGAAAGGGTCAGAGTGCTGGGGGGATTTCTGGTGTGTAGAGGTGTCAGAATGCTGGGGGAATATCTGGGGTGTAGAGGGGTCAGAGTGCCGGGGGGTATCTGGGGTGTAGAGGGGTCAGAGTGCTGGGGGGATATCTGGGGTGTAGAAGGGTCAGAGTGCTGAATGGATATCTGGGGTGTAGAGTGGTCAGAGTGCTGGGGTGATATCTGGGGTGTAGAGGGGTCAGACTGCTGGGGGGGATTTCTCGGGTGTAGAGGGGTCAGAGTGCTGGGGAGATATCTAGGGTGTAGAAGGGTCAGAGTGCTGGGGGGATATCTGTGGTGTAGAGGGGTCAGAATGCTGGTGGAATATCTGTGGTGTAGAGGGGTCAGAGTGCCGGGGGGGTATCTGAGGTGTGGAGGGGTCAGAGTGCCGGGGGGTATCTGGGGTGTAGAGGGATCAGAGTGCTGGGGGATATCTGGTGTGTAGGGGGGTCAAAGTGCTGGGGGGATATCTGGGAAGTAGAGGGGTCAGAGTGCTGGGGGATATCTGGGGTGTAGAGGGGTCAGAGTGCTGGGGGGGATATCGGGGGTGTAGAGGGGTTAGAGTGCTGGGGGGATATCTGGGGTGTAGAGGGGTCAGAGTGCTGGGGGGATATCTGGGGTGTAGAGGGGTCAGAGTGCTGGGGGATATCTGGGGTGTAGAGGGGTCAGAGTGCTGGGTGGGATATCAGGGGTGTAGAGGGGTCAGAGTGCTGGGGGGATATCTGAGATGTAGAGGGGTCACAGTGCTGGGGAGATATCTGGGGTATAGAGAAGTCTGAGTGTTGGGGGGATATCTGGGAAGTAGAGGGCTCAGAGTGCTGGGGGTTATCTGGGGTGTAGAGGGGTCAGAGTGCTGGGGGGGATATCGGGGTTGTAGAGTGGTCAGAGTGCTGGGGGGATATCTGGGGTGTAGAGGGGTCTGAGTGCTGGGGGGGATATCTGGGGTGTAGAGGGGTCAGAGTGCTGGGGGATATCTGGGGTGTAGAGGGGTCAGAGTGCTGGGTGGGATATCAGGGGTGTAGAGGGGTCAGAGTGCTGGGGGGATATCTGGGATGTAGAGGGGTCAGAGTGCTGGGGAGATATATGGGGTATAGAGAAGTCTGAGTGTTGGGGGGATATCTGGGAAGTAGAGGGGTCAGAGTGCTGGGGGTTATCTGGGGTGTAGGGGGATCAGAGTGCTAGGGGGATATCTGGGGTGTAGAAGTGTCAGAGTGCTGAGGGGATATCTGGGGTGTAAAGGGGTCAGGATGCTGGGGGAATATCTGGGGTTTAGAGGGGTCAGAGTGCCGGGGGGTATCTGGGGTGTGGAGGGGTCAGAGTGCTGGGGGGATATCTGGTGTGTAGAGGTGTCAGAATACTGGGGGAATATCTAGGGTGTAGAGGTGTTAGTGTGCCGGGGGGTATCTGGGGTGTAGAGGGGTCAGAGTGCTGGGGGGATATCTGGTGTGTAGGGGTGGTCCGAGTGCTAGGGGGGTATCTGGGGTGTAGAGGTTTCAGAGTGCTGGGGAGATATCTGGGTGTAGAGGGGTCAGAGTGCTGGGGGAATATCTGGGATGTAGAGGGATCAAAGTGCCGGGGGGTATCTGAGGTGTAGAGGGGTCAGAGTGCCAGGGGGGTATCTGGGGTGTAGAGGGATCAGAGTGTTGGGGGGATATCTGGTGTGTAGAGGGGTCAGAGTGCTAGGGGGGTATCTGGGATGTAGAGGGGTCAGAGTGCTGGGGAGATATCTGGGGTGTAGAGGGGTCAGAGTGCTGGGGGAATATCTGGGGATGTAGAGGGGTCAGAGTGCTGGGGTGATATTTGGGGTGTAGAGGGGTCAGAGTGCTGGGAGGGATATCTGGGGTGTAGAGGGGTCAGAGTGCTGGGGGGATATCTGGGGTGTAGAAGGGTCAGAGTGCTGAGGGGATACCTGGGGTGTAGAGGGGTCAGAATGCTGGGGGAATATCTGGGGTGTAGAGGGGTCAGAGTGCCGAAGGGGTATCTGAGGTGTGGAGGGGTCAGAGTGCCGGGGGGTATCTGGGGTGTAGAGGGATCAGAGTGCTGGGGCATATCTGGTGTGTAGGGGGGTCAGAGTGCTAGGGGGATATCTGGGATGTCGAGGGGTCAGAGTGCTGAGGAGATATCTGGGGTGTAGAGGGGTCAGAGTGCTGGGATATATCTGGGGTGTAGAGGGGTCAGAGTGCTGAGGGGATATCTGGGGTATAGAGGAGTCAGAATGCTGGGGGAATATCTGGGGTGTAGAGGGGTCAGAGTGGCGGGGGGTATCTGGGGTGTAGAGGGATCAGAGTGCTGGAGGGATATCTGGTGTGTA
The DNA here is from genome assembly GCA_037952925.1 of Lithobates clamitans. NCBI lineage: Eukaryota > Metazoa > Chordata > Amphibia > Anura > Ranidae > Lithobates > Lithobates clamitans. The sequence continues at coordinate 9,504,932 of JBBGZY010000323.1, read as the reverse complement.
GAGGGGGTCAGAGTGCCGGGAGGGGGTATCTGGGGTGTAGAGGGATCAGAGTGCTGGGGTGATAACTGGGGTGTAGAGAAGTCTGAGTGCTGGGGGGATATCTGGGAAGTAGAGGGGTCAGAGTGCTGGGGGGATTTCTGGGGTATAGAGAAGTCTGAGTGCTGGGGGGATATCTGGGATGTAGAGGGGTCAGAATGCTGGGGGATATCTGGGGTGTAGAGGGGTCAGAGTGCTGGGGGGGATATCGGGGGTGTAGAGGAGTCAGAGTGCCGGGGGGTATCTGGGGTGTGGAGGGATCAGAGTGCTGGGGGGGATATCTGGTGTGTAGAGGGGTCAGAGTGCTAAGGAGATATCTGGGATGTAGAGGGGTCAGAGTGCTGGGGAGATATCTGGGGTGTAGAGGGGTTAGAGTGCTGGGGGGATATCAGGGGTGTAGAGGGGTCAGAGTGCTGGGGGGATATCTGGGGTGTAGAGGGGTCAGAGTGCTGGGGGATATCTAGGGTGTAGAGGGGTCAGAGTGCTGGGGGAATTTCTTGGGTGTAGAAGTGTCAGAGTGCTGAGGGGATATCTGGGGTGTAAAGGGGTCAGGATGCTGGGGGAATATCTGGGGTGTAGAGGGGTCAGAGTGCCGGGGGGTATCTGGGGAGTGGATGGGTCAGAGTGCTGGGGGGATATCTGGGGTGTAGAGGGGTCAGAGTGCTGGGGGATATCTGGGGTGTAGAGGGGTCAGAGTGCTGGGTGGGATATCAGGGGTGTAGAGGGGTCAGAGTGCTGGGGGGATATCTGGGGTGTAGAGGGGTCAGAGTACTGGGGGGATATCTGGGGTGTAGAAGGGTCAGAGTGCTGAGGGGTAGCTGGGGTGTAGAGGGGTCAGATTGCTGGGGGAATATCTGGGGTGTAGGGGGGTCAGAGTGCCGGGGGGGTATCTGGGGTATAGAGGGATCAGAGTGCCAGGGGGTATCTGGGGTATAGAGGGATCAGAGTGCTGGGGGGATATCTGGTGTGTAGGGGGGGTCAGAGTGCTTGGGGGGTATCTGGGATGTAGAGGGGTCAAAGTGCTGGGGAGATATCTGGGGTGTAGAGGAGTCAGAGTGGTGGGGGAATATCTGGGATGTAGAGGGGTCAGAGTGCTGGGGGGTATCTGAGCTGTAGAGGGGTCGGAGTGTCGTGGGGGTATCTGGGGTGTAGAGGGATCGGAGTGCTGGGGGGATATCTGGTGTGTAGAGGGGTCAGAGTGCTAGGGGGGTATCTGGGATGTAGAGGGGTCATAGTGCTGGGGAGATATCTGGTGTGTAGAGGGGTCAGAGTGCTGGGGGAATATCTGGGATGTAGAGGGGTCAGAGTGCTGGGGTGATATCTGGGGTGTAGAGGGGTCAGAGTGCTGGGGGGGATATCTGGGGTGTAGAGGGGTCAGAGTGCTGGGGGGAATATCTGGGATGTAGAGGGGTCAGAGTGCTGGGGGGGATATCTGGGGTGTAGAGGTGTCAGAATGCTGGGGGAATATCTCGGGTGTAGAGGGGTCAGAGTGCCGGGGGTGTATCTGGGGTGTAGAGGGATCAGAGTGCTGGGGGGATATCTGGGAAGTAGAGGGGTCAGAGTGCTGGGGGTTATCTGGGGTGTAGAGGGGTCAGAGTGCTGGGGGGATATCGGGGTTGTAGAGGGGTCAGAGTGCTGGGGGGATATCTGGGGTGTAGAGGGGTCTGAGTGCTGGGGGGATATCTGGGGTGTAGAGGGGTCAGAGTGCTGGGGGATATCTGGGGTGTAGAGGGGTCAGAATGCTGGGTGGGATATCAGGGGTGTAGAGGGGTCAGAGTGCTGGGGGGATATCTGGGGTGTAGAGGGGTCAGAGTGCTGGGGGGGATATCTGGGGTGTAGAGGGGTCAGAGTACTGGGGGGATATCTGGGGTGTAGAGGGGTCAGAGTGCTGGGGGGGATATCTGGGGTGTAGAGGGGTCAGAGTACTGGGGGGATATCCGGTGTGTAGAAGGGTCAGAGTGCTGAGGGGATAGCTGGGGTGTAGAGGGGTCAGAGTGCTGGGGGAATATCTGGGGTGTAGAAGGGTCAGAGTGCTGAGGGGATATCTGGGGTGTAAAGGGGTCAGAATGCTGGGGGAATATCTGGGGTGTAGAGGGGTCAGAGTGCCGGGGGGTATCTGGGGTGTGAAGGGGTCAGAGTGCTGGGGGGATATCTGGGGTGTGAAGGGGTCAGAGTGCTGGGGGGATATCTGGTGTGTAGAGGTGTCAGAATGCTGGGGGAATATCTGGGGTGTAGAGGGGTCAGAGTGCCGGGGGGGGTATCTGGGGTGTAGAGGGATCAGAGTGCTGGGGGGATATCTGGGATGTAGAGGGGTCAGAGTGCTGGGGAGATATCTGGGGTGTAGAAGGGTCAGAGTGCTGGGGGGATATCTGGGGTGTAGAGAAGTCTGGTGCTGGGGGGATATCTGGGAAGTAGAGGGGTCAGAGTGCTGGGGGATATCTGGGGTGTAGAGGGGTCAGAGTGCTGGGGGGGATATCGGGGGTGTAGAGGGGTTAGAGTGCTGGGGGGATATCTGGGGTGTAGAGGGGTCTGAGTGCTGGGGGGATATCTGGGGTGTAGAGGGGTCAGAGTGCTGGGGGATATCTGGGGTGTAGAGGGGTCAGAGTGCTGGGTGGGATATCAGGGGTGTAGAGGGGTCAGAGTGCTGGGGGGATATCTGGGATGTAGAGGGGTCACAGTGCTGGGGAGATATCTGGGGTATAGAGAAGTCTGAGTGTTGGGGGGATATCTGGGAAGTAGAGGGGTCAGAGTGCTGGGGGTTATCTGGGGTGTAGAGGGATCAGAGTGCTGGGGGGGATATCGGGGGTTGTAGAGGGGTCAGGGTGCTGGGGGGATATCTGGGGTGTAGAGGGGTCTGAGTGCTGGGGGGGATATCTGGGGTGTAGAGGGGTCAGAGTGCTGGGGGATATCTGGGGTGTAGAGGGGTCAGAGTGCTGGGTGGGATATCAGGGGTGTAGAGGGGTCAGAGTGCTGGGGGGATATCTGGGATGTAGAGGGGTCAGAGTGCTGGGGAGATATCTGGGGTATAGAGAAGTCTGAGTGTTGGGGGGATATCTGGGAAGTAGAGGGGTCAGAGTGCTGAGGGGATATCTGGGGTGTAAAGGGTCAGGATGCTGGGGGGATATCTGGTGTGTAGGGGTGGTCAGAGTGCTAGGGGGGTATCTGGGGTGTAGAGGGGTCAGAGTGCTGGGGAGATATCTGGGGTGTAGAGGGGTCAGAGTGCTGGGGGAATATCTGGGATGTAGAGGGGTCAGAGTGCCGGGGGGCATCTGAGGTGTAGAGGGGTCAGAGTGCCAGGGGGGTATCTGGGGTGTAGAGGGATCAGAGTGCTGGGGGGATAACTGGTGTGTAGAGGGGTCAGAGTGCTAGGGGGTATCTGGGATGTAGAGGGGTCAGAGTGCTGGGGAGATATCTGGGGTGTAGAGGGGTCAGAGTGCTGGGGAAATATCTGGGATGTAGAGGGGTCAGAGTGCTGGGGTGATATCTGGGGTGTAGAGGGGTCAGAGTGCTGGGGGGATATCTGGGATGTCGAGGGGTCAGAGTGCTGAGGGGATATCTTGGGTGTAGAGGGGTCAGAGTGCTGGGGGATATCTGGGGTGTAGAGGGGTCAGAGTGCTGAGGGGATATCTGGGGTATAGAGGAGTCAGAATGCTGGGGGAATATCTGGGGTGTAAAGGGGTCAGAGTGCCGGGGGATATCTGGGGTGTAGAGGGGCCAGAGTGCTGGGGGATATCTTGGATGTAGAGGGGTCAGAGTGCTGAGGGAATATCTGGGGTGTAGAGGGGTCAGAGTGCCGGGAGGGGGTATCTGGGGTGTAGAGGGATCAGAGTGCTGGGGGTATATTTGGGATGTAGAGGGGTCAGAGTGCTGGGGAGATATCTGGGGTGTAGAGGGGTCAGAGTGCTGGGGGGATATCTGGGGTATATAGAAGTTTGAGTGCTGGGGGGATATCTGGGATGTAGAGGGGTCAGAGTGCTGGGGCATATCTGGGGTGTAGAGGGGTCAGAGTGCTGGGGGGGATATCGGGGGTGTAGAGGGGTCAGAGTGCTGGGGGGATATCTGGGGTGTAGAGGGGTCAGAGTGCTGGGGGATATCTGGGGTGTAGAGGGGTCAGAGTGCTGGGTGGGATATCAGGGGTGTAGAGGGGTCAGAGTGCTGGGGGGATATCTGGGATGTAGAGGGGTCACAGTGCTGGGGAGATATCTGGGGTATAGAGAAGTCTGAGTGTTGGGGGGATATCTGGGAAGTAGAGGGGTCAGAGTGCTGGGGGTTATCTGGGGTGTAGAGGGATCAGAGTGCTGGGGGGGATATCGGGGGTTGTAGAGGGGTCAGGGTGCTGGGGGGATATCTGGGGTGTAGAGGGGTCTGAGTGCTGGGGGGGATATCTGGGGTGTAGAGGGGTCAGAGTGCTGGGGGATATCTGGGGTGTAGAGGGGTCAGAGTGCTGGGTGGGATATCAGGGGTGTAGAGGGGTCAGAGTGCTGGGGGGATATCTGGGATGTAGAGGGGTCAGAGTGCTGGGGAGATATCTGGGGTATAGAGAAGTCTGAGTGTTGGGGGGATATCTGGGAAGTAGAGGGGTCAGAGTGCTGAGGGGATATCTGGGGTGTAAAGGGTCAGGATGCTGGGGGGATATCTGGTGTGTAGGGGTGGTCAGAGTGCTAGGGGGGTATCTGGGGTGTAGAGGGGTCAGAGTGCTGGGGAGATATCTGGGGTGTAGAGGGGTCAGAGTGCTGGGGGAATATCTGGGATGTAGAGGGGTCAGAGTGCCGGGGGGCATCTGAGGTGTAGAGGGGTCAGAGTGCCAGGGGGGTATCTGGGGTGTAGAGGGATCAGAGTGCTGGGGGGATAACTGGTGTGTAGAGGGGTCAGAGTGCTAGGGGGTATCTGGGATGTAGAGGGGTCAGAGTGCTGGGGAGATATCTGGGGTGTAGAGGGGTCAGAGTGCTGGGGAAATATCTGGGATGTAGAGGGGTCAGAGTGCTGGGGTGATATCTGGGGTGTAGAGGGGTCAGAGTGCTGGGGGGATATCTGGGATGTCGAGGGGTCAGAGTGCTGAGGGGATATCTTGGGTGTAGAGGGGTCAGAGTGCTGGGGGATATCTGGGGTGTAGAGGGGTCAGAGTGCTGAGGGGATATCTGGGGTATAGAGGAGTCAGAATGCTGGGGGAATATCTGGGGTGTAGAGGGGTCAGAGTGCCGGGGGATATCTGGGGTGTAGAGGGGCCAGAGTGCTGGGGGATATCTTGGATGTAGAGGGGTCAGAGTGCTGAGGGAATATCTGGGGTGTAGAGGGGTCAGAGTGCCGGGAGGGGGTATCTGGGGTGTAGAGGGATCAGAGTGCTGGGGGTATATTTGGGATGTAGAGGGGTCAGAGTGCTGGGGAGATATCTGGGGTGTAGAGGGGTCAGAGTGCTGGGGGGATATCTGGGGTATATAGAAGTTTGAGTGCTGGGGGGATATCTGGGATGTAGAGGGGTCAGAGTGCTGGGGCATATCTGGGGTGTAGAGGGGTCAGAGTGCTGGGGGGGATATCGGGGGTGTAGAGGGGTCAGAGTGCTGGGGGATATCTGGGGTGTAGAGGGGTCAGAGTGCTGAGGAGATACCTGGGGTATAGAGGAGTCAGAATACTGGGGGAATATCTGGGGTGTAGAGGGGTCAGAGTGCCGGGGGGTATCTGGGGTGTAGAGGGATCAGAGTGCTGGGGGGATATCTGGTGTGTAGAGGGGTCAGAGTTCTGGAGGGATATTTGGGGTGTAGATAAGTCAGAGTGCTGAGGGAATATCTGGTGTGTAGAGGGGTCAGAGTGCCGGGAGGGGGTATCTGGGGTGTAGAGGGATCAGAGTGCTGAGGTAATATCTGGTGTGTAGAGGGGTCAGAGTGCTGGGGGGATATCTGGGGTGTAGAGGGGTCAGAGTGCTGGGGGATATCTAGGGTGTAGAGGGGTCAGAGTGCTGGGGGAATTTCTTGGGTGTAGAAGTGTCAGAGTGCTGAGGGGATATCTGGGGTGTAAAGGGGTCAGGATGCTGGGGGAATATCTGGGGTGTAGAGGGGTCAGAGTGCCGGGGGGTATCTGGGGAGTGGATGGGTCAGAGTGCTGGGGGGATATCTGGGGTGTAGAGGGGTCAGAGTGCTGGGGGATATCTGGGGTGTAGAGGGGTCAGAGTGCTGGGTGGGATATCAGGGGTGTAGAGGGGTCAGAGTGCTGGGGGGATATCTGGGGTGTAGAGGGGTCAGAGTACTGGGGGGATATCTGGGGTGTAGAAGGGTCAGAGTGCTGAGGGGTAGCTGGGGTGTAGAGGGGTCAGATTGCTGGGGGAATATCTGGGGTGTAGGGGGGTCAGAGTGCCGGGGGGGTATCTGGGGTATAGAGGGATCAGAGTGCCAGGGGGTATCTGGGGTATAGAGGGATCAGAGTGCTGGGGGGATATCTGGTGTGTAGGGGGGGTCAGAGTGCTTGGGGGGTATCTGGGATGTAGAGGGGTCAAAGTGCTGGGGAGATATCTGGGGTGTAGAGGAGTCAGAGTGGTGGGGGAATATCTGGGATGTAGAGGGGTCAGAGTGCTGGGGGGTATCTGAGCTGTAGAGGGGTCGGAGTGTCGTGGGGGTATCTGGGGTGTAGAGGGATCGGAGTGCTGGGGGGATATCTGGTGTGTAGAGGGGTCAGAGTGCTAGGGGGGTATCTGGGATGTAGAGGGGTCATAGTGCTGGGGAGATATCTGGTGTGTAGAGGGGTCAGAGTGCTGGGGGAATATCTGGGATGTAGAGGGGTCAGAGTGCTGGGGTGATATCTGGGGTGTAGAGGGGTCAGAGTGCTGGGGGGGATATCTGGGGTGTAGAGGGGTCAGAGTGCTGGGGGGAATATCTGGGATGTAGAGGGGTCAGAGTGCTGGGGGGGATATCTGGGGTGTAAAGGAGTCAGAATGCTGGGGGAATATCTGGGGTGTAGAGGGGTTAAAGTGCCGGGGGGGTATCTGGGGTGTGGAGGAGTCAGAGTGCTGGGGGGATATCTGGGGTGTAGAGGGGTCAGAGTGCTGGGGGATATCTGGGGTGTAGAGGGGTCAGAATGCTGGGTGGGATATCAGGGGTGTAGAGGGGTCAGAGTGCTGGGGGGATATCTGGGGTGTAGAGGGGTCAGAGTGCTGGGGGGGATATCTGGGGTGTAGAGGGGTCAGAGTACTGGGGGGATATCTGGGGTGTAGAGGGGTCAGAGTGCTGGGGGGGATATCTGGGGTGTAGAGGGGTCAGAGTACTGGGGGGATATCCGGTGTGTAGAAGGGTCAGAGTGCTGAGGGGATAGCTGGGGTGTAGAGGGGTCAGAGTGCTGGGGGAATATCTGGGGTGTAGAAGGGTCAGAGTGCTGAGGGGATATCTGGGGTGTAAAGGGGTCAGAATGCTGGGGGAATATCTGGGGTGTAGAGGGGTCAGAGTGCCGGGGGGTATCTGGGGTGTGAAGGGGTCAGAGTGCTGGGGGGATATCTGATGTGTAGAGGTGTCAGAATGCTGGGGGAATATCTGGGGTGTAGAGGGGTCAGAGTGCCGGGGGGGGGGTATCTGGGGTGTAGAGGGATCAGAGTGCTGGGGGGATATCTGGGATGTAGAGGGGTCAGAGTGCTGGGGAGATATCTGGGGTGTAGAAGGGTCAGAGTGCTGGGGGGATATCTGGGGTGTAGAGAAGTCTGGTGCTGGGGGGATATCTGGGAAGTAGAGGGGTCAGAGTGCTGGGGGATATCTGGGGTGTAGAGGGGTCAGAGTGCTGGGGGGGATATCGGGGGTGTAGAGGGGTTAGAGTGCTGGGGGGATATCTGGGGTGTAGAGGGGTCTGAGTGCTGGGGGGATATCTGGGGTGTAGAGGGGTCAGAGTGCTGGGGGATATCTGGGGTGTAGAGGGGTCAGAGTGCTGGGTGGGATATCAGGGGTGTAGAGGGGTCAGAGTGCTGGGGGGATATCTGGGATGTAGAGGGGTCACAGTGCTGGGGAGATATCTGGGGTATAGAGAAGTCTGAGTGTTGGGGGGATATCTGGGAAGTAGAGGGGTCAGAGTGCTGGGGGTTATCTGGGGTGTAGAGGGATCAGAGTGCTGGGGGGGATATCGGGGGTTGTAGAGGGGTCAGGGTGCTGGGGGGATATCTGGGGTGTAGAGGGGTCTGAGTGCTGGGGGGGATATCTGGGGTGTAGAGGGGTCAGAGTGCTGGGGGATATCTGGGGTGTAGAGGGGTCAGAGTGCTGGGTGGGATATCAGGGGTGTAGAGGGGTCAGAGTGCTGGGGGGATATCTGGGATGTAGAGGGGTCAGAGTGCTGGGGAGATATCTGGGGTATAGAGAAGTCTGAGTGTTGGGGGGATATCTGGGAAGTAGAGGGGTCAGAGTGCTGGGGGTTATCTGGGGTGTAGGGGGATCAGAGTGCTAGGGGGATATCTGGGGTGTAGAGGGGTCAGAGTGCTGGGGGATATCTGGGGTGTAGAGGGGTCAGAGTGCTGGGGGAATACCTTGGGTGTAGAAGTGTCAGAGTGCTGAGGGGATATCTGGGGTGTAAAGGGGTCAGGATGCTGGGGGGATATCTGGTGTGTAGGGGTGGTCAGAGTGCTAGGGGGGTATCTGGGGTGTAGAGGGGTCAGAGTGCTGGGGAGATATCTGGGGTGTAGAGGGGTCAGAGTGCTGGGGGAATATCTGGGATGTAGAGGGGTCAGAGTGCCGGGGGGCATCTGAGGTGTAGAGGGGTCAGAGTGCCAGGGGGGTATCTGGGGTGTAGAGGGATCAGAGTGCTGGGGGGATAACTGGTGTGTAGAGGAGTCAGAGTGCTAGGGGGTATCTGGGATGTAGAGGGGTCAGAGTGCTGGGGAGATATCTGGGGTGTAGAGGGGTCAGAGTGCTGGGGAAATATCTGGGATGTAGAGGGGTCAGAGTGCTGGGGTGATATCTGGGGTGTAGAGGGCTCAGAGTGCTGGGGGGGATATCTGGGGTGTAGAGGGGTCAGAGTGCTGGGGGGATATCTGGGATGTCGAGGGGTCAGAGTGCTGAGGGGATATCTTGGGTGTAGAGGGGTCAGAGTGCTGGGGGATATCTGGGGTGTAGAGGGGTCAGAGTGCTGAGGGGATATCTGGGGTATAGAGGAGTCAGAATGCTGGGGGAATATCTGGGGTGTAGAGGGGTCAGAGTGCCGGGGGATATCTGGGGTGTAGAGGGGCCAGAGTGCTGAGGGATATCTTGGATGTAGAGGGGTCAGAGTGCTGAGGGAATATCTGGGGTGTAGAGGGGTCAGAGTGCCGGGAGGGGGTATCTGGGGTGTAGAGGGATCAGAGTGCTGGGGGTATATTTGGGATGTAGAGGGGTCAGAGTGCTGGGGAGATATCTGGGGTGTAGAGGGGTCAGAGTGCTGGGGGGATATCTGGGGTATATAGAAGTTTGAGTGCTGGGGGGATATCTGGGATGTAGAGGGGTCAGAGTGCTGGGGCATATCTGGGGTGTAGAGGGGTCAGAGTGCTGGGGGGGATATCGGGGGTGTAGAGGGGTCAGAGTGCTGGGGGATATCTGGGGTGTAGAGGGGTCAGAGTGCTGAGGAGATACCTGGGGTATAGAGGAGTCAGAATACTGGGGGAATATCTGGGGTGTAGAGGGGTCAGAGTGCCGGGGGGTATCTGGGGTGTAGAGGGATCAGAGTGCTGGGGGGATATCTGGTGTGTAGAGGGGTCAGAGTTCTGGAGGGATATTTGGGGTGTAGATAAGTCAGAGTGCTGAGGGAATATCTGGTGTGTAGAGGGGTCAGAGTGCCGGGAGGGGGTATCTGGGGTGTAGAGGGATCAGAGTGCTGAGGTAATATCTGGTGTGTAGAGGGGTCAGAGTGCTGGGGGGATATCTGGGGTATATAGAAATCTGAGTGCTGAGGGGATATCTGGGATGTAGAGGGGTCAGAGTGCTCCGGCATATCTGGGTTGTAGAGGGGTCAGAGTGCTGGGGGGGATATCGGGGGTGTAGAGGGGTCAGAGTGCTGGGGGATATCTGGGGTGTAGAGGGGTCAGAGTGCTGAGGAGATACCTGGGGTATAGAGGAGTCAGAATACTGGGGGAATATCTGGGGTGTAGAGGGGTCAGAGTTCTGGGGGGATATTTGGGGTGTAGATAAGTCAGAGTGCTGGGGGGATATCTGGGGTGTAGAGGAGTCAGAGTTCTGGGGGGATATCTGGGGTGTGGAGGGGTCAGAGTGTTGGGGGGATATCTGGGGTTTAAAGGGGTCCGAGTGATGGGGGGACATCTGGTGTGTATAGGGGTCCGAGTGCTGGGGGAAAATCTGGGGTGTAGAGGGGTCATAGTGCTGGGGGGATATATCTAGGATGTAGAGGGGTCAGAGTGCTGGGGGAATATCTGAGGTGTAGAGGGGTCAGAGTGCTTGGGAGGCATCAATCTAGCAGATGTATTTTATGCACAGGACAGCTTTGTTACTTTATGTATGTAGTATTTTCCCACTGTTTCTTTGCTGTACAGAATGATTGTTCATGTAGTTAAAGCGGAGCTCCACCCAAAAGGGGAGGCTCCACTTGTCTGCATCCTACCTACTTGATGTCTGTTTACCTGCACTTTCTCCATTGTAGGGGCCTCAGAGCATTACTTTGCCCAGGGGCCCATAATGTTATTACAGTTATGACAAACAATGGTTTAATTAGAAAAACATAAAATGTGTTTTGTACATGAAGTTTAGAAATATTGTCTATGTAGAATTAGGATTGCATCTGCGATAATTTATGTATGATTTTTGATGAAAAATTGGATGAATATTTAAAAATGACAAGCATAAATGTACATACAGAACTTTGACAGGTTTTGATTGTTGCTGTGTCCCCACTGGAAAGATACAGCTTTGTCATTGGGTCTGGTAACCATTGAATACAGACAATTCTTTTTCCTTTAGAGAGATCTCTTCTTGCTTTATGCTGTTTTTATGGGACAGAAAGTAAAGGGAAATATCCCTGATGAAAAAGAAAACCTGACAGGGTCCAAACCCTTCCCGACTCAATCTGTGTTTTAACAGTTGCATTATTGTATAGATTTTGACACCTATTGACATCTCCTGAGGGAATGGACACCGATCTACAAAAGACACAGATATATTAAGTATCCACCACAAATTTTGGATCCACAAGAAATGTATACTAATAGTTTAACTGAGTACTATTATGCAATGGGTTGATATACTTCTAGTATTTAAGTTAATTTATTGAGACTCCTCTGGGTTTTCACACTTCCCCATACTTTTTTATTTTTCACTTTTAATGAATTAATTATAATTAATGTTGTATCCTATTTTTTAATTATTATTATTATTATTATTATTATTATACGAGATTTATATAGCGCCAACAGTTTACTCAGCGCTTTACAATGTATAAGGGGGACAACACAATTACAGTACAATACAAAAGGTACAGGAGGGCCCTGCTCGTAGAGCTTACATTCTAAAAGGGAGGGGGTGGTGGTACAAAAGGTAATAGCTGCAAAGAATGATTTGATGGGGGTGGCTCAGGGACAGTTATGTGGGTGTGGGATAGGCTTCCCTGAATAAATGAGTTTTCAAGGATCTCCTAAAGGTGGACAGGGTAGGGGCTGATCGGACATACTGGGGCAGGGAATTCCAGAGGATGGGAGAGGCTCTGGAGAAGTCCTGAAGGCGAGCATGGGAGGAGGTAACAAGGAAGCTAGAGAGCAGGAGGTCCTGGGAGGAGCGGAGGGGGCGATTTGGGCGATATCTGCAGATGCAGATAAAAATGAGCATTTCATATTAAAACATTTTTTCTAAGTATTTAAAAAAAAACATATTCTAACTCTGTTAAAATGTATTAATACATTAATTAATTCCTCCCCTACCCAACATATCAGGTCCAACACCACACTCAATACTCTCCTCCTTTTGCCCAGTTACCACAGAAGAAGTTGATAAACTCCTCTCCATGGCACACCTCACTACATGTCCCCTGGACCCTGTCCCCTCTCAATTGCTGCGACCACCTTCCCACTCTATCCTCAACTCCCTAACCCACATCTTCAACCTCTCCCTCTCCTCCGGCACCTTTCCTTCCCCGTTCAAACATGCACTGGTTACCCCCATACTCAAAAAACCCTCACTAGACCCCACCTGTTTGAATAACTTAAGACCTATCTCCCTTCTCCCGTTTGCCTCCAAGCTCATCAAACGCCTTGTTCATGACCAAATGAGTCGCTACCTCACGGACAACAACCTTCTCGACCCCCTACAGTCTGGCTTCCGCCTACAACATTCGACTGAAACTGCCCTACTAAAAATCACCAATGACCTAATAACTGCCAAAACCAATGGCCACTACTCCATACTCATACTTTTAGACCTCTCTGCTGCCTTTGACACAGTTGACCACCTGCTGCTCCTCAGCAAATTACACTCCCTTGGCCTCCGTGATTCTGCATTATCCTGGTTCTCCTCCTACCTATCTCAGCGCACTTTCAGCGTCACTTACAACTCCACCTCCTCCGCTCCGATATCTGCAGATGAGGGGGCGATGTTGTGAATGGCCTTGTATGTTATGGTTAGCATTTTGAATTTTACACGGTGGGGTAGGGGAAGCCAGTGAAGGGATTGGCAGAGAGGAGCAGCAGTCACGGATCGATTAGTGAGGTGTATTAGTCTAGCAGCAGCATTCATAATAGACTGAAGGGGGGATAGCCTGCTTAAGGGTAGGCCATTAAGGAGAGAGTTGCAATAGTCGAGGCGGGAAATAATCAAAGAGTGAATAAGTTGTTTTGTAGTGTCATTAGTCAGAAAGGGTCGAATTTTGGAGATGTTGCGGAGGTTAAGGCGGCAGGATTTAGCCAGTGATTGGATATGGGGGCTGAAGGAGAGGTCAGAGTCAAGGATTACACCCAGGACTCTGGCATGTGTGGAGGGACCAATGGTTGTGTTGTTGATATTAATGGTGAAGTCACAGGAGGGGGACCGTGAAGGAGGAAATATAACAAGCTCAGTTTTAGAAAGATTAAGTTTGAGGAAGTGGTGTGACATCCATACCGATATGTCATTCAGCAAGTTTGAGATCCGTGAGGAGATAGTGGGGGTGAGTTGGGGAGTGGAGAGATAGATCTGTGTGTCATCGGCATAGAGATGGTATTGGAAGCCATGGGAGGTGATCAACTGGCCCAGGGAAGAGGTATAGAGTGAGAAAAGGAGAGGCCCAAGGACAGAGCCTTGGGGTACCCCAACAGAAAGAGGAAGGGGAGCGGAGGAGGTGGAGTTGTAAGTGACGCTGAAAGTGCGCTGAGATAGGTAGGAGGAGAACCAGGATAATGCAGAATCACGGAGGCCAAGGGAGTGTAATTTGCTGAGGAGCAGCAGGTGGTCAACTGTGTCAAAGGCAGCAGAGAGGTCTAAAAGTATGAGTATGGAGTAGTGGCCATTGGTTTTGGCAGTTATTAGGTCATTGGTGATTTTTAGTAGGGCAGTTTCAGTCGAATGTTGTAGGCGGAAGCCAGACTGTAGGGGGTCGAGAAGGTTGTTGTCCGTGAGGTAGCGACTCATTTGGTCATGAACAAGGCGTTTGATGAGCTTGGAGGCAAACGGGAGAAGGGAGATAGGTCTTAAGTTATTCAAACAGGTGGGGTCTAGTGAGGGTTTTTTGAGTATGGGGGTAACCAGTGCATGTTTGAACGGGGAAGGAAAGGTGCCGGAGGAGAGGGAGAGGTTGAAGATGTGGGTTAGGGAGTTGAGGATAGAGTGGGAAGGTGGTCGCAGCAATTGAGAGGGGACAGGGTCCAGGGGACATGTAGTGAGGTGTGCCATGGAGAGGAGTTTATCAACTTCTTCTGTGGTAACTGGGCAAAAGGAGGAGAGTATTGAGTGTGGTGTTGGACCTGATATGTTGGGTAGGGGAGGAATTAATTAATGTATTAATACATTTTAACAGAGTTAGAATATGTTTTTTTTTAAATACTTAGAAAAAATGTTTTAATATGAAATGCTCATTTTTATATGTAGCAAAAACCCCCGCAGGAGCTGCTGTATTTTAATTGGGCCTGTACTCTGCTTTGTTACCCCTTTGATTTCTCTCTGTCCCCCTGACACAGCTGTGGGGTAATAGTGTGCAAGACTCTAAAGACTCTAAAGACAATTTCACAATATACAATGTAATATACCTTTTTATCTTTACCTTTGGTCTCCACTTGGTCGATAATGCAAAGGAAAACATTTCACTATGATTTCACTATGAGCACTGTCCTATCCTTTACACACTTTGTAACTATAATTGAATCAAAGACTGATTTAATAAAGTATAATACAATAATTAGGGAGCTCCCATTACTTGGTATCACAGTAACTTCAATATGACAGTGAAACACAAAGCCTTGTGTTTTATTAGACAGTCCTTTATTAGACAGTCCTTCTTTTCTTCTTTCTTCTGCTAGCTATGAATAAAGTGAATTTGTAATCCAAGGGTTAATGGTTCCTGATCAAAGCAAGCTGAATATTGAATCAAAGTTATGGTACAGCAGCACTGCAACTATCTCTGATGCCAATGACACAGTACCAGATCCTTACTGAAATACAGGCCCGGGGCCTATTTTGAGTTCAGTCTAATCCTTTGACTTTGCTTGTGGGACTATGGATCCCAGCAACTCTGTATTGTACAGGTGGACTTGTAAAAGTGCACCAAGGAAACTTTTGGGCAACAGCCCTCTCACCCAACCAGGTCAGCGTTGACAGAAAGTTCCGCTCCTAAGGTACTGGGTCCTGTCTCCAGCCGGCCGCCACTACTGCGCTGCTCCACTCTGCACAACGAGATGTTCCGGAAATCCCAGATGGCTCCAACCGGCTCCTCTGGCTTCTTGCCAGTCTTGCTCTGCCGTCAGCCCAGCTCACTGGTGTGTCGCAGTATTGCTGCTTGGATCGCTCTTCCGTGGAGGTAGGCTATGCTGCGCTGGAGACCTCACACAGATCCTCCCAGGCTGGCCATGCGTGTCCAAGAGGCCTAAGATGGCCGTGTCGAGCCCTTTTATAATCTTCCCACAATGCAGTTCTGTTTTCCTGCTGTTCATGGGAGTTAATGTGCATTATGGGTAGGTCAAGTTAATGTTCAATGCAAACAAACAAACACTTCCATGTCAACTTCTTGAACGATGAAAAACAAAGATCCAGTCCTTTCATATTTTAGCCGCTAGATGGCGCCAGATGCTAAGATATAACATCCATTAAATTATATACCAAAAATGTGACCGCTACATATATATAATTATTGATATATTTTCTAATATGTTTTATATTTTTTATATGTTGCTTACAGTTTGTTTACACTTACATAAGATGATTTTATAATGTAGTATTTTCCTATAAAATGTTGAAGCACTATTATTGATGCTGTGTATTTTTATTATTATTATTCAGGGTTTATGTAGCACCAACTGTTTGTACAGCACAGTGAAATAAAAGAAGGTTGAACACTGCGTTCAGCTACTACAAATTACAAGCGTGAAAAACATTGATAAGTGAAAAAATGTAATAATAATTTGCAATTATATATTAACAGTCTCAGTCCCACTTCATTGTGAAATAAAGTTCTTGTGCGTTGGTCAGATAAAAGGTGCTCCAATTCAGTGAGCAGACACAGGTGCCCCACATGGATGTGCATTCACCCTTATCAATGTTTTTCACGCTTGTAACTTGTATTAGCTGAGCGCAGTGTTCAGCCTTCTTTTTTTTTCACTGTGATGCCAGTGGGTTCATATTTCACACTGCTGCTGGCAACTATTTTATTTTTTATTTTTTCATTCACACTTTGGCGCAAAGTTTTTTCTTTGTTTTTTATTTTTTTTATTTTTGCTTAGCACTTTACAATATAAAGGGAGACAGTACAGTTACAATACTATTTAATGTAAGGATGTTAGCGTGCTGCTTTAAGATATGTTATACAAGAAGAAATGTATTTTGCTTTCTTATGCAGAAAATTAGAAGTGCAAAGATTATTTGTGAGCTATGTACTTGAACAGGATGTACGTGTGGTTAACCTGACATTTTAATATAGACAATGAATAACAAAGTTATAACATGTTAGAAGTTGGGTGTCTGGAACATTGGCAGATTGCCTAGCATACGTGGTCACATATACCGTATTTATCGGCGTATAACATGCACTTTTTTCCCCTTAAAACCAGGGGAAAATCGCAGGTGCGTGTTATACGCCGATCCCCTGCGATCCCGACCTGTCACATTTTCAAAATCGCCGACCGCGATTTGAAAATGGCGCCGCTGGCGCCGAAATACACAGAGCCGGTCCTCGGCTCTTCCCGGCGGCTCTCGTTCACTTTCGGCTCCACTCGTAGTCCCGAGCGGAGCTATCCGAACCTACTCGGCTAGGTTCGGATAGCTCCGCTCGGGACTACGAGTGGAGCCGAAAGTAAACGAGAGCCGCCGGAAAGAGCCGAGGACCAGCTCTGTGTATTTCGGCGCCGGCGGCGCCATTTTCAAATCGCGATCGGCGATTTTGAAGCACAGAATGTCTGGGATCACTGGGGCAAGGCTGCACTGGGGAAGTCTGCACTGGGGAAGGCTGCACTGGGGAAGGCTGCACTGGGGAAGGCTGCACTGGGGAAGTCTGCACTGACAAGGCTGCACTTGGGAAGTCTGCACTGACAAGGCTGCACTGGGGAAGTCTGCACTGACAAGGCTGCACTGGGGAAGGCTGCACTGACATGGCTGCACTGACAAGGCTGCACTGACAAGGCTGCACTGACAAGGCTGCACTGACATGGCTGCACTGAGAAGGCTGCAATGATGGGCATTTAAATGTAAGTTTTTTTTCCCTTCAACTTCCCTCCTAAAAGTTTTTTTTTCCTTAAAATTCCCTCCTAAATTGGGGTGCGTGTTATACGCCGATAAATACGGTATATAAACTTATATTTAGATATAGCCTGAGGGATATCTATAGGCAGAATATGCAATTTATGACGTTTTATGCTTATTTTTTCATAAAGTCTATGCTTCAATCTCATTGGCTGATAATAAGAGGGAGGTTTTTCTCTCTCTCTGTAAGTGTATAAGATATATGCAAACCCAGTAAACCACTGTAATTTCGATTCACCATCCCATGTGTATGTCTGGATTACCCGATCAATCAGATAGTTCTATCCATACACCCATAGGTCCAACCTGGGTTCAAAGGAGAAATAGGGGCGGCTTAACAGAAATGGTACCAGAAGTGGTGGCGATCGACTGCAAGGTGAGTGGGAACTTTGTAAATTTATTTTACGAAGCCTTTTTACTTATCCTAGCACGATTGACCCCTATTGTTTTTTTTTTATTTTATAATTTCGAGGATTGCTAGGTTGGCTCTCCTGGGATAAAGAGGTAGCATAATCTCGAGGATTGCGAGGTTGGCTCTCCTGTGATAAAGAAGTCGCATAGTTTTAATGGTTAAATGATGTCCCGCTAGGCTGGCCGGACTTATAGGATTATAGAGAGCATTTGATGCTTTCTTAAAATACAGGACGGGTGTATGGAGCTCTAAAAAAAAAAAAAAAAAAAGGGGAAATTGTGTGCACACAATTTAACGTTGTTTCTTCGTGAATTAATTGCTCTGTATTTTGTTGTGATCATATGCATGTGTGAATATATACTTCGACATAAGGGAGTTGATTTACTATTTGGTTTGATCTTGATAAGTGATATACATAAAGTTATAGAGTTATATCAGTGTTATTGTGTTTGTTGTGTGTTAAACAAATGTCACAAAGGTGTTCTGAGTGTATTACCATCTTAAACTGAGAAAGAGACCTTTATTAAGAGAAGGTACTCCAAGGGTTCAAATGTTGAGATTCAATATACAAAATAATTTTGTATTTGAAGAATGTTTAACAGTAAGAGGAGTAATAAGTATTATAAGTATCATTGTGACATTAAGGATATTGTGAAATAATTATGGGAAATAAATTAGGGAAGGAAGCTCCCGAAGGTGAGCGAGACCAACCTTCCCCCTATGATTTTGTAAAAGGCACTTGTGGGGCAAATTGTGTCAATCCTTTTTGGGAAAATGAACAAACTCGTGCACATCAGTTGTATCTTTCAGGCTTGGGGTCATTGGGACCGTGTTCCCTGGAAGATTGGGAGGAGGTAATGAAAATTTGTGGGACGCATAATCGACACAATTACCCCCCTGGGTGATGGATTGTAAATATATGATGAAATGTTGTAAAATGTACTAAGGGAAAGACAGGGAGAAAGAAGTGAGGGAAGCAAAGAGGCTAGAGAAAAAAAAAATCAGAATAACTAGCTATAGCATTACAAGAAGTAGAGTCTATGGGTCAGATAATCCTTCGTTCTGCAAACAAAGAGAAGGAACCCTTTAAGGCCCTTCCTTTGATCACGATAGGTAATACTCAGGTTCAGATCCCCCTCCCCGTTGGCTAATTAAAGATATAAGGGACACCTGCCCTAAACCTAGAAAGGATCCCAGAGCTGCTGCAGCTTTTCTAAAAGGGTATTGTACAGGAGCTAGGATGAGTGCAGAAGATCTCCAAATCATTATTCAAGCAGTAGACCCTGAAACCACAGTTGAATTTGATGTAGTGGCAGCTTTTATCACGGCAGATCCCTATGACAAACCTGAAGGGTGGGATATTTTTTGGGGCCAACTAGGACTAGCTTGGCAGAAAGCATACAAGTGTACACACTATGTTGTCTTGCAAACAAAATCCAGGGGAAGATTTTTACTCATTTTTGGTTTGTCTACATAAAATATATCACTCACTGATTGTAGGTTTATCACTTCAGAATGTACAGAGGGTTGCTCAATGGGTATTAATGGAACTGATGTCCAACATAAAGTGACTCCTACATTACAAGTTAGTACATTACAGGACGAACTTCTTACAACTATGTGTTTTGCTGTTTTGACTGACTGACCTTTCCTTAATGGGAAGAGACTTAATGTCTGCTTTAAGAATCAATATAAGATTTGACCAAGAAGGTGGATTGACAGCAAAGTCTCCACTATGTGACTTGACTAATCCTAAATATCACGACTTCAGGGGACATTACATGCTTCTACCTAGACCGCTAGAAAATCATCCAATTTGAGCTAAGGACAAAACCTCTGTAGGACATTTTAATCGTACACCTTACTCTCCTACTTTCAAACCCAACACAATATCACACTTCCAAAAACAATATCCCCTTACAGAAGAAAAACTGCAGGGCATTTCACCATTGATTGAAGAATACAAAAAGGAAGGCATACTAAAGGAAATAGTTAGTCCAAGAACACATTTTTTTTTGTTTACCGGTTGGGGAGGACGCACAAAGGATCTTTGGTTTTGTTTGGGGCCGGGTCAATTGGACACGGCTCCCACAAGAAATTGTTGACAGCCCAGCAGCCTTCTCTATGGTATTGAAACGAACCCTTGACGACTGGACACCTCCTCAGGGTTCCATACTGCTTCAATATGTAGATGACCTACTGCTGTGTAGTGAGAGCCAGGGACGCTTTGAGTCCAACTCTGAGCATCGCCTCGCCTCAGAAGATCATTTGGTGTCTTGCAAAAAGATCTGGTGATGCAGGTCGCAGGTTGAGTATTTGGGGTGTAAAATCAAACAAGGGGAACGTTTGGTGTCACCGGCTCGGGTCAAAGTACTTACATGCCTCAGTCTCCCGAAGGAGAAGGCCACGCTTCTCTCCTTCCTCGGCTCGATTGTCTACTGCAGACAATGGATACCTGATTGCTCACACTGGGATTCAATCCTTAGAGCAGCTACGTTGTTGGGCTCTCCAAAAATGATTAATTGGACTGAGGAAATGCTACAAGCATTTACCACCCTCACTGCGTGCCTCTCAAGGGCACCTGCATTGGGTCTTGCCCGTGCAGGTTCAGGGGATGCCCTCTTGCCTTCAAGCTCTCGTGGCTTGTGCAATGGCTGTAAAGGAGGCATCCAAATTAACATTGGGAGGGCAGACAACATTATACACAACACATTCGGTAGTTCACCTTATGCAGAACATGAGTATTCAGCACATGACAGCACAACGTACAAGTGGCTATGAAGTTATACTCTTTAACACACAACATCTTGACATCAAATCATGTTCAGAGACCACACCACAAGTCAGGTTTCTACACTCTCTCTTGCATCTTTCAGAAACTGATCCTATTCCTCAACATGACTGTAATCAACAGCTTTTAGAATCTGATTCTCCACGTTCTGATTTAAAAGACACCCCCAACCCTGATTGCCTACATGTGTTTGTAGACGATAGCTGTACACGTCCTGACGATCACATATACAAGACTGGTTACTCAGTTGTCAGGCTCCCAGACAATATCTTAAAAAGTAAACCACTGCGAGTAACTTCAGCGCAACTCCTCTTTGAAGGACAGGATGTGAATGTTTACACAGATAGCATGTGGACGCTTTATTGAAACGCTCCTTCTTCCTTGCCACATTAATGTAATTAAGATTCGCGGGCACTCATATGATAAAACAGAAATAGCAAAAGGGTATGCACTCGCTGATAGGTTGATTTGATAGGTATTCAATGGAAACTACACATCCCTCATCATCCCCAAAGTGCAGGAGGAGTAGTAGAAAAGATGAACAGAAATATTAAAGATAAACTAAAGAAAGCGACAGGAGGAACTTTGAGAAACTGGTTAGATTTTCTTCCCGCAATACTTTTCCAAATCCGTACCTCACCCCATTCTAGAAACGGCTTATCCCCTTATGAGATATTAATGGGAAAACCAACACAGAGGAAACAGATAGAAATAGGAGAGGAACCTAATCTATATTCTTTACAGAAAGAGTATGTGAAAAACCTGGTAAGTAGCTTTACAGAAAATTATGACAAGGTAGCTGTCACCTTTCCTCCTCTCTCCACAGAACCAACACATCCTTTTATACCCAGAGACAGGGTGTTGGTCAAGCAACTAGCAGCAAGAAGATCTTCCAAGGATCTTTTTGAAGTATTGAAAGTTGCAAGAACAGCAGTTCTGACTGACCAGAGCCCACAATGGATCCACAAATCAAGGATAAAGAAAGCCAAAAATCAAGGATAAAGAAAGCCCCTGATCACTGAAAAATATACATGTCCACAGATGAAACAATGGAACTCTAATTCTCTCAAATAACAGGAACCCCCTACAGACTTTGGTTCTGCCCCTGTTCCCCAAATTTCCCCCTCCCCCCCCCCCCTAAAAGAAACCTATCAATCTGCCTATCAGCTTTTTCAATGACATGTAAAATATGTTCTTTTGTTTCTATGCTTTACACAAAACAGAGATGGTATAATTAATAATATAGGTGATCGATACAGACTTTTCGTCTGTTATGATCAAAGGAGGGATTGTAAGGATGTTAGCGTGCTGCTTTAAGATATGTTATACAAGAAGAAATGTATTTTGCTTTCTTATGCAGAAAATTAGAAGTGCAAAGATTATTTGTGAGCTATGTACTTGAACAGGATGTACGTGTGGTTAGCCTGACATTTTAATATAGACAATGAATAACAAAGTTATAACATGTTAGAAGTTGGGTGTCTGGAACATTGGCAGATTGCCTAGCATACGTGGTCACATATATATATAAACTTATATTTAGATATAGCATGAGGGATATCTATAGGCAGAATATGCAATTTATGACGTTTTATGCTTATTTTTTCATAAAGTCTATGCTTCAATCTCATTGGCTGATAATAAGAGGGAGGTTTTTCTCTCTCTCTGTAAGTGTACAAGATATATGCAAACCCAGTAAACCATTGTAATTTCGATTCACCATCCCATGTGTGTGTGTCTGGATTACCCGATCGATCAGAGAGTTCTATCCATACACCCATAGGTCCAACCCGGGTTCAAAGGAGAAATAGGGGCGGCTTAACATTTAATACAGGAGGAATCAGAGGACCCTGCTTGTTAGAGCTTTAAATAAAAGAGGGAGAGTCAAGTGATACAAAAGGTAATAACTGTGGGGGATGAGCTGATGGATAAAATAAAAGTATAGTTGTTAAGGGCAGGATAGACCTCTCTCAAGATTTTTCAGAGTTTTCAGGGATTGTCTAAAAGTAGACTAGGAGAGTAGGAGACAGTTGGATAGATTGGGGTAGAGTTCCATTGGATGGGAGAGGCTCGGGTAAAGTCCTAGAGGTGAGCATGGGAGGAGCTGACAAGGGAGATAGAAAGCAGGAGGTCATGGGAAGAATGAAAACAACCATGTGGTTGGTATTTTTAGACAAGATTAGTAATGTAGCTGGGGGCAGAGTTGTGGATATCTTTGTAAGTTGTTGTTAGTATTTTGAATTGAATTCATTGGGTGAGCAGAAACCAGTGGAGGGATTGGCAGAGAGGAGTAGTAGACACTGGACGGTTAGTTAGATGGATGAGTCTAGCAGAAGCAATAATGATGGACTGAAGAGTGGATAGCCTATGTAAAGGTAAGCCAATGAGGAGGGAGTTGCAGTATTTGAGTCGAGAGATAACCAAGGAGTGAATTAGAAGCTTTGTGGTGTCATTGGTACAATCTGGTACAATCTGGTCTAGAAGTCCAAGAGAATCGTGAACAGCAGCAGATGACATCTATGTTCCCAGGCTGTGGTCATACAAGAGCCTGCATCTTTTGTCAGACCAGACTGAACCCAGGCCATCACGCTCTGGTCTTCCTTCCACGCTTCCTTCCACGCTGTGTCTGTGGTGGTGAAGTTGTGGCAGGAGGAGGATGGTCCAACTCACACAGGTGGGTATTGGGTGTGATTTCGCCCCTCACCCCCTTAGTTAAGGTTTTATAAAGAATGTCCTCACACATGAGGCATTGGCCCTCCTGCATGTCCTTTTATGGCAGCCATGCAGGCAAAGGCCTCTTCGCGAGTGGGGAAGGCTCCGAGGGACGCGGAAGCCTCCTGAATCAGCCTGAGTGCTGAATCCTGTATGTTACTCCCCTTCCTGGGTCTTTTGTTTTGGAGGCGGAGGGGAGGGACCTGCGATTCTGTCAGGCTCCTACTGGGCCCGGCCTGCTCCTGGCTGCCACTTAGCCCTGCCTCCTCCTGGCTGCCGCTAACCCCCGCCTCCTCCTGTGTTGCACATTCCACAGCCTTTTCCTGTGTGCCACATTCCACAGCCTCCTCCTGACTGAGGTCTTCCTGTCTATGAAAAAGGGGCATAGTTTTTTCTTCATCAATCACACACATATTTCACCTCCTGACTGTTGCAAATTGAATGTTAACAGATATAAAAGATTATCATTCTGAGCACAGCATTTTTCATTTTTGTCCCAATTATTTTTGCCCACTACTGTCTATTGATATGTAAAACTCTTTATTAAATCAGCAATTAGGGATCAATAATAACATCTAGTAAACATCATTTATTTATTGACCAGAAATCTGTAGAACAATGCTATACCTGGCTCCAGCTGGGCTCCTCCACTTCTTCCTGGCTGGAAGTCCAAGGTTGGACATCAGAAGCCTCAGCTGGGGTGGAAGATAGGGTGGAAGGAAGAATGGAAGGAAGGGTTGAGAGGCATTCCCTGACTTCAGTCTGGTCTGACAGAAATCACAGTCTCTCATAGTACCACAGCCTGGGGACATAAATGTCATCTGCTGCAGCTCCTGATCTCTGGGAATCTGTGACCTTCTTGCGCTCCCTTAGATAAGTGCTCCTCAAGCCACCAATTTTGGCTTTTAAATAGGGGATGGTTGCCCGTGGGGACCACCGGCTTCACCAACTCCAGCAGTTTCTCCAGCACTGCCTGCCTCTTTTGTTTATTATTGTATTGGGGGTGTTTGATCTGCCACAGACAGGGCAGCTCCCAGTATTTGTCTATGAACAGGGGGAGGAAGTTGTGGTCATTGAAGCCATCCATTTTATCTGCAAGACACAACACAAGACAAAACCTAATGTCAGGCTAAAGTCTCCTAATCTTGTCACAATATCGGT
Organism: Lithobates clamitans; assembly: GCA_037952925.1. Classification (NCBI taxonomy): domain Eukaryota; kingdom Metazoa; phylum Chordata; class Amphibia; order Anura; family Ranidae; genus Lithobates; species Lithobates clamitans. The sequence goes on along the minus strand of JBBGZY010000323.1, from coordinate 9,480,967 downwards.
CTCAATCTAGAAGCAGTATAGGCCCAATTTTCTATCTTACCTTCGTTATCATGATCGGCACCTCCGATACTCCTTCCTCTGCTCACAGATAGTAGTACTACGCACGCGTGTTACGCTTTATATACACATGGGCATGCGTGAAACTCCGCCCACCCCTGGTGCAGGGGGGAAGAGCACATGGCGGAGACACAGCAGGTGCATGCTAATTACAGCAACGAGGAGGAGGAAAGCCCGGAGCCAGAAACGTCCCGATCCCAGAGGAGACGATTTAAAGCCTCAAATATGTCCTTTGGGGAGATGTTGGAGATGGTTGACATCCTGAAACGGGCCGACTATGACGGGAAGTATGGACCCTACCCCAACCCCAATGTCAGAAAGGCCAAGATTATGGCGAAAGTTGTCAAGAGTCTGCAGAAGAATTTTGGTGTACGACAATCCAAGGATCAACTCCGGAAACGGTGGTCAGACCTCAAATTAAGGGAGCACGAGCAGTTCAGAAGGATCAGGAGAGTGCTGCAAAAAAGTAAGTAGTTGTGCTGTGTTCCAATTCTTTATTTTTCTAACGTTCGTGCTGCTCCATGTGCTTTTCTTAACTGTTGTACAGTTTAAAATGGCAACTTTCATGTTCATGGGCACATTATTCATTCGTATGAAAAATTGTTCGTTCGGCATAGAAAACACCATGTTTTGGACATATGCATTTGAATACATTTTTGCTAGCCTACTTCTCTTCAAATAATTTTGGTGTCTAGATGGGTTGGTAACTAGAATGAACTGCAAACTAGATTCTGTGTAAGGAGAGGACACTCAGCAGTTTGTTTACACATCCGGACACAGGAGCACTAGTGTGGGACACCAGAACAAACTTTATTAAGGGCCTACACAGGTGCTCCAGTGTATACTATAGGGGTGTCTCCATCTGTGAAGCTTGTACAAAACAGGTAAGTATTCAAGCTTGACAAAGGACAAAAAAATTTCTTCATCTTGGAACTCTGCCAGAGCAGACAATTTTACCCCACTTCCAAGCAATGTTTCATATTCCTATTTCTGCCATCAAATATCTGTGTGCTAAGTATACCTATTTTTTTTTACATAAAGGCTAAAAAACACGGAGGACACCACTCATCCGAGGAGACCACAGACCCCCCACCTCAAACCCAACCAGAGGAGGAGGAGGAGGGAGACGTGGAGAAAATTGTCACTACAACAGGTGAGTGTCTTCGACTACAGACATCAGGTAAGAGATGGATGCCGGCATATTGATAATACATGGTGTGGTTTTTCTTATATATTTTTAGGTGATCGTGATGTTGTGGATCCAGGTCATTTCACCAGTGAAAGTGCCCAGATCCTGATCAGGGAGATCATGGGGTGTAATAGGGAAAAACAGAAAAACATTCCAGAAAAACATCAATGATGTTAAAAAAAATGAAGAACATCATTGATGTTCTAGGGAGAGTTTAAAACCCCTCAAAATCCCTAATGTAGTTGGCATTTTTTCCAAAAAAAGTCTTGCACCTTTTTTTACTTATTGTCGAAAAGCGAAATTTTGAAGATGCACACAGTGTGTCAACATGTGCTATCTGCCATCACGGGAGATCAATGTAGGCGTTTTGTGGGTGCAACCTCTTCCTCAATAATAAAGTAGCTGAGAGGAAGGCGTTGCACCCCCAAAACATGTCCCTTGATCCCCTGTGATGGCAGCTAGCACATGTTGACATTTGGCAATTTGTGTGCACCTTCAAAATTTGGCTTTTCCAGGGGTGACTTCACCCCATCTGAACGCAATATCAAACACAGTTTATAAATACTCATGTCTGATATTGCCTTCAATTTCTAACAAAGTTGAACTTTGTAAGTTCCAGATTTGTGTATTTCTTGTTGGTTTTAAACATGCCTGTTTTACCATAAATGGACATTTCTACTTTTATTAATGTGACCCAAAAATTGTTATACAACAAACATGTTGGTTTGTTTTAAAAACCTTTGATAAATGCACATGTGATTGTGCTTGTATTAAAAAGATAGATAATTAAGAATGTGTGGATTCTTCTCTCAATGCTCCAAAAATGTTTTGTTGTTAAAATTGTTGAGTTCTGTGACAATGGGGGTTATTTCCTAAGGGCAAATCCACTTTGCACTACAAGCGCAGTTTTAGTGCAGTCTCAAGTGCACTTGTAGTGTAAAGTGTCTTTGCCTTTAGTAAATAACACCCAACAATGCTTTCTAATGTTACACAATCAGCTAAAAGAAAGACAAGCAGTAAATGTCAGCAAATATTTTAGTAGTTAAAATTTGTTTTTTATTTAAAAAATGTCTCAGACATTGTCTGGCATATCGATGGCCCCCCTACCCGCAAAGTATTCCATGGATCTTATATGGACCTCGCGGGCACTCAGGGGGGGGAAGCCAGGACGGCCAGCTTCAAGCACCGTCAGGGTTGGTTCATTTACATGAATTCCAGATTCAGGCCCAACTGAGCCAGCATAGTTCACAGAATTTCTCCTTAAAAAGTTGTGGAGAACACAGCAAGCCAGGATGATATGATTGAGTTTATACTCCGCCATATGTATGGGTGTAAGAAATAGGCGGAGCTGGCTGGCCATTATTCCAAACGTGTTCTCCACCACTCTTCTGGCTCTGGCCAGCTGGTAATTAAATACCCTCTGGTCCGGGGTGAGGGTCCTCATAGGGAATGGCCGCATAAGATGTACCCCCAGCACAAATGCTTCATCCGCAACGAAGATGAATGTGAGTCCTTCCGCATTGTCTTCTGGAGGTGGCAAGTCCAAGCTGCCATTCTGGAGACGCCTGTAGAACTCCGTCTGGGCGATGACTTCACCATCTGACATCTGGCCATTCTTCCCCACGTCCACATACAGGAACTCGTAAGTAGCCGGCACCGTTGCCAACATCACAATACTATTGAACCCCTTGTAGTTGTAATAATATGACCCCGAGTTGGGTGGTGGGATGATGTGGACGTGTTTCCCATCAATTGCCCCTCCGCAGTTAGGAAAGTCCCACCACTGGGCAAAGTGGGAGGCCACAGTCTGCCATTCCTGTGGGTTGGAAGGAAACTGTGGAGTCAAACAAGAAAATAAAATTAACCATTTTGAATATAAACATAGAAAGCAGATTAGACACAAACATTCTTGGCCAACATCAGTATAACATTTATTTTAGGGACTATTTAAAGACAAAGGTATAAGGTCCACCTATCAGATTCCTCCCCCCTCTCATGGGCCATTTTGTGAATTTTACGGGGTTTTGGACAGATGTTTTGGACAGTTCACCCTCTACACTTCATTGAGAGATGAATGCCTAAATAATGTGGATTACTTTGCTCAGCCCCTCCTTACTTTACACTATTGGCAGCCCACTGGACAGGTAAGAAGTGTCATAATACAAAGATATAAATACATACTGTACACATTTGAGCACATTTTTACATTCTGCTATTACCTATCAAGATAATAATAGGATACAACAACTTTAAACAGTACCATTTGAAAGTATTCAGGCAGGCCCTTGCACTACATGCTTTGGGGAATTCATCCATAAATCTGACCACAAAAGAGGTGGGTATAGTGTGTATGGGTTTGGCAAAGTCAGCAGATATAGGATTGGTATCAGCTGAGTTAGCAGTTGGGGGGAGGGAGGGTTCAAAAATATTTTGTGAACCCAAAAAAAGCCTCAGGCACTCTGCCAGAATTTCAAGCACACATCACAATTTTAGACATTTTAAGGGGTATTTAGGGTAAAGCACTACTATGGAGCTGACAAAATACATTGTTAAGTGACTGCACGAGGTGAATATAGGCCCAGGAGAGCATGCTGGGGAGGCAAGTGAAGGCAAATATGTATGAAGGACAAAAATAAAAATTACATAAAAATCCAGCATGCATGAGAACAAAGGGGACATTCACAGCATATTACAATCATGGTAAATAGGGAATGAGGAAAGAAATACAATAAATTATCAAACATTGAATACAATAAAATGTGATGTTAAGGATAAAAATCTTACCTTCATATACTCCTTCTGCAGGACCTGGATGATGGCAGAACAGGTCTCCGGGATAATGATCCCCAGAGCCTGGGGGGAGATGGCTGTCGAGAACTTGAGGTCCTACAGGCTTCTCCATGTCACCAAGTACCGCAGGGTGGTGGCGAGCCTCTGCTCCGGAGTGATGGCTTGCCTCATGCAGGTATCCTTCCTGCTGATATAGGGGGTCAGCAAAGCCAACAAATAGTGAAATACGGGGTCCGTCATCCTGAGAAGGTTCCTGAAATCATCAGGATTATTCTCACGGATCGCACGGAACAAAGGCATGTGACAGAACTGGTCACGCTGGAGCAACCAATTCTTGGTCCATGAACTCCTCCCCACCCTGTTCATGGACTGGGCTTGTGTCAAGGTAAGGACCCCAAACCAAGCCCCCGCACAGCATGAACTCTACGAGGAGTACGTATACGCAACATGGCTAGAAAACAGTCGGCTGCTCATAACAAAGTAACAGAACGCACTGAAGAACAGCAAGGCCTGTGAAGAGCGACCTGAAAATCAGTAACGAACGAACAAGAACACAATGACAGAGTCAAGGGTAACTCACTGCACGCACATGAAGACCAGTTACAAACCCACAAACACAAACTGAGTAGCAGAAAACGATCTGAAAACCATGAGTCTGAAAAAGCGTGAATCGTCTCTCACCAAACTTTTACTAACACGAGATTAGCAAACGGAGCCCAAAGGGTGCAGTGCTTGGTTCTGAACTGCCCTATTATTGTCTTGTCGTACGTGGTGTACGATGGCGATCGGAAATTCCGACAACTTTTTGCAACCGCGTGTATGCAAAACAAGTTTGAGCCAACATCCATTGGAAAAAATCCATGGATTTTGTAGTCGGAATGTCCGATCAATGTTCGATCGTGTGTACGGTGCATTAGAGATAAAGAGGTTGTGGACGGAGGTGAGTTTGTTACCGACAGAGCGGGCATTCCAAAGGGCACAGGAAAAGGGGAAGCTGGTTTTTGGAAGAAGAGGTAAAAACTAAATTGGTTGGGTTGCAGTTGCTGCCAGAGGGTGTAGGGCACACGTGTCAAACATAAGGCCCGCAGGCCAAATCTAGCCCACCAGGCCTTGCTAAGTGGCCCGCACAGCGGCCTCCAGCCGACACCTGTTAGTTTTTCTCACTGCCAAGTCTCCAAAGAGTAAGCATCATCACCCTTAGTCCCGCGAGCAGCGCCGGCTTGTGTAAGTGCATGTGCGGCCTGTCAGTCTCCAAGGAGACAAGATTAAACCTCTCCCGCTTGCTCTCCTCCTCAGTCCCTTTAGCGTCACTGTCTTTTTGTGAGTTGACGCATGTGTGGCCTATTGGTCTCCAAGGGTACAAGAATAAACATCTCCCGCTCTCTCTCCTCCTCAGTTCCTTCAGCGGCACTGGCTTTATGTGAGCTGAGACTGGCACCACTGACAGCTATGCCAAGCTGGCTATGTTTTTTTTTTGTTTTTTTTCAGCGGGCTGAACCCTGAGGGCTGGCTTTTTGAGGGCTGTGGAGGAAGATGTGTTTAGAGGTAGTGGGATGGGAGGAATGTCATGGTTGCAGAGGTCAGAACCCAGGAGGAGGGGTGGAAATGAGATGTTGCACACTGTGCATAGCGCTTCTGAACCCTGCACTCTGTACGCAGCACGCTCCTGAACCCTGCACTCTGTACGCAGTGCTCTCCTGAACCCTGCACTCTGTACGCAGCACGCTCCTGAACCCTGCACTCTGTACGCAGCACGCTCCTGAACTCAGCATTCTGTATGCAGCAAGCTCCTAGAGTAGATACATAGTCCTACAGATACAACCAGACCTTTGAGGGCAACCATACTGCTGATGCAGCCCCCGATGAATTTGAGTTTGACACCCCTGGTGTAGTGTGATGGGAAAATTGGGCACAATTAAATGATGGAGTCTTTGGGAAGATATCTCCCGACTTTAGGAGAAGCAGAAGGATGAGGGAGGTAATATGGAAGTTTATATGAAGGGACATACCCCAACATCCTCGAAGTTTTGTTTGCATGTGAGTTTACAATTAACAGGAGTTAGTTAGTGCATTAATAAGGATAGGGCAGAAGTGAGGGTGATATACAGTATATAAACTGTGGTGGTGGAGAAGAGGGTAAAGTAAAGAAAGTTTAAGGAGAGAGAACACAACTGTGAGAAGAAGTGGTAGAGAGTGCATATTACAAAGATGAAGGAGAGCTGAATGGGGAAACAGGGTCACTTTCAGTCTGTTAAGTGTTTTTCAAAGTAGTTTTCGCTTTGTGCAATCATTGAAGTACAGAGTCGTGCTCCACTTAAATAACAAAACCTCACTTATAGAAAGAACCCCAGCAACGTGCTGCCTCCATAAAGGTGGTTCAGCTTTATAAGGGTGGGGGGAAGGGTGCTTGTCAATTAATCAATCAGAGTTTAAAGTGGTTGTAAAGTCTCCACAACAAACTCCCATGATAGTTTCTCTTATGGGGCAATGTGTTTTTTTCCAGCAATATAATCTCTAAATACCTTTTTTCCAGCAGTGGTTCTGTGCAGTCACGTGGTTTTCTCAGGTCTTACTCCCAAGCAGAGAGACTCCAATGGGAAGGGCTCACATTCCTCTGCTGGTTTAGTTTCAGGAGGGGAGGGCAGAGGCCGGGAGAGGAGGGGCTTCACACAGAGCATGGAAATGACAGGAAGGGGGAGAGAGGGAGAGATGGAGGTACAGATGCTGGAGAGAGAGCAGGATGATGGCAGGAAGAATCGGTAGAATGATTACAGGAAGGATCGGTTAATCGATTGCAGGAAGGATCAGTCGGTTGAAAGAAGGATCAATCAAAGGTAGGATCAATCCATCACATGAAGGATTGATCAGTTGATCGCAGAAAGGAACTGTCAGTCAATAGCAGGAAGGATCGGTCAATTGAGAGAAGGATTGGTTGAAGGAAGGATCAGTTGGTCGATCACAGGAAGGATCGGTTGGCTGATCGCAGAATGGATTGGTCGGTCAATAGCAGGAAGGATCGACTGTCGATTGCAGCAAGGATCAGTCGTCGATTGTTCATCCCTTGTAAAAGCAATAACATTGATTTATAAAAGTGTAAACAAAGTTTTGAATGAATTAAATAATAATTTTTTTTTAAAGCGCCCCTTCCCCCGGTTCTTGCATATAAACGTCAATGCATACCTAAGTTGCGCACACATATGTAAACGCTGATCACACCACACATGTGAGGTATCATCGGAAACGTCAGAGTGAGAGCAATAATTATAGCACCAGACCTTCTGTGTAGATGGTAACCTGTAAAAGCTTTAAAAGAGACTCTAATAGAGATTTTTAGGTACCATATTTTGGCGCTGTTTCGCAGACATACGCAAATTTAAAGTGCGTCATGTTACATTTTAACAAAAAAATGGAATAGTATATAATGTTTGTGTGCACAAAAAAAAATATTTTATATTTTTGTCCAAAACAATTGCGTTTGAAAAAACGCTGTGCAAATACATTCTCTGGGGCCTCTGCTAAATATATATATAGATAGATATATCTATATATAGATATATCTATCTATATATATATATAATGTTTGGGGCTTCTAAGTAACTATCTAGCAAAAAAAATACAGCTTTTTACATGTAGGAGAGAAATGTCAGAATTGGCCTGGGTGAGAACTGGTTAGCAAAGAGGAGGGAAGGAGTAGCATCAGGGGAATAGCATTGCTTTACCTATGCAGAAGCAGAGGGGAGGGAAGGAGATAAGCTCTCAAGCATACTAAGGAAGAGACAGGAGCAGAGGGTAGGAGGGAGAGAGGGGGAGAGGGGGAGAGGGGTAGAAGCAGAGACGCTAAGGAATCTGGAACAGCTGTACATACTAACCAATCAGCTTCTAGCTTTACTATATTCAAATGTAATCTTGCGAGCAACTAAAATATACAAAGGCAGGCAGCAAGGAACACACTCCTAATAACAAATGTGCAAAAGTAAAATCGAAATAAATTGCTGCGCTAATATAGCTGTGAAATATTAAACAACATAAATCATAAACCAAATTTTCACATCTCTCTTTTGATTAAAATGATTTTTATTTATAAAAGGTGCATACGAAAAATCACAGTGTTGTGGGCGCAGCCGCTATAGTAACAGAGGAAACAAAACAGGTTGTAACTCGTTAGAGAGCTTGTCACACATACATATCAGCCAATATGTTAGTGTAATTAAAGTATAGGCAATATACTTAGTTTTAGGTGTTCTCCTTACCGGAGCACATCAAACAAAAACAAAACACAAAAATCCCAATAATAACTAAGATTAGCTGCTTAAAGCAGTTATATTTGCCTCAACTCACTTGTTAATGTGGTATTCTATGTCTTTATACAGGTGTCCAGATATATATATTTGTATGTATTATTTATTAGGGTTATAACACCGGTGATAAAGGGGAGTGGTGTCAGTGGTTATAGTAGGTTTTGAAGGGGCAGGTGATTTCCTTGGTAGTCATTGTAAGGAGGGAAGAAAGAAAGATATTAGGCCCAGGATTCTAAATTATATACCTGTTGATCTATTTCTTTTTTTAAATTAAACCATAAGTTTGGTATATGGATCAGTAGTGATAAAATGTTGCCAGCAGGACCAAATTTTCCTGAATCATTCACTTGATGGATGATATCTTCCATAGCTGAGGTTTTCTGTATACGTCTGACCCAATCTGTTATGGTTGGAGGGTCTGAGGAGCACCATTTGGCAGGTCTGCGCATGTTTGCTGCATTTACCATTTGAATGGCTAGGGAGCTTAAGTATACCCCTTTCGGCATTGTAGAATGGTGCAGTAGAAAATTGGGCTGGCGAGTAGTCTAGAGCAAGTGTGGTGATTTGGATTGTGAGTCTGTGTACTTCTTTACAAAACGGTTGTGAGAGAGGGCAGGGCCACCAAATGTGGAGGAGCGATCCCAACTCGGTCCTTAAGCACAGTGCCAGCACTGGGGGGGAAGGTCGGGCAAAATGTTGTGAAGTCTGAGTGGGGTTTTGTACCATCTGGAGAATATTTTAAATGCATTTTCTTGTGCAAAAACGTTGACTGTCCCCTTATGGATGAACGTGTGGATATTTTCCCTGTCTATCTGAGAGGTCTATGGACAGATCCTGCTCCCATTTTCGGCTAGCAAGATTAGATTTGGGGTTTTGATACTCAAATAGCAGAGCATACATATCCAAGATCAAACGCCTTTGGGTTCTGTTTTTAGGCACATTTATTCAAAAGGTGTGGTGGCTGTTGGGACCAGTCTGGTCGGGGAAGAGATCTTTCAAAGAAGTGTCGTAATTGAAAATATGACCAGAGAGCGCATGCGCAGAGGACTCAAAGATGGCCACTTAAGCCCAGAGCTCTGTGTCACCCCGGCCTAACAGCACACAGAGCTCCTGACTGTGGCCAGCGAGACGGCTCTGGACCACACCACCAGATGGGGGAACCACCCAGGAACCTTCCCATGCCTAGGGGATCGGCCAAAAGAGATCTTCGGCCACGTTTCAGCCCGATCCCGGAGCCGCTCGATTCCAAGATGGTGGCTGCAGCACATTCTTGTGCTGGAATGGAGGAGGAGAACACAGAGCTTCAAGCTCACGACCCCCCACAGACTCCCCCAGGGCACACAGTGAGTACCCAACCTGCCACGGCACCCTCCCCAGCATCCACGGAATCCCTCATAAGCCACACAATGGAGGACTATCTGTTATCCCCCCTGAGGCCTACTCGGCCTCCCCACACCACCTTATACAAGGCAGCTCAGACTCCCTCATTAACACTGTGGACCTCTTCAACAAATTGTCTGAATTACTTGACAGAGGACTGACCACATTGCAGCTGAGATCACAGGGGACATTAAGTCTGATTTCCAAAACCTTGGTGACCGCATAGAAGCCATGGAAAACAAGCTAGACACCACAATGGCTAGGACAAATCAAAACTGTGACCATATCCATGTCATACAAGAACAACTTGACAATGTTCTGTCCAAAATCGATGATCTAGAGAACAGATTGTTCCCATTTACTATATCAGGGGCACCGAGTGGGCTTCCCACTCGTCTAGACCTATTTCTGGAGATCCCCCCCAGACCCCTTCACAAAGGGTTCAAGAACTTCCGTGCATACCCTCCATTGCCCATCCTACCCTCCCAAATACCTACCTTGACACTCTGGTTCCGGTAACAACCCTCCCACTCCCTCTTACCCCCTCACTCATTGTCATGCTAGCCCAGCTCAGCCTCTTTAATGCATCAGATGAGTTGTAGTCGGACTTTAAGTTTGTTTAAAGTTGTTAAAGAATCATGTTTTGGTGTGCCTCGGCCGGGGTGATATGTTCATGCACTCCATCAGACACTCAACGTAGCTTAAACCCCAAACACACTATGGAAACCTTTCACCACTTTTATGAGAAACTGTATAGCGCAGGCAAAGAGGATAGTTTGTCCCATTTGAATTAATTTCTGAACTCACTCCCACTCCCAAAACTAGAAGCCAGACACCATGACATCCTAGAGTCCCCTATTACAGTAGAGGAAGTGATAAATGTCATTAAAAACCTAAAGAGGGGATCTGCCCCCGGACCGGAGGGATTCTCTGTGCCCTATTATAAGACATTTGCACAGACTCTAGCCCAACCCCTCACATGCTTTTTTAATGATAAGACGAAAGGAGACCCCGTAGATAGAAACCTAAATTCAGCTTACATATCCGTAATCCCTAAACCTCATACGGACCAGGGGGAGGTAGGAAATTACAGGCCCATATCACTTATAAACAATGACATGAAAATTCTAACCAAGATCCTAGTGGGCCACATATCCCCTTTCATCAACCTATATATTCACAAGGACTAGGTGGGATTCATCCCAGGCAGATAAGGCCCAGACCAAATTCGAAGGGTGATCGATATAATTTTGATACTACAATCGGGATAGTCACAGGGGAAGCGACAGGAAGGGCTACTCCTCTCACTCGATCTCCAAAAAGCTTTCAATTTGGTTTCATGACTGTACCTATTTCACATTCTACATCGCTGGGGTTTTAGCCAGAGATTCATGGGCTTAATGACAGCACTTTATTCCCACTCTGGTTCCGGTAACAACCCTCCCACTCCCTCTTACCCCCTCACTCATTGTCATGCTAGCCCAGCTCAGCCTCTTTAATGCATCAGATGAGTTGTAGTCGGACTTTAAGTTTGTTTAAAGTTGTTAAAGAATCATGTTTTGGTGTGCCTCGGCCGGGGTGATATGTTCATGCACTCCATCAGACACTCAACGTAGCTTAAACCCCAAACACACTATGGAAACCTTTCACCACTTTTATGAGAAACTGTATAGCGCAGGCAAAGAGGATAGTTTGTCCCATTTGAATTAATTTCTGAACTCACTCCCACTCCCAAAACTAGAAGCCAGACACCATGACATCCTAGAGTCCCCTATTACAGTAGAGGAAGTGATAAATGTCATTAAAAACCTAAAGAGGGGATCTGCCCCCGGACCGGACGGATTCTCTGTGCCCTATTATAAGACATTTGCACAGACTCTAGCCCAACCCCTCACATGCTTTTTTAATGATAAGACGAAAGGAGACCCCGTAGATAGAAACCTAAATTCAGCTTACATATCCGTAATCCCTAAACCTCATACGGACCAGGGGGAGGTAGGAAATTACAGGCCCATATCACTTATAAACAATGACATGAAAATTCTAACCAAGATCCTAGTGGGCCACATATCCCCTTTCATCAACCTATATATTCACAAGGACTAGGTGGGATTCATCCCAGGCAGATAAGGCCCAGACCAAATTCGAAGGGTGATCGATATAATTTCGATACTACAATCGGGATAGTCACAGGGGAAGCGACAGGAAGGGCTACTCCTCTCACTCGATCTCCAAAAAGCTTTCAATTTGGTTTCATGACTGTACCTATTTCACATTCTACATCGCTGGGGTTTTAGCCAGAGATTCATGGGCTTAATGACAGCACTTTATTCCCACCCTGAAGCGCAGATAAGACTACAGGGCTACTATTCAGATACCATAATAATAGCTCCTCAGGCCACCGCCTATTGAGGAAAGTGCTGTACAGACCAAGGAAGTGGGGAGAGTGGTATTACCACGCGGCTAGGTTGGCACAATTATCAATTATCGTATTTATCGGCATATAACACTCACTTTTTTCCCCTTAAAATCAGGGGAAAATCGTGGGTGCGTGTTATACGCCGATCCCCGCTAATTGTGATCTATCGGCGGCGATCACCGCCGACATTCACATAGCATGTAGTTTTAAATATGGAGTTCGGAGGGACTCGGCAGAGCTGAACGAGCGCCGCCAAAATCACAGTGACTGGGCGGAGCCGAGATACACATAGTCGAGTGTTCTTGGCTCTTTCCGGTGCCGCTCACAGTCACGCCCAGTCCCGCCATTGGACCTGTGTTATGTCCATCATAGGGCGGGACTGGGCGGGACTGTGAGCGGCTCGACTATGTGTATCTCGGCGGCATTCGTTCAGCTCCGCCTAGTCCCTCCGAACTCCTCGGCACCATATTTAAAACGACATGCTATGTGTATGTCGGCGGCAATCTGTCCAAGCATAGACACTGGGGGCAAGGCTGCACTGACCACTGGGGCAAGGCTGCACTGACCACTGGGGCAAGGCTGCACTGACAAGGCTGCACTGGGGAAAAGCTGCACTGACAAGGCTGCAATGGACACTGGGGCAAGGCTGCACTGACACTGAAAAGGCTGCAATGACACTAACAAGGCTTGCAGATGGACATGATAAGGCTGCATTGATGGGCATTTTAATGTAAGTTTTTTTGTTCCTTAAACTTCCCTCCTAAAAGTTTTTTTCCTTAAAATTCTCTCCTAAACTTGGGGTGCGTGTTATACGTCGGCGCGTGTTATACGCCAATAAATACGGTATCTACACACACATAGAAAAGCTGGATTGGGTGCAGATAGAGAGGCAAGCAGTACCAACACACACTTTATACTTCCTCCTTTGGTGTCCAGTAAAAGATCGCCCTCCTATTATCGCTGACATCGGACATGACACCTCTAGCACATATTTTTCACAACCCCAAATTCCCACCAGGCATAAATATCAAAGCCTTTAGCTGGTGGTTGGCTAAAGGACTATATCGCATTGGACACTTCTTAACTCCCCGGGGCCCGCTCTCGCTTGGTTTTTGTAAGAGCAAGCTGGAGATGCCCTAATCAAAAAAAATTTAATTTGTGCAAATCTTTCACTTCCTAAATGCACAGTGGTGTAACAAACCATTACCCCCACCCATGACAGTCTATGAACAATGGTGTGGTCAAGCCACAGAGCAGGGGGGGGCTTTTCCGTAGTTTACCTCTCACTGGCCTCAGATGACTTCAAGCTCCCATACATGCTGACCTTGGAAAAGGAGGCCTAGATCAAATGGAGCATAGACACTTGGCACAACAATGTAATTCGGTCTTATAGAAACATAAGTAACACAGTCTTGATTAAAGCAAATCTCAAAATCATAACCAGATGGTACCTTGTTCCAGCGAGACTAGCCACAATGTTCCCTTCATCCTCACCCTTATGCTTCTGAGGTTGCAACATACTGTATACTGTTCCATGCTGCACACCTGGTGGGAGTGCCCGAACATTAGGGGATTTTGGAACAAAATTTTCTATATGATCTGCAAGGTAACGGTTGTCAAATTCCAAAACATCCATCCATTGTCTTACTCAATGGCCGGATACCCAATGCCACCAAAGCTATGCAATCACTAATTATTTTCATCCTTTTGGGAACTAAATTGACCATTGCTAAGGCATGAAAACAGCATAGTGTATTTTTTACTGTAGCCAAGAGGAAAATCTCTTGGATAATGACTCAAGAAAAAATGGAAAGCTCCTTAAAGGACGCTGTTGCGAAATTTGAGTCCATTTGGGAACCATGGGCCACCTACGTTGGTGCCCCCAGGTGACCTATTGGCGTTTTTGTGCAGTGCGAGTGGGCCCCGGGGGCTGGCAGGGAGGGAGGAGGATCCTAACCTCTTCATTCCTCTTTTTCTCCATTCCTCTTTTTTCCTACTCTTCTACTCCTCATTCCTTTCCTTTCACATTTCTTTTAGAGCTCTCATTCTGGTGGGATCTACAAAGAGTCCAAGGAACGCTCCTTATATGATATCTTAAGCAACATTCTGAAATTGTTCAAGGTTAGGCTAATCATTTTTTCTCCTGACAAACAGGGTAGAGTTTATTCCCCAGTGTGTGCAACTAGCTTCTCACATTCACGACACCCGGAGGAATGAGCCTGACTACATAGGTTATGTGCTTTATTGTCGCGTCCAGAACATACTCAGGAAATACTTGCATTACCTCTAAGGTTTTCTACTGTATTTACTGTTCCTAAACTTTCTGCTGTAACGCTGTAATGATCACCACATCTATTGTATGTTTTTCCTTTTATAAACATATATAACAAACATATTGAAAGAAAATATGACCATAGTGGGAAAGATTGGTTGAGCATCCAAGAGGACAATAATGATAGTGGAATGAAACTGCCTCTCTCATGGAATTGTTCCACACGGATATTTTGATGTAGCCATGTATCTACGAGAAAGGTTGTGGAAATACCTGGGGAGAAGTCTGGGTTTTGACAAAGTGGCATCATAGGTCCTAGAGTGGACAAAATGTTGTATTTGCGACAGGCTTCCTGGAAAGTTACTAGCAAGGGGTTTATCAATAGGTGGTTCCTGCAGTTCAATGGGATGTGTTTGGGAGGTAGCCAGAGAAGTTGACATAGTGGTATTTGGGATGTAGTATGTTCTAACTGGCCCCATGCTTTAATGTCGGAATGGATGTTCCAGTCGATTAACCTTGTTAATTAACATGCTCTGTGGTATTTCAGGATGTCTGGGAGGCCAATACCGCCTTTTAATTTCGGTATCATCAGTCTCTGGAAGCTTAATCTGAGGCGAGTGGAGCCCCATATAAAGTCTGTACAGGCTCCGGTACATGGAGAAAAGGTTAGAAGGTAATTTTATAAGTATGGTCTGTAGTAGATATAATATTCTGGGTAGGACATCTCATTTTTATAATCGCAGCTCTACCAAACTAGGAAAAGAGACCAGTGGACCATGATTTCAAGTCACATTTAGGAATGAGCCGAACACCCCCGGTTCGGTTTGCAGCAGAACATGAGAACAGGCAAAACATTTGTTCGAAAACGCAAACACCATTAAAGTCTATGGGACAGGAATTTGAAAAATCAAAAGTGCTAATTTTAAAGGCTTATATTCAAGTTATTGCCATAAAAAGTGTTTGGGGACCTGGGTCCTGCCCCAGGGGACATGTATCAATGCAAAAAAAATTTAAAAAATGTCTGTTTTTTTCAGGAGCAGTGCTTTTAATAATGCTTAAAGTGAAACAATAAAAATGAAATATTCCTTTAAAATCGTGGCGGGGGGGGGGGGGGGGTGTCCTTAGTATGCTTATAAAGTAGCACATTTTTCCCATGTTTAGAAAAATACCACAGCAAAATGACATTTCTAAAGGAAAAAATGTCATTTAACCACTTCAGCTCCGGAAGATTTGGCTGCTCAATGACCAGGCCATTTTTTGCGATATGGCACTGCGTCATTTTAACTGACAACTGCGTAGTCGTGCAATACTGTACCTAAACAAAATTGACATACTTTTTTTCCCACAAATAGAGCTTTCTTTTGGTGGTATTTAATCACCTCTGCGGGTTTTATTTTTTGCGCAATAAACAAAAGAAGAGCGACAATTACGAAAAAAACACAATATCTTTTACTTTTTGCTATAATAAATATCCCACATTTTTTTCCTCAGTTTAGGCTGATATGTATTCTTCTACATATTTTTCGTTAAAAAAAAAATCACAATAAGCATATATTGATTGTTTTGCACAAAAGTTATAGCGTCTAAAAAATAGGGGATAGATTTATGGCATTTCTATTATTATTTATTTATTTTTTTTACTAGTAATGGTGGAGATCTGCGATTTTTATCAGTACTGCGATATAAGGACTGAGATACAAATTGGACACTTTTGACACATTTTTGGGACCATTGACAATTATACAGTGATCAGTGCTATAAAAAAGCACTGACTACTGTATAAATGTCACTAGCAGGGAAGGGGTTAACACTAGGGATTGATGAAGGGGTTAACTGTGTTCCCTAGGTGTCTTCTAACTGTAGGGGTTGGAACTGACTAGGGGAAAAGAGAGATTGGTGTACTTAGTATGAACATACGATCTGTCTCCTCTCCCTGAAAGAACCATGATTTGTGTGTTTACACACTGATCCGAGTTCTCGCACTGTCACGAGCGATCGCAGGTGCGCAGCGGTCATCACGTCCGCTGGGCACTCGCATCGGCTCCGGGCACACACTGCAGGCATGCCCCTAGCGGCCAAAAGGTGAAGCGATGTAAGGTAATGTAGTTTCACCCAGCCATGCCATTTTGCCACTGTAAAACTGCGGCGGCTGGTCAGCAAGCATTTAAAACTACTCACGGCTGAGTAGCCCATATTTAAAAAAAATGGCCTAGGGGTCCCCCAGGCCCTATATACTCTGAACAGCAGTTTATATACTATAGGGCCTGCCCTATATACTCTGCGGAAAATTGGGCCTTGGGTGTTGGTGGTACCAGAACACTATAAGCCCTCACAGTTACTCTTGGTGAGCGCAGGAACTGGCCCTGCTGTGCAATACTATATAAAAAATTTGGCCTTTGGTGGTGGTGGTGGTGCCACAACACTGTAAGACCTCACAGTTACGCTTGTTGGGTGCAGGAGCAGGCCCTGCTCGGAAATATCATATCAAGAATTGTAATTACAAGCCCCTGTTATACAGGGGCATAAAAATTGGGCCTTGGGTGGTGGTGGTGCCACAACACTGTATCCCCTCACAGATACTCTTGTTGGATGCAGGAATGGACCCAGCTGTGAAATATATTATAAATTGTAATTACATGCCCCTGGTGGTGGTGGTGCCCTAAACCAAAAATATTGTTGGAAGCTAGCATCATCAAGATTGAGGAGGAATAGGATAGTCAGCATAGTCTTCAAGGGATCCCACATCCATAGAAAATTCAATAAGTTAGATCAGCATCAGGTGCTTGATAGCTGCTGATCCAAGACTGGTTCATTTTTTATGAATGTGAGCCTATCAACAGAGTCTGTGGACAGGCGCACTCTATGATCCATTACAAACCCTCCAGCAGCACTGAATGTGCATTCAGAAAGAACGCTTTGCAGGATAGGCCAGTAGCTCAATTGCATATTGAGCAAGTTCTGGCCAGTGGTCCATCCTCAAGACTGTAATAGAAATTTGTAAGTTCTGTATATAATTGTATTCTATTTTTTATTGTATTGCACACTGCCCTCACTGTGCACACGGCACTAATAATGTTTTCAGTACATGTTTGCATTCTTTCGAGTCCTGATTAGAATTAGTCTGCCTATGTAACGCCCCTTGTTACCATAAACGTACAATTGTAATATTAATGTGATACCTACGTAATCATGTGTATAAAAACCTTCAATTGCGTCATTATAAAACAGAACAGTTATTTGAAAAGATGCTGAGCGTATCTTTTGTGTTTGTTCCCTACTGCAGTAGTTATTAATTTGTAACCACTAATCAATATGAGGATAGGAGTTGCCTATCATGAAAATGTCCTCAAGGCCCAGTAACCCAGTGGATGCTCTGTTGGAAAGGGCTCCAAGTCTGCTCTTGCCCCTAGATATTCCTACACCATGTAATGCAGATGCTGGCGATGGTTGCTTGAATTGATCAGACCTTGGCGCTGAGGGCTGAAAAATTGTTTAAAGGCATTGGTCAGCCGGCCACCTTCTCCACCGCTCTTCCTCTGACTGAACGAAGCCTCAGCAACATGTTGTCCACCACCAGGAAATTGTAACCTCCCAGGGTCTGGAAATGCATTGCAAAAAAACTTTCTTCAAAGCCTCCTGTAGATGTTTCATCCTCTGCTCCCTCTGTGAAGGCAGGATGAGTTCTGCAACCTTACCCTTGTAATGTGGATCAAGAAGGGTTGCCAGCCAGTAATGATTCCTCTCCTTGATACCACAAATTCTAGGGTCCTTTTGCAGGCTTTACAGAATCAGGGAGGCCATGCCTCATAAGTCCTCTGGGTCACTAAGGATCACATGATCCATAACAACCTGCTCCCAGCCACGTACAACTCCTTGGGTTTCTGGGGACTGAAAGCCATCCCTTGAAGACTGATTCTGAGTGCTATCATCCACGTCCATGCTGACACAATCCTCCTCCTCCTCTTCTTCCTGTGCAGGAATGCTATCTGCATAAAGGGGGATAAAGGGGACCTTGAGAGGTAAGGAAGTCCTTCTCTTCCTCCGGTTGTTCTGCCTCAAGTGCCCTGTCCATTATTCCATGAAGCGTGTGCTCCAACAGGAAGACTAGAGGGACAGTGTTACTGATGCATGCATTTTCGCTGCTCACCATCCTTGTGGCCTCTTCAAATGGTGACAGGACAGTGCATGCATCCTTGATCAGTAGCCCCTGGCGTGGTGAAAAGAAGCCAAGCTCCACTGACCCTGTCCTGGTGCCATACTCACACAGGTACTCATTGATGGCCCTCTGCTGCATGTGCAGCCGCTGCAGCATTGCCAACGTTGAGTACCACCTGGTGGGCATGTCACAAATGAGGCGGTTGGTGGGCAGGTTGCTTTCCCTTTGAAATGACCACAGACTTTTCTGGCCTGCCTCAGGAGATCCTGTAAGCCTGGGTACCTGCACAAGAACTGCTGCACCACCAAATTCAAGACGTGTGCCAAACATGGAACATGGGTTAAGTTTCCCTGTCGGAGGGCAGAGAGAAAGTTGCCATTGTCGCATACAACCATTCCTGGCTGAAGCTGGCATGGCATCAACCACCTCTGAGCCTGCCCTGCAGAGCTGACAGAATCTCTGCCCCAGTGTGGCTCCTGTCCCCTAAGCAGACCAATTCAAGCACCGCATGGCATCTTTTTGCCTGACTGCTTGGGCAGCCTCTTAAAAGCTTAAGGAGCACCACTAGTTCAGAGGACAAATCTGCAGAAGAGGCCATAGAGGAAGAAAAAGAGGAAGGGGTAAATGAGAGAGCTGTGGCAGAATCACCACTAGCATTTTGGAGGTGGTGGTGGAACAAGCTCCAACAATACTGAACCCTGTCCTGCATCCTTCCCAGCTGTCAGCAGAGTTACCCAGTGCGCCGTGAAGGAAAGGTAACATCCCTGCCCATGCCTGCTGAACCATGAATCAGCGATAATATGCACCTTACTGCTGACCGCCCTGTCCAACGAGGCCAAAACATTGCCTTCCACGAGGAAGGCAATGAGGACGGCTTTGTTACTCCATCAACTCTTCTGCATGTTCTGGCTCAATAACACTGCCAGCAGAAAGAAAAAAAGGATAAGTGTGCCTCGCCTCACAGCCACCTGCAGAGGATGCACCATGTCAGCAGTGTTGACTGTAGACACAGAGGCTGCTTGCCCACTTTTAGTGGCCTGTGAGCGTCTGCCTCTCCTTGGTGGCCTTCTGGACATAATGTATATTTTGTTTTGCAACACCACACTACACTGTATTAGATACTGTGTACACCACCAGAAGTGTAGTAGAAACTGTACACACTATATTAGATACTGTGTACACCGCCTGCACTGTATTAGCAACTGTACTACGGCAGCACTGTATTGTGTACTGTGTACACCACCAGAAGTCTAATACAAACTTTACACACTGTATTAGATACTATGTACACCGCCTGCACTGTATTAGCAACTGTACTACGGCTGCACTGTATTGTGTACTGTGAACACCACCAGAAGTGTAGTAGAAACTGTACACACTGTATTAGATATTGTGTACACCACATGAAAAGTATTAGAAACTGTACTACGGCAGCACTGTATTGTGTACACCACCAGAAGTGTAGTAGAAACTGTACACACTGTATTAAATACTGTGTACATCACCAGAAAAGTAGTAGAAATGCACTGCAATGTATTTTATACTGTGTACACCGCCTGAAGTGTATTAGAAACAGTACACCACAGAATGACAGAATGCACTGTAGATATAGGCTACACTGGATGCAGAGTACATATATTATAGATATCTATATCTATATCTATATCTATATCTATATCTATATCTATATCTATATCTATATCTATATCTATATCTATATCTATATCTATATCTATATCTATCTATCTATCGATATATATATATATATCTATATATATATATATATATATATAGATATATATATTGGAGATGTGACCCCATGTCACAGGTGCATAGCATATGAGCAGTGTATGCCTGATTTTGGTAGGCTTGCTAATTGCACACCTGTGCTCTGGCTACATAATCATCCCAGGAATAGAGGTCAGTGCTCATCCTTGGAGACAGCTCCACCTGGCAGACAGGAGTTCTGGCCTAGGAGTCAGGAGGGAGCCAATGCAGCCGGAAGCTGCAAGCACAGAGGTGCTGAGCATCAGGTCTGGGGAAGACAGACCAAGGCCTAAGGTGTAAGGCCTGAGCAGGAGTGCTGCGTTTTTAGCCAGGAAGGCTGAATGCTGTTTGTTCTGAAGCAGGACTGTAATGCCAAATACCCCTGCAAGGGAATCTGCTGTTTATTTTTGAATTTTCTGTTTCTTTTGAATAAAAATGGGCTGCCATGCCCTTGAAAATGCAGTCGGGACTGACACAATTTCTTCAATTTGCATGCATCACGAGCGTAATCACCCCGGATCGTCACAAAATTATATATATATATATATATATATATATATATATATATATATATATATATATATATATATATATATATATATATATATATATATATATATATATATATATATACATACATATACACACACACACACACAAGACTGTATATATATATATATATATATATATATATATATATATATATATATATATATATATATATATATATATATATATATATATATATATATATATACACAGTATCTCACAAAAGTGAGTACACCCCTCACATTTTTGTAAATATTTTATTCTATCTTTTCATATGACAACACTGAAGAAATGACACTTTGCTACAATGTAAAGTAGTTAGTGTACAGCTTGTATAACAGTGTAAATTTGCTGTCCCCTCAAAATAACTCAACACACAGCCATTGATGTATAAACTGCTGGAAACAAAAGTGAGTACACCCCTAAGTGAAAATGTCCAAATTGGGACCAAAGTGTCAATATTTTGTGTGGCCACCATTATTTTCCAGCACTGCCTTAACCCTCTTGGGCATGGAGTTCACCAGAGCTTCACAGGTTGCCACTGGAGTCCTCTTCCACTCCTCCATGACGACATCACGGAGCTAGTAAATGTTACAGGCCTTGCGCTCCTCCACCTTCCCTCTGAGAATGCCCCACAGATGCTCAATAGGGTTTAGGCCTGGAGACATGCTTGGCCAGTCCAACACCTTTACCCTCAGCTTCTTTAGCAAGGCAGTGGTCGTCTTGGAGGTGTGTTTGGGGTCGTTATCATGTTGGAATACTACCCTGCGGCCCAGTCTCTGAAGGGTGGGATCATGCTCTGCTTCAGTATGTCACAGTACATGTTGGCATTCATTGTTTCCTCAATGAACTGTGCAGCACTCATGCAGCCCCAGACCATGACACTCCCACCACCATGCTTGACTGTAGGCAAGACACACTTGTCTTTGTACTCCTCACCTGGTTGCCACGACACACGCTTGACAACATCTGAACCAAATAAGTTTATCTTGGTCTCATCAGACCACAGGATATGGTTTCAGTAATCCATGTCCTTAGTCTGCTTGTCTTCATCAAACCGCTTGCGGGCTTTCTTGTGAATCATCTTTAGAAGAGGCTTCATTCTGGGATGACAGCCATGCAGACCAATTTGATGCAGTGTGCGGCGTATGGTCTGAGCACTGACAGGCTGACCTCCCACCCCTTCAACCTCTGCAGCAATGCTGGCAGCACTCATACGTCTATTTCCCAATGACAACCTCTGGATATGTCGCTGAGCACGTGCACTCAACTTCTTTGGTCGACCATGGCAAGGCCTGTTCTGAGTGAAACCTTTCCTGTTAAACCGCTGTATGGTCTTGGCCACTGTGCTGCAGCTCAGTTTCAGGGTCTGACCATACAGCGGTTAAACAGGACAGCTTCCACTCAGAACAGGCCTCGCCATGGTCAATCAAAGAAGTTGAGTGCACGTGCTCAGCATCATATCCAGAGGCTGTCTTTGGGAAATAGATGTATGAGTGCTGGCAGCATTGCTGCAGAGGTTGAAGGGGTAGGGGGTCAGCTTGTCAGTGCTCAGACCATACGCCGCACACTGCATGAAATTGGTCTGCATGACTGTTGTCCCAGAAGAAAGCTTCTTCTAAAGATGATGCACAAGAAAGCCTGAAAACAGTTTGCTTAAGATAAGCTTTTTAAGGACTTGAATACGTTTATTGGAAACCTTACCCTAAAAAGGTTCTTTCATATACAATCCAATAAAATTACTGAACTTCTTACTTCACCTTCCCCTATGCCAACAGATACCAACTTGGAGGAGCTTATCGATAGTCCCCTTAGTGTGTATAATGATGAAATTGAGGTAGAGGATTCAGCTGGTATTGACTCTAATTATGAGCTATTCACATAGCATCTCCAAACATCTCCCCCAGTAGTACACACATCACTGAAACCAAAGTCTTCCTTTTATCCCACCAAATCAAAGGGACCTTACTTGGAAGCTTTTTATAGGGTTGTGTTTGCGGATTTTCAAGAACTTTGTCAAAAACCAGTTAAAAAATATAGTCAGCATAATTTAACTTCTGGAGAATTAACTTCCCTAAAATAATTTTTAGATAACCCAGATCTTGTAATCAAGCAAGCTGACAAGGGTGGAGGAATTGTCATTCTAGATAAATCCGCCTATGTAGCTGAAGCTGTGAGGCTACTCTCTGATAGTAAAACCTACAAAAGATTGCCTTGTGACCCCCTACCCTCCTTTCGCATAGAAGCTGAGCTCCTTATCACACACGCTATTACTGATCGTGTTCTTGATAAAAAAGAGGCCGCCTTTATACGTAAAGAATTCTACAGCACACCCTATTTTTATCATTTACCTAAATTGCATAAAGATGCACAAAATTCACCTGGTAGACCCATTGTGGCCTCCATAAACAGCATCACTAGTGGGTTTTCTCTATATGTAGACTCCTTTTTGCAACCCTTGGCTCAGGGTCTACAGTCTTATATACGTGACTCCACACATTTGATGGAACTTCTATCTCCCTATACTTGGACTGATAGCTATTCCTGGTTATTGTCAGGCTAGAGCATATAACAGGTAACAGTTCAGGTGTTCTGATTATTCAAAGAGTTCAAAGAACAAGAGCACATACCATGAGCAGGTCAGCTGGGACTTGTAGTTCACCGCTGTAGATGTAGGCAGATGTTTGCTGGACCTTGTAGTTCACCGCTGCAGATGAGGATAGATGGTGTCTGGTGTTTGTAGTTCACCGCTGCAGGTGAGGATAGATGTCTGGTGCTTGTAAATCACCGCTGCAGATGAAGGTGTTAGTAAAAACGTAGTCTAGGCAAGCTGGGTCATACACAGGAAGATCAGAGTCCAAACGGTACCGAATCAGAAGCAAGCAAACAGAGTCAAACGAGCCGGGTCATACACGAAATACACAGAGCAGATATCAACTGGATCAAACACAAGGTAAACTCTAACACGAGCAATGATTGAATGCTGATGCAAGTTATTTAAAGGTGAGCTGGCCAATCATTGTTGTTTCCCAGGTAAAGGCTGTGTCAGCTGAGTTGTGCTGGGTCCTAAAGGGATCCTAGTACTGACAGTACCCCCCCTTTCTCGAGGGGTTGCTCCTGCACCCCCAGGCTTACTTGGGTAACGAAGATGAAACTTCTTCTTAAGTCGGTCAGCATGAAGATCACGAGCTGGGACCCAAGATCGATCCTCTGGGCCGAAACCTTTCCAATGAACGAGATATTGTAAGGAATTGCGCACTCGTCTGGATTCGAGAATAAATGCCACTTCATATTCCTGACTGTCCAACACATCCATAGGTTCTGGTTCATTTACTTGGAGGCTGGAATGAACAGGCTTCAACAATGAAACATGAAAGACATTTGGAATGCGCATGGATGGGGGGAGTTTTAATCTATAGGATACAGGATTAACAATCTCCGAAATTTCATAGGGCCCGATGAATTTTGGGCCAAGTTTTTTAGATGGAACATGCAGGGACAGATTCCTAGATGATATCCACACTTTGTCACCAACTTTATATCCTGGTGCCTTTGAGCGCCTCTTGTCTGCCATTTTCTTAAAAGCCAGCACAGAGCGAGAAATAGCATGATTAACATCGGACCAGATTTTGGAGAAATTTTCAATTATGGTGTTGGCATCTGGCACATCAGAGGGTGGAAGATCAAAGGAGCACACACGAGGATGCAACCCGTAAACACAGAAGAAAGGAGAGGTCCCTGTAGATGTGCTGGCACAATTGTTAAAGGCAAACTCTGCCCATGGCAGGACGTTGACCCACTCCACCTCATCATTGGCCATCAGACAACGTACCATCTTCTCTAGAGTCTGATTAGTCCTTTCTGTTTGGTCGTTTGTCTCAGGATGATATGCTGAAGAATATGATAACTTAATCCCCAGCTGAGAGCAAAGGGCCTTCCAAAACTGGGCTATAAACTGAGAGCCACGGTCTGAGACAATGTTGATTGGTGCCCCATGGAGCCTGAAAACATGTTTAATGAATAAAGATGCCAGTTCTTTAGCAGATGGAAGTTTCGGAAGCGGAACAAAGTGGACCATTTTACTGAACCTGTCAACCACCACCCAGATCGTGGAACATCCCTGGGACGGAGGCAAGTCAGTGATAAAGTCCATAGATAAACGGGTCCAGGGACAGTTAGGTATTGGTAGAGGACGTAGGAGACCGGGTGGCTTAGAGGTACTGCTCTTGCTTCTGGCACAAATTTCACAGGCCTGGACGAAGGCTAACACATCCTGCCTAATCGATGGCCACCAGAGGTTGAGAGAGATAATCTCAAAAGTTTGTCTAAACCCTGGATGTGCTGCAGGTTTTGATGCATGTACCTGCTGCAATACCTGCAAACGAAGAGCCAGGGGCACAAAAAGCATACCGGAGGGAGTGGAGGGAGGGGCTTCAGCCTGTGCAGGTAACAAGGCCTCAGAGATGTCAGTCTGGGTGAAAGCCAAAATCCTATCCTCAGAGATAATGGGTTGTGGAGGAAGCAGAGGAGGAGACTCTGAAAGAAAGCTGCGAGACAAGGCGTCAGCCTTAATGTTTCTTGGTCCTGGTAAATATGAAATTGTGAAGTCAAATCTGGAGAAGAACAATGACCACCTGGCTTGACGTGAGTTCAGTCTTTTAGCAGAACGGATGTATTCAAGGTTTTTGTGGTCAGTCAGAACTATGAATGGATAGCGAGCTCCCTCCAGCCAATGTCTCCATTCCTCCAAAGCGAGCTTTATGGCTAGAAGTTCTCTGTTGCCTATATCATATTTGCGCTCTGCTGGGGAATATTTCCGAGACAAGAAGGCACAGGGGGGGATGGCAGCATTTACAGGATCCTTTTGTGACAAAAGCGCCCCCACCCCTACTTCAGATGCATCTACCTCCACAATAAAAGGTAGCTCAGGAACAGGATGGCGTAGGATTGGTGCAGAGTAGGGATGAGCTTCGAGTTCGAGTCGAACTCATGTTCTACTCGAACATTGGCTGTTCGCAAGTTCGCCGAACAGCGAACAATTTGGGGT
The DNA here is from genome assembly GCA_037952925.1 of Lithobates clamitans. Classification (NCBI taxonomy): domain Eukaryota; kingdom Metazoa; phylum Chordata; class Amphibia; order Anura; family Ranidae; genus Lithobates; species Lithobates clamitans. The sequence goes on along the minus strand of JBBGZY010000323.1, from coordinate 9,455,043 downwards.
GTTCGCGGCAAATTCGAATGCCGCGGAACACCCTTTAAAAGTCTATGGGAGAAATCAAAAGTGCTAATTTTAAAGGCTTATATGCAAGTTATTGTCATAAAAAGTGTTTGGGGACCCGGGTCCTGCCCCAGGGGACATGGATCAATGCAAAAAAAGTTTTAAAAACGGACGTTTTTTCAGGAGCAGTGATTTTATTAATGCTTAAAGTCAAACAATAAAAGTGTAATATCCCTTTAAATTTCGTACCTGGGGGGTGTCTATAGTATGCCTGTAAAGGGGCGCATGTTTCCTGTGTTTAGAACAGTCTGACAGCAAAATGACATTTGGAAGGAAAAAACTCATTTAAAACTAGCCGCGGCTATTGCATTGCCGACAATACACATAGAAGTTCATTGATAAAAACGGCATGGGAATTCCCCACAGGGGAACCCCGAACCAAAAAAAAAAAAAAAAAAATGATGTGGGGGTCCCCCTAAATTCCATACAAGGCCCTTCAGGTCTGGTATGGATATTAAGGGGAACCCCAGCCAAAATTGAAAAAAAAAATTGACGTGGGGTTCCCCCTAAATTCCATACCAGACCCTTCAGGTCTGGTATGGATTTTAAGGGGAACCCCGCGCCAAAAAAAAAAAAAAAAAACGGCGTGGGGTCCCCCTAAAAATCCATACCAGACCCTTATCCGAGCACGCAACCTGGCAGGCCGCAGGAAAAGAGGGGGGGACGAGAGTGCGGCCCCCCCCCCCTCCTGAACCGTACCAGGCCACATGCCCTCAACATTGGGAGGGTGCTTTGGGGTAGCCCCCCAAAACACCTTGTCCCCATGTTGATGAGGACAAGGGCCTCATCCTCACAACCCTGGCCGGTGGTTGTGAGGGTCTGCGGGCGGGGGGCTTATCGGAATCTGGAAGCCCCCTTTAACAAGGGGACCCCCAGATCCCGGCCCCCCCCCTGTGTGAAATGGTAAGGGGGTACTTACCCCTACCATTTCACTAAAAAACTGTCAAAAATGTTAAAAATGACAAGAGACAGTTTTTGACAATTCCTTTATTTAAATGCTTCTTCTTTCTTCTTTCTTCCTTCATCTTCTTCTGGTTCTTCTGGCTCTTCTGGTTCTTCCTCCGGCGTTCTCGTCCAGCATCTTCTCCGCGGCGTCTTCTATCTTCTTCTCCTCGGGCCGCTCCGCACCCATGGCATGAGGGGGGAGGCTCCCGCTCTTCTCTTCATCTTCTTCTCTTCTTCATCTTCTTCTTCATCTTCTTCTTCTTCTTCCTTCTTCTCTTCTTCTCTTCTTCTCTTCTTCCTGTCTTCTGCGGGCCGCTCCGCAGCCATGCTGTGGCATGGAGGGAGGCTCCCGCTGTGTGACGGCGTCTCTTCGTCTGACGGTTCTTAAATAACGGGGGGCGGGGCCACCCGGTGGCCCCGCCCCCCTCTGACGCACGGTGACATGACGGGACTTCCCTGTGGCATTCCCCGTGACGTCACAGGGAAGTCCCTCAAGTCACCGTGCGTCAGAGGGGGGCGGGGTCACCGGATGGCCCCGCCCCCCGTTATTTAAGAACCGTCAGACGAAGAGACGCCGTCACACAGCGGGAGCCTCCCTCCATGCCACAGCATGGCTGCGGAGCGGCCCGGAGAAGACAGGAAGAAGAGAAGAAGGAAGAAGAAGAAGAAGAAGAAGATGAAGAAGAAGATGAAGAAGAGAAGAAGATGAAGAGAAGAGCGGGAGCCTCCCCCCTCATGCCATGGGTGCGGAGCGGCCCGAGGAGAAGAAGATAGAAGACGCCGCGGAGAAGATGCTGGACGAGAACACCGGAGGAAGAACCAGAAGAGCCAGAAGAACCAGAAGAAGATGAAGGAAGAAAGAAGAAAGAAGAAGCATTTAAATAAAGGAATTGTCAAAAACTGTCTCTTGTCATTTTTAACATTTTTGACAGTTTTTTAGTGAAATGGTAGGGGTAAGTACCCCCTTACCATTTCACACAGGGGGGGGGCCGGGATCTGGGGGTCCCCTTGTTAAAGGGGGCTTCCAGATTCCGATAAGCCCCCCGCCCGCAGACCCTCACAACCACCGGCCAGGGTTGTGAGGATGAGGCCCTTGTCCTCATCAACATGGGGACAAGGTGTTTTGGGGGGCTACCCCAAAGCACCCTCCCAATGTTGAGGGCATGTGGCCTGGTACGGTTCAGGAGGGGGGGGGGGCGCACTCTCGTCCCCCCCTCTTTTCCTGCGGCCTGCCAGGTTGCGTGCTCGGATAAGGGTCTGGTATGGATTTTTAGGGGGACCCCACGCCGTTTTTTTTTTTTTTTTTTGGCGCGGGGTTCCCCTTAAAATCCATACCAGACCTGAAGGGTCTGGTATGGAATTTAGGGGGAACCCCACGTCAATTTTTTTTTTCAATTTTGGCTGGGGTTCCCCTTAATATCCATACCAGACCTGAAGGGCCTTGTATGGAATTTAGGGGGACCCCCACATCATTTTTTTTTTTTTTTTTTTGGTTCGGGGTTCCCCTGTGGGGAATTCCCATGCCGTTTTTATCAATGAACTTCTATGTGTATTGTCGGCAATGCAATAGCCGCGGTAGTTTTAAATGTGTTTTTTCCTTCAAAATGTCACTTTGCTGTCAGACTGTTCTAAACACGGGAAACATGCGCCCCTTTACAGGCATACTATAGACACCCCCCAGGTATGAAATTTAAAGGGATATTACACTTTTATTGTTTGACTTTAAGCATTATTAAAATCACTGCTCCTGAAAAAACGGCCGTTTTTAAAACTTTTTTTTGCATTGATTCATGTCCCCTGGGGGAGGACCCGGGTCCCCAAACACTTTTTATGACAATAACTTGCATATTAGCCTTTAAAATTAGCACTTTTGATTATTCATGTTCGTGTCCCATAGACTTTAACGGCGTTCGCGTGTTCGAACGAATTTTTTTCCTGTTCGCATGTTCTGGTGCGAACCGAACAGGGGGGTGTTCGGCTCATCCCTAGTGCAGAGGTAAAGGCTTTCTTTAACTGAGTGAAGGCTGCCTGGGCTTCAGTAGTCCATTTAAAGGTAGTCGGAGTCTTCCTGGTGAGAGAGGTGATGGGATGTGCAATGGTGGCAAAGTTCTTAATGAATTTTCGATAGAAATTTGCAAAGCCCAGGAAACGCTGAACTGCCTTCAGGTCTGAAGGTTATGCCCAGTCTAAAATGGCTTGAATCTTGGCTGGATCCATGGTGAGGCCTGTGTCAGAAATTAGATAGCCTAGGAAAGGTACTTGTTTAACATGGAATGAACATTTCTCAGGCTTTACAAAAAGGGAGTGAGTCTTTAATCGGGCCAATACTAAGCAGACATGTTTCTGATGTGTTTCAAGATTGGGAGAATATATCAAAATGTCGTCTAAATATACAAGCATGAAGCGACCCAACATGTCACAGAAAATGTCATTCATAAAGTTCTGAAAGACAGCTGGTGCATTTCTGAGACCAAAAGGCATGACAAGACATTCATAATGACCATCCTTGGTGTTAAAGGCTGTCTTCCACTCGTCGCCTGCACGGATGCGCACCAGATTATAGGCTCCCCTTAAGTCCAGTTTGGAGAAGATTTTGGCTCCCTGGATTTGAGAGAACAATTCTGTGATGAGAGGAAGAGGATACCGATTGGGAACAGTTATTTTATTTAGACCTCTGTAATCAACACAAAGTCTCAGTCCCCCATCCTTCTTTGGGACAAAGAAGCATCCTGCCCCTGCGGGAGAAGTGGAGGGACGGATGAAACCCTTAGCTAGGTTTTCCTGGATGTATTCTTGCAAGGCAAGATTCTCTGGCTCAGACAGTGGAAAGACTCTCCCTCGAGGTGGTGTAGTGTCAGGCAAGAGGTCAATGGGACAATCATAACTGCGATGAGGTGGTAAAGTGTCAGCAATCCCTTTAGAAAACACATCGCAAAAGTCCTTATAACAAAGTGGAATCTGTTCCATACCCACTTGACAGGTAGCCAGTCGAACAGGGTGCTGGATGCAGTTCTTTTTACACTGATTGGACCAAGCCAGAATATTTCCTGTTCGCCAGTCAATTACAGGATTGTGCTTCTGAAGCCAAGGAAGGCCTAGGATCAAAGGAGTGGATGGAGAGTCAATGACAAGACATGAAATCTTCTCCCAATGCAAAGCCCCCAATTGTAACTGGAAAAGGTTGGTGGCTTGGAGCACTAGATCTTGTGAGAGAGGACGATTATCCATGGAAATCAGGCGGACTGGGCAATCTAGAGCATGAGTTTCCAGGGACAAAGAGGTAATCAGAGTCTTATCAATAAAATTCTCAGCGGCTCCAGAATCTACCAAGGCCAGCAGTTCATGAGCCCCTGTCCCAAAGTGAATGACAGCGGGTAAAAGAATACGATTGTCCCCCTGGGGAGATGAGAGCAGACCTAAGGTAACCTCCCCGCAATTACCTAGGTCCTGGAGTTTCCCGGACGTGTAGGGAAAGGACCCTTGAGGCCACAATACAAGCAGAGTCCCATGTTACGCCGGCGCGTGTGTTCCTGGGCAGATAACCGGGTGGAGCCTAACTGCATAGGCTCTTCCTCAGATTTGGCACTGGAGGTGGAATAGTCAGGCGGCAAGGGAGGTATATAGTTTGCCACAGCTGTAGTTTGTTCTCGTCTCCTCTCTCGCTGGCGGCGGTCAATTCTAATGGCTAGACTCATAGCCTCATCCAGTGAGGCTGGGTAGGAGAAGTTGACCAGAGCATCCTTAATTGCATCTGAAAGGCCCATTCTAAACTGGCTGCGGAGTGCTGCATCATCCCAGCCAGATTCCGGGGCCCACCTGCGAAACTCTGAGCAATACATTTCAGCTGTGGTAGTTCCTTGCTTTAAGTTACGCAGGGTTGATTCTGCAGTAGCAGCACGATCTGGATCATCATAAAGCAACCCTAGGGCTTCAAAGAAGGCATCTACTGTTAGCAAGGCTGGATGGTTTGGTTCCAGGTTAAAGGCCCAAGCCTGGGGGTCACCCTGTAGTAGAGAGATAATGATTTGAACCCTCTGAGTTTCAGGGCCAGACGAGGATGGCCTTAACTTGAAATATAATTTGCAGCTGTTTTTAAAGTTGCAAAACCCTTTACGGTCACCAGAAAACCGGTCAGGCAAAGGAATTTTTGGTTCAGATGGAGTTTTTGTAGCAGTGGTAATAGAAGGAGATTGCACCTTGGTGAGCTCTGTGGCCATTTCCTGAACTTGATGGGATAAGCGGCAAAGTTCCTGTGCAAACAACTGAGCCTGCTCAGGATCCATGGTAGGTTTCCTTTATTATGTATGGCTCGTGTTAATGTCAGGCTAGAGCATATAACAGGTAACAGTTCAGGTGTTCTGATTATTCAAAGAGTTCAAAGAACAAGAGCACATACCATGAGCAGGTCTGAGTAGAGCAGGTCAGCTGGGACTTGTAGTTCACCGCTGTAGATGTAGGCAGATGTTTGCTGGACCTTGTAGTTCACCGCTGCAGATGAGGATAGATGGTGTCTGGTGTTTGTAGTTCACCGCTGCAGATGAGGATAGATGTATGGTGCTTATAGTTCACCGCTGCAGATGAAGGTGCTAGTAAAAACGTAGTCTAGGCAAGCTGGGTCATACACAGGAAGATCAGAGTCCAAACGGTACCGAATCAGAAGCAAGCAAACAGAGTCAAACGAGCCGGGTCATACACGAAATACACAGAGCAGATATCAACTGGATCAAACACAAGGTAAACTCTAACACGAGCAATGATTGAATGCTGATGCAAGTTATTTAAAGGTGAGCTGGCCAATCATTGTTGTTTCCCAGGTAAAGGCTGTGTCAGCTGAGTTGTGCTGGGTCCTAAAGGGATCCTAGTACTGACAGTTATCCCTTGACGTAAACTCGTTATATACGTCCATCCCACATGATGTGGGGCTATTGACAGTGCAGAATTTCTTATTAACAGACCCCATGCTCAATACCAGACAGGCTGCCTTCATTCTGGTTGCGACGTCATTCTGCCTCACTCATAACTACTTTCATTTTGAAGACCAGTTCTACCTACAGACCCATGGTTCTGCTATGGGTGCCAATTTTGCCCCATCTTATGCCAACTTGACCATGGGTCATTGAGAGAATTTGTTTATTTGGAATAACAATCCCTTTGCCCAACACATAGTCTTTTTCGGTTGTTATATCGATGACATCGTCATCATCTGGGATGGTTCCCCCTCCCGGATTGATGACTTTGTCATCCATTGTAACACCAATGACCTGGGGCTCTCCTTTTCAGCAGTCTGGAATAAGGACACCTTGGCCTTCCTTGATCTAGAACTCAACCATGAAGGCGATAGAATCTTTTCTCGCAATTACACTAAGGCCACTGCGGGAAATTCTTACCTGCACTATGACAGCTGCCACCACCCATTGTGGAAGAACAATATTCCGAAAGGACAGTTCTGCAGACTCAGGCAAAACTGCACGAGAGTTTGCGATTATGTTACTCAGAGCACACATCTCAAAAATAAATTTACAGAGAAAGGTTATCCCCCACCATTGATAGAACAGGCGTACAACCAGTATCTTCCAGGCAAGAAACCCAAGACTATTAAACCCCTGGAAGAGTCAGAGGTACGCTTTATTACAGGGTTCCATAGTCAATACAGAAAGATGGAACATATACTCCATAAACATTGGAACATTTTAAAGCAAGACCCCCATTTGAATACTACCTTGCGCCAAAGACCTAAGGTCACCTACAGAAGGGCCCTTACATTGAAAAACAAAATAGCACCCAGCAAGCTAAAACGCATAACTAAAGATAATCCTCTCTGCCTTATTCCTCTAGTAGGAATGTACAGGTGCAATGAACCACTGTGCCTGACTTGTGGTTTTGTCAATCATGGACAAAAGAGTTTTACCCATAAAGGTAGACTCTTCTCCTTTGACAAATTCCACAATTGTTCTAGCGATTATGTGGTGTACTGCCTCATATGCCCCTGCAAGCTCTTATATGTAGGCTGGACCATCTGCCTATTAAGACAGCGTTTTGGCAAGCATCGCCGTTTGGTGGAACTAGGTTGCGATAAACATAGTGTGCCACGCCATTTTTTTAAAGTATCATGCTCGCTCCACAATAGGCCTTCGAGTCTGGGTCATCAAATCCATACCTAAGGGTCTATCTGAAGCTGAACGATTTTTGCAATTATGCGAACGCGAAACATTCTGGATCTATACCCTTGACACGCTTGCCCCTAATAGACTCAACGAGGAACTTGAAATTAATACCATCCTCTAAATGCTCTGAATGATTTTTCCAGTGTTTATTCTTTGTTTATGTTGCCTGTTAAAATTGGTGATTTAGCAATGTTTATCAATATCCCTATTTACGCACCTTCGTGATACTACTTGTGTGCATGCGATTATGGTTTCATGCATACGTCGCATTTTCTGCAGAATCAGTACATATCATATATGTCCCGTACTAACTACCAGCGATACCATTTATGTGCGTGATATTTAGTATATTGTGCACATTATGTATAGCGTTTTTGACCTTTATTAAATTACGTGCATATGCATTTTTTTTTGTCATTCTATCTCATTATTATCATTATTATCCTTATATTTTGCTATGTTGGTCATTTACCGTCCCTTTTCTATAATATACTATCATAATAGTGTAATTTATGGTTACAATTATGTTTTTAGTCACTAATTTTAAATAATTTTAATTTTTGTTTTTGGTAGCCTCTTTAGGGTTTCTTTCATAGAATTATCTGAATTTTTAGTATAACACGTATTTTTAGAGAACATATACACACATATAGATTTAGATACAATTTTTGTATGTCACATACATATATCTTTTATATACTTAGAGTTTCCTGATTACACATTATGGTCTAGGTTACACCCACCGCTGGTTAATCCATCAGCTGTGAGTGTTTCTCAGTCGGCAGATGCCTGCTATAAATAGCTCCTTGCTTCTCCCCTACCTTACACTTGAAAAAGGAGCGTGCATGTGCCGTACGGACCTTGCACAAGCTCAGAAACGCATTGTGTTCTTTCCCACCACTATACATCACCAGCCACTTTCTGGGTTGCTGCTCTGCTCCTCTGCGCAGACAGACTGTGTTCCATCCTGGCTTCCCGTCAGATTGCGGCATAGGCTTGGGGCATCCCTGGGAATCGATGATGGTCCTTTTACCTTCCCACTTTGGAATGTACCCTCTTGCTGCACATACCGTATTTACATGTAAGTGGATACTTTTATTTGTCAATTGTTAATAAATCAACCTACTTAGCGGCGCTCCTCTCCTTTTGTTTTATGCTTAAGACAAGCAGACTAAGGACATGGATTACTGGAAGCATGTTCTGTGGTCTGATGAAACCAAGATAAACTTATTTGGTTCAGATGTTGTCAAGCCTGTATCGCGGCAACCAGGTGAGAAGTACAAAGACAAGTGTGTCTTGCCTAGAGTCAAGCATGGTGGTGGGAGTGTCATGGTTTGGGGCTGCATGAGTGCTGCTGGCACTGGGGAACAGGGATGAGCCGAACACCCCCCTGTTCGGTTCGCACCAGAACATGCGAACAGGAAAAAAATTCGTTCGAACACGCGAACACCGTTAAAGTCTATGGGACACGAACATGAATAATCAAAAGTGCTAATTTTAAAGGCTAATATGCAAGTTATTGTCATTAAAAGTGTTTGGGGACCTGGGTCCTGCCCCAGGGGACATGAATCAATGCAAAAAAAAGTTTTAAAAACGGCCGTTTTTTCAGGAGCAGTGATTTTAATAATGCTTAAAGTCAAACAATAAAAGTGTAATATCCCTTTAAATTTCATACCTGGGGGGTGTCTATAGTATGCCTGTAAAGGGGCGCATGTTTCCCGTGTTTAGAACAGTCTGACAGCAAAATGACATTTTGAAGGAAAAAACACATTTAAAACTACCGCGGCTATTGCATTGCCGACAATACACATAGAAGTTCATTGATAAAAACGGCATGGGAATTCCCCACAGGGCAACCCCGAACCAAAATTAAAAAAAAAAAATGATGTGGGAGTCCCCCTAAATTCCATACAAGGCCCTTCAGGTCTGGTATGGATATTAAGGGGAACCCCGGCCAAAATTTAAAAAAAAAATTGACGTGGGGTTCCCCCTAAATTCCATACCAGACCCTTCAGGTCTGGTATGGATTTTAAGGGGAACCCCGCGCCAAAAAAAAAAAAAAAAACGGCGTGGGGTCCCCCCAAAAATCCATACCAGACCCTTATCCGAGCACGCAACCTGGCAGGCCGCAGGAAAAGAGGGGGGGACGAGAGTGCGCCCCCCCCCTCCTGAACCGTACTAGGCCACATGCCCTCAACATTGGGAGGGTGCTTTGGGGTAGCCCCCCAAAACACCTTGTCCCCATGTTGATGAAGACAGGGGCCTCATCCCCACAACCCTGGCCGGTGGTTGTGGGGGTCTGCGGGCGGGGGGCTTATCGGAATCTGGAAGCCCCCTTTAACAAGGGGACCCCCAGATCCCGGCCCCCCCCCTGTGTGAAATGGTAAGGGGGTACTTACCCCTACCATTTCACTAAAAAACTGTCAAAAATGTTAAAAATGACAAGAGACAGTTTTTGACAATTCCTTTATTTAAATGCTTCTTCTTTCTTCCTTCATCTTCTTCTGGTTCTTCTGGCTCTTTTGGTTCTTCCTCCGGCGTTCTCGTCCAGCATCTCCTCCGCGGCGTCTTCTATCTTCTTCTCCTCGGGCCGCTCCGCACCCATGGCATGAGGGGAGGCTCCCGCTCTTCTCTTCATCTTCTTCTCTTCTTCATCTTCTTCTTCATCTTCTTCTTCTTCTCTTCTTCCTTCTTCTCTTCTTCATTTCTTCTCCGGGCCGCTCCGCAGCCATGCTGGCATGGAGGGAGGCTCCCGCTGTGTGACGGCGTCTCTTCGTCTGACGGTTCTTAAATAACGGGGGGCGGGGCCACCCGGTGACCCCGCTCCCCTCTGACGCACGGGACATGACGGGACTTCCCTGTGGCATTCCCCGTGACGTCACAGGGAAGTCCCGTCAAGTCACTGTGGCCAGCCAGCATGGCTGCGGAGCGGCCCGGAGAAGAAATGAAGAAGAGAAGAAGGAAGAAGAGATGAAGAAGAAGAAGAAGATGAAGAAGATGAAGAGAAGAGCGGGAGCCTCCCCCCTCATGCCATGGGTGCGGAGCGGCCCGAGGAGAAGAAGATAGAAGACGCCGCGGAGGAGATGCTGGACGAGAACGCCGGAGGAAGAACCAGAAGGGCCAGAAGAACCAGAAGATGAAGGAAGATAGAAGAAAGAAGAAGTATTTAAATAAAGGAATTGTCAAAAACTGTCTCTTGTCATTTTTAACATTTTTGACAGTTTTTTAGTGAAATGGTAGGGGTAAGTACCCCCTTACCATTTCACACAGGGGGGGGCCGGGATCTGGGGGTCCCCTTGTTAAAGGGGGCTTCCAGATTCTGATAAGCCCCCCGCCCGCAGACCCCCACAACCACCGGCCAGGGTTGTGGGGATGAGGCCCTTGTCTTCATCAACATGGGGACAAGGTGTTTTGGGGGGCTACCCCAAAGCACCCTCCCAATGTTGAGGGCATGTGGCCTGGTACGGTTCAGGAGGGGGGGGCCGCACTCTCGTCCCCCCCTCTTTTCCTGCGGCCTGCCAGGTTGCGTGCTCGGATAAGGGTCTGGTATGGATTTTTGGGGGGACCCCACGCCGTTTTTTTTTCTTTTTTTGGCACGTGGTTCCCCTTAAAATCCATACCAGACCTGAAGGGTCTGGTATGGAATTTAGGGGGAACCCCACGTCAATTTTTTTTTTTTTTTTTTGGCTGGGGTTCCCCTTAATATCCATACCAGACCTGAAGGGCCTTGTATGGAATTTAGGGGGACCCCCACATCATTTTTTTTTTTTTTTTTTGGTTCGGGGTTGCCCTGGGGGGAATTCCCATGCCGTTTTTATCAATGAACTTCTATGTGTATTGTCGGCAATGCAATAGCCGCGGGTAGTTTTAAATGTGTTTTTTTCTTCAAAATGTCATTTTGCTGTCAGACTGTTCTAAACACAGGAAACATGCGCCCCTTTACAGGCATACTATAGACACCCCCCAGGTACGAAATTTAAAGGGATATTACACTTTTATTGTTTGACTTTAAGCATTAATAAAATCACTGCTCCTGAAAAAACGTCCGTTTTTGAAACTTTTTTTTGCATTGATCCATGTCCCCTGGGGCAGGACCCAGGTCCCCAAACACTTTTTATGACAATAACTTGCATATAAGCCTTTAAAATTAGCACTTTTGATTTCTCCCATAGACTTTTAAAGGGTGTTCCGCGGCATTCGAATTTGCCATTTGCCACCCCATTGTTCGCTGTTCGGCGAACTTGCGAACAGCCAATGTTCGAGTAGAACATGAGTTCGACTCGAACTCGAAGCTCATCCCTACTGGGGAACTACAGTTCATGAACCATGAATGCCAACATGTACTGTGACATACTGAAGCAGAGCATGATCGGAATGGAAGGTGGAGGAGCGCAAGGTCTCTAACATCCACCAGCTCTGTGATATCGTCATGGAGGAGAGAAAGAGGACTCCAGTGGCAACTTGTGAAGCTCTGGGGAACTCCATGCCCAAGAGGGTTAAAGCAGTGCTGAAAAATAATGGTGGCCCCACAAAATATTGACACTTTGGACCCAATTTGGACATTTTCTCTTAGGGGTGTAATCACTTTTGTTGCCAGCAGTTTAGACATTTATGGCTGTGTGTTGAGTTATTTTGAGGGGACAGCAAATTTACATTGTTATACAAGCTGTACACTCACTACTTTACATTGTAACAAAGTGCCATTTCTTCAGTGTTGTCACATGAAAAGATATAATAAAATATTTACAAAAAATTGAGGGGTATACTCACTTTTGTGAGATACCGTATATATACTAGACTGACTGTATATATATCAAATACACTGCCACTAACTCTGAATAACCTGCCTGCTTAATGTAACTCAAGCTATCTCTCTGTCCACGCCAACAACAGTACACATGGCTGCCGTGTAAGCTGCCTTATATAGTGTGGGGCATGGACTTAGTCCCCCTGAGCCATGATTGGCCAAAGGCACCCTGCCTTTTATGGTTCTCTTAGCAGAGGGCACTGAGATTGGCCAAAGCATTCAGGTCAGGTGCATGCTTTGGCCAATCATCGTACAGCAATACACTATGGGGTGTTCCACGGAGCTCAAATTTGGCACGAACGCCCCATAATGTTCGCTGTTCTGCGAACAGGCAAACACCCGATGTTCGAGACGAACCTATGTACAACCTGAACATCAAGCTCATGCCTAGTCACGTTGTTTATTCTGTATTAGTGGAAGATAGTTTTTGTTGTATAGATCTGAGAGTATAGAAGGTAGTTGAATACCAAGATAGGTAATTGTGTCTCTGTTCCACTTGAATGGAAAGTTAGCCTGACATTGCTTAAGTGTTTCCTGGGGTAATGTGATGTTTAATGCATTGGATTTTAAAAAGTTAATTTGCAGATTGGATAGAAGTTTAAAATTAGCGAGGTCTTTAAGCAAATTGGGGATTGTAACTAATGGTTCAGAGAGGAAAAGCAGGACATCATCTGCAAATGCGCCAGTTTATAAGTTTGGTATGCTGTCGACATGTCCTTGATGTCGGGGTTGGTTCTAAGAGGTATAAGTAGGGGCTTGAGCGTGAGGACAAAAATGAGTGGAGAGAGGGGACAGCCTTGTCATGTTCTATTCATGATTGAGAAGGCATTCGACAGGTGGCTGTTTACTCGAACTCTCGCTGTTGGAGTAGAATAGAGCGAAAGGATGAAGTTTAACATTTGTTCGTGTAATCCATTAGTTTTTCTCCTCCATATAGTTCCAGGCCACTCTGTCGAATGCCTTCTCAGCGTCTAAGGAAAGGAAGAAGCCCGGGTGGCAATTGGAAGATAGCCAGTGAAGGATATTGATGGCTTTGATAGTAATATCCCTTGCCTCCCTGCCTGGTATAAAACCAACTTGGTTAAAAGAGATCAGTTGTGGTAGCAAGGGAAGCAAGCGATTGGCTAACATTTTGGCGAACCATTTCAGGTCTACGTTTAGTAGCGAAATGGGTCGGTAATTTGTAACTAAAGACTGATCTTTCCCTGGTTTGAGGATCACCATTATATGTGCTCTAAGAAATCTCTAGGAGGGGTATTTGGTGTGGAGTAGGAGTTAAAAGCTGTTAAGAAGTGGAGGAGTAGGAGGTTTAAATACGTTTCGTAATATCCTGCAGTTAATCCGTGCGGACCTGGGCTCTTGCCTGATTTCATTTGTTTGAGTGCTAACTTGGCTTCTTCCATTGTTAATGGAAGTTCTAAGTCTTGTGCTATGGCTGTAGAAATTGGTTTGGGGCTATACGTGTGTAGAAAATCCTTGATAGACTGCTTTCTTGGAGTGTCTACCTCAGGCAAAGTAGGAGGAGAAAGGTTATATAGTTGTGAGTAATATTGAACAAATTGTTTTGCAATATCAGGGTTAGAGCTATGTTTGTAACCTGAAGAGTCTGTTAAAGAATGTACCGTTGAGGCTGCTTTCTTCGCTTGTAATACCCTGGCTAGGATCTTGTCTGATTTGTTTTTCACATCTCTCTTAACGTGTAAATCACAAAAATCAATAATAATCAGTGGGTAAAACAATGTAATTTCTCAAAAAAAGTCCAAATGTAGTGGATCCAGTGCTTCAGTGCAGTCAAGTGAAATTCACTGTAAGGATAAGACTTGCTTAATCTTTGCAAGCCCTCAAAAGTGATTATAATAATTCACCACAGTGCTCCTCCATTAGATATGCACTCACCTCATCATGTGTGACCTCACACTTAAGTTCAGTAAAAAAACAGCCTTTTAGTCACCTAGGACAAGTTAAAGTGGAGGTCAGCTGAAAAAAAAAATTAAAGGCCATCAGCTACAAATACTGCAGCTGCTGACTTTTAATATATGAAAACTTACCTGTCATGGGAGCCTACGATGTCAGCAGCCGAAGCCGATCTGTCCTTCAGCTCTCGGCTGCTGCGGCCGCCATCCTCGGTAGGGGAATAAGGAAGTGAAGCTGTGCGGCTTCACTTCCTGGTTCCCTGCTGCACATGCGTGAGTCGCGCTGCGCATCCTCTCAGGCCCCTGCTGTGTTCTGTGACTCACAGAATACAGTGGGGGAGGAGGGGGTAGGCGCCGGAAGTGGCATAGGTCACCGCAAGCGCCGCGGTAAGCTATGCTAGGAAGTGGGAGCAAATAACTGTATTAGACAGGTATCTGCTCCCTCCTCCCCCTGAAAGGTGCCAAATGTGACACCGGAGGGGGGGAGGAATCCAAAAAGTTCAATTTTTGGGTGGAACTCCACTTTAAATTTGCTTTCCTCCCTTGCGTCCTGTCAATTTTTTTTCCAACATTGCTCGGTTTATGTAAAAAGAAAGGAGCTCCAAATAATGCTTACTGTATATCCCACAGTTCCTATAAAACATAATCCCAACTTTATAGCTCTTTAAAGGCTTTACTGTTTGTTTCAACTTTCTTCTCACAATGATGAGTGCAGACCTTCCCATTCAGAAAACAGTGTGAGAAGAAAAATCAAATTGGAAAAATTCTGTGAGCCACAATAATCTTATGCCTTGCTTGTGCTACCTCCAGCTGCATGCGCTAATCACGCTTCATATAACGTGCATAGGATAAATTTACAAGTTATGCGCTTGTAAAAAAAAAACAAAAATTAATAATAACTAACTCAGTGCTTACTAGTGCGATAATATTAAATACAAATAATATGAATGTTGAATAAATAAACAAGGTGTGAAAAAACAAGTGCTTGTTACACCATAAATTAGTACTTATTAGTGCTTGTTACACCATACATAGTGTCTTAATCAACATAAAAAGTGCTTAGTGCTCAATATAAAGTATCCTGCTTGTCTAAATGAATAAATTAATAATTAATAATATCCTGAGTGCTGCAAAACATGCTCCGGTGCGCCTTCGTGACCCCCTTAAGCTAATGTGCTCACCTCAGAGCGTGTGACTCAGCTGCTACCCTGAGTCCAAATATGCTTTGGAGCCACCCCTGGGCTCAGTCTCAGTGTCTGTTGCACTCCTCCAGCTGGAAACAATGTGGCTCCATACATATAAATGAAAAGGAAACTATATAGTGTAATATAGTCAAAATACTTTTATTAAAAGAAACCACTGCCCACATCGGGGTACTCACATGGCACTGGTGCGTCAGTGCACCATACTATAACGGCTTTCTATGCAAAATCACTGGATGTTTGGTGCGGTATGCTGTGCTGGGACAGCGATGGTGTAAAGTCCGTGTCAGTCTCTCCGTCCTGGCCCCTCCCCTACGCGTCTTCGACACAGGGATCACGTGTCATCATCAGGGGGATATCCATCCAATTTATTCATTTAGACAAGCAGGATACTTTATACTGAGCACTAAGCACTTTTTATGTTGATTAAGACACTATGTATGGTGTAACAAGCACTAATAAGTACTAATTTATGGTGTAACAAGCACTTGTTTTTTCACACCTTATTTATTTATTCAACATTCATATTATTTGTATTTAATATTATCCCACTAGTAAGCACAGAGTTGGTTATTATTAATTTTGTTTTTGGGGTCACCTAAGCGCAGCGCATAACTTGTAAAAGTGTGAGAAGAAAGGTGAAACAAATAGTAAAGCCTTCAAAGAGAAAGCAGCTGTGAAGTGGGATTATGTTTCATAGGAACTGAGGGATATATGCACTATTTATAGAACCTTTCTTTTTACATATACCGATCAATGGTGGAGAAAACAGGACACAAAGGAGGAAAGCAAGTTTAACTAGTCCAAGGTGACTAAAAGGCCGTTTTTGACTGAACTTTAGTGTGAGTTCACACATGAGGTGAGCGCATATCTAATGGGGGAGCACTGTGGTGAATTAATATAAGCACTTTTGAGGGTTTGCAAAGATTAAGCAAGTCTTATCCTTACAGTGAATTTCACTTGACTGCACTGAAGCACTGGATCCACTACATTTGGACTTTCTTTCAGAAATTACATTGCTTTACCCACTAATTATTATTGATTTTTGTAATTTACACGTTAAGAGAGATGTGATTTATGTTGTTTAATATTTCACGGCTATATTAGCGCAGCAATTCATTTAGATTTAGCTTCTAGCTTTAGCTTGTTCGGTTAAGCTTTGAAAATGAAAGATAGAAATTGATTAGTTGCCACGCACAACTGCTCTAGATGCCGTCTGCTCCAGTTTTAGCAAATTCCCCTTACAGTATTAGGCCCTGATTGCTATAACTTTGGCAGATGACACCAGAAGTTTTAGGAAACATAGCCATGTTCTTGAGCATGTTTGGCATAAAACTAAATCCGTCTAAGACTTCACCCTGTGTAAATCTACCAGGACATTTCCATCATTTTAAATACAATACGGATGCAATTTATGATAAGATCTCTACTGTGGAGTTATGTTCCCCATTTAACATACCATGTCTACTAGCACATCTAATGCTTATCTCTTTTTACTCCGTGACTACAGGGGAGGTTGCTAAACATTTCTTTGACGCCTACCTAACCACCTGCCCCCTGTACCTTATTCCCTCATAACTACTTAGGTCATCTTAAAGAATTCTACATTCTCTAACTGACATCGCTAAGCTCTCTTTTGGCATCTTCTTCTCCTCTCCAAAACATAAATAAGATTCAAAATACTAACAATAATATATAAAGCCATCCACAACTCTGTTACAAGCTATATCACCAACCTCATTTCAAAACATCATCCAAACCATCCTCCTCTACATAGATTTTATTGTAGCCTATACAATTGTGAATAATGGTAATGTGCCCTAAAATGTCTGCCCATTTTGTCACATTATTATTTGTATGAAAAGTTAAAACTGTTATAAAGTAAAGCGATACATTCACTATCCATGTCTGCATAGCCTAAATCATGCAGTATGTGTGTGAAATTAAAGGATTAACTTTGACAAATCGTCTTTTGTAGATGTTCTAAGAATACAGTACTATTTTAGTATTTAATATCACTATATCACCGACTTGAATTTCATTGCATTTGTGCAAGTTACATGGCACCTGAACAGACAGCCCCCACAGATAATGCCCTACCTATAGAACAGAACATAATTCAACCTTGAAATAATTTTAATGTCTCAGGGAACCCCTGCTAATAATTATTTTATGAATAGTTCATAGTGCTTTAGAATTATTAGGTAGTTGCAGATGTAATAATAAATAAAAGAATAAAGAATGTGGAGATCCTTTTGAAAAACCTTCTTGCTCTACAAGAAGAAATAAAGAAACTTTTTTTGTGAAAATCATCACATGCAATTCAGAAAAAATGATCAGGAAGAAATGCAAGTTAAAATTGTAATTGTAGTGTATTGTTTCCGTACGTTGATGGCCAGGCAGGATATTAATCTATCAATATTAACAACTCAAGGAACCCCTAGCAGACTCTGGTGATAAACGAAAATAGGAGATTAGGTTGCCAAAAGGTAAGTCTGCCATATTGCGCAAGAATGCAATAAATACTTGCACATTATGACAAGATTTGCCACTGCCCTCTATGCTGCATTTACAAAATAAGTGGAAAACCCCAACTTTACAACAAATTGATAAGCTGTGTATGAGCGTACCATTGAAGTTGAATGGAGAAAAGAATGATCTTAGAGCAGCATTTCAGGTATGTTTTCATAACAAAAATGCTGGAATAGGGGAGAGGGTCCTTAAAAGTATATGAACTCTAAAAGGCACTTTATTCATCTTCCAATTCCCTATTATTACTCTGCTTCTTGAGAGAAAGTTATGTTTAAACCCTATATAAATCTTTAGCAGGAAGAAATGTGTATTCTTATACCACAAACCAGAATGAAGATTTTTTGACAATCCCTCATTAGCCAATTGAAGACCAGGCTTTTTCAAGCACTTTTTGTTTACAAGTTTAAATCAGTACTAGTTTTTTGCTAGAAAATGACTTATAACCCCCAAATATTATACATTTTTTTTAGCAGAGACCCAAGGGAAAAAAATGGCAACCATTGCAATTTTTTATGTCACACGGTATTTGCGCATCCGTTTTGCAAACGCAATTTTTTGGGGAAAATACACTTTAAGTAATTAAAAAACACACACAGTATATGCCCCAACTTTTTTGTAAAATGTGAAAGATGATGTTAGTCCGAGTAAATATATACCTAACATGTCACGCTTTAAAATTGCGCAAGCTCGTGAAGTGGCGACAAACTACGGTACTTAAAAAATCTGTAAAAACAATACTGGGGTTATAGCTAATAGACATGTGCACACTGAAATATTTCGGTTCGGAATTTAGTTTTCGTCCGAAAAATAAATTTATTTAGTTACTCCCGAAATTCGTTTTTATTTATTTAGTTTTTCGTTAAAAATTGCATTCATTCGAAAATCCAAATTAAGGTCAAATCTGTCATTGAAGGCTTATGGTGTCTGTCGAATGTTCAAAGAAGATTTGACGGAGCAGCTAAACTGTACGACGCCGTATAGTTTACCTGCTCCGTTGAATCTTCTTAGAACTTTCAACAGACACCATAAGCCAAAGTACGTGTGTACTTAGTTCTAGCTATTTTACTGCTCCTCCTCTTTGGTTACAATCAGCCAATAACATTCATCATCATCATTATTTTTATTCAACTTTTCTCCCCTACGTCAAATCTTTTCTCTCCTACGTCAGATCTTTTCTCTCTATGTCGAATCTTTTCTCTCTATGTAGAATAATGTTGGACTAATAGAGTTAAGGTTAGGCACATTCAACCACAGGTTTGATGGACACAGATTGTTATTGTCATCATCATGTCGAATCTCCTATCTATATCGAACTGTTGTAGCAACGAAAACGAAAATAAAGCATTTGTTTTTGTCGGATCTTTCGTTTTTCGGATTCTGAACTTTCGTTATCGTTTGTTAAAACGATAACGAAAATACCTGAAATTCGGATGAAAATGCATTTGGACGAAAACGAATGCACATGTCTAATAGCTAATATCTTCAATCCTGGTAAACCACTTCAAAACCACAACGTATATATACATATTGCAGTCTCAAAGTGGTTAGGGAAAACAGAGCCTCATCTGAAGGTGAAACAAATACAATAATATCATAGCATCGTGGCCACAAACAAAAGCTCTGCATACCAAATTTTGACAATTTTTTTGTTTTAAGCCATAATATATAGACAGCAATACATTTTCCCCAAGCATTTATGTATAACATCTAAACAGTACATTTTAATTCATCATTCATTTTTACTGCTTATAATAAAATCTATTCTATAAAAAGGTTAAATTGCTTAGCAAAACCAAACCAGAGTGCACTTCAGGCCTTACCTCTCCAGGTTTAAGCTTTTGCGACATAATTCATTTTTATTTTAGCAAGAAAAAGTATTCTTGCTGAAACTCTGGAGCACAGTAACCCGTTTTTATTTTGTTTTGCTAAAACCAGCTACGTAGAAAATAAACTCCTTTCAAAGAGTTCAAAAAATGATTTCTATTGTATGCAATCAGACTAAAAGCTTGTCTGATTTTTCTGCCACCTGAGCCCCTAGTTCTTTTTTTGATCATGGATTTTTTTTATTTCAGTATGAGTAGCTAATTCATCAGTTTAGATTGGATTAACAAAAAAAGTTCTTACTGCATTATTATATTATTTACCCTTTATACCTTTTAGATATGTTCCTTCTTTTGATATAATATTTAATTGTTTTATTCATTTTTTATTTTTAAGAAAACCTGTAATATTTTCTTATAAGGCAAAGTACAAACAAAATTGTGTATAAGGCAGCATAGGGTGTCTGCTTCTACCATCATGGTATATGCCATTGGAATCCTCAGAAAATTATTTTTTCTAAAAGTAGACATTTGCATACGATGAGGCACACCTCCCCCCAAAAAATCAGCTTTTGGAGGTTAAAAAAAAGGCAGCCCCTGACAGTGAAAAGATTAAACAACATGGTTACAGTGCTGTAAGTGATACACTAATGTCGCGTACACATGGTCAGACTTTTCGACCAGACTTGTCCAACGGACGCCGACTGACCAAATCCGGCGGACAATCCGATCATGTGTGGGCTTCATCAGACCTTCAGCGGACTTTTCCAGTCGCAAATTTAGATCGGTCGGACTTTAGATTTGGAACATGCTTCAAATCTTTAACCCAGAAAGGTATGATAAGATGGAATAAAGGGCACCAAAAATCCCTCCACCAAACAAGTGTGTAGCATATGAGAGCCATTTTAGAACAGCAAATATGTCTCATTTTCCTCACGTATTCCAAAAATAACATTATTATTCCTTATTTCACAATGGGCATAGCTATGAAATGTATTTTCTTTTTGCACCAATGCTAGCTGTACTACTGATGTTTAGAATAGATCCAACCTTATATTATAGAGTCAGTATTGTATAAATGGCTCTATATTACTAGGTTCTATAGATCAGCGGTTCTGAATGTTCAATTGGCAAAAAGGGAAAATAGGAATGATTTGTTATTTGCATGGCTTAATTAATGTTAACCAGCAACATTGTTCCCGAACACTGGGAACACCTGTGCGAATTGTGCCAGATCAGTGCAGCCAACAACAGTGTTCCTGATCACTAGGGATGGGCTGTCTGTTCGGGTCGAACATGAGTTCGACTCGAACACTGGCTGTTCGCCGAATAGCGAACAGTTTGGGGTGTTCACGGCAAATTCGAAATCAGCAGAACACCCTTTAAAAGTCTATGGGAGAAGGCGAGGGGCATGACTTCCGCTGACACAATCGGATGTGAATAGCCTGAGAATTCGTCAGGATCCTGAATAGTACCTGTGACTAAGACCCATAACAAAGGAAACAAACGCTCTCGGCGGAGGGATGAACAGCAAACACTCGGCAGTGGATCGCCTCAAAGAGTTTGCAAGGACAGACAAGCAGGATGGTGGGCGATGCCCCCCACAGACACAGAGTGGCAGACCATCAGCTATGGAAGTCCAGAAGCCCTGCATGCCCCAGCCTGAAAAGCCTGAAAAAAACATTAAAAGAAAGAGAAGCAGCCTAAGCTGTCACTGGAACAGATGAACCCGCAGCTAATGGAAGCCATCCAGCTAAGTAATGCAGCCCTGACAGGTAAAATGGATGAAATTAAAATTGATATCAGACTGATCAGGCAAGATATGCATAGTATGAGAGATAGGATAGCAGAGGTGGAAAACAGGATATCTTTATTGGAAGATGCTGTTAATCCTATACCTAAAACAATAACAATAGCAGAAAAAACAGATTGTTATATTGCAACAAAAAACAGACGATTTTGAGAATCGGATGTGCCGCAATAATTTAAGAATAGTTGGATT
Organism: Lithobates clamitans; assembly: GCA_037952925.1. Lineage (NCBI taxonomy): Eukaryota > Metazoa > Chordata > Amphibia > Anura > Ranidae > Lithobates > Lithobates clamitans. Next base: position 9,433,601 of record JBBGZY010000323.1, on the reverse strand, counting down.
GCCAGAGAGAGTGGAGTGTTTAATCCAGGGGACTTTATAGAGAAATGGTTGAAAAACACGTTTCCAGATATAAAAAGTTTTTGTTTTGTTTTTTATTATTATTTGTTTTTTTTATGTGAAGTGGGTTTTTTTTTTTGCTGTGAAGGGCATGGATAGATTGCACTGGAAAAAAGAATTGAGAGTACACTGATTGAGCATGATTTTGATAAATATTGAGTATAATAAGGTTGAGGAGGGGGGGAGGTGGGAAATGGGGAAAAGTGGGGAGCTGAACACAGGAGAAAGGAATAAAGGAAACACCGAAAACACAAGAAGACACGGATGAGGGAGGGGAAATAGGGGACACATTTGGGTTTTTTTTTTTATTTTAATTTTATTTTATCCCTTTTCTCTCCTTCTCTTTTTGCCTTATGCTCCCACTTCACCTGCCTTTGCCCCACTATTATTAGGATGGTGGGGTGGGTCGGGAAGCAAAAAGGCTGAAATTTATACAAATTACCTACATAAGAGCAGATGCAGTATGTCAGTAATGCCCTAAAAAAAAATTGTGTAAGAAAGTTGAATGGATGAGGGGGGAGGGGGAGGGTAAAAGAGAATGTAAGAGGAGAATGGTCACAAAGAAAAGAAGGAATCAGGTTTCTGGGCTAAGGAAGGGAATAGAAGGAAGAAAACATGAGTAACCAGTGCACTTTTTTTTCATGGAATGTGAGAGGTTTGGGTACACAATTAAAATGAATACAGGTTTTTACAGAAATTAGCAAGGTACAAGCTAAAATAATTTGCATCCAAGAGACACATTTGGTTAAAGAACGACTCGATTTTCTAAAAAAGCCCTGGATTCAATGGTCAAGTCATTCATGCCATACAACCTTTTCAAGGGGGATTTCCCTTATTGTGCATTGAGCGGTAACGTGGGAATGCATCAGGGTAAAGAAGGATCCAGAGGGGAGATATGTTTTTGTATTTGCCCTGGTGCATTCACTGCTATTTGTTATTATGGGGATATATAACCCCCCACCTGCTACAATGAAAGTATTGAAAGAGGCAAAGATATTTATGTCAGAATAACCAGACGCACATGTTATATATATGGGTGATTTCAATATGTGGTTAAATCCAAAATTGGACAGGTTTGAAAAAAATATTCAATGGGGAATGGTGGGGTCTAAGTCCTTGGAAAGGTTTTTAAACGAATTTGGATGGTTTGACCTGTGGAGGACTAGAAACCCAGATACCAGGACATATTCTTGGCATGCACCAGAGAGGGGGTGCATGTCTAGAATCGACCTGGTGATGGGAAATGAGAAGATACTCCCGATGGTGCAATCTGTTAAATATATGTCCAGAGAGGTGTCTGATCACTCTTGGTTGGTTTTTGAGTTAAAAATGGGCTCTAGAGGAAGGAGCCTGGGGTATAGGATTCAATCCCATTGGTTAACCCAGATTGGACCAAATGATAGAATACCAGATCAGTTGGTAATATTTTTGAAAGCCCACTGGGAGAAAAAAATGGAAGAGGTACTCTGGGATACCTTTAAGGCATATTTAAGAGGGATAACTAGATCTACAATATCATATATAAAACACACTAATAGACAGGAAGAGGAGAAAATGGCAGAGAGATGTGCACAGGCAGAAGCTGAGTTTGTAAACAACCCCTCGATTATAAAACAGATAAGGTGGGCAGGATTAGCACATCAGTATAAAAATCAACTAGTTAATGCCAAACGTAAGAGGTTCCAGCAGAAACAAAAAAATTTTGAGCAAGGACACCAATTAAATAGGATTCTAAACTATTTGATAAGGCAACAGACAGCATCATTGGTGATTTCAGAAGTGAGAAATGAGAAGGGGGAAATGGTGAATACAGCAGAAGAGATACTTATGAGATTCAATATGTATTCTTCAACATTGACTTGCAATGGAGAAGATAGATAAATATCTAGAGGACTTAGAATTCCTTAAACTAACAGAGGAACAAAAAGAAGGGTTGGAGAAAGAGACTGAGAAAGAGCAAGTGCAAGGGGCTATTTTTTCTATGGGAAAGGGTAAATCTCCAGGACCGGATGGTATACCACTGGAAATGTACCAGTGATATGCAGAGATATTGGCACCAACCCTGACTAAGATGTATAGAGAGGCATTTTCTCAGGGAGAGATGCCCCAGTCCATGTACGAAGCAACAGTAATATTAATACCAAAACCAGAAAAGGACAAATCCGATTGTGCGTCATATAGACCAATATGTTTGCTGAATATTCATTACAAGATATTGGCAAAAATACTTGCAAAAAGGCTTAATGGAGTAATCCTATCAATCGTGTCGGAAGATCAAACGGGATTTATGCCCAGAAAATCTACCTCAATAAATATAAGAACCCAACTTATTGCACAGCTGAGGGAGTTTATTCCAGAGACAAGTGCCTTGGCATCATTGGATACGGCCAGGGCATTTGATTCCATAGAATGGGAGTTTCTACAAATAGTGATGAAAAAAAGTGGTTTTGGGGAAAAATTTAGGAAATGGGTAGGATTATATAAGCAACCATGCTCAAATTTATTAATAAACGGAATATTATCGCATACAATAAAATTATATAGGGGAACAAGACAGGGCTGCCCAATGTCCCCTCAACTATTTGCCCTTGCAGTTGAAGCATTGGCAAATAGATTTAGACAATCCAAAAAGTATAAAGGGATTAAATTGGGGGAAAAGGTAGGACACATAGGGTTATATGCGGATGACATCATATTGTATATGGAGGATGTGCATAACTCCCTGAGAGAGGCAATGAATATAATAGAAAGATATGGGACATGTTCAGGGCTGAAGATAAATCGTCAGAAATCTGCATTAATGTTGCTTGGTCCAGGTAATGACAGAAGACCCCAGACCCCATTAAAAATAGTTAAAACATTCAAATATTTAGGAGTAAATATTACCCTGGATCATGCCGACTCTATAAAAGCTAATATCCTCCCTGTGGTAGAATATATTAGGAGGAAACTGGCAATATGGGTAAAATTACCAATATCAATGGCAGGAAGAATACAGCTGATAAAGTCTATAGTACTTCCTAAGTGCCTGTATGTGTTTACACATTCCCCGGTAAAAATACCAAAACAGATATTTAAAGATTTAAATTCTCAGATGACTAGGTTTATTTGGGCATATGGTAGATGTAAATGAATACTTAACACGCTACAGCGACCCAAAACAGCAGCAGGGTTGGCGCTACCGGATTTATACTTATATTATCTGGCAGGGCAACTGAAACTCTTAAGTAATTGGGTAAAACAGGAATAAAAAACAAGGATAGAGGAATATTTATTAAGCAAGATGCAGGTAGACGATCTTCTGGTGGGATTAGAAACAACTGACTTGAGGAGAGTGGGAGTTAGAATTCCCCTTCTAAAACTGGCTAGGACAGTTTGGAAGGAGGCAAAAAAATTACGGGATACGCAGACATCCCACCAGAAACTGCCTTATGGAATAACCCGACATTTGAGCATTTGGAAAAATTTGAGGGAAGTAAATTTTGGAAACAGAATAAGGTAACAAGAATTGGTCAGCTGTACGATAAAAATATAATGTTGTCCTATGAAAACTTGTGTAAACAATATAATTTAACAAGCAGTTTTATAGATATTTGCAGTTAAGGCAGGTAATACAGGTACAGTTTAGAAGTAAGGAATTAAAAATATCTAAATACCCCCTTATAGGTATTTTGAGATCACAAGGACCAAAGGGATTGGTATCCAAATTATACTCACACCTGTTACAGAATAAAATAAGAGTGGAACCGCTGAGAGTAAGAGATAAATGGCAGATAGCTGTTCCAGATATGAGTGATCAGGAATGGGATGAAGTCTGCTCCTCCCACTTGAAAGTATCCCCAGCAATGAATAATAAGATAATTCAATTAAACATAATACATCAGACTTATTTGGCCCCGAATAGGTTATATAAAATGAGGAGGATGGCTACACCAGAGTGCACAAGATGTGGGGAGGGAGGAGCGGACTTCCTCCATGTGATGTGGTATTGTGGCAATATAGGGAGGTACTGGCAGCAGGTGGTCAGGAAACTGGAAAAAGTTATAAATAGATCCATCACAGGCAGGATTGAACTTTGTTTGTTGGGAGTATTGGAAGAGAAGGGAGAAAACAGAGACACTAGGACGTTTTTGCGGGACGCGTTATTTTTGGCAAGAAAACAAATAGTAGAGTAATGGATTCAGCCTCACCCACTGACATTAAATCAATGGGTAAGAGCAGTAAAACCAGACCCTACCGTATGAGAAAATATTGTATAAACAAAGGGGAAATGTGCAGAGATATGAAAATATATGGGCAAAGTGGAATAGATCTTATTTTTGCAATGGATACGGGAATACCTGAAAATAGAACATAAAGTGACTATAAGTGGATGAGTGAGAATGAAAGGAAGTGGAGAGATTGGTAATAGAATGAGAAAAATTGGGGGATTTATTTATATAGTAAAGAAATAAAATGTAAAGATATGTAAACTAACATGTATAGAAATTTGTAATAAAGAGTTTTGAAAAAAAAAGTCTATGGGAGAAATCAAAAGTGCTAATTTTAAAGGTTAATGCCTTAAGTGAAACAATAAAAGTGAAATATTCCTTTAAATTTGTCTATCGTATGCCTGTAAAATGGCGCATGTTTCCTGTGTTTACAGCAGCCTGAGAGCAAAATTACATTTCTAAAGGAAAAGAAAGTAATTTAAAAGTACTATCGTTAGCGCCGGCAGCTATAATGAATTGTTGGGTCTCTGCAATACACATAAAAGTCATTGAAAAAAACGGCCTGGGGTTTCCCCACAGTGCATTACCAGGCCCTTTGGGTCTAGTATGAATATTAACCACTTGCCGACCGCCTCACGCTGATATACGTCAGCAGAATGGCACGGACAGGCAGAATCACGTACCCATACGTGATCTGCCTCCCACGGGTGGGGGATCCGATCGGACCCCCCCCCGGTGCCAGAGGCGGTCGGCTCGAGTTCGCAGGCGATGAGAGGTGAGGGGGAGGCCATCCATTGTTGGCCACCCCCTCCCGATCGCTCCCGGCAAATGAAAATCCTTCCTGTGTCTCTGTAATGTAAACAGAGGCATGGGAAGTGATGTCATCCCTCCTCGAGCTGGTCTTTTCGATCCGGCACTGAGGAGAGAAGACATCCAAGTAAGTGCACCAACACTACACTGTCAGTAGAACAGGCCAGGCACACTTGTCACCCCCGTCACCCCCCGATCACGCCCCGATCACCCCCCTGTACCCCCTGTCACACTGACACCAATAGAAGTTTTTTTTTTGCATTGGTGTCAGTTTGTGACGTTATAAGTATTAGGGCAGTTAGGTTAGCCCCCTTTAGGTCTGGGGTACCCCCCTTTAGGTCCAGGATACCCCCCTAACCCCCCCTAATAAAAGTTAACCCCTTGATCACCCCCCATCGCCAGTGTCGCTAAGCGATCGTTTTTCTGATCGCTGTATTAGTGACACAGGTGACGCTAGTTAGTGTTTTATAGCGACAGGGACCCCCATATACTACCTAATAAAGGTTTTAACCCCTTGATTGCCCCCTAGTTAACCCTTTCACCAGTGATCACCGTATAAGTGTTACGGGTGACGCTGGTTAGTTAGTTTGTTTCTAATAGTTTTTTATAGTTTATTATAGTTTTAGGGCACCCGCCGTTTATTACCTTATAAAGGTTTAACCCCCTAATTGCCCGGCGGTGATATAAGTTAGGTTTTTAGGGTCAGATAAGGTCTGCGTCACCCCAGGCAGCGTCAGGTTAGCGCCAGTACCGCTAAAACCCACGCACGCAGCATACACCTCCCTTAGTGCTATAGTATCTGAACGGATCGATATCTGATCCGATCAGATTTATACTCCCCAGCAGTTTAGGGTTTCCATAAACGCAGTGTTAGTGGGATCAGCCCAGATACCTGCTAGCACCTGCATTTTGCTCCTCGGCCCAGCCCAGCCCACCCAAGTGCAGTATCGATCGATCACTGACACTTACAAAACACTAGGCCTGATCCCTGTGATCGCTAACAGTTTTTTGGTAGCGTTTTGAATCAGTCGCTAACAGTCAGGAGCTTTTTTGCCTGTGAGTCTCACTAGTGTACCCCTAAATTTAGAGCCCACAATGGCAAATCGAAGGTACACTAGTGAAGAGGCCTACACGTTTCTGAGCATGACAGATAGTGAAGAGGAAGTCACTCATCTGTCAAGTTCAGGCTCAGAATACGATCCTGTAGAGGACAGCGGCTCCATGACAGATAGCTCTGACGACGGAATTGAGGTCCCTGCTAAGGCCAGAAGTACCAGACCCCGAACTTCTTCTTCTGTCCTTGAAGTGCAAGAACCGCAGGGCTCTCGTATGGAGCAGAGAAGTACTAGTGCCGCCATTCCTTCTGGTGAACTGGCAAGCACCAGCGGCCTAGTACACCCTGATCGTACATCCAGCACTGCAGTAACACTTGGTGACGTGGCGAGTCCCATAAGTGCAGTTCAAGCTGGCGAGGTGGCAAGCACAAGTAGTGTCCCGCTGCCACCAAGAAGACGAACACAGGCCCGTCGTGCCCATAGTGCCCTTCCTGCTGCATTTGCCAATCCGAATTGGGAACCCACCACTTCTGCAGCACCCATACTTCCCCCTTTCACTGGCCAACCCGGAATTCAGGTGGAAACAGTTGACTTTACGCCACTGGATTTTTATTCGCTGTTTTTCACCAAAGATCTCTATAGATCTATTGTGGACCAAAGCAATTTGTACGCTGGTCAACACATCGCCACTATTCCCCAGTCCTCCCTTGCCAGAGATTGGAGACCAATTACGGTTTCCGAATTTAAGACCTTTCTGGGCCTTTCCCTCCTCATGGGCATAACTAAAAAGAGTGAGTTGCGGTCATATTGGTCCACTGACCCAATTCACCATATGCCCGTGTTCTCTGCCTCCATGACCAGGGCACGATACAAGCAGATTTTGCGGTTCATGCACTTCAACGACAATGAACTCTGTCGTCCTCGTGGAGACCCTGGATAGGATCGGCTCTACAAAATTCGGCCCCTCGTAAACCACTTCAACAAACGTTTTGCAGACTTGTTTACCCCCCATCAAGTTGTCTGCGTTGATGAGTCCCTGATTAAATTATCTGGCCGCTTGTCGTTCAAACAGTACCTTCCCAGCAAGCGTGCAAGATACGGGGTCAAGATGTATAAACTCTGTGACAGGGCCACAGGCTATACATGCAGATTTATGGTTTACGAGGGCAAAGATAGTCACGTAGAGCCGACAAACTGCCCTGATTACATAGGAAGCGCTGGCAAGATAGTGTGGGACTTGGTATCACCCTTATTCGGAAAGGGGTACCACTTGTACGTGGACAATTATTACATGAGCGCGCCACTTTTTAGTCACTTGTTTGATCAACAGATTGGAGCATGTGGCACCGTGCGACCTAATCGCCAGGGCTTTCCCCAGCGGCTTGTAGATTCCCGTCTTAGGCTGGGGGAGAGAGCCTGCTTGCAGTGTAATAATTTGCTTGCTATGAAGTGGAGGGACAAAAAGAATGTTTTCATTCTTACCTCCCTTCATGCAGACACAACGACCCAAATTAATACGGCGACTGGTGTTGTGGAGAAACCCCTCTGTGTCCACGAATAAAACCAAAATATGGGAGGGGTGGACCTCAACGACCAGTTGTTGGCGCCGTACCTAGTTACCCGTAAGGCCAGGCGCTGGTACAAAAAAGTGTCTATTTATTTCAATTGGCTTTGCTGAATGCTTATGTGCTATACAGAGCTTCAGGACGGACTGGATCCTTCCTTAAATTCCAGGAAGAGATCGTTAGAGCCCTTCTGTTTCCAGACAGTGCTCCACCTCACCTTCCCCAACCAAATGCAGTAAGCCGGCTGCATGAGAGGCATTTTCCTTATGTCCTCCAGAGTACCCCTACCCAACAAGCCCCCCAAAAAAGATGTTGTGTCTGCAGCAAGCGCGGATTTAGGCGTGACACTCTGTATTGTTGTCCCTCCTGTCCTGACAATCCTGGTCTATGCATTGGTGAATGTTTTGAACGCTACCATACACTAGTTGAGTATTAGCGTAGGGTACAGCACTGCACAGACTAGGACACACTTTCACAGGGTCTCCCAAGATGCCATCGCATTTTGAGAGACCCAAACCTGGTACCAGTTAAAAAAGTTAAAGTTACTAAAAAAAGTTTAAAAAAAAAAAAAAAAAAGAAAAGAAAAAAAATGAAAATACAAAAAAAATATAAAATAAAAAAAACAAAAATAGTTGTTGTTTTATTGTTCTCTCTCTATTGTTCTGCATTCTATACTGCAATGTTTTATTGTTATGTTTTTATCATGTTTGCTTTATAGGTATGCAATTTTTTTATACTTTTTTTTTTATTGTTAACCACTTTTTTGTTTTCAGGTACGCCAATCAGCTGCAGAGCGGATTTTTTTATCTTGACAGCAACAGCGTTTGCTCCCACGATACATAAAGTCGTGACTCCAGCGCTGTAGGAGGTGATTTCACTACCACAGTTACATACTTCAGCATATATGCCGAAGCGTGGGGGCAGCAGTGGGTGGAGGAGCAATTTGCTCCTGCCTTTTGCGGGAGGATGCCACCATGCTTCGGCATATATATATTTTAGGTAGGCACAGGTTGCGTTAAATGTTTTATTTTTTACGATGTTTTTTTCGTATTTGCTTTGCAGGTATGGTAAGTATTACTGTTATACTGTAATGGTTCTTTGTTTTTTGTTAACCATCATTTGCTTAGCAGGTACGCCATTCAGTTGCAGCGCGGATTTATTTATCTTGACAGCAACAGCGTTTGCTCCCACGATATATAAAGCCGTGACTCCAGCGCTATCGGAGGTGATTTCACCACCACAGTTACATACTTAGGCATATATGCCGAAGCGTGGGGGCAGCAGTGTGTGGAGGAGCAATTTGCTCCTGCCTTTTGCGGGAGGATGCCCCCATGCTTCGGCATATATATATTTTAGGTAGGCACAGTTAACGTTAAATGTTGTATTTTTTACTATGTTTTTTTTGTATTTGCTTTGCAGGTATGGTAAGTATTACTGTTATACTGTAATGTTACTTTTTTTTTGTTAACCATCATTTGCTTAGCAGGTACGCCATTCAGTTGCAGGGCGGATTTATTCATCTTGACAGCAACAGCGTTTGCTCCCACGATACATAAAGCCGTGACTCCAGCACTGTCGGAGGTGATTTCGCCACCACAGTTACATACTTCAGCATATATGCCGAAGCGTGGGGGCAGCAGTGGGCGGAGGAGCGATTTGCTCCTAACTTTTGCGGGAGGATGCCCCCATGCTTCGGCATATATATACGGTGCATGTATGCCCATCATTAGAAGTGGGTGGATGAAGGGAGGTATTCTAATGGTGGGCATACCCACCGATCAATATCTTTTTTTCTTTCAGCCCACAGGCTGCATGAAAAAAAAGTTTACAATATATGCCCAACAAGGACCAGCAACGTACTGGTATGTTGCTGGACTTTGAGTGGTTATACCAGAATGATGCCTGCAGGTTTAGGTATCATCTTGGTATCAATCTTTTCAGCCAGCGGTCGGCTTTCATGTAAAAGCAATCCTAGTGGCTAATTAGCCTCTAGACTGCTTTTACAAGCAGTGGGAGGGAATGCCCCCCCCACTGTCTTCCATGTTTTTCTCTGGCTCTCCTGTCCCAACAGGGAACCTGAGAATGCAGCCGGTGATTCGGCCAGCTGACTATAGAGCTGACCAGAGACCAGAATGGCTCCAAACATCTCTATGGCCTAAGAAACTGGAAGCTACGAGCATTTCATGACTTAGATTTCGCCAGATGTAAACAGCGCCATTGGGAAATTGGGAAAGCATTTTATCACACCGATCTTGGTGTGGTCAGATGCTTTGAGGGCAGAGGAGAGATCTAGTGTCTAATAGACCCCAATTTTTTCAAAAAAGAGTACCTGTCACTACCTATTGCTATCATAGGGGATATTTACAGTCCCTCAGATAACAATAAAAATGATTAAAAAAAATAAAAATGAAAGGAACAGTTTAAAAATAAGATAAAAAATCAAAAAAATAATAAAGAAAAAAAAAAAAAAAGCACCCCTGTCCCCCCCTGCTCTCGCGCAAAGGCGAACGCAAGCGTCGGTCTGGCGTCAAATGTAAACAGCAATTGCACCATGCATGTGAGGTATCACCATGAACGTCAGATCGAGGGCAGTAATTTTAGCAGTAGACCTCCTCTGTAAATCTATAGTGGTAACCTGTAAAGGCTTTTAAAGGCTTTTAAAAATGTATTTAGTTTGTCGCCACTGCATGTTTGCGTGCAATTTTAAAGCATGTCATGTTTGGTATCCATGTACTCGGCCTAAGATCATCTTTTTTATTTCATCAAACATTTGGGCAATATAGTGTGTTTTAGTGCATTAAAATTTAAAAAAGTGTGTTTTTTCCCCAAAAAATGCGTTTGAAAAATCGCTGCACAAATACTGTGTGATAAAAAAATGAAACACCCACCATTTTAATCTGTGGGGCATTTGCTTTAAAAAAACATATAATGTTTGGGGGTTCAAAGTAATTTTATTGCAAAAAAATATATATTTTTCATGTAAACAAAAAGTGTCAGAAAGGGCTTTGTCTTCAAGTGGTTAGAAGAGTTGGTGATGTGTGACATAAGCTTCTAAATGTTGTGCATAAAATGCCAGGACAGTTCAAACCCCCCAAATGACCCCATTTTGGAAAGTAGACACCCCAAGCTATTTGCTGAGAGGCATGTCGAGTCCATGGAATATTTTATATTGTGACACAAGTTGCGGCAAAAAGACATTTTTTTTTTTGCACAAACTTGTCACTAAATGATATATCGCTCAAACACGCCATGGGAATATGTGAAATTACACCCCAAAATAAATTCTGTTGCTTCTCCTGAGTACTGGGATACCACATGTGTGAGACGTTTTGGGAGCCTAGCCGCGTACGGGACCCCGAAAACCAAGCACCGCCTTCAGGCTTTCTAAGGGCGTAAATTTTTGATTTCACTCTTCACTGCCTATCACAGTTTCGGAAGCCAAATTGTCACTTTCCCGCAACTTGTGTCAAAAAATAAAATGTTCCATGGACTCAACATGCCTCTCGACAAATAGCTTGGGGTGTCTACTTTCCAAAATGGGGTCATTTGGGGGGGTTTTGTGCCATCTGGGCATTTTATGACCTTCAAAACTGTAATAGGTAGTGAGGAGTGAAATCAAAAATTTACGCCCTTAGAAATCCTGAAGGCAGTGATTGGTTTTCAGGGCCCCGTATGCCACTAGGCTCCCAAAAAGTCCCACACATGTGGTTTCCCCGTACTCAGGAGAAGCAGCTGAATGTATTTTGGGGTGCGATTCCACATATGCCCATGGCCTGTGTGAGCAATATATCATTTAGTGACAACTTTTTGTAAATTTTTTTTTTTGTCATTATTCAATCACTTGGGACAAAAAAAAAATAAATATTCAATGGGCTCAACATGCCTCTCAGCAATTTCCTTGGGGTGTCTACTTTCCAAAATGGGGTCATTTGGGGGGATTTTGTACTGCCCTGCCATTTTAGTACCTCAAGAAATGACATAGGCAGTCATAAACTAAAAGCTGTGTAAATTCCAGAAAATGAACCCTAGTTTGTAGACGCTATAGCTTTTGCGCAAACCAATAAATATACGCTTATTGACATTTTTTTTTACCAAAGACATGTGGCCGAATACATTTTGGCCTAAATGTATGACTAAAATTGAGTTTATTGGATTTTTTTTATAACAAAAATTAGAAAATATAATTTTTTTTCAAAATTTTCGGTCTTTTTCCATTTATAGCGCAAAAAATAAAAACGGCAGAGGTGATCAAATACCATCAAAAGAAAGCTCTATTTGTGGGAAGAAAAGGACGCAAATTTCGTTTGGGTACAGCATTGCATGACCGCGCAATTAGCAGTTAAAGCAATGCAGTGCCAAATTGTAAAAAGTGCTCTGGTCAGGAAGGGGGTAAATTCTTCCGGGGCTGAAGTGGTTAAGGGGAACCCCAAACCAAAATTAAAAAAAAAAATCAGTGGGGATCCCCCCAAATTCCATACCAGGCCCTTCATGTCTGGTTTGGATATTAAGGGGAACCCTGAGCCAAAATTTTTTTTTAAATGGCGTGGGGTCTCCCTCAAAATCCATACCAGACCCTTCAGGTCTGGTATGGATTTTATGGGGGAACCCTGCTCCAAAATTTTTAAAAAAATGGCGTGGGGTCCCCCTAAAAATCCATACCAGACCCATATTCCAGCACGCAACCTGGCAGGCCGCAGGAAAGGAGGAGGGATGAGAGAGTGCACCTTTCTCCTGAACCATACCAGGCCACATGCCCTCAACATGGTGAGGATGTCCCCCTGTTGATGGGGACAAGGGCCTCATCCCTACAACCCTTGCACAGTGGTTGTGGGGGTCTGTGGGCGGGGAGCTTATCAGAATCTGGAAGCCCCCTTACAAGGGGACGCCCAGAACCCGCCCCCCCCTGTGTGAAATGGTAATAGGGTACAAATGTACCCCTACCATTTAAAAAAGTGTCAAAAATGTTAAAAAAGACAAGAGACAGTTTTTGACAATTCCTTTATTAATGTCTTCTTCTTTCCCCACTTCTTCTTCCATCTTCTTCTGGTCTTCATTCAGTTTTCTTCCTCCATCTTGTTCTTCCCCCGCTTCTTCTTCCTCCGATCCTCTGCTTCTTTCTTTGGTCTTCTCGTCCGCATCTTCCCCCGGCTTCCTCTTCCCCGCTTCGTTCTTCGGATGATCCGCATCCATGGAAGGTTCCTGCTGTGTGACGCTTCTGTTCTTCTGACAGTTCTTATATAACTGAGGGTGGGGCTGCCTGGTGACCCCGCCCCCTCTGATGCATGGGGACTTCACGTGGACTTCCCTATGGTTTTCTCTGTGATGTCAGAGGGGGCGGGTGACCCCCCCACTTTTTTTCCTTTAGAAATGTCATTTTGCTCTCGGACTGTTGTAAACATGCACCACTTTATAGGCATACCATAGACACCCCCAGGTACGAAATTTAAAGGAATATTTCAATGTATTATTGTTTCACTTTAGGCATTATTAAAATCACTGCTCCCGAAAAAACGGCCATTCTTAAAACTTTTTTTTGCTATGATACATGTCCCCTGGGGCAGGGGACATAGACTTTAACGATGTTCGCATGTTCGAACAAATTTTTTGCCTGTTCGCATGTTCTGCTGTGAACCGAACAGGGGGGTGTTCAGCCCATCCCTACTGATCACTGCCATATTAATCAAAGTGTCACCAGACCAATGTGAGCCAGCAAGAGCGTTTCTGATTGCTGCCACACCAGTCACAGTGTCACCAGACCAGCGCAGCCAGCAACAGTATTCCTGATTGCTAGCCACACCAGTGCCAGTGTCACCAGACCCAGTGAAGCCAATAACTGCATCCTGATCACTAATCACATGAGTACCAGTGTAAGCCAGCAACAGGGTTTTGATCGCTAATTACATCAGTACAGTGTCACCAGAGCCAGTGTAAATTAGCAACAGTGTCCTTATCGCTAGTCACACCAGTGCCTGTGTAAGCCAAAAACAGTGTCCTGAAGGCCACTGCACTAGTACAGTATCACTAGAACCAGTGTAAATCAGCAACATTGTTCTTATCGCTAGCCACATCAGTACAGTGTCACCAGTGCAAGTGTAATCCAGCACCAGTATCCTAATTGCCAGCCACAATAGTACAGTGCCATCTAGTAGCATTGTTAGTCAGAAAGTGTCCTGATTGCCAACTAGCACTTATACCAGTGTCATCAGATACCAGTACAGCCACTGTCAAAAATGTCCAAAAAATGTAAGGCCTTTCAAATTTTGAGAATGACAGATGAAAGAATTGAGGAGGAGACCTCACAGTAAGATTCAGAGTATGAACCTGTGAAAAGCAGCGGTTCATGTCCAACTCTCATTTAGAAAATGGAGGAACCTTTACCAAAATAGTCAGATTTACTATGTCACAAAGCACTGAACATCCTACTGAATTGCAGAACAGGCAAGCACCAGCAGTGCAGTATATTCTGGTAAAGTGGCAAGTTTTAGCAGTGCAGTACATCCTGATAAAGTGGAAAACACAAGTAGTGGCCCGTGGTAGTATCCCAGAGTGACTTTCAAATCCTTTGTTGCTATCCCCTACTTCAGCAAAGCCTATCATCCCCCCATGTACAACCCAACCAGCTATCCAGATGGAAATATAACATTTTATGTCCATTATTTTTTTTCTTTGTTTTTCTTTGAAGAGTTATTCAATTTAATTGTGGATCAATGTAAGCTATAAGTCCAACAGTTCATTGCCAATAATCCTAAAGCCCTACATACCCAAAGGTTTGATTGAAGGCCTATTACTAGGTCCAAATTTAAACATTTAAAACCTTTCTCGTCCCTACCCTAATCATGTTAATCATGCAAAAAAAGAACTAAAGTCACATTCACCACAACCAATTTACCATATGCCATTATATTCATCAGTATGCCCAGGACACGCTATAAAAAAATAATGAGATTTTTCCATTTCAATGAAAGTTCCTTATACCTTTTCTGAAGTGACCCTGCATATGACAAGCTCCTCAAAATGAGGTCACTAATCAATTTACACCCCCCACATAAATATCTGCATTGGTGTGTACTTCAACCTTTTCAGAGGCAGACTGCACATCAAACAGTATTTCCCCAGTAAATGTGCCAGCTATGGGGTGAAGTTGTATAAACTTTGTGAGAGGGCCACAGGGTATGCATATGTCTTCTGTGTTTATGAAGTGAGATTTGGAGCTCACTGCAAGCCCAAGACTTTCTGCAAAGACTTGTCACCACAATGCTGAAAAGGGAGGAACCAACAAGTTTACACAACAACAAACTTTTAGCAATAATATTGAAGGACATGTGGAATGTTTATGTCCTTCTATTCATCCACCAGGAAACATCAACAAAAATTCAGGGAAGATCTGGTCTGGTCCAAAAAAACTCTTTTCATTCACGACTGTAATTTATATATTTGAGGTAAATATTTTAACGACCAGATAATGAAGCCCTAGCCTGAATTCCTAACCTGAAGATCCATAACCCATATTGACTATGCCTCTGCCTGCCACCTGAACTGACCCTGGTCTGTTTATTATATACATTTCTGCCCGCCACCTGCACTGATCCTTTGCCTAAATACTGACCATGCCTCTGCTTGCTATCTAAACTGATCTCGGCCTGCTTATCAACCATGTTTCTGTCTGCTACCAGGACTGATCTTTGCCTGCAAACTGACTACATTTCTGCCTGCCACCTGAACTGACTGTGGCCTGTTAATCAACCATGTTTCTGCTTGCCACCTGGAACAATGAATTGACTGTTTGCTGACCGTGCCTACCACCTGTACTGAGCCATATGTCCCACTGCCTACGCTCCTACAAGACACCAGCCCCAGCCATCCTCTGCAGGAAACAGGGGGCTGCACATACAGGGGTTCTTACAAAGAAGTGGGGTTCTTTAAATAAGTGGCACTTCTGCTCTTGCACCATCCATCTGAATATTTTCTTCTCTCTTCACAGGTAATCTGTGTTTATACCCCCCATGTCCTGCAAACTGAAAATTGACTGACTGCCTACATATATATTTGGTAATCTGCGTTTATACCCCCATGTCTTGCAAACTGAAAATTGACTGACTGCCTACATATATATTTGGTAATCTGCATTTATACCCCCATGTCCAGCAAACTGAAAATTGACTGACTGCCTACATATATATTTGGTAAATCTGTTTGTCACCGCTGTTTCAACTCCTTCTGTAGCCATGTTCACATTATTTCAATGTTTATTCAGCTATTAAGTCTTACCTAAATTATGGGCTCCCTTATCTTTACAATTTTGGCCTATTGGTCCTCCTGCAATTTGATTGTGATGTGAAAGCTTTGCTCTGCTAGCTGTGTGCCTTTATATCACCTCCTAATTGATTAATTGGCAGATTCCATCCACACCCAACACAGTATATAACAAGGCTTTCTTTACGGGGGAACACATACAGGGGGCTGCACATACAGGGGTTCTTACAAAGAAATGGGGTTCTTTAAATAAGTGGCACTTCTGCTCTTGCACTTCAGCGATTTGCACATATCAAACTACAACAGACTGCAGGTGACCCCATTTTCAAATTATCTAACCTTCCTCTCTGAAACATGCACTCTTTACCTATCCTCCTTTTCACAATTGCTGCCTCTCTCCTCAAACTCTCTTTTCTTTACCCCTCTGCTCCATCCCGCAATCTGTACATATTCCCCTCACTTCTCCCCTCCCCCTATTACTGCACTCATCACCTCTTTCTAACTCTAAGCCCACTTGCTAACAAACCCCCCAGGATACTGAAGCATGTCCTCTCATACAAATTGTATTCTCATACTACCTCCCTTACTATTCTGCTTCTCCTAATCGCTGGAGATATTTCCCCAAACCCTGGGCCTCCCTTATTTAACTGTACCCAACACACCCATCACCATCATCCTACATCTTCTGACAGTAGTCGCAATCTACGCAATTTATTCTCCATTCCTCTTCTTCCCAACGCCAGCCTCCCTCTCTCCTGCGCCCTCTGGAATGCCCGCTCTGTCTGCAATAAACTCACTGCTGTTCATGACCTCTTTGTCACTAATTACTTTAATCTACTTGCTCTCACCGAAACCTGGCTCCACGAACATGACACCCCTTCTCCTGCTTCCCTCTCCCAGGGTGGCCTTCACTGGACTCACTCTCCTAGGCCTAATAGACGCAAGGGAGGTGGAGTGGGATTCCTCCTATCCCCCCAGAGCACCTTCCAGGTTATTCACTCTCCTCCCTCTTTTTCCATCTAATCATTCGAAGCCCACTGTATACTTCTATTCTCTCCTACTTCCCTAAGAATTTCTGTGATCTACCGGCCCCCTGGATCATTATTGACTTTCCTTGATGAGTTTTCTGCCTGGCTACCCTACTTTCTCTCTTCGGAAATTCCCACAATCCTTCTCGTTGATTTCAACATCCCTGCTAATACAAACACTCCTGCTACTTCTAAACTTCTTAGTCTAACCTCTTCATTTGACCTGAAGCAATGGGTACAGGCTTCTACTCACTCTGATGGGAACACCCTTGACCTTGTATTCTCCTACCTATGCACTCCATGCTACTTCTCAAACAATCCTTTTCCTCTCTGACCATCACCTTATTAGTTTCTCTCTCCCCCTGTTTTCCACCACCTTTCCCTCCAATTGCCTAACCATCACCCATAGAAACTTTCGCAACTTAAACTCCTCTCTCCTCTATTCTGCTACTTACCACCTCTATGAAAAAATCTCTCCCCTGTCCTGCCCCAACCAAGCCACGTCCATCTACAATAAATCCCTGTCCTCCACCCTGGACAAGCTCGCTCCCCTCATTCCAACCAGAATCAGGCCTCGACCCCTACAACCCTGGCAAACAGATGACACTAAAATTCTCAAAAAACTTAGTCACGCTCTTAAGACTAAGTCTCTTAAAGACTTCAACCAATACAAATCTGCCCTCCAAAAATACTATTCTTTCCTCCACACTGCCAAACAAACCTATTTTACAACTCTTATTAACACCTTCTCATCCAGTCCCCGTAAACTCTTCTCTACCTTCGACTCTCTACTTTGTCCTCCACCGCCTCCACCCACTGACTTACTCACTGCCCAGGAGATCGCTAATCACTTCAAGAACAAGATTGATACAATCCGTGATGAAATCTCCACTCTACAGGTATCTCCCCTAGCTAAGACCCCATGTCAACAGGTACAACTGACACTCCACCTATTCAAATCTGCTACTACAGGCGAAGTTGCTAAACTCCTTTCTATCGCCCACCTAACCACCTGTCCCCTGGACCCTATTCCCTCTCAAATGCTACGGTCGCCCTCTGACCCCATCCTACTCTCTCTAACCCACATCTTCAATCTCTCCCTCACCTCTGGGATCTTCCCCAATGCTCTAAAACATGCACTGGTCACTCCCATACTTAAAAAACTGTCCTTGGACCCTACCAATCTTAATCAATCGTGATAGGTGTCCCCCCCCTTTTTTTCCTCCCCCTCTTCTTTTATATTGGTCCTTTCAAGCCTTGTCTTATAATATGCCTAGAGTACCCCATTGGATTGATGACCACTCCAAGTCTTGTTTTGAAAAAATAGCATGGCTTGTATCAGGCTATGTGTAGTTTTTTATTCACTTTGGTCAAAATATTAGGTCCTGGGGGGCGTGGCTAACCGCCGAGCAAGATGGACGTCTGAATCCTCAGCTCCTGCACCGACCGGAACGATCTAAGCAAACATCGCCGCTTCTACAGCTCCATCTGACCCCTAAACATACAGAGACACTGCCATAGGGACCAGCAATGTCTCAGCCGACTCGCAAGAGGAAAGAATACAGGCCGCCAAAGAAACTGACAGATTACTTTTCACTGCAGCTGGACACAGAAATCCAAGATGGCGCCCGCTGCCCTGCACAGAATTCATCAGCTTACACAGACCTCCCTGATGCAGATGACACTGAAATACTGCCTCATCCACACTCTCCAGAGACATCCCTTCAATATCCTTCCTCATCAGCCTGCAACAGCCCAGCAAAAGCGAGGATGCGAATGGATTCAACAGAAAACGGCACTGAGGTAAGCCCTGCATCTCTCTCAATATTACCTCAGCCATCAGCTATAGCAGCTTTCCCCACATCAGATCAACCTGTTCTAGACACTACCATGAAGGAGATGCTCATCTCCCTGCAGAGCTCACTGCATATTGAAATAGCATCCATGTTCAAGCAATTCTCATCCTATGTACACATTATGGGGAACAAAATTCACCATATTGAAAAACACACGAATGACCTAACCACAACAGTGAATGATCTTGTAGATGCACAAGATCATACCCATGCTGAACAGCAATGGATGAAATCCAAGATGGCGGACCTAGAAGACAGGTCTAGACGTAATAACGTCAAAATTAGAGGTATACCCGAATCCGTCCTGCCACATGACCTCAATTCATATGCCAGAAAGATGATCTCCATGGTTTTACCTGATCTGTCACCAATGGAGACAATAATAGACCGCATACATCGCATCCCCAAACCAGCACATCTAGCAGCAGACATACCCAGAGATGTTCTAATGAGGATTCATTTCTTCCACACTAAGGATCAACTCCTATATAAAACCAGACATCTGGGTAAACTCCCAGCACCATTCAATAACTTACAGCTGTTTGCAGACTTGTCGCAATACACACGACAACTCCGAAGACAACTGAATACCATAACCAAGCCTCTAAATAACCACAAAATCTCATACCAATGGGGATTCCCAACAAAAATCATCATCACCAAAAACGGAGCCAAACACGTCATCACCACAGTGCAAGAAGGAATAAAACTTCTCAAACAATGGGACATTATCCCGGAAGCACCTGAAGTATCAATTAATAACCACAGAGGTCCCACTCAGACCCCAGGTCCCAAGCAAACATACAATGCACGCTGAAGCGAACCTGATAGGCGATACCTAGGTTCACACAGTCACCATACCATCCGGTCGGATTCCTTGCTCGCGCAGCTTAACCCACAAACTCTACCCCGCACAGTTAACACAGCCTAGTGTTGTCAGGCTGTTTGTAGCAGTTGCTCAGTTATATCTACACTTAGTATTGCTTATATCATAAAGCACTGTTTGACCTTCCTTTCTCTTCTCCTACCTGACTCATTCTCCACTCGTCCCTCCGGAGAGCTACTACTGAAGAACAACCAAAACTCGCTCCACGTAACCTCCCAGGACCAAACAACTGCCTCTTCCAACCGTGAGTACCACTTATTTTGTTTGACACCACTACAAATCACACAAGATGCCAAAATTCCTTTCAATTAACGTCAAAGGACTCAATCACCCTGCCAAGAGAACCTCCATGTGGAAAACAGCTATAGATTCTAAATGTGATATCCTTTGTCTCCAGGAGACTCACTTCAAAATCTCAGCTGAACCCCATTGTACACACCATCAATTTACCAACATTTTCAAAGCCTCAGGCCCAAATAAGAAAAATGGGGTCATGATAGCAGTAAAAAATTCCCTCACTTTCACGCTTCACAATAGCTTGATCGATGAGGAAGGGAGATATTTGGCGCTGGACTGTACCCTAGATAACACCAGATATACCATCGTCAATGTCTATACGCCCAACTCTGGCCAAATTAAATTTTTATCCAAACTTATGAAAAAACTCAATAAGTTCCGCCAAGGAAACTTCATTGTGTGCGGTGACTTCAACATTGCACCTGACAATGAATTAGATACCTCAAACTGTACCTCCAGACCCTTATCCCCTATGACCACCTTCATAAGAAACAACGACCTATACGATGTTTGGAGATGCCACCACACCTCAGAACGAGACTACTCCTTCTTTTCCAGCAGACATAATTCGTACACCCGGATTGACTATTTTCTTGTTGACAAATGGACCCTTACTAAAACCACAGACTCCTCCATTGGAACAATCACATGGTCTGACCATGCCCCAGTGTCGATAGACATAGCTGACCATCCTTCGCATCCTCGCCATATGATGTGGAGAGCCAATGCGTCAATCATCCAATCCCCAGAAAACTCCCTATACATACGAAATCACCTGGAAGAATTTTTTGAACTGAATAAAGGATCGACTTCAAACAACACCATTCTATGGAATGCCCATAAGGCGTTTGTTAGAGGAATTATTATACAACTTAGTGCAAGAGAAAAGAGGAGGAGATCACAGCGTCTAGATACTATCATATCTAATATTAATCTATTAGACAAACAGAACCAATCCACTCCAGACCCTACAACAAAAGAAAAATTAGTTCTCCTTAGACAAGAACTTAGGAACATTCTTCTAGAATCCCACACTAAAATCCAAACAAAATTCAAAGCAAATCATTACACTACAGGCAATAAAGCAGGGAAAGCACTCGCACTCAGAATAAAAGGACGCCACATCAAATCAAAGATACCACACCTCTTTCATCCAGCCACAAAACAAAAACTCATTGACCCGCAAGCTATTGCGGACGCATTCAGCCACTACTACCAATCACTGTATAACCTAAAAGAAGACACTAACACCACCCAACCATCTATGTTAGACATCAACACATTTTTACAGGAAATTAAACTAGGACCGGACGGTCTAACTAGCGAATATTATAAACAATTTTGCACCACCTTGGCACCCCACTTCTCTCAAGTATGCAATGACGCTGCCTCCTTCTCTTCTCTCCCAAATGAAATGCTTAACGCTTTAATAATCACTTTACCGAAGCCAGGGAAAGAACCTACCTCACCCCAAAATTTCCGCCCAATCTCGCTCCTTAACATAGACACAAAGATTTACGCCAAAAGCATAGCAGCTAGACTAGTACAAATCATGCCCAAGTTAATACATCCAGACCAATCCGGCTTCACAAAAGGTAGACAATCCCATGACGCAACCAGAAGACTTATTAACATAATCCACCATGCTGAGACCAACAGAACGCCTTCTCTGCTCCTATCTCTGGACGCAGAGAAGGCGTTCGACAGGGTCAACTGGGACTACCTACAAGCGACGCTCCACAAATTTGGCTTCCAGGGTCCTATCTTGTCAGCAATACTAGCTTTATACTCATCCCCGTCGGCCCAAGTCTACACAGAAGGCATGATCTCAAAGCCATTCCAGATCACTAATGGCACCCGCCAGGGACGCCCCCTCTCGCCACTTATTTTCAACCTAATTATGGAACCCCTGGCGGAGCACATTAGACTTCACAGAAATATCACTGGTTTTAAAATCGGCCATATAGAACATAAAATTAACCTGTTTGCGGATGACGTCGTAATGATGCTCACCAACCCAATCTCTTCCCTGGCTTCGGTCCAAGATGTACTAATGAAATTCAGTTGTATTTCGTATTACAAGGTAAATGCTACCAAATCCTACATATTAGACTTAGGCCTAGATGCAGTAACCAGCAATATCCTACGCAATCAATATATATACCCGTGGGCAGAATCAGGTATATCTTATTTAGGCATCATACTCACTAAATCAACAAAAGGTCTTTTCAACAGCAACTACATAGATACTAAACAAATGCTACTTCAGGAAACCGCTAAACTAGCCAAATTTGAAATCACATGGTCAGGTAGGCTGGCAGCCTTCAAAATGCTCATATTACCTAAAATACTTTACACATTTCGCAAACTACCTATTCCTCTATCCAATTCCTACCTAAACTCTCTGCAGACTATAATTAGTCAATATATTTAGCAAAATAAAAAAAACGAGATCCAGTCACTCTAAAATCATCAAACACAGACTAGTAGGGGGAATGGGCTACCCTGACATAAGAGACTACTACCTAGCCACTATCCTGTCACAACTCCAAGAGTGGACTCAAACCCACCAAAACACACTATGGGGCAACATTGAAAACAATGCCACGCCAGGGCCAAACCTCGCATGCTGGCTATACAGTACATCTGCTCAGATCACGAATACTCATCTGTACTCCCCAACCATTCAGGTGTCAGTCAAAGCCTGGAAAATCCTCCACAACACTAAATGGTCATCACTAACCACTAAACCTATACACGTTCCAATACAAACCCTACGCCTACTATCCCCTGACCTAACCATCCCCAACTGGCTACTCCCACAGACGTCAACCACAGAAGAACTTAGAAACACAATTCAACATAAACCATTTACAGTAATCCAATCCACCCACAAAGCACCCACATCAGACTTTCTCACCTACCTGCGCATTCAATCATGCTTATCCAGAAACCCAAGTATAGAAGGATCCCTACCAAACAAACTCTGGAGCTTCTATTTCACACAAGAATCCCAATCTAAGGGCATCTCTATTATCTACTCCACACTACAAGAAAAAAATACCTTTAACAAATCCAAACCATTTACTGACTGGGAAACAGACACCCACGAACAATTCTCAGACCAACAATGGACAAAGGCATTAAAAACGGTTCACAAAGCCACAAGATGCACCTCTCTATGGGAACTTACAAACAAAATCACACTCAGATGGTACTTGACACCACTCAAACTAGCTAAATTCCAAACCAACTCCTCAGCCCTATGTTGGAGACAATGCAACCACACAGGAACTCTATTACACATTCTATGGCACTGCCCAATAATAACAAACCTATGGAAAGACGTAACACACTTAATACAAGACATTGGACACTTTAATATCACCCTAACGCCACAACTGGCTATACTAAACATGATACCAGATACGATTCCTCACGCATTCAAAACGATCCTCACGCACATTCTCCTTGCAACCAGACTACTTCTAACCAGAAACTGGAAAACACATAACGTCCCCACTATACTGGAAGTGATTACCCTAGTCCACTCACACTATACCTACGAACTCATAGGAACAAGAAGTTCGGCATCACATCACAAAATACAAGCAAATTGGTCCCAATGGAAAAACTGGTATAATAGCAGAATAGCATAAATCTCTTTTCACAAAATTATTCTTCTGAAATGATGCACACTGGAATGGACGACCTAATATATGCATATTACAAACAATGCTCTCATTACCCTTCCCCTTCTCCCTCCTTCACCTCCCCCTACCCCTACTACTCTATTCATCCCACTTCCTAAATATGTCCCCATATTACACTATTGATATTGTACCACAATGTCTGTTTTATACATTGTAACATGTGTAATACTGTTCTTTAATGATTTTGAATAACTATTGCAAGATATACTGTAATTCTATATTACGTTATTGTCAACTGGCAAAAAGTAATAAAAATTTATTTTGAAAAAAAAAATAATATTAGGTCCTGGTTATATCCTTTTTCTTTTTACTTTTTATGTCAGTTTTACTTTTTATGTCAGTTTTATATTCTCATTTTCCAATTTTTTAACCATATTGGTTAATTATAGTTATGTATGCGCTTTGACATGCTGTATTGCCTAGTTAATACTATACTGGCCTGATACGTCGTATGATTGGATATGAGTTTTGATATTTATTTCTTATCTTATATTCATGTCTAGGAATCTAGATGTACAAGATTTATGTTTTATTATAATTTTCTTCACTATGCATACTAACTTCCTGATCCGATTTGAAATTTAACTGTTTTAACGCATTAATTTTCTTGGTTTAAAATTTTCATTAATATGACATACGGTTTAGTATGCAGTATCTATTTATTTTATCTAAACCATTTCCGCTTTCGATGATCCACTTGGAATGCAAACGCGCTCCAACGGCCTCAGTAATTGGTTCCTACTTCCAGATTGACGTAATGAGGTATATCCAATGATACGTCAGACGTTATCACGTGATGCCGGTCACGTGTGCGTCATACGCGATGACGATTTACTATGGGCTGATACACGGCTTACACTTCCGCTCACTGAGAGCGTACCCGGATAGGATATCCATACTGAGGCTTGGGTGGTAGAGGCGGAATTGCCTTCTTATTGGCTAATATATGGAACATATGATCGTGATTGGAACGCACGCTAGGTATCCAGGAAGTTAGAGCGCGCGATGCTGTAATCAGCTGTTTATGATCTACTAATTTAATATGTGTATAAAAGCGTGGTGGTGGCAGGATGGCATATACCCCAGCAGAAGTCTCTTCAGACGAAACGCTTCGGGTCTCCTTGCTGTACCCAGCCACCCACACCACGCTTGCTTTTTTAATACTGGAATCGATTCTATTATAACGTTTTTTTACTTTTATGGACTGTTAATGGTCATGATTGATCAAATAAATGCCAATTGAATTGTTGGATTTACACCATGTGGAGGCTCCTTTTTTCTTTCTTCATACATGGTTACCACTTCTGACCAAAACGGAGATCGTGCGGACCATTCGGATAGGATCCTGGCACCCCATTTGGAGGAAGAGGTTTAGCACATGACCTGTTCCCATACTGTCCTCCATTCTGAGACAGTGCAAGCTTTTCCGACTCACCTCCAACGGCTTGTGAGTCCACCAAAGTTGGTAAGAGTACCTTATCTTTTGTGTTGATCAGATCTCTATGGAGAAGACATTTATGAATCATTTGCATTGTATGGAACCTGCTTTATTCGCATGATATATCACTGAGATCAGAATACTTTTAAACCCATTTGGTGGCTACACCTCCTAATTTTGGACAATTTTCTAATAAATACCATCTCCTAAGTTTTTATTTATATT
Organism: Lithobates clamitans; assembly: GCA_037952925.1. Classification (NCBI taxonomy): domain Eukaryota; kingdom Metazoa; phylum Chordata; class Amphibia; order Anura; family Ranidae; genus Lithobates; species Lithobates clamitans. Next base: position 9,408,207 of record JBBGZY010000323.1, on the reverse strand, counting down.
CTTTTGAAATGTGGACACCTTAAGCTTATCACAAAATTTTTTTCTTATTTTATAATATTTTCCTATCCTCACTGATACATGAGTGTTCTTTTATATGTTGTTACACTACACATTTGATACTTTACACAAACATGTAATCCAGAGATAAGATAAGATTACTCTTCACTTCACTGTGGAATAATTCTTCCCTTTTTTGAACATCAATTATTATATAGAGGTCTATATTTTAGCGCTACACTATTTATGTTTATATAACAGGAGGTCAGAGGCTGAGGAGGGGACGACAGGAGGTCAGAGGCTGAGGAGGGGACGACAGGAGGTCATAGGCTGAGGAGGGGACGGCAGGAGATCAGAGGCTGAGGAGGGGATGACAGGAGGGCTGAGGAGGGGACGACAGGAGGTCAGAGGCTGAGGACGGGACGACAGGAGGTCAGAGGCTGAGGAGGGGACGACAGGAGGTCAGAGGCTGAGGAGGGGACGACAGGAGGTCAGAGGCTGAGGAGGGGACGACAGGAGGTCAGAGGCTGAGGAGGGGACGAGAAGAGGTCAGAGGCTGAGGAGGGGACGAGAAGAGGTCAGAGGCTGAGGAGGGGGCGAGAATAGGTCAGAGGCTGGGGAGGGGATGAGAAGAGGTCAGAGGCTGAGGAGGGGATGACAGGAGGTCAGAGGCTGCAGGGGGGTGCGAACAGGAGGTCAGAGGCTGCAGGGGGGACAGGTGGTCAGAGGCTGCAGGGGGGACAGGTGGTCAGAGGCTGCAGGGGGGACAGGTGGTCAGAGGCTGCAGGGGGGACAGGTGGTCAGAGGCTGCAGGGGGGGCAGGTGGTCAGAGGCTGGAGGGGGGACAGGAGGTCAGAGGCTGCAGGGGGGACAGGAGGTCAGAGGCTGCAGGGGGGACAGGAGGTCAGAGGCTGCAGGGGGGACAGGAGGTCAGAGACTGCGGATGATGCAGGGGAGGTCAGAGGCTGCGGATGGTGCAGGGGAGGTCAGAGGCTGCGGAGGGGACCACAGGAGAGGTCAGAGGCTGAGGAGGGGACGAGAAGAGGTCAGAGGCTGAGGAGGGGACAAGAAGAGGTCAGAGGCTGAGGAGGGGACGAGAAGAGGTCAGAGGCTGAGGAGGGGACGAGAAGAGGTCAGAGGCTGCAGGGGGGACAGGTGGTCAGAGGCTGCAGGGGGGGACAGGTGGTCAGAGGCTGCAGGGGGGGACAGGTGGTCAGAGGCTGCAGGGGGGGGCAGGAGGTCAGAGGCTGCAGGGGGGGGCAGGAGGTCAGAGGCTGCAGGGGGGGCAGGAGGTCAGAGGCTGCAGGGGGGGACAGGAGGTCAGAGGCTGGGGGGGACAATGAGGTCAGAGGCTGCAGGGGGGGGGACAGGAGGTCAGAGGCTGCAGGGGGGACAGGTGGTCAGAGGCTGCAGGGGGGGACAGGTGGTCAGAGGCTGCAGGGGGGGGACAGGTGATCAGAGGCTGCAGGGGGGGGCAGGTGATCAGAGGCTGCAGGGGGGGACAGGTGATCAGAGGCTGCAGGGGGGGACAGGTGATCAGAGGCTGCAGGGGGGGGCGGGCAGGAGGTCAGAGGCTGTGGGGGGACGCAGGAAGAGGCACAGGCCACCAGACGCCAGACACTGAGTGCTGCAACCGCTTTACCTTTAAAAATGGCGCCGCTCGTGCCATCGTGTCACTGCGCATGCGCCCGCACTTACGAAAATTGTCGAGCGTGTACGGGTTTTCCCGAGCACGGCCAACCTCGGAACAGCGCTGGCGCCTGCGCAGTTGCACGTCGGCCCGGCCCCCGCAGCCATTTTTCTTTCAGGCGCCGCTGCCCTCACAGCGGCCGGCGGCCGCAGGGGTAGCCAGACCACCGGCCCACCGGGGGATTTCCCGGTATCCCGGTTGGCCAGTCCGGCCCTGGGTATTATCCTGGACTCTGAACTCTCCTTTCAGCCCCACATCCAATCACTTTCCAAAGCTTGCCGCCTCAACCTCCGCAACAACTATAAACTATGTCCCTTTCTAACCAATGAAACCACAAAGCTCCTGATTCACTCCCTGGTTATCTCTCGCCTCGACTACTGCAACTCCCTCCTCATTGGCTTACCTTTAAATAGACTATCCCCCTTCAGTCCATCATGAATGCTGCTGCCAGACTCATCCACCTTACAAACTGCTCAGTGTCTGCTACCCCTCTCTGCCAATCCCTCCATTGGCTACCACTCACCAAACGAATTAAATTCAAAATATTAACCATAAGTTACAAAGCCATCCACAACTCTGCCCCCAGCTACATCATCAACCTAGTCTCAAAATACCAACCTAATTGCCATCTCCGTTTCTCCCAAGACCTCCTGCTCTCTAGCTCCCTCATCACCTCCTCCCATATCCGCCTCCAGGACTTCTCCTGAGCCTCGCCCATCCTCTGGAATTCCCTACCCCAATCTGTCAGACTGTCTCCAAATGTATCCACTTTTAAGCGATCCCTGAAAACTTTCCTCTTCAGAGAAGCCTATCCTGTCTCCATCTAACAACTGCACTATTTTCTCCATTAGCTCATCCCCCACAGCTATTACCCTTTTGTATAATGTGACCCTCCCTCCTAGATTGTAATCTCTAACGAGCAGGGCCCTCTGATTCCTCCTGTATTGAATTGTATTGTACTTGTACTGTCTGCCCTAATGTTGTAAAGCGCTGTGTAAACTGTCGGCACTATATAAATCCTGTATAATAATAATAATAACTGTACTCCTGAAACTCTAGCGTTCAGGTGCATGCCACCCTTTGCAGATAATTGCATTCCTGTTACTCTTTTCGTTTACCCTTAGCCAAGCCTTTTGTATTTCCTGACCAGTGAGCATAGCATTGTGTATAATTCTTAGGGCAGCCACATATCAGTAGGTTAGACCTGCTTGATTTTTAGGAAAAGGGACTTCTATAGGTGAAGCTATAACTATCCGTATTCCCTGACCATTCATACAGTGAAGAACATTACAGTAACCTGTTTCTTACATAATATTCATTGATTCTTGTAATACGCAAGATGCAATGTCTGGTACATAATCAGTGATTCTAAGTATAATCATGCTTTGTGTGGGAAATAACTTTTGAAATGATTGACTTTGTGTTAAAAAAAATACTAATTTTTTTTTCTTTCTATTTTTTCCAAAAAATAAAATTTTCAAAAGCTTCATTATGCCTCTTATAAAATTCTATGGAATGTTTTCCTTCCAAAATGTGGTATTTTTTTCTCACTGTCTTTGTGCTCCAGGCCCTCCAGAAATGTGACAGGTAGTCATGAAATTAGATGTGTAATTTATGCCCCTTTAAAGTCTTAAGGTGTTCTTTGGATTCTGGCCCCTCTATGTGGCTAGGCTGGGAAAAAGTCTCACCACATTTGGTATCCCACATGTGGTATCCCTATATTCAGAAGTAGGGATGAGCCGAACACCCCCCTGTTCGGTTCGCACCAGAACATGCGAACAGGAAAAAAGTTCGCTTGAACACGCGAACACCGTTAAAGTCTATGGAATACGAACATGAATAATCAAAAGTGCTAATTTTAAAGGCTTATATGCAAGTTATTGTCATAAAAAGTGTTTGGGGACCTGGGTCCTGCCCCAGGGGACATGGATCAATGCAAAAAAAAGTTTTAAAAACGGCCGTTTTTTCAGGAGCAGTGATTTTAATAATGCTTAAAGTCAAACAATAAAAGTGTAATATCCCTTTAAATTTCGTACCTGGGGGGTGTCTATAGTATGCCTGTAAAGGGGCGCATGTTTCCCGTGTTTAGAACAGTCTGACAGCAAAATGACAATTCGAAGGAAAAATTCTATTTAAAACTACCCGCGGCTATTGCATTGCCGACAATACACATAGAAGTTCATTGATAAAAACGGCATGGGAATTCAACACAGGGAAACCCCGAACCAAAATTTAAAAAAAAAATGACGTGGGAGTCCCCCTAAATTCCATACCAGGCCCTTCAGGTCTGGTATGGATATTAAGGGGAACCCCGGCCAAAAAAAAAAAAAAAAATGATGTGGGGTTCCCCTTAAATTCCATACCAGACCCTTCAGGTCTGGTATGGATTTTAAGGGGAACACCGCGACAAAAAAAAAAAAAACGGCGTGGGGTCCCCCCAAAAATCCATACCAGACCCTTAGCCGAGCACGCAACCTGGCAGGCCACAGGAAAAGAGGGGGGACGAGAGTGCACCCCCCCTGAACCGTACCAGGCCACATGCCCTCAACATCGGGAGGGTGCTTTGGGGTAGCCCCCTAAAACACCTTGTCCCCATGTTGATGAGGACAAGGGCCTCATCCCCACAACCCTGGCCGGTGGTTGTGGGGGTCTGCGGGCGGGGGGCTTATCGGAATCTGGAAGCCCCCTTTAACAAGGGGACCCCCAGATCCCGCCCCCCCATGTGAAATGGTAAGGGGGTACTTACCCCTACCATTTCACTAAAAAACTGTCAAAAATGTTAAAAATGACAAGAGACAGTTTTTGACAATTCCTTTATTTAAATGCTTCTTCTTTCTTCTATCTTCCTTCATCTTCTTCTTCTTCTGGTTCTTCTGGCTCTTCTGGTTCTTCCTCTGGCGTTCTCGTCCAGCATCTCCTCCGCGGCGTCTTCTATCTTCTTCTCCTCGAGCCGCTCCGCACCCATGGCATGGGGGGAGGCTCCCGCTCTTCTCTTCATCTTCTTCTTCATCCTCTTCTCTTCTTCCTTCTTCTCTTCTTCCTTCTTCTCTTCTTCATTTTCTTCTCCGGGCCACTCCACACCCATGCTGGCATGGAGGGAGGCTCCTGCTGTGTGACGGAGTCTCCTCGTCTGACGCTTCTTAAATAATGGGGGGCGGGGCCTTGACGGGACTTCCCTGTGATGTCACGGGGAATGCCACAGGGAAGTCCCGTCATGTCCTGTGTGTCAAATGGGGCGGGGTCACCAGGTGGCCCCGCCCCCCCGTTATTTAAGAACCGTCAGACGAGGAGATGCCGTCACACAGCGGTAGCCTCCCTCCATGCCAGCATGGATGTGGAGCAGCCCGGAGAAGAAAATGAAGAAGAGAAGAAGGAAGAAGAGAAGACAATGAAGAAGAAGATGAAGAGAAGAGCGGGAGCCTCCCCCCATGCCATGGGTGCGGAGCGGCCCAAGGAGAAGAAGATAGAAGATGCCGCGGAGGAGATGCTGGACGAGAACGCCGGAGGAAGAACCAGAAGAGCCAGAAGAACCAGAAGAAGATGAAGGAAGATAGAAGAAAGAAGAAGCATTTAAATAAAGGAATTGTCAAAAACTGTCTCTTGTCATTTTTAACATTTTTGACAGTTTTTTAGTGAAATGGTAGGGGTAAGTACCCCCTTACCATTTCACACAGGGGGGGCCGGGATCTGGGGGTTCCCTTGTTAAAGGGGGCTTCCAGATTCCGATAAGCCCCCTGCCCGCAGACCCCCACAACCACCGGCCAGGGTTGTGGGGATGAGGCCCTTGTCCTCATCAACATGGGGACAAGGTGTTTTGGGGGGCTACCCCAAAGCACCCTCCCAATGTTGAGGGCATGTGGCCTGGTACAGTTCAGGAGGGGGGGCCGCACTCTCGTCCCCCCTCTTTTCCTGCGGCCTGCCAGGTTGCGTGCTCGCATAAGGGTCTGGTATGGATTTTTGGGGGGACCCCACGCGGTTTTTTTTTTTTGGCGCGGGGTTCCCCTTAAAATCCATACCAGACCCTTTTGGTATGGAATTTAGGGGGAACCCCACGTCATTTTTTTAAAAAATTTTGCCCGGGGTTCCCCTTAATATCCATACCAGACCTGAAGGGCCTGGTATGGAATTTAGGGGGACTCCCACGTCATTTTGTTTTTAAATTTTGGTTCGGGGTTTCCCTGTGTTGAATTCCCATGCCGTTTTTATCAATGAACTTCTATGTGTATTGTCGGCAATGCAATAGCCGCGGGTAGTTTTAAATGGAATTTTTCCTTCGAAATGTCATTTTGCTGTCAGACTGTTCTAAAAATGGGAAACATGCGCCCCTTTACAGGCATACCATAGACAGCCCCCAGGTACGAATTTAAAGGGATATTACACTTTTATTGTTTGACTTTAATAATATGTAATAACTTGCATATAAGCCTTTAAAATTAGCACTTTTGATTTCTCCCATAGACTTTTAAAGGGTGTTCTGCGGCATTCGAATTTGCCGCGAACACCCCAAATTGTTCGCTGTTCGGCGAACTTGCGAACAGCCAGTGTTCGAGTCGAACATAAGTTCGGCTCGAACTCGAAACTCATCCCTATTCAGGAGCAGTAGAAAAATGTGTTTTGGAGTGTATTGTAAGAATGCCTATACTTATGCACCGTACACACGAGCAGACTTTTCTATCGGACTGGTCTGGCGGACAATCCGATTGTGTGTGGGCTTCATCGGATCTTCAGCGGACTTTTCCAAATCTGATGGACTTTAGATTTGAAGCATGCTTCAAATCTTTCCGGTGGACTCGAGTCTGTTCAAAAAATCTGCTCGTCTGTATGCTAGTCCAACGGACAAAAACCCATGCTAGGTCAGCTATTGGCTACTGGCTATCAACTTCCTTATTTTAGTCCGGTCGTACGTCATCACGTACGAACCCATCAGACTTTGGTGTGATCATGTGTGGGCAAGTCCGTTTGTTCAAAAGTCCATCGAAAGTCAGTCGAAAGTCCGTCGGAAGGTCCTTAGGACCAGTCCGGTCGAAAAGACCACCCGTGTGTATGCAGCATAAGTGTAAAAATATTAAATTTTTATTTTCTGTCTGTATTTTTAAAGACTTGTTACAAGATAAATGTGCGCACTGCCCTAGTGCTTCAGGCCTCCAAAAAATGTGATGGGTAGTGAAGAAATTACATGGGTAATGTATGTCCCTAGAAAGCCTAAAGGTGCTCTTTGGCTGTCGAGTCACTCTATGTTGCTAGGCTGCGAAAAAGTTTCATGCATGTGTTATCCCAATACTCAGGAGGCATAGCAAAATGTGTTTTGGGGTGTATTTGCAAGTGTGCCCATACTGTGTGTGATAATTAGCTTGTTAAAAAAGCAACTTTGTTGTTTAATTTTATCATTTTCCAATTTTAAATAAAAAAAATTACAGCTTAAAAAGCACTTTTACTAAATACCTCAGACTGTCTACTTTTCAAAAAGGTGTCATCTGGGTGGTATTTGTACTGTCCTGTCATTTTAGGGCCTCAAGAAATGAGATATTCAGGTATGAAAATACATTTATAATTTATGCCCCTTGATAGCCTAAAGGTGCTCCTTGGATTTTGGGCCCCTTTTTGTAGCTGGGCTGCCAAAATGTCTCACATATGTGATTTATTCCTACCCAAGAGAGTAGCAGAATGTGTTTTGGGGTATAATTCTAAGTGTACCATCTACTATTTGTTAGAAATAAATAAACAAGAATACATGTACGGCTAAACTTATGAAGAAAGATTATGTATTTGCAAAGTATTCAATCTGTTTTGTTTTATATGGTAAAATATAAAAAAAAAAATAACTCAATGTTGGTTAAATATCACAAAAATAAAGCTTTATCTGTCTCAGAAAAATTATTTAAAATTATTCAGGTACAGTGTTGCATGGCTGAGTAAAAACAGTAAAAGTATAACAGTGCTGAAAAACTGAAAAATAACCTAGGCAAGAAGGAGGCTTAGCATGCCAATGCCTGGGTCATTCGTGAACCTAATTCCTTTTTTCTGTAGAAAAAAGAAATGACAGGTAAAGGATAAGTTTAACTTTACAAAAAAAACAATAAATGCACATTTTTTTGCTGGTAAAAAAATATGCATTTATTATTTTTTGTTAGGAGCCTGATCAGCAGATCATGAGTGTAATGCAGACTGTTTGTGTAGCTGTCAGCCAGTAATTCCGATATAGGCAGGCAGTAACTGAATAACAGGAAACTTAATGAACTACCTAGAGTGCTCAATAGTGCCCTGGTAGTTCATTGAAAACTACAAGCCGACAGCCTCAAAGGATGACAGTACTTGTAGTTCATTGATTCACAGGGTTCTGTGGATCAATGACACGGCCATGTGAGTGGAGCCCCACATAGCCATGCTCTCTTTGAATTATGACAGCAAGTTGCGGGAAGAAGATCCCTGGCTCTCTGTCACAGGTAGACGGGGGATCGGGGGAGAGGGGTCAGATGTTAAACATGTTACTTGTTACACCCTAAATATGGATGTAACATGTTCAGAAAGGTGAAGTTATCCTTTAATACTGCTTCCCTGATGTCTGTATTGTTAATGCAGCCGCTGGCACCTATCAGGATTCATATATGTCAAGGGGTGAATCTTAAAAAGAAGAGGCAGGGCCCAGAGTGACCCGGACTGAAGTATATTTCTAAATAGTCAGTTGATAACTTAGATGTGCTTAGGAATTCCACTCAAATGCAGCAGCGAAAGCTTACTGCAGTAAATAGTTGCTTGCATGCTGCACATGTATGGTAATAGCTATAGTCTAATCAAACCTAAGTGTTTTAAAATTTATTTAGACCCATTTTGATGAAGAACAGAATTTCATTTTCCTAAGTATCACTAAACACAAATTGCTCATAGTCTAATTTATGATTTTATATTGTGATTCAACTTTTGTTGCTGTCTAAATGGCATACTCCTCACCTGTCTGTCAGACTTCACTTAGAAGTTATTTTCTCACCCAGTGGTAAAACTCTAGGCACCATATATTTTCACTTCCTCCCCTTCTCACTATTAATGGAAAGATAGGTAGGAAGATAGGTAGGAAGATAATGGTTAGGGAAACACTAATGTTTTTCTTTATTGGAAAAAAAGGTTTTAATTATTTCCCAGAAGATTCAAAAAAAATTGTTTATTATTAATGATGGACAATGCATTAGTAAAAACACTATAACAGACTTATGTGGATCAGTAGTTTTACAACATCTACACAGAAATAACTGCTGGTGATGAACTCCTAAGCTAAATTTTGCTATGTATGTTTTTTATGTAACTATCAAATGGTTAAATTGGCCCTTACTCTGCCACAAAATCCCCTGTGATATATTGTAACCCCAGAAATAACCACTACATCAACTACAGCAGTGATTTTATAGATTTTCTGGACCAGAAGATGGAAGCTGGAAATTTGTTACAAGCCTTATTTCAAATTAATGTTAGTTTGATCAAAATAATTGACAAATACTGTATGTACATTTCACAATGTGTATACAGTTTACAAAGTTGTATGATAGCTAACATTTATTTAAGTACTATTTTTAAAATAGCAGATGACACTGTATCTGATTGCAAAATGACCTACCGCACTAGGATGTAATTAGACCCTTTGGATCTGGTATGGAGTTTAAGAGGAAACCCCAAGCAAAAAAAAATGGCATGATGGCATGGGGGTCCCCCGAATCCATAACAAACCCTTAATCTGAACACACATCCTTAGCAGGCCAGGAAAGGTGGAGGCAGTGGCTGTCCTCCCATGAACTATACCAGACCACATGCTCTCAACATCAGAAGGAGGGGTCCATGTTGATAAGGATAGGGGCCTCTTCCCCCAAGCCTGGTCCAGTGAGTTATATATAAATTATTGGAATCTGGCAGTCCCCTTTAGGATAAGAGGCACTCAGTTATCCAACCCCCACGTGAAAGAGTAAGGGGTACATAGTACCCTTACTCATTCCCCAAAAAAGTCTGTTGTAAATAAACCTTATCAAATACCTATTAATGTAAACTGACAAAATTAACCTTTTGCACTCAGAATCCTAATTCTAAGCCACTAACTCCCAGTAAAAAACAGTAAAGAATGGTGCAGTGCTAAAAAATATAATACTTCCTACCTCTAATATAAATGAACATTGCATATACCAGAAAACAAATGTTGCAAATTGCCTTAGAGTAATACTTCACAGAGTAAGCAGAGCTCCAGTGATTCTATCCAGTGTGCAGAGCTAGGCCTGTCCTCTCCACACAGAAATCTGATGTTCAGCACTGGTCTCAGATAGGTCCAGCTCTTAATACTGGCTTGTAAGCAGGTTGAAAAGCTAGGTAGCAGCAGCAGGGATGGAAGGGTTTAACTCACTTTCCCAGGTCTTTCCCTTTGTGGGCTTTCTGTTGTTCGCCCCCCCCTGCATATAAATTCAAGAGGGAGGCTCTGCCGAGGGTCCCAGCCACATGGGAGAAGGAAAGGCTGACTGAAATGTAACCTGATCCTCCAATAACCACTTGCCCAGAGGGTCTCTGCTCGTCCCTTACATAGTTACATAGTTACATAGTTGGTGAGGTTGAAAAAAAGACACAAGTTTATCAAGTCCAACCTGTGTGTGTGCTTTTATGTCAATATTACATTGTATAAGCCCTGTATGTTGTGGTCATTTAGGTGCCTATTTAATAGTTTTCTGAAATCATCTATGCTTCCTGCTGAAAACACTGCTTGTGGAAGAGAATTCCACATCCTTACCACTCTTACCTTAAAGAACCCTCTATGCAGTTTAAGGTTAAACCATTTTTCTTCTAATTTTAGTGAATGGCCGCATTTCTTTTTATGTTACCTTGTGCAAAAAAGTATTATCCCTATTGCGCGGTCACCAGTATGGTATTCGTACATTGAAATCATATCCCCTCTCAAGTGTCTCTTCTCCAGAGAGAATAAGTTCAGTGCTCGTAATCTTTCCTCATAACTAAGGTTCTCCAGTCCCTTATTTAGCTTTGTTCCCCTTCTCTGGACCCTCTCCAGTTCCAGCACTTCCTTCCTGAGGACTGGAGGACAGAACTGGACAGAATACTCCAGGTGCGGCCAGACCAGAGTCTTGTAGAGTGGAAGAATTATCGCTGTATCTCTTGAGTTAATCCCCTTTTTAATGCATGCCAGCAGCTTGGCATTGCATGCTATTGCTGAGCTTATCATCTACTAGGACCCCCAGGTCCTTTTCCATCCTTGATTCCCCCAGAGGTTCTCCCCCCAGTGAGTAGATTTCATTCATCTTTTTGCCACCCAAATGCATTATTTTACATTTTTCTACATTAAACCTCATTTGCCATGTAGTTGCCCACCCCATTAATTTGTTCAGATCTTCTTGCAAGGTTTCCACATCCTACAGAGAAATGATTGCTCTGTTTAGCTTAGTATCATCCACATATACTAAGATTGAGCTGTTTATCTCATCCTCCAGATCGTTTATGAATAAATTAAATAGGTTTGGTCCCAGAAAAGAACCCTGGGGGACCCCACTTTCCACACCAGACCATTCCGAGTACTCCCCATTTATTACCACCGCCTGAACTCGCCTCTGTAGCGAGTTTTCAGTCCATGTACTCACCCTTTGGTGCATGCTGACAGACCTTAGTTTGTACAGTAAACTTTTACGGGGAACTGTATTTAATGCCTTTGCAAAATCCAGATACACCACGTCTGCAAGCCTTCCTTTATCTAGATGGCAGCTCACCTCCTCATAGAAGGTTAATAGATTGGTTTGGCAAGAACAATTCTTCATGAATCCATGCTGATTACTACTACTTTTCATTATTATAATCTTGTCTATATTCCCTTATCATCCCCTCCAAGAGCTTGCATACTATTGATATTAGGCTAACTGATCTGTAGTTCCCAGTGATATATATTTGTCCTTTTTTAATATTGGTGCTACATTGACTTTTCTCCAATCAGCTGGTACCATACCACTTAGTAGACTGTTTGTAAAAATTAAGAACAATGGTCTGCCAATTACTTGACTGAGTTCCTTAAGGTCCCTCGGGTGCTGGTCCCCGTAACTTATTAATGTTACGTTTTTCAAGTCTATTCCTAATTCTATCCTCTGTTAGCCATGAGGGTGCTTCCTTTGACGTGTCATGAGGATAAACATTGCAGTCTTGGTTACTGAATCCCCCTGTTTCCCTTGTGAAGACTGAGGAGAAAAATAAGTTCAAAACCTTCACCTTCTCTCTATCCTTTGTAACCAGATTCCCTTCATCATTCTTTATGGGGCCAATATGATCTGACCTCCCTCTCTTGCTATTTATATACTTAAAGAATTTCTTGGGTTTTTTTTTACTCTCCTCTGATATGTGCCTTTCATGTTCTATCTTAGCCGCTGTCAGGAAGATCCTGCTAGTAACAGAAGATTCAGATTTGCTGGTGCGGAATCGCGGGTGCCAATGCACATGCGCGAGTGAGCACGGGAGCGCGTGGGCATGCGGCTCCTGACGCCAGGCGGGCTATTTAAACCAGGCTGACACACAGATTTGCTGTCTGATTTACAGAGTTCCTGTGTGTATCTTGCTATCTGAACCCGTTGCTGTGTATTACCCGGCTTGCCTCTGACTATCCTAGCTGTCTGCCTGCATCTGACCCCTGGCCTGTCTTGATGTTGCTCCTGCCTGCTCCTCTGGTCCTGCTGCTGTCCGCCTGATGCTGACAAGGCTTGTTCCAGTAACCCTGCTTCTGCCTCTGCCTTGTCTGTTGTTCCAGTCTGCTGACCTCCCTGCACAGTGCCACCGGACTGTCTTCCTTGCTGTTGATCCTGCCAGGCACTCGTGCTTCTCTACACTCCTGTGCCTCCTGTTTATTCTACCAGGGGCCTCTAGTCGGAGGAGTAGGAGAGGCCTTCCTCCACAGTTCAGGCTCATGTACTAGGTATGTGACAGTATCAGACAGCCATGTCTGAGCCTGAACGAGGAGCCTCTCCTATGGAGGAATTATGTCAACTTCTGGCAGGCCTGACACAGGCTGTTAAAGATCTTCAAGAAGGCTACACCCGATTGGAGGAATGGGTCCTAGCACATTCATCTTCAACCACCACCCAGGGTCACCTCATACTTCTGCTTCTTCAGCCAGTACAGCCCCTCCTCCTGCAGTAGTTATGCTTCCTCCTGAACCAAGAGTTCCCACACTTGAAAAGTTCTCTGGGGAACGTAGTAAATTCAGGGCGTTCCACAATGCTTGTGAACTATATTTCGCTCTACAGCCACGTACCTTCTCCCTAGAAGCCACTAAAGTGGGCTTGTAGTCTCTCTGCTTCAGGCGGAACCCCAAACCTGGGCTCACTGCCTCCTGGAACAGAAAGCTGAAGCTTTAACTAACTTGATCACCTTTTTTATGCTATGGCCCAGCTGTACAAGGACCCACAACTCTCTGCAACCGCAGAAGCCACACTGCATACCCTTCAGCAAGGACACACGGCGATGGAAGACTGGAATGATGCTGCCCTCCATTACCAGTTCCACATGGGACTGTTGGACCCTTTAAGAGATGAACTAGCCCGAGTTGGGGTACCCCAGACCTTGGTTGTATTTGTCAATTTTTCCATACAGATTGACCGGTGCCTGAGGGAGCGAAGATCGGAGAGGGCAACAGGACCTTCCCACCCTACATGGATGTTACCAAGAGTCCCCAGTTACTCTTACTTGGCTCCTTCAGCACAGCCAGCTTCTGCACCTAAAATGTCTGAACCCATGAAACTGGGGGCACTCGGCTCTTCCCTTACAGTGGAAGAATGTCATCGGTGGAATAACCTGTGCCTGTATTGTGGAGAACCTGGGCATTACGTCAGAACTTGTCCTGCCAAGATTCATAAATGCCTGTCAATTTCCTCTGATCATGCATCCGCTTTTGACCTCTTCTCACCTTGCTCTATCTTGTTGCAGCTCCCAGGAAGGACATTTTTGGAGCCTGTAGCTGCTTCATGGACTCATCCTTCACAGCCAAACACCGGATTACTTTACTGTTCAAATCCCAAGGACTTTCTATTGATCTAGCTGACACATCAGCTATGTCTGGACCAGTTACGCTAGAGACTACTCCACTGCCTGTCACCATTGGCAGTTTACACCAAGAACTGTTATACCCCGTACACACGGTCGGATTTTCCGATGGAAAATGTCCGATCGGAGCGTGTTGTCGGAAATTCCGACCGTGTGTGAGCTCCATCGGACATTTTCCATCAGGTTTTCCGACACACAAAGTTTGAAAGCAGGATATAAAATTTTCCGACAACAAAATCCGTTGTCGGAAATTCCAATCGTGTGTACACAAATCCAACGGACAAAGTGCCACGCATGCTCAGAATAAATAAAGAGTTGAAAGCTTTAGGCCACTGCCCCGTTTATAGTCCCGACATACGTATTTTACGTCACCGCGATTTTCTGACAACTTTGTGTGACCGTGTGTATGCAAGACAAGTTTGAGCCAACATCCTAGGATTTTGTTGTTGGAATGTCCGAACAAAGTCCGACCGTGTGTACGGGGCATTACACTTGGATATCATCACCTCACCTGTTCCCAGTCATCCTTGGTATGCCGTGGCTGCAGGCTCACAATCCTAATATTGACTGGGCCATGGGGGAGGTCACGTTCCCTTCTCCTTACTGTCAGCAGTTCTGTATCCCTAAAGATACCTGTGAACCACCTACCCTGTTGTGTCTGGACACCGATACAGAGATATGCCAATCTGTCCTGGAAGTCTATCATGACTTTAAGGATGTTTTCAGTAAAAAGGGAGCGGAGACCCATCCGCCCCACTGAGCCTACGACTGTCCCATTGAGCTCCTTACGGGAGCCAAAGTCCCTTTTGGGAGAATCTTCCCTTTAACTGAGCTGTAGTTGGGAACATTAAAGGAGTACATTGACAAGAATCTAGAAAAAGGGTTCATCCACCCATCCACATCTCCGGCAGGAGCAGGTATCTTTTTTGTGGAAAATAAAGATCACCCCCTACAGCCTTGCATTGACTATCATGAGCTTAACAAAATCACCGTTAAGAATCGCTACCCTCTCTCCTTGGTGCCCAATAGGGATGAGCTTCGAGTTCGAGTCGAACCCATGTTCGACTCGAACATCGCATGTTCAACCGTTCGTCGAATTGTGAACGATATGGGCCGTTCACGCCAAATTCGAGTAGCGCCTCACGGTCCATAATTCACTGCGGCATCGCAGTGCATTGTTGGCTGATGATTGGCCAAGCATGCTCTATGACCCGCATGCTTGGCCAATCACAGCAGCATCTGTACAGAGAGCCGTAATTGGTCAAAGCCAGGGTGGCTTTGTGCAATTATGGCTCAGGGGGTTTAGTACACGCCCTACACTATATAAGGCCACTTGCACGTCGGCCCTGTGTAGTGTGTTCCGGCGTTGAGAGAGAGATAGAGAGAGAGTAAGTGTCATTTGATTTAAGTTAGATAGAGTATACAGGCGAGTCAGTTAGCTACACTTATGCCCCGTACACACGGTCGGACATTGATCGGACATTCCGACAACAAAATCCATGGATTTTTTCCGATGGATGTTGGCTCAAACTTGTCTTGCATACACACGGTCACACAAAGTTGTCGGAAAATCCGATCGTTCTGAACGCGGTGACGTAAAACACGTACAACGGGACCAAAAACGGGGCAGTAGCCAATAGCTTTCGTTTCCTAATTTATTCTGAGCATGCATGGCACTTTGTGCGTCGGATTTGTGTACACACGATCGGAATTTCTTGACAACGGATTTTGTTGTTGGAAAATTTTATAACCTGCTCTCAAACTTTGTGTGTCGGAAATTCCTATGCAAAATGTGTGATGGAGCCTACACACGGTCGGAATTTCCGACAACAAGGTCCTATCACACATTTTCCATCAGAAAATCCTATCGTGTGTACAGGGCATTACAGTGTATTGTGTATATATGCATCCTAGGTGTATATATATATATATGTATATATATATATATATATATACCGTATTTATCGGCGTATAACACGCACCGGCGTATAACACGCACCCCAATTTAGGAGGGAATTTTAAGGAAAAAAAACTTTTAGGAGGGAAGTTGAAGGGAAAAAAACTTACATTTAAATGTCCTTCATTGCAGCCTTGTCAGTGCAGCCATGTCAGTGCAGCCATGTCAGTGCAGCCTTGTCAGTGCAGCCTTCCCCAGTGCAGCCTTGTCAGTGCAGCCATGTCAGTGCAGCCATGTCAGTGCAGCCATGTCAGTGCAGCCATGTCAGTGCAGCCTTGTCAGTGCAGCCTTGTCAGTGCAGCCTTCCCCAGTGCAGCCTTGTCAGTTCAGCCTTCTCCAGTGCAGCCTTCTCCAGTGCAGCCTTCCCCAGTGGAGCCTTCCCCAGTGCAGCCTTGCCCCAGTGCAGCCTTCCCCCCGTGCAGCCTGGGATCCCCTGTCCCTGCTGTCACATCTTCAAAATCGCGGACCGCGATTTGAAAATGGCGCCGCCGGCGCCGAAGTACACAGAGCCGGTCCTCGGCTCTTTCCGGCGGCTCTCGTTTACTTTCGGCTCCACTCGTAGTCCCGAGCGGAGCTATCCGAACGTACTCGGATAGCTCCGCTCCGGACTACGAGTGAAACCGAAAGTAAACGAGAGCCGCCGGAAAGAGCCGAGGACCGGCTCTGTGTACTTCGGCGCCGGCGGCGCCATTTTCAAATCGCGGTCCGCGATTTTGAAGAAGTGACAGCTCGGATCGCAGGGGATCGGCGTATAACACGCACCTGCAACTTTCCCCTGATTTTAAGGGGAAAAAAGTGCGTGTTATACGCCGATAAATACGGTATATAAATATACATACACTGTATTCAGTTTAGCTAGATCCGTTCCTGTTGTTCTCTTCCTACTGACAGGCAGGCAGAAGTTTTTACAGTATTTACAGCTACCTGAGGAAAATTGATGGTGTTCTTCTGATCCTATTAGTTCTATTAGCTACAGTATTTACAGTTAGTGTAGTGCGTCCTCTGCACAGTGTGCACCTAAAGCTACCTGAAGAAAAATGTTCTTCTGATCCTATTACTACTGCAGGCAGCTGTAGTATTTACAAGTTAGTGTACTGTGTCCTCTGCACAGTGTGCACCTAAAGCTACCTGAAGACAATTGCTGTTGTTCTGATCCTATTAATACCACAGGCAGGCAGCTACAGTATTTACAGTTAGTGAACTGCGTCCTCTGCACAGTGTGCACCTAAAGCTACGTGAAGACAATTGCTGTTGTTCTGCTTCTATTAATACCACAGGCAGGTAGCTACAGTATTTACAGTTAGTGTACTGTGTCCTCTGCACAGTGTCCACCTAAAGCTACCTGAAGAAAATTGGTGGTGTTCTTGTGATCCTATTAGTACCACAGGCAGGCAGTTGATTCTGCTAGCTGCAGTATATATATATATATATATATATATATATATATATATATATATATATATATATATATCCCAGCTTTGTGCAGCTACATCTCACTGCAGCCCATCAGTATGTCTGGAAGGCCAACAAGGAGAGGTAGACAGTCACAAGCCAATAAAAGAGGGCAAGCAGGCTCTGTGTCTAGAGGCAACAGTGCTGGTCATGGACACGGTGCATCCTCATCAGCACGTGGTCATAGGACATGCTTGTCCTTTTTTTTGGCAGCTGGCCGCGTTGAGCTGCAACCAAGCCGTCCTCATCCTCCTTATCCCCTCTCACCCAGGCTCAGGGTACGTTGTCTGGCAAAGCAGCTGCCAACGCAGCTTCTTCCCTCGGCTCAATGGCATCAGTCACTCCTTCCCTAGCCCCACCATATCCTCCTGAGGAGTCCCCCGAACTGTTTGACCACAGTGTTGGGTACATGCTCCAGGAGGATGCCCAGCATTTTGAAGGCTCCGATGATGGTACTCAGCTAGAGGAAGGCAGTAATGTGAGCCCAGACAGAGGGGGTGCCCAAGAAGGACAGCAATCTGGCAGTCATGTTCCCCCAGCTGCAGCATACTGCCAGGTTTGCTCCAGTAATGAGGAGGGAGGGGATGATGAGGTCACTGACTCCACGTGGGTGCCTGATAGGAGAGAGGAGGAGGAGGAGGCACATCACCAATGAGGCAGGATGCCCTATAGGGGCCAGCTTAAGGCAGCACACTGACTGCATCACACCACAGAGCTCCGCATGTGCAGGGTGCTGCTGTCTCTGCGCATTATTCCAAAAGTTCTTTGGTGTGGGCCTTTTTTGAGACAAGTGCATCAGATCCCACCACTGCTATTTGCAACATATGTCTGAAGCAAATCTCGCGTGGCCAAAACATCACACACTTGGGCACCACATGGTAGACCAGACATATGTTGATCTGCCATGCAGTTCGTTGGCAAGTGTACCTAAAAAACCCACACCAAAGAACAAAGAGGACCTCTTCTTGCTCCTCATCAGCTGGGATTTACAACCCCACTATACCTTCAGTCCTCTCTGAGACCTGCACTGAGAGGAATGAAGGTGTAGAATTAGGTGTGTCACAGCCAAGTACTTGGGGGCAATCTGCTATCGGTACTCCAACGTCAGATTGTACCAGGCAAATTTCCCTGCCCCAGCTGCTGCACCACCGAATGAAGTTCACTCCCAGCCATCCACATGCCCAGCGGTTGAATACTAGCTTGGCTAAATTGCTAGCACTTCAACTGCTGCCTTTTCAGTTGGTAGACTCTACCCCCTTCCGTGAGTTTGTGGAATGTGGGGTTCCTCAGTGGCAGGTTCCCAAACGCCAATTTTTCTCACGGAAGGCGATTCTGGCTCTCTACCGGCATGTGGAAGTCCACTCTGGACAGGGCGGTCAGCGGTAAGGTGCATATTATCGCTGACTCATGGTCCAGCAGGCATGGACAGGGACATTACTTATGTTTCATGGCGCATTGAGTGACTCTTCTGGCATCTGGGAAGGATGCAGGACAAGGTGCAGTAGTGTTGGAGGATGTTCCGCCACCACACTTTCAAAATTCTACTACTGGTGATTCTGACACACCTCTCTCCTCCACCCCCTCCTCTTCTTCTTCCTCCATGGCCTCTTCCTATGCTTTATCCTCGGAACCAGCGGTGCTCCGTAGGCGTTCAAGGGGCTACACAAGTACGCAGGCCAAAAGATGCCATGCGGTGCTTGAGCTGGTGTGCTTGGGGGACAGGAGCCACACTGGGGCAGAGATTCTGTGAGCTCTGCAGGGGCAGGCTCAGAGGTGGTTAACGCCATGCCAGCTTCAGCCAGGAATGGTGGTTTGCGACAATGGCACCAACCTCCTCTCCGCCCTCCGACAGGGACGACTGACCCATGTGCACTGTTTGGCTCATGTACTTAACTTGGTGGTGCAGCAGTTCTTGGGCAGGTACACGGGCTTACAGGATGTCCTGAGGCAGGCCAGGAAAGTCTGTGTGCATTTCTGCCGGTCATATAATGCCAGTGCTTGGCTGGCTGACCTCCAAAAGGAATTTAACCTGCCCAAGAACTGCCTAATCTGTGACATGCCCACCATGTGGAACTCAACGTTGGCCATACTGCAGCGGCTGCACATGCAGGAGAGGGCCATCAATGAGTACCTGTCAGGCTCCTACTTACCAGACCAGTGAGTCCGCTTGGGCAGAAGGTAGGCTCCCTTACGCGTCCGACTCGCGGCCCCTGGTAAGGTAAACAGGAAGCACAGGCGTGCGGAGTGGTATGAGAGCCTGTTTGCAACAGTCCAGATACTGAAGGATGAGCAGGTAAGATGGCTGGAGCTGGCTGGAACACAGGCAACAAGACTGAGCAGGATGGTCAGGAGACAGGCTGGGTTCGGCAACAGACAGGCAGTTGAGGTACAGTGGAGCAGGCAAACGGATAGTCAGACAGGCAGAGGTCAGGTGCAGGCAGAGTTCAATGGGAGGTTCAGGAGACAAGGCTGGGTCGTCAGGATATCAGGATCAACATAAGTACAAGTATCAGGCACTAAGGACGGCAAAGCTGTTGATCAGGCAGCACTGATCACAGAGGGAAGCCGGCTTAAATGGGCCATTTGGCGCCAAACGACGTGCACGCGCGCACACCGGCACATACAGGCGCGCGCACGGACGGTCCCCGCACACCGGCACACACAACAGACCTGCTTGGGACACGCATGCCAGCACTGCAAGGAACACGCACAGTGGAGCCCGCAGGAACGTGCGCGCCAACGCGCGCCGATGCGCCCCGATGCACACCACCGTGAGCACCCTGCCCGCCGAAGTACGCTCTCTGACAGTGCCCCCTCCTCAAGGGCAGCCTCTGGATGCTCAGCTGGGCCAACCTGGTTGCGTGAGAGTCTTTAAAGACTTGTAGCAGTTCCTCAGCATGAAGATTACTTTCAGGCTCCCAGGAGTTATCCTCGGGTCCATACCCCTTCCACTTGATGAGATACTGGATCTGATTACGCCCTTTTCTGCAATCCAGGATTCCCTCGATTTCAAATTTCTCCTCTTTATTGATCATAATAGGCTCAGGTGGCTTGGCATTACGGTCAGAGAAAGAATTAGGAACAACTGGTTTCAGAAGTGACACATGGAAAACCGGGTGTATTCTAAAAGAATCCGGCAGGTTGAGTTCATACGCAACGTCATTTACTTTCCTTTTTACCGGGAAGGGACCCATAAACTTAGGTCCCAGTTTCCTAGAGGGACAAGCCGTCTTCAAATTAGTTGTGGATAGCCACACTTGGTTACCAGGCTCTAGGATAAGTTCCCCACGTCTCTTCTTGTCAAACATTCTTTTAAAAGATGCCTGGGACTGGGCCATGGTCTCCTGCAGAAGCTTACTATTGGTAGAGAAGAACTCCATTGTTTCAGTCACTGCAGGAAGGGCACATTCCGGGATAGAGCTGGGTAGGAAGGAGGGATTGAATCCATAGTTGGCAAAGAATGGCGTTTGGTTGATGGCTGAATGCAGAGATTTGTTATAAGAAAATTCTGCGACTGGTAACAGGGACACCCAGTCATCTTGAGAAAATGCAGAGAAGCAACGGAGGTATTGCTCCAGAGTTTGGTTAGTTCTCTCAGTCTGGCCATTTGTCTGGGGGTAATAGGCCGAAGAGAATGCCAGCTCAATTTCAAGAGCACCGCACAGTGCTTTCCAGAACCGGGAGGTGAACTGGACACCACGATCTGACACAATATTAGCGGGAACCCCATGCAGTCTCACTATTTCCTTGACAAAGATCTTTGCCGTTTCTACAGCCAGGGGTGTACCCTTCATGGGGAGGAAATGTGCCATTTTGGACAGTCTATCAATCACAACAAAGATAGTAGAGAAACTTTCGGATGGGGAAGTTCTACGATGAAATCCATCAAGATCATTTTCCAGGGCCTGTCAGGAATTGGTAAGGGTTTTTAATAAGCCCCAGGCCCTTGTGCGGTTACTCTTGCTCCGGGCACAAGTGTGGCAGGAACTGACATAATTCCTACAATCTTCAGTCAATTGTGGCCACCAAAAGGTGCGCTGCACCAGTTCGGTTGTCTTCCGGGCCCCGAAATGACCTGCCAGCTTGTGGTCGTGGCACAACTCCAGTACCGGCACCCTAAGATTCTCAGGAACCATGATCTTGCCTTCGTGCCAAAGCAACCCATCGCTTAGGCTGGTCCCAGTAGGTTGGGGAATTTCTGAGGAGGCTTGCCTTATTCTGGAGATTAAATCTCCCTGAAGAAGTAAAAAATTTCCCGCAGGCAGGATAGTGTCCGGAGGGGCGGTTTCTTTGGAGTCATGAAACATTCGTGACAATGCATCTGGTTTCACATTTTTAGAGCCAGGTCTGTAAGTGATGTTAAATAAGAAGCTGGAGAAGAAGAGTGCCCATCTGGCCTGTCGTGGTTTTAGTCTCTTGGCAGATCTCAAGTATTCCAAGTTTTTGTGGTCAGTATAGATTAGAATAGGATGTACAGCACCCTCCAGAAGATAGCGCCACTCCTCCAGAGCCGTCTTGATGGCCAAAAGCTCCCGATCTCCCACATCGTAATTCCTTTCAGACATAGAGAGTTTGCGAGAAAAGAACGCTATTGGGAACAGAAGAGCCTTGGGGCCCTGGCGTTGGGAGAGTACTGCCCCTACTGCGATTTCCGAGGCATCGACCTCTAGCACAAATGGCAGGGCAGGGTTAGAATGCTTGAGGATAGAAGCTGAGGTGAACAGACCCTTTAATTTTTCTAGGCCGATTGTGCCCTGGACGTCCAACAGAATCGTATTTCCTGCTTTGTTAGTTCCGTAATGGGAGCAATGATTTTAGAAAAGTCTTTAATGAATTTCCTGTAAAAATTGGAAAATCCTACGAAGCGTTGGACCCCTTTCCTGTCTGTAGGTGCGGGCCAATCCAGGATGGCAGACACCTTCTGTGGGTCCATCTTAATACCTTTAACTGAAATGATGAGTCCCAGGAATTGGATACATTGGAGTTCAAACTCACATTTGTCGAGTTTAGCGTATAGTCCGTGTTGCCTGAGCCGAGCAAGGACATTCCGGACGTGCCTGCGATGATCAGCCAAGGAAGAGGAAAAAATGAGAATGTTATCAAGGTAAACGATGACGTAGAGATCCAAAAATTCCCGGAAAATGTTGTTCACAAAATGTTGGAATGTGGCTGGGGCGTTACAAAGACCGGAGGGCATAACGAGATACTCGAAATGCCCAAAACGAGTGGGAAAAGCGGTCTTCCACTCGTCTCCCTCTCGGATGCGGATTAAGTTATAGGCGCCGCGAAGATCCAATTTTGTGAAGACCCTTGCAGTTCCCAGCCTTTGGAATAATTCAGACACCAGGGGTAGCGGGTAGCGATTTTTAATCGTTATCCTGTTTAATTCTCGGTAGTCGATGCATGGTCGAAGAGAATGATCCTTCTTCTCTACAAAGAATAAGCCGGCACCGGCCGGGGAAGTGGACGGGTGGACGGGCGGATAAACTTCTTCTTTAAATTTTCATCTAAATATTGCTTCAATGTGTCCAGCTCCTGCTCAGTCAATGGAAAGATCCTGCCGAAGGGTACCTCGGTTCCAGGTAGCAACTCTATAGGACAATCGTAGGGCCTGTGTGGAGGTAGTATTTCTGCACCTTTCTTGCTGAATACATCCGAGAAATCTCGGTAGGGCTCTGGGATAGCTTGGAGCAGGTTGGCATCAGGATGTAAGCAGAGAAGCTGGGGAACCTCAAGGTCGGCTCGTTGCAGACAGTGTTGTTGACAGTACTCTGAGAGAAACTCAATACTTCCAGTAGCCCAGTTAATTTGGGGGTTGTGAACCTGCAGCCATGGCATTCCAAGAATGACTGGGAAGAGAGGTGAGGAGATAGCATCCAAACAGAGATATTCCCGGTGCTGAGGGCCCATAATAGCTTCTAAGGGAATGGTCTCTTGAATGACCGGGCCGGAATGGAGGGCGGAACCGTCTGCAAGATGAACAGCCAGGCTTTGGGTCTTGGGTCGAAGAGGTATGTCATGTTGAGCAGCAAAGGTCAGGTCGACGAAGCAACTGCAAGCTCCGGAGTCAATGATGACTGGAACTTGGATAGCCTTTCCGGGAAGCTGCAAAGTGACAGAGATAGTTAGATGCGTACTTGGTTTTGGCATAATAGTAGCACAGGTACGAACAGCGGGACGACACTTACGCGTCTTGTTGGGGCAAACGCTGGCGTAGTGCCCTGGTTTCCCACAGTAGAGACAAAGGTTATGAGCCCGTCTGCGTAACTTCTCTTCAGGAGTCAAAGAGGGACGAAGCAGGCCAAGCTGCATGGGTTCTGGAACATCAAAAGCTGGAACAGGTGGTGGAGCGGAGGGCCTACTGGGAGGACTGGGAACTTGTGGAAGCATCCAGGGGGGACGAAAGGTACTGGTGGATCTTTCGGTGCGTCGTTCTCTCAGCCTACGGTCAATCTGAATGGACAGGTTGACTAATTCTTCCAAAGTCTGAGGCACTCCGACCCGTGCTAGCTCATCCTTGAGTGGGTCAGACAAGCCCATCCTAAACTGGTGGCGCAGGGCTGCGTCGTTCCATGCCGTATCAGAGCTCCAGCGCCTGAATTCGTCAGCGTAGTCCTCTGCCACTCGCCGGCCGTGATGGAGGGAGTGCAGGGTGGCTTCGGCAGTTGCAGTTAGCTGAGGGTCTTCGTAAAGTTGTGACATTGCCACAAAGAAGGCATTCAGACTCTCCAAGGCGTCAGACTTTTGCTCCAAGAGTCGGTGGGCCCAGGTTTGAGGTTCACCTGATAACAAGGAGATGACGAAGCCCACCTTAGTGGACTCTAGAGAGAAGGTGCGTGGCTGGAGAGCGAAATAGAGACCACATGCATTCCGGAAAGCATGATACTTGCTACGGTCTCCGAAGAACCTTTCTGGTATTGGTACTTTGGGCTCTGGAGGGAGCATGACTACGGAGGGTGCTGAGGTTGCGGCTGCGGCCCCCTGTGGACCGGTGGGTGCAGATAGGGCCTGTACACGTTCTTCTAGTCTGGTATAACCCTCTTGTAAGCTTTTCACCGCTTGGGTTAATCCCGCCAGATGTCTGCAAAGCTCATCCATAGGGGAGGCCCCCTGCCCGGACTCGGTCATGGCTGCCTGATACTGTCAGGCTCATACTTACCAGTCCGGTGAGTCCGCTTGGGCAGAAGGTAGGCTCCCTTACGCGTCCGACTCGCGGCCCCTGGTAAGGTAAACAGGAAGCACAGGAGTGCGGAGTGGTATGAGAGCCTGTTTGCAACAGTCCAGATACTGAAGGATGAGCAGGTAAGATGGCTGGAGCTGGCTGGAACACAGGCAACAAGACTGAGCAGGATGGTCAGGAGACAGGCTGGGTTCGGCAACAGACAGGCAGTTGAGGTACAGTGGAGCAGGCAAACGGATAGTCAGACAGGCAGAGGTCAGGTGCAGGCAGAGTTCAATGGGAGGTTCAGGAGACAAGGCCGGGTCGTCAGGATATCAGGATCAACACAGGTACAAGGGTCAGGCACTAAGGACGGCAAAGCTGTTGATCAGGCAGCACTGATCACAGAGGGAAGCCGGCTTAAATGGGCCGTTTGGCGCCAAACGACGTGCACGCGCGCGCACCGGCACGTACAGGCGCACGCACCCGCACACGTCTGCGCGCGCGCCCCCGCACACCGGCACACACAACAGACCTGCTTGGGACACGCATGCCAGCACTGCAAGGAACGTGCACAGTGGAGCCCGCAGGAACGCGCGCACCAATGCGCACCGATGCACCCCGACGCACACCACCGCGAGCAACCTGCCCGCCGAGGTACGCTCTCTGACAGTACCTGTGCGACTATGGTACCAGGACAGGGTCAGGGGAGCTTGTTTTTTTTCCCCACACCAATGGGCCATGATCCCAGGGATGCATGCACTGTGCTGTCACCATTTAAGGAGGCCACAAGGATGGTGAGCAGTGACAGTGCATGCATCGGTGACACTGTCCCCCTTGTCCACCTGTTGGAGCACATGCTGTGTGGAATAATGGACAGGGCACTTGAGGCAGAACAGAGGCAGGAAGAGGAGGACTTCCGTATCTCTCAAGGCCACCTTTATCCAGACAGTGTTCCTGCATGCCCGCCGATCACACAGGAGGAGGAGGAGAAGGATTGTGTCAGCATGGAGATGGAGCCTTGAACTCAGAATCAGCAGCAGTCTTCAAGGAATCATTTACAGTCCGAAGAAACCCATGGACTGAATGTTTTATTATTGGTGCATTTTTGTATTGTATACAATCTTGAATTTTTTCCTATCTTTGCATTGTTGTACACTAAAAAGTTGGCATCTTTTTGCCTTTTATACTCATCCACCTCCTATCTATTTTTCCCTGCCCTTTAAAGTCCAAGGGGGCGTCCACCCAATGCATTTCTTTGCATTTTTTCCCTACAATGTTATTTAGGATGTCGGCAGGCTAGCACACTATCTAATTCTTAAAATTTATATGTTTGTAAACCCATGGACTTATATGTGGCTGGGAGGAGGTGGCTGCGTCGTCCTTAGTGACCCAGAAGACTCCGGACCAAATGCCTCAGCAAACCTACGCTAAAAGGAAAAAGGGTAAAAGGAACTAAAACACTCTGTTGGCAAATATAATTAGCAGACTAAAGGCAGAATTAAGCCCTGTCTTAGTAGATCTACAGACGATTGCTAACACCAAGTATAGTGGGTGTGTTCCTCTGAATTCATGGAACATATGACAAAAAAACAGAGAAAAAGGTGAATTCTTCAATGAGGAACATGCAGTAGTCAGATCATGAAAATATTATTTATTGAAAAAAACTCACTTTAAACACCAATCCAGAAAAAGATATCCTGAGAAAACAGGTACCATCACCAATTTAAAATTGACAACTAGGTCACACACAGACGCAGATGGCCACCTAACCAAGCCAACCAATCACACCACATCCATAAACTCATGCATGATAATGTAATATATGGAACTGCAATTAAATACACTGATAAGCTAGAGTCCATAGATTCCAGGAAACAGCAACATGTAGCGTTGAGGGTTCCCCGGATGGTGTTGGATAACTGACGTAATCGGCCCAGTGGGGATCTTTGGGGAACGGGAAACCCAGGACAATTCACTGGGAGGAAGGAGGGGAGGAGGAGAGAACGGCCCTTCAGGTGAAAACCAGGGACAGAGGGACCAGGGGCTAGTTCAGCAATGGCTGAGAAGATATGCAGGGGTACACGACTGTGTAATGGCAGTCTCTCTGATTGAGTAGTGGTTCACTGGAGGCCAAATCTGGTGAGAGGACGGAAGATGAAAATATACGAGATTGGGGAGTGGTGGAGTAAGGGCTTGGGACAAGCTGGATGGCTTACTGGATGGACCGGATAGCATGTGGTGGACACCAAATGATCATAAAGAATAACCGTCCCCAGCTGGGGATATGAACAGGTAAGGTCTCACCCAGAGCTGGCTGCGGTCCACGTCAGGAGCAGACGACTCCCAGACTCCCAGTTGCACAGAGTTCCGTCCCTTAGGTGAGCATCCTCAATAGGTATCCAGTAGCGGTGTCTTGAGAATGAGATGGATAGAAAGGTAAATGCAGCAAATAACACCGACTCTCCTCACACACAGTAAGCTCCCCTCGTACTGTTCCCGCGGGCTGATTCAAACAGCCAATACGTTCCCGGGCCAATGATGTCAGGGCTGGTGGGTGGAACTGCAAGTCTGAAGGAGCGCTATGGACAGCGTGATGGCGTCATGCTGACGCGTTTCATCCGTAACTTGGATTTCATCAGAGCATGCGCAGTAGCTAGATTCGTCGTCTTATAAAGCATCAAGGCGGAACCACGTACGGGCTTCACGTCTTGTTGTCCTAGCTACGGCATTGATCACTGACAGCCACACACGTAAACAGATAATTAAAAGCACATACGTAATAGGGGCGGGTCCGTGAGTACGTGCAGACAGGAAGGAAGGTTGGAAGAAAAGGTGACAACATAAGTGAAAGCCCCAATAGAAGAATTAAAAGGGAAGGAAGGTAGAACAATAATAACAAAACAAGAGCACTAGCGTAGAAAAGAAAGAAAGAAAAAAGGAGAGAAAAAGAAAAGAAAGGGGGAGGGGGAAAGGAAAACAAACCAAAATTGGATGGACGATCAATGAGACGTACGATTGGAAAATAGATGAAGGTGACCAAGGGAGAAGCTGTTAGTGCTGGGGTTACTGAATTGATGACATACTGGGTAGACTTCGACAGGACAATCCAGCAGTAAGAAGGAGAGAATGAACAATGTGATAAATGAGCTACTGTGTGAGAAACACAGCAAGATTGCACTCGTTATTCAACCCATGTGGATGCATACTGTTAATATTGTATATCCACATTTTCTCCTTCTGGTACAGTATCCTGTCGAAGTCACCCCTTCTTTGTGGAAGGTTAAGTCTATAAATGCCTTTGAAAGAAAGCCCATCGGGCTTCCCTCCATGGCATTGAAGAAAATGTAGAGGAATGGGTCGTTCATCATCCTTAGCAAGGATGCTCTGAATATGTTCACCCATTCTGACCTTCAACTGTCTCTTTGTTTTACCTACATAGTGTTTCCCACATGGGCAGGTAAGCAGGTAAATAACCCTGGTAGTATTACAATTGATAAAGTTATCTATTGTAAAATACTTTTTGCCCTCAGAGTCGGTAAAGGTATCGGTACGTTCAACATACTTGCAGACCGAACAGTGGCCACATTTGAACATACCTTTCATGGGAGGTAATTGGGTAAGCCAGTTAGAAGTAGGTGATCTTGTATACTCGGAATGTATAAGGCTATCTTTTAAATTTTTAGAACGGCGGGCCGTCAAAAGTGGTCTAGTGCCAACTATTTTGCCCAGGGTGGGAGACTCAGACAGAATATGCCAATGTTGGTTGAGTATGGACCTCACTTGGTCCCAGTGGGCACCGTATTTGGTGATAATCCTGAGGGGCGCCTGTGAATCTTTGGGGAGCACAGGGTCCTTCTTCCTAAGGAGTATTGGCCGTTCTGTCTGAGTCGCCCTCCTTCTGGCCTCCCTGATGCAGGAATGAGAGTAGCCTCTCTCTCTGAATCTTTTATAAAGCTCCCTTGATTCAGCAGCAAAGTCCTCTTGATTAGAGCAGTTTCTACGGGCTCTAAGAAATTGGCCCACTGGTATTGCCTTAATGAGGGATTTGGGATGATCACTTGAGGCCAGAAGAAGTGTATTTGCTGCTGTGGGCTTTCTAAAGGTCTTGGTTTTAATCAGACCATTGTTAACTTGTATGGTTAAATCAAGAAACGAGAGGGTGTGGGGACTGGAGGAAAAGGTAAGTCTAATGTTTCGATCGTTGGAATTCAGCTCATCCATGAATAACTGCAGTTCAAGTTCGGAGCCACCCCAAATCATGAGGACATCATCAATGTACCTCAGCCACATGTGACAGTGGCCGAGGTACATTGACGAGGGATAAACTAGCTCTTCCTCCCACATACCCAGGTGTAAACAGGCATACGAGGGTGCCCACGGAGCTCCCATGGAGGTCCCCCTTATTTGCTGGTAGAAGGCTCCCAAGAATTGGAAGCAGTTATGCTCAAGTAGAAAGGTGAGAATTTCACCTATGAATTCGTTCTGCTGTCCAAGAGATGGGAACCTCCGCTCAAGGAAAAACTGAACTGCACGTAAACCCCAAGTATGGGGTATGGATGTGTACAGAGATTCAACATCAATCCCTACCAAAAGTGCTCCAGAAGGCACGGTCACGGAATCAAGTTGCCGCAAAACATCCCTAGTGTCTTGTACAAACGAAGGTAGGTCAAATAACAGGTCCTTGATGAGGGCATCAATGAACTTGCCCACTTTTTCAAGGGGACCATTAACGGCAGACACAATAGGTCTGCCGGGGGGGTTTTGCAGGGACTTGTGGAGCTTGGGAATGATATAAAATGTAGGGGTGTTGAACTGTTGTACACGCAGATAATTGAATTCTTTTTTAGTGATCAGCTTTTCCTCCAGGCCGAGGCTTAGAAGGCGATTAAGGGCATTGACAATGGTAGTGAAAGGATTAGAGTGGAGCTTACGGTAGGTGGATTCATCTGTAAGTAATCTTTTGACTTCACACTCGTATTGCCTCTCGGTTAGGAGAACAACATTACCTCCCTTGTCACTGCCCTTAATGACGATGCCGGGAGCTTCTTCAAGCTCCTTCAACGCTTTTCTTTCCTCAGGTGATATGTTATCCAGTCCCCTATATTTCCAATTTACTTTGGAAAGATCCCTACGCAAACCTACGCTGCATGGCCTCCCTGATCCTGCAAAGCCTGCGGAAGGATCCTTGTATTCATGGTATCAAGGAGAGGGATCAATACTGGTTGGCAACCCTCCTTGATCCACGTTACAAGGGTAAGGTTGTTGACCTTATCTTGCCGTCGCAGAGGGAGCAGAAGATGAAACATCTTCGGGAGGCCTTGCAGAAAGGTCTGTGCAATGCGTTTCCAGAGACTGGGAGGTTACAAACACCTGTTCATGGACAACGTGTTGCTGAGGCTTCGGTCAGTCAAATAAGGAGCGGTGGAGAAGGTGGCCATCTGACCGATGCGTTCAGACAATTTTTTAGTCCGCAGACCCAAGGTATGATCAGTTCCAACAACCATCGGCAGCGTCTGTTTTACATGGTGCAGGAAAACCTAGGGGCAAGATCTAACTTGGACACCTTTCCCACCGAAAATCCTCTGGGTTACTGGGTCTTGAGGATGGATCACTGGCCAGAGCTTGCACAGTATGCAATTGATCTTCTGTCCTGTCCTGCATCCAGCGTTCTTTCGGAACGCACATTCAGTTCTGCTGGAGGCTTTGTAACCGATCACAGGGTGCGCCTGTTCACCGACTCAGTCAATCGACTGACCTTCATAAAAATGAATCAGTCTTGGATCACCACCAGCTACTAAGCACCTGATGCTGATGTAACTGAATAGTTTTTTTTTTTGAAATGTCAGATCCCTCAAGACTGCCTATGCTGATGCTGAGTGACTATCCTGTTATGCTGAGTGACTATACTCTTCCTCCTCAATGATCATGCTGATAGCTTGTAAGAATATTTTTGGTTCTGGGCGCCACCACCAGTGGCTAAGGCCCAATTTTTCAGGCCCTGTTTAACAGGGGCGTGTAATTACATATTTTGATGCAATATTTTGCAAGGAGGGTTTGTTGCTGCGCTCAACTAGAGTATTTGTGAGGAGTTGCAGTGTTGTGGCACCAGCACCAGTGCCTAAGGCCCAATTTTTCAGCCCCTGTTTAACAGGGGCATGTAATTACGATCTAATATTTCACAGCAGGGCCTGTTCCAGCGCCCACCAAGAGTAACTATGAGGACTTACGGTGTTGTGGCAACACCACCACCACCAAAGGCTCAATTTTTCTGCCCCTGTTCAACAGGTGCATGTAATTACAATTCTTGATCTAATATTTCACAGCAGGGCCAGTTTCTGCACCCACCAAGAGTAATTGTGAGGACTTATGCCCCGTACACACGGTCAGATTTTCTGATGGAAAATGTCCGATCGGAGCGTGTTGTCGGAAATTCCGACCGTGTGTGGGCTCCATCGGACATTTTCCATCGGATTTTCCGACACAAAAAGTTGGAGAGCAGGATGAAAAATTTTCCGACAACAAAATCCGTTGTCGGAAATTCCGATCGTGTGTACACAAATCCGACGGACAAAGTGCCACGCATGCTCAGAATAAATAAAGAGATGAAAGCTATTGGCCACTGCCCCGTTTATAGTCCCAACGTACGTGTTTTACGTCACCGCATTCAGAATGAGAGAAAAACAAGACCTGCGTGGGACTTTATATGAGGCAATACTAACATTTACCTCCATCCCCAATACGTTTAAGCAAAAAAGGAGAAATGAATGGTGGGACTTTATATGAAGCACATAACTGAGTCAGACGAACCAATCCATGTAAAACATAGTAATTTATTACAAAGGGTGTACATACACAAATAAGATAATAAAAGTAATGCAATAATGTAATATAATATTGAATCTCATTGGATAAATAGCATTCCTAGATAGTTCATGATAAAACAAATGTCTCAACATAATGTGCATAGTAATAAGATGGTATTAGATCTCAGTATGAAAAACCTGAACAATACATAATATAAAGCACTTGTCTCGACATCTTGGTACATGATAGTAGACTTATGGTATGAAAACTACAATTGTAATGGTAGCATATAAGTATAGTAACAATGAAGAATTGGTCCGTTCTTATAGACTTCAATATGGTAGATATTGGGCCTAGAAACTGTGACGTAGCATCATAAAAAAGCTCTACGCGTTTCGTGGTTACATTACCACTCCTCAGGAGCAGATGCATGATTTTAGGGGTATCTATAATAAAAAATGCCAAAGAAAAAATATAAGAAATAGTAATAAAAAGTAAAGCAAAAAAGAGAAAGAGGGGGAACATAAATGTCCCAAACACTCTCACCTATCTATAACATATGGGTAAGACTGGTGATGATATTAATGGTAGAAGGCACTGCAAGAGACGCTGTCCCCGGGAGCTGAGACTGTACCACTGGAAGCACGGCTTTGAAACCAACCACCAAGATAGGACAGATAACCAGATTCCAACTGGGGTATAGGTGTTTGATGGTGTAATCGGTTCACATTATAAGTGCTTGCCAAAGCTTATCTGTAAAAGATTATTAAAGTAAAATGAACTGAGACCACAGCTAATGTGTTAGATAGAATGCAACCTAGTGTGTGTATATAGGGGAGTGAAAAAGAGAAAAAAATATATATATATGAAAGAAATAGTTTAAGATGACGTGAGGTAAGGTTGTGGATAAATAAAGTAGATAATGAAAAAGAAAATACCTAATTACCTTTGAGGATTTTGGAAGACAGACATATATAATCCGGAGGTGCAGAAGTGTGTTACCTGGTGGTTGAAACTAAAGTGTAAACAGGGGGCATGTGTAATAATATATATCAGCCGTAGACCAATGATAACCGGCAACGTCACGCAGCGTGAAGAGGGAGGAGCAGCGCCACCACCCGAACCTATGGACCGGCCCGGCGTTTGGCGCCCAAAATCCCCTTGTGGACCACGCAGATGGAGACGCATGTTAGCGGCGTGGCGTCATGGATGACATCACCCGCTGGGCATGTGGGCGTCGTGTTGGCTCCCAATAGGGGGTGGAGGGGGGGCCCCGGTGCAAGTCGGAGCTCCCGGGAACAACGATGCAAAGCCCAACCCCATCTAACAGAGCTGGTCCCAATGAGAGAAAAAAAGAAAACGTCTTGGCATGTATGAGTCACAGATAGTTATAAAAGTAATTATTGGGGGCGTGGCCTGGACGTGGCTGAAGATGGCTGCTTAGATCTCTCACTCCGCTACTCCTCGGTCAT
The DNA here is from genome assembly GCA_037952925.1 of Lithobates clamitans. Lineage (NCBI taxonomy): Eukaryota > Metazoa > Chordata > Amphibia > Anura > Ranidae > Lithobates > Lithobates clamitans. The sequence continues at coordinate 9,375,619 of JBBGZY010000323.1, read as the reverse complement.
CTCTTAAGCAAAGAAGGAGAAAACCCGACATCACCATGGGCAAAACTGACAGGGATTCGTCAGCCTCCCGGTCCCGATCGCCCCGGGATCAAGATACGCAGCTCTCAGGCAATATTCCTGAGATATTCAGATCTCGAGCACGAGAACCGGCGCCGCCATCACAGGCCTCCAGAGAGGTAAGCTGCAGCCCCACGAGGCGAACGGGAGCACGCACCAGAGACTCACAATCCCCAGCCACTAGCAGCCTCAGCTTAGAAGACCTTAGATCAGTAGCAGCAGACATTAAGAACACTCTGTCTGCAGCTATATCAGAACTCAGATTAGACATGCAAGCGGTGGCAGGTCGCTTAGAAGAAGTGGAAGACATTACTGACCGCCATGAATCAGCCATTACTGCCGCACAACGCTCCCTGAGTACACATACCACACAGCTACAAGACCTGCAGAGACACGTCGAAGATTTGGATAACAGGGGTCGCCGTCATAACATTAGAATCAGAGGAATCCCGGAATTAATCGAACAAGATCACCTTCTCCAAGCAGTGACAAATGTCTTTAATGACCTCCTGGGACGCCCACCTGAAACACCCATAGATATGGAGCGCCTGCATCGCGCACTTCGTCCCAGGGGTAGAGACACAGACCCCCCAAGAGATGTCATAGGCTGTCTCACAAACTTCAGGCTAAAAGAAGAAATCATGAGACAAGCTAGACTTAGGAACCACATTTTATTCCGAGGCACAGAAATTAAACTGTACCATGACTTGTCTCAAATCACACTGAACAAACGCAGAGCCTTACGCCCGATACTAGAGGCCCTGAGGGATAGGAATATCCCGTATAGGTGGAAATTCCCTTTTTGCCTACAAGCTGGCTCTGGAGGAAGGACCTCCCTCCTAAGAAACCCAGAAGATGCACTCCTATTCTGTGAGACCCTGGGCATTCCACCAATCTCGATCCCGGACTGGCATAGAGAACCGCGATTCGCCACTCCACAGCGGGAGGAACAGATGGAGGTCCATCACCGAGAAAACCCGTCTACAACCAGAAGACGTCGACTTTCTACACGTGTCTCACCTCCGCCAGCCAACCGCCGCTCCCCAAGAGAAGGCAGTGTCCCAGCATCACCGGCTCATAGAAAGGCAAGAAAGGATTAAACATGTCACGATGACAGATTATTCTCTTCCTCACCCCTAACAGAGATATATGGACATACTATACCCGAAAGAACTCTCGGAGGGGTAAGTCTACCTATATTTTAGGATACACCAATATCAATCTGCAACATGCTGCCGTAGACACGACCTGGGGAAAAAAGTTTTGTGACTTCCATTATGAAGGTACGTTCGCACACCACGGCACATGGATACGGGTATATGCTTTTCTTGAGAATATGGGACCCCACATAGACATTCTGCCCACAATCATATAGGCAGATCCCATATCCCTTCTCTGCAAGTGTCATGACTCTCCATAAGGCAACCACCTATAAAAAAAAAAAAAAAAACAGATACTCTAAGCGCACCCCAACATCTGCAAACAGGGCTACTAGAGGCGAAAACAAGTTACTCACCATAGGTCGGACTTGAACAAACCATTTCAGGCAACAGTATTACATTTACCTCTCAGAGACAATGTATTGAGACATAACGCCTGTAACTAGACACGCTGTAGATACATCCTGTCCTCTTGCCAGCTCTCAAATCTATTGCTCCCCCCCCTATGTATGGAGATACATAGCCCAGAGTTTCTTCCACACCTCTAAAGTAGGTTCCAACAGGATACCTCCAAAGTTCATTTTATAGGGGGACAGGATGTATCTCCAATCTTTTCTCTTACTCAAAACGCATTGGTTTATGCTTAAACATAAGTTGATTATTATCATAAGTATATGTGAACGGTTTAAACCGCAAAAGCGGTTATCTATAATACTTTAAAAGTTGCTGATTGTTAAAATGTTTAGTTGAATGTTTAGTTCAAGGATTTCAAAAGTTGGCCCCACCCCAACACACCCCCAATAGGGGTATGCACTACAGCATAATATAAAAAAAACAAAAAAAAAAACAAAACAAACGGCTCTACAGCCTAATGTATACACGGAACCACAAAAACGCAGCTATTGGTTAGCTTCCCAGGTTCTGTCATTAAAGTTGGATTTCCATACACACCATTTGTTCGTATGAGGATCTCCAATCGGAGCAATAATTCTTCCTCCGTCATGTGAATTTTCCAACAAAGGTCAATCACACTAGCTCCACAAAGGGGAAACAATATGAAAGGTAAAAGGCATTATGACCTAACAGACAAGACCGATCACCCTGGATATATAGGCCTGCAATATATATGTATATGTAGATTCTGTTTACTATCGTGTGTACCTTACCATATCACATGACAAATATCCTATCCCCCCCTAACAAATTCTATGACAAAACCCCCAACTCCATGTGATTCTTCACAAGGTCCATATATCTCTAATTGACACCTATATAGACCCAAAATGTACTCAACCAACTCATTCTGAGACAGCTGCGACAACTAAACACCCCTGTAGATGACATCTCTTTACCACTAATAAATCTCCTATCCATACCCTATCTAGCAGGATGACCGTACGAGTAGTCACGAGGTTAAGTACTCATACCTATCGTATATTTGATACAACTATCCTCACCAGTCCTACCATACCCTGCAACAGCACAGCTATAAAACCTGTGCTGACCTTTTCCGACACACTATTACCTAATTAAGGCAGGTTAGCGGGCCTATCCCTGCCGTCGGAACAACCTACACTTATACATACATAAATATCTTCCGCTCAGCAGAACTCTCTGCATCCCCCTGATCTACCCCATACCCCCCCCCCCGTGCTTCTCCACTCCCAACCTCTTCGTTAGTCAGAAGAGACAAATCATACACCACCTATAACGCACAAACAGTGACACATAACAAACATAAAAATGCCCATAACGAACCAACCGCCCACGAAAAATAAACTCAAGATAGTCTCCCTAAATGCGAAAGGGCTTAATGTTCCCGAGAAAAGAGCACAACTCCTACTATATATGAAAAAAATTAAAGCCGATATAATCCTACTCCAGGAAACGCACTTCCGAACTGACCAAATACCTAAGCTTTCAAACAGAAATTTTCCAAACACCTTCCACGCTACCAATCCGTCAGGTAAAACGAAAGGAGTATCAATCCTAGTAGCCAAACATATACCTTTAATAGTGACAGACTCACAAATAGATGACTCCGGCCGATATGTCTTTATCAAGGGCACAATATGGAACAGGCCTATCACGATAGCCAACATTTACAGTCCTAACTCGGGTCAAGTGAGCTTTTTTCGTGAGATAGCTCTAAACCTAGCCCCCTTCCAGTCAGGCATCCTCTTACTCGGAGGAGATTTTAACGTTGCTCTTAACCCACTCGAAGACACATCCTCTGGAACATCTTCCCTTACATTCAAAGCTCTTAAACAGATCAAAGCCCAACTACAAGACTTACTCCTACACGACTCTTGGCGCACCTTACATCCCAGCGACAGAGACTTTACTTTTTACTCCAGACCACATGACCGACACTCCAGAATAGATTATCTGTTTATCACACAAAAAGATCTCCCACTCTTATCTGAAGCAACCATCGAACCTACGTTTCTATCTGATCACAACCCCATCACAGCAACCCTAACACTTCCGGAACAAACACGACGCACCAATATCTGGAGATTAGACGCATCATTACTCACAAACCCTGTACATATGACCGACATTGCGACACACATCAAAGATTTCTTTGTAATAAACGACACTCCCGACACGTCATACATGACCCAATGGGAAGCCCACAAATGCGTGGTCAGGGGAGCACTAATCAAACTTGCAGCCATACGTAAACGTTCCCAACAGGAATCAACAAATGCCCTACTAAACAAAATACAGAAACTGGAACAGACACACAAACAGACCAAGGCCCGTTCCACACTACAGGAACTGGAACAAACACGTAACCTCCTCAAAGAAGAACTAGGGAAAAAGACCAGGAAAAACCTTATCCTGTCCCAAAAACTCTTTTATGAACAAAGCAACAAAAATGGTAAACTACTAGCCAGAGCCTTGCAAGCCAAAAAAGCAAACAGCACGATACATAAAATCAGATCGTCCCCTACCACAACGCTATCCAACAGTGACGACATCGCAAACCACTTTGCCCAGTACTACTCAGACTTATACAACCTTCCCCCTGAACAAAAATCGCACTCGGACAACAAAACACGTGAAGATATCATCACAGAATTCCTCATACAGAACAGTCCTAGTCCTATTTCCTCGGAACAAGCAAAACTAATAGATGGCCCCATAACAGGAGAAGAATTTCTCTCTGCTATAAAACAAATGAAGGCAGGTAAAAGTCCGGGCCCAGATGGGTTTTGCATGACATATTATAAAACTTTTTCAAATTCATTAACAGTCCCTTATTTAAGAGCCTTTAACCTGCTATCCCAACCCATTACAACATCCAACACATTGTTCGAAGCACATATATGTGTAGTTCCCAAACCTGGCAAAGACAGCGAGTTAGCCTCAAACTACCGACCCATCTCCCTACTGAATTCCGACCTAAAAATTTTTGCAAAAATAATAGCCAGTCGCATACTTCCTCTAATCCCAAATCTTATATCGATAGATCAGGTAGGGTTTGTTCCAGGAAGGGAGGCCAGGGACAACACCCTCAAAGCCATAAACATTCATCACTGGCTCTCCACCACTAAAACTCCTGGCTTTTTCCTATCATTAGACGCTGAAAAGGCCTTTGACAGGCTAGCCTGGGACTATCTCATAGCGGTATTACAGAAGCTCGGCTTTGGTGACCGCTTGGTAAACTTTATATCATCCCTATACTTAAACCCAAAAGCGAAGGTCCGAGTAAATGGACTCCTGTCAAAGGCCTTCCAAATAAAAAACGGTACACGTCAGGGTTGCCCCCTTTCCCCCATCCTGTTTGTCCTCACACTTGAACCCTTCCTACGTAGAATACGAGATAACCCAGACGTCCATGGCCTTACTATAGCGGGAAAAAATTATAAGCTAGCCGCATTTGCGGATGATATCCTCCTATTCCTATCCAACCCCCTTGTTACTATACCTAATCTCCTAAAAGACTTCAAACTATTCCAATACTTAACCCACTTTAAAATCAACTTCTCAAAATCACACGCTCTCAATATAACCCTAACAAAACAACAGATCTCACAATGCAAGCAAAACTTTCCATTTATCTGGAAATCAGATGCACTGACATATTTGGGAATTCAACTGCCTGCTAGCTTACCAGACCTCTTTCTTAAAAATTTCCTTCCTTTGCTCAGAACTATCACAGATGACCTAAAGAAATGGAACAAATCAAATTTTTCTTGGTTCGGAAGAACGGCCATAATCAAGATGAATATTCTACCGCGCATACTCTACCTTCTTCAAACGATCCCCATTAAACTTCCAACAACGTTCCTGCGATCGATCTCCAAAATTATCAGAACTTTCATTTGGAACCATAAACACCCCAGAATTAGATACAGCCAATTAATAAAACCGAAAGACAAAGGGGGTATAGGCCTACCTGACATACAACATTATTATTGGACATGTCACTTACAACGGATTGTCGACTGGCATACGAACCAAAAGACAAAAGATTGGGTAACATTAGAAAACTCTTTCTCCCATCACCCCATTACTGGGACACCGTGGATCAAACACACCCTTATACCAAAAACCTTCATGGATCACCCAACGATAGGCCCCACGTTGGAATGCTTTGCGCAGTCCAATCGCACATTCAAGCTTACCAACACTCCAGGCCTCCTCACACCAATCCTGTTCAATCCACAATTTGGCCCTGGAATGGAACGCCACCCATTATCCAACACACAACCTGACATAGGCATACGTTTACATCATATCATTCACGAAGGCAAATTACTGACTCGGGAACAAATAGAGACGACCTGGACCACGCACAAATTAAGCATAATACACTACTGGCAACTCAGGCATTTTGTAGACAACATAAAAAGCAAGACAGACCTATCCGAAACCCCTACCGAATTTGAAAAAATATGCCTTAGTAACACACCACAACGCCACACTATCTCCCTGATACATAACATGTTCTGGAATAACACCAAGACGGAGAAGGGAATAGCCTGTAAAGCCTGGAACAAAGATCTAAACATAACAATTTCAGGTAATGCTTGGGACACAATATACCGAATAACACACAAAGGCTCTATAAATGTCTCTACCCAAGAGACAAATTACAAAATAATCTCACGTTGGTATCGCACCCCTTCCATCTTACACAGGATTAATATATCCCAATCAAACAAGTGCTGGAGATGCCAGAAGGAAGTAGGTGACCTCCTCCACATTTGGTGGACCTGCCCTAGAATCCAAGTTTTCTGGACTCAAGTCCATAAACTAATCGAACAAATTACTACATATAAACTAGACTACTCACCTGCACTATTCCTTCTGCACCTTCAGCAACCAGATGATACATCATATTTCAGATCTTTAGCTATGATGCTAGTAAATGCAGCAAAAATGTGCATACCACCGCTATGGGGCACTCCCAAAATCCCCTCTATATCAGACTGGTTTATAAGAATAAATAGAATTGCAGAAATGGAAGAACTTATTGCAATAGCCCGAAACATACCACATAAGTTCACCACGATCTGGGCCTGCTGGATCTACTTTAAAACAACTACAGAATACCTGCAAAAGATGCATATCTAAACACATGACCCTTTAATTACGAGAGCCACTAAACCATAAATCTATTCCAAAAACAATTCGACATGCTCAAACCGGACAATATCCTAGAGACGGCTACGGTACGCCAAAACCTCACAGAAGAGAACCCAATAGATTCTCCCTACAAAATCACATACACACAAAGATAAACTAATAGCTACCAATTAAAACCAAAACATTTTCCCAATGTCTTCTGACAACAACACAAACCCATTACCCCCCCCCCCCAACTCCTGTTACCCAGTTTCATTTTCCCATCCCCCCCCTCTCCTCTCAATTAACCCACAAACCAGGCTAAAAGTACAGAGTGTGCTGGACACACACATACACATATGAACCAACATACACACATGAGAACTAAAACGAACTAAAAACTCCCTAACTTACCTATATCACAATCGATGCGTACTTACCATCGATCTGGTATCACAAAAAGTCAAACCATCATTGTTAACACTCCTCCCGTTATAAGCTCTTAGTCTGTGAAACATAATCCCTCCCCTCCCAACAAATATCAGATTAATACTCTATACACTCAACTCCTTCACATTATGTCATCAACAGTGTCAATTTAATCCTGGTTTAGATTATTAGTTTGCTGTTGGACTATTCTTTATGTACTGGTTATATACTACTGTAATGGTATTATACTTTCCCACTATTGATGATGTATCTGTATGTCTGTAATGTTTCCTTACAGTTAATAAAAATCTTTGGAAAAAAAAAAAAAAAAAAAAAAGTAATTATTGGTTTAGTTATGTGCTTCCATCCCCGGAAATTTGAGAAAAACAAGACCTAAGGCCTGAGTGGGACTTTATATGAGGAGTATATATCCCCTATATACACACACTAGGTTGCATTCTATCTAACACATTAGCTGTGGTCTCAGTTCATTTTACTTTAATAATCTTTTACAGATAAGCTTTGGCAAGCACTTATAATGTGAACCAGTTACACCATCAAACACCTATATCCCAGTTGGAATCTGGTTATCTTTCCTATATTGGTGGTTGGTTTCAAAGCCGTGCTTCCAGTGGTACCGTCTCAGCTCCCAGGGACAGCGTCTCTTGCAGTGCCTTCTACCATTAATATCATCACCAGTCGTACCCATATGTTATAGATAGGTGAGAGTGTTTGGGACATTTATGTTCCCCCTCTTTCTCTTTTTTGCTTTACTTTTTATTACTATTTCTTATATTTTTTCTTTGGCATTTTTTATTATAGATACCCCTAAAATCATGCATCTGCTCCTGACAAGTGGTAATGTAACCACGAAACGCGTAGAGCTTTTTATGATGCTACGTCACAGTTTCTAGGCCCAATATCTACCATATTGAAGTCTATAAGAACAAACCAATTCTTCATTGTTACTATACTTATATGCTACCATTACAATTGTAGTTTACATACCATAAGTCTACTATCATGTACCAAGATGTTGAGACAAGTGCTTTATATTATGTATTGTTCAGGTTTTTTATACTGAGATCTAATACAATATTATTACTATGCACATTATGTTGAGACATTTGTTTTATCATGAACTATCTAGGAATGCTATTTATCCAATGAGATTAAATATTATATTACATTATTGTATTACTGTTATTATCATATATGTGTATGTACACCCGTTGTAATAAATTACTATGTTTTACATGAATTGGTTCGTCTGACTCAGTTATGTGCTTCATATAAAGTCCCACCATTCATTTCTCCTTTTTTGCTTTACCACGTGCAGAATGATCGGATTTTCCGACAACTTTGTGTGACCGTGTGTATGCAAGGCAAGTTTGAGCCAACATCCGTCGGAAAAAATCCTAGGGTTTTATTGTCGGAATGTTCGAACAAAGTCCGACCGTGTGTACGGAGCATTACAGTGTTGTGGCAACACCAACACCTATGGCCTCAATTTCTGCAGAGTATATAGGGCAGGTCCCTACTTTCAAACATCCAACTTACAAACAACTCCTACTTGCAAACGGAAGGAGACAACAGAAAGTGAGATAAAATCTACCCCTAGGAAGGGAAATTCTCTCCTGTAAGAGTTAATATGGGAAAAATGTGTCTCCTCTGCTTTATCAACAATCCTTGTTTCACTAAAAACCCCAAATTGTCAAAAAACATTTGCCATTGGGACAGAAAGTGAGGTGAAATCTTCTGAAGAGGTGCACAGACAGCAAAACAAATGTCACAGGGGTGATAACCCTTACCTATGTTTTCCAAAAAGCTTAAAATAGATGTTTTGGCTCGAGCTACACTTTAAAAATGTACCAGTTCAAAATTACAAACAGATCGGCTATCCAAATATAACAACTGATGTGGCTAAAAGCCGCTCGGCTGTTATACCGTAGGATGTCCCCCCCTCCCGCCGCCTCCCGCCGCTCGGTGACCAATCAGCTGCCTCCGACGGCTGGGGGCGGGCTAGAATGAAGCCATGGCCTAATCGTAAACACGGAAGCGACGTCTTGACAATGGCTAATGGCGTCGGTTTTAAAAAAATACACAATATTTAGAATCATCGTTTTCGGCAATCTGAATACTTTGAAGTGCAAAGGAGGGATCGAGGGTCCTCCATAAAGAGTACCTGTCACCACCTATTACTATCACAAGGGATGTTTATATTCCTTGTGACAGCAATAAAAGTCAACAAAATATATAATTAAATAAAATAAATAAGAATTTTTTTTTTTTAAAGTGCCCCTGTCCCCGCCAGCTCGCGTAGCAAAGAAAACGCTTACGGAAGTCATGCTCGCATATGTAAACGGTGTTCAAATCACACATGTGAGGTATCACCACATTCGTCAGAGTGAGAGTAATAACTCTAGCACTAGACCTCCTCTGTAACTCTAACCTGGTAACCGTTAAAAAAATTTAAAGCGTCGCCTATGGAAATTCCTGACATGTTTGGTATCTATTTACTCAACATAACATCATCTTTCACATTATACAAAAAATTGGGGTAACTTTACTGTTTGGATTTTTTAAAATTCATGAAAGTGTCCCTTTTCCCAAAAATTTGCGTTTAAAACACCGCTGCACAAATACAGTGTGATATAAAATATTGCAACAATCTCCATTTTATTCTCTAGATTCTCTGATTAAAAAAAAAAAAAAATATATATATATATATATATATATATATATATATATATAATGTTTGGGGGTTCTAAGTAATTATCTAGCCAAAAATACGGATTTTAACTTGTAAACACCAAATTTCAAAAATAGGCTTAATCATGAAAGGGTTAAACATGATTGAGCTAAAAATGTTTGTACAGCCATTTGATATCATTGTTCGACTGTGTAGCAATTATCTAACATCACGCTTATAGTTTTGCCATTTTCGGCTTCTTCAAAGGAAAGTGTGATGGATTCACTGGTAAAGCAAAAACCAAAATCAATAATGAACAATGTATAGTAAATTCATATTTACATATTCTTTGACATAAATAATGGACAAAAACAACAAAAAAGAAAAATAACCAAAAAACAAAGCTACACCCTTCAGACAGGCATCAGTTCCCCTAATGGGCTCCCTACCTCCAAATATTGCACAAGGTAATTGTATTGTCCATTATTTATGTCAAAGAATATGTAAATATGAATTTACTATACATTGTTTATTATTGATTTTGGTTTTTGCTTTACCAGTGAGTCCATCAGGCTTTCCTTGGACGAAACCGAAAACGGCGAAACATGTCGGAAGTAATAGCATAGTGTTCTATAAATGTTACACACGCTTGAGCAATGATATCAAATGGTTGTACAAATGTTTTTAGCTCAATCATGTTTAAATACATAAATATTATTGTTTTTAGTACATTTCTTGTACTATTTGATTACGCACCTAAAAAGTCCCACATTTTCCACTCTGCTTTGAATTCATTAAATTCAATGTACTCTGATAGCGCCTTAGACATTTGTTGGTCATAAGAGCAGATGTGTATTGTTTCACCACATAACATTTTTATCTCCACTCAGGACCCCTGCTATTGTGATAGAGTAGGGTGCATGTACCAGGCCAAGATATGATGTGGATTTCAGAATAAGGAACATGTTGTAGTAAAAATGTGTCAATAGGCATTAAATCTTTTCTAGAATACATAAAGTGTGAATGCTGACATCTCCATGATATAAATTTGAAGAACGCAGAAATTGATGCAGCATTTTTCTATGTGGGTCCTTGAGGCCTGCCATAGAAAGATCCTCACAACCTGCATTAAAATCCTCACAATAACCCTGGCATAGTTTGTTGAATTTATTCCATGCTCTCTTTAAGAAAGAGAGTGGCTTAGTATTTGGTAGACAGACATCGATCAGGGTGTAGTTGACATTGTTAATGTCACATATCAAAATTAGGTATCTTCCCGTGTCTTCTGAATAATATGAGATGTAGTTAAAGGCTACAGAGTCCTTCACTGCTATCAGAACTCCTCTTTTTTTGAGGGTGCATTAGATGTGAATATATGTAGCTAGTGTCTGTGGGAGAACTTGGGTGATTTCAATTGGTGAACACTGAACATGCATATTCTGGAGACATAAGACATCACAATGTAAATTTCTTGCCTCTTTACAGAGCATGTACCCTTTTGCTGAAAGTGAATGCGTACTAAAGTATCCTGGGGAAGCCAATTAGGCAAATGCGGGAGTTTATGCATTTGATCAACTGTGGATTTGATCAACTATGAACTCCCCAGCTGAGGAGTCAGTTAAAGCCTGTACAATAATTATCAAAATATGACCACAGCTCATCAGGTTTTATTGTTTCCCAGATTCCTCTGTTTTTGCCGTTGTTATGACTGTAACAATCCTCTAGATCCACCAATTTTTCCTTAATCCAGTTAATGTCATCCTCTCTATTGTTGTGTGCATCTACAAGGTCATTGAAAATGTGTGCAAACTCTCACATCTTGTTTTCTATGTGGTTTTATCTCTCACTTCTTATATATCCGTTTTAAACTGACGCATACAGGCTATAATGTCTGAGTGTATAGTAGTCCATAATGAGACCAACATATCTTTCAATGTCGTGTCCATGACAGGCTGGTTTAGAGTAGGGTAAGCTAAGATGCAGTCAGGCAGCACTCTAGAGTCATCCACTGAAATATTAGAGACACTCACCTCTGCAGCTGAAGCTTGTTCTTGTGTCAGCTTCTGCTTGGATTTTGCTGGGCTGCAAGTTGGAGAGGGTTTCTGTGCAATTGGTCCGAGCTTGTGCTTTGATGAGCAATGTGTGCCATGAGTCTCCTTCCAAAGTACCTTCGGGAGAGGCAAAAGTAATGCTGCTGCCACCATCTTGAAAGGAATGCATGAGCAGCAGGAAAAAGAAATGTTAGTTTCCCCAGTCGCCCATGCTCCTTTTGCTTCCTGTTGGTTCCCCTTAGTAAACTGGGTGCTGAAGAGGAGAAAGTGTTCCTGTTACAATGCTGTGAGCCATTGATAATCCGCCCAGCGGGCTATGGAGATGCAGAGCGGCTCTCTTCTTCGACAGCTGGCCATGCCCTCCTTGATTTGCTTTTACATGTTCAATTATATTCTTTGTAACTTTTAAATAAGGATAGTGTTAATTCAGTTTTATATATTTTTTATTATTATTATTATTTGTAGCTTTTTTTAACTTTGGCCGTGAGCCACAGGTTTTATTTTTAGCCTTTTAAACTTAGTGCCTGTGGGAATATACTTTACAGTGTGTTTGCATATAGTCATTTTAAAGAACTCCCATATAATTAACTTTAAACTCCAATGATTAACTTTTGAAGTATGCACATCCATATGCAGTTCCACCCATATTGCTTCAGCCTCATCACATTCTCTATCAACTAGGTCTTCTTTCACACTCACTTTGAGATCACTTCTCACATAGAGACAGACACCACCACTTTTACGTTTTACCCTGTCTCTCTGAAATAGTATATAGCCATGAATTTAAATAGCAAAGAACTAGTGCGCAAAACCACACTCACAGAGACCATGGACAATGGTACCAAAATTAGAGCAGCTGCCAACATAAGAGGTGTCCTCACCCACCCTGATGAACAACGTAGTAATGGTAAAAGTATGTGGCGCTAATCTAAGTGTACAACTCACAATGATGGACAAAAATTCAAGGTAGCAAAAAGCTCAGTACTAACTTAATATACAATGCACGTGTTGCCTATAAACGATAAAGCAACCAATAAACACTTGGAAAGGGTAAATACGAACCAGTGTGCATGTTATATTCACATGAACACTGTACTACAGTAAACACTCCTATCTTCTCTCGTGGAGGAGCAGTAAAACTATACTAAAGTGTTGAATGCTAGTGGTCATTCCTGATACAATTATAAATAAATTATCCAATGTGCATAATGTTCCTAAAACACATTAAGTAAAATTGTGATCACAAATTTAAAATGGGTATAGATGGTGAAAAGATGTTCTGTTAAATAAATAGCAATTCATAAAATAAATTATACAGTGTACATAATAATCCACAACAATAAGTGATCAAGTGCTAAGCAAAATGACAATCGTGAAAATACATGCATATAAAAAATGCGATTCTGAAAAAATGATTCCAAAATTCAACACCCCTCGCACCTGAAAAAATTCAATTGCTATGAAATTGAAAAATTGTAAAAATATGAATTTAAAAATAAAAAAACTGTGACATATATTGTGATCAAGTCCAAATAAATGTTGCTTCATGCAGTGCGACTCTTGATATCCATACAAATAGTCAATAGTAACATGCCAGTAAGGTGACTTTGTGCTGAATTCATTCACTTCAAAACTGGTGCGGCACACAAGTGTTTCCCCCAGCCTCTCACCTCAATTAGCGGCCCCCAATGGGCCAAGTCAAGCAGATGGTTAATGCTTATGTGCAAGGTCCAGAAGCTGTTCACCTCCTCCAGAGGGTGTACGTGGGTCAGGCTTTCTATAGTAGGCACCACCGCTCACACAGACCCCAAAAATGACAATAAGAAGGAGATGCTCCCATAGTGAAGTATTTCAATCAAAGTTTAATAAACATAAGTAGTAACTTACAGTTTAAAACGAAAATGACAGCAGAAACTAAAAAAGCTTCCGGGTTCGGCCATCCCCGGGAAGCGTCGGCACCTGGCTCCTCCTACCCTGACGCGTTGCGTCACACCACGTGACTTTATCAAAGGGATGAGGAGTCCGGTGCCTGCTAGCCAGTTTATATCAGTGCCGCTGTCATGGCAACGATGTAAACAATGCTTGACTCCGATCCTGTGTGTATATTTAAAACCAGCTCAATAGATACTGCTGGCAATACATGATGGAAAATGAATAATGCTTCATACACAATCGATCAAAGTATACTATACATCTGAATGCCTATATTAAAACCTAATGCATTATGCATAAAATCATATGTTAAAAAATATTTAAATAACACTGCTATAAATATAGATACTAAATCCCTCATGCCATCTAGTGGTGACTCAACAAATGGCATCTACTACAATAATTAACACACATAGCAGGAGAACACAAGGAACCTATAAGAACAAAAAGTATGGGGAAGAAAACAACTAACTAAGAAGTGTCTTGCTCAACAATTATTGATCATATTAAATGAATCTACTAATCTGATAATGGACACATTTAAAACACAATCCAAGTGTTCACACATGGTATAATCTAACCGAGCTGATCATGGCCATACTTCAATCTTCATCTCCTAATATTAATGTCGGAAAGGAGAAAGTACAATTTAATCAAATCCCTAACCAATAATCCCAGATAAAAGGACACAATCTACCAAACAACTAATATTTGATAAAAAATATTTAAAAAACGTAAAATAAATACTAAAAATATACATAATATTATTTTTATTAAAACTACAGTTAAAAATTGGAGATGAAGCAGTTTAAGTCAAAATCTATGTTGTGTCCAGACGGCGTTAGAGTCCGTAATTCATGGATCCATTTTGACTCAGCCTGACTGATCTTAATAATTTTATTATCGCCTCTCCAGTGGGCTTTATATTTCTCTATTCCGCACACTTTCAGTGATGAAGGGTCACTATTGTGATACTGTGCATAGTGCTTGGATAGACTATGTTTATCAAAACTTTTTTTGATGTTACGTACATGCTCTTTTAGTCTTATCCATAGTGCTCTTTTGGTTCTGCCGACATATTGGATACGGCAGGGGCATTCCAAAAGATAAACGACACCTTCACTCCTACACGAGATGAAATCCTTTATCTCATAGTTCTGTAACGTAACAGTCGATGTGAAACATGATTTCTTCTTTTTGTCTTCTCTCGTATGTCTGCAGGTATAGCAATTTTTACAAGGATAAAACCCCTTTCCTTCAAAGAAGGAGAATTTTTTCTTTTTTGGGGGGTCTAGAACATTTTTTGTCAGGCGATCCCTTAGAGTCGGAGCTCTCCTATATACAAATTTTGGTTGGTTAGATAGAATAGGCCCTAGATGTCGATCCATTTTGATAATATCCCAATGTTTTTTAACAATTTTTTCAATTTGCTTATGTTGGGTATTATAATCCATAATAATGGGTACATTCTCTTGTTGATTTTGATTTTTTTCCCCATCCTGTATCAATTTTTCTCTGTCCATTGCGCTAACATCATTGATCTTTTCTTCAATGAATTTCATCTCATAACCCTTCTGGACAAACCTTTCTCCGATCATCTTGGCCTGTTCTAAGAATGTCTCTTTACTGGTGCAGTTTCTTCTCAGTCTAACCAACTGGCCTTTTGGTATGGTCTCTAACCATGCTGGATGATGACAGCTATCCAGAGGTAGGTAGCTATTCCTATCTACTGCTTTAAAGTACGTCTGGGTACATAGCTTGATGCCTTCTCTCTTTATTTGGAGATCTAGGAAATTAATTTTCTCATTACTAATTTCCCAGGTTAATTTTATATTTTTATTATTAGTGTTAAGGTTAAAACAAAAATCACTAAGGCTTTCTCTATTTCCGCTCTAAATTATAAAAATGTCATCAATAAAACGTTTGTAAAATAACAGCTGTTGTGGTCGATTGTTATACAGTGCTTCCTCTTCCCATTCTGACATATAAAGGTTAGCGACACTGGGCGCATATTTTGCGCCCATTGCAATTCCACATATCTGTTTATAATATTTATTGTTGTGCCAAAAATAATTAGAGTCTAAACTATATTTCAAGCAATCTAATATGTATCTTCTTTGCTTACATTGCAGGTTACTCAGCTTTCTCAAAGCCCACTTTGTTGCCTGTATAGTTTCATCATGATTGATGACTGTATACAGGGATGAGACGTCTGCCGTTGCCAAATAAATAGGGCCATCATTCAAGATAACTCCGTTAAGGAGTTGGATAAGATGTTTAGTATCTCTTAAGTAGGATCTCGTGATCTTCACCACTGGTTGTAAAAACCAGTCGATGTATTCACCAATTCGTGCTCCTACCGAGTTGATCCCATTCATTATAGGCCTTCCTGGAGGTTTGCATTTGTCCTTGTGTATCTTTGGTAGCGTATAGATTACGGGTACCTTGCAAGTTTTAGGCTATAGGTATGTGGCTTCTTTTTTGTTTAGGAGGCCTTTATCCACTCCTTTTTGAATAACCTTAGCCAGTTCTTTTCTGTATCTTGTCGTTGGATTGTTTAATAATAACTGGTAGGTATCCTTATCGTTGACCTGTCGATTTAGTTCTTCATTATAGTCGACTTTGGATTGAATAACTATGGCTCCTCACTTGTCAGCTTGCCTTATTACAATGTCATTTCCTGCTTCTAGTTTTTTTATTCCACTTGTTAAACTTCTTGAATCCCGCACATTCTTTATTTTCAATTCCTGTAAATCACTTAAAATAATTCTTTTAAAAACTTCTATGTGTCCATCATTCCCAGTGGGTGGATTAAAAAGAGATTTATTCCTCAGATTACTGAATATAGTCCCACTGTTGTCTGGTATATTCACTCTTCTTTTTTCTAATGGGTTACTAAGCATATATTTTTTTATATTCAAACTCCTGATGAATTTATTGATGTCCACATATGCATTGAATTTATTGAGATTCTTCTTTGGGGTGAATTTAAGTCCTTTATCAAGAACCCTAATTTCTTCCTGTGTTAATTCCACCCCACTGATATTAATGATACCTTCCCCTAATGCTCTCTTTTCCTTTTGTTTTTTGATTCCTGCTCGGCATCCTCTTATCGTTTTTCGTTTTTTCCTTTCCTCTTTTCTACAGATCTTCTTGGGGTATTCCTTTGTTGCTCCCCCCTGTCTTGATCTCTCTGTCCTTCTTGTCTCCTGTCTTCTCTTCTTCTCATTCTTCTGTCCGGACTGGGATTTGGGGTACGCCTGTCGTATCTCCGTAGAGGATCCTCTCGATGCTGGCGTCTCGGAGACTCTCGGTGGCGTTGTTCTAAAAAACGGTATGGTGTTCTCTCTCGTTCATATCTATCAAAATGTTGATTCGGATGCCACGGGGATCTCCCTCCATCATCATTTCTTTGCAACTGTTTGTATCTGTTCTGTACCGGAATGGTATAATGATCCATGCGTGGGGGAGAACCACCTCTTCTTCTGTTATCGTATCGATAATATCCATCATCTCTTCCAGATCTTTCCTCTCTTCTTATTCTATCAGGGTATTGGTTATTCCTTTCTCCATTGTTCTCATAATTTTTCCACCTGGGATATGGGGATCTTCTATCCCATGGGGACTGATGGTATGGTCTCCCTTGGTAGTTATTGGAATGTCCATTGTTCTTCCAGAAGGGTTTTTTCCAATTATTGCCCTTCCATCTTTGTTGTTGTTGAGGTGTATTGTAGGTGTTGTAGTTTGCTTGAGTTCTATTACTAGGCAGGGGTTCATCAATTTTTCTTTCATTTGGAATTTCCATCATCTTTACTTCTTTAATTGGGGTGCTGTTGTTGGAATTTATGATTACCTCTTCGATTTTGTTTTGCCATTTAAACACAAGGTCATCATTGAAATCCTTTATATCCCTCTGGTACTTCTTTCTTTTCCGTGCAGCAGTTTCTTTATCTTTTTGTTCCATATCACGATTCAATTGTTTAGATAACGCAATAAATTCTGGTAATTCTTTGAACCATTGAAGAAATTAAAATTACTTTGGAACTTTCCAAAGAATTACCAGAATTTATTGCGTTATCTAAACAATGAAATCGTGATATGGAACAAAAAGATAAAGAAACAACAGCACCCCAATTAAAGAAGTAAAGATGATGGAAATTCCAAATGAAAGAAAAATTGATGAACCCCTGCCTAGTAATAGAACTCAAGCAAACTACAACACCTACAATACCCCTCAACAACAACAAAGATGGAAGGGCAATAATTGGAAAAAACCCTTCTGGAAGAACAATGGACATTCCAATAACTACCAAGGGAGACCATACCATCAGTCCCCATGGGATAGAAGATCCCCATATCCCAGGTGGAAAAATTATGATAACAATGGAGAAAGGAATAACCAATACCCTGATAGAATAAGAAGAGAGGAAAGATCTGGAAGAGATGATGGATATTATCGATACGATAACAGAAGAAGAGGTGGTTCTCCCCCACGCATGGATCATTATACCATTCCGGTACAGAACAGATACGAACAGTTGCAAAGACATGATGATGGAGGGAGATCCCCGTGGCATCCGAATCAACATTTTGATAGATATGAGCTAGAGAGAACACCATACCGGTTTTTAGAACAACGCCACCGAGAGTCTCCGAGACGCCAGCATCGAGAGGATCCTCTACGGAGATACGACAGGTGTACCCCAAATCCCAGTCCGGACAGAAGAATGAGAAGAAGAGAAGACAGGAGACAAGAAGGACAGAGAGATCAAGACAGGGGGGAGCAACAAAGGAATACCCCAAGAAGATCTGTAGAAAAGAGGAAAGGAAAAAACTAAAAACGATAAGAGGATGCCGAGCAGGAATCAAAAAACAAAAGGAAAAGAGAGCATTAGGGGAAGGTATCATTAATATCAGTGGGGTGGAATTAACACAGGAAGAAATTAGGGTTCTTGATAAAGGACTTAAATTCGCCCCAAAGAAGAATCTCAATAAATTCAATGCATATGTGGACATCAATAAATTCATCAGGAGTTTGAATATAAAAAAATATATGCTTAGTAACCCATTAGAAAAAAGAAGAGTGAATATACCGGACAACAGTGGGACTATATTCAGTAATCTGAGGAATAAATCTCTTTTTAATCCACCCACTGGGAATGATGGACACATAGAAGTTTTTAAAAGAATTATTTTAAGTGATTTACAGGAATTGAAAATAAAGAATGTGCGGGATTCAAGAAGTTTAACAAGTGGAATAAAAAAACTAGAAGCAGGAAATTACATTGTAATAAGGCAAGCTGACAAGGGAGGAGCCATAGTTATTCAATCCAAAGTCGACTACAATGAAGAACTAAATCGACAGGTCAACGATAAGGATACCTACCAGTTATTATTAAACAATCCAACGACAAGATACAGAAAAGAACTGGCTAAGGTTATTCAAAAAGGAGTGGATAAAGGCCTCCTAAACAAAAAAGAAGCCACATACCTACAGCCTAAAACTTGCAAGGTACCCATAATCTATACGCTACCAAAGATACACAAGGACAAATGCAAACCTCCAGGAAGGCCTATAGTGAATGGGATCAACTCGGTAGGAGCACGAATTGGTGAATACATCAACTGGTTTTTACAACCAGTGGTGAAGATCACGAGATCCTACTTAAGAGATACTAAACATCTTATCCAACTCCTTAACGGAGTTATCTTGAATGATGGCCCTATTTATTTGGCAACGGCAGACGTCTCATCCCTGTATACAGTCATCAAGCATGATGAAGCTATACAGGCAACAAAGTGGGCTTTGAGAAAGCTGAGTAACCTGCAATGTAAGCAAAGAAGATACATATTAGATTGCTTGAAATATAGTTTAGACTCTAATTATTTTTGGCACAACAATAAATATTATAAACAGATATGTGGAATTGCAATGGGCGCAAAATATGCGCCCAGTGTCGCTAACCTTTATATGTCAGAATGGGAAGAGGAAGCACTGTATAACAATCAACCACAACAGCTGTTATTTTACAAATGTTTTATTGATGACATTTTTATAATTTGGAGCGGAAATAGAGAAAGCCTTAGTGATTTTTATTTTAACCTTAACACTAATAATAAAAATATAAAATTAACCTGGGAAATTAGTAATGAGAAAATTAATTTCCTAGATCTCCAAATAAAGAGAGACGGCATCAAGCTATGTACCCAGACGTACTTTAAAGCAGTAGATAGGAATAGCTACCTACCTCTGGATAGCTGTCATCATCCAGCATGGTTAGAGAACATACCAAAAGGCCAGTTGGTTAGACTGAGAAGAAACTGCACCAGTAAAGAGACATTCTTAGAACAGGCCAAGATGATCGGAGAAAGGTTTGTCCAGAAGGGTTATGAGATGAAATTCATTGAAGAAAAGATCAATGATGTTAGCGCAATGGACAGAGAAAAATTGATACAGGATGGGGAAAAAAATCAAAATCAACAAGAGAATGTACCCATTATTATGGATTATAATACCCAACATAAGCAAATTGAAAAAATTGTTAAAAAACATTGGGATATTATCAAAATGGATCGACATCTAGGGCCTATTCTATCTAACCAACCGAAATTTGTATATAGGAGAGCTCCGACTCTAAGGGATCGCCTGGCAAAAAATGTTCTAGACCCCCCAAAAAAGAAAAAATTCTCCTTCTTTGAAGGAAAGGGGTTTTATCCTTGTAAAAATTGCTATACCTGCAGACATACGAGAGAAGACAAAAAGAAGAAATCATGTTTCACACCGACTGTTACGTTACAGAACTATGAGATAAAGGATTTCATCTCGTGTAGGAGTGAAGGTGTCGTTTATTTTTTGGAATGCCCCTGCCGTATCCAATATGTCGGCAGAACCAAAAGAGCACTATGGATAAGACTAAAAGAGCATGTACATAACATCAAAAAAAGTTTCGATAAACATAGTCTATCCAAGCACTATGCACAGTATCACAATAGTGACCCTTCATCACTGAAAGTGTGCGGAATAGAGAAATATAAAGCCCACTGGAGAGGCGATAATAAAATTATTAAGATCAGTCCGGCTGAGTCAAAATGGATCCATGAATTACGGACTCTAACGCCGTCTGGACGCAACATAGATTTTGACTTGAACTGCTTCATCTCCAATTTTTAACTGTAGTTTTAATAAAAATAATAATATGTATATTTTTAGTATTTATTTTACGTTTTTTAAATATTTTTTATCAAATATTAGTTGTTTGGTAGATTGTGTCCTTTTATCTGGGATTATTGGTTAGGGATTTGATTAAATTGTACTTTCTCCTTTCCGACATTAATATTAGGAGATGAAGATTGAAGTATGGCCATGATCAGCTCGGTTAGATTATACCATGTGTGAACACTTGGATTGTGTTTTAAATGTGTCCATTATCAGATTAGTAGATTCATTTAATATGATCAATAATTGTTGAGCAAGACACTTCTTAGTTAGTTGTTTTCTTCCCCATATTTTTAGTTCTTATAGGTTCCTTGTGTTCTCCTGCTATGTGTGTTAATTATTGTAGTAGATGCCATTTGTTGAGTCACCACTAGATGGCATGAGGGATTTAGTATCTATATTTATAGCAGTGTTATTTAAATATTTTTTAACATATGATTTTATGCATATTACATTAGGTTTTAATATAGGCATTCAGATGTATAGTATACTTTGATCGATTGTGTATGAAGCATTATTCATTTTCCATCATGTATTGCCAGCAGTATCTATTGAGCTGGTTTTAAATATACACACAGGATCGGAGTCAAGCATTGTTTACATCTTTGCCATGACAGCGGCGCTGATATAAACTGGCTAGCAGGCACCGGACTCCTCATCCCTTTGATAAAGTCACGTGGTGTGACGCAACACGTCAGGGTAGGAGGAGCCAGGTGCCGACGCTTCCCGGGGACGGCCGAACCCGGAAGCTTTTTTCGTTTCTGCTCTCATTTTCGTTTTAAACTGTAAGTTACTACTTATGTTTATTAAACTTTGATTGAAATACTTCACTGTGGGAGCATCTCCTTCTTATTGTCATTTTTGGGGTCTGTGTGAGCGGTGGTGCCTACTATAGAAAGCCTGACCCACGCACACCCTCTGGAGGAGGTGAACAGCTTCTGGACCTTGCACATAAGCATTAACCATCTGCTTGACTTGGCCCATTGGGGGCCGCTAATTGAGGTGAGAGGCTGGGGGAAACACTTGTGTGCCGCACCAGTTTTGAAGTGAATGAATTCAGCACAAAGTCACCTTACTGGCATGTTACTATTGACTATTTGTATGGATATCAAGAGTCGCACTGCATGAAGCAACATTTATTTGGACTTGATCACAATATATGTCACAGTTTTTTTATTTTTAAATTCATATTTTTACAATTTTTCAATTTCATAACAATTGAATTTTTTCAGGTGGGAGGGGTGTTGAATTGTGGAATCATTTTTTCAGAATCGCATTTTTTATATGCATGTATTTTCACGATTGTCATTTTGCTTTGCACTTGATCACTTATTGTTGTGGATTATTATGTACACTGTATAATTTATTTTATGAATTGCTATTTATTTAACAGAACATCTTTTCACCATCTATACCCATTTTAAATTTGTGATCACAATTTTACTTAATGTGTTTTAGGAACATTAGGCACATTGGATAATTTATTTATAATTGTATCAGGAATGACCACTAGCATTCAACACTTTAGTATAGTTTTACTGCTCCTCCACGAGAGAAGATAGGAGTGTTTACTGTAGTACAGTGTTCATGTGAATATAACATGCACACTGGTTCGTATTTACCCTTTCCAAGTGTTTATTGGTTGCTGTATCATTTATAGGCAACACGTGCATTGTATATTAAGTTAGTACTGAGCTTTTTGCTACCTTGAATTTTTGTCCATCATTGTGAGTGGTACACTTAGATTAGCGCCACATACTTTTACCATTACTATATAGCCATGAATATTAATAGCCCAATAATTATTTACTTTATTTGGTAATGATAAATACCTGATGATCCTACCATATCCCCTTGTTTCCTGAATCAGATTGACCATGTCAAGCACAGTCAACCAATGGTCAATATGCATTTCTGTGATTTCTGCTAGGAGATAAAGTACACCAGCATGATATGTCTGTACTTCCTGCAGTCATTTGGATGACACCCCCCCCCACCCAGCCTTGCAGTGTTGATATCCTGTAAATTGCTGCACTAAGACTGACTATAGGAGACACAGAAAATGTTACCTGTATCTCTTATAGTCAGTTTTGTTGAAGCCCTTCCCCTCCCCACATCCGGTCCTGCTGTGATGACTGACAGCAGCTCCCAACAGGAGCTTCATTGTCAGAACTGCAATTTGTTTCTTCTACATTTGACCTCAATGTAAGTGAGCTGTGTGGCTGTAGGAGACAAAAAGTGGGGAAGGGGAGAGAGGCGTGGCAACAATAGTGTAGCATGTAAAGTGTAATTTTAATAGAAAATATAAAAAAGCACTCACAAAGATAAAATAAAGATCAGCATGACAGTCAGGTAGCCTCTGGGACAGAGATCAGACACGCAACCAGAATGCCTTGCCTTGGCTATTGGCAAGAGAATGGAGATGGAATGAAAGCATGGAACTGCTGTTACTGGAGAGCCAAAGTCATGGATTGAACACAGGAGCTCTGGATATGAAGCCACCTTATGTAGTAGGAAAATGCTGGAGCTGGATAAGGATTGTGTTTCAAAGCAACCTTACCACAGCTGTTAACAGAGAGAACAGCACAGCACCCAGAGCTGCCGGAAATAGAAGAAGATAACTGAGGCTAAAAACAAAAATTGTAAAAGATAAATAATGTAATAAAAAAATGCATAACCACATCTAGGCTGTACGTTGGGAAAAAGGAGACATCACCCAGGACTGCCAGAAACAAAAAGACAAAACAAAAACACATACACACAAAAAAATGTATGAGGGTAATCAAAACATATAGAACAACAAATGATAGACCGGATTGCTTATAATGATATACGAGATACTGGAGTAACTATAAAATAGTGCTTATGTTTTAATCTTCATTGAGGCCATTAGGAGACATGGTGTCAAGTTTAAAAATCAAGTATGTTTCTCTTGTAGGGTTTTGAATTGTTCAAAACAAGGAGGCTTTA
Organism: Lithobates clamitans; assembly: GCA_037952925.1. NCBI lineage: Eukaryota > Metazoa > Chordata > Amphibia > Anura > Ranidae > Lithobates > Lithobates clamitans. Next base: position 9,351,532 of record JBBGZY010000323.1, on the reverse strand, counting down.
ATAGACTCGATCACATGAACTGTAAGGCAGCTGGTATCCTTTCCATGATTTAAGAGGCAGTGTCTTGATAGACTGAATTTGGGTGAGCCTTTTTCTACATTCCTTCTATGCTCTCCAAACCTTGCTCATAGCGATTTACCAGTCCTACCCACATATTGCATACCACAACAACAGTGGGTACAATATACCACAAAGGAAGTGGAGCAAGTGAAGAACTCTTCGATGTGGTAAGTAGGCCTCTAAAGGATTGCTGTCCATGAGTGACAAAGGCGCAGGTCAGGCAATTTTGTTTTTTGCATTTGAACATGCCTTTCAATGTGAGAAATGTTGGTAAACTGTTGGAAAATTGTAGCTGTTTGCACCAGTGGCAACTTACTTGGAGCAATGTAGTTCTTCACATTCTTGGACTTCCTAAAGACAATTTTGGGGCAATGAGATAATATTGGGCTCAGGTTAGGGTCACTTTTTAGGATGTTCCAATGTTTGAAAAATATTTTTGTTGATAGATAAGTACTATGTGATGTATTGAGTACTTAAGATGGGCCCTGTGGATCGGCTCGTTGTAGCAATATTCTGCTGAGTGGTAATGATGGAAGTTGAGTAGTTATGATCAAAAGATGCTAGATATCTGTCAGGCACTGCATCGATTTATCCCTAGCTGTAGCCTTTCTGTAGAAATCTTTGTTGAAGAATTCAACCCTGGGATATGTAATATTTAGAGTTGGGCGAACCGTTAGGGCCAAGCAAAAGTTCTGAGCCAAAGTTTGCCCGTTCAGCAAACACTCAAATTTACAGGGCGTTTGATGGGTGTTTGCCCCACCAAACGCCCTGCAATGCACTGCGCGCTGCACAGTGCATTCTAAGCTTTGATTGGACCAAGCTTTGCCCAACCAGGGTCCAGTGAATAGTTGGTTGTTAAGAAAATCCATTGTCAATCACGACGCTGATGCAAACCGCCGAATGACTGGCTTGCCATTTGACAGTTCTTTTATAGGATAAGGGGTGGAGCAACCTGGTGACATCACCTGGTTGCACCCCCCTTGTGACGTCACCAACCAGTGAAAGCCAGGCATTCAGTGGGCGCCATGATTGATGATGGGGGGACAAAAATATATTTACATGTATATCCCCATGCCTTGCCTTCAATAGCAAAAGTAATGATTCTGCTTTAATTTTTTTTTCCCTTGATTGAGATAGAGATTTTTGAACAACTCTAAAGGCCTATTGTATGGGCTGGGACTTGGAAATGCTTGGTCAAATGTGTCAATTTGTGGTAATCCCTACAGTAAGTCATTTTAAGTTTTTTTTGTATACACAGCTATAAAACACATTTTAACACAGAAAATATTATTTCCTATTACCATTACTTTAAAAAAATAAATAAACAATTAGTACCTTTTTCAAAATTTACATTCTGTAGTCAGATTACCATTCAGCTTCTGTTCTCTCATCTCTCCACATAGCGGGGGGCATGTACGCATAGTAGATGGGTGGGTTGATGGGCATTGTGTGACCTCACACCCATCAGAGAAGTATTTCCCTTTTAATTTGATCTGCGTTTTTATTTTATTTTTTCTTTGTTGTTTTCAATTTTCAAAAATATTCATGCAGAAATGAACAAAATAATATTTTCACTGATATAACAAATCAATGAACCACATGATATACATCAATCACACAAGATTAAACTCCAGGTGTGGACATCACTGCAGGGATGGGAAGGTGATGGGAAGGGAAGGTGAGAGAAGAGAACTTCACATGATAACCTTAGGCAGTGGTAAACCAGTCCAGTACAAGGTCTATGTGCGGATAGCCCAATTAGATTTAATGCATTAGGGAGTGATACTCCATGAAGTATGTGAACATGGTCCAATAGAACCAAGTTTTGTGAACTAGTTCCTCTCTATAATTAGCTGCCGCCATCATCTCTTCCATGGTTTGGAGTTCGATAACCTTGGACAACCATAGGTGGATCAGTGGAGGTTTTCTTTGTTTCCAAAAAGCTGGGATACAAGATTTGGCTGCATTCAGCAGGTGAATTAAAAGAAATCATTTCATTTCACTTACACTGAGCTGGTTGGGGGATGATGAAGATCAAAAAGGCCTGGAAGCCCTATATAGCCTTCTCCTGGAATCAGGGGATTCCCCTGGAGACTTTGCTGGGGTATATTGGGATAAGGTTATCCCCATCACACACACCCCATTTAAACCACAATCAATCTTCAATCTCTACCAAGCTAAGGCCCCTTACATGAAACATATCTATCTGATGGTCTTTCAGGATCTTATGAGGATTTGTCGATTAGGGCCTCAATAATCTAAACTTACTCCACAAGAGATGCAGGCACTAACCTCCTTTTAAGGCCCCCCCAACCCAAAAGCACCTTGTCTCTATGTTAATGGGGACAATGGCCCCAGATCCCCCCTCCCCCAAGTGAATGAGTTTGGGGTACATTGTACCCCCACCCATTCACCAATAAAGTGTCAAAAAGTAATAAAAACTCAGAGACATTTTTAACACCTCCTTTATTACTTTATTAAAAAATATAAAAAACAGTGTCCCTTACTGGGGGGCGTGGCCTGCAGTGGAGCAGAATGGACGTGTAGCTCCAGGGCTCTGCCTTCACGGGGAAACAGCGGCACATAACAGCCCATCCACGGAGCCTTTTAAAAGCGGATCAGGGTGAAGCATCCCTGGCAACATGCCCAGCAAACGGCCCCACCACCTGACAGACTTCTTGGCACCTTAAAGGTGCCAAGGTCTATACTACTCTGGCAGCCACAGGCCATAAATATACCACTAAAAATGGCAATCCACCTTCAAAATACACAGCATCTTCAAGCCCACACTCTAACCCTCCTACCCCATCCTCCAACATCCCGGCTAAGTCCAAGCCCAGGCTGGATGACAACGGATTAGATCTGGAAGGGAGCCATATGTCAGAATTGGGGGGGACACAAGGGAGATGCCAGGAGCCATTGAATCATTCCCCACACAGAATCAACCAGTACTAGATACTGTTTTAAAGGATATGCTACTATCTCTGAGGAGCTCGATCCAATTGGATATAGCCTCATGTATGCACAGATTTAGCAGAGATTTTCAGGCCATGGGAGACAGAGTGGATCATATAGAAGCTAAGATGGGCGAATGCGCTGACACCATAAATGATCTAGTGGATGCATATGATGAAAAAGAAAGTGAGAATGAGTGGATAAAGGCAAAATTAGCGGACATGGAGGATAGGTCGAGAAGAAGTAACCTAAAAATAAGGGGGATCCCTGAATCAGTGCAGCAGAATGACTTATCTCTATATGGGACAATACTGTTCAAAAATCTTGTACCGAGTCTCGCTGACTTAGATGTTACTATAGACAGAATCCACCGCCTGCCAAAACCGTCTCATTTGCCTGATCACATTCCTAGAGGTGTCCACATGCATTTACATTTCTTCCACATGAAAGAAAACTTAATGGCAATAATGAGAAAGCAAGACCAAATCCCATCTCAGTACCAAAACCTACAATTCTATGCGGATTTGTTACAGTACACACTCCAGAAAAGAAAAAGCCTAAATACAATAATCAAAGTTTTACGTACTCACAAAATCGCATATAGAAAATCATTATAATGAGAGACAATCACATTTTTGCAACAACCTCCTTAGATAAAGAGATTGCTCTCCTGAGAGAGTGGGATATTCTCCCTGAAACAGATCATGGAAACCCCAACACCAGCACTCCATGCCAAATTGATAGAGAGTGAAAGGAAGTTAATGCTAAAAATGCAAAATCACACCGGTGAATAAGTCCGGATGGTCTACCTTAGAACTACAGTCCCCATGGGGACAGTGCTGCGAAGTGTAAAGGTGAACTTAACCCCCGACAAAGTTTAGCAGGGAAATGCTGCCTGTAGGTGACTCACACCTTCTATGTTTGTTACTCCGAATTGGATGTTCTAAAGTGTATTACCTGTTATGCTGGTTTTCTTGTTTTTACCTTTTTATTTCTCTCTCTGCATTTTTGGATGAATGACGGAATCACACTACTCAAAGATCCACTTCAGCAACCATTGCAACGTACTACACTCTACCACAATGGACCTTTGTATGAGTCAACGTCCAGATGTACGGGCAACAAGTATGCATCACAATGTGAGTACAATTTCAATTTCTTAAAATGCACACACATAAAGACGAACACAACAATAACTAGAGATGGCACTTAATATTCTATCCATAAACGCCAAAGGGCTCAACCATCCTGCAGAGGCTCTTTTGCATAACAGCGACATTTTATGTGTTCAAGAGATACATTTCAACACTCTAGCACCTCCTTAATGCACACACAAGAACTACCCTTGTGTCTTCACTGCCAATGCTGACTCCAAAATGAAAGATATCCTCATTGCCATAGAGGTTTCAGTGGCGTTTAAGCTCCCTGAGGAAATTAAAGATTCAAATGGTAGATTCCCCATATTACTCTGTGACTTGAACTCAATCACGTACACAATAGTCACTGTGTATTCCCCCAATACACAGCAAGTCCATTTTTTTCAACAAAATGATGAAAAAAAATTAAAAACCATCAAAAGGGACTATTGATCATATGTGGAGATTTCAATGTCACTCCAGACCCTTTATTGGGCTCCACATCTAATGCCCTGTACACACGGTCGGACATTGATCGGACATTCCGACAACAAAATCCATAGTTTTTTTCAGACGGATGTTGGCTCAAACTTGTCTTGCATACACACGGTTGCACAAAGTTGTCGGAATTTCTGAATCTCAAAAACGCGGTGACGTACACCAAGTATGACGAGACTATAAAAGGGCAGTTCAATACCAAGCGTGCCACCCTTTGGGCTCCTTTTGCTAATCTTGTGTTAGTAAAAGTTTGGTGAGAGACGATTCACACTTTTTCAGACTCGTGGTTTTCAGATCGTATTTCTGGTGTTCAGTTTGTGCTTGTAGGTTTGTATCTGTTCTTCAGTGCGTGCAGTGAGTTCCCATTGATTTATCATTCTGTTCTTGTCCATTCGTTACTGATTTTCAGGTCGCTCTTCACAGGCCTTGCTGTTCTTCAGTGCGTTCTGTTACTTCGTTCTGACCTGCCGACCGTTTTCTAGCCATGTTGCGTGTACGTACTCATCATAGAGTTCGTGCTGTGCGGGGGCTTGGTTTTGGGGTTCTTAGTTTGACACAAGCCCAGTCCATGAACAGGGCGAGGAGGAGTTCATGGACCAAGAATTGGTTGCTCCAGTGTGTCACATGCCTTTGCTCCGTGAGATCCATGAGAATAATCCTGACGATTTTAGGAACTTTCTCCGGATGATGGACCCCCTATTTCACCGTTTGTTGGCTTTGCTGACCCCTTATATCAGCAGGCAGGATACATGCATGAGGCAAGCCATCACTCCGGAGCAGAGGCTAGTCGCCATGTTGCGGTACTTGGTGAAGGGGAGAAGCCTGCAGGACCTCAAGTTATTGACAGGCATCTCCCCCAGGCTCTGGGGATCATTATCCCGGAGACCTGTTCTGCATCATCCAGGTCCTGCAGAAGGACTATATTAAGGTAAGATTTTTATCCTTTAACATCACATTTTATTGTACTTGATGTTTGATAATATATTGTATGTGTTTCCTCATTCCCTAATTACCATGATTGTAATATGCTGTGAATGTCCCCTTTGTCCTCATGCATGCTGTTTTTTTTTGTCCTTCATGCATATTTGCCTTCACTAACCCCCCAGCATGCTCTCCTGGGCCTATATCCACCTTGTCTAGTCACTTAACAATGTATTTTGTCAGCTCCATAGTAGTGCTTTACCCTAAACAACCCCCAAAATGTGTAGAAATGTTATTTGTGCTTTAAATTCAGGCAGAGTGCCAAAGGATTTTTTTGGGGGGTCCCAAAATCATTTGGAACCCTCCCTCCCCCCCCAACCGCTAAGTCAGCTTATACCAATCCTCTATCTGCTGACTTTGCCAAACCCATAAACACTATACCTACCTCTTTTGTGGTCAGATATCTGGACGAATTCCCCAAAGCATGTATAGTGCAAGGGCCTGCCTGAATACTTTCAAATGGTACTGTTTAAAGTTTTTGTATCCTATTATTATCTTGATAGGTAATAGCAGAATGTAAAAATGTGCTCAAATGTGAACAGTGTGTATTTATATCTTTGTATTATGACACTTCTTACCTGTCCAGTGGGCTGCCAATAGTGTAAGGAAGGAAGGGCTGGCCAAAGTAATACACATTATTTAGGCATTCATCTCTCAATGAAGTGGAGAGGGTTACCTGTCCAAAACATCTCCCCCCCTAAAATGTTTAAAATGGCCCATGAGAGGGGGGAGGAATCTGATAGGTGGACCTTATACTCCCTAAAATAAATGTTATACTGATATCGGCCAAGAATGTTTGTGTCTAATCTGCTTTCAATGTGCAAAATGATTTTTTTTTTTTCTTGTTTGACTCCAAAGTTTCCTTCCACGCCACAGGAATGGCAGACTGTGGCCTCTCACTTTGCCCAGCGGTGGGACTTTCCCAACTGCGTTGGGGCAATTGATGGGAAACACGTCCACATTGTCCCACCCCCAACTCGGGGTCATACTATTACAACTACAAGGGGTTCAATAGTATTGTGATGTTGGCAGTGGTGTCGGCTACTTACGAGTTCCTGTATGTGGACGTGGGGAAAAATGGCCGGATGTCGGATGGTGGAGTCATCGCCCAGACAGAGTTCTACAGGCATCTCCAGAATGGCAGCTTGGGCTTGCCACCTCCAGAAGACAATGCGGAAGGACTCCCATTCGTCTTTGTTGCGGATGAAGTGTTTGCGCTGGGGGACCATCTTATGCAGCCATTCTCTATAAGGACCCTCACCCCGGACCAGAGGGTTTTTAATTACCGGCTGGCCAGAACCAGAAGAGTGGTGGAGAACATGTTTGGAATAACGGCCAGCCGGTTCCGCCTATTCCTTACACCGATACACATGGCGGAATATAAACTCAATCACATCATCCTGGCTTGCTGTGTTCTCTACAACTTTTTAAGGAGAAATTCTTGGAACTATGCTGGCTCAGTTGGGCCTGAGGCCGGAATTAATATTAATGAACCAACCCAGACGGCGCTTGAAGTTGGCCGTCCTGGCTTGCCCCCCCAGAGTGCCCGCGAGGTCCGTATAAGATACATGGAATACTTTGCGGGTGGGGGGCCATCGATATGCCAGACAATGTCTGAGATATTTTTTAAATAAAAATATATTTTAAACTGAACAAATATTTGCTTTGATTTACTGCTTGGCTTTCTTTTAGCTGACCATGACCGAAATTTGGGGAGTCATGAAAATGGCGTGATTGTGTAAAATTAGAAAGCACCGTTGGGTGTTATTTACTAAAGGAAAATACACTTTGCACTACAAGTGCACTTGAGACTGCACTGAAACTTCACTTCTAGTGCCAAGTGGATTTTCCTTTAGTAAATAACCCCCATTGCCACTAAAAACAACAACTTTACTCCAAAAACTGCTTTAGAACATTGAAAGAAGAAGCCACACATTGTTGATTATCAATCTTTTTAATCAAAGCACAATCACATGAGAGTTTCTAAAAGGGTTTTTGAACAAACCAACATGTTTGTTGTATAACATTTTTTTAGGTCACATTAATAATAAGTAGTAATTGCCTTTTAGGGTAAAACAGGCATGTTTTAAACCATAAAACAATACACAACTCTGGAACTTACAAAATTCAACTTTTATAGAAAGTGAAGGCAATATCAGACGTGAGTATATATAAACTGTGTTTGATAATACGTTCAGCACATGGGGTGATGTCACCCCTGGGAAAGCCAAATTTTGAAGATGCACACAAATTGCCTAATGTCAACATGTGCTAGTTGCCATCATGGGGGATCAATGGACGTGTTTTGTGGGTGCAACCCCTTCCTCTCAGCTACTTTATTATTGAGGAAGAGGTTGCACCCACAAAACGCGTACATTGATCTCCCGTGATGGCAGATAGCACATGTTGACACACTGTGTGCATCTTCAAAATTTTGCTTTTCTATAATATGTCAAAAATTTGTCATAAAAACAACAATAAACCTGCAATAAGTTAGGGATTTCTGGCTGTTTTATATTCTCCCTAAAACATCAATGATGTTCTTTATTTTGTTTTGAACATCATTGATGTTTTGCTTTATGTTTTCTAAATCGGGGCACTTTCACTTGTGAAATGACATTCCTCTTCCACAACATCACGATCACCTAAAACAAAAAACAAAAAACCACACCATGTATTATAAATATGCAGGCATCCATCTCTTACCTGAAGCTGTGGTCGCAGACACTCACCTCTTGTGGTGACAATTTCTACAACGTCTCCCTCCTCCTCCTCTGGTTGGGTTTGGGGGATTTCCCCTTCTTCCTGAGGTGGGGAGTCCCTGGTCTCCTCTGATGAGTGGTGTCCTCCGAGTCTTTTCTCCCCTATGTGAACAAAAATAGGTCTACTTAGCACAGATATTTGATATCAGAAATAGGAATATGAAACATTGCTTGGAAGTGGGGTACAATGTTTTGGCAGAGTTCCAAGATGAAGAAATATTTTTGTCCTTTGTCAAGCTTGAATACTTACCTGTTTTGTGCAAGCTTCACAGATGGAGACACCCCTACATTATCCACTGGAGCACCTGTGTAGGCCCCCTAATAAAAAGGATGTTCTTGTGTCCCACACTAGTGCTTCAGCGTCCAGATGTGTAAACAGCTGCTGAGTGTCCTCTCCTTACACAGAATCTAGTTTGCATTTCATTCTAGTTACAAACCCATCTAGACAACAAAATTATTTTAAGTCTTTTTTTTTTTTTTTTTAATCAATATTTTTATTCATTTTCACAGAATATACATTGTACAATTGAACATTGTACGTCGTGCAACGACGTTTGAGTGGACAATGCAATAAAATATCTCCATTCTAAATAGAGTACAACTTTGTCCATACACAATAAACTATTGTAATAAGTACATAATAACCAGTATCTCTATCACTTGTAATGTTTTGTAGTTGTGACTGGTTCACTTCACTACTGTGGCACCCCATGTGGGATCTCTAGAGCCACAGAAGCGGAGTGGACCATCTAATCTTGTAATATTCCAAAAATGGGAGTTATTTTGAAAGGTTACCAAATGAACATATGCATATAAGATTGCTCTATTCCTAGTATTGCTCGGTCAAGAGGAAGGGTTGTACTGCAGTAAATTTAGTCGTGAGGTGCGCAGTGTCTAGTCCAGGAGGTCCATGGTTGCCAGATGGATTGTACTTTTGTATAATGGTTTGTGCCAGTAGCAGATGCATGCTCATAGCTGTAATGTATTGATACCAAGTCGACGACTTGGGTTAGAGTTAAAGGTGTGGCGGACTTCCAGTGTCTAGCTATATTAAGCCTAGCTGCCATCAGGATGTGGGTGGTCACTATTCTAAGAGGGTGAGGAAAGTCTTTGATAGTAAGGTTCAGGATCGCAAGTGCTGGGGAGGGGGGAGTTTTGATGTGAGTGATGTGCGAGACTAGCTGGAAAATACTATCCCAGTATGTTTTAAGAAGATGGCATGTCCAGAAAACATGAAGTAGATCACTTGGGGATGACTTACATCTCCAGCATGTGTTGGGAATTTGGGGATTAATGGACGTGATTCTGGCTGGGGTCATATACCAATGCAGAGAAATTTTTTGCGCCAATTCCCAAAGGGCCGCGCATTTTGTGGCTTTGTATATTGACTTGAAGGCTTGATGCCATTGATTGTCTGTGAATTCGTGGTTCAGATCAATTTCCCATTTCCTATGTGGTTTTAGTTTGGTGAAGGTATGTTTTTGGTGGAGGGAGTTGTAGAAGTATGAGATTCCTCTGAGATTTGTGTCAGGGTTAGTGAGATAGTCCCAAGTCTTGGGGTGGATGATGTATAGGGGAAGGGGGACAGTTTTGAGGCAGTGTTGTATACGAAGGTAAGTGAAATGTTCAGATGTGGGTAAAGTATATTCAGATTGCAATTGTGAAAATGGTTTGAGGGAGTTGTCTTGTAGTAACTGTTGTAGGGACCCTATGCCTTTATGTGTCCATGAGGTTACTGAAAGTTCAGGCGTTATATGTTTCAAAGTAGCTAGAGGAATATGTGTTTGTGGTTCATGGGGAGTGTGGTTCATTAAGGTGGACACTTTTCTCCAGGCTTGCGCTGATGCTTTAATAGTTGGAGATAGGGACTTTGGGATCGGTGAGCCCAGTGGGATGCTCAATAACCAGGTTTTCAGGTCCGATCTTGCTATGGAGGAGCATTCAATTTGTCCCCATAGCGTGGTTGGAGATGGTTGGAACCAGCAGGGTAATTGGGCCAGAATAGCTGCTAGATGATAATCTTCAAAATCTATAGAGCTCGTACCACCCACTTGTTTGTGTTTAACCAGTTGTTGATGTGCACACCTGGGACGTTTACCATTCCACAGGAGTTTTTTAAACGTTGTACGTAGGGATCTAAAAAACGTGGCAGGTAGTGGAATGGGTAGGGTTCTGAAATAATAAAGTATTTGGGGAAGGCATATCATTTTAAAGGCCGCGAGTTTGCCTGTGCAAGAAAGTTTGTGTTTTGCTATTTGTTGTGTTGTTTGCTGTATGGTCTGGAGTAGTGGAAGAAAATTACTTGAATAGAGGTTTTTGGTGGTTCTTGGGAGTTTAATGCCCAGGTAAGATATGTCAGCGTCAGCCCATGCAAAAGGGTATTGCAGTTGTAAAAGGTTTTTTATGGTGGCGTTTATGTTTATGTCTAGGATGAAGGATTTGGATGTATTCACCTTGTAATAGGAGATCGAACTAAACCATTGGAGCATATTTTGTACTTCAGCCAGGGAAACAGTCGGATTGGATAGGATAAGAATGATGTCATCCGCAAATAAGCTGATCTTATGGTGTGTGGTTCCAATTTGTAAGCCAGAGATGTTGGGATGAGAACGGATACTTTCTGCTAGGGGCTCCATGAGCATGTTGAATATGAGGGGAGATAGAGGGCAGCCTTGGCGGGTGCCATTGGTAATGGGAAATGGGCAGGAGAGCATGCCCTCTGTGTAAACTTGAGCTTCTGGGTTGGAGTATAGTGCCATAATGGCTCCAAGAATCTGACCCTGGAACCCAAACTTTTGGGGGACCTTTTCAAGGTAGGTCCAATGTACCCTATCGAACGCCTTCTCTGCTTCCAAAGAGAGGAGCAGAGAAGGCGTTCCGGTGGATTCAGCGTGGGGGATTAGGTTTATCATCCTTCTGGTGGCATCAGAGGATTGTCTGCCTTTTGTGAACCCTGTCTGGTCATTGTGTATAATAGTGGGCATAATTTTGATCAATCTTGTTGCTATGGTTTTAGCGTAAATTTTAAGGTCGAGATTAAGTAGAGATATTGGGCGGAAATTTTGAGGTACATTTGACTGTTTCCCTGGTTTCGGTATTGTTATCACTAAAGCATTCAAGTATTCTTTAGAGAAAGCAGAAGAGGAGGCAACGTGGTTATATAGTTCTGTCAGGTATGGGGTCAAATGGGATGAAAATTGCTTATAATATTCCCCAGTTAGGCCATCAGGGCCTGGGGCTTTGCCGCTAGGTAGCGAGGCAATTGTCGTTTTTATTTCTTTTTCTGTGAAGGGGGCATTTAAGGTGGTCAGTTGGTCTGTTGTCAGTGTGGGTAGTTTGACTTTCCTGAGAAATTTGTCAATATCGTCTGGGGTAGGTTGGGGTGTGAGAGGGTCTTGTTTTAGATTATATAAGTCTCCATAATAGACACTGAAGGCATTGGCTATGTCTTGGGGGTTGCTCAGTGGGGCTTTGGTGTGAGGGTGAAAAAGTTGAGAAATGTTGGCTTTGGTGCGCCTGCCTTTCAATCTTTGTGCTAGTTTCTTCCCCGCTTTGTTAGAGGTAGAGTACGATGTCGCCTTAAATTTTTTCTGAAGGAATTCGTAAGAGTGAAGGAGTAGTGTTCTAATATCCTGTCTGAGGGACAAGAGGTGATTTGTCTGTTGGTCTCGGGGGTCAGATTTGTGTTTCAATTCTAGGGCTGCTATTTGAGTTGTTAAGTCGTCTATACGTTGCGTCCTCTTTTTCTTATGGTGAGAGCTTAATTTCATTAACATTCCTCTTATGTACGCTTTGTGCGTACTCCACACCACGGCAGGGTCGGGCACCGAGCCTTTGTTTAGTGAGAAAAAATCGGTTATTTGTTCTGCAATAGTTGGCGCATATTGGTTGTGTTGAATGATATGGTTGTTTACTCGCCAAATAAATGTATTTTGTTGTAAATTAGAGTCTTGGATCGTGATAGAGATTGGGGCATGCTCTGACCATGTCGTGGTGTGGAATGTGGAGGTAGATATTTTTTGTAGAATAAACTTGTCGGTTAGGAACAGGTCTATTCTTGAATATGAGCGGTGCCTGGAGGAAAAAAAAGTGTAGTCCCGTTCGGAGCCATGGTGACAGCGCCAAACGTCGTAGAGGTCTTGGGAGGAGATACATTTTTTTCAGAGGTGAGTCTCTTCGGGTTGCTGTCGATGTAGAGTCGATGGATAATTCAGGGACGAGTTTGAAGTCTCCACAGAGTATTAGGTGTCCTTTGTGAATGTGTTTGGCTTTATGTAGGACTCTGTGAAGGAATTTCGTTTGGCAAGAATTTGGGGCATAGACGTCGATTATGGTGTAGGTCACTTTGTTGACTTTGCAGGCAAGTATGATAAAACGACCTTCAGGGTCTGTTTCGGTATCTAGAAGTTGGAAGTCCAGTGAGTCTCTGATTGCAATCATGACCCCTCTGGTTTTAGTTGAATGGGTGGCGTGGAATAGATGAGGAAAATGGTTGTTCTTGCATAGGGATGTATCGTTGGTAAGCAGGTGTGTTTCCTGGTCGCAAAGGATGTCACTGTGAAGATCTGTAGTGGACCTCCACAGTGAGTGTCTCTTGGCAGGATGATTGAGGCCGTTGGCGTTTAATGATAGTATAGTGAATGGCATTTTGCGGCTGTGAGGATGGTGGGTGTTGAGTGCAACACTTACGGTTCGCTGCTGGAGGGTGAGTCTGGTGGTAGATGGGGGTCAGCTACATTGATCTGGAAGTGGAAGTCCGATTGCAGATGTGTTGAGGTACCAGTAGTGGGATGATGTTACTTCTGGCTGCTGGTGGGTCTTGGAGTTAGAGCACAGTGGTGTGCTGGTGGCAATCCAAGGGTCTGAAATAGAAGAGGACTAGAGTGCTGCGGATAGAGCAATATGTCAGTAACCAATAGAGAAATGCATTAACAGATCACTGGTATAGAATGCGGAAACTAGTGGAAAATGAACTTGGAGTTTGATTCGCTGTTGATTGATATGATATTGTTATTGCTGTATATTTCAGCTAAACGAAGATTAGAGGGGGTGTTTGACACCGTTGAATCCTCTACGTGGGGGTAAACAGAGTCCGTATCACCGGAGGTAGAGAGCTAAGGTAACAGGTTGTCAGGGCTCAGGGGAACTAGTGAAGGAGTTGTCGGCCATTGTAGCGGAGAAGCGAGCATCCTCAGGTGAGGTGGCGAGTTTGTTGTCTACGAGGTGGTTTGTGGGGCAGAGACTGCCATGTCAGGGATTATGCTCCAGGAGTGGAGGAGCTTAAGGCCTTTGTCCAGGTCTCCTATTGCGTGTGTCTGACCATTGCGGACAACAAGGATGGTAGCTGGGTGGCGCCATTTGTACGGTACCTTATGGTTCTGCAGACCTTTGGTTATCAGGTTTAGTTGACGTCGCAGTTGGAGGGTGTACTTGGACAGGTCAGGGAAAAGTTGTATCCCAGTATAGGGGGCAGGTAGTGGTGATTTAGCTCTAAGGCCCATAAGGAGTTTTTCTTTGGTTTGATGGAAGTGAACCCTCATCAGTACATCTCTAGGGACTGGGCTGCCAGGTGGGACGGTTTGGCGATTCTGTGTATTCTGTCAATGATGGCATCTCGTGGGGAGGCTTCAGGTATCACTAGGTGTATCAATTCTTTCGCGTAACGCGGTAGGTCCACGGGGAGTATGGACTCTGGGACTCCCCTCAGTTTAATGTTGTTCCTGCGTGACCTGTCTTCTAAATCCGCCATTTTGGCACGCATTCATGCCTGTTCCTCCTTAACAGTGTCATAAGAATCAATCACTTCATTTACTGTGGAAGTGCAGGCCTGTATTCCCCTCTCAGCATTAGTCATTCTGTCATCTAGCTTGTGAATGTCAGAGGTGACTCTGTGAAACATGGATCAAAGATCATTCATGAGGGAGGACTGCAGGGATAGAAGCATGTCCTTCAGGGTTGTGTCCATGACTGGCTGCCCTGATGTGGGGAAAGAGGCCATGGAGGAGTGCAGGGCCTGGTCTATGGAGAAGGGGATGGGAGCCTGGGCCTCAATTTGTTGGCGCTGTGTGTGCAGCGGCGGTGTATCTAGCCTCATCCTAGCTTTTGCTGGGCTGCTGGGGAGAGGGTCACACTCTGGGGCTTGGTGTTTGTCAGGATTAGTACCTGTAGAGTGCTGTGTGTCCTGGATGTCATCCGAGAGGTCCGTGTACGGTTCGGGCGGCGCGGCCTGGTCGGCGCCATCTTGGGAATCCCAGCCCGCCAGCTTGTAAGCAAATTCCGTCAGTTTTTGGGGCTTGTGCTCTGTAAATCTTTTCCTGGATGGCTGCATCTTTGTCTCCTGAATGTCTGGAGCGAGGATGGGTGCGGATGGAGTCGTGGTGTGGGCCGATTACGCTGGATTGTGTCCCCCTGGCTGCTGAGCTATGCAATTAAGCGTCCATCTTCTGCTCCGGCTGGCCACGCCCCGACAACAAAATTATTTTAAGAGAAGTAGGCCTGAAAAAATTATCAAACTGCATCTGGACAAAACATGGTGTTTTAGTGGCCGAACGAACAATGTTTCCTACGAACGAATAATGTGTCCATGACCATGAAAGTTGCCATTTTAAACTGTACAACAGTAAAGAAAAGTACATGGAGCAGCACGAACGTAATACAAATAAAGAATAGGAACACAGGAAAACTACTTACTTTTTTGCAGCACTCTCCTGATGCTTCTATACTGATCGTGCTCCCTTAATTTGAGGTCTGACCACCGCTTTCTCAGTTGATCCTTGGATTGCAGTACCCCAAAATTCCAATGCAGACTCTTCACAACTTTCGCCATGATCTTGGCCTTTCTCACATTTGGGTTGGGGTAAGGTTCATACTTCCCGTCATAGTTGGCCCTCTTCAATATGTCCACCATCTCCACCATCTCTACAAAGGACATATTTTAGGCCTTAAATCTTCTCCTCCGGGATCGTGACGTTTCTGGCTCTGGGCTTTCCTCCTCCTCCTCGTTACTGCTATTATGACGCACCTGTTGTGTCTCCGCCATGTGCTCTTCCCTACTTCTCCAAACGAGAAGGGGCAGGGAATAGACTAGAAAGAACGTCAGGGGCGGAGTTACACGCATGCGCAGTGTATATAAAGCGTAACACGTATGATCTGTGAGCAGAGGAAGGAGTATCCAATCATGATAACGAAGGTACCATTTTAACTTGGGCCTATACTGCTTATAGATTGAGACCTATATTGGGACAAGATTAGAAGAGTTAAGCCTGACATTATGGTTTGTCTTGTGTTGTGTCTTGCAGAGGAAATGGATCTAGTCAATGATCATGACTTTATGCCAATATTCATTGATATTTTCAGGGAGCTGCCCTGTCTGTGGCAGGTAAACCACCCATATTGATGGGCGTGACCGGATGCTGAGGTGAGGGAGAGCGATGCAGCCGGACCTGACTCTGGTCCCTCGCTCTCACTCCCGCTCCTGAGATAAGGACGCAGCGTGGCTGGGAAAGGACGCTGAGGAGGGGGAATGCCTGAAGCACCTGGGGGCTGTAACAGCTGCGATACACTGCCCGGATACACGGCGCTGTGACACGCTGTCACGCTGTCTGGACGGTGCCGAACCTACACACACTGTGCCTGTACTGAGCTGATTTGCACACAGCTCTCCTGAGATGGACATCCGCGGTGCTCAGCCCAGTGAGAGAGGGGGGCGCTGACATCCAGGATTGAGCTGTGGTGTTGGAGAATCCTTGAAAAACTAATAAACCAAGCAGCAGAGGATCCTGTCCATAGCGTTGGAGGGGGTGAGTAGGTGGCTCTTTACTTACTCACCTGCAGTACACCAGTTTACAAAGGCTTGTCAAAGAAAAGGCTCATACAGCTCATATAGCTAATAAATTGGTGGGGGAGAAGAGGTACACCCCCAGGCCAGAGTGAAATCTAGCACTGTGGTGGAAATAGCATCCTGTCGGTGTGACGAGGAGGAAGGGGATGGAGGATGGCCCAGCGCAGGAGGGGTTGGGGGCCCCCGGACCTCGTGGCACGAAGGAAAAGGGGAACCAAGTGGCAGCCAAATTGGAGCGCTTCGCGCATACCCCGAATCAAACCCCTAAAAAGGCTAGCAGCACAGGGGGAGCCCAGCACCAAATCGGCCACCCTGGGAGGAGAAGTCAGACCCAAGAGAATGGGACTTTGGTAGCTATACCACCAGCGGGCCCAGCAGCAGCAGGAGGAGGCCCAGAAAAACAACAAGTCTTGGGTGTAGAGGGGGCAGTAGGGGGAGGTCAGTGTGACCCGATCAATGAAAAAGAGCCATCCCTAATTGACATTTTTCTGGCTGTTAACAATTGTAAACAATCAATTAATGAACTGTCCGAGCAACTTAAGGGCATCAGGGATATATTGTTAACTATCAAGGGAGATGTGCGCGCAGTTTGTACACGAACAACAGCTTTGGAGGAAAGGTTCAGTCAAATGGAAGATGAGGTATTTCCTTTAAAACAAGACGTAGCACTCATGAAAATCCAACCGAAGGATTGCCTACAGAAAATGGATAGTATGGAAAACAGGTTGCGCAGGGAAAATCTGAGGGTACTTGGGCTCCCAGAGGGCTGTGAGGGTAACAATCCCATCAAGTTTATGGAAGACTGGCTGAGAGAGAAATTTGGCAGGGATTCACTCTCAAATACCTTCGCCATAGAGCGCGCATACAGGATAGCCCCCAGGACTTAAGCTCCAGGGGGTCATCCCAGGCCTTTTATTTTTAAACTTTTATGTTTTCGGGACAAGGTTACTATCCTGCAGAAGGCAAGAGAGTTAAGAAATATCCAGCATAATGGTGCCAGGATCTCGATATATCCGGACTTCTCCCCCAAGCTACAGAGACAAAGAGCTAAATTTGGAGACTGTAAAAGAAAGCTTCAACAACTAAGAGTTAATTATGCGCTATTGTACCCGACACCGCTGCGTGTCTCAGTTCTGGGGGAGGTCAGGCTTTTTTCCACCCCTAAGGATGTGTCAATTTGGTTAGAGAAGAACGAAGAGAGAATAAGACGGGGAGAAGGAATCTAGACACTTTTTTGGACTTTTTTTTTTTTTTTTTGATTTTTTGTTTGCTGGGGTTCCCTTTTTTTTTTTCTTCCCCTTCTCAGCTTTTTGTTTTATATTCACTGTTTTCAGAATGTAATCTGGGAGTGAAGTGGCGCGGGGGGCGGGGGGATGGTAGGGGATTAAATATAAATATAAGTTATAAATGCAAATATATTAGTAAGAGGTATTAGTTTAGTTTAAATCACTAGCACATTAATTATAATATTAATAAGTATAATACTCAGGGGATACTCAGTGGATAGCTCCCCTCCTACTAGGTTTGGTGCACGGCTTTTTTCTTTAGCCTTAGAGAGTTTTGAAGGTCACTATAGAAGCTCGAGGGGTAGGCCCAAATTTGGGCACAGGGGTTTGGGATAGAGGGGGGGAGGGGGGGTGGGAGGAGGTGGGGGGGATGGGGGGGTGCACACTGAGGGTAGAGAGGGGGGGAGTATGGTCACGAATGGATGGGTGTCGGTTTAGCCTGTCACAGCAAAGGGACATAATAAAAAGTAGGGCTACAGACAATGTTCACAAAAGAAGTTGGTTTGGGTCATTAGCAGATTAGCGTGTTGTAAGGTCACTAGGCCTAAGGGCTGATGATAACTGAAAAAAGGTGTAATAAAACCCCAGGAATTGGTGGAAGGGTTAATATATGTGCATGGAATGTAAGGGGGATTGGGGATAATTTTAAAAAACAGGTAATTTTTTCAATAGCCAAGAGGAAGAAAGTCAAAATACTCTGCCTGCAGGAGACCCATTTGGTAAAGGACTCAAAACTTTAGACAACACGCAATTTCGGACACAGTATCATTCCACCCACTCCTCCTATTCGAGAGGGGTGAGCGTATTGATAAGCACTGGTTTGCCCTTCTCCTGCAGTCAGAGTAAGGTGGACGAATACAGGCGGTATATCTTTCTTTCCTGCTTGATAGAAAATAAAAGATTTATTTTGGCCAATGTTTATATCCCTCCCACATTTAGCATGGCAATACTAGATGACTTGGCCAGTTTTATCATGGACTCCCCCGTTACCCCGGTCATAGTGGTGGGCGATTATAATATGACAATGGATAACAGTATAGATAGGTTCCCCCCCAAAAAATGGAACTAGAGTGGCACCTAAGAGCCCCCTTATGCAATATAGTGATGAAATAGGATTGGTGGACATCTGGAGGAGGAGGCACCCTGGGGAGAAGCAATACTCATGCCACTCCAGGACCCATGCCACCTTATCCTGAATCGACCTGGTTCTGGGAAATGAGGAAGCACTAAATGTAGTGGAGGAAATAACGTATGAGCCAAGGGCCGTCTCGGACCACACGCCTGTTATTACTGCTGTGAAGGTAGGAGAGCACCATATCAGGGGGAGCTGGAGGGTCAATCCCTTCTGGCTTGAATTAATAGGAGAAGAGGAGAGAATGAAGGAGAGCCTATCGGAGTATGTTAAAATAAACCTAGGCTCGACCTCAGTGGGGGTTGTTTGGGACTCCCTGAAGGCATATCTCCGGGGAGTACTAATCCAGAAAATCGCATTTAATAAAAAACAATCGCAAGTAGAACTAAAAGCTAAAGAGAGTGTAAAAGTAGCAGAGGCGCAGTACGTAGATACACCATCCCAATCCAGCTATGAGCTCTGGGTGAAGAGACAGGACGAGTACAGTAGGGTGCTCCGGGAGAGGCTGGAAAAGAAAACATTTTTTCAGAGGCGGAGCTTTTTCGGAGAGGGGGAGCAAGTTGGAAAGGCTCTGTCTCTGATAATCAAGGCAAATGGCCCCTCAGGTACAATAGCAGCAATTAAGGGGGGGGGGAATAGAGTAATGAAAAAAAACACTCCCGATATACTGTATGAATCTAGGGCATACTTTGAGAAGTTGTACAGCTCTTATAGAGTAAATGTGGAGGCGGAAATGCAGGTTTTTTTTGAGGGGTTAAGGATAACCCCATTAACAAGTGAAGATAGGGAAATGCTGGATGCTCCACTGACCCTTGCAGAATTGCAGAGGGCAGTGGGAGATATGGCGGGCCAGAAGTCACCGTCCCCGACGGCCTGCCTATAGAAATATTCAAAAAATATGGGGAGATATTACTGCCCCTACTCTTGGAGGTGTTTAACGGAGCCAGGGAGGACGGGGTCCTGCCTTCGTCCATGTCAGAAGCTATTATAATAACCCTGTTGAAAGAAGGGAAGAACCCAATAGATATGACCTCATACAGGCCTATCTCGCTCTTGTGTTCGGACGTGAAGATTCTGGCAAAAGTAATGGCCGCAAGGCTGAATAAGATAATTTCCAAACTAATACATACGGACCAGACCGGGTTTATCCCGAATAGATCCACGAGTACGAACATAAGACGAGTGTACCTGAATATGCAAATACCTGTGGAAAATAGTGGGGGGAGAGCGGCCCTTTCATTGGACCTTTGATTCCCTGGAATGGCACTATCTGTGGAAGGTACTAGCGGAATACCAGTTTGGCCCTGGGTTTGTCAAATGGTTAAGTTTATTATACAATGGCCTGAGGGCTAGGGTTAAAATCAATGGTCAGTGCTCAGAGGGGTTCCAGCTGAGCAGGGGTACGAGACAGAGGTGCCCTCTGTTCCCCCTGCTCTTCGCCCTAGCAATTGAGCCTTTGGCGATAGCCCTGAGGGCAGCGCAAGGGGTGCAGGGATTTAAAAGAAGGAGGGGGATGGACAAAGTGGCTATGTATGCAGATGACATTCTGCTGTTCTTGGCAGATACGCCGAATTCATTGAAAAGCCATAGGAATAGTTGAGAAATTTGGCATTTTTTCCGGGTTGTTGATTAACTGGGAGAAATCAGTAATCTTACCTATAGATCCGCTGAATGAACCCCTTCCTTGTCAAGTATCTCAGGTTAAAATAGTCAGCCAAATGAAATATCTGGGTATTAATATAACCAGTGATCCAAGACAGTATATATCCGGTACAGAAGTGCCGGGTGGGGGTTGCCTGCCCCTCTCGGTCGTCGGACGCTGCAACCTGATCAAGATGGTCTGGCTACCACAACTTTTATATGTTTTGCAGAACTCTCATGTGTGGATTCCTAAGCACTGGTTTAAAAAAATAGACAGCGTGTTCAGAGAACTTATTTGGAAAAACGGGACGGCTAGGATCAGTTTGCGGACGTTGCGACAGCCAGATGCGAAGGACGGCCTGGCGGTACCGGACCCGTACGGATATTTTCTGGCCTCCCAATTGCAGCAAATGGGAGGTAGTAATAGGCCATGGGATGAAGGAGTGGGCGGTAGCGTCTTGTGGAACGATATCGGCCATGATACGATCGCAGAGGCACTAGAGGCAGACTCATTTGGTACTAAATGCCCCACTACCCAACTGATGGTTAAGGCTTGGGTACAAGCTAAAAGAACTCTGGGATATACTGGCTTTGCAGAATTTTCCCCACTCTGGGTTAATAATAACCTCAATGAGCTTAAAAAAATGGAACACTTTGAGGAGTGGGATCGCCAGGGTATCCATTGCCTGGCGCAGGTATATAGAGAGGGGAGGTTAAAATCTTTTAAGGAGTTGGTGGAGGAGTATGCAATTTCTAATAGATCATTTTACAGGTATTTGCAACTCAGGCATGCCCTAGAGGCACAATTTGGGAAGGATGCACCAGTGTGGTGCGAAATGACCTCTCTGAGAAAGCTTATTGATGCACATACTACGAAGGGGTTGATTTCTGACATTTACGGATGCCTGAAGGCATCAGCCCAGGGGGGCATGGTGGAAAATAAAAATAGGATTAAATGGGAGGGAGATGTGGGAGCACTGTCCGATGATCAATGGAAGCAGGTTTTGTCGCTGGGGCCTAGGGTCACTCTCTCTCCCTCACAGGTGATGTCTCATTTTTATCTTTCCTATAGGGCATATTATACACCATTGAAATTATTTAACGACTTCAGCACCGGAAGGTTTTACCCCCTTCCTGACCAGAGCACTTTTTACAATTCGGCACTGCGTCGCTTTAACTGCTAATTGCGCGGTCATGCAATGCTGTACCCAAACGAAATTTGCGTCCTTTTCTTCCCACAAATAGAGCTTTCTTTTGATGGTATTTGATCACCTCTGCCGTTTTTATTTTTTGCGCTATACACGGAAAAAGACCGAAAATTTTGAAAAAAAATGATATTTTCTACTTTTTGTTCTAAAAAAAATCCAATAAACTCAATTTTAGTCATACATTTAGGCCAAAATGTATTCGGCCACATGTCTTTGGTAAAAAAAATGTCAATAAGTGTATATTTATTGGTTTGCGCAAAAGTTATAGCGCCTACAAACTAGGGTACATTTTCTGGAATTTACACAGCCTTTAATTTATGACTGCCTATGTCGTTTCTTGAGGTGCTAAAATGGCAGGGCAGTACAAAACCCCCACAAATGACCCCATTTTGGAAAGTAGACACCCCAAGGAATTTGCTGAGAGGCATGTTGAGCCCATTGAATATTCATTTTTTTTGTCCCAAGTGATTGAATAATGACAAAAAAAAAAAAATTACAAAAAGTTGTCACTAAATGATATATTGCTCACACAGGCCATGGGCATATGTGGAATTGCACCCCAAAATACATTTAGCTGCTTCTCCTGAGTATGGGGATACCACATGTGTGGGACTTTTTGGGAGCCTAGCCGCATACGGGGCCCCGAAAACCAATCACTGCCTTCAGGATTTCTAAGGGCATACATTTTTGATTTTACTCCTCACTGCCTATCACAGTTTCGGAGGCCATGGATTGCCCAGGTGGCACAACCCCCCCCCAAATGACCCCATTTTGGAAAGTAGACACCCCAAGCTATTTGCTGAGAGGCATGGTGAGTATTTTGCAGCTCTCATTTGTTTTTAAAAATAAAGAAAGGCGAGAAAAAAAAATTTTTTTTTCTTTTTTCAATTTTCAAAACTTTGTGACAAAAAGTGAGGTCTGCAAAATACTCACTATACCTCTCATCAAATAGCTTGGGGTGTCTACTTTCCAAAATGGGGTCATTTGGGGGGGTTTTTTGCCACCTGGGCATTCCATGGCCTCCGAAACCGTGATAGGCAGTGAAGAGTGAAATCAAAAATTTACGGCCTTAGAAAGCCTGAAGGCGGTGCTTGGTTTTCGGGGTCCCGTACGCGGATAGGCTCCCAAAAAGTCTCACACATGTGGTATTCCCGTACTCAGGAGAAGCAACAGAATGTATTTTGGGGTGTAATTTCACATATTCCCATGGCATGTTTGAGCAATATATCATTTAGTGACAACTTTGCGCAAAAAAAAATAAAAAAAATAAAAAATTGTCTCTTTCCCGCAACTTGTGTCACAATATAAAATATTCCATGGACTCGACATGCCTCTCAGCAAATAGCTTAGGGTGTCTACTTTCCAAAATGGGGTCATTTGCGGGGGTTTTGAACTGTCCTGGCATTTTATGCACAACATCTAGAAGCTTATGTCACACATCACCCACTCTTCTAACCACTTGAAGACAAAGCCCTTTCTGACACTTATTGTTTACATAAAAAAATAATTTTTTTTTGCAAGAAAATTACTTTGAACTCCCAAACATTATATTTTTTTTTAAAGCAAATGCCCTACAGATTAAAATGGTGGGTGTTTCATTTTTTTTTTTCACACAGTATTTGCGCAGCGATTTTTCAAACGCATTTTTTGGGGAAAAAACACACTTTTTTACATTTTAATGCACTAAAACACACTATATTGCCCAAATGTTTGATGAAATAAAAAAGATGATCTTAGGCCGAGTACATGGATACCAAACATGACATGCTTTAAAATTGCGCACAAACGTGCAGTGGCGACAAACTAAATACATTTTTAAAAGCCTTTAAAAGCCTTTACAGTTTACCACTTTAGATTTACAGAGGAGATATACTGCTAAAATTACTGCCCCCAATCTGACGTTCATGGTGATACCTCACATGCATGGTGCAATTGCTGTTTACATTTGACGCCAGACCGACGCTTGCGTTCGCCTTAGCGCGAGAGCAGGGGGGATAGGGGTGTTTTTTTTTTTTTTTTTTCTTTATTATTATTATTTTTTTATCTTATTTTTAAACTGTTCCTTTCATTTTTTTTTTTTTTAAATCATTTTTATTGTTATCTCAGGGAATGTAAATATCCCCTATCATAGCAATAGGTAGTGACAGGTACTCTTTTTTGCAAAAATTGGGGTCTATTAGACCCTAGATTTCTCCTCTGCCCTCAAAGCATCTGACCACACCAAGATCGGTGTGATAAAATGCTTTCCCAATTTCCCAATGGCGCTGTTTACATCCGGCGAAATCTAAGTCATAAAATGCTCGTAGCTTCTGGTTTCCTAGGCCATAGAGATGTTTGGAGCCACTCTGGTCTCTGATCAGCTCTATGGTCAGCTGGCTGAATCACCGGCTGCATTTTCAGGTTCCCTGTTGAAACAGGAGAGCCAGAGAAAAACAAGGAAGACGTTGGGGGGGGCATTCCCTCCCACTGCTTGTAAAAGCAGTCTAGAGGCTAATTAGCCGCTAGGATTGCTTTTACATGAAAGCCGACCGCTGGCTGAAAAGAATGATACCAAGATGATACCTAAACCTGCAGGCATCATTCTGGTATAACCACTCAAAGTCGTGAATGGCGTACCTGAAGACAAAAAAATGGTTAACAATAAAGCACAGTAAACGGTAAGGTATAAAAAATTGCATACCTGAAAAGCAAACATGATAAAACATAATAACAATAAAACATTGCAGAATAGAATACAGTAAAAAAGAGCAGAACAATAGAGAGAGAGAGAACAATAAAACGCCAACTATTTTTTTTTTATTTTATATTTTTGTATGTGTTTTTTTTTTTTTTACACTTTTTTTTGTAACTAACTTTTATAACTGTAACCGGTTCCAGGTTCGGTTCTCTCAAAATGCGATGGCATCTTGGGAGAC
This sequence comes from Lithobates clamitans, assembly GCA_037952925.1. Lineage (NCBI taxonomy): Eukaryota > Metazoa > Chordata > Amphibia > Anura > Ranidae > Lithobates > Lithobates clamitans. Next base: position 9,327,118 of record JBBGZY010000323.1, on the reverse strand, counting down.
CCTGTGAAAGTGTGCCTAGTCTGTGCAGTGCTGTACCCTACGCTAATACTCAACTAGTGAATGGTAGCGTTCAAAACATTCACCAGTGTTACTGCAGTGCTGGTTTGACTACGACCGGGGTGTACTAGGCCGCTGGTGCTTGCCAGTTCACCAAAACGCTACAAAAAAACCTGTTAGCGATCGCAGGGATCAGGCCTGACTCTGCGAACACTGCAGTTATGCGTTTAGTGTTTTGTAAGTGTCAGTGATCGATCTATACTGCACTTGGGTGGGCTGGGCTGGGCCGGGCGGAGGGGCAAAATGCAGGTGCTAGCAGGTATCTGGGCTGATCCCGCTAACACTGCGTTTTTGGGAACCCTCAACTGCTGGGGACGCTAGTATAGATCTGATCAGATCAGATATTGATCCGATCAGATACTGTACCACTAAGGGAGGTGTATGCTGCATGCGTGGGTGTTAGCGGTACTGGCGCTAACCTGACGCTGCCTGGGGCTGGTGCTTGCCAGTTCACCAAAACGCTACCAAAAAAACTGTTAGCGATCGCAGGGATCAGGCCTGACTCTGCGAACGCTGCAGTTATGCGTTTAGTGTTTTGTAAGTGACAGTGATCGATTGATACTGCACTTGGGTGGGCTGGGCCGGGCGGAGGGGCAAAACGCAGGTGCTAACAGGTATCTGGGCTGATCCCGCTAACACTGCGTGTTTGGGAACCCTAAACTGCTGGGGACGCTAGTATAGATCTGATCAGATCAGATATTGATCCGTTCAGATACTATACCACTAAGGGAGGTGTACGGTGTGTGCATGGGTGTTAGCGGTACTGGCGCTAACCTGACGCTGCCTGGGGCTGGTGCTTGCCAGTTCACCAAAACGCTACCAAGAAAACTGTTAGCGATCGCAGGGATCAGGCCTGACTCTGTGAACGCTGCAGTTATGCGTTTAGTGTTTTGTAAGTGACAGTGATCGATCGATACTGCACTTGGGTGGGCTGGGCCGGGCCGGGCGGAGAGGCAAAACGCAGGTGCTAGCGGGTATCTGGGCTGATCCCGCTAACACTGCGTTTTTGGGAACCCTAAACTGCTGGGGACACTAGTATAGATCTGATCAGATCAGATATTGATCCGTACAGATACTATACCAGTAAGGGAGGCGTATGCTGCGTGCGTGGGTGTTAGCGGTACTGGCGCTAATCTGACGCTGCCTGGGGCGACGCATATCACCGCCGGGCGATCAGGGGGCTAAACCTTTATTCGGTAATAAACGGCGGGTGCCCTGACACTATAAAAAATAAACGAACTAACCAGCGTCACCCGTAACGGTTATACGGTGATCAGTGGTGAAAGGGTTAACTAGGGGGCAAGCAAGGGGATTAAAACATTTATTAGATAGTATATGGGGGTCCCTGTTGCTATAAAACGCTGACGGCGAACCTAAATATTTACCTCCCTAACTAGCGTCACCAGCGATACTAATACAGCGATCAGAAAAATGATCGCTTAGCGACACTGGTGACAGGGGGTGATCAAGGGGTTAAAACTTTATTAGGGGGGGTTAGGGGGGTACCCTAGACCTAAAGGGGGGTAATACTCACTGCCCTAACACTGTAACTGTCACAAACTGACACCATGCAGTAATCAGAAAAAAAAAAATACTGCTGGTGTCAGTTTGTGACGGGGGGGTGATTGGGGGGGATCGGGGAGCGATCGGGGGGGATCGGGGGTGTAAAGTATGCCTGGCATGTTCTACTGTGTGTGTTTGTGTTGTGTGCACTTACATGTCTTCTCTCCTCGGCGCTGGGACGGAAACTGCCAAGTCGAGGAGAGATGACATCACATCCTCTGCCTGTGTGAAACTACACACAGGCAGAGGAGGATTCCCATTGGCTGGGAGCGATCGCGAGGGGGGGGCCACAATCCGATGGTCTCCCCCTCGCCTCCCGACGCTCCCAGTGAAATGCCGACTGCCGCTGGCACCGGGGGGGTCCAATCGGACCCCCCGCCCGCGGGAGGCAGATCACGTACGGGTACATGATTCTGCCTGCCCGTGCCATTCTGCCGCAGTATATCTGCGTTAGGCGGTCGGCAAGTGGTTAAGTGGGGTAAGAGGCCTGACCCAAAGTGCCAGAGATGTGGGGGAGGGTACGGAGACCTAATCCACATGTTTTGGCGATGCCCCAAATTACATATATATTGGAAAGGGGCCGTGGAAAGGATAAATTTGGTGTTTGGGACGTCGTTGAGAGTGGAGGCGAGAGAGTGCCTGTTGGGATTAACGGGGGATAAAGCGGCCTCGAGGGATATACAGACAGCAAGGATCAGATGCCTGTTTCAGGGTAAAAAGCTTATTGCACAGTATTGGCAGAGAAAGGAAGCACCGACGGTTTCAGAATGGGTGAATGCAGTTAGAGAGGTGATTTGTAGAGAGAAATATATATACAAGAAGAGGGGTAACTATAAGAAATTCGAAAAAATATGGAAAGCATGCCTGGACCAGGAAGGGGCTGGATTGGTGGGAGGGGTGAGTTGTGGATGATCTGGGGAGGGGGGGTTGGTTGAATGAACAATAAAATGTATGGCACAGTGTACGATGGGGAGTGGATAGGGGGTGGGAGAGTGAATGGGGGGGGGAGGAAGAAAACCATTCTCGAAGCCTACTGCCTAAGGGCGAGTTGAACCGACGCACATTAGAATGATAGTAATATAGGGATAGGTATTAATGTGTTTTTATTTATGATAACATCCCTTGTTCCCTTATCATATGTTTATTGTAATGGAAATTTTTTTCAAATAAAAAGATTTAAAAAAAAAACACCCATATTATAACAATAAACCAAGGAGGAAGGCAGCGCTGGATCAATTGCTGGAATTCGTGAAGCCGGTGATCCCCATGGCAGACATCCCCTATTTGAAGGCCCTAATTGGTGGCATGAGGAGCACTTATCTAAGGGAGCGCAAGAAGGTCCAGGATTTCTAGAGATCAGCAGCTGCAGCAGATGACATTTATGACCCCAGGCTGTGGTACTATGACAGACTACATTTTCTGGCAGGCCAGACTGAACCCAGGCCAACACTCTCCACTCTTCCTTCTATGCTTCCTATCCTTCTATGCTTCCTTCTATGCTTCCTTCCAACTCAGCTGAGGCTTTCTGGAATTTACACAGCCTTTAATTTATGACTGCCTATGTCGTTTCTTGAGGTGCTAAAATGGCAGGGCAGTACAAAACCCCCACAAATGACCCCATTTTGGAAAGTAGACACCCCACGGAATTTGCTGAGAGGCATGTTGAGCCCATTGAATATTCATTTTTTTTGTCCCAAGTGATTAAATAATGACAAAAAAAAAAAATTACAAAAAGTTGTCACTAAATGATATATTGCTCACACAGGCCATGGGCATATGTGGAATTGCACCCCAAAATACATTTAGCTGCTTCTCCTGAGTATGGGGATACCACATGTGTGGGACTTTTTGGGAGCCTAGCCGCATACGGGGCCCCGAAAACCAATCACTGCCTTCAGGATTTCTAAGGGCATACATTTTTGATTTTACTCCTCACTGCCTATCACAGTTTCGGAGGCCATGGATTGCCCAGGTGGCACAACCCCCCCCCAAATGACCCCATTTTGGAAAGTAGACACCCCAAGCTATTTGCTGAGAGGCATGGTGAGTATTTTGCAGCTCTCATTTGTTTTTAAAAATAAAGAAAGGCGAGAAAAAAAAATTTTTTTTTCTTTTTTCAATTTTCAAAACTTTGTGACAAAAAGTGAGGTCTGCAAAATACTCACTATACCTCTCATCAAATAGCTTGGGGTGTCTACTTTCCAAAATGGGGTCATTTGGGGGGGTTTTTTGCCACCTGGGCATTCCATGGCCTCCGAAACCGTGATAGGCAGTGAAGAGTGAAATCAAAAATTTACGGCCTTAGAAAGCCTGAAGGCGGTGCTTGGTTTTCGGGGTCCCGTACGCGGATAGGCTCCCAAAAAGTCTCACACATGTGGTATTCCCGTACTCAGGAGAAGCAACAGAATGTATTTTGGGGTGTAATTTCACATATTCCCATGGCATGTTTGAGCAATATATCATTTAGTGACAACTTTGCGCAAAAAAAAATAAAAAAAATAAAAAATTGTCTCTTTCCCGCAACTTGTGTCACAATATAAAATATTCCATGGACTCGACATGCCTCTCAGCAAAATGCTTAGGGAGTCTACTTTCCAAAATGGGGTCATTTGCGGGGGTTTTGAACTGTCCTGGCATTTTATGCACAACATCTAGAAGCTTATGTCACACATCACCCACTCTTCTAACCACTTGAAGACAAAGCCCTTTCTGACACTTATTGTTTACATAAAAAAATAATTTTTTTTTGCAAGAAAATTACTTTGAACTCCCAAACATTATATTTTTTTTTAAAGCAAATGCCCTACAGATTAAAATGGTGGGTGTTTCATTTTTTTTTTTCACACAGTATTTGCGCAGCGATTTTTCAAACGCATTTTTTGGGGAAAAAACACACTTTTTTACATTTTAATGCACTAAAACACACTATATTGCCCAAATGTTTGATGAAATAAAAAAGATGATCTTAGGCCGAGTACATGGATACCAAACATGACATGTTTTAAAATTGCGCACAAACGTGCAGTGGCGACAAACTAAATACATTTTTAAAAGCCTTTAAAAGCCTTTACAGTTTACCACTTTAGATTTACAGAGGAGATATACTGCTAAAATTACTGCCCCCAATCTGACGTTCATGGTGATACCTCACATGCATGGTGCAATTGCTGTTTACATTTGACGCCAGACCGACGCTTGCGTTCGCCTTAGCGCGAGAGCAGGGGGGATAGGGGTGTTTTTTTTTTTTTTTTTCTTTATTATTATTATTTTTTTATCTTATTTTTAAACTGTTCCTTTCATTTTTTTTTTTTTTTAAATCATTTTTATTGTTATCTCAGGGAATGTAAATATCCCCTATCATAGCAATAGGTAGTGACAGGTACTCTTTTTTGCAAAAATTGGGGTCTATTAGACCCTAGATTTCTCCTCTGCCCTCAAAGCATCTGACCACACCAAGATCGGTGTGATAAAATGCTTTCCCAATTTCCCAATGGCGCTGTTTACATCCGGCGAAATCTAAGTCATAAAATGCTCGTAGCTTCTGGTTTCCTAGGCCATAGAGATGTTTGGAGCCACTCTGGTCTCTGATCAGCTCTATGGTCAGCTGGCTGAATCACCGGCTGCATTTTCAGGTTCCCTGTTGAAACAGGAGAGCCAGAGAAAAACAAGGAAGACGTTGGGGGGGGGCATTCCCTCCCACTGCTTGTAAAAGCAGTCTAGAGGCTAATTAGCCGCTAGGATTGCTTTTACATGAAAGCCGACCGCTGGCTGAAAAGAATGATACCAAGATGATACCTAAACCTGCAGGCATCATTCTGGTATAACCACTCAAAGTCGTGAATGGCGTACCTGAAGACAAAAAAATGGTTAACAATAAAGCACAGTAAACGGTAAGGTATAAAAAATTGCATACCTGAAAAGCAAACATGATAAAACATAATAACAATAAAACATTGCAGAATAGAATACAGTAAAAAAGAGCAGAACAATAGAGAGAGAGAGAACAATAAAACGCCAACTATTTTTTTTTTATTTTATATTTTTGTATGTGTTTTTTTTTTTTTTACACTTTTTTTTGTAACTAACTTTTATAACTGTAACCGGTTCCAGGTTCGGTTCTCTCAAAATGCGATGGCATCTTGGGAGACCCTGTGAAAGTGTGCCTAGTCTGTGCAGTGCTGTACCCTACGCTAATACTCAACTAGTGAATGGTAGCGTTCAAAACATTCACCAGTGTTACTGCAGTGCTGGTTTGACTACGACCGGGGTGTACTAGGCCGCTGGTGCTTGCCAGTTCACCAAAACGCTACAAAAAAAACTGTTAGCGATCGCAGGGATCAGGCCTGACTCTGCGAACACTGCAGTTATGCGTTTAGTGTTTTGTAAGTGTCAGTGATCGATCGATACTGCACTTGGGTGGGCTGGGCTGGGCCGGGCGGAGGGGCAAAATGCAGGTGCTAGCAGGTATCTGGGCTGATCCCGCTAACACTGCGTTTTTGGGAACCCTCAACTGCTGGGGACGCTAGTATAGATCTGATCAGATCAGATATTGATCCGATCAGATACTGTACCACTAAGGGAGGTGTATGCTGCATGCGTGGGTGTTAGCGGTACTGGCGCTAACCTGACGCTGCCTGGGGCTGGTGCTTGCCAGTTCACCAAAACGCTACCAAAAAAACTGTTAGCGATCGCAGGGATCAGGCCTGACTCTGCGAACGCTGCAGTTATGCGTTTAGTGTTTTGTAAGTGACAGTGATCGATTGATACTGCACTTGGGTGGGCTGGGCCGGGCGGAGGGGCAAAACGCAGGTGCTAACAGGTATCTGGGCTGATCCCGCTAACACTGCGTGTTTGGGAACCCTAAACTGCTGGGGACGCTAGTATAGATCTGATCAGATCAGATATTGATCCGTTCAGATACTATACCACTAAGGGAGGTGTACGGTGTGTGCATGGGTGTTAGCGGTACTGGCGCTAACCTGACGCTGCCTGGGGCTGGTGCTTGCCAGTTCACCAAAACGCTACCAAGAAAACTGTTAGCGATCGCAGGGATCAGGCCTGACTCTGTGAACGCTGCAGTTATGCGTTTAGTGTTTTGTAAGTGACAGTGATCGATCGATACTGCACTTGGGTGGGCTGGGCTGGGCTGGGCCGGGCGGAGAGGCAAAACGCAGGTGCTAGCGGGTATCTGGGCTGATCCCGCTAACACTGCGTTTTTGGGAACCCTAAACTGCTGGGGACACTAGTATAGATCTGATCAGATCAGATATTGATCCGTACAGATACTATACCAGTAAGGGAGGCGTATGCTGCGTGCGTGGGTGTTAGCGGTACTGGCGCTAATTTGACGCTGCCTGGGGCGACGCATATCACCGCCGGGCGATCAGGGGGCTAAACCTTTATTCGGTAATAAACGGCGGGTGCCCTGACACTATAAAAAATAAACGAACTAACCAGCGTCACCCGTAACGGTTATACGGTGATCAGTGGTGAAAGGGTTAACTAGGGGGCAAGCAAGGGGATTAAAACATTTATTAGATAGTATATGGGGGTCCCTGTTGCTATAAAACGCTGACGGCGAACCTAAATATTTACCTCCCTAACTAGCGTCACCAGCGATACTAATACAGCGATCAGAAAAATGATCGCTTAGCGACACTGGTGACAGGGGGTGATCAAGGGGTTAAAACTTTATTAGGGGGGGGTTAGGGGGGTACCCTAGACCTAAAGGGGGGTAATACTCACTGCCCTAACACTGTAACTGTCACAAACTGACACCATGCAGTAATCAGAAAAAAAAAAATACTGCTGGTGTCAGTTTGTGACGGGGGGGTGATTGGGGGGGATCGGGGAGCGATCGGGGGGGATCGGGGGTGTAAAGTATGCCTGGCATGTTCTACTGTGTGTGTTTGTGTTGTGTGCACTTACATGTCTTCTCTCCTCGGCGCTGGGACGGAAACTGCCAAGTCGAGGAGAGATGACATCACATCCTCTGCCTGTGTGAAACTACACACAGGCAGAGGAGGATTCCCATTGGCTGGGAGCGATCGCGAGGGGGGGGGCCACAATCCGATGGTCTCCCCCTCGCCTCCCGACGCTCCCAGTGAAATGCCGACTGCCGCTGGCACCGGGGGGGTCCAATCGGACCCCCCGCCCGCGGGAGGCAGATCACGTACGGGTACATGATTCTGCCTGCCCGTGCCATTCTGCCGCAGTATATCTGCGTTAGGCGGTCGGCAAGTGGTTAAGTGGGGTAAGAGGCCTGACCCAAAGTGCCAGAGATGTGGGGGAGGGTACGGAGACCTAATCCACATGTTTTGGCGATGCCCCAAATTACATATATATTGGAAAGGGGCCGTGGAAAGGATAAATTTGGTGTTTGGGACGTCGTTGAGAGTGGAGGCGAGAGAGTGCCTGTTGGGATTAACGGGGGATAAAGCGGCCTCGAGGGATATACAGACAGCAAGGATCAGATGCCTGTTTCAGGGTAAAAAGCTTATTGCACAGTATTGGCAGAGAAAGGAAGCACCGACGGTTTCAGAATGGGTGAATGCAGTTAGAGAGGTGATTTGTAGAGAGAAATATATATACAAGAAGAGGGGTAACTATAAGAAATTCGAAAAAATATGGAAAGCATGCCTGGACCAGGAAGGGGCTGGATTGGTGGGAGGGGTGAGTTGTGGATGATCTGGGGAGGGGGGGTTGGTTGAATGAACAATAAAATGTATGGCACAGTGTACGATGGGGAGTGGATAGGGGGTGGGAGAGTGAATGGGGGGGGGAGGAAGAAAACCATTCTCGAAGCCTACTGCCTAAGGGCGAGTTGAACCGACGCACATTAGAATGATAGTAATATAGGGATAGGTATTAATGTGTTTTTATTTATGATAACATCCCTTGTTCCCTTATCATATGTTTATTGTAATGGAAATTTTTTTCAAATAAAAAGATTTAAAAAAAAAAAACACCCATATTATAACAATAAACCAAGGAGGAAGGCAGCGCTGGATCAATTGCTGGAATTCGTGAAGCCGGTGATCCCCATGGCAGACATCCCCTATTTGAAGGCCCTAATTGGTGGCATGAGGAGCACTTATCTAAGGGAGCGCAAGAAGGTCCAGGATTTCTAGAGATCAGCAGCTGCAGCAGATGACATTTATGACCCCAGGCTGTGGTACTATGACAGACTACATTTTATGGCAGGCCAGACTGAACCCAGGCCAACACTCTCCACTCTTCCTTCTATGCTTCCTTCCAACTCAGCTGAGGCTTATGACGCCCAACCTGGGCCTTCCAGGCAGCAAAATGTGGAGGAGCCCAGCTTGAGTCAGGTATAGCATTCTTCTAAATATTTCTGTTGGTCAAATTAATGATGTAACACTATGTTAGTTTGGATTGCTAATTTCTGATTCCAAAAAATGTTTTACATGTCAATAGACAGTAGTGGCCACAAATGATTGTGACAAGAATGAAAAATGCTGGGGTCAGAATGATAGTCTTTTCTATTTATTAACATTAAATTTGCAACAGTCATGGGCTGAAAATTGTGTGTGATTGATGAACCAAAAACTAAAACGATGTCCCTTTTTCATACACAGCAAAGTCTGAGCCAGGAGGTGGCCGGGCCCAGTAGCCTGCCCGAAACCCAGGTCCCTCCCCTTCAACCAAGAAGTGTCAGGAAGAGGAGCAACATGAAGGAGGCAGCAATTGGCCTATTTTGGAAGGCTACTGTGGCCCTCAGAACCCCCCACAGTGTTCAAGAGGACTTTGCATACATAACAGCCTGCAAAATGCTGGAAATGGAGGAGGGCCAACGCCTAATATGTGAGTATATCATCTTACAAGCCCTAAATAAGGAGTTGAGGGTCCATCTCACAAGCCAAAGCCACCTCCTCCAGGTCCTCCTCCTCCTTCTGCCACACCTCCAACACCAGAGCCACAGCCTGGAAGGAAGCGTCTAAGGAAGACCAGAGAGTGATGACCTGGGTTCAGTCTGGTCTGGCAAAAGATGCAGGCTGTTGTATGGCCACAGCTTGGGGACAGATATGTCATCTGCTGCTGTTCATGATCTCTTGGACTTCTGGACCAGATTGTACTCCCTTATATATGGACTCCTCAGGCCACCAATTTTGCATTAAAATAGTTGATTTGTGCCCTGGGGGCCAAAGGCTTCACCAATTTCAGCAGTTTCTCCAGCATTGCCTCCCTCTTTCTTTGGTTATGACCCCTTAATAGGCCTCTCTCATTTCTTGAGACCCTAACAAGCCAGGAAAGTACAAATACCCCACAAATGACCCCTTTTTGGAAAGAAGACATTCCAAGATGGAAGATCTAACAGGTTGATGGTGGAAAATAGTGAAGGAGCCTAGTCCTGGAACGCCTGGTAGGAACTGCGAATTACTCAAGGGATCTCACGGAGCAGAGGAACGGCAGCCTAATCTGGTTAAAATTAACCACCCCAAGACACCCACTCCATCGCTCGGTACCCCTGTGGGGGTGATTATTTCTGGTGAGTGGGGGAGCACGGGGGGGGGGGGGCACCTCAAGTCACCAGTTATAAAGAGCACGGAAGTCACTGTTTACTGCTCCTGGCATCCATGAATTGCATATTCACTGGACTTTGCTCCATATTTCTATTTTTATCTGGAGACTCTTGGGCTTTTTTAAATTCATTATTGATTATTACTATCAACTGCCTATATACGTACATTGCTGACTGTTATAACCCTGTATACATCATATGAGCTTTACTGTGATTTACCATATATCAGCACATAGGTCGGGTCACTGACCAGTTTAAAATAAGAGGTCATATATATGGTGGTACTGGCACTTAAAACTGTTATTTAGTATTTTTCACTATTAATACTGCTAGCCCCTAGGGGGAGCTACACTGTCACAAAACTTTAGATCTCTGGGGATATTAATGCCCACATAAACTTTTACACAACTTTTTCACATATATTTATATATTCTACTCATACACGGCACCTATCTATATATTTTTTAAACTATATAAGGATTATATACATAGTTTTATTTATGTTCGGTGCTTTCTTCTTTTTTTCTTTATTATTTTTTGATTTCCACACATATGGCAGCTCTGTTATAGATTACTATTTATTCTCACATATGGTTTTAGGAGATAGTCTCTTTTTTTTATATATCTCACTAAGTTAATGCTTGTTTCACAATTGATTACACATCCCCAATTAATTAAGTACTGCTAGTAGGGCAGCGCCAAATTTTCCCAACTACCTCTTTTACCTTTCAATTAGCCCCCTTTTAGGGAACTAATCAGGGAAAGGCAGCAGTCCTTTCACGGTCCTAAGCGCGGATTCTTTGACCTATAACTATCCAGACCTGTTTAAAGTAGTTCTTCGACACCAACGTGGGCTCTGTAAAGGACCCTTTTATACTGTGGAACACCCACAAAGCGTTTATGAGAGGTATATTTGTGCAATTGGGGGCTAGAGCTAAGAGGCAGAGGCAAAAGCGGTTATTTGATATCACAAAAGAAATGTGAAATATAGAAACCCAAAAAAAACACCAAACCACCCCATCCTTATCAAAAAAGTTAACGCAGCTCAGGTACGACCTTAGGCTTCTATTACTGGAAAATTATGAGCGATCATTGAAAAGACTAAATATGACATATTACGTAAATGGCAAAAGAGCAGGCAAACTTCTAGCACAGGCCCTTAAAGGTCATAGATATAAGACTAAAATACCTTACATAGTTCATCCAGAAACCAAACAAAAAGAATTTCAGCCCCAAAAAATAGCAGACGCCTTTAGCAGCTATCTTGGCTCATAATATAATTTAAAAAATGATCCAACAACACATCAACCAACCTTAGAAGAGATCAACAAATTTCTAGATGAAGTACCCATCCCAAAATTAACCACTGACCAGTTAAGATCTCTCAATTTGCCATTTACGGAATCAAAAATTCATAAAACTATTGAATCCCTTCCCTCTCATCGCCCCCAGCAAATCACATCACCCCTAGCCCATCACATCACATCTCCCCTAGCACATCGCATCACATCGCCCCCAGCACATCGCATCACATCACCCCAGCACATCACATCGCCCCCAGCACATCGCATCAAATCACCCCCAGCACATCGCATTACATCGCCCCCAGCAAATCGCATCACATAGCCCCCAGCAAATTGCATCACATCACCCCTAGCACATCACATCGCCCCCAGCAAATCGCATCGCCCCCAGCAAATCGTATCACCCCCAGCACATTGCATCACATCGCCCCCAGCACATAGCATCACATCGCTCATAGCACATTTCATCACATCACCCCCATCATATGCAGCCACTTGTGCCCCCATTATATGCAACCACTTGTGCCCCCATCAAATGCAGCCACTTGTGCCCCCATCAAATGCAGCTACTTGTGCCACCATCAAATGCAGCCACTCGTGCCCCCATCAAATGCAGCCACTTGTGCCCCCATCATATGCAGCCACTTACCTTCCAAACAAATCGCCCGAATTCACCAAATAAATAATATCATACCAAATATCACAGTAAGTTTTTTTTTAAAAAGTATATGCCAATTCTTTTTCAGCATCCAGAGGGGCTATGGATGCCGAGGACGTAAAAATATGGGTGGAACTCCACTTTAAAGAAAAAAGAAAACTGGTGTAGCTACAAATATAACATATGTTAAGAAATTTTAAAAGCTGCCTCTTATATCTACAACGGTATTTGGCTTTTAAAGGAGAATGTTTCATACCATCCACAACATCATTAAGAGTCCTGCTCTACCTCGGGGCCACTTCGGCTGGCTGGGATGTTGGTCTCTCAGCAAGGCTCCTGCCAGCTTAGCAAAGGCACTCCAAGAAATGTTGAAGGCAAGAGACTAAATATGAACATCCAAATCCTTGTTGATTAAAATCCTGGATCATTGGATCCTTGGATTTTAATCAATAAAGAATTTGCTTTTCATATTTGGCATCCAGCCTTCAACATTTCATAGAAAGTTTCATCAATCTGAAGCAAAAGTTTAGTTTTAAAGAGAAATGTTTAGCTAAACAAAATATTGATATTTACTTATGTTTTTTTTGTATGTATGTAAAAAATAAAAATAGATTGCAGTGAAAAAAACGAATTTAAGACTGCAATATGCATTATTTGTCAGGTTTTTTTATTGTTGTTTTAGAAAAAATGTACATACAAAATTAAGCATATTGCACAAAAAATAAAGGAAAGAAAAAGTCCACCACAAGCCAGGCTAACAATCAAAATTCTGTGACCAGTATAGTACAATTCCTATCCAAGAGTACAGATCAAGATATTTAATAATGCACCATTAGGGATGAGCTACGAGTTCGAGTTGAACCCATGTTTGACCATTCGTCAAATTGCTAACGATATGGGGCGTTCGCACCAAATTCGAGTAGCGCGTCATTCCGGCGTTGAGAGAGAGAGAGACAGTGTCATTTGAGTTTAAGTATTGTGTATATATATGCATCCCAGGTGTTGTATATATATATATATATATACACACACTGTATTCAGTTTAGCTAGATCCGTTCCTGTTATTGTCTTCCTACCGAAAGGCAGGCAGGTGTTTTTACAGTATTTAAAGCTACCTGAAGAAAATTGCTGGTGTTCTTCTGATCCTGTTAGTCCTATTAGCTACAGTATTTACAGTTAGTGTAGTGTGTCCTCTGCACAGTGTGCACCTAAAGCTACCTGAAGAAAATTGGTGGTGTTCTTGTGATCCTATTAGCACCGCAGGCAGCTGTACTATTTACAAGTTAGTGTAGTGCGTCCTCTGCACAGTGTGCACCTAAAGCTACCTGAAGAAAATTGGTTGTGTTCTTCTGATCCTATTAGTACCGCAGGCAGCTGTAGTATTTACAAGTTAGTGTAGTGCATCCTCTGCACAGTGTGCACCTAAAGCTAACTGAAGAAAATTGGTGGTGTTCTTCTAATCCTATTAATACCATAGGCAGCTGTAGTATTTACAAGTTAGTGTAGTGCATCCTATGCACAGTGTGCACCTAAAGCTACCTGAAGACAATTGCTGTTGTTCTGCTCCTATTAATACCACAGGCAGGCAGCTACAGTATTTACAATTAGTGTACTGTGTCCTCTGCAAAGTGTGCACCTAAAGCTACCTGAAGAAAATTGGTGGTGTTCTTCTTTAATAGTATTAGTACTGTAGGCAGCTGTAGTATTTACAAGTTAGTGTAGTGCGTCCACTACACAGTGCGCACCTAAAGCTACCTGAAGACAATTGCTGTTGTTCTGATCCTATTAATACCACAGGCAGGCAGCTACAGTATTTACAGTTAATGTGCTGCCTCCTCTGCACAGTGTGCACCTAAAGCTACCTGAAGAAAATTGGTGGTGTTCTTCTGATCCTATTAGTACCACAGGCAGGTAGTTGATTCTGCTAGCTGCAGTATCAGTATATAAATATATACATCCCAGCTTTGTGAAGCTACATCTCACTGCAGGCCATTAATATGTCTGGAAGGCCAACAAGGAGAAGCAGACAGTCACAAGCCAATAAATGAGGGCAAGCAGGCTCTGTGTCTAGAGGCAACAGTGCTGGTCGTGGACACGGTGCATCCTCATCAGCACGTGGCCGTGGGACACGCTTATCCTTTTTTTCGGCAGCTGGCCGTGTTGAGCCGCAACATGCGGAAGACTTGGTAGAGTGGATGACCAAGCCGTCCTCATCCTCCTCATCCTCTCTCACCCAGGCTCAGGGTATGTTGTCTGGCAAAGCAGCTGCCAATGCGGCCTCTTTCCTCGGCTCAATGGCATCAGTCACTCCTTCCCTAGCCCCACCATGTCCACCTGAGGAGTCCCCCGAACTGTTTGACCACAGTGTTGGGTACATGCTCCAGGAGGATGCCCAGCGTTTTGAAGGCTCCGATGATGGTACCCAGCTACCGGAAGGCAGTAACGTGAGCCCAGACAGAAGGGGTGTTCAAGGACAGCAATCTGGCAGTCATGTTCCCCCAGCTGCAGCATACTGCCAGCTTTGCTCCAGTGATGAGGAGGGAGGGGATGATGAGGTCACTGACTCCACGTGGGTGCCTGATAGGAAAGAGGAGGAGGAGGAGGCACATCTCCAACGAGGCAAGATGCCCTTCAGGTGCCAGCTCAAGGGCAGCACACAGACTGCATCACACCGCAGAGCTCTGCATGTGCAGGGTGCTACTGTCTCTGCGCATTATTCCAAAATAATAATCAAGTGTGGCGCTAACGTGACAGAATACGTGTTATTGGTCAGATGACAGTAATATCTGAGAAAGAGGTACCACGTCCTGAAGTGTGTACCTAATGTGCTAGTGATAGCTTTTATGGAAAAATGTACTCTCTTCACAGAGCCCCATAAAAACAGAACAACAAAAAATAATAAAAAATAAGAAATAAAAAGTACTAAAGCACTAAAAAATAAGAAATAGAAAGCACTAAATATAGTGAAAGGTTAATTGTGCAAAAACACATAAAAGTGATGAATGATATATCCTGAACCTAGATATCAATTAGGTATGAATAGTATATATAGGATAACACATTCCATTCGTTGTAGTGGCAGTCGGAGGAGTGTCCGGTGTTGGCTCAGCTGTGTGAGGATGGCGGTGATCGCGATCGCCTGATGACAGAAACGGAACATTGGAGGCTCCCGATTCCAGTTTTGCACCCCCAGAGATATACCATCTGACAACATGTGATGAGACTCTGCACAAGACCATCACACGGATTGTCGTACCATACTGCTTGACAGTACAAGCTCGTTTGACTCACCGCCAAGGGCCTGTGAGTCCACCTTGTCTGGTAAGGGCATTCCTTTGCTTATTTCTTTGGGTTGATACCATCTTAATGAGTGAAGAATCCACCTACATTCAAGGATCCTTTCAAACAGCTTCTATTTACCCTATATGAAGACTGCTCGCTTTTGGGCTGTCATGGGGTTAATTGCAAGCACCCCAACCACTTATTAATGGATTCTCAGTATTCACATATATTCACTTCCTTATGGACTTATGCGTTCACATCCTGGCTTTGCCCTGATGAACACAATTTTTGTTAAGTTATACATACAGTACACTGTGATATTTTGTATACCTATTATATTGCACTTTTGAGTCATTATGGAATGTGTTATCCTATATATACTATTCATACCTAATTGATATCTAGGTTCAGGATATATCATTCATCACTTTTATGTGTTTTTGCACAATTAACCTTTCACTATCTTTAGTGCTTTCTATTTCTTATTTTTTAGTGCTTTAGTACTTTTTATTTCTTATTTTTTATTATTTTTTGTTGTTCTGTTTTTATGGGGCTCTGTGAAGAGAGTACATTTTTCCATAAAAACTATCACTAGCACATTAGGTACACACTTCAGGACGTGGTACCTCTTTCTCAGATATTACTGTTATCTGACCAATAGCACGTATTCTGTCACGTTAGCGCCACACTTGATTATTATTTCTATACACTTACATCAGTCAGTTTGTTGTGTTGGCTGCTTCACTACACATATTGTTTATGAGTTGGCGCAATTTCTACACTTGATATTTATGCGTTATTCCAAAAGTTCTTTGGTGTGGGCCTTTTTTGAGACGGGTGCATCAGATCCCACCGCTGCTATTTGCAACATATGTCCCAAGTGTATCTCACGTGGCCAAAACATCACCCTCTTGGGCACCACATGCTTGACCAGACATACATCGACCTGCCATGCAGTTCATTGGCAAGCGTACCTAAAAGACTCACACCAAAGAACAAAGCGGACCTCTCCTTGCTCCTCATCAGCTGGGATCTCCAACCCCACTATAACTTCAGTCCTCTCTGAAACCTGCACTGAGAGGAATGAAGGTGTAGAATTAGGTGTGTCACAGTCAAGTACTTGCGGGCAATCTGCTATCGGCACACCGACGTCAGATTGTACCAGGCAAATTTCCCTGCCCCAGCTGCTGCACCACCGATAGAAGTTTGCTCCCAGCCATTCACATGCCCAGCAGTTGAATGCTAGCGTGGCTAAATTGCTAAAACTTCAACTGCTGCCTTTTCAGTTGGCAGACTCTGCTAAATTCCTCAGTGTCAGGTTCCCAAACGCCACTTTTTCTCACTGAAGGCGATTCCGGCTCTCTACCGGCATGTGGAAGGCAATGTCTTGGCCTCGCTGGACAGGGCGGTCAGCAGTAGGGTGCATATTACCGCTGACTCAGGGTCCAGCAGGCATGGACAGGGAGGGACGTTACCTATATTTCACAGCGCAGTGGGTGACTCTTCTGGCAGCTGGGAAGGATGCAGGACAGGGTGCAGTAGTGTTGGAGGTTGTTCTGCCACCACACCTCCAAAATTCTACTAGTGGTGATTCTGCCACACCTCTCTCCTCCACCCCCTCCTCTTCCTCCATAGCCTCTTCCTGTTCTGATTTGTCCTCAGAACCAGCAGTGCTCCGTAGGGGTTCAAGGGGCTACGCAAGCAAAAAGATCACATGCGGTGCTTGAGCTGGTGTGCTTGCGGGACAGGAGCCACACTGGGGCAGAGATTCCGTCAGCTCTGAAGGGGCAGGTTCAGAAGTGGTTGATGCCACGCCAGCTTAAGGCAGGTATGGTGGTTTGCCACAATGGCACCAACCTCCTCTCCACCCTCCAACAGGGACAACTGACCCATGTGCCCTGTTTGGCTCACGTCCTTAACTTGGTGGCAGTTCTTGGGCAGGTACCCAGGCTTTCAGGATGTCCTGAGGCAGGCCAGGAAAGTCTGTGTGCATTTCCGCAGGTTATATAATGCCAGTGCTCGGCTGGCAGACCTCCAAAAGGAATTTAACCTGCCCAAGAACCGCCTAGTCTTTGACATGCCCACCAGGTGGAACTCAACGTTGGCCATGCTGCAGCGGGAGCACATGCAGCAGAGGGCCATCAATGAGTACCTATGCGACTATGGCACCAGGACAGGGTCAGGGGACCTTGTTTTTTTTTCCACACCAGTGGGCTATGATCAGGGATGCATGCACTGTCCTGTCACCATTTGAGGAGGCCACGAGGATGGTGAGCAGTGACAGTGCATGCATCAGTGACACTGTCCCTGTTGTCCACCTGTTGGAGCATGAGCTGCGTGGAATAATGGACAGGGCACTTGAGGCAGAACAGTGGGAGGAAGAGGAGGACTTCCTTACCTCTCAAGGCCCCCTTTATCCAGACAGTGTTCCTGCGTGCCCGCCGATCAGACAGGGAGATGATGAGGAGGAGGAGGATTGTCTCAGCATGGAGGTGGAGCCTGGCACTCAGCATCAGCAGCAGTCTTCAAGGGATAATTTACAGTCCGAAGAAACCCATGGACTTGTACCTGGCTGGGAGGAGGTGGCTGCAGATCATGTCGTCCTTAGTGACCCAGAGGACTCTGGACCAAATGCCTTAGCAAACCTACGCTGCATGGCCTCCCTGATCCTGCAAAGCCTGCGGAAGGATCCTCGTATTCGTGGTATCAAGGGGAGGGATGATTACTGTCTGGCAACCCTCCTTGATCCACGTTACAAGGGTAAGGTTGCGGACCTTATCTTGCCTTCGCAGAGGGAGCAGAGGATGAAACATCTTCGGGAGGCCTTGCAGAAAGGTTTGTGCAATGCGTTTCCAGAGCCTGGGAGATTACAATTTCCTGGTCCTCCTGGACAACGTGTTGCTGAGGCTTCGGTCAGTCACAGACGGAGCGGTGGAGAAGGTGGCCATCTGACCGATGCGTTCAGACAATTTTTTATTCCACAGCCCCAAGGTCTGATCAGTTCCAGCAACCATCACCAGCGTCTGATTCACAATGTGCAGGATTACCTAGGGGCAAGATCAGATTTGGACACCTTTTGCACCGAAAATCCTCTGGGTTACTGGGTCTTTGGGATGGATCACTAGCCAGAGCTTGCACAGTATGCAATTGACCTACTGGGCTGTCCTGCATCCAGCGTTCTTTCGGAACACACATTCAGTGCTGCTGGAGGCTTTGTAACCAATCACATGGTGCGCCTGTCCACCGAATCAGTCGATTGGCTGACCTTCATAAAAATGAATCAGTCTTGGATCACCAGCTACCAAGCACCTGATGCTGATGTAACTGATTGATTTTTTTTAAAAATGTAAGATCCTTTCAAGACTGCCTATGCTGATGCTGAGTGACTATCCTGTTATGATGAGTCACTATCCTCTTCCTCCTCAATTTTCATGCTGATAGCTTGTAAGAACATTTTTGGTTCTGAGCACCGCCACCAGTGGCCAAGGCCCAATTTTTCTGCCCCCGTTTAACAGGGGCGTATAATTAAAATTTTTGATGCAATGCTTTGCAGCAGGGCTCATTCCTGCACTCCAACTATAGAATCTGTGAGGGGTTGCAGTGTTGTGGCAATTTTTCTGCCCCTGTTTAACAGGGGTGTGTAATTACAATTTTTGATGCAATACTTTGCAGCAGGGCTCATTCCTGCGCTCCAACTAGAGTATCTGTGAGGGGTTGCAGTGTTGTGGCACCAGCATCAGTGTCCAAGGCCCAAATTTTCAGCCCCTGTTTAACAGTGGTGTATAATTACAATTTTTGATGCAATACTTTGCAGCAGGGCTCATTTCTGCGCTCCAACTATAGCATCTGTGAGGGGTTGCAGTGTTGTGGCACCAGCATCAGTGTCCAAGGCCCAAATTTTCAGCCCCTGTTTAACAGTGGTGTATAATTACAATTTTTGATGCAATACTTTGCAGCAGGGCTCATTCCTGCGCTCCAACTAGAGTATCTGTGAGGGGTTGCAGTGTTGTGGCACCAGCATCAGTGTCCAAGGCCCAAATTTTCAGCCCCTGTTTAACAGTGGTGTATAATTACAATTTTTGATGCAATACTTTGCAGCAGGGCTCATTCCTGCGCTCCAACTATAGCATCTGTGAGGGGTTGCAGTGTTGTAGCACCAGTGCCTAAGGCCCAATTTTTCTGCCCCTGTTCAACAGGGACATGTAATTACAATTCTTGATCTAATATTTCACAGCAGGGTCCATTCCTGCGCCCACTAAGAGTAACTGTGAGGGCTTACAGTGTTGTGGCAACACCACCACCACCACCAAAGGCCCAATTTTTCTACCCCTGTTCAACAGGTGCATATAATTACAATTCTTGATATAATATTTCACACCAGTGCCCGTTCCAGCGCCCACCAAGAGTAACTGTGAGGACTTACAGTGTTGTGGCACCAGCACCACCACTACCACCACCACCAAAGGCCCAATTTTTCTACCACTGTTCAACAATGGCATTTAATTACAATTCTTGATCTATAATTTCACAGCAGGGTCCGTTCCTGCGCTCACCAAGAGTAACTGTGAGGGCTTACAGTGTTGTGGCAACAAAAAACACCTAAGGCCCCAATTTCTGCAGAGTATATAGGGCAGGCCCCTACTTTCAAACATCCAACTTACAAACAACTCCTACTTGCAAATGGAAGGGGACAACAGGAAGTGAGATGAAATCTACCCCTAGGAAGGGAAATTCTCTCCCGTAAGAGTTAATATGGGAAAAACGTGTCTCCTCTTCACTGATGCTTTATGAGATTTGTCTCACTGATTTACATCCGTATTGCCGGGACCTGACATTACATTAAAGCAGCAAGCAGTTTTAAATGACTTTTATTCCTTTAAAAATGTTATTTTGTAACTTAATCGATACATGGAGGGTGAAACATCCCACAGAACGGCAATATACCTTTTACTCCCCCCCGCACAAATTGTACACTCGCCCAGACCACTTTCTAATCACTGCACCCTTATTAACTTATTTAGTTGCTTCCGAAATAGGCCACATTATATGGTCTGATCATGCCCCTATTACATTAGATTTAGCTATACACTCAGCATCACCCAAGACATGCCACTGGAGACTGAACGAGTCCCTTTTGCGGAATACTGACACTAATAATCAACTCCAATCGAAACCCGCTGAATATTTTCAGCTAAACGTAGGTTCTGTCTCAAGCGTATCCACCTTATGGGAAGCCCATAAGGCTTTCTTTAGAGGTGAATACATCTCTGCTGGTTCACGCAAGAAAAAGGAATCAACTCAGCAAAAACTAGATCTTCTAACCTGACTGGCAGAAATGCATTTGCTCCAATCTCCCACGATAGCACAGTAATATCTATTCGAAACCAAATTAAGGCTTTGGATATGGGCAGAATTTCTAGAGCCATGTTGTGGTCGAGACAGAGATTTTATGAGTTTGCAGATAAGCCACATAGTCCAAAAGTTAAAACCATGACCATTTCTATCTATCCCTGACCATATTGTACAGTCTGATGGTATGCCTACTTACTCTCCTCAGGAAATGTCAAAAGTTTTTGGAGAATTTTATCATAATCTTTACAATTGCCTAGGCTCAGACCCATCAACACAGTTCTCACAAGAGAGATTCAACACCTTTGTATCGTCCCTGAAACTACCGTTAGTGTCTCCAGAGCAGCTATCCTCACTTAACATGCCAAACACTGCTGAGGAATTGGCAGATGTGATTGAACTACTCCCCTCAAACAAAGCACCAGGCCCGGATGGACTCCCCTATTTATATTACAAAACTTTCCTTCCAATACTATCCCCACACATGTTAAATTTATTCTCCTCCTTATTAAAGGTACCTTACCCCAATCTCAGTTTTTACATGCGCATATCACAGTAATACCCAAACCAGGTAAAGATCCATCTATCCCATCTATCTATTTTCACAAAAATATTGGCCAATGGACTCTCGAAAATATTACCTTCATTTATACACAGAGACCAGGTAGGTTTTATTCCTACAAGATACGCCAGTGACAACACTAGGCGCACAATAGACCTTATTGATTTATTATCTAGAACAAAAACTCCTGCCCTGATTCTAAGTTTAGATGCCCAGAAAGCATTTGATCGACTCAGTTGGTCCTTTATGTTCACAATCCTAGCAAAATACCATTTTTCTAGACCGTTTATACAGGCACTCCGATCCTTTTACTCCCATCCCACCGTCCACGTAAAATTAACTTCTCACACATCCCCTACATTCCCTCTTAGTAATGGTATGAGACAGGGATGTCTCCTGTCACCCCTATTGTTCGTCCTAAGTTTAGAACCCCTGACTGCTACTATACGTGATAGCCCCAAGGTCGCTGGTGTATATTTGTGACATAGAGAATATAAAATATTCCTTTTTGCAGATGATGTCCTCTTGAGGCTCACACACCCACATATGTCCCTACCATCATTGCATAATATTTCAGCAGCGTTTAGTGCCATCTCAGGCTATAAAATCAATGCCACCAAAACGGAAGCCCTACCCATTAATATTACGCCTCCTCAATTAACTATACTTCAACAGAACTACAAGTATCATTGTTGTACCTCCTCGCTAAAATACTTGGGAGTACAGCTTACGTCATCATATTCTTCGTTATACCAAGCTAATTTTCCCCCACTATTTAGGGAGATCAACCATCTCTTGACCCGCTGGACGGCTCTTCCCCTCTCCCTTCTAGGTCGCGTAAACATCCTCAAAATGTCGATACTTCTTAAGCTGTTGTATCTATTCGAGACACTCCCAGTAGCCATTCCTATGTCACAGCTGAAGGCTCTCCAAAGGAGAAGTTTCCGCTTCATATGGAATAATGCGTCTCATAGGGTGGCGGGATCAGTGGTCATGGCACGTAAAAATAGAGGTGGACTAGGGGCCCCTGATTTCATTAAATATTACTACGCTTCACATTTAAGAGTCCTCACTTCTTGGACTCATAGGAAAGCACCAAACAGATGGGCCAAAATCGAAATGAGCATTACCTCACCGGTACATCCATGTTACCTGCCATGGCCATCTAGTGACAAACACATACCTCAGCTGAGAGGCTTATGCCTAGCTCCAATGCTGTTCACTTTAGCAATATGGAAAAGGTGCTCTGAGCATTATCTTCTCCATGCTCACCTCTCTTCAACCCAGATATTCCTGATAGCTTGTCATATGATCGTATGTTGCATTGGACTGGGGCCGGGATCTTTCAGCTGAGGCATCTTGTTAATCCTGCTACGAACCATGGAAATCAGTCTCACACAACTCCTCTCCCAAAGCTCAATGACAATGATCCAGACGTCACAGACTGGACCCCACATCACCCGGAGAGCGCCCTTCTCGCCGAGACTTGCCTGCTCGCAGCCCAGGACCGGCAGACACTCCTCGTCGGAATTACCCGATGGCATAACTTTCCCTGGAACTTCTCATACTGCCTTCACGCAGCAAACACTAACTTTTACTCCCTTCTAGCCTACCGCATATCCCTCTCCCCCGGATTTTCTGTTTTCTTTTTATCTTTGTTTTCCCCCTTTTTTTAGCTGACGGAGAAACATCAGACCTCAAAAGATCGCACACTTCACAAGAATCCCTAATGGAGGCTCCATGTCCAGATTTGAGTCTTATGCTCTGGAATCTTGAAGAAATTTCAACACCCCACAGGGACTTTGTGAGTAAAGTTCTAAGGTAAAATAGATGGTCTTTTAACTCACCCACTCCCGTCTCAGGCACTGTTGCCAATTACACATCTATTTGTGAAAGAATTATACCTACCTGAACAAGACGATTTCTCTTATCAAGAGCATAAGGCTAAAAATTGTCTCTTTCCTGAACCACTTTAGCTGTCATTTGTCTTTTTTTTTTTGGTTTTTTGTTTGTTTGTTTTTTTTGCTTTTTTGTTTTTGTTTTTATTTTATGGATAAAACTATGGGAGTCTGGATTGTTCAAACTCTAGCTATAAGTCAATCTAGTATTTATACATTCAAATCACCAATGGAGGCTGGTCTGTGGTGCTCCCATCTTCCCCTCTTGTATGGGGGGGTGTGGGAGCGCTGGGGGCCCCCTTTTCTGTTCGAACCATCTAAATTTGCAGATACCTCTACCCCCTAACAATATCTCACACACCGCTCATAGCTTATATGCCATCAACAAGCTTCCTACAACGCCACTTTTACCCACAAAAAAGATGAGGAACCAGAACCACTACACCTCATCAGCAGTAAAGACTTCCCAACGCTAACCATTCCTCGAGTACTTTAACACTCACACTTACTTATGAGCCATGAATGATGGTCCAGACTCCCATACTAGCCAACCTGACCTTAGTGTGAAGAGGCAGGAAAGTAAAATAAAGTAAGATATAGAGAAATATGCTTCTAAAAAGTTAATTGTCTTTATTAATAACAACATGCTCAAGGTGTTCGACTGACATAGGTTGTTGTTTAAGTCTTCTTCTTATCTTTTAACCGTTACTTGTTAAATACTTCAATGTTCATGGTCATATCTCGCCGAAAGGTGCTCTAGTGTATTGTCATTAACATTAGAAATGGTGTATAGTTTGTCGCAATTTACCAATACACATGACTGAACTAGCATTAATATGACCCCACACGACACACATCTAGATTTCCCAAAATGCAGTTTTTGGCACACCTCTTCATACCCTTATCTGCTAATATTTATCTTTCAAAACCTGTTTAACTGTTTGTACATGTAATTGTGCTCTTTTTTAATAAAACCTTTTTTGTGGAAAAAAAAATGTACCAGTTCAAAATTACAAACAGATTCTACTTAACAACAAAACCTACAGTCCCTGTCTTGTTTGCACCACCTGTATACTGCTGTTCAGAGTACAGAGCCTGTATACTGCTGTTTTCTTTTTTAATTTGGGTGCGGGGTTCCCCTTAATATCCATACAAGACCCAAAGGGCCTGGTAATGGACTGGGGGGTACCCATGCCGTTTGTCTCACTGATTTTAATCCATATTGCCAGGACCCGACATTACATTAAAGCCGCAAGCAGTTTTACATGACTTTTTTTCCTTTAAAAACGACATTTTGTGCAGGGACTGTTCTAAGCACGGGAAACACGCGCCATTTTACAGGCATACTATAGACACCCCCCAGGTACGATATTTAAAGGAATATTTCACTTTTTTTTAATTTAAGCATCATTAAAATCACTGCTCCTGAAAAAACGGCCGTTTTTAAAAGTTTTTTTTGCATTGATATATGTCCCCTGGGGCAGGACCCAGGTCCCCAAACCCTTTTTAGGACAATACCATGCAAATTAGCCTTTAAAATGAGCACTTTTGATTTCGAACGTTCGAGTCCCATAGACATCAATGGGGTTCCAACGTTCGTGCGAATTTTCGGTCCGTTCACAGGTTCTGGTGTGAACCGAACCGGGGGGTGTTCGGCTCATCCCTAGCAGGGACCATGATTTCCACTGAGGACTCCACCACCCAGTTAGGGTGGAGATGCCAGGGACAAGAACACTTAGCTGTTGATAATTGCAAGGTAATTTGCAAAGGTGTATGGTCAAATAACCCTCTAGCAAAGTATGTGGCTTCCAGACTGTGGTTAACAGGGTCGAATAGGCAAAGGTCATGTCAATTTTAGAGGAAAAGCATGTAATATATAGGAGTATCTTTTGACTGCAGGACTTTTCCAGTACCAGGGCTCTGTAAGAGTAGAGTCATCCCAAATTTTAGGATCTGGGTAATTTAAAGTGTAACTCTTTTGTTGAAAAAAATCATTCCCCCTGGGTGATGTGCATTGCAAGGATTATAACAACCTTTGTTGCAGAAACCTACCTTTTGTTATTCTTAAGTAAGGATGAGCTGAACACCCCCTTGTTCGGTTCGCATCTAGAACATGTGAACAGGCAAAACAATTTTTCGAACACGCGAACACCGTTAAAGTCTATGGGACACGAACATGAATAATCAAAAGTGCTCATTTTAAAGGCTTATATGCAAGTTATTGTCATTAAAAGTGTTTGGGGACCTGGGTCCTGCCCCAGGGAACATGTATCAGAGCAAAAAAAAGTTTTAAAAACGTACGTTTTTTTGGGAGCAAAATGATATTTCTAAAGAAAAAGAAAAAAAAGTCATGAAGTAATAGCGGTTATAGTGAATTGTCGGCTATACTTTTTATGACAATAACTTGCATATTAACCCTTAAAATTAGCACTTTTGATTTCTCCCATAGACAATTCACTAAAGCCGACAATTCACTATAGCCGACAATTAACTATAGCCGACAATTCATTAAAGCCGCTATTACTTCATGACTTTTTTTTTCCTTTAGAAATGTAATTTTGCTGTCAGACTATTCTAAACAGGGGAAAAAAGCGCCACTTTTCAGGCATACTATAGACACCCCCCAGGTATGAAATTTAAAGGAATATTACACTTTTATTGTTTCACTTTAAGCTTTATTAAAATCACTGCTCCTGAAAAAAAGCCATTTTTAAAACTTTTTTTGCATTGATACATGTCCCCTGCGGCAGGACCCAGGTCCCCAAACACTTTTTATGACAATATTATGCATATAAGCCTTTAAAATTTAGCATTTTTGATTTCTCCCATAGACTTTTAAAGGGTGTTTCGCAGCTTTCGAATTTGCTGCGAACACCCCAAATTGTTCGCTGTTCAGCGAACTGGCGAACAGCCAATGTTCGAGTCAAACTAATGTTCGACCCGAACATAAAGCCCATCCCTATTCTTAAGAAATCTGTGTGTTTGTCTGTGCCTCTGGGGGTCATAATTATAATTCATAATTATCAGTCAGCTGTGGCAGCTGCAGAGCACTAATGAGGAAAGCTGCTGGGCCTGCATTCCTTTAGACATGTTCCTATGGGAATATCTCACCAAAAATGACATTTTTGTTGCAGGGGATGCCTGAAATCTGAGTTGTATCTTAGGCAGACTTTTGGGAAAATTGTTGAGCCAATCACACAAGCAGGAAATTTGGTTTCTGGGGAGTGGTGAGTACACATTCTGTGTACAGAACAACTCCATGTAGCCATATTGCATTGAATTTATAGAAATTTGCAGCTGCTGCAGATTGAAAAGGAAAGGTATTTTTTAATAACATTCAATTACAATATGACTTGTATCACAATTGTACACGCTATACTATTTTTTCTTTATCTGCTATTTTTTTTCCCCACGAAAGTGGAGTTACCCTTTAACCACTTCGGCCCCGGACCATTTGGCAGCTCAAGGACCAGGGGACTTTTTACAATTTGACACTGTGCTGCTTTAACTGGTAATTGCGCGGTCATGCAATGTTGTATTCAAACAAAATTTGCGTCCTTTTTTTCCCACAAGTAGAGCTTTCTTTTGATGGTAGTTGATTGCCTCTGCGATTTTTATTTTTTGCGGTATAAGCGGAAAAAGACCGAAAATTTAGAAAAGAAATGATATTTTCTACTTTTTGTTATAAAAAAATGTAATAAACTCAATTTTAGTCAAACATTTAGGCCAAAATGTATTCAGCCACATGTCTTTGGTAAAAAAAATACTCACCATACCTCTCAGCAAATAGCTTGGGGTGTCTCACTTTCCAAAATTGGGTCATTTGGAGGGGGGTTGTGCCATCTGGGCATTCCATGGCCTCCGAAACTGATAGGCAGTGAGGAGTGAAATAAAAAATTTACACCCTTAGAAAGCCTGAAGGCGGTGCTTGGATTTCGGGGTCCCGTACGCGGCTAGACTCCCAAAAAGTCTCACACATGTGAAATCACTGTACTCAGGAGAAGCAACAGAATGTATTTTGGGGTGCAATTTCACATATGCCTGTGGCATGTTTGAGAAATATATCATTTAGTGACAACTTTGTGCTAAAAAAAAAAAAAGTTTGTCATTTTCCTGCAACTTGCGTCAAAATATAAAATATTCCATAGACTCGACATGCCTCTCAGCAAATATCTCAAATAGCTTGGGGTGTCTACTTTCCAAAATGGGGTCATTTGGGGGGGTTTGAACTGTCCTGGCATTTTATTCACAACATTTAAAAGCTTATGTCAAACATCACCCACTCTTCTATCCACTTGAAGACAAAGCCCTTTCTGACACTATTTGTTTAAATGAAAAAATATTTTTTTTTTGCAAGAAAATTACTTTGAACCCCCAAACATTATATATATTTTTTAAAGCAAAGGCCCTACAGATTAAAATGGTGGGTGTTTAATTTTTTTTTCCACACAGTATTTGCGCAGCGATTTTTCAAATGCATTTTTAAAAAAAAAAACACACTTTTTTAATTTTAATGCACTAAAACACACTATATTGCCCAAATGTTTGATGAAATAAAAAAGATGATCTTAGTCCGAGTACATAGATACCAAACACGACATGCTTTAAAATTGCGCACAAACGTGCATGGGCAACAAACTACATACATTTTTAAAAGCCTTTAAAAGCCTTTACAGGTTACCACTTTAGATTTACAGAGGAGGTCTACTGCTAAAATTACTGCGCTCAATCTGACCTTCGTGGTGATACCTCACATGCATGGTGCAATTGCTATTTACATATGACGTCAGACCGATGCTTGCATTCGTCTTTGTGTGAGAGCAGGGGGGACAGGGGTGCTTTTTTTTTTTGCTTTTATATCTTATTTTTAAACAGTTCCTTTCATTTTTCTTTTTTTATCATTTTTATTGTTATTTCAGGGAATGTAAATAAAAATTGACCCTAGATCTCTCCTCTGCCCTCAAAGCATCTGACCACACCAAGATTGGTGTGATAGAATGCTTTCCTAATTTCCCAATGGCGCTGTTTACATCTGGCGAAATCTAAGTCATGAAATGCTTGTAGCTTCCGGTTTCTTAGGCCATAGAGATGATTGGAGCCATTCTGGTCTCTGGTCAGCTCTATGGTCAGCTGGCAGAACCAATGGCTGTATTCTTAGGTTCCCTGTTGGGACAGGAGAGCCAGAGAAAACCATGGAAGACAGTGGGAGGGGGGACATTCCCTCCCACTGCTTGTAAAAGCAGTCTAGAGGCTAATTATCCACTAGGATTGCTTTTACATTAAAGCCGATCGCTAGCTGAAAAGAATGATACCAAGATGATACCTAAACCCACAGGCATCATTCTGGTATAACCACTCAAAGTCCATCAACATACCAGTACATTGCTGGTCCTTGTTGGGCAATGGGCATATATTGTAATCTTTTTTTTCATGCAGCCTGTGGGCTGAATGAAAAAAAGAGATTGATCGGTGGGTATGCCCACCATTAGAATACCTCCCTTCATCCACCCACTTCTAATGATGGGCATACATGCACCATTTTGTTTTTAACTGTGGTGGTGAAATCACCACCTACAGCGCTGGAGTCATGGCTTTATGTATCGTGGGAGCAAATGCTGTTGCTGTCAAGATAAATAAATCAGTGCTGCAGCTGAATGGCCTAAAAAATATATGCCGAAGCATGGGGGCACCCGCCCCCAAAAGTTAGGAGCAAATCGCTCCTCCACCCCTGCTACCCCTATGCTTCAGCATATATGCTCTTTTTTTTAACTGTGGTGGTGAAATCACCTCTTACAGCGCTGGAGTCACAGCTTTATGTATCGTGGGAGCAAACGCTGTTGCTGTCAAGATAAATAAATCTGCGCTGCAACTGAATGGCGTACCTGCTAAGCAAATGATAGTTAACAATAAAATAAAGTAACATTACAGTATAACAGTAAGACATACCATACCTGCAAAGCAAATACAAAAAAATAGTAAAAAATAAAACATTTTTTAACGCAATCTGTGCCTAAAATATACATATGCTGAAGCATGGGGGCATCTGCCCCAAAAGTTAGGAGCAAATTGCTCCTCCACCCCTGCTGTCCCTATGCTTCAGCATATATGTAGAGAAAGGAGGAGGAAAGCCCCCTAAAAAAGAAGGTCCGCTCGAGAACAACTGTTGTGAACCTAAATAACTTTATTGTGTCAACTACTAAATTTTCCACTACCATGTGTATTAAAAAATAGGGCAAAAGTCCTATTGTGTGCTGGTGGCCACCACAGACATTACACATACATCACTCTTTTATGTACTCACACTCATCAAGATAATGTCACTGAAGACCCGGGTCTGTGCAATTTTCAAAGAGTTCCAAAACTAGGGTAACTGCATGAATAATAGACCTTCGGTTCTTCTAAATAAAGTGCAGGTGCTAATGATAGATGAGGGTCCCTTCGGATGTAACCCGATGGCCAATTGGACACGTATATGTCAAACCGACAAAATGGAAAGCAAGGGAGTCCTGGTTGGATTAATGAAGGAATGATAACTCCGGGAGGGCAAATTCACATTATATGCATTATATCCATCTTCTATGCATATAATGTGAATTTGCCCTCCCGGAGTTATCATTCCTTCATTAATCCAACCAGGACTCCCTTGCTTTCTATTTTGTCGGTTTGACATATACGTATCCAATTGGCCATCGGGTTACATCCGAAGGGACCCTCATCTATCCTCATCTATCATTAGCACCTGCACTTTATTTAGAAGAACCGAAGGTCTATTATTCATGCAGTTACCCTAGTTTTGGAACTCTTTGAAAATTGCACAGACCCGGGTCTTCAGTGACATTATCTTGATGAGTGTGAGTGCATGAAAGAGTGATGTATGTGTAATGTCTGTGGTGGCCACCAGCACACAATAGGACTTTTGCCCTATTTTTTAATAAACATGATAGTGGAAAACTGTTCTATTTAGTAATTGACACAATAAAGTTATTTAGGTTCACAACAGTTGTTCTCGAGCGGACCTTCTTTTTTAGGGGGCTTTCCTCCTCCTTTCTCTATATATGCCTTATGGTCCATTGAACAACCATTTTTGACTGTTTGCTACTGTTGAATTTATCAACAAATGATATGGGTAATATTAGGGGCATTTCCATTTCATAAGCCATTTTAGCTGGTTGGTTAAAAATTCCCTTTTCCCCTCCTCTCTGAACCTATTTCGGATGAATTTTAGGGGTTCCCCCCCCCCTTTTTTTACTTCAGCATATATGCTCTTTTTTTTAACTATGGTGGTGAAATCACCTCCTACAGTGCTGAAGTCACGGCTTTATGTATTGTGGGAGCAAACTCTGTTACTGTCAAGATAAATAAATTTGCGCTGCAACTGAATGGCGTACCTGCTAAGTAAATGATGGTTAACAATAAAACAAAGTAACATTACAGTATAACAGTAAGACATACCATAACTGCAAAGCAAATACAAAAAAATTAGTAAAAAATAAAACATTTTTTAACGCAATGTATGCCCAAAATAAATATATGTCGAAGCATGGGGGCATCCGCCCCAAAAGTTAAGAGCAAATTGCTCCTCCACCCCTGCTGCCCCCATGCTTCGGCATATATGCTCTTTTTTCTACAGACACATCTTCTTTGGGGGTTTCTTTGGGTAGGGGTACCAGAGAGGACTTGCGGAAAATGCCCTTAATGCAGCCGGCTTACTGCATTTGCGTTGAGAAGTTGGGCCAGAGCACCGTCTGGAAACAGAAGGGCTCTGATGATCTCTTCCTGGAATTTAAGGAAGGATCCAGTTCATCCTGAAGCTCTGTATAGCACAAGAGCATTCAGCAAAGCCAATTGAAATAAGTACACAGACACTTTTTTATACCAGTGTCTGGCCTTACGGGCAATTAGGTACGGCGCCAACAACTGGTCGTCGAGGTCCAACCCACCCATATTGAGGTTTTATTCATGGACACAGAGGGGTTTCTCCACAACACCAGTCGCCATAGTAATTTGGACAGTCGTGTCTGCGTGAAGGGAGGAAAGAATGAAAACATTCTTGTTATCCCTCCACTTCACAGCGAGCAAATTATTACATCTTAAGCAGACTTGTTCTCCCAGCCTAAGATGGGAATCTACAAGCTGCTGGGGAAAGCCCCAGCTATTAGTTCACACGGTGCCACATGCACCAATTTGACGATCAAACAAGTGACTTAAAAAGTGGCACGCTTGTGTAATAATTGTCCACATACAAGTGGTACCCCTTTCCGAATAAGGGTGACACCAAGTCCCACACAATCTTACCAGCACTCCCTATGTAGTCAGGGAAGTTCTCCGGCTCTATGTAACTATCTCTTCCCTCGTATACCATAAAACTACATGTATAGCCTGTGGCCCTGTCACAGAGCTTATACATCTTGACCCCGTATCTGGCGCGCTTGCTGGGAAGATACTGTTTGAATGACAAGCGGCCAGAAAACTTACTCAGGGACTCATCAACGCAGACAACTTGATGGGGAGTAAACAAGGCTGCAAAACATTGGTTGAAGTGGTTTACGAGGGGCCGAATTTTGTGGAGCCGATCAAATTCAGGGTCACCCCGAGGACGACAGAGTCCATTGTCACTGAAGTGCATGAACCGCAAGATCTGCTCGTATCATGTCCTGGTTATGGAGGCAGAGAACACAAGCGTATGGTGAATTGGGTCAGTGGACCAATATGACCACAACTCACTCTTTTTAGTTACGCCCATGAGGAGGGATAGGCCCAGGAAGGTCTTAAATTCGGAGACCGTAATTGGTCTCCAATCTCTGGCAAGGGTCAGCTGGGGATTAGCGGCAATGAATTGACCAGCATACAAATTGCTTTGGTCCACAATAGATCTATAGAGAGTTTTCACCTGAATGCCGGGTTGGCCAGTGAATGGGGGAAGTACGGGTACAGCAGAAGTGGTGGGTTCCCAATTAGGATTGGTGAATGCAGCAGGAAGGGCACTATGGGCTCGATGGGCCTGTCTTTGTCTTCTTTGGAGGCAGTGGGACACTACTCGTGCTTGCCACCTCGCCAGCTTGAACTGCACTTATGGGACTTGCCACGTCACCAACTGTTACTGCAGTGCTGGATGTACGACCAGGCTGTACTAGGCCGCTGGGGCTTGCAAGTTCACCAGAAGAAATAGCGCCGCTAGTACTGGCTCTCTGCTCCATACGAGGGACCTGCGGTTCTTGCACCTCAACGACAGCAGAAGAAGATAGGGGTCTGGTACGCCTGACCTTGGCAGGGACCACAACTCCGCCATCAGAGCTATCTGTCAGGGTGCCGCTGTCGTCTACAGGATCGTATTCTGAGCCTGAATCTGACAGATGAGTGACTTCCTCTTCACTATCTGTCATGCTCAGAAACATGTAGGCCTCTTCACTACTGTACGTTCAATTTGACATTTTGGTCTCTAAATTTACTGGTACAGTAGGGAGACTAACAGGTAAAAAAGTTCCTGACTGACAAAAAAACTGTTAGCATTTGCAGGGATCAGGCCCGACTCTGTGAACGCTGCAGTTATGTGTGTTGTGTTTTGTAAGTGACAGTGATCGATTTATACTGCACTTGGGTGGGCTGGGCGGAGGGGCTAAACACAGGTGCTAGCAGGTATCTGGGCTGATCCCACTAACACTGCATTTTTGTGAACCCTAAACTGTTGGGGACACTAATATAGTTCTGATCAGATCAGATATTGAACACTATACTACTAAGGGAGGCGCATGGTGCGTGCATGGGTGTTAGCGGCACTGGCACTGATCTGAAGCTGCCTGGGGCGATGCAGACCCTATCTGGCATTAAAAACCTAACTTTGATCACCCGCCGAGTGATCAGGGGGTTAAACCTTTATTGGGTAAAATACGGTGGGTGCCCTGACGCTATAAAAATAAATCTAGATAAACTGCGTCTCCCGTGACACTTATACTGTGTTCACAGGTGACAGGGGGTAATCAAGGGGTTAAACCTTTATTGGGGGGGTTAGGGGGGTCCCTAGACCTATCTGGGCCTAAGACTAATTACCCTAACACTGATTAGGGTCACTAATTACACTAGTACAGCGATAAAAAAAATCTTATTGCAGAACTGGGTGACACAGTGACAGGTGGTGATCGGGGGGTGATCGGGGGGTGATTGGGGGTTGATCGGGGGTGAATTATGTGCCTACGTGACCTGGTGTCAGTGTAGTGTTTGTGCAACACTTTTCTGATGCTCTCTCCTTTCGGTCTGGAATGGAAAAGACCAACACGAGGAAGATGACATCACTACCCCTGTCAGTGTTTACAGTTACACAGACAGGGGAAGGATATCATTCGTCAGGAGCGATCACCAGGTCCAGGCCAGATTTCATTGGCCTGGGCCTGGGGATTGATCGGTTCCTGATCGAATCCGATCGCCCCCCTAGCCGGCCGCGTGCCCAGCGTGGCATAAAGGCGATTCACCTGCCTGTGCCATTCTACCGCAGTACAACTGCGGCGGCTGTTCGGGAACAGGTTAAGGGTTGGGTCACAGTTTAGGACATTATTAAAGTCATCAGCTTTCAGGAGTCTTATGCCCCGTACACATGGTCGAATTTCCCGATGGAAAATTTTCGATGGGAGCTTGTTGTCGGAAATTCTGTGTAGGCTCCATCAGACATTTTCCATCGGAATTTCCGTCAAACAAAATTTGAGATTTGAATCTCAAATTTTCCGACAACAAAATCCGTTGTCGTAAATTCTGATCGTGTGTACACAATTCCGACGCACAAAGTTCCACGCATGCTCAGAATCAAATAGAAGAGCCGCACTGGCTACTGAACTTCATTTTTCTCGGCTCGTCGTACGTGCTGTACGTCACCGCGTTCTTGATGTTTGCAATTTCCGACAAGATTTGTGTGACCATGTATGCAAAACAAGTTTGAGCCAATATCCGTCGAAAAAAATCCATGGATTTTGTTGTCATAATGTCCAATTATGTGTATGCGGCATAATGCCCTGTGCACACGATAGGATTTTCTGACACAAATGTTCGATGGGAGCTTCTTGTCGGAAATTCCGACCGTGTGTAGACTCCACCGGACATTTTCCGTCGAAATTTCCGACAAACAAAATTTGAGATCTGGATCTCAAACTTTCCGACAAAATCTGTTGTCGGAAATTCCGATCATGTGTACACAATACCAACGCACAAAATTCCACACATACTCGGAATCAAGCAGAAGAGCTGCACGGGCTATTGAACTTCATTTTTCTCAGCTTGTCATACGTGCTGTACGTCACCGCGTTCTTGACGTTCGGAATTTCTGACAACATTTGTGTGAGCGTGTGTATGCAAGACAAGTTTGACCCAACATCCGTCTGAAAAAAAACATGGATTTTGTTGTCGGATTGTGTGATCGTGTGTATGCAGCATTAGAGTGAAAAAGCACTCAACTTGAGGGGGTAGCAAGATTGGTACTAGCACGGTACAGCAGAGTTAAAGCCCCCAATTAAACAAGAAAACAACAATTAAACAAATGTTAAAAGCCTCAAACAAGCCTAGAGGGCAAAATAGAGGGTGACAATAAGAGGGGGGTGGTGCTTGGTTGGTCTGGGGGTAGGTGGACCCACATCCCAAGTTAAACTTGCTTTGTGGAAATTGATCCTCTAGTGGGACTTTAAAGGGAAACACCTACTCATGGGTCACAAAGAGTATGGAGAATATAAAGATTGTATGATAACGTGTTTATTAATAGTATAGATCTTTAGATGGATCTGTGGTACAAGGGGTAAATATGCAGCAAGCGTGATACATACAAAAATTGGCAATACAAACATGCATAGAATAATTCCTAATCCTAGAGCTCCAATGCACATAGAACACATATGCGGGGAGTACCCGACGCGTTTCGAGCTATGCTCTTCCTCAGGGGTATCAGATTGGAATCAGCAAACAACAGATGTGTCTATAAATTAAAAATAATAATAATAACAGTCATAAACCAATTGTAAGGGAGTTGTAAATAATATACATTGCCATAAAACATATAAACAGAGAGATAATGGTTAGAAATGCGAGTATACATTATATGTGAAAAGACACAGTGAATACTGACCATTTAGTATTGCTTGGGGGGCATGTATCTAATGCTGCATCCATAAAAAAGGAAAGAAGGGGGGGGGAAACGTAACACCACCGGACATAGGTCCTGCTCCTGGTCCGCAACCCGCAAAGCCTATGTTCCCATCCAAGGCACGGCCACCCGGGAAGCAATCCCCAACAAAGGGCGTCAGAAAGGCCACCGGTAAGTAGAAAGGCTCCTGGAAAGGCTCCAGTCTGTAAAGGAGCAAGAGGTGGGAAGGGGGTGAAGTAATGAAGAGGCAAGGGGAGTAAAAGAGTTGGTGGGACCCCTAGGGGCATGACACCCCACTAATAGGGTGATAGCCAAACAAAAATGGAGTAGCATACCTGAGTGGGCCCGTCAATTGTTTGAAAGCGGGAGGTTGAAGGAGGTATGAGTGGAGGACGTCTGGGCCTGGGTCCTGTGTGGCTGGGTGTAGTACCCCAGCTGCTGAGTGACCCCCGAAGTCGGGGGGTCCTTGGTATTGCAGGCCGGGGGTAATGTAGTGCCAGCCAGCAGATGTTGAGGCACTGGAGAGGTTGAGGAAAAGGGGCCCGGCCAGGGGGAGCTAGCAGAGTCCAGTCTGCGAAGGAGTTGGAGAAGACACAGTAAGTGAAAAGTGTGTCCCTGGAGTATGCGTCCAGAGTGTGGCTGTCTTACCTGATGGGGTCCCCGGTGCGGAATGGTGTAACGATGCATGGCGTTCTAAGTGTAGAGGACGCCGTGGTGGTGGCGGAGTCGCGGCCTCTTCATATGGTAAAGACGCGCCCGCAACCAATCGCAACGACATACTATACAATCCCTCTACAAAAAAACCCAAACCCCAACCTATCTCCATCATTACTAGGTTTTCAAACCAACACGTGGCTATCAAGAAAACCATATCCAAATACTGGCACATGCTTACCATGGATCCATCCATTGGCCCCTTCGTACCCCCCACACCGGCATTCACTTACAGATGGGCTGGTTCTCTCCGAGACCAGCTGGTCTGCAGTGAGTTCAAAGGCGGGGGAAAACATGACCCATGTAAAAACAAAGGTACTTTCACATGTGGTGGATGCAATTACTGCAGGTTTCTTAACACTTCCAAACACATCACCCTGCCCAACGGTGAACTCTTCAAACCCAGACACTATGCCAACTGCAAAACATGTGGGGTAGTCTATCTACTTACTTGTGAGTGCACATGTTTTTACATAGGGAAAACCATCCAGGAGTTCTGGCGCAGGGCCTACAGACACATCATCGCCATGCAAACCTGCAATCCCAACCTACCCCTGGGTCGCCATGTTACGAATATACATGAAGGCATTTGCCCCAAATTTTGGTTCATTATCCTTGATCGCGTACATACCGGCATACGTGGAGGAGATATGAACAAAATACTTTTGCAACTGGAACAGAGGTGGATCTTTAGACTCAGGGCCACCCAACCCCCTGGGTTAAATACGTGCATATCCTTCAGACCCTTCCTTGAGGGTTTCTCGTCGGGGGGCCCTGAATGGGAACCTGATTAGACACCCCACTAACTCATATGTACGTCCGTTCACATGTCTTCTCCCTCCTCCTTTTTTCCTTTCTCCCCCTCCATTCACCATGATCAGACTCCTTCTCATCATCCCCCTCTGTACATAGTTGTATATTGTGTATATAATGTACGTTTTGTATATAGCAAGATTTCTTACTCCTCAGATTTTTGCCCAGAAGATTCACTGGGGTATACCTTGTATATATTTTATGCATGTCATGGATCACTGTTCCCATTGACTACCATCTCATTTCTACAATCTCTTCCCACTTGTTCTTTTCTCCCAGTTCATTTTCACTTTGCTGTCTTTTTCCCTGTGTGATTTCCTGTTTACAGTCCCTGACATCCACCCACCACTAGGCGTGTCCTGCCCCTCCTCCTCACGCTGCGGGGCTGCCCCGCTCCGACGCGTGGCGCCTGGGTTTCTCTCCCCACTCGGCGTGGGGGGGCCGCCCGACGCAACTACGTTGCTGCGGGTGGCGTTCCTGTAACCAGGAGACGCCTGATCCGAATTCGGTCTGGCTTCCCCCGACTCCCGCGCCGCGGGCCTTCGGCGCGGGCCTCGGCTCCGCCCCATGCAGCGTACGTCATCACGTTCGGGGTATGCGTCACCGCCCGCATGCACTCTGGTGGCGGTGTCCAATGGGGCCGGTGCGCGCGCCCCAGGCTCGGGGGGCGTCTACCTTCCCACCCATTGGTCACGCCCGCAACCAATCGCGGGCGCGTCTTTACCATATGAAGAGGCCGCGACTCCGCCACCACCACGGCGTCCTCTACACTTAGAACGCCATGCATCGTTACACCATTCCGCACCGGGGACCCCATCAGGTAAGACAGCCACACTCTGGACGCATACTCCAGGGACACACTTTTCACTTACTGTGTCTTCTCCAACTCCTTCGCAGACTGGACTCTGCTAGCTCCCCCTGGCCGGGCCCCTTTTCCTCAACCTCTCCAGTGCCTCAACATCTGCTGGCCGGCACTACATTACCCCCGGCCTGCAATACCAAGGACCCCCCGACTTCGGGGGTCACTCAGCAGCTGGGGTACTACACCCAGCCACACAGGACCCAGGCCCAGACGTCCTCCACTCATACCTCCTTCAACCTCCCGCTTTCAAACAATTGACGGGCCCACTCAGGTATGCTACTCCATTTTTGTTTGGCTATCACCCTATTAGTGGGGTGTCATGCCCCTAGGGGTCCCACCAACTCTTTTACTCCCCTTGCCTCTTCATTACTTCACCCCCTTCCCACCTCTTGCTCCTTTACAGACTGGAGCCTTTCCAGGACCATTCTACTTACCGGTGGCCTTTCTGACGCCCTTTGTTGGGGATTGCTTCCCGGGTGGCCGTGCCTTGGATGGGAACATAGGCTTTGCGGGTTGCGGACCAGGAGCAGGACCTACGTCCGGTGGTGTTACGTTCCCCCCCCTTCTTTCCTTTTTTATGGATGCAGCATTAGATACATGCCCCCCAAGCAATACTACATGGTCAGTATTCACTGTGTCTTTTCACATATAATGTATACTCGCATTTCTAACCATTATCTCTCTGTTTATATGTTTTATGGCAATGTATATTAATTACAACTCCCTTACAATTGGTTTATGACTGTTATTATTATTATTTTTAATTTATAGACACATCTGTTGTTTGCTGATTCCAATCTGATACCCCTGAGGAAGAGCATAGCTCGAAACGCGTCGGGTACTCCCCGCATATGTGTTCTATGTGCATTGGAGCTCTAGGATTAGGAATTATTCTATGCATGTTTGTATTGCCAATTTTTGTATGTATCACGCTTGCTGCATATTTACCCCTTGTACCACAGATCCATCTAAAGATCTATACTATTAATAAACACATTATCATACAATCTTTATATTCTCCATACTCTTTATGACCCATGAGTAGGTGTTTCCCTTTAAAGTCCCACTAGAGGATCAATTTCCACAAAGCAAATAGAGGGTGACAGGTAGTCTATAGTCAGGTAACAAAAAACTTACACCTCTGACAGCAGATCAAACAATGGCGTTCAGCCAGTCTGCAGCTTTGACATAATAATCAAAGAATTTGGTGAACTTGGGTTTATTGTGCTGTGCTGCAGCCCCTTTTCTCAAAGCCACTTCTAAACATCCACAAAGGAGCACCTTCCCTTTTGGCAGATCTGGGAAGAGATGGATGCCTGTATTTTCATACTGTAGCTGTGGTTCCACAAGAATGTGATCCCTGCCCTGAAATTGAGAAAGCAGACCAGGAAAGGTCTAGGAGGGAAGCCCAGAGGTCTGGGACCTGTAGGGACCCAGTGGGCTCTCTTCATCAAGTAAACTAGAATAAAGGCTCCTCAATGTTAGCTGGTCGAGAACCTTCAGCTCCCTCCAGCAATCCAACCACCCTGACGCTGTTTCAGTGGAGTCTGTTCTCTGCATCCCCAAAGCAGCCCATGAGTAGTTTGACTGTGTTCTGGAGATTAGGCAAGGTCTAGGTGTCTGGAGACCTCTATAGTGGAGTTCTGAGATTCAGCAGTGGTGGGATGGCCATGGAATTTATCTTAGTCTTGTTGGATCAGTCCACATTCCAGTGCTAGGATTTTGATCTTAGATGTAAAGAAGGATTTACTGGCATTGATGATTGCCAAGATAGTTGTTGTTGCAGGGTCCTCTGGAAGGTCCATAGCCACTGAGAGAAGATAGATAAGTCCCCATAGTGAGCTTGATCCACTGCTCTGTCTGCACAGCCACAGTGCATGGCCACCACATGTGTAGCTGGGAAGGAGCTTCATTGCCCAGAGAAGGACTGCTTGTTGCTCAGACTGTCTTTATATGTCATGGGGAGAACGGGGTTGGCTCCCTAACCAGGAGGTTACTGAGCAGGATGATCAATAAGTAGGGCATTAAAGCAGGATAAATACCATGGCTGGCAGGACCTGCTGCTCAGTACGTCTGCTCACTCTCACATTCCAGCCACCCCCTCTTTCCTGTTACACATTTGTACACATTACAAAAGAGAGAGTTGTCAACCTTAATAGCAACTTGCTGTGTCTGTCTTTCTCCAACATCTCCACCAGGGCAATTTGTCAACAATTCACACCATGTGAATTAAATTAATAGCATATATGCAATCTTTCTGCCACCAAGGATGAGATTATGTAACTAAAACAGGGTGTTTCAAAAACACTCACACCCTGATCTTGGATAATGAACATTTGCCTTGGCACATTTTGTGGTGCTTGGATTGAACTGTCTGTGCTACCTGTGTGGTTATACATGGTGAGGTATATTCCTGGCAGTCATTAGAACTGAAGGAGTGTCTTAGAAAAGCTATGGAATGGTTTTAACATTACATAAAAAGTAGAGGGTTGGATGGACTTAACCTTAGCAGTCTGCACTCCACAGTAAAAGGTCACATGGCCAATACTATATTACAAAGGGTTAAAAGAAAAAAAAACTGATAAATGAGTGGATGAGATAGGCATACTTCACCAATGATGCTTTGAAACAGGAATCTCATCAACTTAAACAGAGTTTGGGATCAAATCTACCTGAGTTTCTACAAAGAATGGACAAATTAATAAAACAAGCTCAGATATCCCAACACGTTAAGGACAAGGAAAGACAGATTAACAAATACCAACTTGCTACTATGGACCAGCAATGACAAAGCACGGATACGTTAAGCTGTAGGAGAAAGCATGATAGTGGAATAATCCAAAGCAATAGGGATAAGTGGGAAAATAACCTCTCAGGAAGCTTACTCAATCCAAGTAGAATGTCTAAGCCAAGGCACTGTGGCACTCCAACATGTCCTGTGGTAGATATCATCACAGCTACAGAAACTTTGATCCATAAAAACTGCATATCAGTAGAAAAGACTGAACATTTCTGTCTCTGTGTCCATGTCCAGTCCCAAAGCACTTCCTTATTCACTTAACCATAGTACAAACCCCAATGAGGTCTATGGGATGGGAATCGTGAAAATCAATTTTTATCATCCTGAAGGATTATAAGCAAGAGATTGTCAAACAAAGGATATTGTAATCTGGGCAATGTCGGGGGGGGGGGGGACATGTACCAATGCAAAATGCAAAGTACATTTTTTAAATATTTTTTTCATGGGAAGCAGGAAAGGGCTCTTTTAAAAATGTGTAATACTTTCAATACTTAAACAGGAGTTCCACCCAGGGGGGCCGTCAAAAAAAAAAAATTAAAAGTCAGCAGCTACAAATACTGCAGCTGCTGACTTTTAATTGGACACTTACCTGTCCCTGGGTCCAGCGATGTGGGGGATCGAAGCCCCGCTCGTCCCCCCCTCCGCTCCTCGGTGCCGGCATTTCAACCGTGGGCGCCGGGCTGTGGCTTCACAGCCTGGCACCCACTGCGCATGCGCGAGCAGCGCCGCGCGCCGTGATTGGCCGCTCAATCACCTGGGACCTGTAATGGGTCCCAGATGATTGACAGGAGGGAGGGAGCAGAGCGGAGCCCTTCCTGTGCCGAGGGGGAAGTGATGTCACCAGCCCAGGCAAAGGAACAGGCAGACTACGAGGGACCACCTAACAACAGGCATTTATAGGTAAGTGAAAAAAAAAATATCCAAATGTTTTTTTGTTTTTTTGTTTTTTAGAATTTTTCCAGGTAGTTTTGTTTTTTGGGTGGAACCCCACTTTAAGTGCTGTAGAAACCAGGAGTGTGTGTAACCTACCCCCCCCCCCCCCCACAAATGCTGATGATGTATGACATACATTTTTGGCAATGAATGGGTTAAAAGGCAACTTGAAAAAATGGACATTTCATTTAAATAACATGCTTTAAACCTGCCTGCAAAGTGACACACCTGTAGGATCTACAGCAAAACTGATATTTACAAAGAAAAAATACAATTTGGTGGGGAGTAGCATAAGGCTTACCTTACTCCTAGAAGTGATTTGGGCAGCTGTAATTTCCACAGGTCCCTTTAAGGTTTTGAAAATTAGAGAAACAAGACTAACTTTTTGACTTTTTGTTTCAATTCAGCATGACAAATATTGGTAAAATTCTTCTTTATACATTAAGGCTTGTTGTCTTAGAAAGGGTAGTGCAGCCGACCCTTATTAGGGGTACTAAAAAATAAAATAGTTGCTCTTTTCTAACCCCCTCTGTAATACAAGGTCTGATTTCTTCGTTGCAGCACATGAGGTTTGAAACTCTGCTAGATGTTATAAATCTGGCTATTTGACTTTTAGTATGGACACTGTTAAATGTTACTGCTGCAGGAAAGGTGGTTTAAGTTTATCTTGTCGTTTAAATGTTGTTTATAAACTGCAAGACATCAAAACTGAATAGCAAGGATATTCAAAGCATCATATAATTGGAAGATATGAATAAAAAATTGATGAAGCTCTTAAAGTTTGGCATTTACAATTTACCAGAAAATCTTGTAAAAAAGACTGTTATCTCAAAATGATTTACATAATTTTATGCTGCCTGAGTAATATACATGTTGTGGGAATAGCATCATAATTTGCATGAGACATCAAGCATTGCATAAAGTTTTCATTTTACTAGTAGCAAATCCATGTGTTGTGTTTGAATGTAATTTGTCACTGATTATGATTTACCCTTGTCACTCAAAAGGTGATGGTGCACTAACCCAAATATAGCCTTTACAATCATTTTTGCATTTGTTTGTTTGTGACTAGCACTATCGTGAACTTTTGTACTTACATTATTACTGTACTGGCTACTGTTTATTATATTTAAAAAATGTCCATTAATACAGTATGGCTTTTTTTGTGCCTAGCTGTTATTTGTCTATATGACAATCATTTGCCCTAAAATAGAAATGTACTTAATTATATTATTCCCAATTAATCACTTAATCACTGCATCCCTTAGTCCAACCTGAAAAGTCCCACAAATACCTATTGCACCTGTGAGTAAAGTCCACATAATACAGCTTCTTGCAGAGCAGAGTT
This sequence comes from Lithobates clamitans, assembly GCA_037952925.1. Lineage (NCBI taxonomy): Eukaryota > Metazoa > Chordata > Amphibia > Anura > Ranidae > Lithobates > Lithobates clamitans. The sequence goes on along the minus strand of JBBGZY010000323.1, from coordinate 9,284,315 downwards.
GCCATTCCCATGTAGGCTGTGCCTGCTTGCATTATAGTTGTATGACATTTTTTTGCCATTGCTGATTGACAAGCCCTTAGATTTTCAATCAGCACCTGATCACACAAAGTCCTGCCCTCTGTTTCTATTTTCGGCTTCTTCTCCTCCCTGTCGCTGCCTTCTGGGACAAATACAGGTTCCAGAAGACAGCAGGACCAGCCAGAAAGTGCAGCATGACTCGCGCATATGCAGCAAGAAAACAGGCAGTGAAGCCGCAAGACTTCACTTCTTCTTTCCCTTACTACAGATGCCAGCACCTGCACCTGAAGCCAATGGAAGAATCGGTTTGGGGTGTCAACATCGCGGGATCCCTGGACAGGTAAGTGTCCTTAAATTAAAAGTCAGCAGCTACAGTATTTGTAGCTGCTGACTTTTATTTTTCTGAAGGAGCCTGGAGCTCCTCTTTAAAGAGAGGATATTTTAAACTTTTTGTTTGCTTTATAAGATTTATGCTTCACAAATAGTAACTGGATGTGGGACGTATAATGCCATACAGAAAACTACTGTTGTATGTATGTTATACTGTATACGGTGGCGGCCCATGCATTGTGGATGCACGGACACCGCCCCGCCAACACCTTCGCCGCTCTTACTATCCATGTGGCCAGCCCCTCTCAGGATGCCGGAAACATGGATTCCTATGGCGGGGGTGGGCGGGTGGAGTGTTTTTTGAAGCACCTGATTAGAGCCAGAGGCTCTAATAGGCTTCAAAATAGGGTGGGTTTGGGGCGCATGATCCCACCCAATTGTGTTACCATAGCGAATTAATTTTCTCTGTTTTCACACTACAGTGCCTCCCCGACAATCAGGAGGCAGGTCAGTGAGACCTGTTTCCCAATTGGCCAGAGCACCAGGCGATCCTATTGGATGCCTAGCGTTGTGGAAGAGGAGACACTGGAGCCAGACCTGCTGCTGCCTGGAGGACAGAGCCAGCGAGGGGAGGAGGGCACATCCAGCCCGCCCATTGCATAGTAAGTGACAGACCTGTGGGTTAGCTGGCTGACAGTGCCGTGAGTTCTGTGGCCACCCGTGGTAAGCAGGGGGGGGTGCTTCAGTGTTATGCCTCCCAGAGGGGAGGGGGTAGTGCTGGTTGTTTGCCACCCCCAGAAGAAAAGCCCACCATCCGCCATTGACTGTATATTCCAGAAATTTCCTTAACATCTTAAATCATTGACTTAGAAATGCTATTCAGATAAAGGATTTTTCCTTTCCTGATTTGCATACTGGTTCAGTAATGTCATAAAGTATTAAGGCTAACAGCTAGTTAACTAGGATTTTCAGAAAAAGGTTAGCAATGGAAGTCTCTATATTTATCTACTGACAGGTTAATGTTTGAGAAGTTTTAAGTGATATATAATGAGTGTTTTAGCCCCTATTTGGATATGGAACTAGTAAGGGGTCATTTTGGTTACATAAACAATATGTACACATGTGCAAAACACCTGAAACATGAAACATGAAAAGAAGTGTATTATAATTTGCCTAACACAATAAACATTTAAAATCAAAATCTTAAGCAACATCTCCACTATCCTTTTCTATTCCTTTCTCTAAGAGACAGAAACGATTAAAAGATCACACACTAGCATACTCGAAATAGATTTTAAGTATCCAATGGTTCAGTTTAAACCCAAATCTCTTCAGGGGAACAATCCCATTCTGTATTTATAGGGGATCCCCACTGGTGTGCTTCCAATGCTATGTCAGATATAGCAGGCTGGAAAGATGTTCTGCAAACTTCATGTGCCACATTCTGTATCATATCTTTAAAATAACTCAGACCAGTTCTACAATAAATCCTGGTCACAGATTATGGTTTTCCACAAAGCAACAGCCTTTATAGTCAGATACTATGAAACCCATAATGCTCACAGTAAATGCTGGGATGACACGATATACTGCTGTATCAGGATGCAGCTATGCTCCTACACAATATGCAAAATAACATGAATTTACAGAATGACTTGCTTCAGTGCACTACAGTTGTATTTGAAAAACATAATTTAAATTTGTGCCTGAACCATATTAGAATATCCTTAGACCATCTATGTAAATTAATTTATAGTTAAGCCAGAGGTATATTTGTTTAATATGTCCATCAATTGTCCTCCATAATGAGAATGTTTTTGTATTTTTTGATTGCCTTTTAACAGTAATTTTAGTTTTATTTTTCAAATGTTGTAGTATATTTTAAAGTTCAGAGTAGTTTTTGTATAGGATGTCAGTAATTTTTACTGGGCAGCAGGTATATTTTTACCACTCTTTGGGTTGTGGTCCCTTTAATAGGAATGACTCCAGTTTGAGTACTCATGGGGTTCTCTCCCATCCAGCGTGAGGGGTTCAAAGGTAGTCTGCTTGGAGAGGACTGATTGACAGTGCTCTGCGGATTATTAAGTCCTCATTTGGGACCTGGAATTCTGAGCTTCTGAGGGATGTTTGGGTGGGAAAGAAATTCCAAACCCTGATTACATGGCCTTCGGTCCTAAAGGGGTTAAGCCACATGCAAAAAAAGTCTTGAAAAGCAGCAGGAGGGAAGCAGCACATTTCTGTGAAGTAGTGTGCAGTGTGAACTCTTGGGAGACTGAGACTCTGTGTTTCTGAACTCCTGCAACTTGTCTTGTTCCCTAAACCTGAGGATTCCTAAACCTAAGTGTAAGCCTGAAATACTGGTGGTAAGCCAGGCATTAGAATTTCTTATACCAGGAATATAGACTGTTTGCTTCTTTTTTTTTGCTGAAGGAAGCTGTTTTTGTTTGCCTGTCTTGCAAGTTCGGTAATGACTTGGACTTTTACGAGTGGGCTGGCTGGTGGTCTCAAGTTCCCATATTGCAATATTACATTAGCTAAAATATCATTTAAAAATGCGTGTTCAAAGATTTTCCTTTCACATTTTGTACATAAACCACTGATATCAGACAGATATTGCTTCAGCTATCTAAATATCTAAAGATATGTCATCCCTTACGATACATTTTTATAAATAAAAAGTAATGGTGAGGAAAATTCAAAATTATAGTGTTTTGGGGCATTTATCAAGATGCAAAAAAAAAAAATAATATATATACATATATATATATATATATATAGATAGATAAAAAAAAAGCATAGGGCAGAAGGCATTTTACAATGACTGCTTGAATTGGTTGATGCAGTATATACTGTAAGATTAAAGGGAAAGGCTAGTGTGAGCCAACTGATAATTAGAGATGGGTTAACACATCCAAAAATTCACAAATTACAAACTTTAATGCAAACCGCATTGAAGTCAATAGGAGTCAAAGCTTGAAAATACATTTTCTCCAATGTTAAGGTCAATAAGCTAGGAGTTGTCTAACAAAGGGCATGGGGAACTAAGCACTACCATGTACAAATGCAGAAAAAAATTGCTGGATGACACGATTGACAATCGATTTATACCATTTGAGATTTTTTTCATCTTTTATAGAAAAATGTGATTTTCAAATCTGGTGTGTGCTTATTTACTAAATTTTTTGTGAATGAGTAACCAGGGGTACTATGTCCCTCTTACTCATTAACATAGGAGGAGGGTGAATAGTTAGGGCCCCTTATTTAAAGGAGGCTTCCAGATTTTGATAGGATACCCCCCACCCCCACATCCACTAGACCAGAGATGTATGGAAGAGGCCCTTGTGTCTATCAACATAGGGACAGATGCTTTTTTTCTGGGACGCCAAGCTTTTTTTTTTGTGGGATACCCATTTAAATCCACACAAGGCAGCTATGATAATAGTCTAGTATTGATTTCAGGGGGAACCCCACATCTTTTTTTGTACCATAACAACCAATTACTGTGCAGCCATCTGTATCCTAGTAACCTATGCTATCATCACAGGCAACTGTCCTGCATAGGATCACACAATGGCAGGGGGGGGCAGATGAACATCCTTCAGTGGGAAGATGTTATTTATAGTGGTATAGTAATATAGTTACTAGATATGTGACCTCCTGCAGCAACTGACTAATATGCCTGTTTGGTGAGCTTGTGTAGAACTCTGTGCTGCCACAAACTTTAACCTCATCCTTGCAGAAGCCAAGTTTACTGGGTCTTCAATGCTGGTCTTCCACTGACTGCAGCATGACTTGTCTGTTCTGCTACTCCAGATTTTGTTTTTACCACTGGACTTGTCCTAGTAGCTCTGCATAACTACATATCAGTTACAGTCTCACCTGCATCTGATCATTAGGCCAATCATAGTGATTGGCCAGCTATTTAAAGTAGAAGTTTAATCAAAAAATTAAATCCTACTAAATCACTTCATGCTGACCCCTTTTGCAGGTATAGCTATGTAAAACATCAAAAATAAGTGCCTATACTGTTTAAAATCCAGTAATACATTGTTTCACCCTGCTCTGCACATGTTTGGTTGCTCTCTGTTGTTTGGCACTGTACCAAAAATGTAGAGGCCAATCTGCTGAGAGCCTAAAGATTTACTGTTGTTCAGGGGTTCTGCATTTCAGCAAAATGGCAGCCTCCAGCAAGAAGAAGCAGGAACAATCCTGAGAGCAAATTACATCACACACTAATTTTGGTAGCATTATTTTTAAAATGAAATTTATGTTTCTTGCGAAAAAACATTTTTTTATCAAGTTGTTATGAGTAAAGCTCCTCTTTACGTCCTTCCTGTTTCCTATTTCCTTGCCAAATTATTGTGCTCTCACATAATCCTGTCCACTGCTCTGTGATACTGCTGAAAACCTATGATTTGTTTATGTTATTATTTAATTCTTCAAATATAATGAAAAATAATGAAAATAATAAAGGAGGTTTTATACTATATGGGGGTATATATATATATTTTTTTTTATGGTGCTTGATATGGCAAACTGGAGCTGAAAGGAGGGGGGATTGGAGAAGTGGATCAAAGGTGCCAAAGGAGGAGATCCTGCTTTAGAGGAGAACAAAAAGCACTGTCAGATCTTCTTATTAATTTAAGGGGTCTTAAAGGCACTTTTTGGTGTTTTTGCTCACGTTTGAACAACAATTGACATTTGGGATACAAAAGTAATATTCTGCAAATTCCACAAAGGAATACTATGCAGTTTGCTCACATTGTTTCTGTCCAGAGATTGAGGACACACAGGGGTTTATTTACTAAATTTTGAGAGTGCAAAATCAGGCTCACTTCTGCATACAATCCAATCAGCTTCCAGGTTCTATTGCCAAAGCTTAAATGAACAAGCTGAGGTTAGAAGCTGATTTTTACGGTTTCTATGCAGAAGTGGGCCTGATTTTGCACTGTCAAACTTTAGTAAATAAACCCCACAGGGGTTATTTACTATAGCACAATTTGTGCATGTGCGAATAAATGGTTGCAAAATGGCTAAAACCATGCAAATTAGTGTGAGAATTAGTCCACTATAGCGCTAGGGAAAAATAGTCACAAAATTAAATTCACTATAGGTCATAGACAACAGAGACCGTCTAAATCTGTAGTCGTGATCGAAACACAGGAATTGCACATGGAAATAATGTTTAGAGCATGATATGATAACCTAAATGGTTCTTAAATATGTGGTATATTGTTTAAAGATAATCTGCTTTGAAACTGCGGAAAAAAATTGATGTAAAAACTGAAATATCATTGAAAGTCTGAGAAGAGATAAATTCCCCCTCTTTCTACAGCTATGTGCTAGCACAAGTGCACATGCTCAGACATGCAAAATAGTCACAATTTAACTCCCATTCATTTTTTACAGCGCGCTATAGTAAATTTGCAAATTTGCACGTGGCTAAAAAGCGTTTGCAAACATGAAAATGTGTGTTACATAGCCAAATGCGAGTTTCAACCATTGATTATAATTGTACAATTGTTATTTACACAAAAAAAAAAAACATTTTATTTTGAGTCAGTGCTATAGCCAGTGCTATTCAACATCTACATCCGCTCACTCCTCAAAATCATCAAAAAATCAGACCTCTGCTTCCACTCATAAGCTGACGATACCTAAATCTACTTTCGCATCACCGGACAAAAAGACCACCATCAGCAACTAGAGAAATGCCTCACTTTGATAGATGACTGGATGACCATTAGTTCCCTCAAACTCAACGGGTCAAAAACAGAACTTCTTCTCCTACACGCTAACCAAAATCCCAAAACCAAGACTCCATCGACACCTCCCACCATCTTTGGACAGACCATCTCTCCGAGCACCAAAGCCAAGCATCTCGGAGTTATCTTTGACTCAGAAATGACAATGGATGCACAAATAGGATCAGTAGTTAGCGGATCTCACCATCTCCTCCGCCTGCTGCGCAGACTCATTCCCTTTATCCCAGAAGAGGACAAAGCAGCAGTAGTTGGAACAATCATCAATTCCCGTCTCCACTACGCAAACTCACTCTACATAGGTTTACCCCAATATCAGCATGCGCGCCTACAGGCCATTCAAAACGCGGCGGCAAGACTGCTAACAGGAAAAAAACCCTGTGAGTCCATCTCCCCATTCCTGAGGAGCCTACATTGGCTAAAGGTAAAGAATCGGATAACATTCAAGACCCTCTTCCTCACCCACAAATAGGTAACGCCGCTCAATACCTCCCAGAGAAAATAAAATACTACACACCCAATCACAATCTGCGATCATCTAACCAAATCCTCCTCCTCGTTCCCAAATACCGCTACAAAGCAAGGGGAGAATGCAGATTCGCAGTCCAGGGACCTCGGCTATGGAACACTCTTCTGACGCACATCCGCATGGAAGAAAACCATCTGGCCTTCAGGAAAAAACTCAAAACCTTCCTCTTCTAAGAAGCTGTTCAACACAAACCACAGTTAGCGCCTTGAGGCGATTCAGTTCTTTACAAATCATTCATTCATTCATTCATTCGAGATGAACTGTTTATTTGTCTAAAATAAATTGTCCTTGCTGGGTTTTAATGTTGCTTCTTCTTCGTATTATTTTTTTTTTTTAAAGATTGCTAGTAATGTGTAATGTTTTCATGTTTTGGTAAAATATATTTTTCTCTGTCTTTCTCATTTATTGCTTTCCATCTCACAAAAATCTAATCTGAAACTCCCATAGTTGTCTTCACAAGCCACAATATGTTACCATATTATTAATGCCTCAAATGCAAAACGCCATTGTATAGAATTAAATGGATTAAAAATTAGTAAATGTATTTTCTCTTTATGATTGTGCTCAGCTCGGTAGCCAGGTGGTCTTCACTCCTGCCTTGAAGGACTTAGGCCACGGGTTCAACTACCACAGATGGTATCACCTACCGAAAGCTTGCATTGCACACAGCAGCCTATGCTGAAAAGAAGCAAATGCCTAATAGCCAATCAGCCATCAGTTTGGTTGATTCCATAATATTAACTCTTCAATAATATTATGGTTTGGAATTCCAAAAATCACACACTAGTTAATGTGCAGGGTGTTAGTTTACATTTTTTTGTTTTTTGTTTTTAATTCACTTGTGCATTGAAAAAACCAACACAGCTACCTTAGGTGGGTGGTAGGCAGGGCCGTCTTTTCGCAGGGCAAACAGGGCAGCCTCCCAGGGCCCTGTCACTGTTTGGGGCCCAAAGCAGAGATGCCTGTTAAGCCCACGTGCTCCCCGCAAATCGGCGCTGAAAATCCCCACACACAGCCAGGCAGACAGTCTTTCACTGTCATCAGCGGCGGTGGCGTGCGCAAAGTGCAGCAGTCAGTGCCAGTGCAATGTTTTTTCGACCGAGGAGCGGGCAGCGGGTGGGCGGGGCCTTGAGCTCAACTGACGCTCTGGCCCTGCCCCTTGCAATGCATACACTGTGTACAGTGTACTTGGTTGGAGGAGCAGAGGAGGAGTGTGAGACCGTGGCGCGGTGTGGAGTGGTGCCTGCCCGCACTGGTTGCCATCAAGCTAGCACTGTACAATGTGAGGACATACAGGGGCTGCTACAGCATTGCAATGGATAGAAAATGTATTGTTATACACTACAAAGGGAATCCAGATCAGAAGAGCTTACAATACTTTTCTGATGGCAGTTTGAAACTTGTAGAGAAGAAAGGAGACTGGCAGAGGAACTGGACAGCTCTGACTCTTCATCCAGACAGCAAAGGTTGGTATAACTATACATGCCATGGCCCCATGCTATTCACCCTCTACTCAAAATACAGTCAAAGCTGAACTCATGGTATAATGTGTATTGCACTTACATTGGTACTTACATTGGTCCAGCTTGGCTGATCCCTGTGGGTGGATCCTAATTATCTTATGGGTCTCAGATTGGTCGCTTGGCATGAGCGCCATTCACAGGACGCCTTGCATTTATTTGAATGAATACAAAGCGTTCCCTGATTGGACAAGGAGGAGAGGCAGGGCGGTGACAGTTACAGAAATCAGTGTGCAGTAATTTCTAGCAACCAATGGGTGAGCAGTGATGGTGTGCAGTAACCTATAGCAACACAATCAGTGAGCAGTAATGGTGTGCAATAACTTCTGCAACCCAATCAGTGAGCGGTAATGTGTGCACTAACTTCTAGCAACCCAATCAGTGAGCGGTGATAGTGTGCAGTAACCTATAGCAACACAATTAGTGAGCGGTGATGGTGTGCTGTAACCTATAGCAACCCAATCAGTGAGTGGTAATGGTGTGCAGTAACCTATAGAAACACAATCAGTGAGCAGTAATGGTGTGCAGTAACTTCTAGCAACCCAATCAGTGAGTGGTAATGGTGTACAGTAACCTCTAGCAACTCAATCAGTGAGCGGTAAGGGTGTGCACTGTGCAGTAACCTCTAGCAACCCAATAAGTGAGCAGTAATGGTGTGCAGTAACCTGTAGCAACCAATCAGTGAACAGTAGTAATCTGCTGTAATCTCTCGCAACCAATCAGTGAGCGGTAAGGATAGGCTGTAATCTCTGGCAACCAATTTCAATCGCTGCGTGATCTGCTGCAGTAAACTGATTTTGAGCCGACCTGCTATTTTTTTTTGTATGTCTTAGAATGTAGGGGGGCCCCCAAGAAAATGTTTGCCCAGGGCCCAATCAATATTAAAGACATCCCTGGTGGTAGGTTGGCTGTGATATGAACTCATAACCCAAGTGCTTTGTAGATATCACTGCACACCACCAAACCATTTTGCTAAGTACGCTGAAACCTGCATAATAATGTAGTATGATTAAAGAATGAATATAAATAATTACTGCTTTATAGTCTTATAAAAATGAAATTAAAGTGATGTATTGAACACATTTACAGTTGTTAACAGTAACTTTACAGAATAGCAGACACTACTCTGTAATACTCATTCATAACTGCATTTGTTAGCAAAAGAAGAAAATAACCTAGGAATACTAATTGGAATATACATAAATAGATGCACACGAGGTAGCGCATATCTCACATAAAAATGTTTTATTCACATTCATAGGATCATGGCTCAACTCGGTAGCAATTGGCACTTGCAAATTCACGGATATTTACCTATTTGATATTTATAAAGGCATGTTCACCGGTATTAGCACGCTTTTTCATTCACATGTTTGCCTAGTTGAAGTCCTAATAGGCTTAATTGGGCATAACTAAATGTAGAGCGACCATTGCTTCCCTTTTTTTCTTAGTAAATGAACCCCATATTATTTTTGAATGCATTTTAATAATGTGCAGTCCTTGGGAGATTTTATGAAGCAATAATCTGCAGTTTTTGTATAATACAACATTTAAATAACATAACAGCAATATTCTGCAGAACCTGCTGAACAACATTTTGTAGTTTGCACATTTGATGTTTATATGCACATAGGACACAGCATTGTTTAAATACACCTGATTATAAGTTCAAGAGTAATACCCTGCAGATAATATGGCGCAATAATCTGCGGTTTTGCACAGTTGCATGTTTTTGCACAGAAATTGAAGACATAGTAATGATTGAAGAGTTATGCCCTGTACACACGGTCGGACATTGATCGGACATTCCAACAACAAAATCCATGGATTTTTTCAGACGGATGTTGGCTCAAACTTGTTTTGCATACACACGGTCACACAAAGTTTTGGAAAATCCTATCGTTCTAAATGCGGTGACGTAAAACACATACGTTGGGTCTATAAACGGGGCAGTAGCCAACAGCCTTTGTCTCTTAATTTATTTTGAGAATGCGTGGCATCGGATTTGTGTACACACGATCGGAATTTCCGACAACGGATTTTGATGTCGGAAAATTTTATAGGTAAAAATGTATAAAAAACACAAAGCGCTGTGATGAATAATAACTGATAGATACACATCAAACAAGTGAGGCTGCTATCAAAAAAGAAGTGTTTCAGGATCACTAAAAAAAGAGAATAAAATAAAATAGTGTTTGAAGCGCTTCACAATGTGATTAAATAGATGAAAAATTTACTTAAAAACCACTAATAGCCAAATACTAAAATTAATCCAGCAGTGAAAAAAATGCAATATAAAAAATATAAATTAGTGACATCAAGTGTGTAAATAAAATACACGTAAATAAATAAATTTGAATGTGTTGAAAGTTAAGTTGTTTCTAGTGATAATCAAAAAAAACGTAAATAAATGCATCAGACAACCAAAATCACATAGAAATTCGCTTTAGTCCCACTAGCAAAGTTCTTAAATAGCACACACTTGCTTAATTGGGGTGCTCATTGGCAGTTCTAAACGACAATGTTTCTTTGCTTTGTTCACATCAGCTGTGACGATCACCGTCAGACCTCACATATAAAGCAGATAAAAGAAAGATATCATTGCGCAATGCTCTTCATACCAGGTACACAAGCAAAACCTGTATTAAATCCACTCACATGCGCCTAATAGTAAAAAGGCATATGCAGGTATCTATATAGCAGTCAGCCGCCTCAGACAGGAGCAGAATTGCTGCAGTACACAGCTCGATACTGCCAGTCTGCACAGTACGTCCTTGGCTCCTCCCACGTGTTGCATCACGGTCACGTGACTTTTTCAAGGATAACTCAAGCTATCACGGTCTCTGATTTATAGCACAACGGCATAGCGGTTGCCATGGCTACAGCGTGATTCATTCATCATCCTGCTTCCTGCATATCCTTAATCACTATTTAAAATTCCTTTTTATTAAACATATATCAATTATATTTATAACTGCCAATGAGCACCCCTATTAAGCAAGTGTGTGCTATTTAAGAACTTTGCTAGTGGGACTAAAGCGAATTTCTATGTGATTTTGGTTGTCTGATGCATTTATTTACGTTTTTTTTTTATTATCACTAGAAACAACTTAACTTTCAACACATTAGAATTTATTTATTTACGTGTATTTTATTTACACACTTGATGTCACTAATTTATATTTTTTATATTGCATTTTTTTCACTGCTGGATTAATTTTAGTATTTGGCTATTAGTGGTTTTTAAGTCAATTTTTCATCTATTTAATCACATTGTGAAGCGCTTCAAACACTATTTTATTTTATTCTCTTTTTTTAGTGATCCTGGAAAATTTTATAGCACGCTCTCAAACTTTGTGTGTCGGAAATTCTGATGGAAAATGTGTGATGGAGCCCACACATGGTCGGAATTTCTGACAACAAGGTCCTATCACACATTTTCCATCTGAAAAACTGACCGTGTGTACAGGGCATAATACTCTGCAGATAGTATGGCGCAATAATCGGTGCTTTTGTATGGTTTTATGTAAAAATTGAAATTATGTGCAGCGTTCAAAACATTAAAATACATATGTATACAAAATAATGTACACTATGCAATGGCCACAAAAACTAATAATAATGAAAATGAGATGTGAATTTCACACCCAAACTAAAGTCCATGTGCCATCATGCAAAAGTTGTTTTAAAACATAAACATAGCAGTCTTTAAATAAACTGTGAAAACAAATTGTGTAACTAGAAGTGGGATTCCACATGACATCAATGTTGAGGTGAGGACACAGACAATAGAACCACCACCAGTTGGTGAGGAGGCTTACCGGAGTGAGAGGATTCAAATGGGAATATGCTCAGTGAGTCAACAAGGCTTATGGTGCAACCACCTAAATATGGGACCTTCACGTCTGGGTTCCAGATCAAGTTGTAAGGCAATTCAATTGGTCAAGAGATGTTACCAAGAAGTGGTCTTCAGAAGCAGCCAACTAGTCAGGCCAAATCCTCTCAAGTGTTGAAAATAGCATGACCAAAAAAGAAAATAGTCCAGATAGTGTGAATCCATATAAACGTAAAATTTAGTAAAAGAGAATTGGAAACAATTACATTTAGAAAGTGGATCAAGCACTTAAAATTGAAGTTTGTGGGTAACGCTATGACATCAGCGGGGCTCATCCCGATGCATATCGTCTAAAGAGATATCATCTGGGGTTTGAGCCTGCTGTAGTCACCGTGTTTATATATCTTATGAGGCCCAATAGTAAAATTACCAACCTGTGATCATAATTGATGCTTCCTGCCTGTAGACACTGCACTTCCTGGTTTAAACAAAATGGTGCTGTGACTTGCATTCCAAGCCTCACTCTAGATAGAGTTGTAAAATCTATTGACATTTGAGGAGGCGGGCTTTTGCGAGTCAAGCCTCACTGTGATCCACATAGGAAGTAACCAGATCAGCTGACACACAGAGCGTCCTATGAGGACATGGACATGAACCAAGCCTCATATACTGATGGACAGCATGCGGTTCAAGCCTCACTTTGAGAAAATGGAATCAACAGACACATCCATCACATTGTCAAAAGGAAATGCAATGATCATCGGCATTTGGCTCACTATCTATAGGCGTAATGCAGTACAGACCTCAATCTGAATAAACAGAGAGGTCAAAGCTTCCTGTTTAGATTGCAGTTCACACTTCCTATTTAGATTGCAGTTAATATTTTGACTGAGGAATTGCAGTCACTGAGGAATTGCAAAGTGTGTGGTCAAACACCTTAGTATTGGTTCCCAAGCCCAAGGGAACTCTGTGATTCTGCAATATTTTTCAAAAATGTAACTCAATTTCAAACTTTTATGCTCCTTCATATGCCATGAGTGGATGAGGCTAGGTTTATCTTTTAAAGCCCCTCCTTGGATCTTATAGGGGGGTTATGTCAAATACTCCTAACCAAGGTTGTCAGGGAGAATGGACCCTTTAATACAAAAGAATGCTTTTTTACTTCCAGAAAGCTCCAGTCCCATTCCAATGGATAAGTTGTTGTACCCTCATTTGAGTATACCTCAGTGTACTTAGATTACATTGTGTTTCTTAGTGGGGAGTAGGCATCCCTGCTGCCTTAGGCAGTATTTTACTCCAAAAGAAAGCAGTATTCGCTGTAAACCCTGAGAAATGCCCTATAGGGATGGAGGAAGCAAAGTACCTCAAGTACATTATAAGGAGAAAGTTAGTAAAGCCACAAGTCAGAAAACCAACAGACCCAACAGTCATGACATGCATGCTGCTGATTCTGTGTAATTGAATCATTTATTTAAAAGGGGCACGTTCAATATAATATCAGTATGGAGTTTTAGTTAGGTCTTTCAGTCTGTGAAAAAACAGGTGTCAAATGGGTGGCTCTTATTTAAAGCAGCGTTCCGCCTGGGGGAAAAAATTGATAAAAGTCAGCAGCTACAAATACTGTAGCTGCTGACTTTTAATATATGGACACTTACCTGTCCAGGGAGCCCGAGATGTCGGCACCCAAGCCAATTTTTCTGATCGGCTGCCGGGTGCTGCCACTGCCATTCATTGCAAGGAAACCGGCAGTTAAGCCTTTGGGCCTGCTGCACACGCATGAAGCACACTGCACTTTATAACTGGCCTGGCAGTTGAGCAAAGAGGAGGGGTGCTGAACCTCAGAAGGACGGCGCGGATGCGCAGTCTCTCTGAAGTGGGGAAGGATACCTGTCAAAAACAGGTACCTATTCCGCCCTCCCCATGAAAGGTGCCAAATGTGGCACCGAAGCAGGGGAGGAAGTAGATACGCGGAAGTTCCACTTTTGGGTGGAACTCCGCTTTAAAGATAAATGCAGCAAATATTGTATATGCTGGGTATTGTGCATTTCTCTCTGAAAATCTGAGTACAATAGGTTGTTCCAGACATTGTTCAGAAGAACAGCGTATTTTGATTAATAAAATTATTGGACAGGGGAAAACATAAAAAAAAGCAGAAACGGATAGGCTGCTCAGCTATAATGATCTCAACTGCTTTAAAATGGCAACTGAAACCAGAAAGATGTGGAAGAAAAGGGAAAACTACCATTTGAATGGATTGAAGAAAAGCCAAAATGGCAAAGATTCAGCCAATGATCAGCTCCAGGGTGATCAAAGGAGGTCTAAAGTTATCTGTGAGTACTGTAACAATTAGAAGATGCCTATGTGAAGCCAAGTTATCAACAAGATAACTCCCATTGTTGAAAAAATGAGGATACGCTGAAGAGGTTACAATTTGCCAAAGAACACATTGACTGGCCTAAAGAGAAATAGGGCAACATTTTGTGGACTGATGAAAGCAAGATTGTTCTTTTTGGGTCTAAGGGCCTCTGACAGTATGTCAGATGACCCCCAAACACTGAATTCCAGCCACAGTACACTGTGAAGACAGTGAAGCATGGTGGCACAAGCATCATGATATAGGGATGTTTCTCATACTATGGTGTTGGGCCTATTTATCGCATACCAGGGATCATGGATCAGTTTGAATACATCAAAAGACCTGAAGAGGTCATTTTGCCTTATGCTGAAGAGGAAATGCCCTTGAAATTGGTGTTTCAACAACACAACGACCCCAAACACACAAGTAAGCGAGTAGCATCTTGGTTCCAGAATAGCAAGATTAACGTTATGGAGTGGCCAGCCCAATCCCCGAACCTTAATCCAATAGAAAACTTGTGGGGTGACATCAAAAATGCTGTTTGTGAGGTAAAACCAACAAATGCAGAGGAATTGTGGAATGTAGTGCAATTGTCCTGGGCTGGACTACCTGTTCACAGGTGCCAGAAGTTGATGGACTCCATGCAACGCAGATGTGGAGCAGTTCTCAGAAACAGTGGTTATACAACTAAATATTAGTTCTGTAGCTCACAGGAAAGCTAAATTTTCAAGCATTTTTCAGTTTATACAGTAAATGTTTGAGTTTGTAAACAAAAATGCAGACACTGCTATTTTTTGGAAAAACCTAATATTCCTTTTTCCTCACTTTCTTTACAGTAATAATAAATTTGAAGCACTTTTCTTGGTGTTTTGATTTGGAATAGACTGCGCAGTGTTCCCAATTAATTTGTGTGTATGGAAATAAAAACTATTATAAGGATTTTGAGCTTTACTCACTTTTTTAAACACACTGCTATTATTTCTAACACAACTGTAAATCCTGAATAATAATAATAATAATAATAATAATAATAATAATAATAATAATTAATATAGTGCTCAATAACTTGAGCTCAATTTACTTAGAAGGGTGCCCTAATGCCTTATATAGTTCTGTACAGTATAAAAAGAGAATCAATGCTAGATTGAATCTAGCAAAACTTCCCCTCTCTCTAGATTAGCCACCACTTATAATAGTGTTCTGGTAGTATGTATGCAAGCTACATTCTTTAGCAAAACTACTTTAGTGTTCCAGTTGATATCTTGACCTTTATTGTCATAACTAAGACCCAATTTTTATTTGCTAACTTTTCAGTTGATAAAAGTATTTACACTTAACCATGTATGGCCTTCACACTATGCTATAGCTGCTCTAATTAATACTGTTAACATAAAAGAAAGCCACAGCGTGTACTCTAAGCTCAGAATAGAAGTCAGACCTTTAAATCTTCAGATGTATTAAATAGCAACTATTAATGACTACAGCAATCTTGTTATACCTTGCTTTTCAATAACTTCATTTTATATATAAACACATTTTTGCCCTGCAATTGTAAACTCATCACAACTACAGAGTGCCCTCACCCTGAAGGTTAACACAGTAGGATCTGAAAACAGAGAAGGATCACCAGATGCAATCTGAGGTTACCTACTTAGCAAGAGACACAGCAAATGATGATTATTTATTGCCACGGCTCCACTTAATGAAAGCTTGGCTGCATTACAGCTCATTCCATCTAAACTAATTTTAACTAAAATTAATGTAACTGTGTTCCATTTTAGCATTACAATTATACCAATCCAATTCAATCTACAATATGTAATATCACTTTTGCACATTAGCTCTTATTACAATAAAATGACATACTTGGGTTTAAGAAATAGACTTCATCTACTTCATTTTACCTTAAATAAGTTTTAAGAATTAAATAACTACTAATAACTATGTCCTATAGTGAGAGACTACTAATATCAGAATGAGCATGTTAACACATCTTGAGGTTATTTTGTAAAATTTAAACATAACAAATTTTAAATAAGAACTAGCAAAATAATGAAAAACAGAAAGTTCCTATGATATTATAATACAGCTTACCAACTCTTATAAAAAATAAAAAATATACACATATATATATATATATATATATATATATATATATATACATATATATATATATATATTTTTATATATATATATATATATATATATATATATATATATATATATATATATATATATATATATATAGTGCATATGATTGCGACGCTAATCATTTTGTAATTGAATGCTATTAAAAATTACCTTTCCTTTCCAATCTGCAGCCAGTGTAATTTTCTGAGATTACATTGCAATATGGCTACCTGGAGCTTTCTGTACACAGAGTGTGTACTGGCCACTCCCCAGAAACATCATTTCCTGCTTGTGTGATTGGCTCCCCAATTTTTCAAGAAGTCTGCCTGAGATACAAGTCAGATTTTAGGCATCCCTAGCAACAAAAATGTCATTTTTTGAGTGATACTTTCAATAGGAACCCATCTATATGGATGCAGGCCCAGCAGATTTTCTTATTAGTGCCTTGTAGCTCCACACCTGACAGCTAATTATGAAACCACTCCCATTAGACTTACTAAGAACAGAGGCACAGACAAACACACATGGATTTCTTCAGAATAGCAAAAGGTAGGAATCTGCAACAAAATTTGTTATAATTATTGAAATGTACATTGATCACCCAGAGGGGAATGTTTTTTTTTCTCAACAAAAGTGGTGTTAAGCTTTAAATGAGATAAAAGCATCTGAAAATTTGTGTCGGGAAAGGAGCTTAGAGGTAGATTAGAGATCTTGTCTATTCAGAGTACAGCTCTGCATGTTCCTTTGTTCCTCTGCCTATGTGGAGGGGGTGTGTGTCTTTCCTCCAATCAGCTCTCTCGCAGTTTTAGCCCAGCCTGCACACCCAGTGCTGGAACAGAAAGAAAGATTTGTAACACAATTTGCACAATTTCTGAAGACAGCAGATATACAAATTAAGCTTATAGGGAGATTTGTTTCATCTCTGTGTATCATCTGAGGCTGTTCACTTCACTAGGTATATGTGAGGATTTACATCCAGTTTAACTAGACCTAATTTCAGCATCATGTAATACTCTGTAATGTAACACTCATAGAAAGTCAATAAATGATCTCATGAGTCTGCTGATGCTCCTCCACTGTCCAGTTAAAAGGTTGGAGTAGTGTGGTGCCAGCAGTGTAATTCTGAACTGTAAGAGAATGTTGTTTCATTTGCCTGGCTGTGCTGTATGGCAGAGTTGTCTAAATGTTAGACAAAATACTAATATTTCAGCAGGTAATACAGCTCCCTTTTATGTATTACAACTGTGTTTGTAGGTATTTGCTTGGAGTTTAGCTTTAAAGGCCAACATGGCCAATCGATAGCTAATGTATTGTATCTGTCAGGTACTTTAGCAGGAATATTTTTGTACTGCATTTCATAGCCTTGTCCATCTGTCATTAGTAATATGAAAGGTGTTGTCACTGTTGGATTATTTATTTTACCCTATAAAGACTATGGCATGAGTATTGAAACTGGTTTGCTGTAGATGCAAGGGAAGCAGAGCTGAGAATTCCACCAGACAAATCCACGCCACTAGAGACCATGCAAAAACCAGCAGAGACACCAATAAAATCTTCGGATTATGTCATCTGTCTTACAAACAGTGTAATGGCAACAGTCACAGTTTGGACGTGTAATTTCAAGTTGACATTATTTGCAAAGATAAAACTCACTAACTCTAATGCCTTGTACATACAACCGGATTTTCCGACAACAAATGTTGGATGTGAGCTTGTTGTCGGAAAGTCCGACCGTGTGTATGCTCCGTGTTGTAATATGTTTGCCGATTTATGTGGGATTTTATATTATTATATATATGTACACATACAGTACAATATTGACCTAGCAGAAACTCCCTCCCAGGGTTACTGTACTGTATACCCCGTACAGTCTCACCTACAGTATAGCTACCTGCAGCCAGGTGCTTGTGTAGGCTCATTGAAGTATTTCCAGCTACTGTACTGTGTACCCTGCACAGTCTCACCTACAGTAAAGCTACCTGCAGCCAGGTGCTTGTGTAGGCTCATTGAAGTATTTCCAGTTACTGTACTGCGTACCCCGCACAGTCTCACCTACAGTATAGCTACCTGCAGCCAGGTGCTTGTGTAGGCTCATTGAAGTATTTCCAGCTACTGTACTGTGTACCCTACACATTCTCACCTACAGTATAACTACCTGCAGCCAGGTGCTTGTGTAGGCTCATTGAAGTATTTCCAGCTACTGTACTGTTTACCCTGCGCAGTCTCACCTACAGTATAGCAACCTGCAGCCAGGTGCTTGTGTGGGCTCATTGCAGTATTTCCAGCTACTGTACTGTGTACCCTGCACAGTCTCACCTACAGTAAAGCTACCTGCAGCCAGGTGCTTGTGTAGGCTCATTGAAGTATTTCCAGCTACTGATCTGTGTACCCTGCACAGTCTCACCTACAGTAAAGCTACCTGTAGCCAGGTGCTTTTGTAGGCTCATTGAAGTATTTTCAGTTACTGTACTGTGTACCCCGCACAGTCTCACCTACAATATAGCTACCTGCAGCAGGGGCTTGTGTAGGCTCATTAAAGTATTTCCAGCTACTGTACTGTGTACCCTAGACAGTCTCACCTACAGTAAAGCTACCTGCAGCCAGGTGCTTGTGTAGGCTCATTGAAGTATTTCCAGCTACTGAACTGTGTACCCTGCACAGTCTCACCTACAGTAAAGCTACCTGCAGCCAGGTGCTTTTATAGGCTCATTGAAGTATTTTCAGTTACTGTACTGTGTACCCCGCACAGTCTCACCTACAATATAGCTACCTGCAGCAGGGGCTTGTGTAGGCTCATTAAAGTATTTCCAGCTACTGTACTGTGTACCCTAGACAGTCTCACCTACAGTAAAGCTACCTGCAGCCAGGTGCTTGTGTAGGCTCATTGAAGTGTTTCAAGCTACTGTACTGTGTACCCTGCACAGTCTCACCTACAGTAAAGCTACCTGCAGCCAGGTGCTTGTGTAGGCTAATTGAAGTATTTCCAGCTACTGTACTGTGTACCCTGCACAGTCTCACCTACAGTAAAGCTACCTGCAGCCAGGTGCTTGTGTAGGCTCATTGAAGTATTTCCAGTTACTGTACTGCGTACCCCGCACAGTCTCACCTACAGTATAGCTACCTGCAGCCAGGTGCTTGTGTAGGCTCATTGAAGTATTTCCAGCTACTGTACTGTGTACCCTACACATTCTCACCTACAGTATAACTACCTGCAGCCAGGTGCTTGTGTAGGCTCATTGAAGTATTTCCAGCTACTGTACTGTTTACCCTGCGCAGTCTCACCTACAGTATAGCAACCTGCAGCCAGGTGCTTGTGTGGGCTCATTGCAGTATTTCCAGCTACTGTACTGTGTACCCTGCACAGTCTCACCTACAGTAAAGCTACCTGCAGCCAGGTGCTTGTGTAGGCTCATTGAAGTATTTCCAGCTACTGATCTGTGTACCCTGCACAGTCTCACCTACAGTAAAGCTACCTGTAGCCAGGTGCTTTTGTAGGCTCATTGAAGTATTTTCAGTTACTGTACTGTGTACCCCGCACAGTCTCACCTACAATATAGCTACCTGCAGCAGGGGCTTGTGTAGGCTCATTAAAGTATTTCCAGCTACTGTACTGTGTACCCTAGACAGTCTCACCTACAGTAAAGCTACCTGCAGCCAGGTGCTTGTGTAGGCTCATTGAAGTATTTCCAGCTACTGAACTGTGTACCCTGCACAGTCTCACCTACAGTAAAGCTACCTGCAGCCAGGTGCTTTTATAGGCTCATTGAAGTATTTTCAGTTACTGTACTGTGTACCCCGCACAGTCTCACCTACAATATAGCTACCTGCAGCAGGGGCTTGTGTAGGCTCATTAAAGTATTTCCAGCTACTGTACTGTGTACCCTAGACAGTCTCACCTACAGTAAAGCTACCTGCAGCCAGGTGCTTGTGTAGGCTCATTGAAGTGTTTCAAGCTACTGTACTGTGTACCCTGCACAGTCTCACCTACAGTAAAGCTACCTGCAGCCAGGTGCTTGTGTAGGCTCATTGAAGTGTTTCAAGCTACTGTACTGTGTACCCTGCACAGTCTCACCTACAGTATAGCTACCTGCAGACAGGTGCTTGTGTAGGCTTATTGAAGTATTTCCAGCTACTGTACTGTGTACCCCACACAGTCTCACCTACAGTAAAGCTACCTGCAGCCAGGTGCTTGTGTGGGCTCATTGAAGTATTTCCAGCTACTGTACTGTGTACCCTGCACAGTCTCACCTACAATAAAGCTACCTGCAGCCAGGTGCTTGTGTAGGCTCATTGAAGTATTTCCAGCTACTGTACTGTGTACCCCACACAGTCTCACCTACAGTAAAGCTACCTGCAGCAAGCAGATCAGGGTGTGACAACACACCCTGATCTTACATTGAAGAGGAGACTGGTTTAGATTTGCAACCATTAAGACTTTGCACCTATCTTGTGCTGTTCCTTGTGGACTCTATGGGCCCTGGGACTCCCGATGATTCCCCTGATGTGATGCTGCCACGCATTTAGATGCATGGAGAAAACTTATTACCAGCGTGCAAATAGACGCACCCATACATCAATTTACTCTTCATATTAGAGATATTCTTTATTGGCAATTTGGGGGATCAGGATTTGGAGTGTCACTCACCTTTGATCCACGTAACAATTTACAATCGGTGTGAACTAACTATATAATACAACTGCACAGGAAATCCCTGAAGAAGGATTCCTTAATATGTATCATGCATGTATGTGTTTCTTGTTACTAGAATCTTCATTATCATGATATAGTGCAGCAGTTACATGCTACACTCTTTGCTTAAACTCTCAATTTTTGTGCATTTTTCAATAAAGTATATATTTTTACATATTCTGACCTTTTCACCATTGATTACATCTCTACTTCCTCTCCCCCTCTCACCCATACAATCCCTGGTGCATTTCTTTCCAATATTTTTTCATATAGTTTTGGGATGAGGTGAGGGGTGGTCTATACTCATTATACTCCTTATACCCATAGTCTCACTGACTGTCTTGGTAGTCCAACTACACTAAATAAACCTACAATATAGCTACCTGCAGCCAGGTGCTTGTGTAGGCTCATTGAAGTATTTCCAGCTACTGTACTGTGTACCCTGCACAATCTCACCTACAGTATAGCTACCTTCAGCAAGGTGCTTGTGTAGGCTCATTGAAGTATTTCCAGCTACTGTACTGTGTACCCTGCATAGTCTCACCTACAGTATAGCTACCTGCAGCCAGGTGCTTGTGTAGGCTCTTGACGCATTTCCAGTTACTGTACTGTGTACCCTGCACAGTTGCACCTACAGATATATATATCCCAGTTTTGTCCAGCTCACTGCAGGCCAATAGTATGTCTGGAAGGCCAACAAGGAGAGGAAAACAGTCACAGGCCAATAAAAGAGGGCAAGCAGGCACTGTGTCTAGAGGCAACAGTGCTGGTCGTGGACATGGTGCATCCTCATCAGCATGTGGCCGTGGGACACGCTTGGCCTTTTTTTCGGCAGCTGGCCGTGTTGAGCCGCAACATGCGGAATACTTGGTCGAGTGGATGACCAAGCTGTCCTCATCCACCTCATCCTCTCTCACCCAGGCTCAGGGTACTTTGTCTGGCAAAGCAGCTGCCAACGCGGCCTCTTCCCTTGGCTCAATGGCATCAGTCACTCCCTCCCTAGCCCCACCATGTCCTCCTGAGGAGTCCCTCGAACTGTTTGACCACAGTGTTGGGTACATGCACCAGGAGGATGCCCAGCGTTTTGAAGGCTCTGATGATGATACTGAGCCAGATGAAGGCAGTAACGTGAGCATGGACAGAGAGGGTGCCCAAGAAGGACAGCAATCTGGCAGTCATGTTCCCCCTGCTGCAGCATACTGCCAGGTTTGCTCCAGTGATGAGGAGGGAGGGGATGATGAGGTCACTGACTCAACGTGGGTGCCTGATAGGAGAGAGGAGGAGGAGGAGGCACATCACCAATGAGGCAGGATGCCCTCCAGGGGCCATCCTAAGGGCAGCACACTGACTGCATCACACCTCAGAACTCCGCATGTGCAGGGCGCTGCTGTCTCTGCACGTTATTCCAAAAGTTCTTTGGTGTGGGCCTTTTTTGAGACGAGTGCATCAGATCGCACCGCTGCTATTTGCAACATATGTCTCAAGCTTATCTCGCTTGGCCAAAACATCACCCGCTTGGGCACCACATGCTTGACCAGCATATGTTGACCTGCCATGCAGTTCGTTGGCAAGCGTACCTAAAAGACCCACACCAAAGAATAAAGAGGACCTCTACTTGCTCCTCATCAGCTGGGATCTCCAACCCCACTATACCTTCAGTCCTCTCTGAGACCTGCACTGAGAGGAATGAAGGTGTAGAATTAGGTGTGTCACAGCCAGGGACTTGCGGGCAATCTGCTATCGGTACACCGACGTCAGATTGTACCAGGCAAATTTCCCTGCCCCAGCTGCTGCACCGCAGAAAGAAGCGGTTGAATGCTAGCTTGACAAAATTGCTAGCACTTCAACTACTACCTTTTCAGTTGGTAGACTCTGCCCCCATCCGTGAGTTTGTGGAATGTGCAGTTCTTCAGTGGCAGGTTCCCAAACACAACTTTTTCTCACAGAAGGCGATTCCGGCTCTCTACTGGCATGTGGAAGGCAATGTCTTGGCCTCGCTGGACAGGGTGGTCAGTGGTAAGGTGTATATTACCGCTGACTCATGGTCCAGCAGGCATGGACAGGGACGTTACCTAAGTTTCACGGCGCATTGGGTGACTCTGCTGGCAGCTGGGAAGGATGCAGGACAAGGTGCAGTAGTGTTATAGGTTGTTCCACCAACATGCCTCCAAAATGCCACTACTGGTGATTCTGACACACCTCTCTCCTCCACCCCCTCCTCTTCTTCTTCCTCCATGGCCTCTTCCTGTGCTTTGTTCTCAGAACCAACGGTGCTCCGTAGGTGCTCAAGGGGCTACGCAAGCACGCAGACCAAAAGGTGCCATGTGGTACTTGAGCTGGTTTGCTTAGGGGACAGGAGCCACACTGGGGCAGAGGTTCTGTCAGCTCTGCAGGGGCAGGTTCAGAGGTGGTTGATGCCACGCCATATTAAGGCAGGAATGGTGGTTTGCGATAATGGCACCAACCTCCTCTCCGCCCTCCAACAGGGACAAATGACCCATGTGCCCTGTTTGGCTCACGTCCTTAACTTGGTGGTGCAGCGGTTCTTGGGCAGGTACCCGGGCTTACAGGATGTCCTGAGGCAGGCAAGGAAAGTCTGTGTGCATTTCCGCTGGTCATATAATGCCAGTGCTCAGCTGGCAGACCTCCAAAAGGAATTTAACCTGCCCAAGAACTGCCTAATCTGTGACATGCCCACCAGGTGGAACTCAACGTTGGCCATGCTGAAGTGGCTGCATACACAGCAGAGGGCAATCAATGAGTACCTGTGCGACTATGGCACCAGGACAGGTCAGGGGAGCTTGTTTTTTTTTCCCCACACCGGTGGGCCATGATCAGGGATGCATGCACTGTCCTGTCACCATTTGAGGAGGCCACAAGGATGGTGAGCAGTGACAGTGCATGCATCAGTGACACTGTCCCCCTTGTCCACATGTTGGAGCACACGCTGCGTGCAATAATGGACAGGGCACTTGAGGCAGAACAGAGGCAGGAAGAGGAGGACTTCCTTAGCTCTCAAGGCCCCCTTTATCCAGACAGTGTTCCTGCGTACCCGCCGATCACACAGGCAGAGGAGGAGGAGGAGGAAGAGGAGGATTGTGTCAGCATGGAGGTGGAGCCTGGCCCTCAGCATCAGCAGCAGTCTTTAAGGGATCATTTACAGTCCCAAGAAACCCATGGACTTGTACGTGGCTGGGAGGAGGTGGCTGCAGATCCTGTCGTCCTTAGTGACCCAGAGGACTCCGGACAGAATGCCTCAGCAAACCTACGCTGCATGGCCTCCCTGATACTGCAAAGCCTGCGGAAGGATCCTCGCATTCGTGGTATCAAGGAGAGGGATCAATACTGGCTGGCAACCCTCCTTGATCCGTGTTACAAGGGTAAGGTTGAGGACCTTATCTTGCCGTCGCAGAGGGAGCAGAGGATGAAACATCTTCGGGAGGCCTTGCAGGAAGGTCTGTGCAACGCGTTCCTAGAGACTGGGAGGTTACAAACTCCTGTTCCTTGCTGAGGCTTCGGTCAGTCAAAGAAGGAGCGGTGGAGAAGGTGGCCGTCTGACCGATGCGTTCAGACAATTTTTTAGTCCGCAGCCCCAAGGTATGATCAGTTCCAGCATCTGTTTTACATGGTGCAGGAATACCTAGGGGTAAGATCTGACTTGGACACCTTTCCCACCGAAAATCCTCTGGGTTACTGGGTCTTGAGGATGGATCACTGGCCAGAGCTTGCACAGTATGCAATTGAGCTACTGGCCTGTCCTGCATCCAGTGTTCTTTCGGAACTCACATTCAGTGCTGCTGGAGGCTTTGTAACCGATCACAGGGTGCGTCTGTCCACCAGCTCAGTCGATCGACTGACCTTCATAAAAATGAATCAGTCTTGGATCACCACCAGCTGCCAAACACCTGATGCTGATGTAATCGAATAATTTTTTTTGAAATGTCAGATCCCTTCAAAGACTGCCTATGCTGATGCTGAATGATCCTCAATGATCATGGTGATAGCTTGTAAGAACATTTTTGGTTCTGGGCGCCGCCACCAGTGCCTAAGGCCCAATTTTTAAGCCCTTGTTTAACAGGGGCGTGTAATTACAATTTTTGATGCAATTCTTTGCAGCAGGGCTTGTTCCTGCGCTCCAACCAGAGTATCTGTGAGGGGTTGCAGTGTTTTTGCACCAGCACCAGTGTCTAAGGCCCAATTTTTCTGCCCCTGTTCAACAGGGACATGTAATTAAAATTCTTGATCTAATATTTCACAGCAGGGCCCGTTTCTGCGCCCACCAAGAGTAACTGTGAGGACAGTATTGTGGCACCAGCAGCACCACCACCACCATCACCAAAGGCCCAATTTTTCTGCCCCTGTTCAACAGGGGCATGTCATTACAGTTCTTGATCTAATATTTCACAGCAGAGCTCTGTGAAGGCAACACCAACACCTAAGGCCCAAATTTCTGCTGAGTATATAGGGCAGGCCCCTACTTTCAAACATCCAACTTACAAACGACTCCTACTTGAAAACGGAAGGAGAGAACAGGAAGTGAGATGAAATCTACCTCTAGGAAGGGAAATTCTCTCCTGTAAGAGTTAATATGGGAAAAATGTTTCTCCTTTCCACTGATGCTTTATCACCAATCCTTGTTTCACTAAAAGCCCCAAATTTTCAAAAAACATTTGTCATTGGGACAAAAAGTGAGGTGAAATCTTCTGAGGAGGAGCACAGACAGCAAAACAAATGTCACAGGGGTGATAACCCTTCCCTATGTTTTCCAAAAAGCTTAAAATAGATTTTTTTTCTGGAGCTAAACACGTTAAAAATGTACCAGTTCAAAATTACAAACAGATTCTACTTAACAACAAACCTACAGTCCCTGTCTTGTTTGCACCGCCTGTATACTGCTGTTCAGAGTATATAGGGCCTGGTGGCCCCACATCTTTCCTTTTTTTAATTTGGGTGCGGGGTTCCCCTTAATATCCATACAAGACCCAAAGGGCCTGGTAATGGACTGGGGGGTACCCATGCTGTTTGTCTCACTGATTTTCATCCATATTGCCAGGACCCAACATTACATTAAAGCTGCAAGCAGTTTTAAATGACTCTCCTGACGCATCATGGCAGCACACACACACTTTGGGTTGTGACTCCGCCTCCACAACCTGATAGGACTGGTTAGCTATAAGTTTTGAAGAGGAGTCCACCGTTGCATTCTCCTTTTTTTTTCTCACCTGTATGGATCGAATGGTTAGAACTTGGAACCCCTTACCGATTCGCCCCAGCTAGGATCAGCCTCTCCTATTTGGAAGCCCTGACTGTACAGCCTCTAAACAAGCTTTATGCAGGGAGCCCCACTCTGATGGTCTCAGGGGTATGCTTTATTATTCACATTTTAAAAAAAAAAAGACTTAAACAGGTTTAAATTATGTGCAGCGATCTCCACCTCTTACCTTCTAAGGTTTCTGTTTCATGCCTCCTGGTAGGTTTTCCACTGTCTCACTTATAGTAATCATCTTTGTTTCTTTTTTCTCCTTTCCCCTCGTCTTGGTCCGCTGGGCGCTGTAGTTCCTCGCCTTGTCATTTCCATCATGGCGGCCGGCAAGGACTGATGGCACCAGGAAGTGACACAGCCGGCATCCTCTTTCGCCAGCATCCAAAATGGTGCCGGACGCCACGGATCGCTACGGCGCATGCGCGGCCGTGTTGTCAGCGCCACAACGACGGCGGTATATTTAAAAACAGCATTTGGCATTCAGCATGTTGTTTTGAGGGTTAAAAGACCACCCTCCACCCTAATACCGCTCTCTTCATTGCTGCCTTGCTGGTCCAACTCTGCTCCTGTTACTGGTAAGACTCTCTCTCTCTCTCTTTTCCAGCATTGGCTACCAAGAAAAAAATATATATACGTATATATATTAAAAAAAGGGGAATTCTTTTCTTTTTTTCTCTCCTTTTATAGACACTCCACTCTCTCCTATGGAGGCCGCTGCCCCAGCAGACCACTCACGGACTACAAGGTAAGGGGGCGTATGACGGGTAAGTAATGAAGAGGAGAAAAGAGAGCCTTGCCACTAATACCATCTTGTACTGGTAGTTCCGGCAGGTCATCAAGGTCATCGCATTCTAAAAGAAAAGAGCGTTCGCCTTCAAGACACTTTCATTCTCGGAGAAGTCATTCAAGATCCTCCCACCATAGAGATTCAACATCTTCTCACCAGCCTAGAGATGAGCAGTATATCCGTCCTGCGGCCAATACCTGCTGGGTCTGCGGAACGCAAGTGCTACCTGGGAAACTGGTATGCCAAACATGCTTCAATGAGGCAAGCCATGATAAAGAAGCTGACGCAAGGGAAGCGTCCAACATAATAAGAGAATAAGTAAAAGAATCTATTATGCAGGTGGCAGCATCCGAATCAATTAGACAATCTACTTTAGCCTCAACTTCTTACGAGCCTCAAGACCAAAAGTATTCACCAGAGAAGGATGAAGTCCTAATACCCACTTCCTTTGACTTCGCACTAATAGACCCTTTTGCGAAATCAGTAAAGGATGCGATCGGTTGGGAAGAAGAAAAGGATGCTCCTTGTAAACTAAGGAAATACTTTCCTAACCTAAAAAAAGATCCCAAAACTTTTCCATTAATTGATGAACTCAAAAAACTAATAAAGGATGAGTGGCAAAAGCCAGATAAAAAATCCAGTCTAAACAATAGGCTAGACAAGCTTTACCCATTAAGGGAACCAACGGTAAATCCTCTCATCTCAGCACCTGTGGTGGATTCCTCATTAATGCTCCTGGCGTGACATGTAACTCTACCAATTGAAGATGTCGTCACCTTTAGAGACATAATGGATCGAAAGATAGACCACGACCTTAAAAAAGCCTATTCAGCGGCAGGAGGGGCCTGCAGGCCGGCAGTTACACTGGCAGCAGTCGGCAGAGCTATCACCAGCTGGACTTCTAACATTGAAAAATAATTGCTAGAAACAGCAGACCAGGAGAAAATTACATCTGCTCTACAGGAACTCAGCCTGGCAGGAGACTTCGTGGCAGAAGCATCGGTGGATACCATAAGATCCTCAGTGAGAGCAATGTTGGCAGCAGTTATGTCCAGAAGAGCGTTGTGGCTAAAGCCCTGGGTCGCAGATGCGACTTCAAAATCTAGTTGGTGTACAATCCCGTACAACGGTACAAACCTATTTCGGGCCAAAGCTAGATTCTGCAATCTCGAAAGTTACTGGAGGTAAATTGGGTCTCATTCCCTCTGATAGAAGACCTAAACAACAGAAAAACCCACCGTTTAGACATTATCCGCCCGAAAGATATCGAGAAGCAAGGTCTTATAGGCCAGGGAAGCAATTTAAATGAAATTGGCAAAATCCACAACCGTCTTTTGTGAGGGTGCAGAAGCCCAAAGCCCCCAACTCAGGAGATCAACAGAAGTCATTTAGTGGGAGCGAGGTTGAGGCTATTTGCTCACGTATGAAGAGACCTTTTAAGAGACCCCTGGACGATATCCACCATCCAAGAGGGTCACAGATGGACATTCAAACACAAGCCACCCAAAGAGTACTACAGATTTACCAGACTACCATCCTCCCTCCTGAAACGAAAACTTCTAACCAAGTATATCCTGGAATTACTACAAAAACAAGCAATCGTAGAGGTTCCACAGGAACAGAAAGGCACAGGATTTTTTTTCTCCTCTTTTTTTAGTAACAAAAAGACAGGAGACTTGAGGCCGGTACTCGATTTAAAAAGCCTCAATGAA
Organism: Lithobates clamitans; assembly: GCA_037952925.1. Classification (NCBI taxonomy): domain Eukaryota; kingdom Metazoa; phylum Chordata; class Amphibia; order Anura; family Ranidae; genus Lithobates; species Lithobates clamitans. The sequence continues at coordinate 9,255,383 of JBBGZY010000323.1, read as the reverse complement.
ACGATTCTAGTCGAATCCTTCAAGATGGAAAGCCTTCAATCAGTAGCGAAAAGGGAATTTGTCCCCCAAGGACAAAAAGGGTTTTTAAGCAGCACAATACTCATACCAAGATATTAAAAATGTAGTAATTTTATTAAGTATAAGACAATAGAGTAAAAAACATGAACTGTGTATGGCACATTATAAAAAGCGCAGATACATGTACAAGGTTACATATGAATGTTACACATAACAGGTGCTTGGATAGTCTGACGCGTTTTGACCCCATCGGGTCTTCTTCAGAGGAAATGCATGCACCAAAGTATGCGTGTAGCCAGGTCTCCTGAATCTAAGGCTTTCAAAGGGGGGCCTCCATCAATTCGGTCCCCACCCGGAATCCCCCGGACGGCCAACACCCCGATAGGGGGGAATAAAGCAGCAATAGCGTAACTTACGGTGAACTACACAGTGGAAGTACCCCACATCCGGCACGCAGCACGTGTGGGTCAGCAGCACCTTATAATGCCCAGCATGTGAGCAGCCATGTACAAGTGATCAGTGAAACTTGTACAGAAAATGTGTGCAGTGAGCTGAGATGGAGAAGCACGAGTGTGGCTGTATTTCCTGTAGAAGTAATAGGGATCAGAGAGAGCCTTCAATCAGTATTACTAGCAGTAGGGACAAAAGATTGGATGCTCTTGGTCGATTTGTCCGACGCCTATTTGCATATTCCCATGCATCAAACCTTACAGAAGTACCTACGCTTCGCAATAGGCCACCAGCACTTTCAGTTTCAGAGCCTCCCGTTGGAATATCAATGGCCCCCAGGACCTTTACAAGGGTCTTGCTACCGGTAATAGCGCATCTGAGGGAGAAAGGATTGAGAGTCTCGATGACATAGTACTCCTAGCCGACAGCCAACAAACTCTGCTTCTACATCGAACAATACTAATCTCCACATTCCAACGGTTTGGCTGGATAATAAATTGGAAGAAGAGCAACCTGGTTCCGGCACAAAAAAATAATTTTCCTAGGTGCCAAGATAGACACCAGTTCCAACACAGTCGGACTTCCCCAAGCAAAAGTAGAACCGTTGGTTCAGAAAATAAATAAGCTCCTGGCAGCAGAGTACCTATCGGCCAGAACGTGTCTAAGCATCCTGGGTTCAATGTCTTCCACCTTTTTAATGATCCAGTGGTCCCAATGGAACTCAAGAACATTCCAAAATTTGTTCCTAAGACAGTGGAATGGGTCATCAATGAACTAGCGGATCATGATCAACCCGGCAGTGAAGAAGTCTGCAACCAGCAACCTAACACGCAGTCGTCCCTTAGTACCGCCACTACCAGAGATAATCACCACAGATGCCAGCCTCCAGGGGTGGGGTGCACATTATCAACAACAAGGGGCACAGGGTCGTTGGTCCTTTCACCCACAAGGTATAGTTTCAAACATTCTGCAACTCAGGGCCTCCTGGCAAACTCTCTTAACTTTCGGACCATTCCTCACAGGGAGGAACGTTCTCCTATGCATGGACGGTGGCTGTGAATTACATTCACAGATAAGGAGGTACCCGGAGCAACATGCTCATGGAGGAAGTTCGGCCTATAACCGAATGGGCTCAAGTTCATCTGACGGATCTCAAGGCAATATACGTCCCGGCAGTACAGAACCAACTCGCGGATGACCTGAGCCGAATATTTATATCAAACAACGAGCGGTCCCTCAATCTTTAAGTTTTTGCTCTTCTTACTCGCAAATGGGGGATTTCCGATATGGATCTGGCAGCAACTCCAGAGAACAGAAAATGTTCCTGGTTCCTATCGAGAGCCACTTATCCAACGGCGGCAGGGATTGACTGTCTCCACCACCCATGGAGTTTCCACTTAGGGCATATTTTCCCTCCGATTCCCCTAATAGCCAGATTTCTGGCCAGGCTGAGGAGATCGACATCCATAGTCCTAGCAGTGTTGCCGTTCTGGCTGAGGAGGCCATGGTTTGCAACCATCTTACAGCTAAACACAGAAGAGCCGTTTCCGCTCCCAGTGACCCCAGATTTGCTCTCACAAGGTTCATTCCTTCACCCATCACCAGAACAGTTACACCTAACGGCCTGGAGGTTGAAAGGGAGAGGCTACTAGACCAAGGGTGTTCACTTAGAGTAGTGACCACACTTCAACAGGCCAGAAATGGGACAACGAACAACACATATAGCAAAATCTGGGAAAAATTCACCGCATTTGCTCAGCAACAGTCTTGGGATCCACTCTCCCCTTCAGTCTCTCAAGTCCTAGAGTTCCTACAACTAGGACTGGAGAGAGGACTAGCTTCAAGCACTCTCAAAGTCCAACTCTCTGCACTGTCCACAATGACTGGAACCAAATAGACACTGAACCCGCTCATAATTCAATTCCAGAAAGCATGCCTGAAAATAAGGCCACCAAGAAAACCACCCTTTCCAACTTGGAACCTATCAATTGTGCTAGAGGCTCTGTCAAGAGAACCCTTCTTCCCTCTAGAATCAGTATCCTTATGGGATCTAATGTTTAAATTATCTTTCCTGGTCGCAATAACATCTGTCAAAAGAGTTTCAGAGTTACAAGCTCTACTAATCAAAGAACCGCATCTGTTTTTTTACTCGGATAGTCATCCTCAGACCCTCAGATCAGTTTATACCTAAGGTAGCATCTACCTTCCACTTCAACTCGGAAATCAATCTTCCAGTTTTTCTTACTAGTGAAGGGGAACCACATCCGTTGGACATTAAATCGGTTATCTCCACCTACTTAGAAGCTACCAAATAGTTCAGAGAGACTGAAAACCTTCTAGTCATACTGCATGGCGCAAGAAAAGGCCAGGCGGCCTCCTCAAGAACAATAGCTTCTTGGCTAGTAAAAACCATCAAAAGAGCATACCAAATTCGGCTGCTCCCAATACTGGACGGATTAAAGGCCCACTCGACTAGAGCAGTTAGCGACCTCCTGGGCAGCGTACTGTAGAGTGTCCTCAGAAACCATTTGCAAGGCAGCAACTTGGTCTTCCAGAAACACTTTCATATCACACTACAGAATAGACCCGGCTCAATTAACTACGGTTGAGTTTGGGAGATCAATCATTCAGACTAATTCTTCTATACCCTGTACTTGAGCAAATAAAATCCTCTGAAAGCACCCATCCATGTAGCGAGTTATTTCCCAATGTGTGTGCTGCCATGATGCATCAGGAAAACAGAAAATTGTATACTCACCTTTCTGTAATTTTCCTTTCCTGACGCATCCCATGGCAGCACACAGAATCCCACCCTTCTAAGGTGATAGTTACTGAGAATGCAACGGTGGACTCCTCTTCAAAACTTATAGCTAACCAGTCCTATCAGGTTGTGGAGGCGGAGTCACAACCCAATGTGTGTGTGTGCTGCCATGGGATGCGTCAGGAAAGGAAAATTACTGAAAGGTGAGTATACAATTTTCCGTTTTTATTCCTTTAAAAATGTCATTTTGTAGGGCGCTTGCGCGCGGCTGGAGATGGCGGATGCTTAAATCTGCATCTCCGCTCCATGCTGGCATAACTCCGCGATCCCTGCTCACAGCGGTCCCGCCCGCACTTGTTGCAGACCCGGTCCGGCTCCCCACACGGTCGGGACCCGGTACATGTCCATAAACGGACAGTATCCTGCTCTAAAGCCGCCACAGGAGGAAATCCCTGGAGGGCTCCCAGACGGCCAAGATGGCGCTGGCACCACCGCTGACACAGCGTGCACAACGGCTCACACAGGATCCCTCACATATCCAGCCTGGAGAAGCACTGCTAACAGCTGGGACAGGTGAGCTGGTTAATTACCCCACTCAGCACACTGTACCATCCCCTGCAGGAGATCTATTTTCCTCCCAGAGCTCTGAAATGGACAAAGCCTTCTGCGAGGCAATGGTCAGCCAGGGGAACATGGAAGATAGCCCTCCCCCACACCCCATCTCTCTACTGCCTCACCACTGGATTATCCAGGGGGCCCAACCATAATAGCACGCTTTTCTGCATTGTTGGACCAGGGGCTAGAGAGAGCGACTAAACGCATTACAGCTGATCTAAAGGGTGAATTCCAGGAGCTTGGAACACGCATAGGGACCATAGAGTCCAAGCTAGATGAGACCATAGCCAGAGCTAACCAGAATACCGACTGCATTGAAGTTGTACAACAACGATTGGAAGAAGCCCTTAAAAAAATTGACGATTTGGAAAAATGCTCACGCTGTTACAATTTTAGAGTACGCGGGATCCCTGAGTCTTTCACGGACTCAATGGCGGTGAGCAAAGAACTGATCTCCCACTTGTTACCAGATCTCCCTTCCCATAAATTAGAGCTGGATAGGGCTCACAGGGCTTTGGCTGAGCCCCGCGCTGATGGTTTGCCACGTGATATCATTGTGAAGCCACATTATTATTCAGTCAAGGAACAGGTGATGTTCAAAGCCAGAGAAATAATGGATCTCCACTTTCGTGAACACCATATCCAAATCTTTGCAGATATCTCTCCCACTACCGTTCAAAAACGCAGGGCACTCAAACCGCTACTACAGCCTCTTATAACAAATGGCATTAAATACCACTGGGCCTTTCCTTTCCGCCTAGCATTCACCTACCAGCGTAAGAAACACTAATTTTCCACTTTTCAAGAGGGCGACAGGTCACCCAAGTGCCCCCCTCTCACCAATCTGGCGCTCAACTAGAAGCAAGGCCAAGCTGAAAGCTAAACCCCCCTGAGAATGATGGATACTTCTCTGCTTCATAAGCCTACCTTTGTGACAATTGTCACCACTTTACTTTCTATGTTGATCCGTGGGCGGGATCAAAGTTGAATCCTTTTGAGAATCTTTTATATAACATTTTTATTTTACAGTTACAGAACTCCCTTGGAGGCCAACTTTATGGGAATACCCCAGTACTGAGTTATTACTTTACCAATAATAGTGACAAGTTTACTCTCCACTGCACTTCATCTACTAATTTACTAATTTGACCCTTGGGACTAGGGATGAGCTTCGTGTACGAGTCGAACCCATGTTCGACTCGAACATCGGCTGTTCAGTCATTCGCCGAATTGCGTACGATATGGGCCGTTCGCGCCAAATTCGTGTGGCGCGTCACGGCCCATAATTCACTGCGGCATCTCAGTGCATTGCTTGCTGATGATTGGCCAAGCATGCACTATGACCCGCATGCTTGGCCAATCACAGCGCCGCCTGAACAGAGAGCCGTAATTGGCCAAAGCCAAGGAGGCTTTGGCCAATTATGGCTCAGGGGATTTAGTACACGCCCCACACTATATAAGGCCGCCTGCACGGCGGCCCTGTGCAGTGTGTTCCAGTGTACTGAGAGATAGAGAGAGAGAGAGACAGTGTCATTTCATTTGAGTTAGCTAGATTAGGCAGGACAGTCAGTCAGTTAGCTGCACTTAAAGTGTATTGTGTATATATATGCATCCCAGGTGTTGCATATATATATATATATACACTGTATTCAGTTTAGCTAGATCCGTTCCTGTTATCTTCTAGACTATTTACATTTAGTGCAGTGCGTCCTGCTCACAGTGTTCAGCTAGATCCGTTCCTGTTATCTTCCTACTGACAGGCAGGCTTGTCTTGTTACAGTATATAAAGCTACCTGAAGAAAATTACTGGTGTTCTTTTGATCCTATTAGTACCCAGTCAGGCAGCTAGACTATTTACATTTAGTGCAGTGGGTCCTACTCACAGTGTTCAGCTAGATCCGTTCCTGTTATCTTCCTACTGACAGGCAGGCTTGCATTGTTACAGTATTTACAGCTACCTAAAGAAAATTACTGGTGTTCTTTTGATCCTATTAGTACCACGGTCAGGCAGCTAGACTATTTACATTTAGTGCAGTGCGTCCTGCTCACAGTGTTCAGCTAGATCCGTTCCTGTTATCTTCCTACTGACAGGCAGGCTTGTCTTTTTACAGTATATAAAGCTACCTGAAGAAAATTACTGGTGTTCTTTTGATCCTATTAGTACCACGGTCAGGCAGCTAGACTATTTACATTTAGTGCAGTGCATCCTGCTCACAGTGTTCAGCTAGATCCGTTCCTGTTATCTTCCTACTGACAGGCAGGCTTGTCTTGTTACAGTATATAAAGCTACCTAAAGAAAATTACTGGTGTTCTTTTGATCCTATTAGTACCACGGTCAGGCAGCTAGACTATTTACATTTAGTGCAGTGTGTCCTGCTCACAGTGTTCAGCTAGATCCGTTCCTGTTATCTTCCTACTGACAGGCAGGCTTGTCTTGTTACAGTATTTACAGCTACCTGAAGAAAATTACTGGTGTTCTTTTGATCCTATTAGTACCACGGTCAGACAGCTAGACTATTTACATTTAGTGCAGTGCGTCCTGCTCACAGTGTTCAGCTAGATCCGTTCCTGTTATCTTCTTACTGACAGGCAGGCTTGTCTTGTTACAGTAAATACAGCTACCTGAAGAAAATTGCTGGTGTTCTTTTGATCCTATTAGTACCACAGTCAGGCAGCTAGACTATTTACATTTAGTGCAGTGCGTCCTGCTCACAGTGTTCAGCTAGATCCGTTCCTGTTATCTTCCTACTGACAGGCAGGCTTGTCTTGTTACAGTATTTACAGCTACCTAAAGAAAATTACTGGTGTTCTTTTGATCCTATTAGTACCACGGTCAGGCAGCTAGACTATTTACATTTAGTGCAGTGCGTCCTGCTCACAGTGTTCAGCTAGATCTGTTCCTGTTATCTTCCTACTGACAGGCAGGCTTGTCTTGTTACAGTAAATACAGCTACCTGAAGAAAATTGCTGGTGTTCTTTTGATCCTATTAGTACCACAGTCAGGCAGCTAGACTATTTACATTTATTGCAGTGCGTCCTGCTCACAGTGTTCAGCTAGATCCGTTCCTGTTATCTTCTTACTGACAGGCAGGCTTGTCTTGTTACAGTAAATACAGCTACCTGAAGAAAATTGCTGGTGTTCTTTTGATCCTATTAGTACCACAGTCAAGCAGCTAGACTATTTACAGTTAGTGCAGTGCGTCCTTCTCACAGTGTTCAGCTAAACCTACAAGTTAGTGGGGTGCGTCCACCTCACAGTGTTCAGCTAAAGCTACCTGTAGAAGGTTGGTGGTGTTCTCATACTACAGGCAGGCAGTTGATTTTGCTAGCTGCAGTATCAGTACATATATATATATATATATATATATATATATATATATCCCAGCTTAGTGCAGCTACAGGCCATTAGTATGTCTGGAAGGCCAAGAAGGAGAGGCAGACAGTCACAAGCCAATAAGAGAGGGCAAGCAGGCTCTGTGTCTAGTGCTGGTCGTGGAGACGGTGCATCCTCATCAGCACGTGGCCATGGGACACGCTTGGCCTTTTTTTCGGCAGCTGGCCGTGTTGAGCCGCAACATGCGGAAGACTTGGTCGAGTGGATGACCAAGCCGTCCTCATCCTCCTCATCCTCTCTCACCCATGCCCAGGGTGCTTTGTCTGGCAAAGCAGCGGCCTCTTCCCTCGGCTCAATGTCATCAGTGACTCCTTCCCTAGCTCCACCATGTCCTCCTGAGGAGTCCCTCGAACTGTTTGACCACAGTGTTGGGTACATGCTCCAGGAGGATGCCCAGCGTTTGGAAGGCTCTGATGATGATACTGAGCTCGATGAAGGCAGTAACATGAGCACGGACAGAGGGGGTGCCCAAGAAGGACAGCAATCTGGCAGTCATGCTCCCCCTGCTGCAGCATACTGCCAGGTTTGCTTCAGTGATGAGGAGGGAGGGGATGATGAGGTCACTGACTCAACGTGGGTGCCTGATAGGAGAGAGGAGGAAGAGGAGGAGGAGGCGGCACATCACCAACGAGGCAGGATGCCCTCCAGGGGCCAGCCTAAGGGCAGCACATTGACTGCATCACACCCCAAAGCTCCACATGTGCAGGGCGCTGCAGTCTCTGCGCGTTATTCAAAAAGTTCTTTGGTGTGGGCCTTTTTTGAGACGAGTGCATCAGATCGCACTGCTGCTATTTGCAACATATGTCTCAAGTGTATCTCACGTGGCCAAAACATCTCCCGCTTGGGTACCACATGCTTGACCAGACATATGTTGACCTGCCATGCAGTTCGTTGGCAAGCGTATCTAAAAGACCCACACCAAAGGACAAAGAGGACATCTCCTTGCTCCTCATCAGCTGAGATTTCCAACCCCATTAGACCTTCAGTCCTCTCTGAGACCTGCACTGAGAGGAATGAAGGTGTAGAATTAGGTGTGTCACAGCCAAGTGCTTGTGGGCAATCTGCTTTTGGTACACCGACGTCAGATTGTACCAGGCAAATTTCCCTGCCCCAGTTGCTGCACTGCCGAAAGAAGTTTGCTCCCAGCCAACCACACGCCCAGCGGTTGAATGCTAGCTTGGCAAAATTGCTAGCACTTCAACTGCTGCCTTTTCAGTTGGTAGACTCTGCCCCCTTCCGTGAGTTTGTGGAATGTGCGGTTCCTCAGTGGCAGGTACCCAAACACCACTTTTTCTCATGGAAGGCGATTCCGGCTCTCTACCGGCATGTGGAAGGCAATGTCCATGCCTCGCTGGACAGGGCGGTCAGCGGTAAGGTGCATATTATCGCTGACTCATGGTCCAGCAGGCATGGACAGGGACGTTACCTAAGTTTCACGGCGCATTGGGTGACTCTGCTGACAGCTGGGAAGGATGCAGGACAAGGTGCAGTAGTGTTGGAGGTTGTTCCGCCACCACGCCTCCAAAATGCTAATGATTGTGACACACCTCTCTCCTCCACCCCTTCCTCTTCTTCTTCCTCCATGGCCTCTTCCTCGGAACCAGCGGTGCTCCGTAGTCGTTCAAGGGGCTACGCAAGTACGCAGGCCAAAAGATGCCATGCGGTGCTTGAGCTGGTGTGCTTGGGGGACAGGAGCCACACTGGGGCAGAGGTTCTGTTAGCTCTGCAGGGGCAGGTTCAGAGGTGGTTGACGCCACGCCATATTAAGGCAGGAATGGTGGTTTGCGACAATGGCACCAACCTCCTCTCTGCCCTCCGACAGGGACAAATGACCCATGTGCCCTGTTTGGCTCACGTCCTTAACTTGGTGGTGCAGCGGTTCTTGGGCAGGTACCCGGGCTTACAGGATGTCCTGAGGCAGGCCAGGAAAGTCTGTGTGCATTTCTGCCGGTCATATAATGCCAGTGCTCGGCTGACGGACCTCCAAAAGGAGTTTAACCTGCCCAAGAACCGCCTAATCTGTGACATGCCCACCAGGTGGAACTCAACGTTGGCCATGCTGCAGCGGCTGCACACGTGGCAGAGGGCCATCAATGAGTACCTGTGCGACTATGGCACCAGGACAGGGTCAGGGGAGCTTGTTTTTTTTCCCCACGCCAGTGGGCCATGATCAGGGATGCATGCACTGTCCTGTCAACATTTGAGGAGGCCACGAGGATGGTGAGCAGTGACAGTGCATGCATCAGTGACACTGTCCCCCTTGTCCACCTGTTGGAGCACACGCTGCGTGGAATAATGGACAGGGCACTTGAGGCAGAACAGAGGCAGGAAGAGGAGGACTTCCTTAGCTCTCAAGGCCCCCTTTATCCAGACAGTGTTCCTGCATGCCCGCCGATCACACAAGAAGAGGACGAGTAGGAGGAGAAGGAGAAAAATTGTGTCAGTATGGAGGTGGAGCCTGGCACTCAGCATCAGCAGCAGTCTTTAAGGGATCAGTCCCAAGAAACACATGGACTTTTACGTGGCTGGGAGGAGGTGGCTGCGGACCATGTCGTCCTTAGTGACCCAGAGGACTCCGGACCGAATGCCTCAGCAAACCTACACTGCATGGCCTCCCTGATCCTGCAAAGCCTGCGTAAGGATCATCGTATTCGTGGTATCAAGGAGAAGGACCAATACTGGCTGGCAACCCTCCTTGATCCACGTTACAAGGGTAAGGTTGCGGACCTTATCTTGCCATCGCAGAGAGAGCAGAGGATGAAACATCTTCGGGAGGCCTTGCAGAAAGGTCTGTGCAACGCGTTCCCAGAGACTGGGAGGTTACAAACTCCCGTTTCTGGACAACGTGTTGCTGAGGCTTCGGTCAGTCAAAGAAGGAGCGGTGGAGAAGGTAGCCGTCTGACCGATGCGTTCAGACAATTTTTTGGTCCGCAGCCCCAAGGTATGATCGGTTCCAGCAACCATTGCCAGCGTCTGTTTTACATAGTGCAGGAATACCTAGGGGCAAGATCAGACTTGGACACCTTTCCCACCGAAAATCCTCTGGGTTACTGGGTCTTGAGGATGGATCACTGGCCAGAGCTTGCACAGTATGCAATTGAGCTACTGGCCTGTCCTGCATCCAGCGTTCTTTCGGAACGCACATTCAGTGCTGCTGGAGGCGTGGTAACCGATCACAGGGTGCGTCTGTCCACCGACTCGGTCGATTGACTGACCTTCATAAAAATGAATCAGTCTTGGATCACCACCAGCTACCAAGCACCTGATGCTGATGTAACCGAATAATTTTTTTTGAAATCTCAGATCCCTTCAAAGACTGCCTATGCTGATGCTGAGTGACTATCCCTGAGTAATTATCCTCTTCCTCCTCAATTATCACGCTGATAGCTTGTAAGAACATTTTTTGTTCTGGGCGCCACCACCAGTGCCTAAGGCACAATTTTTCAGCCCCTGTTTAACAGGGGCGTGTAATTACAATTTTTGATGTAATACTTTGCAGCAGGGCTCGTTTCTGCATTCCAACTAGAGTGTCTGTGAGGGGTTGCAGTGTTGTGGCACCAACACCAGTGCCTAAGGCCCATTTTTTCTGCCCCTGTTTAACAGGGGCATGTAATTACAATTTTTGATGCAATACTTTGCAGCGGGGCTTGTTCCTGCATTCCAACTAGAGTGTCTGTAAGTGGGGTTGCAGTGTTGTGGCACCAGCACCAGTGCCTAAGGCCCAATTTTTCTGCCCCTGTCTAACAGGGGCATGTAATTACAATTTTTGATGCAATACTTTGCAGCAGGGCTCGTTCCTGCATTCCAACTAGAGTGTCTGTGAGGGGTTGCAGTGTTGTGGCACCAGCACCAGTGCCTAAGGCCCAATTTTTCAGCCCTTGTTTAACAGGTGCATGTAATTACAATTTTTGATGCAATACTTTGCAGCAGGGCTCGTTCCTGCGTTCCAACTAGAGTGTCTGTGAGGGGTTGCAGTGTTGTGGCACCAGCAACACCTAAGGCCCAAATTTCTGCTGAGTATATAGGGCAGGACCCTACTTTCAAACATCTAACTTACAAACGACTCCTACTTGCAAACGGAAGGAGACAACAGGAATATTTCACAGCAGGGCCCTGTGAGGGCTTACAGTGTTGTGGCCACAGCAACACCTAAGGCCCAAATTTCTGCTGAGTATATAGGGCAGGACCCTACTTTCAAACATCTAAATCTAAATTACAAACGACTCCTACTTGCAAACGGAAGGAGACAATAGGAAGTGAGATGAAATCTACCCCTAGGAAGGGAAATTCTCTCCTGTAAGAGTTAATATGGGGAAAAAAATTCTCCTTTCCACTGATGCTTTCCAATCCTTGTTCCACAAAAAAACCCAAATTTTCAAAAAACATTTTTCATTGGGACAAAAAGTGAGGTGAAATCTTCTGAAGAGGAGGAAAGACAGCAAAACAAATGTCACAGGGGTGATAACCCTTCCCTATGTTTTCCAAAAAGCTTAAAAAAGATTTTTTGGCTGGAGCTAAACACGTTAAAAATGTACCCGTTCAAAATTACAAACAGATTCTACTTAACAACAAACCTACAGTCCCTGTCTTGTTTGCACCGCCTGTATACTGCTGTTCAGAGTATATAGGGCCTGGTGGCCCCACACCTTTCCTTATTTTAATTTGGGTGCGGGGTTCCCCTTAATATCCATACAAGACCCAAAGGGCCTGGTAATGGACTGGGGGGTACCCATGCTGTTTGTCTCACTGATTTTCATCTATATTGCCATGACCCGACATTACATTAAACCCGCAAGCAGTTTTAAATGAGATTTTTTCCTTTAAAAATGACTTATGGTGCAGGGACTGTTCTAAACACGGGAAACACGCGTCACTTTACAGGCATACTATAGACACCCCCCAGGTATGATATTTAAAGGAATATTTCACTTTTTTTTTACTTTAAGCATCATTAAAATCACTGCTCCCGAAAAAAACGGCCGTTTTTTTTGCATTGATACATGTCCCCTGGGGTAGGACCCGGGTCCCCAAACCCTTTTTAGGACAATACCATGCAAATTAGCCTTTAAAATGAGCACTTTTGATTTCGAACGTTCGAGTCCCATAGACGTCAATGGGGTTCTAACGTTCGTGCGAACTTTCGGTCCGTTCGCAGGTTCTGGTGCGAACTGAACCGGGGGGTGTTCGGCTCATCCCTACTTGGGACTCCCTTAACGTGGTCATTTATAAGTGTATTGCAGGGTTTGGTGCAGGCCAGTAGTGGCAGTCATTCGCCTTGTTTGCTTCCGGTCCTCCCACTGTGTATACTATTTCTCTACTCTTGCTGGGTGACTACAAGGGTCCCTTGGGTCACTCACCCTCATTTCTTCTCTCCACTAACTTTTTCACTAATTTTTCTGTATTTCTTTTCCACTTCACTACGATCGCACGGCTCCAGGCTCTGGCCGCCCCGTTGACTCCATCTTTCGAGGAAAGGTGCCTCATGACTTTCTGGGAACTGGTAAGTGATAACCTTTTTTCCCTTGTGCATCATGGCATCATGGCGACCACTAATCAGAATCACCCCTTTGGATTTATTTCCCATAATGTACAGGGCCTGAATTCGCCAGTTAAGCGCAGACTGGCCTTCCAACATTATAAATCACTTAGGGCCGATGTGCTATTTCTCCAAGAAACGCACTTCTCTCCAACCTATAACCCTACTTTTTTACACTATTATTACCCATTCTACTTAGCAAACAGACCTGGGAAAACTGGAGGGGTGGCCATTTGTTTTTCTAAGCGAGTGACCTTCTCACTGGAGAAGCTCATGGCTGATCCAGAGGGCCGCTACCTAATGGTGGTGGGTCGTCTGGAGGGCATTTTAGTTTCTTTAATCTCATATTATGCTCCGAACTCAGGGCAATTGCCCTTCTTTCAGAAACGTTTGCACAAAGCAACCCCGGAACTACAGGGCGCCGTCCTGTTTGGGGGTGACTCCAATGTGGCCCTGGACTCCATACTTGATAAGACGAGGCGGCTCTCAACTCCCCGGAGCCATTTCCCAAAAATCGGCCTTAAGCTGGCTAAAATGTTACACTATCATAATCTAATTGATCTATGGCGGGAACTTAATCCATCCAAAAAAGACTACACCTTTTACTCACATGTCCATAACACCTATTCTAGAATAGATCATTTTTTCACTGTTCCATCGGCAGTCTCCGTATTCCACACTAGTAAAATAATAGATGTGACGTGGTCTGATCACTCAGCAGTTTGGACAGCGTGTGACTCCTTACAATGTTATTCAGGCCCGGCCCCTTGGAGATTGAATGACTCTTTACTTAGTAATCCCTTGATCTGCTTTGATATCGAACAAAATATCACAGAGTATTTTGCTCAGAATGACCCTTTGGACACTTCTGTGGTGAATACTTGGGCGGCACATAAAGCAACTATCAGGGGATATTTCATTCAGACTGCCTCAAGGCTGAAGAAAACCTCTGATTCAATAATTAGCCAAAAGGATCGCGGGCTGTCCAACCTGGTAACCCGAAACAAAGACAATCCTGATCTGGATCTGACGACTCAGATTGACTCGGCTAGACTGGAACTAAACCTTAGTTTAACAACCAGGGCAGAAAAAAACCTTAGATGGACACAGGCAAAATTTTATACCCAAATAGATAAGCCGGGAACATTGCTAGGACGCAGACTGAGTCCCAGGCCTCGTTGCAGGACAGTCCCAAAGATTAGACAGCCTAACGGGTCCTTTACACAAAACCTGCAAAAGATACTAAATCTTTTCCATTCTTATTTTATCTCCTTATATAAAGAGCCGGAGACTCTACAACCTGGTGCTATAGATGATTTCATTAAAGACCTGCCTCTCCCATCCCTCTCTGACTCCCATAAGGAGATAATGGATGAGGCTATCACTTTAGAAGAGGTAATGTCGGCAATAAAACAAGCTCATGCTTCAAAAACTCTGGGTCCAGACAGGTTCTCCTCCTCTTATTATAAGAAATGTTCCCAAATATTAGTGCCCCATTTATTGGAATTTTTAATAGCCCTGCGTGATGGGGCTCACTTGGGGGGAGACCTAAATAGAGCTAACATCTGCCTAATACCAAAGCCTGGCAAAGACCACAGTGAGGTGACAAATTACCGCCCTATATCGCTTATTAATGTGGATTTGAAATAATAATGAAAATTTACGCTAATAGACTTAATACCTTCCTATCAAAATATGTTCATATGGATCAGGTGGGCTTTGTCCCGAGATGACAGGTGACAGATCAAATCCGCAGGGCCGTGGACATTATATCTTTGCTCCACTCTGATTGGGATGGCTTAGGAACCAGACGGGGAATGTTGTTGTCATTGGACCTTCATAAGGCCTTTGATTCCCTTTCTTGGCCTTTTTTGTTCCATATTTTGAGCAAATGGAATTTTGGATCTAAATTCCTCTCTCTATTATTTGTACAGTACTCTACTCTTAAAATGAAATATCGAATCTTGTGGGCTTATTACATGCATTTTGATTTGCTATTTGCTATAGGTGGCTTTCTCTTTAGTTTTAAACAGCAACTATGGCTTTCATCCTATAGCTACAGGGTCACTCATTTCAAAGCTTCTAGTTACAATGATTAGAAAGAACTTAAGACATCAGGACATCGCCAATGCCCCAGTCTCTCATTTCAAGAAAAAACCCTTTATCCTTGTATGTAGACACGGAATAATTATGCAGCTGGAACTTAGCCTTCCAGGCATGATTTTAGGGGATGATGAAGGAATGGCAAGGTATCCCTGCTTCCATCTCCCAAGGGGCGTATCATGCATAAGAGTATATATAACATTAAAAAGATTTTTTAATTACTTACTTGTTCAAATTGGGTATAACGAACAGGCAGCTGGAGCGTAATGAGCCTTGGTAGGTGGAATAACACACTGGACAGGACGCCGAGAGCGGCTCTAAATAGCCGCCGGCGCCTGCGCAGTGTAGATCGCATAAGAAGTGTCAGCAATGATGAAAAAGATGCCGTTCTGCGTGACGCGCATGCGTCAAACGGGGCAACAGATCCAGGGAAGCTAGATGACTCATGGCCTTAGAGATCTCCAAGGAATAATGAAAGGAACAGGGGACTTGGGACTTGGGACATCCAATGGTGAGGCCCCAGGGACGAGTCTGCACGGCGCCCACCCAGAACCTAAGCCCTGGGGGAGCATCATGCAGGCAAGCCCCACCGACGCACGAAACACCGTCATGACATGCTCGCAACTGGACAAGTCTGCAGTGTAAAAAGATGCCATGCCGTCATCATAGATGGGCTGACATGGCCCCCGTGCGCCGGGCGGTGATAAATCCAAAACCAAGAAACTGAAAGAATAAACAGGGGTTATATGTCAAAGACAAAATTAATTGATGTCTTTAATGACCGTATATCTAAGTATGTAAAAGTAATAATTCTCAAAAGTAATAATCTGATAGATTAGGCATAGTGGACATGGCTGGACGCGCAGCGAGTGGGTGACATGAATGATGGTCAAATGCAGAACAACGTATAAAATATTTATGCATTATCTCAAGTGGGGAAAGAGAAAAGAAAATGTCAATAACATATACAGATATATAGATATGTTGAATACAATAAGTAAAGCATTTGTACATTCACAGATGTATTTAGACAATATTACATGAACAAAGGTAACAGCATCAAAAAGTGTATACGAGGAGTTTGTCACCAGATTGTAATCAATTGTCTCATTACTTAGATAGTTCAAGAGTGTCCTCCAAGAATGCATATCCTAGATGTTTTCAGGTATACAGTGTTGGATTCTTATTCTTTTTCGCATCCTCCCGAAACAAAACCCTCCAAAAAAGGGTGGAAACTCATTTGGGTGTTTAAACCTGGGAATTGTGTTGAATTGAGGCTTGCGATCCAACAGGCCTCCCTCTGGAGCAAGATCTTGTTCCAATCACCACCTCTCATATCTGGATGAATTTAGTCGAGGATGGTGAAATGGACAAGGGAAAATTTTCCCGTGTGCTGGTCTCGCACATGTCGCCCCAGAGGGAGGTCCGGGTCCGCCTGCCTCATGCTAGTGATATGTCGTGCCGCCCTTTTATGAAACTCTAATTTGGTTTTACCAACATAGAAACATTTACATTGGCACATTAGCAGATAGATGACTCCAGAGGTCTTGCAATTGGCAAAATGTCTCGGCCTGTACATTCTTCCATTGGGTAGTTTAAATTTGGTTTGTGTGTTCATATAGCAGCAACATGAACATCCACCACATGTGAAAGTTCCTAGTCTCTTACATGTATCTGATTGGAAGGTGCCTGTATATTCACTTTTTACGAGATGGTCCCCTAATGAAAGAGCTTTTCTATAGGTAATGGTGGGTGTTGCAGATATATGTGGTTTTAAATTGGGGTCTATTTGTAGTAGATGCCAATGTTTCTGTAGGATGCTTTTAATAATCCCATGCTGTTTATTATAAGTGGTAATTGCTGGTTGAGAGTTAGAAGATTTTTTTTGGAGAACAGAATGTTGTGCCTTAATTGTCCCCGGGCTCTTTTAAAGGCTTTTTTCAGACATGTGGGTGAGTATCCTCGCTCTCGAAGTTTTCTCTTAATTTATTTGCCTCCCGAACAAAGTCAGTATCGTTTGAGTAGTTACGTCTGAGTCTTAAATATTGCCCGTGTGGGATAGATGAGACTAATGATTTGGGATGTGAGCTTGACGCATGTAGAATGGTGTTTCCAGCGGTCTCTTTCCGATAGAGGCCGCTGGAAAGAGAACCATCCATGGATTTGGTTATGCTTAAATCGAGATGTCACTAAAAGTCATCGTGAAATATAGATTGGAATTGTTTAAGTTCATGATTTGTATAAAGGAATGTAGAGCCTCTGGTGTCCCATTCCATATTATGAATATATCGTCTATATACCTGAACCATGCTGCTACATGGGTGGTATATGACGAAAGGCTGTCGTCTGACAAGAGCAACTGCTCCCACTCCCCCAGGTATAGGTTGGCATACGATGGGGCACAACAAGTCCTCATCGCAACCCCCTGCACCTGGAGGTAGTGGGAGCCGTCGAACGAAAAAATATTGTGTGTTAAAATGAAATCTAATGCTTCCAAAAGGAAGGAATTGAGTTTGCGTTCATCTTTGTGAGATTGTGATAGAATGTGTCTGATGACTGAAAGACCTGAATCATGTGGAATAGAGCTATATAGTGCCTCAACATTGATGGCCACTAGAAGCGAGTGTGGTAATGTGTGTAATTCTTCCAAGTTTTGCAACAAATGGATAGTGTCCTTAATATATGAAAAAAGACCCGCAACGTAGGGTCTAAGGTGGCTGTCTACAAATTTACTTAAGTTTTTGGTTATGGACCAGTTCCCGGAGATGATGGGACTACTGGGGGGCTTTCTTTGTTTTTATGTATCTTCGGAAGGCAATACAGAGTGGGGGTACGTGGATATGGTGTCCTTATGTATTCCCAAATGTCTTTATCGATAGCTCCGCTACAGAACGCTTTATCAACCAAATCATAGAAGGCGACCTGAAATTTGTCTATAGTATTTTTAGAAATAGGTTTATACCATGATAGGTTGGTTACAACCTTTAGGCACATGTCTCTATACTGCTCATTAGTCATGATGACGATGTTCCCACCTTTGTCCGATGGCTTAATCGTAAGAGAATGTTCTCTTTTTAGGGATTCTAAAGTTAGTAGTTCATCATTAGTGAGATTACTTTGGGAAATTTGTGGTTTGCTAATTTTTAATTTTTTGATCTCTGATGTGGTGGATGTTATGAATGCCGCTAGGTTGGGATTAGTTGTAAAGGGCGGAAATTTGTCTGATTTTTTTCTTAAATTTTGCCTGCTTATCTGGCCATGATGGAGCTTCCTTTGTAATATGTTCCTCTAAGAGATTTTCAATATCGATTGTATCGATGAGGTCGCTAGGATCCTGTTCCTCAAGGAGGGTTAAAAGGTCGTCTGGTGGACATGTCCGAAAGTCAAGAGATTTTGGATAAGAATTTTTAACTTGGTTTATTCGGTGACTGGAGTGAACATACCTAAAAATGTTAAGACAGCCTTATTTTCTGATCTTTCGAGCGAACTACCCAGGCACCTCAGATCCCTTATCTTTTTTATTCTCCTAGCAGCTAATATAACTATAGCGCGAGCATGGAAACCCCCCTGATAAATTTGGCATTAGTTAAAAACAACATTTCTTGGATCATGATAAATGAAAAATTAACTAGTATTCTTCGCAACCAACAAGATAGATTTGAAAGGGTTTGGAACCCTTGTATTAAATATCTTCAGTCACCGTGAGGGGCGGGGGGGGGGTCAGCGGCCTGGAGCATGGAGATCGTTTGCACATTCTACTTCTCCTTTTCTTTTCTTCCTTTTCTTTCTTTCCCCCTTCCCTTTTCATTTATTTCTACATACAAACTTTTACGTTGTCCCCATAGTGGGGTTCCCACACGCATGACATCGGGCTCTACAGTATATTAAACCTAGAGTATACTTAATACCTAAGTTTTCTGTTATAACTCCAAGTTGGGAAATTGAATTACATCACATGATAGTCCCTCTACAGGGAATTTCACTGTACTATCTTCCATGTGTGTTAGGCATCTCATCAACCATCAGTTTGTTTATGGATAGGAATGGATAGGGTGGGGACCTTAGTTCTAGTACAGTTATATAATGAGCCATTCACGCTAATTTGAGATTCACTATTGTAACATTACTGTTGACACAAAACTTGTATCAATGTGAACCTTGTTATCTGTTAAAACTTGATTTCAATAAAAACATTGAAAGAGAAAAATGTCAATTTGTGCAGGGACTGTTCTAAGCATGGGAAACACACGCCACTTTACAGGCATACTATAGACACCCCCCAGGTACAATATTTAAAGGAATATTTCACTTTTTCTTTTTACTATAAGAGAGAAACAAGAAGGACCAACATATAAGACACCACATCCCGTATTTATAAATAGATAATGAAGAAGGGGCTGTTAGGCATAAAGCCTAGAGACTTTTGAGGTGTCAGTATTTACAAGAAAAGAAATTTTATTACAAAATAGATTAAAAAGAGCCTAATAGAGGCCACATATAATACAGTATTTTTCAAAAGTATAAATATAAAATGTGACAACAAATTATATTACAGATACCACTAGTTTTCTCTACATGTTTCGCTCTGTGGAGCTTCCTCATGGAGGTCATGTGGTACCGTAAGGTGAGAACTAGAATTTACATGAAAAGAAAATGAATAATCAATACAATATAAGATCATAGATTTCAAAAGTTATTGATAATAAGGAAAAAATTGACAGATCAGATTGAAAATCTATACATTATTGCAAGATGCATATATAGGTCTATATTGATACAATACAGATACTGCAGTAAAAAAAATTATATATATATATATATATATATATATATATATATATGTGTAACACAAAAGAAAATTCTACACCTTACCTAAAGCATAGGCTCTGTGACCAAAATTTATCAATTAGAAATTATAAAATGAAGCTGAAGATCACCAGGCAATAAGAAAAATTCATCCATAGACGAGCCCGCTCTCACTAAGTTTCTGAATCCCCAAAAAGACTTGCAGAGGTAATACTTGTAAGGTCACGTTTTAAAATGTCCTAGTTTAAAGCACAGGACAAAAATAATTATAATTGTATATAGAACTCTGATTGATTGTTTACAAAACAAAAATCATGGTATATAGAGATATTCAGTTAGTTTTACCTTTGATGTATTTATTAGATAGAATCAATATTCATTAAGAATGACATCCTGGGTGTAGAATGGGACATAAGCACCGTTATGGGATGTAGGGAACCAAAGACTTCAATATAGAGATGTTTGGCAGGTCTGGAATTGAAGGGGGCAGGATCAGCCTGCTTATGTATCCTGAACCTAAGCAATAGAAATAGCCATATCCAGTTTAAATGTAAAGTTTAGGGAAATAAATATAGGCTGCTACCAGAAAGATAAAGCTTCATACCTAGTGAAGAGTTGTCCAGAAATTCAGTCTGAGGAGGAAAGATCCTCCTTGCCTCGTGGTGTCCAGCAGAGGAATGACGGGGAACACAAATGAGTTTCCCCGTTTAAGTATTCGGCTCCGGAGTGGCCGGCGTCTGACGTCACCGCCACTCCCCGGACGTAAGAGAGGTATCACTGCGCATGCGCTCCGAACTGAAAAGGCAGATGGGAGAGACTGCCTGGGTATGCAGTCCCCAATCGCCATTTTGAAAAATCTTTTGCCCTCAACTGATGGGAGGGGGACTAAAGCGGCTGAGAAGGAAGTGAGCAAGCCTGATGGTACACATCGGCCGTTCACTATGTAGATAAATAAGCCATTTAGAGTGTATGGGTACTAATCCAACAATGTGGGAGACAGCGCAGGGAACCAGAAGGCATTTGAAGGGGGGATCATTGATTAGGAACCCTCAACTTACAAATGCCTGGGTGTCCGTGCAAGTAAAAAAAGGGGGCGATCCAGATTGGAGAACGGGCTACACATGGAGTACATACTAAAAAATATATAGATAAATCAATATAGTTAACTGAAAATGAAAATCACTGTTTAATCAAATAACATTGTTTTTGTTTTGAATTCTCTAAGTCTGGTGATCGTTTCACAATTGGTCAGCAATACACTATGCTTGGTAAACAGAATTATTTGTGGCAAGGTTAAATATTGAAAAAAACCAAGATAAAACTAAAACAACAAACGAAAAAATATTAAAGAAGGGAAAAAGAAAAGAAGAGGGTATTTACAGAAAGGGTTTGTAACTTAGAGCATCATTAAGGCCAGGGTTTTTTAAGGCATCTAAATTTACAATCCATTTTGCCTCTCGCTGTAATAAAATTTGATCGTAATTACCTCCCCTATCGTCTGGAGGGACATGTTCCAGGGCGACAAATCGCATCAAAGTGTCATCAAATTGATGGAATAAGCCCATGTGGCGGCTGATCGGTGTTTCCATTCTTTTTTTACACACCAGAGAGACATGGTCTCGTATTCGGTGAAAGAATCGGTGCTTAGTTTTGCCTATATAAAAGGCATTGCAGCCACATGTCATTAGGTAGACAATGCCAACTGACTGACATGTGACTGAAAATTTTGGAGAGTATAAGCGGCCATTGGGAAGAGCAATGGTCCGTGTTGCGTGAATATACCTACAGAAACCACATTTATGGCATGGTCTTGTACCTCTGGAGGTGTTAATGATGGTGGAAGATGGATCATAATGACTATGGACAATTTTGTCCTTAATGGATCGTGATTGTCTGAAAGTGATCTCAGGATAATCTTTTAAATGTTTGGCAACACGTGGATCACCCATTAAGAGATACCAGTATTTCTGTAATAGTGAACGTATTTGTTTATGTTGGCCTGAGAATCTGGTGATTAATCTCAGTTCTGAAGAAGATTTGGGTGTTGAGTGACCATGAATGAGATCCGATCTATTTTGTTTTTTTGCTCTAGCATAGGCTTTTTTCAGACTTTTGTTGCTGTAGCCACGAGTCTTTAGGCGAAGTTGTAGAGCCTCCGCTTCATTTTCAAAATGGCTGTGGTTACTACAATTTCTTCCTAGGCGAAGATATTGCCCATAGGGGATATTCATTTTTAGTGATGAGGGGTGGGAGCTGTTGGTGTGGAGGAGTGAGTTTCCCGCTGAGGGCTTACGATAGAGGGTGGTGCCTAGAGTTTTATCCTTATTGATAAAGATTTGAACATCCAGGAAAGTCAAATTTTCTTGATTTCCACAGTGAAGCTTAAATTATATTGATTCGTCTTGAGGCTTTCAAAAAACTTTCAAAAAACAGGAGTAGATCAGAATGGCTTCCCGTCCAAATGAAAAAAATATCGTCTATATATCGTCTCCAAATTGGCATCCAATCAAGAAAATGTTGCATGTTATCATCAGAAAATAGATCACGCTCCCACCCAACCAGATACAGGTTTGCATAGGAAGGGGCACATTTAGTTCCCATGGCTACACCCTGTATCTGGAGGTAGTGGGAGCGTTCAAAAATAAAAATATTGTTGTGCAGAATGAATCGCAGAAGATCTAGAATAAATTGATTGTATGCAGGAGAAGATTCTCTATTGAGAGAGATAAAGCCCTCTACAACTCCAAGCCCCTTGGTGTTGGGGATGGAGTTGTAGAGGGCCTCCACATCCAGGGATACCAGCCAGGCCCCTTCAGGTAGGGCCAAACCGTCAAGGGCTCTTAAAAGATCTCTAGTGTCTTGTAGGTATGATGTTAAATCTTCCACAAATGGTCTGAGATGGTCGTCAACCATTTGGCTTGCTTTTTCAGTTAAGCAGCCGTTCCCTGACACTATGGGACGACCCGGGGGATTTTTAAGATCCTTATGGATTTTAGGAAGTGCGTAGAGAGTGGGTATGCGCGGGAAAGGGACATTAAGAAATTGCCAGGTATGTTTGTTAATGAGGTCAAGGTGATAGGCTGAATCAATAAGTTCCCGATATCGGGTGTTCATATGTTGTACATGAACGTCCGATATTTTTTTATACCAATCTCTGTTATTAAGCAATCGTTTCACCATGGTTACATATTGATGGCATTCCATGATGACCAGATTGCCACCTTTGTCAGAAGGTTTTATAATTAACTGTTTATTATTTTTAAAGAAGATAATGCTTCTAGTTGAGAAGGTGTTAGATTAGAATTATGGAGTCCTTTCCATTTTGTCTTTTTGATAGCTTCAGTTAATTGTTGGGTAAAGGCCCAGACGTTGGGGTTTCCTTGTAGGGCAGGAAAAGTTTTTGATTTAGGTCTATATTCTTTAGGTTGAGAAGAAATTTGTGTTTTGGGTTGTGAATCATGGATAGATGAAGAGATTGAGGATTCCCATTAATCAAAAGCCAGAGATTCTGCCTCCATAATCTCCGCTTGATCGATGTGTCCCTCGTCCCACAGCTCCATTAAGTCTTCAAGGGCTTTTATGTCCTCTAGACTTGGAACCTGGGAAAGAGGTTCAGGAGCAGGGGATACATCAGGCGATGGTGCAGATTTGTCAAAAGACATTCAAAGGAGTAATTTCCTAGCAAATAGGTTTAGATCCTTAATTAGCTCAAATTGGTCGATGTTTTGTGTGGGGCAGAATGATAGACCTAGCTCTAGTACGGAAATTTGCTCTGATATAAGGGAAATAGATGAAAGATTAACTATTTCAAACCTTTCAGAGTTTCGTATGATGTCGACTCTGTGCCCATGTTTTTCTTTGGGTCGTGCACCGGCTGGGTAAAAATCGGCGCCGGACGAAAATCTGATTGTGTAAGAGTATCATTGGAAGTACTTACTTGTGAGGATGAGGATTGAACAGAAAGTGGATTGGTTAAACCAAGGTTAGTGACTGGTTCGCGGTGGTTCGGTGCGCTGTTGATGGTATTGGTTTTGGCCGTGGTGATGATGATTCAAAGAGCGTTCAGTTACCTGTGAGGAAAAGGAAGAAGCAGAAGAGGTATCAGAATACGAGACCATGTCTCTCTGGTGTGTAAAAAAGAATGGAAACACCGATCAGCCGCCACATGGGCTTATTCCATCAATTTGATGACACTTTGATGCGATTTGTCGCCCTGGAACATGTCCCTCCAGGCGATAGGGGAGGTAATTACGATCAAATTTTATTACAGCAGGAGGCAAAATGGATTGTAAATTTAGATGCCTTAAAAAACCCTGACCTTAATGATGCTCTAAGTTACAAACCCTTTCTGTAAATACCCTTTTCTTTTCTTTTTCCCTTCTTTAATATTTTTTCGTTTGTTGTTTTAGTTTTATATTTTTTTTTTTAATATTTAACCTTGCCACAAATAATTCTGTTTACCAAGCATAGTGTATTGCTGACCAATTGTGAAACGATCACCAGACTTAGAGAATTCAAAACAAAAACAATGTTATTTGATTAAACAGTGATTTTCATTTTCAGTTAACTATATTGATTTATCTATATATTTTTTAGTATGTACTCCATGTGTAGCCCGTTCTCCAATCTGGATCGCCCCCTTTTTTTACTTGCACGGACACCCAGGCATTTGTAAGTTGGGGTTCCTAATCAATGATCCCCCCTTCAAATGCCTTCTGGTTCCCTGCGCTGTCTCCCACATTGTTGGATTAGTACCCATACACTCTAAACGGATTATTTATCTACATAGTGAACGGCCGATGTGTACCATCAGGCTTCCTCACTTCCTTCTCAGCTGCTTTAGTCCCCCTCCCATCAGGTGAGGGCAAAAGATTTTTCAAAATGGCGATTGGGGACTGCATACCCAGGCAGTATCTCCCATCTGCCTTTTCAGTTCGGAGCGCATGCGCAGTGATACCTCTCTTACGTCCGCGGAGTGGCGGTGACGTCAGACGCCGGCCACTCCAGAGCCGAATACTTAAACGGGGAAACTCATTTGTGTTCCCGCGTCATTCCTCTGCTGGACACCAAGAGGCAAGGAGGATCTTTCCTCCTCTAACTGAATTTCTGGACAACTCTTCACTAGGTATGAAGCTTTATCTTTTTGGTAGCAGCCTATATTTATTTCCCTAAACTTTACATTTAAACTGAATATGGCTATTTCTATTGCTTAGGTTCAGGATACATAAGCAGGCTGATCCTGCCCCCTTCAATTCCAGACCTGCCAAACATCTCCATATTGAAGTCTTTGGTTCCCTACATCCCATAACGGTGCTTATGTCCCATTCTACACCCAGGATGTCATTCTTAATGAATATTGATTCTATCTAATAAATACATCAAAGGTAAAACTAACTGAATATCTCTATATACCATGATTTTTGTTTTGTAAACATTTAATCAGAGTTCTATATACAATTATAATTATTTTTGTCCTGTGCTTTAAACTAGGACATTTTAAAACGTGACCTTACAAGTATTACCTCTGCAAGTCTTTTTGGGGATTCAGAAACTTAGTGAGAGCGGGCTCGTCTATGGATGAATTTTTCTTATTGCCTGGTGATCTTCAGCTTCATTTTATAATTTCTAATTGATAAATTTTGGTCACAGAGCCTATGCTTTAGGTAAGGTGTAGAATTTTCTTTTGTGTTACATATATATATATATATATATTTATAATTATATTATAATTTTTTTTACTGCAGTATCTGTATTGTATCAATATAGACCTATATATGCGTCTTGCAATATCGTATATATTTTCAATCTGATCTGTCAATTTTTTCCTTATTATCAATAACTTTTGAAATGTATGATCTTATATTGTATTGATTATTCATTTTCTTTTCATGTAAATTCTAGTTCTCACCTTACGGTACCACATGATCTCCTGAGGAAGCTCCACAGAGCGAAACATGTAGAGAAAACTAGTGGTATCTGTAATATAATTTGTTGTCATATTTTATATTTATACTTTTGAAAAATACTGTATTATATGTGGCCTCTATTAGGCTCTTTTTAATCTATTTTGTAATAAAATTTCTTTTTTACTTCAATGTGGTCTAAATACCTATTGTAAATACTGACACCTCAAAAGTCCCTAGGCTTTATGCCTAACAGCCCCTTCTTCATTATCTATTTTTTTTTTTTTTTACTTTAAGCATCATTAAAATCACTGCTCCCGTTTTTAAAACATTTTTTGCATTAATATATGCCTCCTGGGGCAGAACCCGGGTCCCCAAACCCTTTATAGGACAATACCATGCAAATTAGCCTTTAAAATTAGCACTTTTGATTTTTAACGTTCGAGTCCCATAGACGTCAATGGGGTTCTAACGTTCATGCAAATTTTCGGTCCGTTCGCAGGTTGTGGTGTTCAGCTCATCCCTACCCCCTAGTATGTATGATGCATGTATATTCTTAGCCCCCAAGTGCATAACTTTACATTTATCAACATTAAACCTCATCTGCCACATAGTCGCCCAATTAGACAGTGCATTGATGTCGGCTTGTAAATTGGAGACATCCTGTAAGGATGTTATTCCATTGCATAACTTAGTGTCATCTGCAAAGACAGAAATGTTACTTTTAATCCCACAACCAATATCATTTATAAAGTTATTAAAAAGTAAGGGTCCCACCACTGAACCTTGGGGTACACCACTGATAAACTTAGACCTTTCAGAGTAAGAATCATTAACCACTACTTTTTTAATTCTGTCTTTTAGCCAGTTTTCTATCCATTTAAAAACTGATATTTCCAAGCCTGTAAACTTTACCTTACACATGAGCCGTGTGTTGGGAACTGTGTCAAACACTTTTGCAAAATCCAAGTATACCACGTCCACCACCACCCCTCTGTCCAAGGTTTTACTTACCTCCTCATAAAAAGAAATCAGATTTGTTTGACAACTTCTGTTTTTTATGAATCCATGTTGTCTGTTGCTTAAAATATTTATTTCCAGCAAGAACTCGTCTATGTGGTCTTTTATTAACCACTTCTGGACCGCCCACCATCATTATACGTTGGTACTTTGCAGGAGGATATCGTTGCTATGGCAGCAGCTAGCTGCCATAACCCCGGTATCCTCTTCTTCAGCAGGCGGTCCGGTTTAAGATAAAAGTGGTCTCTGCAACGGATTCGCTGCAAGATCACTTTTATCGGTGGTGAGAGAGGGCGCCCCCCTCCCGCCGCGATCTGGTGCCCTCCGTCACTTACCAGAGCCGTCGGCAGCGGCGGAGGCGATCGCGTCTGTCGTCTGCCTGGGTATGGAGACGAGTGAGGGGAAGATGGTCCCCACCCGTCTCCATATCACTGCAGGGCAGAAGCGACGTCAAAACGTCACTTCCGCCCATAGCTCTTAAAGGGCCATTTTTTCTTTTAATTTTTTTAAATGACAAAAAATTTTTGTATTATTTTATTTTTTACATTTTAATGTAAATATGAGATCTGAGGTCTTTTTGACCCCGAATCTCATATTTAAGAAGTCCTGTCATGCTTTTCTCTATTACAAGGGATGTTTACATTCCTTGTAATAGGAATAAAAGTGACACTTTTTTTTTTTTTTAAACAGTGTAAAAATGTAAAAAAAAAAGGTAAAATAAATAAGAAAAAAAAAAAGTGCCCACATATGAAAATGATGCTCAAATCACACATGTGAGGTATCGCTGTGATAAGTAGAGCGAGAGCAATAATTCTAGCCCCAGACACCTCTGTAACTTAAAACATGCAACCTTTAGAATTTCTTAAACGTCGCCTATGGAGATATTTAAGGGTAAAAGTTTGTCGCCATTCGACGAGTGGGCGCAATTTTGAAGCATGGCATGTTGGGTATAAATTTACTTGGCGTAACATTATCTTTCACAATATAAAAAAAATTGGGCTAACTTTACTGTTGTCTTATTTTTTTATTCAAAAAAAGTGTATTTTTTAAAAAAAAGTGCGCTTGTAAGACCCTTGCGCAAATGCGGTGTGACAGAAAGTTTTGCAATGACCGCCATTTTATTCTCTAGGGTGTTAGAAAAAAAGTATAATGTTTGGGGGTTCTAATTAAATTTCTAGTTAATTTTCTAGCAAAAAAAAACTGTTTTTAACTTGTATACAACAAATCTCAGAAAGAGGCTCGGTCCTTAAGTGGTTAAACTGTCCAGTATCTTCCCAACCATAGAAATTAAACAGGTCTATAGTTACTTGGTAAAGAATTTGTTCCCTTTTTAAATATAGGCACCACATTGGCCCTACACCAATCCAGTGGTACTATTCCCATCAGCTCTTACTGTGAAGAAACCTATCACATCAGTGCTCATCCATGCCACATCTTTGCTCATCCGTGCCATATCCATGCCATACCAGTGCTCATATGTGCCACATCAGTGATCATCCATGCAGCATCCATGCCACATCAGTGCTCATCTATGCCACCTCAGTGCTCATCCTTGCCACATCCATGCCACATCAGTGCACATCCCTGACACATCAATGCTACATAGGTGCTTATCCATGCCACATCCATGCCACATCAGTGCTCACCTGTGCCACATCCATGCCACATTATTGCTCATTCATGCCACATCAATGCTCACCAGTGCCACATCAGTGCTCATCCATGCCACATCAGTTCTTCTCTGTTCCACATCCATACCACATCAGTGCTCATCCGTGCCCCATTCAAGCCACATCAATACTCATCCGTGCCACATCCATGTCACATCAGTTCTTATCCATGCCACATCCATGTCACTACAGTGCCCATCAGTGCCACTACAGTACCCATAAGTGTCTCATAAAAGTGTAATAGGTAGTCAAATTAGACTTGAAATGTATGACCTTAGAACACCTGATGGTGCTCCCTGCATGTTGGGCCTCTTTATGTGGCCAGGCTGTGTAAAAGTCTTAAAAGTCTCACACATGTGGTATCACCATACTCAGGAGGAGTAGCAGAATGTATTTTGGGGTGTAGTTGCAAGTATGCATATGATGTGTGTGAGAAATAACCTGTTAATATGATAATTTTGTGAAAAGAGAAAAGAAAATCTTCATTTTGCAAAGAATTCTGGGAACTTCAAAAAACTCATCATGCCTCATACTAAATACATTGGAATGTCTATTTTCCAAAATAGGGTCATTTGAAGGTATTTTTACTGTCCTGGCTTGTTAGTGTCTCAAGAAATGAGGCTGTCAGTACATTAGGTGTGACCAATTTTCAAAGATTGGCACCATAGCTTGTAGACTCTATAACATTCACAAAGACAAAATAATATACACTGATTTGTTTTTTTTTTTTACCAAAGATATGTAGCAGTATACATTTTGGCCAAAATTTATGAAGAAAAATTACTAATTTGCAACATTTTATAACAGAAATGAAGAAAATGTGTTTTTTTATAATTTTTTTTTTTTTAAAGCACAACAAATAAAAAACACAGTGGTGATTAAACACCACCAAAAGAAAGTTTTATATGTGTGAAAAAAGGGCACAATTTTTTTTTTCAATTTTTTTTTTTTTATATGAATCCAAATAAAATGACAGGTGACATTATACAGAGATTATTTGGAAATGGTGCTAATAGTCACAAAATCACCTGCTACTGGCCCACATCCCTAAATTACATAAATAAAGGCAATTTTCCTCTGGATGGGACTTTGACAAAGGGGCGGAAAGCAGTTAGAGTATCACACAGGTATTTAGAAAAATATATAAATCTTTTAAAAGTTTAAAGTTAAAAAGAATGGTCATATACATATACAATACACGAAGATTGAGTAGGATGCTGATACAGAAAAAACAGTTAATATCACAAATGACCACAATTGAAATCTGTTGAAGTACAAGTGAGGACAACAGAAGTTTCCAATGCATTTCAAGACTGTAAATATACTTTCTCTTCTTCAGGGGTGATATTATACAGGTATTTTGGACATGAACGGTACAATAACAATGAGTAAAATAGGCATAAGTACATTCTTAATCCAGTTGACCTAGTATAAACCTCAATAGGGTATGTCTATTCCCCAAATCTGTCCTAGAATAAATGGCTTTCATCTTAAAGAGCAGTATTCAGCTCAAGTAGCCTCTGTGTTACAGTTATGTTGTATTACATAAGTGTATTAGGAGGTTTTGTAGTTTGTGAACTTTGGAGAAATATCCGTGATGTGCGTGTCTTAGGTGGCATGAAGTATCTCTCAACAGGGGAAGGGTTCTTGTGCTTGTTGAGGTAATTGTGGTGTGCTGTGAGAGAGTTATATATGGTGTATGCAAGGTGTTTTGTCATTGGTATCTTGATGAAATAGTTGGGTATCAGACCAGTAGAGATAGAAAGAGAAAGTTACTGGGGGGGGGGCAGTAGAAAAAGGTGGCAAGGGGGAGAGAGAAAGAGAGGAAAAAGACAAAAAAAGGGGGTGAAGGGGGTGGGGGTGGCTTAGTAGAGTGTTTGGGTTTCGAGGAGGGGGGTGACCCTTTAGGTGTTAGTATTCCAGGATTGCAGTTTCAGATTATGAGAGAAATGCATATCTGCTCTGGGCCTTAATCATGCCCATTTGTCCAGCATGCCCATTTAGTTCCGTATTTTTTGGGGGTGTCCCGTGCAATGTGAATCAATTCTTCCATTTCAGCAATTCTTTTAATTCTACTAAACCATTCTTTGATTGATGGGATGTTTTGAGATTTCCACTGTATTGGTATGCATTGTTTTGCTGCATTAATCAGGTGCATCGCTAGTGAATTCTGGTAAGAATTATGTGTTAGGGGTGAGTGGTGTAGAAGAAACTGGGCTAGGGATAGTTCCAGGTCGTAGGATGTGATATTAGAGGTGATGCAGTGTACTTCCTTCCAGAAAATTTGGATACGAGGGGAGGTCCACCAAATGTGTATCAGTGTGCCACCTTCTTCGTGGCATCTCCAGCATATATCTGATATTGTTGGTTTAAATTTATGCTGTAAAAAAAAAAAAAAAAATGTATGCAGTAGAGCTGGTGTGCGATACCAATGGGACTGAATTTTGTTCCCATTCTCTTATGTAGATACATTTATAGAGCCCTTGTGGATGTTAAGGTAAAATTTTTCCCAATTTTCTGATGTTAGGGATAAAGACATGTCCCTTTTCCATGCTCTACATGCTGCGGCCTTATTGGAATGGTATTCCATGAAGAGAAGAGAATGGGTGGTGTATATCAGGTGGTTTTGGGGAGATGTTTATGTACAAAGCCTTTCGAAAGGTGTTAGCTGTCTGGAACAGGAAGAATTTTTGTCTAGGTTTCTCAGAAAATGTGAGATCAACAGATAGGGTGGAAAGGTGAGAGTCGGTACGGGGCTTTCCTTTGTCATAAAAGTGGTGGGCCAAGATTTGTTCATCTGACCAGTATTGTGTTAGGAAGCTATTGTTCATACCTGAGGGGAAGTCTGGGTTCAGTTTTATCGGGGTCAACGGGCCTGGTATAGTCGAAAAGGGAGTATGCTTACAAACTCTGCGGAAGCATTGTATAGCAGGCCTGATCAGTGGATGTGAGCCTGTCTCAAAAGGAATAAGGTGTTATAGTATCCATCGTAGTGATTTAAAAGGTAGGTCTGTAAAGCATTCTTGGTAAGGCATTCATTTTCAGTATGGCTGCCCTGCCAAATCACGAGAATGGCGGTTTGTTCCAGTTTTTGAGGTCTGCTGTCAGTCTGTTCAGGATTGGTATGTAGTTTTTCGCATATAATTCTGATAGTTTGTCGGGAAGTTGTATGCCTTGGTAAATGATCGTGTCTGATTTCCACTGGAAGGAGAAGTTATCTTTGCATTGTGCCACTAGGCCACTAGGTATAATGGTAAAAATTATGTTAAGGGCAATAGACTTAGAGTAGTTTATTTTGAGGTTGGAGAATAAGTTAAAGTGTTGGAATTCTTTAAGTAGTACCGGCAGCGTGGTATGTGGATTTGTAAGAAATAGTAAAATATCATCTGCGAAGGCAGCAAGTTTGAATTCTTTATTATTGGCTTTAATACCGTTGAATGTCAGGGTTATGTCTTATGAAATACATAGAAAGGGCTCAAGGGTAAGGACAAAGAGGATGGGAGATAGGGGGCAACCTTGTCTTGTCCTATTGTGGATGGGGAAGGCATTCGACAGGGTGTTATTCACTCCTATGCTTGCTGAGGGGTTGTCATATAAGGACAGAATAAGATTGAGCATGTGTGGACCTATGCCCATGGTCTGTATGACTGCTTTCATATAGTCCCATGCCACCCTGTCGAATGCCTTCTCCGCGTCCAGGGAAAGGAAAAAGCCTTTTTGGTTTGACAATGTTATGTGGTGGTGTAGGTTGATGGCTTTTATGGTGTTGACCCTAGCTTCTTGTCCAGGGACAAAACCAACTTGATTATGGGAAATTATAGAGGGAAGTAGTGGGAGTAGTCTGTTGTCCAGAATTTTGGAGATAATTTTGATATCTACATTGACGAGTGATATTGGTCTATAGTTTGCAGCTTGCGAAGGGTCTTTGTCACCCTTGGAAATTACTGTTATATGGGCTTCAAGCATCCCAGGAGTAAGTGGGTTGGAGTGTGACAAGGAGTTAAAGGCTCTCAGATAAGGGGAGCTTAGTGTTTCCACGAATGTTTTGTAATATACAGCCGATAGACCGCCTGGGCCAGGGCTTTTGCCAGATTTTAGTTGTTTTAACACTTCTTTCCATTCCTGCTGAGTGATCGGCCTTCGAGATTGTTGGTGGAGTCTGAAGAAATTACCTTGGGGCAGAATTTGTCTAGAAATGTCTTGATTTTCTCTATGCCTGGTCACTGGGGAAGTTCGATTTGTCTATGTTATATAGAGTTGAGTAAAATCTTTTGAACTCTTGGGCAATGTCGCTATTTTTCATATAAATCCTGTATAAATCCTGTATAATAATATATGTTTCCTCTGTAGGGGAGTGTAATTTCTGTACAGTTGTTTTAGCTTTTTTCGATTGTAGTGCTTGGGCTAGGAGATGTCCGCTTTTGTTTCCAAATTCATAGAAAAGCTTTTGTGATAGTGTAAATTTTTTCCTGGTACTGTGACCTAGCTTGTATTAGTGAGTGGATTTCAATAAGTTCTTGGTAAGATTGTTGGGCTACAGTGAGTTTGTAAGGTCTCTAATGTCTTGAGTTTAGTGAACAGTTCTCCAAGCTGCATTTGCTCTTCTTTTTTAATTCTGGCTGCCCATGAAAAGAGTTTTCCTCGTATGACACATTTGTGTGCTTCCCATTGGGTAATGCTTGATGTGTCGGGTGTTGTTTTCTCTAAAGTAGTTTTCCAGGCATTTACGAAGTTCTGTTGTGCGGAATTTGTCTGTCAAGATAGTGGGATCCGGTCTCCAAATCTGGTTTGTGTGGTCTCGTCTGGAAAGGTCAGTGAGATAGAGATAGGGTGATGGTTGGATACATTTTTTCTAAATTAAAAGCAGAAGGGAAGGAAAATAGGCAAAACTTTTTTTTTTTGATACTGCCATTAATTGTATCCCTCTTTTTCATTAATTGTATCTTTTTTCTTTGTTTCTGCTATTAACTGTATCCCTCTTTTTGATCCTGTTATAAATTGTATTCCTTTTTCCTGATTCTGTCTTATATTTCATCCCCCTCCCTCCCCCCCTTTTTTTTTTGATCCTGCCATTAATTGAATCCCTTTTTTCTCTAGAATTGTATCTGTTTTTTGATCCTGCCATAATTCAATCCTCCTTTTTTGTGATTCTGCTATACATTTTATCCCCTTCTTTTTTGATCCTGCCCTAAATTGCATACCCCCTTTTTTTTTGTTTGATCCTGCCATTATTCCATCCCTCCTTTTTCATTCATTGTATCTTTTTTGATCCTGCCATAGATTCAACCCCCCTTTTTGTGATCCTGCTATTAATCCAATCCCCCTCTTCTTTGATCCTGTCATAAATTTTATCCTTTTTTGATCCCGCCATCAATTGAATCCCCCCCTCTTTCCCCCTTTTTTTTTTCTTTCTCTTCCTTCTTTTGATCCTGCCATCAATTGCATCTTTCTTCTTTGATCCTGTCATAATTCCATCCCTCTTTCTTCATTCATTGTATCTTTTTTGATCCTGCCATAGATTCAACCCCCTCTTTTGTGATCCTGCCATAAATCAAATCCCCTTCTTCTTTGATCCTGTCATAATTGCATTCTTTTTTGATCCCGCCATAAATTGAATCCCCCCCTCTTCCCCCTTTTTTTTTTCCTTCTTTTGATCCTGCCATTAATCTTGACTTTAGATTTTGTTGCTACCACATAGTATTTTATGTGAACACTTTGAACATTTTCCTTTCCTTTAAGGAATATATTTCTCCCTTGGAGTAATAAGGTCTTAATATCCCATGTAGCATTTTTTCTACACATTACTTTTTGGCTCAACAAAATAACTTTTTATATTACCTTTCTTCCCTCTCCCTCTTCTCATGCTGGCTAAAAACAGGTGTAGTCACTAACCACTTGAATAATTGATTTCAATTAAATATGTTAATTTTCTGTGTCACCAACTTGATAGGCCAATTTTGTAAAGATTGAGTTTGCATGTGTGTATGTGAATATATATATATCTTGCCATATCTGTCTTAAACTAGCTACGACTAAGGCTATTGCTGAAACGCGGCAGCTTTATTGTTTTATTGTCACTCTGATGTACCAATAAATGTCACTTCAAGAATTACAGTTTTGCTGGCTCTCCTTATTACTGATGGTCGGATAAGGTCATGGGTTATATCATTGTCTTTGTCAATGTCAAGTAGGTAAGGTCTCGTTGTGTTAGGAAAAAATAGTCAAATCGGGAGTATCTATTGTGTGGCGCAGAGAAGAAGGTGATGTCTTTTTCTTTAGGACGAAGTGTAAGCCATGTGTCGTGTAGCAAGAGGTTTTGAATGCATAGTATAATATGTCGTAATGCCCTATATGGTAGGCATGATGTTCCTGAGGATGTGTCAAGGAGAGGGTCAAGGGGGATGTTAAAGTCTCCTCCTAAGATTAACATCCCAGATTGAAAAGTGGATAGACGTTGATGGTACGGAAGAATGGAACTTGGGGCGTGTTGGGACTATAGATGTTGGCAAGTGTGATAGGTCTGTTCTGCAGAGTTCTTTTTATGAAAATATATCTCACTTGGTCATCAATGAGGGTGTCTGTTACCTGAAAGGGGATTATCTTGGATTAAAATTTAGTAACTGCTTTGGATTTGGAGCTTGGGGAAGATGCATGGTAGCTTTGTGGGTAATAATGGTTTGATAGCTTGGGGACAGCATTTGAGCAGAAGTGAGTCTCTTGCAGGAAAACTACATCTGCCTTCATGCTCCACCTACTGGCTAGAACTCGTGAGCACTTCTCTGGTATGTTTACACTTTTGGCATTTAGAGAAATTAGCTTGACGGTAGAGTTTTTAGATTTGATAAGGCTAGAGGGATATAATAACTGTGGGTTATTGCGTCACATTAATTGTAAATTCACGTAAAGGGGAGAAGAGTGAGGGGCCTGTAGTGATTCTATTGGGAGAAACCCCAGCATACATCTCTGCAGAGTCGCAGAGTGCATATCCTACCATATTCATTGCAGGTTCATCAGCTTATAGTTCTAGGAGCCAAAGGTTGTCGAAGTGTGGAGTAGAACAGAAAACATGTCCTCCGTGGGAGGCCAGGCAGCAAGCCCTAGCAGTTTGTCCCCTGCACTTGTTCCAGTTCGAATGGAAGGTAGCAGACTAGATGAAGCAAGTAAAGTGGGTGAAGGTTGGCATCAATAGGCACTTCAGCTTGTAGTGTGATGCAGCCAGAGTACAGGAGAGCATCCAGAGGGGTAATTGGTTACTGAAGCTTTCGGGCCCTCTAGTAGGCGGTGTCTACATGCAGTGGAGCTGCCGTTATAAGCGTTGGTTACATAGGGTCACTGGAGATAAATGAGTGTTAATGAATAAAGCAAGGAAAACAAAACAGAACTACTTAACTGAACCATATGAGCCCTACGACATTTGCCAAGGATGGGCGACTGTGGTGCTGTTATTTGTCATGCCGGGCCCTTCTAGGTCTGGGTGACTCAGTAGGGCTTGATCCATGATGGGCGCCTTGGACGAGATTGTGGATCTGGTTCCCAATGGGGATCCTTCTCTATGGGTGTGTCCCTTCTTGTGGTAGTGTTGGGGTGTCTTGCGCATTCATAGGTTCCTCATGGCGTGTGTCCCTTCTTGTGGTGGTGTGGCGGAATTCAGCATACCAGTTTGGGACCTCTATCATCGGAATGCTTAAGGTGTCGCAGAAAAGCTGGAGGTCCTTCTACATTCTCAACAGCATTGTGCGGCCTTTTGTGGTGGCAGAGAGACAGAAGGGGAACTTCCATCTGTAATGAATGCCCTTGGAGGGCAGGACGTCAAGCAGAGGTTTCAGGTCTTTACGGTGTTGCAGCATGATGCTGGAGAGGTCTTGGTAAATGTGGATGTCTGCTGTCTCATATAAGAGCTGAATTCTATTTCTGGCCTTTCTGAGTATCTCCTCCTTCAACTTCTAGTCCATAATGCAGCAGATGATATCCCTGGTGGGATCAATGTCCCAGGTAGGTGTGGGCATCTACCTTTTAGGTCACTGGTAGAGGACCCTATCATGTTTTGTGGTGACCCTCTCCACTTCATGGACCCTGTCAGCCAGCACATGTATGTCCAGGTGCAGATTGGAGATGGCTGCCAATAGTGTATCCTAGATATCTGCGGCGATCAAGCACAGGTCCTGCAGGCTTAGGTGCTGTTGGGGAGGGACACTGATGTGGAGAGTGTGAGCGGTGTTCCAGTCAGTGGCAGGGTTGCTGCCTTTGTTCGTCCGTGGTGGGAAGATGCCATATTGCTCCTCTGAGTCCGGAACAGCTCCGCGATAGTCTGACTCAGGCCTCCATTGTTTTCATGGGGAGAGTGGGAGTGAGAGGTGGGGGAGATGCTGGATGCTGTTCCCATCTTCGTCCGTGGGTTTAGGGCAGTATATACATCCTGAGAAGATCGCTGAAGACCTGTAGCGGCAGGAGCTCTGGCTTTACACAGCCATCTTCCAGTGAGGTCAAACCACGCCCCGCACCCCAGGAGCTTTGACAGGACAGACCCTGTCTATCCATACACAGCATCTCTACACTCCCTTTTCCTCTCCTACCCATTTACAGAAGCCTTTGTATTTTGTGAATTAATTCACATAACACAAAATGCTCTGCAGCTGCTAGAGCTGAGACCAGAGGGTCCAATGTAGATATAGTGATAGCTATTCTCGGCTATCCTTAAAAATGTAAATTGTGAAGTAAAGAGATAAGCCCATGAGGTGTCAAGCACCTAAACTAGAGCATTTTCCAAAGAGGTTGAATTCCGGGAGTTTAGCTTTAAGGAGTAATAATTATACTGTAAGTCCTCTGAAAATTTCTTTGGAATTTACATGCACCACACATTTATTGCTATGCAAATGAAAATGTTGTCCCTTCAAATGACCATTTACGCTCAACACCTGAGGAACTTTATCATTTGCCTGTGCCAAAAAGTCTACGCAGACTTAATTATGCACTACTTTGGATGAATTAAGTTAAAATGGAGTGTATCCAACTGTTTTCTTAACTGTGTTATTATTTTTCTACTTCTCTTTAAAGACTTAGAATTAGGAGTATATTTAAAATGAGCATTAGGAGCATATTTAAAACATCAAAGCAGCATTTCAGACTTAATTTTGAAGGTACAGGCTCCAGGGCTGTCATCTTTATGGTTTCTTTAGTACCCAGTGCATCACTGACCCAGGATAAGTATATGTAAATTGTAGGTGTGCTGTATATCAGGATCAGGATAATACTCCTGGGCTTGTTATGGATCAGCATATTATACGTAGGTTCTTGTTCACTACCAGGTTGGGCTTGTGGTGTATTTTCATTGTCTGCAATTTGTCTAAATAGTGAATTTTTGATTTATTTTCCTGAATGGCAAAGCGAGCCCCCTTTGTTTAGGTGGCAGAGTATTGCCGATAGTGGGACTTGGAAAATGTACACCCCCTCCTCTAGAGCTATACAAGGTGTACACAGTGCTATATATTGCCACCGCTACATTACAGTGAATTATATTGTGGTGAGCTACAGACAGTTGTAGTGTTGCATTGCTGTGAATTGCATTGTAGTGTGTTAAAGTGGTTGTAAATCCACGAGAAAAAAGAAAGAAAAAAAAAAGACAAAGGCATAATGAGCTAGTATGCAGCGCATACTAGCTCATTATGACATACTTACCGTAGATTGAAGCCCCCTCAGTGGTCCCAGCATGCCGATGCGGCCGGTGACATCTCTCCCAGAGTTATATCCCGGTATCACTGTCTTCGGCACTGTGAAGTGAGCCAGTTCTTCAGTGCGCATGTGCCAATGACATCGGCACATGCTGATACAGTGAATATCTCCAAAATGGTGCAAGTTTAGGAAATATTCATGGTACCTATAATAAGGCTTACCTGTAGGTAAAAGTGATTTGTAAGGGTTTACAATCACTTTAACACCTATTGTATACACAGTAAATAGACCCCACAGTCCTTGTTAGAGTTACTTTTTAGCATAAGGAGACACAGTATGGGAGAAAAACAAGGAGTGTAGCCACAGCATCCCTGAGAAGCACCACATAGCCTTTATTTTTTCATGGGGACCTACTGAACACATAT
This sequence comes from Lithobates clamitans, assembly GCA_037952925.1. Classification (NCBI taxonomy): domain Eukaryota; kingdom Metazoa; phylum Chordata; class Amphibia; order Anura; family Ranidae; genus Lithobates; species Lithobates clamitans. Next base: position 9,217,013 of record JBBGZY010000323.1, on the reverse strand, counting down.
GTACATGAGGTTATCCATTGGTGAAGGCGCTGAAAGATTGGTGCACAGCACATAGACCCGAGGTTGGGTAACAAGTCACAAGCGCATCTGATCTCCCGTAATAGGGGATCATTTACAGCTGGTAAGCAGCAGTGCGTGCATAGGTGGAGGCACTATCCTATTTACTTTTTCACTTCTTCTGTGATGTTTCGTTCATGGGTCACCGTGGATGAACACATTGAAGTACTACTCACAATATATGGACTATTGTTTGGGTTCTTTATCCGTTGAGGATTAATTAGTGATATTTGCAATAATTGCATCATTTGTAAATCACTAAGAGCATTTTTTTCATATGTTATATATGGACTCATTTATGTCACATATCTAAGGTATTATTCCGGGATCATCAATAATTAACCAGTGCAACTTAAGTTTCAATTTTGTAGAGTTACTTTTTTGTCTGTGTCAATATCAACCTCTGTTTCTATTTAGCTGTTTTAAAAATAAAAAACACGGGTTTGGGTTTCTATTATTTTAGGATTGGTTTTTAGGGTTTTTTGCGAAGGAAGATGGGTATATTTTATTCTTATTGTATATAGCTCCCTTTTTCAAGATCAACACATGAACTTGATGGCAGTGTCTGGCAGTGGGTATACTTGTCTGGCAATGGGAATACTATACAGCCAAAGCATGCAGAGGAGGTGGTGGAGTAAATAATCAAGCTTTTGGCATACTCCCCCTCCTTCTCCCAGGTGCAGACTTATGCTTCAGCAGCTGCAACTGCTCCCTTTTCTTCCTCCCATAAAACATCTAATCCCACTGTAGCCCTGTAAACTGTCATTGAGGACTTGGCTGAATTACTTGGGCACACCATTAGTCAATCTCAGGAGGTGGATGCAAAGCAATTAGATTTATTAGATTTTGAGCAAGAGAGTATACATAGCATAGAGTGAAGGAACAACAAGCAGGGAGAATTAACTGCCAGTGATGTTTCTGCGGCTGCAGCCTATTGTCAAGTAGGTGCCTGGGAATAGAGAAAAGAAAAGTGAGGGAGAGACATAACATCAGTAAAGCACAATTTCATCCAGGAGCAGATTTTAGAGTAGTAGAGGGAGAAAGTCACATGGGGGGCAGTATTTGGGTGTCCCCTTATTGTTAAAGGGGGTTTCCACATTCTGATAAGCCCCTCACCCACAGACCAACCACTGGGCCAGGGTTGTGGGGTAGAGGCCCTTGTTCTCATAAAATCCCTGTTTCCTGTTTAAAATCCACAGGGGTCCCCATTACATCAGTAACCAAATATGTCCATATTTGGTCAGTTAATTCACCCTGGAGACCCTGCACTTTTGTTTATATCAGTTGTCTTCCCCCAGACCTGACAGTAGCAGATGAACAGGTGTTGGGATGAGACATGTCAATGGTTTCCAATTTTCTTTTTCCTTTAGCAGGTAGGTGGTCATTGGGCATCATGATTCATGTGGATTTACATTACTAGACAAAGTGATTGATGATAGATATACATTATGGTATTTTTTTTAAAGGACTCTGTGTGTGTGCGTAACTTTACTTTTTTTTGTGAATGCGTAGGAGTACTATGTACCCCCCTTACTTATTCACATAGGAGGCAGTATCTGGGGGATTCCTTTCACTTAAAAGGAGCTCCTAGATTCTGATAAGTCCCTCACCTACAGACCCCCAAAACCACTGCTGCATTCTCAGATAAGGGCCTGGTATGGATTTTTGGGGGAACTTAACACTTTTTTTCTGGAACGGCATGGAATGAATTATGGGGGAACCTATATTCCTTTTGTGTGTGTGTGCAGGTGCCCCCTGTTAACATGCACACTAGACCCTTTAGAATAAGGGTCTGGTAAAGATGAAGGTAATCCCCAGCCACTCTTACAAACAAAATAAAGCAACTGGGAGTTGTTATTTAGCTAACAAATGTAACACTTTTTTCTTTTTAAACATCAATTTTGCTGTAGTAGGTTGTATACATTGTACAGATGCCCCACTTCATATTCAAGGTTAATGCATCCCTCAAGCACATTATCTTTATAGAGTTTTGTATTTTTGATGATTTATTAAACATTTTTTCAAATTTTATTTTGCAGTTCCCAGCGTATCATCCCATTTGTTTCTAAAGTTCTTGCCTATTGTAGTAGAAAATGGCCATTATAGAAAAAGGCCATGTTTTTAACTTTCAGCTCCCATTGACTTTAGTGCACAAAGAGCACATATAAGCAGCAGATGAATAGTTTTCAAGTCAGTTGTAACTTGAGTTTCTTTGATCTCAGCATCTAATAGAAGAGGAATGGGATATCTTACTGAATAATACATAGCGGAATGTATATAGTGAAACTCATCCTTAAAATACTTATCTGCATCACTGCAACCAAACTAGGTCACATGCCTTCAAAATGGGGCAGATACTTTGGCAGGGGCACCCCTGTCAAGACACCATTTCTCAATGTTGATGGGGGCAGGGGCCTCCTCGTCACATTCCTGGCCCAACTGATGTGGGGATAGCTGCAGATATCTGACCCCACACTATGTAAGTACAGAGTACATAGTACCCCTTGTCACTAATTTACAAATAAAATGTAAATACCAAAAAAAAAACACACACACTGTTGAAAAAAACCTGTCCCGGGGGAGATGGGCGGAGCCTAACGGAGCAGACATGCATTGTTAGAGCTCTGCACTGCTAAAGAGAGAAGAGAAGGACAAAGCGGAGCCTGCAGACTCAAAAGGTATCCATTTGAACCTTTTTGCCCCAGGGAACAAACTGTGAAAGTTTGGGCAGGAAATATGGTACTGGGAGGAAACCGTGGCAGAAATAAAAATCACCTCACAAAGAGCTCACAGGCACTCACTGCAACTAAAGCAGCTCCAGTCCCCTTACAAGATGCAGCATCAGGGAGCTCTCACAGACAGAAAATGTCACAGCAAGACTCTCCATTTGAGTCAGATACAGAACAAATCCTCTCACAAACTTCTCCACAAGCCTCCTCAGCATCCCCAGCAATATTATTACAATTTGAAAAGATGCTTCATAAGGCTTTAAAACAAACCTCAGACCAAATAACAAAAAGCCTAACCAAAGAAATAAGAGAGCTGGGAAACCGCACCGCAGCCTTAGAAATAAAAATGGATGAAATTGAAATTACAACCCAAGTAAATATAACAGAATTGGAACAATTAAAAGAAGAGAATTTAATACTTCAAACTAAGCTCGAAGATTACGAAAATAGAGCCAGACGTTCAAACTTGCGCATAAGGGGAATACCTGAAACTGTGACAGACCTGCAATCTACTATTACTGCTCTATTACAAGAACTAAAGCCAGATATCCCTATTGAACGTTTAGAACTGGACAGAATACACAGAGCCCTCACAGCCAAAAAGAAAGATGGACCCCCACGTGATATAATCACAAAATTTCATTATTACAGAACGAAAGAACAAATACTAATTGCTGCAAGAGAAAAAAAGGAACTTAATTTTCAAGGACACAATTACCAAATTTTTGCTGACCTATCCCAACTTACTATTACTAAAAGACGATCCATGAAACCCCAACTAATGGAACTGCAATGCCACAACATTATGTATCAATGGGGCTTCCCCGTTTCAGTCAGATTTAACTACCAAGGTACAATTTACAGAAGTAGATTAGCAGATGAACTACAACAAACCCTTTTAAAATTAAATCTGACAGAACCCACAAGCAGCAACTCTCCCACACGTAGAAGAATGACATCATCTTCACCTTCAGGCAGCACTCAGAAAATTTCAGAACAAAATGGGAGTCATCATTCTCACAAAAGAGGCCGTTATGCCACATCATCCATGGACCAAGAAGATTCAATGGACTGACATCCTAATTCCTGATATCTCTTCATTTATTATACTAAGAGATGGTTCTCTATAAAAAACCTGTATTTATAACTGAATGTAACTGCATTCTGATAGTCACACACTGTGTGGGATCATGTTACATTCCAGTTATATTTCTTATTACTTCTGATTCATATAGCCTTAGAATATATAAGTGAAATAAGGAAATTCTTGTTCAGTTATATATTATCAGGTAATAACAATAGATTTATTACTTTTTAGGACAAATATGTTCAATAATCCAGAAGTAATGGAAGCTTTTTCTTTCTTTTCTTAAAACAAATATATTATTACCTAACTAGTTCCTAGAATTATGTTTTTGTTTATTCTGAAGCAATACAACCTCAATTTTATGAGTTAACATATCTAAACAGTTACATATGAATAAAATATGTAATTGTTTACTCTAAAAGGGTTAAAATCCCAAAATAATTCAAACTATCTTCATCAATACCAAAGTTATTAACAGTACCTTTCCAACTGAATTATTTAGCCTAGGGCAAGACTAACCATATACAACCACCCTGGAATAAATAATTTCAACAAAAACTATATTCTGCACTCCAATTAATGAAACATTATTTTGATGTCTTTTGACATAGCACTTCTCTCCTGTAAGCGGAAGATCCGTGTACCCCCATTAGCCCTCCTCATTCTCCCAACCATATTATGTGGGAGTGTGACGAAGGCACTTATTCCCCTGAGAGAGATATTTATTCTCTTTCACGGGTAAATTGTGATTACTTGCAAAAAATAATTTATACAATGTATCACTCTTTACTCCAGAATTCACTGGTTTCTTTTCTATCTAATTATCTCTTCAGTCCACACAGGTTGATCTGCGCAGTCAGCTCTGCATAACAAAAAGTAAGTCAAAACTATTTGATCTGTTGCCATGGCACCACTGAATATAATTTCCCTGAATGTTCAGGGAATAAATGGCCCTCAAAAAAGGACCAAAGCCTTCCGTACTTTCCATAACAAGAAGGCTCACATAGTATGCCTCCAAGAAACACACTTCACCAAAGATTCTACTCCAAAATATATTTCTCCTTTTTGTCAACAAATTTACACGGCTTCTGCCTGTACCAAGCAAAGGGGAACTCTAATTGCATTTCACCGATCCACACCATTCACCTTATCATCAGAAATTAAAGACCCAGAAGGTAGATACCTGATACTCATGGGTTATATAATGGATACAGCAATCACGGCGATTTCCTACTACGCTCCTAACAAACAACCTACACCATTCCTCTCACATATATTAAAAGTGATTAATACACACAAAATAGGAACAGTGATAATGTGTGGGGATTCTAACCAGGTCCTCCGCCTATTTCTAGATAAATCACCTTTTACATCATCCAAAATAACCTCTAGATTACCTTTTTCTCAACTTCTTTCCAAATACAATCTGGTAGATTCGTGGAGAGAAAGTAACCCAATGAAAAAGAAATTCACTTATTTATCGCACCCTCATCAAACCTTCACCAGAATAGATCATATTTTTCTAACAATAGGAATGATACCAGAAATTATTGCATCAGATATAATTCCGATTCCGTGGTCTGACCATAATGCAGTATACACTACTATAGCCTCAGCCATACCAAAAGCGCATGACCCAACGTGGTACTTACCGGACATAATGCTCAAACACCCACTACATCAGATGGCCATTGAACAAGCTTTAAAGGAATACATATCAATTAATAATACAACAGACATCTCCCCAATAACACTGTGGGAAGCTCATAAGCCTGTCTTGCGTGGTACAATACAAAGACAAATGGCACTATTTAAACGGGAACGCAAAAATCTAGCAAAAAAACTAGAACTCAATTTTAATGCAGCCTACATATCATTTCAAGATAATCCATCTCAGAGTACAAAATCTCATCTGGAAAAATCTAGATTGGAATACGATCTATTTCTCACTGAGTCAGTTGATAAATCCCTCAAACGCTCCAAACACAATTTCTACATGAATACAAACAAACCAGGTACATATTTGACTCGGGCATTAAATTCAACTAACAAATCTTACAAACCAATACGTTTGAAATTATCAAAAAATGTTTACACTTGTAATCCAGTTAAAATAGTCCATAAATTTCACTCACATCTCTCAACTTTATACAAGAAAAACAATGAATTTAATCCTACAGAGGCTGAATGCTTCTTCTCAAAAATAACCTTACCTGAGTTATCTCAGAATCAAAAAAGCAGTTTGGATGAGCCTATAACTATAGATGAAGTTGCTAACGCCATAAAAGACCTAAAACTTAACAAAAGACCAGGCCCAGACGGCTACTCGGCTTTATACTATAAAACATTCTCAGAAATACTCGCTTCCATTCTCACTGAAACTTTTAACAAACTTCTAGATGGACATTCTTTTCGGAAAGAAACACTAATGGCAATTGTTTGTATGATCCCAAAACCCCTTTCTGATGATACTTCCTGTGTGAATTATCGGCCTATCTCTCTGTTAAACCTCGATATTAAATTATTAGCAAAAATAATAGCAAAACGCCTCAATAACATTATAGGAAAATTAATACATACAGATCAAGTAGGCTTCATGCCAAATAGACAGGCAGGCGATAATATACGCAGGGCAGTGTTATTGGCACATATTGCTAAAAAACGGAAAATCCCTTTATGTTTTCTATCTCTCGATATTAAGAGGGCATTTGACACAGTATCCTGGAAATATATGCAATATTCATTACAAAAATGGGGTTTTGGACCCCACTTTTTAACATGGATCAAAGCATTATATAATAAACCCAAAGCCTATATAAAATATGCTGGATACAAATCTGAAGCCTTTAACCACTTAAGGACCGCCTCACGCCGATGTACGTCGGCAAGGCGGCACGGGCAGGCAAAATCGGACCCCCCCCGCCGCCCGAGGCGGTCCCGTTCTGTCTCCCGGCGATCAGAGACGAGGGGGAGGCCATCCGTTCGTGGCCCCCCCCCCTCGCGATCGCCGCCGGCCAATGGGAACACTCCTTTGCTGCTGTATGCTAAACAGCAGCAAAGGAAGTGATGTCATCTCCCCTCGGGTCGGTAGTTTCCGTTCCGGCCCGAGGAGAGAAGACTGAACTGTGAGTGCACCAACACTACACACACAGTAGAACATGCCAGGCATACAAAACACCCCGATCCCCCCCCCGATCGCCCCCTGATCCCCCCCCAATCACCCCCCCCTGTCACAAACTGACACCAGCAGTTTTTATTTTTTTTTATTTATTTTTTTTCTGATTACTGCATGGTGTCAGTTTGTGACAGTTACTGTGTTAGCACAGTTACTGTTACCCCCCCCTGTAGGTCTAGGGTACCCCCCTAACCCCCCTAATAAAGTTTTAACCCCTTGATCACCCCCCCGTCACCAGTGTCGCTAAGCGATCATTTTTCTGATCGCTGTATTAGTGTCGCTGGTGACGCTAGTTAGTGAGGTAAATATTTAGGTTCGCCGTCAGCGTTTTATAGCGTCAGGGACCCCCATATACTACCTAATAAATGTTTTAACCCCTTGATTGCCCCCTAGTTAACCCTTTCACCACTGATCACCGTATAACCGTTACGGTTGACGCTGGTTAGTTCGTTTATTTTTTATAGTGTCAGGGCACCCGCGGTTTATTACCGAATAAAGGTTTAGCCCCCCGATCGCCCGGCGGTGATATGCGTCGCCCCAGGCAGCGTCAGATTAGCGCCAGTACCGCTAACACCCACGCACGCAGCATACGCCTCCCTTAGTGGTATAGTATCTGAACGGATCAATATCTGATCCGATCAGATCTATACTAGCGTCCCCAGCAGTTTAGGGTTCCCAAAAACGCAGTGTTAGCGGGATCAGCCCAGATACCCGCTAGCACCTGCGTTTTGTGCCTCCGCCCAGCCCACCCAAGTGCAGTATCGATCGATCACTGTCACTTACAAAACACTAAACGCATAACTGCAGCGTTCGCAGAGTCAGGCCTGATCCCTGCGATTGCTAACAGTTTTTTTGGTAGCATTTTGGTGAACTGGCAAGCACCAGCCCCAGGCAGCGTCAGGTTAGCGCCAGTACCGCTAACACCCACGCACGCACCGTACACCTCCCTTAGTGGTATAGTATCTGAACGGATCAATATCTGATCCGATCAGATCTATACTAGCGTCACCAGCAGTTTAGGGTTCCCAAACACGCAGTGTTAGCGGGATCAGCCCAGATACCTGCTAGCACCTGCGTTTTTCCCCTCCGCCCAGGCGAGCCCAGCCCACCCAAGTGCAGTATCAATCGATCACTGTCACTTACAAAACACTAAACGCATAACTGCAGCGTTCACAGAGTCAGGCCTAATCCCTGCGATCGCTAACAGTTTTTTTGGTAGCGTTTTGGGGAACTGGCAAGCACCAGCGGCATAGTACAACCCGGTCGTAGTCAAACCAGCACTGCAGTAACACTTGGTGACGTGGCGAGTCCCATAAGTGCAGTTCAAGCTGGTGAGGTGGCAAACACAAGTAGTGTCCCGCTGACACCAAAAAGACAAACACAGGCCCGTCGTGCCCATAATGCCCTTCCTGCTGCATTCGCCAATCCTAATTGGGAACCCACCACTTCTGCAGCGCCCGTACTTCCCCCATTCACATCCCCAACCAAATGCAGTCGGCTGCATGAGAGGCATTTTTATGTCCTCCCGAGTACCCCTACCCAGTGAACCCCCCAAAAAAGATGTCGTGTCTGCAGCAAGTGCAGATATAGGCGTGACACCCGCTATTATTGTCCCTCCTGTCCTGACAATCCTGGTCTTTGCATTGGTGAATGTTTTGAACGCTACCATACACTAGTTGAGTATTAGCGTAGGGTACAGCATTGCACATACTAGGCACACTTTCACAGGGTCTCCCAAGATGCCATCGCATTTTGAGAGACCCGAACCTGGAACCGGTTACAGTTATAAAAGTTAGTTACAAAAAAAGTGTAAAAAAAAAAAAATATATGAAATAAAAAAAAATAGTTGTCGTTTTATTGTTCTCTCTCTCTCTATTCTCTCTCTCTATTGTTCTGCTCTTTTTTACTGTATTCTATTCTGCAATGTTTTATTGTTATTGTTATTGTTATTATGTTTTATCATGTTTGTTTTTCAGGTATGTAATTATTTATACTTTACTGTTTACTGTGCTTTATTGTTAACCATTGTTAACCATTTTTTTGTCTTCAGGTACGCCATTCACGACTTTGAGTGGTTATACCAGAATGATGCCTGCAGGTTTAGGTATCATCTTGGTATCATTCTTTTCAGCCAGCGGTCGGCTTTCATGTAAAAGCAATCCTAGCGGCTAATTAGCCTCTAGACTGCTTTTACAAGCCGTGGGAGGGAATGCCCCCCCCACCGTCTTCCGTGTTTTTCTCTGGCTCTCCTGTCTCAACAGGGAACCTGAGAATGCAGCCGGTGATTCAGCCAGCTGACCATAGAGCTGATCAGAGACCAGAGTGGCTCCAAACAACTCTATGGCCTAAGAAACCGGAAGCTACGAGCATTTCATGACTTAGATTTCGCCAGATGTAAATAGCGCCATTGGGAAATTGGGGAAGCATTTTATCACACCGATCTTGGTGTGGTCAGATGCTTTGAGGGCAGAGGAGAGATCTAGGGTCTAATAGACCACAATTTTTTCAAAAAAGAGTACCTGTCACTACCTATTGCTATCATAGGGGATATTTACATTCCCCAAAATAACAATAAAAATGATTAAAAAAAAAAATATGAAAGGAACAGTTTAAAAGTAAGATTAAAAAAGCAAAAAAATAATAAAGAAAAAAAAAAAAAAAAAAAAGCACCCCTGTTGCGCTCTGCTCTCGCAAGCAGCGGTCTGTCGTCAAACGTAAACAGCAATTGCACCATGCATGTGAGGTATCACCGCGAAGGCCAGATCGAGGGCCGTAATTATTCCAGTAGACCTCCTCTGTAAATCTAAAGTGGTAACCTGTAAAGGCTTTTGAAGGCTTTTAAACATGTATTTATTTTGTTGCCACTGCACGTTTGTGCGCAATTTTAAAGCATGTCATGTTTGGTATCCATGTACTCGGCCTAAGATCATCTTTTTTATTTCATCAAACATTTGGGCAATATAGTGTGTTTTAGTGCATTAAAATTTAAAAAAGTGTGTTTTTTCCCCAAAAAATGCGTTTGAAAAATCGCTGCGCAATTACTGTGTGAAAAAAAAAAATGAAACACCCACCATTTTAATCTGTAGGGCATTTGCTTTAAAAAAATATATAATATTTGGGGGTTCAAAGTAATTTTTTTGCAAAAAAAATAACTTTTTCATGTAAACAATAAGTGTCAGAAAGGGCTTTGTCTTCAAGTGGTTAGAAGAGTGGGTGATGTGTGACATAAGCTTCTAAATGTTGTGCATAAAATGCCAGGACAGTTCAAAACCCCCCCTAAATGACCCCATTTTGGAAAGTAGACACCCCAAGCTATTTGCTGAGAGGCATGTCGAGTCCATGGAATATTTTATATTGCGACACAAGTTGCGGGAAAGAGACAATTTTTTTTTTTTTTTTTTGCACAAAGTTGTCACTAAATGATATATTGCTCAAACATGGCATGGAAATATGTGAAATTACACCCCAAAATACATTCTGCTGCTTCTCCTGAGTATGGGGATACCACATGTGTGAGACTTTTTGGGAGCCTAGCCGCGTACGGGACCCCGAAAACCAAGCACCGCCTTCAGGCTTTCTAAGGGCGTGAATTTTTGATTTCACTCTTCACTGCCTATCACAGTTTCGGAGGCCATGGAATGCCCAGGTGGCACAAAACCCCCCCAAATGACCCCATTTTGGAAAGTAGAAACCCCAAGCTATTTGCTGAGAGGTATAGTGAGTATTTTGCAGACCTCACTTTTTGTCAAAAAGTTTTGAAAATTGAAAAAAGAAAAAAAAAATGTTTTTTCTTGTCTTTCTTCATTTTCAAAAACAAATGAGAGCTGCAAAATACTCACCATGCCTCTCAGCAAATAGCTTGGGGTGTCTACTTTCCAAAATGGGGTCATTTGGGGGGGTTTTGTGCCACCTGGGCATTCCATGGCCTCCGAAACTGTGATAGGCAGTAAAGAGTGAAATCAAAAATTTTCACCCTTAGAAATCCTGAAGGCAGTGATTGGTTTTCGGGGTCCAGTACGTGGCTAGGCTCCCAAAAAGTCCCACACATGTGGTATCCCCATACTCAGGAGAAGCAGCTAAATGTATTTTGGGGTGCAATTCCACATATGCCCATGGCCTGTGTGAGCAATATATCATTTAGTGACAACTTTATGAAAAAAAAAAAAAAAGTGTCACTTTCCCGCAACTTGTGTCAAAATATAAAATATTCCATGGACTCAATATGCCTCTCAGCAAATAGCTTGGGGTGTCTACTTTCCAAAATGGGGTCATTTTGAGGGGTTTTGTGCCACCTGGGCATTCCATGGCCTCCGAAACTGTGATAGGCAGTGAAGAGTGAAATCAAAAATTTACACCCTTAGAAATCCTGAAGGCGGTGATTGGTTTTCGGGGCCCCGTACGCGGCTAGGCTCCCAAAAAGTCCCACACATGTGAGCAATATATCATTTAGTGACAACTTTTTGTAAATATATTTTTTTTTTTTTGTCATTTTTCAATCACTTGGGACAAAAAAAATAAATATTCAATGGGTTCAACATGCCTCTCAGCAATTTCCTTGGGGTGTCTACTTTCCAAAATGGGGTCATTTGGGGGGGTTTTGTACTGCCCTGCCATTTTAGCACCTCAAGAAATGACATAGGCAGTCATAAACTAAAAGCTGTGTAAATTACAGAAAATGTACCCTAGTTTGTAGACGCTATAACTTTTGCGCAAACCAATAAATATACGCTTATTGACATTTTTTTTACCAAAGACATGTGGTCGAATACATTTTGGCCTAAATGTATGACTAAAATTTAGTTTATTGGATTTTTTTTATAACAAAAAGTAGAAAATATCATTTTTTTTCAAAATTTTCGGTCTTTTTCCGTTTATAGCGCAAAAAATAAAAACCGCAGAGGTGATCAAATACCATCAAAAGAAAGCTCTATTTGTGGGAAGAAAAGGACGCAAATTTTGTTTGGGTACAGCATTGCATGACCGCGCAATTAGCAGTTAAAGCGGCGCAGTGCCAAATTGGAAAAAGACCTCTAGTCCTTAGGCAGCATAATGGTCCGGGGCTCAAGTGGTTAATATCGAAAGAGGTACCCGACAGGGTTGCCCATTATCTCCCTTATTATTTGCCCTTATACTCGAACCCATGGCCCAATACATCAGAACAAACCAAACTATAACTGGCATTGAAGTAGGAGGTATTACACACAAATTACGGTATGTATATTTGCAGACAATATATTACTTTTTCTATCATCACCACAGGTCTCTGGTCCTAACTTAATACCAGCTCTTGATGGATTTGCAGCCCTATCCGGCCTTATGATTAATCCTAAGTGCTTAATATTTCACTCACAAACATGGAATTGATCCCGGCTATGACTGCACTCCCATTCACATGGGCAGAAAAATCAATCCCATATCTTGGAATTCATTTAACAGCATCTCATTCTGACTTATTCTCAACCAATTATCCTCCTGTATTAAGACAGATCACAAATCTAATAAAACAATGGTCACAACTTCCTTTATCCTGGATAGGGAAGATTAATGCAATCAAAATGACTATTCTACCCAAATTGCTTTATCTATTCAGAGTCCTCCCTATTCCAATTCCTTCCTATTTTTTGAGAATAGTACAAAAAAGAGCAACTTCGTTTATATGGGGCTCTTCTAAACCACGTATACCTATACACACACTACATCTTCCCAAAAATAAAGGAGGCCTGGGATACCCTAATTTTACTAACTACTACAGAGCAGCACATTTGGCCAGTCTGTCCAAATACCATGCAAAACAGGAAATCCCATTATGGGTATTTATAGAGGCTTCAGAAAATGACCCTCTATTAATATCAAATTTATTATGGCTTGATCCTAAAGACCGCTTTAAAATTCATAATCCCATAACTAAACACTTCTTATCTCTCTGGGATAAACTAAAAACCAAATATCAGTTACAATCTCCACACAATCCTCTCCTTTCTATTATCAGAAATCTTGCCTTTTATCCGGCATGGATCTACCCAAATTCTTTTAAAGCTTGGACAACATCAGGCATTCAGACACTAAATGACTTCATAGCATCTAAATCATTCCTTTCATTCCCATCGCTTAGAGAAAAATACGATCTACCAAACTCTGAGATATTTAGATATCTCCAAATCAAAAATTTCTATACACCATTCCTAAAGGGGGATACACCATTATCCCAATTATCCATTTTTGAATCAATCTGTACAAAAGATCCATTTGCTAAAGGTACAATTTCATCACTTTATAAACAATTATATGGAGTAGCAAATCTTAATAGACCCTCTTACGTTCAGAGGTGGGAGGAGGACCTGGGACGAACTTTAGAAGACACGGACTGGTCTAACATATGGCTCACGTCTAAGTCATCTTCACCCAACATCTTAGCACTGGAGACAAATTATAAAGTCCTAACTCGCTGGTACCTTGTACCCGCTAGAGTGGCAAAATATTCACCTAATACCTCAGCTCTTTGTTTTCGAGGATGCCCAGAAATAGGCACATATTTACACATATGGTGGACGTGCCCAGTAATCCAAACCTTCTGGAAGGAAGTCTTCCTGATTGCATCTAAAATATTTAAAAAAATAATACAACCAGATCCATATTTAACTTTACTTAATCTAAAACCGGAATGGTTAACACTCTCTCAATTCAAACTTATGATCCAACTAATAACGGCTGCAAAACAAACAGTGGCCAAGGCATGGAAATCTCCTACATTGGTACTAGCAGAAGCAATTCACAGAATGAATAATACAATGTCCCATGCTAAGATGGCAGCCATCGATCAAAATCAAATTCCAAAATTTGAAAAACTTTGTCATCCTTGGATAAAACAACAGTTCCTGTCAAACTGCAATGACTCTGTCCTGTTGCCATGGTAACAGATTAAATGACTTACAGAGACACCCATTCTAAGGATTCAAAGAGAACTAAAAAGAATAATAAACTGACGAGCGGGACAACCTTGTGGACCATACCTCTACCTTTCAACCCTTTTTCTTCTTTCTCTTTCCTTTTCTCCACCTTACGATTAAAGCTCATTATCAGAATGTATTTGACCTATATACACTCTACCTGTAAACAATATGTATAGTAGGTATAAATCATTTAAATACCTACAAAAGTAACTAAGGAAATGATATATATCTTTAATTTAGGTTTACGTGAACCCAATGTTTAATATTTGAAATTTCATGATATTTACCTATATAAACCCTACTGTAAAACAATGAGCTTACTTTATAGATCCTTGTACTTACTTACTTTATGTATCTTTATAACATTGTATGCTCAATAAACTTCTTTTGACAAGGAAAAAAACCTGTCCCACAGTGTAAATGCAATGCCACTCACATTGTCCAATGATGAAGATCTATAGTGAATCATGATGAGTTAGGCCCTGATAACTTACCAGCACAAACATGACAATCCACTCTACAATGATCCTCTCCAACTTGAATAATATCCCAAATCACAGTTCTACAGCTGGCCACTAAATGTCAGCCAAATACTGACTGACTTCATTGAGTACAAATGATCATGATAATTTGTTGTCTAATGACATTACCTCAAATCCCCCTGGCTTATTTGTTTACAACAGCAGGAGTACATCCCCCAGATGCACCACTTCAGATGTGGGTTTAGGGCATCTCACAAGCATGTTGCTGTATTTAAAGGAAGTGCTCAGCTTTTTTTTTACCAAAAGCTTCCAGATTGGTCTCCCATAGCGCTTCAGGCACTATGTTCGAGGTTTGCATAATTCTTTCAATTGTTTAACGAACATCCTGCAATCTGAACTTTCTTCAGTTCATTACTACTTATCACTAGAAATATGCATAAGGATGCTAATGCTGAGAAGAGAGATCATTATTAATCTATAATAGCAGCATAGAGCACTGGAGAGGGAAGGCATGGTGCACAAAAGAAAAGTATTTTAGGGCATTTCCAAAAGAAGATCAGTAAATCAGTTAAAAAGCAGTACACACAATGGTACAGGGTCAGTGTTGCCAACCGCCCGTGTTTTTACGGGCAGCCCCAAAAAACAAGGTTATTTTTTCATGTCTGTAAAGCCCGTAAATTAAAAATCTTGCCAGTAAAAATATGATGGTCCGGGCTCGGAAATGCGCATGTGCAGTTCCGAAGCATGCCAAGAGTCTCCGATCATCCCGATGATCTTTCTGACACTGCTGCTACTTGTCTTGTACCCTCCCCCTTCCTTCTACAAAGAGCCTTATTTGATTTCCACACTGGAGATGCTGGGAGGGGGAGGAGTGGAGTCAGCCTGCAGTGGAGCCAGACAGACTTCTGCCTAGTGCCTAGCAGAGGGTAAGCTAGCTATTAGCTAAACTGAGCAAAATGCAGTCTCTCATTGACTTGTCTTAGTGGGCAGGAAGAGGGGGCAGAGGATGGGCTGTGTAGAAGGCTTGTGTACAGTAGATAATATTTTTTGTGTGTCAGATCTGCTTTGCTGAGATCTCCCCAATCTCTACCTATTACCAGTTCAGTACAGGCACAGCCTCCACAGTCCTCTCCAGAGTTACCACCTCATTTGTCTGGGGCAGTACAAATCCAAGCATGCCAGGAGTGGGGAGGCAGCAGCAATATAATTTGGCTGATTTTCAGATGAAAAGTGCTGCTGTATATTGTTTGTACAGTGTGTCTGTATAGTGTGTGTGTGTACTGTATGATCTGTACTGTATGATCATAATATAATTGATTACGTATTGTGAGTAAGTGAGTAAGTAGTGAGCACATTTAGTCTCCTGTAGTATGTCCGCTGCCTTTGACCATCTCCTGTAGTATGTCCGCAGTCTCTGACCATCTCCTGTAATATGTCCACAGCCTCTGACCGTCTCCTGAAGGAATGTCTGCAGCCTCTGACCAGCTCCTGTAGTATGTCCGCAGGTTCTGACAGTCTCCTGTAGTATGTCCACAGCCTATGACCATCTCCTGTAGTATGTCTACAGCCTATGACTGTCTCCTGTCGTATGTCCGCAGCCTATGACCGTCTCCTGTAGTATGTCCGCAGTCTCTGACCATCTCCTGTAGTATGTCCGCAGCCTATGACCATCTCCTGTAGTATGTCTGCAGCCTCTGACCATCTCCTGTAGTATGTCCACAGCCTCTGACCGTCTCCTGTAGTATGTCTGCAGCCTATGACTGTCTCCTGTAGTATGTCTGCAGCCTCTGACAGTCTCCTGTAGTATGTCCGCAGTCTCTGACAGTCTCCTGTAGTATGTCTGCAGCCTATGACTGTCTACTGAAGTATGTCCGCAGCCTATGACCATCTCCTATAGTATGTTCGCAGCCTCTGACCATCTCCTGTAGTATGTCCGCAGTCTATGACCGTCTCCTGTAGTATGTCCACAGTCTCTGACCGTCTCATGTAGTATGTCCACAGTCTATGACGGTCTCATGTAGTATGTCCACAGTCTATGACCGTCTCCTGTAGTATGTCCACAGTCTCTGGCAGTTTCCTGTTGTATGTCCGCAGCCTATGACCGTCTCCTGTAGTATGTCCACAGCCTATGACCGTCTCCTGTAGTATGTCCGCAGTCTCTGACCGTCTCCTGTAGTATGTCTGCAGCCTATGACCATCTCCTGTAGTATGTCTGCAGCCTCTGACCGTCTCCTGTAGTATGTCCGCAGCCTATGACTGTCTCCTGTAGTATGTCTGCAGCCTCTGACCGTCTCCTGTAGTATGTCCGCAGTCTCTGACAGTCTCCTGTAGTATGTCTGCAGCCTATGACTGTCTACTGAAGTATGTCCGCAGCCTATGACCATCTCCTATAGTATGTTCGCAGCCTCTGACCATCTCCTGTAGTATGTCCGCAGTCTATGACCGCCTCCTGTAGTATGTCCACAGTCTCTGACCGTCTCATGTAGTATGTCCACAGTCTATGACCGTCTCATGTAGTATGTCCACAGTCTATGACCGTCTCCTGTAGTATGTCCACAGTCTCTGGCAGTTTCCTGTTGTATGTCCGCAGCCTATGACCGTCTCCTGTAGTATGTCCGCAGCCTATGACCGTCTCCTGTAGTATGTCCGCAGTCTCTGACCGTCTCCTGTAGTATGTCTGCAGCCTATGACCATCTCCTGTAGTATGTCTGCGGCCTCTGACCGTCTCCTGTAGTATGTCCGCAGCCTATGACCGTCTCCTGTAGTATGTCCGCAGCCTCTGACCGTCTCCTGTAGTATGTCCGCAGCCTCTGACCATCTCCTGTAGTATGTCTGCAGTCTCTGACCGTCTTCTGTAGTATGTCCACAGCCTATGCCGGTCTCCTGTAGTATGGCCGCAGTCTCTGACCATCTCCTGTAGTATGTCCGCAGCCTATGACCATCTCCTGTAGTATGTCTGCAGTCTCTGACTGTTTCCTGTAGTATATCCGCAGCCTACGATCATTTCCTGTAGTATGTCTGCAGCCTCTGACCATCTCCTGTAGTATGTCCACAGCCTCTGACCATCTCCTGTACTATGTCCGCAACCTATGACTGTCTCCTGTAGTATGTCTGCAGCCTCTGACTGTCTCCTGTAGTATGTCCGCAGTCTCTGACAGTCTCCTGTAGTATGTCCGCAGCCTATGACTGTCTCCTGAAGTATGTCCGCAGCCTATGACCATCTCCTGTAGTATGTCCGCAGTCTTTGACCGTCTCTTGAAGTATGTCTGCAGCCACTGATCATCTCCTGTAGTATGTCCACAGTCTCTGACCGTCTCCTGTAGTATGTCCGCAGTCTATGACCGTCTCCTGTAGTATGTCCGCAGTCTCTGACAGTCTCCTGTAGTATGTCCGCAGCCTATGACCGTCTCCTGTAGTATTTCCGTGGCCTCTGATCATCTCCTGTAGTATGTCTGCAGCCTCTGACCGTCTCCTGTACTATGTCCGCAGCCTATGACCGTCTTCTGTAGTATGTCTGCAGTTTCTGACCATCTTCTGTAGTATGTCCGCAGCCTATGACCGTCTCCTGTAGTATGTCTGCAGCCTCTGACCGTCTCCTGTAGTATGTCCGCAGCCTATGACTGTTTCCTGTAGTATGTCCGCAGCCTCTGACCATCTCCTGCAGTATGTCCGCAGCCTCTGACCATCTCCTGTAGTATGTGCGCAGTCTCTGACCGTCTCCTGTAGTATGTCCACAGCCTATGACTGTCTCCTGTAGTATGTCCGCAGCTTATGACCGTCTCTTGTAGTATGTCTGCAGTTTCTGAGCGTTTCCTGTAGTATATCCGCAGCCTATGATCGTCTCCCGTAGTATGTCCACAGTCTCTGACCATCTCATGTAGTATGTCCGCAGTCTATGACCGTCTCCTGTAGTATGTCTGCAGTCTCTGACCGTCTCCTGTAGTATGTCCGCAGCCTATGACCATCTCCTGTAGTATGTCTGCAGCCTCTGACCATCTCCTGTAGTATGTCCACTGTCTCTGACCATCTCCTGTAGTATGTCCGCAGCCTATGACTGTCTCCTGTAGTATGTCTGCAGCCTCTGACCGTCTCCTGTAGTATGTCCGCAGTCTCTGACGGTCTCCTGTAGTATGTCTGCAGCCTATGACTGTCTCCTGAAGTATGTCCGCAGCCTCTGACCATCTCCTGTAGTATGTCCACCGCCTCTGACCATCTCCTGTAGTATGTCCGCAGTCTATGACCGTCTCCTGTAGTATATGGAAAAGAGGTTGGGGAAATTGGCGCTGCCCTATTAGTATTGTTAAATGCTTAAAAATTAAAAGTGGTAATAAAAATATATAAACGCACTGGAAGTGATCGTGGAATATCTATGCAAATTGCAAACAAATATGCGGTCAAGTGTAAAAAACATGTATGAGGGTGAACTAAGCTTACGATTTGTCCCCTGGGTGAACGGACCCTTACGTATGTGCAAAGGTAGATCTAGAGAACAAATAATTTAAATTAAAATAAAAATTATATATATATAAACCCTCTATGCAAATCCTCTGTGTTATATAAGTGTGTGATAGGTCTCGTGTTCCAACAGGTGAAATAAATTTACAACCCCCCAACTTGCAATATATTATATATATTTATTTCACCTGTTGGAACACATGAGACCTATCACACACTTATATAACACAGAGGATTTGCACAGAGGGTTTATATATATATAATTTTTATTTCAATTTAAATTATTTGTTCTCTAGATCTAACTTTGCACATACGTAAGGGTCCGTTCACCCAGGGGACAAATCGTAAGCTTAGTTCACCCTCACACATGTTTTTGGCACTTGACCGCATATTTGTTTGCAATTTGCATAGATATTCCACGATCACTTCTAGTGCGTTTATATATTTTTATTATCACTTTTAATTTTTAGGCATTTAACAATACTAATAGGGCAGCGCCAATTTCCCCAACCTCTTTTCCATATTTATTCATTTAACTCCCAGTTGGAATTAATTAGGGGGAGGCTGCAGTCCTTCTGTTTTTTCTCCTGAGCGCAGACTTTTAACATAATGTCTCCTGTAGTATGTCCACAGTCTCTAAAATCCTTCTATAGTATGTCCGCAGCTTATGACCGTCTCCTGTAGTATGTCCGCAGTCTCTGAGCGTCTGCTGTAGTATGTCCGCAGCCTATGACCATCTCCTGTAGTATGTCTGCAGCCTCTGACCATCTCCTGTAGTATGTCTGCAGCCTCTGACCGTCTCCTGTAGTTCATCCGCAGCCTATGACTGTTTCCTGTAGTATGTCCCAAGCCTCTGACCATCTCCTGTAGTATGTCCGAAGCCTCTGACCATCTCCTGTAGTATGTCCGCAGTCTCTGACCGTCTCCTGTAGGATGTCCACAGCCTATGACCGTCTCCTGTAGTATGAGTGCAGTCTCTGACCGTCTCCTGTAGTATGTCTGCAGTCTCTGACCATTTCCTGTAGTATATCCGCAGCCTAAGACCGTCTCCTGTAGTATGTCCACAGTCTCTGACCATCTCCTGTAGTATGTCTGCAGCCTCTGACCATTTCCTGTAGTATGTCCACAGCCTCTGACCATCTCCTGTAGTATGTCCGCAGCCTATGACTGTCTCCTGTAGTATGTCTGCAGCCTCTGACCGTCTCCTGTAGTATGTCCGCAGTCTCTGACAGTCTCCTGTAGTATGTCTGCAGCCTATGACTGTCTTCTGAAGTATGCCTGCAGCCTATGACCATCTCCTGTAGTATGTCCGCAGTCTCTGACCGTCTCTTGTAGTATGTCCGCAGCCTATGACTGTCTCCTGTAGTATGACTGCAGCCTCTGACCGTCTCCTGTAGTATGTCCGCAGTCTCTGACAGTCTCCTGTAGTATGTCTGCAGCCTATGACTGTCTACTGAAGTATGTCCGCAGCCTATGACCGTCTCCTGTAGTATGTCCGCAGTCTCTGACCGTCTCCTGTAGTATGTCCGCAGCCTATGACCGTCTCCTGTAGTATGTCTGCAGCCTCTGACCATCTCCTGTAGTATGTCTGCAGCCTCTGACCGTCTCCTGTAGTATATCCGCAGCCTATGACTGTTTCCTGTAGTATGTCCCAAGCCTCTGACCATCTCCTGTAGTATGTCCGCAGCCTCTGACCATCTCCTGTAGTATGTCCGCAGTCTCTGACTGTCTCCTGTAGGATGTCCACTGCCTATGGCCGTCTCCTGTAGTATGAGCGCAGTCTCTGACTGTCTCCTGTAGTATGTCTGCAGCCTATGACCGTCTCCTGTAGTATGTCCGCAGTCTCTGACCGTTTCCTGTAGTATATCCACAGCCTATGATCGTCTCCTTTAGTATGTCCACAGTCTCTGACCGTCTCATGTAGTATGTCCAAAGGCTCTGACCGTCTCCTGTAGTATGTCCACAGCCTATGACCATTTCCTGTAGTATGTCCGCAGCCTCTGATCGTCTCCTGTAGTATGTCCGCAGCCTATGACTGTCTCCTGTAGTGTGTCTGCAGCCTATGACCATCTCCTGTAGTATGTCCACAGTCTCTGACAGTCTCCTGTAGTATATCCGCAGCCTATGATCGTCTCCTTTAGTATGTCCGCTGTCTCTGACATCCTTCTATAGTATGTCCTCAGCCTATGACCGTCTCCTGTAGTATGTCCGCAGCCTATGACCGTCTCCTGTAGTATGTCCGCAGCCTCTGAATGTCTCCTTTAGTATGTCCGCAGCCTATAACCATCTCCTGTAGTATGGCCGCAGCCTCTGACCATCTCCTGTAGTATGTCCGCAGCCTATGATCATCTCCTGTAGTATGTCCGCAGTCTCTGACCGTCTCCTGTAGTATGTCCGCAGCCTATGACCGTCTCCTGTAGTATGTCCGCAGTCTCTGACCATCTCCTGTAGTATGTCCGCAGCCTCTGAATGTCTCCTGTAGTATGTCCGCAGCCTATAACCGTCTCCTGTAGTATGGCCGCAGTCTCTGACCATCTCCTATAGTATGTCTGCAGCCTATGACCGTCTCCTGTAGTATGTCCGCAGTGGCTGACCGTCTCCTGTAGTATGTCCGCAGCCTATGGCCGTCTCCTGTAGTATGTTCGCAGTGTCTGACCATCTCCTGTAGTATGTCCGCAGCCTATGACCATTTCCTGTAGTATGTCCGCAGCCTCTGATCGTCTTCTGTAGTATGTCCGCAGCCTATGACTGTCTCCTGTAGTGTTTCTGCAGCCTATGACCATCTCCATTAGTATGTCCACAGTCTCTGACAGTCTCCTGTAGTATATCCGCAGCCTATGATTGTCTCCTTTAGTATGTCCGCTGTCTCTGACATCCTTCTATAGCATGTCCGCAGCCTATGACCGTCTCCTGTAGTATGTCCGCAGTCTCTGACCGTCTGCTGTAGTATGTCCACAGCCTATGACCATCTCCTGTAGTATGTCCGCAGCCTCTGATCGTCTCCTGTACTATGTCCGCAGCCTATAACCGTCTCCTGTAGTATGGCCGCAGTCTCTGACCATCTCCTATAGTATGTCCGCAGCCTATGATCGTCTCCTGTAGTATGTCCACAGTCTCTGACTGTCTCCTGTAGTATGTCCGCAGCCTATGACCGTCTCCTATAGTATGTCCGCAGTCTCTGACCGTCTCCTGTAGTATGTCTGCAGTATCTGACCGTCTCCTGTAGTATGTCCGCAGCCTATAACCGTCTCCTGTAGTATGGCCGCAGTCTCTGACCATCTCCTATAGTATGTCCGCAGCCTATGATCGTCTCCTGTAGTATGTCCACAGTCTCTGACAGTCTCCTGTAGTATATCCGCAGCCTATGATCATCTCCTTTAGTATGTCCGCTGTCTCTGACATCCTTCTATAGTATGTCCGCAGCCTATGACCGTCTCCTGTAGTATGTCCGCAGTCTCTGACCGTCTGCTGTAGTATGTCCGCAGCCTATGACCGTCTCCTGTAGTATGTCCGCAGCCTCTGACCGTCTCCTTTAGTATGTCCGCAGCCTATAACCATCTCCTGTAGTATGGCCGCAGTCTCTGACCATCTCCTATATTATGTCCGCAGCCTATGATCATCTCCTGTAGTATGTCCACAGTCTCTGACCGTCTCCTGTAGTATGTCCGCAGCCTATGACCGTCTCCTGTAGTATGTCCGCAGTCTCTGACCGTCTCCTGTAGTATGTCCGCAGCCTCTGACCGTCTCCTGTAGTATGTCCGCAGCCTATAACCGTCTCCTATAGTATGGCCGCAGTCTCTGACCATCTCCTATAGTATGTCCGCAGCCTATGATCGTCTCCTGTAGTATGTCCACAGTCTCTGACCCTCTAATGTAGTATGTCCGCAGCCTATGACCGTCTCCTGTAGTATGTCCGCAGTCGCTGACCGTCTCCTGTAGTATGTCCGCAGCCTATGGCCGTCTCCTGTAGTATGTTCGCAGTCTCTGACCATCTCCTTTAGTATATCCGCAGCCTATGACCATTTCCTGTAGTATGTCCGCAGCCTCTGATCGTCTTCTGTAGTATGTCCGCAGCCTATGACTGTCTCCTGTAGTGTTTCTGCAGCCTATGACCATCTCCATTAGTATGTCCACAGTCTCTGACAGTCTCCTGTAGTATATCCGCAGCCTATGATTGTCTCCTTTAGTATGTCCGCTGTCTCTGACATCCTTCTATAGTATGTCCGCAGCCTATGACCGTCTCCTGTAGTATGTCCGCAGTCTCTGACCGTCTGCTGTAGTATGTCCGCAGCCTATGACCATCTCCTGTAGTATGTCCACAGCCTCTGATCGTCTCCTGTACTATGTCCGCAGCCTATAACCGTCTCCTGTAGTATGGCCGCAGTCTCTGACCATCTCCTATAGTATGTCCGCAGCCTATGATCGTCTCCTGTAGTATGTCCACAGTCTCTGACTGTCTCCTGTAGTAGGTCCGCAGCCTATGACCGTCTCCTATAGTATGTCCGCAGTCTCTGACCGTCTCCTTTAGTATGTCCGCAGTATCTGACCGTCTCCTGAAGTATGTCCGCAGCCTATAACCGTCTCCTGTAGTATGGCCGCAGTCTCTGACCATCTCCTATAGTATGTCCGCAGCCTATGATCGTCTCCTGTAGTATGTCCACAGTCTCTGACCGTCTCCTGTAGTATGTCCGCAGCCTATAACCGTCTCCTGTAGTATGGCCGCAGTCTCTGACCATCTCCTATAGTATGTCCGCAGCCCATGACCGTCTCCTGTAGTATGTCCGCAGTCTCTGACCGTCTCCTGTAGTATGTCCGCAGCCTATGGCCATCTCCTGTAGTATGTCCGCAGTCTCTGATCCTCTCCTGTAGTATGTCCGCAGCCTATGACCGTCTCCTGTTGTATGTCCACAGTCTATGACCGTCTCCTGTAGTATGTCCGCAGTCTCTGACCGTCTCCTGTAGTATGTCTGCAGCCTATGACCATCTCCTGTAGTATGTCTGCGGCCTCTGACCGTCTCCTGTAGTATGTCCGCAGCCTATGACCGTCTCCTGTAGTATGTCCGCAGCCTCTGACCATCTCCTGTAGTATGTCCGCAGCCTCTGACCATCTCCTGTAGTATGTCTGCAGTCTCTGACCGTCTTCTGTAGTATGTCCACAGCCTATGCCGGTCTCCTGTAGTATGGCCGCAGTCTCTGACCATCTCCTGTAGTATGTCCGCAGCCTATGACCATCTCCTGTAGTATGTCTGCAGTCTCTGACTGTTTCCTGTAGTATATCCGCAGCCTACGATCATTTCCTGTAGCATGTCTGCAGCCTCTGACCATCTCCTGTAGTATGTCCACAGCCTCTGACCATCTCCTGTACTATGTCCGCAACCTATGACTGTCTCCTGTAGTATGTCTGCAGCCTCTGACTGTCTCCTGTAGTATGTCCGCAGTCTCTGACAGTCTCCTGTAGTATGTCCGCAGCCTATGACTGTCTCCTGAAGTATGTCCGCAGCCTATGACCATCTCCTGTAGTATGTCCGCAGTCTTTGACCGTCTCTTGAAGTATGTCTGCAGCCACTGATCATCTCCTGTAGTATGTCCACAGTCTCTGACCGTCTCCTGTAGTATGTCCGCAGTCTATGACCGTCTCCTGTAGTATGTCCGCAGTCTCTGACAGTCTCCTGTAGTATGTCCGCAGCCTATGACCGTCTCCTGTAGTATTTCCGTGGCCTCTGATCATCTCCTGTAGTATGTCTGCAGCCTCTGACCGTCTCCTGTACTATGTCCGCAGCCTATGACCGTCTTCTGTAGTATGTCTGCAGTTTCTGACCATCTTCTGTAGTATGTCCGCAGCCTATGACCGTCTCCTGTAGTATGTCTGCAGCCTCTGACCGTCTCCTGTAGTATGTCCGCAGCCTATGACTGTTTCCTGTAGTATGTCCGCAGCCTCTGACCATCTCCTGTAGTATGTCCGCAGCCTCTGACCATCTCCTGTAGTATGTCCGCAGTCTCTGACCGTCTCCTGTAGTATGTCCACAGCCTATGACTGTCTCCTGTAGTATGTCCGCAGCTTATGACCGTCTCTTGTAGTATGTCTGCAGTTTCTGAGCGTTTCCTGTAGTATATCCGCAGCCTATGATCGTCTCCCGTAGTATGTCCACAGTCTCTGACCATCTCATGTAGTATGTCCGCAGTCTATGACCGTCTCCTGTAGTATGTCTGCAGTCTCTGACCGTCTCCTGTAGTATGTCCGCAGCCTATGACCATCTCCTGTAGTATGTCTGCAGCCTCTGACCATCTCCTGTAGTATGTCCACTGTCTCTGACCATCTCCTGTAGTATGTCCGCAGCCTATGACTGTCTCCTGTAGTATGTCTGCAGCCTCTGACCGTCTCCTGTAGTATGTCCGCAGTCTCTGACGGTCTCCTGTAGTATGTCTGCATCCTATGACTGTCTCCTGAAGTATGTCCGCAGCCTCTGACCATCTCCTGTAGTATGTCCACCGCCTCTGACCATCTCCTGTAGTATGTCCGCAGTCTATGACCGTCTCCTGTAGTATATGGAAAAGAGGTTGGGGAAATTGGCGCTGCCCTATTAGTATTGTTAAATGCTTAAAAATTAAAAGTGGTAATAAAAATATATAAACGCACTGGAAGTGATCGTGGAATATCTATGCAAATTGCAAACAAATATGCGGTCAAGTGTAAAAAACATGTATGAGGGTGAACTAAGCTTACGATTTGTCCCCTGGGTGAACGGACCCTTACGTATGTGCAAAGGTAGATCTAGAGAACAAATAATTTAAATTAAAATAAAAATTATATATATATAAACCCTCTATGCAAATCCTCTGTGTTATATAAGTGTGTGATAGGTCTCGTGTTCCAACAGGTGAAATAAATTTACAACCCCCCAACTTGCAATATATTATATATATTTATTTCACCTGTTGGAACACATGAGACCTATCACACACTTATATAACACAGAGGATTTGCACAGAGGGTTTATATATATATAATTTTTATTTCAATTTAAATTATTTGTTCTCTAGATCTAACTTTGCACATACGTAAGGGTCCGTTCACCCAGGGGACAAATCGTAAGCTTAGTTCACCCTCACACATGTTTTTGGCACTTGACCGC
This sequence comes from Lithobates clamitans, assembly GCA_037952925.1. Taxonomy (NCBI): domain Eukaryota; kingdom Metazoa; phylum Chordata; class Amphibia; order Anura; family Ranidae; genus Lithobates; species Lithobates clamitans. The sequence continues at coordinate 9,190,945 of JBBGZY010000323.1, read as the reverse complement.
ATATTTGTTTGCAATTTGCATAGATATTCCACGATCACTTCTAGTGCGTTTATATATTTTTATTATCACTTTTAATTTTTAAGCATTTAACAATACTAATAGGGCAGCGCCAATTTCCCCAACCTCTTTTCCATATTTATTCATTTAACTCCCAGTTGGAATTAATTAGGGGGAGGCTGCAGTCCTTCTGTTTTTTCTCCTGAGCGCAGACTTTTAACATAATGTCTCCTGTAGTATGTCCACAGTCTCTGACATCCTTCTATAGTATGTCCGCAGCTTATGACCGTCTCCTGTAGTATGTCCGCAGTCTCTGAGCGTCTGCTGTAGTATGTCCGCAGCCTATGACCATCTCCTGTAGTATGTCTGCAGCCTCTGACCATCTCCTGTAGTATGTCTGCAGCCTCTGACCGTCTCCTGTAGTTCATCCGCAGCCTATGACTGTTTCCTGTAGTATGTCCCAAGCCTCTGACCATCTCCTGTAGTATGTCCGAAGCCTCTGACCATCTCCTGTAGTATGTCCGCAGTCTCTGACCGTCTCCTGTAGGATGTCCACAGCCTATGACCGTCTCCTGTAGTATGAGTGCAGTCTCTGACCGTCTCCTGTAGTATGTCTGCAGTCTCTGACCATTTCCTGTAGTATATCCGCAGCCTAAGACCGTCTCCTGTAGTATGTCCACAGTCTCTGACCATCTCCTGTAGTATGTCTGCAGCCTCTGACCATTTCCTGTAGTATGTCCACAGCCTCTGACCATCTCCTGTAGTATGTCCGCAGCCTATGACTGTCTCCTATAGTATGTCTGCAGCCTCTGACCGTCTCCTGTAGTATGTCCGCAGTCTCTGACAGTCTCCTGTAGTATGTCTGCAGCCTATGACTGTCTTCTGAAGTATGCCTGCAGCCTATGACCATCTCCTGTAGTATGTCCGCAGTCTCTGACCGTCTCTTGTAGTATGTCCGCAGCCTATGACTGTCTCCTGTAGTATGACTGCAGCCTCTGACCGTCTCCTGTAGTATGTCCGCAGTCTCTGACAGTCTCCTGTAGTATGTCTGCAGCCTATGACTGTCTACTGAAGTATGTCCGCAGCCTATGACCGTCTCCTGTAGTATGTCCGCAGTCTCTGACCGTCTCCTGTAGTATGTCCGCAGCCTATGACCGTCTCCTGTAGTATGTCTGCAGCCTCTGACCATCTCCTGTAGTATGTCTGCAGCCTCTGACCGTCTCCTGTAGTATATCCACAGCCTATGACTGTTTCCTGTAGTATGTCCCAAGCCTCTGACCATCTCCTGTAGTATGTCCGCAGCCTCTGACCATCTCCTGTAGTATGTCCGCAGTCTCTGACTGTCTCCTGTAGGATGTCCACTGCCTATGGCCGTCTCCTGTAGTATGAGCGCAGTCTCTGACTGTCTCCTGTAGTATGTCTGCAGCCTATGACCGTCTCCTGTAGTATGTCCGCAGTCTCTGACCGTTTCCTGTAGTATATCCACAGCCTATGATCGTCTCCTTTAGTATGTCCACAGTCTCTGACCGTCTCATGTAGTATGTCCAAAGGCTCTGACCGTCTCCTGTAGTATGTCCACAGCCTATGACCATTTCCTGTAGTATGTCCGCAGCCTCTGATCGTCTCCTGTAGTATGTCCGCAGCCTATGACTGTCTCCTGTAGTGTGTCTGCAGCCTATGACCATCTCCTGTAGTATGTCCACAGTCTCTGACAGTCTCCTGTAGTATATCCGCAGCCTATGATCGTCTCCTTTAGTATGTCCGCTGTCTCTGACATCCTTCTATAGTATGTCCTCAGCCTATGACCGTCTCCTGTAGTATGTCCGCAGCCTATGACCGTCTCCTGTAGTATGTCCGCAGCCTCTGAATGTCTCCTTTAGTATGTCCGCAGCCTATAACCATCTCCTGTAGTATGGCCGCAGCCTCTGACCATCTCCTGTAGTATGTCCGCAGCCTATGATCATCTCCTGTAGTATGTCCGCAGTCTCTGACCGTCTCCTGTAGTATGTCCGCAGCCTATGACCGTCTCCTGTAGTATGTCCGCAGTCTCTGACCGTCTCCTGTAGTATGTCCGCAGCCTCTGAATGTCTCCTGTAGTATGTCCGCAGCCTATAACCGTCTCCTGTAGTATGGCCGCAGTCTCTGACCATCTCCTATAGTATGTCTGCAGCCTATGACCGTCTCCTGTAGTATGTCCGCAGCCTATGGCCGTCTCCTGTAGTATGTTCGCAGTGTCTGACCATCTCCTGTAGTATGTCCGCAGCCTATGACCATTTCCTGTAGTATGTCCGCAGCCTCTGATCGTCTTCTGTAGTATGTCCGCAGCCTATGACTGTCTCCTGTAGTGTTTCTGCAGCCTATGACCATCTCCATTAGTATGTCCACAGTCTCTGACAGTCTCCTGTAGTATATCCGCAGCCTATGATTGTCTCCTTTAGTATGTCCGCTGTCTCTGACATCCTTCTATAGTATGTCCGCAGCCTATGACCGTCTCCTGTAGTATGTCCGCAGTCTCTGACCGTCTGCTGTAGTATGTCCACAGCCTATGACCATCTCCTGTAGTATGTCCGCAGCCTCTGATCGTCTCCTGTACTATGTCCGCAGCCTATAACCGTCTCCTGTAGTATGGCCGCAGTCTCTGACCATCTCCTATAGTATGTCCGCAGCCTATGATCGTCTCCTGTAGTATGTCCACAGTCTCTGACTGTCTCCTGTAGTATGTCCGCAGCCTATGACCGTCTCCTATAGTATGTCCGCAGTCTCTGACCGTCTCCTGTAGTATGTCTGCAGTATCTGACCGTCTCCTGTAGTATGTCCGCAGCCTATAACCGTCTCCTGTAGTATGGCCGCAGTCTCTGACCATCTCCTATAGTATGTCCGCAGCCTATGATCGTCTCCTGTAGTATGTCCACAGTCTCTGACAGTCTCCTGTAGTATATCCGCAGCCTATGATCGTCTCCTGTAGTATGTCCACAGTCTCTGACAGTCTCCTGTAGTATATCCGCAGCCTATGATCATCTCCTTTAGTATGTCCGCTGTCTCTGACATCCTTCTATAGTATGTCCGCAGCCTATGACCGTCTCCTGTAGTATGTCCGCAGTCTCTGACCGTCTGCTGTAGTATGTCCGCAGCCTATGACCGTCTCCTGTAGTATGTCCGCAGCCTCTGACCGTCTCCTTTAGTATGTCCGCAGCCTATAACCATCTCCTGTAGTATGGCCGCAGTCTCTGACCATCTCCTATATTATGTCCGCAGCCTATGATCATCTCCTGTAGTATGTCCACAGTCTCTGACCGTCTCCTGTAGTATGTCCGCAGCCTATGACCGTCTCCTGTAGTATGTCCGCAGTCTCTGACCGTCTCCTGTAGTATGTCCGCAGCCTCTGACCGTCTCCTGTAGTATGTCCGCAGCCTATAACCGTCTCCTATAGTATGGCCGCAGTCTCTGACCATCTCCTATAGTATGTCCGCAGCCTATGATCGTCTCCTGTAGTATGTCCACAGTCTCTGACCCTCTAATGTAGTATGTCCGCAGCCTATGACCGTCTCCTGTAGTATGTCCGCAGTCGCTGACCGTCTCCTGTAGTATGTCCGCAGCCTATGGCCGTCTCCTGTAGTATGTTCGCAGTCTCTGACCATCTCCTTTAGTATATCCGCAGCCTATGACCATTTCCTGTAGTATGTCCGCAGCCTCTGATCGTCTTCTGTAGTATGTCCGCAGCCTATGACTGTCTCCTGTAGTGTTTCTGCAGCCTATGACCATCTCCATTAGTATGTCCACAGTCTCTGACAGTCTCCTGTAGTATATCCGCAGCCTATGATTGTCTCCTTTAGTATGTCCGCTGTCTCTGACATCCTTCTATAGTATGTCCGCAGCCTATGACCGTCTCCTGTAGTATGTCCGCAGTCTCTGACCGTCTGCTGTAGTATGTCCGCAGCCTATGACCATCTCCTGTAGTATGTCCACAGCCTCTGATCGTCTCCTGTACTATGTCCGCAGCCTATAACTGTCTCCTGTAGTATGGCCGCAGTCTCTGACCATCTCCTATAGTATGTCCGCAGCCTATGATCGTCTCCTGTAGTATGTCCACAGTCTCTGACTGTCTCCTGTAGTAGGTCCGCAGCCTATAACCGTCTCCTATAGTATGTCCGCAGTCTCTGACCGTCTCCTTTAGTATGTCCGCAGTATCTGACCGTCTCCTGAAGTATGTCCGCAGCCTATAACCGTCTCCTGTAGTATGGCCGCAGTCTCTGACCATCTCCTATAGTATGTCCGCAGCCTATGATCGTCTCCTGTAGTATGTCCACAGTCTCTGACCGTCTCCTGTAGTATGTCCGCAGCCTATAACCGTCTCCTGTAGTATGGCCGCAGTGTCTGACCATCTCCTATAGTATGTCCGCAGCCCATGACCGTCTCCTGTAGTATGTCCGCAGTCTCTGACCGTCTCCTGTAGTATGTCCGCAGCCTATGGCCATCTCCTGTAGTATGTCCGCAGTCTCTGATCCTCTCCTGTAGTATGTCCGCAGCCTATGACCGTCTCCTGTTGTATGTCCACAGTCTATGACCGTCTCATGTAGTATGTCCGCAGTCTATGACCGTCTCCTGTAGTATGTCTGCAGTTCCTGACCGTCTCATGTAGTATGTCTACAGTCTATGACCATCTCCTGTAGTATGTCCGCAGCCTATGACCATCTCCTGTAGTATGTCCGCAGTCTCTGACCGTCTCTTGTAGTATGTCCGCAGCCTATGACTGTCTCCTGTAGTATGTCTGCAGCCTCTGACCGTCTCCTGTAGTATGTCCGCAGTCTCTGACAGTCTCCTGTAGTATGTCTGCAGCCTATGACTGTCTACTGAAGTATGTCCGCAGCCTCTGCCCATCTCCTGTAGTATGTTTGCAGCCTCTGACCATCTCCTGTAGTATGTCCGCAGTCTATGACCGTCTCCTGTAGTATGTCCACAGTTCCTGACCGTCTCATGTAGTATGTCTACAGTCTATGACCGTCTCCTGTAGTATGTCCGCAGTCTCTGACAGTTTCCTGTTGTATGACCGCAGCCTATGAACGTCTCCTGTAGTATGTCCGCAGCCTATAACCGTCTCCTGTAGTATGTCCACAGTCTCTGACCGTCTCCTGTATTATGTCTGCAGCCTCTGACCGTCTCCTGTAGTATGTCCACAGCCTCTGACCGTCTCCTGTAGTGTGTCCGCAGCCTTTGACCATCTCCTGTAGTATGTCCACAGCCTCTGACCATCTCCTGTAGTATGTCCGCAGCCTCTGACCGTCTCCTGTAGTATGTCTGCAGCCTATGACCGTCTCCTATAGTATGTCCGCAGTCTCTGACCGTCTGCTGTAGTATGTCCGCAGCCTATGACCATCTCCTGTAGTATGTCCGCAGCCTCTGATCGTCTCCTGTACTATGTCCGCAGCCTATAACCATCTCCTGTAGTATGGCCGCAGTCTCTGACCATCTCCTATAGTATGTCCGCAGCCTATGATCGTCTCCTGTAGTATGTCCACAGTCTCTGACTGTCTCCTGTAGTAGGTCCGCAGCCTATGACCGTCTCCTATAGTATGTCCGCAGTCTCTGACCGTCTCCTTTAGTATGTCCGCAGTATCTGACCGTCTCCTGTAGTATGTCCGCAGCCTATAACCGTCTCCTGTAGTATGGCCGCAGTCTCTGACCATCTCCTATAGTATGTCCGCAGCCTATGATCGTCTCCTGTAGTATGTCCACAGTCTCTGACCGTCTCCTGTAGTATGTCCGCAGCCCATGACCGTCTCCTGTAGTATGTCCGCAGTCTCTGACCGTCTCCTGTAGTATGTCCGCAGCCTATGGCCATCTCCTGTAGTATGTCCGCAGTCTCTAATCCTCTCCTGTAGTATGTCCGCAGCCTATGACCGTCTCCTGTTGTATGTCCACAGTCTATGACCGTCTCATGTAGTATGTCCGCAGTCTATGACCGTCTCCTGTAGTATGTCTGCAGTTCCTGACCGTCTCATGTAGTATGTCTACAGTCTATGACCGTCTCCTGTAGTATGTCCGAAGCCTATGACCATCTCCTGTAGTATGTCCGCAGTCTCTGACCGTCTCTTGTAGTATGTCCGCAGCCTATGACTGTCTCCTGTAGTATGTCTGCAGCCTCTGACCGTCTCCTGTAGTATGTCCGCAGTCTCTGACAGTCTCCTGTAGTATGTCTGCAGCCTATGACTGTCTACTGAAGTATGTCCGCAGCCTCTGCCCATCTCCTGTAGTATGTTTGCAGCCTCTGACCATCTCCTGTAGTATGTCCGCAGTCTATGACCGTCTCCTGTAGTATGTCCACAGTTCCTGACCGTCTCATGTAGTATGTCTACAGTCTATGACCGTCTCCTGTAGTATGTCCGCAGTCTATGACCGTCTCCTGTAGTATGTCCACAGTTCCTGACCGTCTCATGTAGTATGTCTACAGTCTATGACCGTCTCCTGTAGTATGTCCGCAGTCTCTGACAGTTTCCTGTTGTATGACCGCAGCCTATGAACGTCTCCTGTAGTATGTCCGCAGCCTATGACCGTCTCCTGTAGTATGTCCACAGTCTCTGACCGTCTCCTGTATTATGTCTGCAGCCTCTGACCGTCTCCTGTAGTATGTCCACAGCCTCTGACCGTCTCCTGTAGTGTGTCCGCAGCCTATGACCATCTCCTGTAGTATGTCCACAGCCTCTGACCATCTCCTGTAGTATGTCCGCAGCCTCTGACCGTCTCCTGTAGTATGTTTGCAGCCTATGACCGTCTACTGTAGTATGTCCGGAGTCTCTGACCGTTTCCTGTAGTATATCCGCTGGCTCTGACCGTCTCCTGTAGTATGTCCACAGTCTCTGACCGTCTCATGTAGTATGTCCGCAGGCTCTGACCGTCTCCTGTAGTATGTCCACAGCCTATCACCATCTCCTGTAGTATGTCTACAGCCTATGACCGTCTCATGTAGTATGTCAGCAATCTATGACTGTCTCCTGTAGTTTGTCCACTGTCTCTGACAGTCTTCTATAGTATGTCCGCAGCCTATGACCGTCTCCTGTTGTATGTCCGCAGTCTCTTACCGTCTCCTGTAGAATGTCCGCAGCCTATGACCGTCTCCTGTAGTATGTCTGCAGCCTCTGACCATCTCCTGTAGTATGTCTGCATCCTCTGACCGTCTCCTGAAGTATATCCGCAGCCTATGACTGTTTCCTGTAGTATGTCCCAAGCCTCTGACCGTCTCCTGTAGTATGTCCGCAGTCTCTGACCGTCTCCTGTAGGATGTCCACAGCCTATGACCGTCTCCTGTAGTATGAGCGCAGTCTCTGACCATCTCCTGTAGTATGTCTGCAGCCTATGACCGTCTCCTGTAGTATGTCCGCAGTCTCTGACCGTTTCCTGTAGTATATCCGCAGCCTATGATCGTCTCCATTAGTATGTCCACAGTCTCTGACCGTCTCATGTAGTATGTCCGCAGGCTCTGACCGTCTCCTGTAGTATGTCCACAGCCTATCACCATCTCCTGTAGTATGTCCACAGCCTATGACCGTCTCCTGTAGTATGTCCGCAGCCTCTGACCGTCTCCTGTAGTATGTCCGCAGCCTATAACCGTCTCCTGTAGTATAGCCGCAGTCTCTGACCACCTCCTGTAGTATGTCCGCAGCCTATGATCGTCTCCTGTAATATGTCCACAGTCTCTGACCGTCTCCTGTAGTATGTCCGCAGCCTATGGCCGTCTCCTGTAGTATGTCCGCAGTCTCTGACCATCTCCTGTAGTATGTCCACAGCCTATGACCATTTCCTGTAGTATGTCCACAGCCTCTGATCGTCTCCTGTAGTATATCCACAGTCTCTGACTGTCTCCTGTAGTATGTCCGCAGTCTCTGACAGTCTCCTGTAGTATGTCTGCAGCCTATGACCGTCTCCTGTAGTATGTCCGCGGCCTTTGATCATCTCCTGTAGTATGTCCACAGTCTCTGACCGTCTCCTGTAGTTTGTCCGCAGTCTCTGCCTGTCACTTGTAGTATGTCTGCAGTCTTAGACTGTCTCCTGTAGTTTGTCCACTGTCTCTGACAGTCTTCTATAGTATGTCCGCAGCCTATGACCGTCTCCTGTAGTATGTCCGCAGCCTCTGACCGTCTCCTGTAGTATGTCTGCATCCTCTGACCATCTCCTGTAGTATGTCTGCAGACTCTGACCATCTCCTGTAGTATATCCGTAGCCTATGACTGTTTCCTGTAGTATGTCCCAAGCCACTGACCATCTCCTGTAGTATGTCCGCAGCCTCTGACCATCTCCTGTAGTATGTCCGCAGTCTCTGACTGTCTCCTGTAGGATGTCCACAGAATATGATCGTCTCCTGTAGTATGAGCGCAGTCTCTGACCGTCTCCTGTAGTATATCCGCAGCCTATGATCGTCTCCCGTAGTATGTCCGCAGTCTCTGACCGTTTCCTGTAGTATATCCGCAGCCTATAATCGTCTCCTTTAGTATGTCCACAGTCTCTGACCATCTCCTGTAGTATGTCCGCAGTCTATGACCATCTCCTGTAGTATGTCCACAGTCTCTGACCGTCTCATGCAGTATGTCTGCAGTCTATGACCGTCTCCTGTAGTATGTCCGCAGTCTCTGACAGTTTCCTGTTGTATGTCCGCAGCCTATGACCGTCTCCTGTAGTATGTCCGCAGCCTATGACCGTCTCCTGTAGTATGTCCACAGTCTCTGACAGTCTCCTGTAATATGTCCGCAGCCTATGACTGTCTCCTGAAGTATGTCCGCAGCCTATGACCATCTCCTGTAGTATGTCCGCAGCCTATGACCATCTCCTGTAGTATGTCCGCAGTCTCTGACCGTCTCTTGTAGTATGTCCGCAGCCTCTGACCATCTCCTGTAGTATGTTTGCAGCCTCTGACCATCTCCTGTAGTATGTCCGCAGTCTATGACCGTCTCCTGTAGTATGTCCACAGTTCCTGACCGTCTCCTGTAGTATGTCCGCAGTCTCTGACAGTTTCCTGTTGTATGACCGCAGCCTATGAATGTCTCCTGTAGTATGTCCGCAGCCTATGACCGTCTCCTGTAGTATGTCTGCAGCCTATGACCGTCTCCTGTAGTATGTCCACAGTCTCTGACCGTCTCCTGTATTATGTCTGCAGCCTCTGACCGTCTCCTGTAGTATGTCCGCAGCCTCTGACCGCCTCCTGTAGTATGTCCGCAGCCTATGACCATCTCCTGTAGTACGTCCGCAGCTTCTGACCATCTCCTGTAGTATGTCCGCAGCCTCTGACCGTCTCCTGTAGTATGTCTGCAGCCTATGACCGTCTACTGTAGTATGTCCACAGTCTATGACCGTTTCCTGTAGTATATCCGCTGGCTCTGACCGTCTCCTGTAGTATGTCCACAGTCCCTGACCGTCTCATGTAGTATGTCCGCAGGCTCTGACCGTCTCCTGTAGTATGTCCACAGCCTATCACCATCTCCTGTAGTATGTCTACAGCCTATGACCGTCTCCTGTAGTATGTCCGCAGCCTCTGACCGTCTCCTGTAGTATGTCCGCAGCCTATAACCGTCTCCTGTAGTATAGCCGCAGTCTCTGACCACTTCCTGTAGTATGTCCGCAGCCTATGATCGTCTCCTGTAGTATGTCAACAGTCTCTGACCGTCTCCTGTAGTATGTCCGCAGCCTATGGCCGTCTCCTGTAGTATGTCCGCAGTCTCTGACCATCTCCTGTAGTATGTCCACAGCCTATGACCATTTCCTGTAGTATGTCCACAGCCTCTGATCGTCTCCTGTAGTATATCCACAGTCTCTGACTGTCTCCTGTAGTATGTCCGCAGTCTCTGACAGTTTCCTGTAGTATGTCTTCAGCCTATGACCGTCTCCTGTAGTATGTCCGCGGCCTCTGATCATCTCCTGTAGTATGTCCACAGTCTCTGACCGTCTCCTGTAGTTTGTCCCCAGTCTCTGCCTGTCTCTTGTAGTATGTCTGCAGTCTATGACTGTCTCCTGTAGTTTGTCCGCTGTCTCTGACAGTCTTCTATAGTATGTCCGCAGCCTATGACCGTCTCCTGTAGTATGTCAGCAGCCTATGACCATCTCCTGTAGTATGTCCGCAGTCTCTGACCGTCTCCTGTAGTATGTCCGCAGCCTATGACCGTCTCCTGTAGTATGTCTGCATCCTCTGACCATCTCCTGTAGTATGTCTGCAGACTCTGACCATCTCCTGTAGTATATCCGTAGCCTATGACTGTTTCCTGTAGTATGTCCCAAGACGCTGACCATCTCCTGTAGTATGTCCGCAGCCTCTGACCATCTCCTGTAGTATGTCCGCAGTCTCTGACCGTCTCCTGTAGGATGTCCACAGCCTATGACCGTCTCCTGTAGTATGAGCGCAGTCTCTGACCGTCTCCTGTAGTATGTCTGCAGCCTATGACCGTCTCCTGTAGTATGTCCGCAGTCTCTGACCGTTTCCTGTAGTATATCCGCAGCCTATGATCGTCTCCATTAGTATGTCCACAGTCTCTGACCGTCTCATGTAGTATGTCCGCAGGCTCTGACCGTCTCCTGTAGTATGTCCACAGCCTATCACCATCTCCTGTAGTATGTCCACAGCCTATGACCGTCTCCTGTAGTATGTCCGCAGCTTCTGACCGTCTCCTGTAGTATGTCCGCAGCCTATAACCGTCTCCTGTAGTATAGCCGCAGTCTCTGACCACCTCCTGTAGTATGTCCGCAGCCTATGATCGTCTCCTGTAATATGTCCACAGTCTCTGACCGTCTCCTGTAGTATGTCCGCAGCCTATGGCCGTCTCCTGTAGTATGTCCGCAGTCTCTGACCATCTCCTGTAGTATGTCCACAGCCTATGACCATTTCCTGTAGTATGTCCACAGCCTCTGATCGTCTCCTGTAGTATATCCACAGTCTCTGACTGTCTCCTGTAGTATGTCCGCAGTCTCTGACAGTCTCCTGTAGTATGTCTGCAGCCTATGACCGTCTCCTGTAGTATGTCCGCGGCCTCTGATCATCTCCTGTAGTATGTCCACAGTCTCTGACCGTCTCCTGTAGTTTGTCCGCAGTCTCTGCCTGTCACTTGTAGTATGTCTGCAGTCTTAGACTGTCTCCTGTAGTTTGTCCACTGTCTCTGACAGTCTTCTATAGTATGTCCGCAGCCTATGACCGTCTCCTGTAGTATGTCAGCAGCCTATGACCGTCTCCTGTAGTATGTCCGCAGGCTCTGACCGTCTCCTGTAGTATGTCCGCAGCCTCTGACCGTCTCCTGTAGTATGTCTGCATCCTCTGACCATCTCCTGTAGTATGTCTGCAGACTCTGACCATCTCCTGTAGTATATCCGTAGCCTATGACTGTTTCCTGTAGTATGTCCCAAGCCACTGACCATCTCCTGTAGTATGTCCGCAGCCTCTGACCATCTCCTGTAGTATGTCCGCAGTCTCTGACTGTCTCCTGTAGGATGTCCACAGAATATGATCGTCTCCTGTAGTATGAGCGCAGTCTCTGACCGTCTCCTGTAGTATATCCGCAGCCTATGATCGTCTCCCGTAGTATGTCCGCAGTCTCTGACCGTTTCCTGTAGTATATCCGCAGCCTATGATCTTCTCCTTTAGTATGTCCACAGTCTCTGACCGTCTCATGTAGCATGTCCGCAGTCTCTGACAGTCTCCTGTAGTATGTCCGCAGCCTATGACCGTCTCCTGTAGTATGTCTGCAGCCTCTGACCGTCTCCTGTAGTATGTCCGCAGTCTCTGACAGTCTCCTGTAGTATGTCTGCAGCCTATGACTGTCTACTGAAGTATGTCCGCAGCCTATGTCCATCTCCTGTAGTATGTTCGCAGCCTCTGACCATCTCCTGTAGTATGTCCGCAGTCTATGACCTTCTCCTGTAGTTTGTCCACAGTCTCTGACCGTCTCATGTAGTATGTCCACAGTCTATGACCATCTCCTATAGTATGTCGGCAGTCTCTAACAGTTTCCTGTTGTATGTCCGCAGCCTATGACCGTCCCCTGTAGTATGTCCGCAGGCTCTGACCGTCTCCTGTAGTATGTCCACAGCCTATGACCATCTCCTGTAGTATGTCCGCAGCCTATAACCGTCTCCTGTAGTATAGCCGCAGTCTCTGACCACCTCCTGTAGTATGTCCGCAGCCTATGATCATCTCCTGTAATATGTCCACAGTCTCTGACCGTCTCCTGTAGTATGTCCGCAGCCTATGGCCGTCTCCTGTAGTATGTCCGCAGTCTCTGACCATCTCCTGTAGTATGTCCACAGCCTATGACCATTTCCTGTAGTATGTCCACAGCCTCTGATCGTCTCCTGTAGTATATCCACAGTCTCTGACTGTCTCCTGTAGTATGTCCGCAGTCTCTGACAGTCTCCTGTAGTATGTCTGCAGCCTATGACCGTCTCCTGTAGTATGTCCGCGGCCTCTGATCATCTCCTGTAGTATGTCCACAGTCTCTGACCGTCTCCTGTAGTTTGTCCGCAGTCTCTGCCTGTCACTTGTAGTATGTCTGCAGTCTTAGACTGTCTCCTGTAGTTTGTCCACTGTCTCTGACAGTCTTCTATAGTATGTCCGCAGCCTATGACCGTCTCCTGTAGTATGTCAGCAGCCTATGACCGTCTCCTGTAGTATGTCCGCAGGCTCTGACCGTCTCCTGTAGTATGTCCGCAGCCTCTGACCGTCTCCTGTAGTATGTCTGCATCCTCTGACCATCTCCTGTAGTATGTCTGCAGACTCTGACCATCTCCTGTAGTATATCCGTAGCCTATGACTGTTTCCTGTAGTATGTCCCAAGCCACTGACCATCTCCTGTAGTATGTCCGCAGCCTCTGACCATCTCCTGTAGTATGTCCGCAGTCTCTGACTGTCTCCTGTAGGATGTCCACAGAATATGATCGTCTCCTGTAGTATGTCCGCAGTCTATGACCGTCTCCTGTAGTTTGTCCACAGTCTCTGACCGTCTCATGTAGTATGTCCACAGTCTATGACCATCTCCTATAGTATGTCGGCAGTCTCTAACAGTTTCCTGTTGTATGTCCGCAGCCTATGACCGTCCCCTGTAGTATGTCCGCAGGCTCTGACCGTCTCCTGTAGTATGTCCACAGCCTATGACCATCTCCTGTAGTATGTCCGCAGCCTATGACCGTCTCCTGTAGTATGTCTGCAGCCTATGACCATCTCCTGTGTTATGTCTGCAGCCTCTGACCATCTCCTGTAGTATGTCCACAGCCTCTGATAGTCTCCTGTAGTATGTCCGACGCCTATGACCGTCTCCTGTAGTTTGTCCGCAGCCTATGACCGTCTCCTGTAGTATGTCCGCAGCCTCTGACCATCTCCTGTAGTATGTGTGAAGCCTCTGACCATTTCCTGTAGTATGTCCGCAGTCTCTGACCGTCTTCTGTAGTATGTCCACAGCATATGTCGGTTTCCTGTAGTATGGCCGCAGTCTCTAACTGTCTCCTGTAGTATGTCCGCAGCCTATGACCGTCTCCTGTAGTATGTCTGCTGTCTCTGACTGTTTCCTGTTGTATATCCGCAGCCTATGATCGTTTCCTGTAGTATGTCTGCAGCCTCTGACCATCTCCTGTAGTATGTCCGCAGCCTATGACTGTCTTCTGATGTATGTCTGCAGCCTATGACCATCTCCTGTAGTATGTCCGCAGTCTCTGACAGTCTCCTGTAGTATGTCTGCAGCCTATGACTGTCTACTGAAGTATGTCCGCAGCCTATGACCATCTCCTGTATTATGTTCGCAGCCTCTGACCATCTCCTGTAGTATGTCCGCAGTCTATGACCGTCTCCTGTAGTATGTCCACAGTCTTTGACTGTCTCCTGTAGTATATCTGCAGTCTATGACTGTCTCCTGTACCATGTCCGCAGTCTCTGACAGTCTCCTGTAGTATGTCCGCAGCCTATGACCATCTCCTGTAATATGTCCGCAGCCTATGACCGTCTCCTGTAGTATGTTCGCAGCCTATGACCGTCTCCTGTAGTATGTCCGCAGCCTATGACCGTCTCCTATAGTATGTCCGCAGCCTCTGACCGTCTCCTGTAGTTTGTCCGCAGCCTATAACCGTCTCCTGTAGTATGGCCGCAGTCTCTGACCGTCTCCTGTAGTATGTCCGCAGCCTATGATCGTCTCCTGTAGTATGTCCACAGTCTCTGACCGTCTCCTGTAGTATGTCCGCAGCCTATGGCCGTCTCCTGTAGCATGTCCGCAGTCTCTGACCATCTCCTGTAGTATGTCCGCAGCCTATGCCCATTTCCTGTAGTATGTCCTCAGCCTCTGATTGTTTCCTGTAGTATGCCCACAGTCTCTGACCGTCTCCTGTAGTATGTCCGCAGTCTATGACAGTCTCCTGTAGTATGTCCGCACCTATGACTGTCTCCTGTAGTATGTCCGCGGCCTCTGATCATCTCCTGTAGTATGTCCACAGTCTCTGACCATCTCATGTAGTATGTCCGCAGTCTATGACCATCTCATGTAGTTTGTCCGCAGTCTCTGACAGTCTACTATAGTATGTTTGCAGCCTCTGACCGTCTCCTGTAGTATGTCCGCAGCCTCTGACCGTCTCCAGTAGTATGTCCGCAGTCTCTGACAGTCTCCTGTAGTATGTCCACAGCCTATGACTGTCTCCTGTTGTATGTCCGCAGCCTATGACCTTCTCCTGTAGTATGTCTGCTGTCTCTGACGTATCCTGTAGTATGTCCGCAGCCTATGACCATCTCCTGTAGTATGTCTGCAGCCTCTGACCATCTCCTGTAGTATGTCCACTGCCTCTGGCCGTCTCCTGTAGTATGTCTGCAGCCTATGACTGTCTCCTGTAGTATGTCTGCAGCTTCTGACCGTCTCCTGTAGTATGTCTGCAGCCTTTGACCATCTCCTGTAGTATGTCCTCAGCCTCTGACCGTCTCCTGTAGTATGTCCGCAGCCAATGACTGTCTCCTGTAGTGTGTCTGCAGCCTATGACCATCTCCTGTAGTATGTCCACAGTCTCTGACAGTCTCCTGTAGTATATCCGCAGCCTATGATCATCTCCTTTAGTATGTCCACAGTCTCTGACCGTCTCATGTAGTATGTCCGCACTCTCTGACAGTCTCCTGTAGTATGTCCGCAGCCTAGGACTGTCTCCTGTAGTATGTCCGCACCCTATGACTGTCTCCTGAAGTATGTCCGCAGCCTATGACCATCTCCTGTAGTATGTCTGCAGTCTCTGACCGTCTCTTGTAGTATGTCCACAGCCTATGACCATCTCCTGTAGTATGTCTGCAGCCTCTGACCATCGCCTGTAGTTTGTCCTCAGCCTCTGACCGTCTCCTGTAGTATGTCCGCAGCCTATGACTGTCTCCTGTAGTTTATCTGCAGCCTATGACCATCTCCTGTAGTATGTCCACAGTCTCTGACAGTCTCCTGTAGTATGTCCGCAGCCTAGGACTGTCTCCTGTAGTATGTCCGCACCCTATGACTGTCTCCTGAAGTATGTCCGCAGCCTATGACCATCTCCTGTAGTATGTCCGCAGTCTCTGACCGTCTCTTGTAGTATTTCCACAGCCTATGACCATCTCCTGTTGTATGTCTGCAGCCTCTGACCATCTCCTGTAGTATGTCCTCAGCCTCTGACCGTCTCCTGTAGTATGTCCACAGCCTAAGACTGTCTCCTGTAGTTTGTCTACAGCCTATGACCATCTCCTGTAGTATGTCCACAGTCTCTGACAGTCTCCTGTAGTATGTCCACAGCCTATGACTGTCTCCTGAAGTATGTCCACAGCCTCTGATCATCTCCTGTAGTATGTCCACAGTCTTTGACTGTCACCTGTAGTATGTCTGCAGTCTATGACTGTCTCCTGTACCATGTCCGCAGTCTCTGACAGTCTCCTGTAGTATGTCCGCATCCTATGACCGTCTCCTGTAGTATGTCCGCAGCCTATGACCGTCTCCTGTAGTATGTTCGCAGCCTATGACCGTCTCCTGTAGTATGTCTGCAGCCTATGACCGTCTCCTGTAGTATGTTCGCAGTTTCTGACCGTCTCTTGTAGTATTTCCACAGCCTATGACCATCTCCTGTTGTATGTCTGCAGCCTCTGACCATCTCCTGTAGTATGTCCTCAGCCTCTGACCGTCTCCTGTAGTATGTCCACAGCCTAAGACTGTCTCCTGTAGTTTGTCTACAGCCTATGACCATCTCCTGTAGTATGTCCACAGTCTCTGACAGTCTCCTGTAGTATGTCCACAGCCTATGACTGTCTCCTGAAGTATGTCCACAGCCTCTGATCATCTTATGTAGTATGTCCACAGTCTTTGACTGTCACCTGTAGTATGTCTGCAGTCTATGACTGTCTCCTGTACCATGTCCGCAGTCTCTGACAGTCTCCTGTAGTATGTCCGCATCCTATGACCGTCTCCTGTAGTATGTCCGCAGCCTATGACCGTCTCCTGTAGTATGTTCGCAGCCTATGACCGTCTCCTGTAGTATGTCTGCAGCCTATGACCGTCTCCTGTAGTATGTTCGCAGTTTCTGACTGACTCCTGTAGTATGTCCGCAGCCTATGACCGTCTTTTGTAGTATGTCTGCAGCCTCTGACCATCTCCTGTAGTATGTCTGCAGCCTATGACTGTTTCCTGTAGTATGTCTGCAGCCTATGACCATCTCCTGTAGTATGTCCGCAGTCTCTGACCATTTCCTGTCGTATATCCGCAGCCTATGATCGTCTCCTTTAGTATGTCCACAGTCTCTGACCGTCTCATGTAGTATGTCCGCACTCTCTGACAGTCTCCTGTAGTATGTCTGCAGCCTAGGACTGTCTCCTGTAGTATGTCCGCAGTCTCTGACCATCTCCTGTAGTATGTCCACAGCCTATGTCCATCTCCTGTAGTATGTCTGCAGCCTCTGACCATCTCCTGTAGTATGTCCACAGCCTCTGACCATCTCCTGTAGTATGTCCGCAGCCTATGACTGTCTCCTGTAGTATGTCTGCAGCCTCTGACTGTCTCCTGTAGTATGTCCGCAGTCTCTGACAGTCTTCTGTAGTATGTCCACAGCCTATGACTATCTCCTGAAGTATGTCCACAGCCTATGACCATCTCCTGTAGTATGTCCGCAGTCTCTGACCGTCTCTTGTTGTATGTCCGCAGCCTATGACCATCTCCTGTAGTATGTCTGGAGCCTCTGACCATCTCCTGTAGTATGTCCTCAGCCTCTGACCGTCTCCTGTAGTATGTCTGCAGCCTATGACTGTCTCCTGTAGTGTGTCTGCAGCCTATGACCATCTCCTGTAGTATGTCCACAGTCTCTTACAGTCTCCTGTAGTATGTCCGCAGCCTATGACTGTCTCCTGAAGTATGCCCGCAGCCTCTGATCATCTCCTGTAGTATGTCCACAGTCTTTGACTGTCTTATGTAGTATGTCTGCAGTCTCTGACAGTCTCCTGTAGTATGTCTGCAGCCTATGACCATCTCCTGTAGTATGTCCGCAGCCTATGACCATCTCCTGTAGTATGTCCGCAGTCTCTGACCACCTCCTGTAGTATGTCCGCAGCCTATGACCGTCTCTTGTAGTATGTCTGCAGCCTCTGACCATCTCCTGTAGTATGTCTGCAACCTCTGACCGTCTCCTGTAGTATGTCCGCAGCCTATGACTGTTTCCTGTAGTATGTCCACAGCCTCTGACCATCTCCTGTAGTATGTCCGCAGCCTCTGACCATCTCCTGTAGTATGTCCGCAGTCTCTGCCTATCTCCTGTAGTATGTCTGCAGCCTCTAACCATCTCCTGTAGTATGTCCACAGCCTCTTACCGTCTCCTGTAGTATGTCTGCAGCCTATGACTGTCTCCTGTAGTATGTCTGCAGCCTCTGACCATCTCCTGTAGTATGTCTGCAGCCTCTGACCATCTCCTGTAGTATGTCCGCAGTCTCTGACCATCTCCTGTAGTATGTCCGCAGTCTCTGACCATCTCCTGTAGTATGTCCGTAGTCTCTGACCATCTCCTGTATTATGTCTGCAGTCTCTGACTGTCTCCTGTAGTATGTCTGCTGTCTCTGACCGTCTCCTGTAGTATGTCCGCAGCCTCTGACTGTCTCCTGTAGGATAAAACCCGGAGCCACCAAGCTGGAGACATTTGACTGAGCCCTGCACGGTGCACCTGAGAGGAGGTCAGTGACAGCGCTATCAGGCCAGTCTGATGGGTGGTCACTGATGTAGGGGGGGAGTGAATACAATAATGTAATGGGGCTCTGATATAAAGGTTTCCCCCCTATATTAGCAACCCCCCTTACCTTGGTGTATTCACTCTATGGAAGATGGTCTCTAGTCACCAGACCCCACCCTTCAGAGTTCCCGGCGTTCTCCTTTACATCCGAGTCTGCAGGATTCCCCCTTACAGTGCAAGGGGGAACTCAATTTATGGACCCTGATATAATTGGGAACTCTGATGTAAAGGGAACACAGTGGACTCTGATATAAGGTGGTCTGTGGTCACCAGAGCCCCCCTCTACATCAGAGTTCCACCTTAGATCATGATTTGCAGCGTTCCCCTTTACATAAGAGTATTGTTTCACTGTAATGCCCCGTACACACGGTCAGGCTTTGTTCGGACATTCCGACAACAAAATCCTAGGATTTTTTCCGACGGATGTTGGCTCAAACTTGTCTTGCATACACACGGTCACACAAAGTTGTCGGAAAATCTGATCATTCTGAACGCGGTGACGTAAAACACGTACGTCGGGACTATAAACGGGGCAGTAGCCAATAGCTTTCATCTCTTTATTTATTCTGAGCATGCGTGGCACGTTGTCCGTCGGATTTGTGTACACACGATCGGAATTTCCGACAACGGATTTTGTTGTGGGAAAATTTTATAGCCTGCTCTCAAACTTTGTGTGTCGGAAAATCCGATGGAAAATGTGTGATGGAGCCTACACACGGTCGGAATTTCCGACAACAAGGTCCTATCACATATTTTCCGTCGGAAAATCCGACCGTGTGTATGGGGCATTAGAGGGAATCCTGCACACTCTGATGTAAGGGGGAACTCTGTGCTGGCTGGGTTGTAGTAACCTGACCTTCATGTCAATGCAGAAATATGTTTTTTTTTACTTTTGTTTAACTTAAACACATTGCTAATAGCTCTAGATATGTGTGTATAGTTAAACTATTGATATCTGCACTGTTTAGCACTGAGAACTGTAATTTTTAGTTAGTTTTTTGCAGTGCCAGTAAAAATGTGGCTGCCAGTAAATTGCATGATTTTTTTGTCAGTAAAAAAAATTGGTGTCGTTTGTAAATTTTGGTGTCTTGCCAGTAAATTTTGATTCAGAGGGTTGGCAACTCTGTACAGGGTAAAGAGAAAAAAAGGGGTGCAACTGCATTTGGGCTTGGGCTTTACATACAACATTACACATTAACACTACGTGTTAAAATCTGGTGTATGTAGCCTTATGTAACAAGTGATCATAGTCATTATGTAACAAGATGCAACACGCATACAAATTAACTGTTCACCTTAGCTCTGGAATTCCTAGTGTAATAATTCACCAAGGGCTGAAATGTGAATACACATTCCTTGCTTGCAATCATAAAGCAATTTTCAAGAAATCATTATAGTTTTGTTCTATAGTAGTTACCAAAATGCAAAGCTCTTTGTGAAAATTAAATTTATTAATGGGCTCCTAGGATACAAATGGCATTTAAGCCAGCATCTGTTATCATGTAAAATGACTTAAACATGCATTGTGTGTAACTGAGAAAGGCAACCTGTAGTCCAAGAATGTCCTGATTATCTAGGAGCTTTTAATAAATGTTATTACTCAATTCTATATTCAAAGGAAAGCAATCAAGGTTTGGCAATATAATTGAGCAAAGTGACAGCTGCTACCTTTTACATTTCCCCTAATTATTATACACCTGATCATAATCAAGGGTTCATTATGCATATGTGATTTTATTAGCAATATGTTTTAAAAGATGTATACCTAAATATGTTTTCAAATATGCTATTTGGTATAGGAAAGATGTACATCCAAGCTAGAATTTGTTTTTGGTAACAAAATACTTTTTTTCATAATTTTAGCTATAACTCTTCTATTTAAAAAAAAAAACATTAACATGATTAAAACTGATAATTTGCAAACAAATAAACCAAATACATTGTTGCACATGTTCCTGTCATGTCAAAATGTTAATTTATTTTGTTTTTTTTTTCATTCCCCTCTTTCATTTAAATCATACAAACAAGTTATATCTAGAGACAATTCTTCTTATATGGTGACAGAGCTTCCTTAGTTCATCTCCAGCATTTTCACTCTTTCTTGATCACTCCTTAGTTGGACTCCAACCAGCTGTTCCAACTCAGACATTTCTTACATGGTCTGCCATAGTCACCCCAATAAAAATGTAATTTTCTGCCATTCATGGAAGATGTACATGTCCACAGGAAGTATCTACAAAGGGCCTTTAGCATGTGACGAACACAGAAAGGGAAAACATTAAAGTAGTTTTCAACATACTATGTTACAGACACTTGTTTAATACAGTTATGAGTATGCAGGCTCCATAACTGCTTTTGCTTTGTTACAGAAATTATCTATCTTACCTTTTTTACAAGGGTAAAAAGTTCTGCCATGTGACTATGCATCTCTTCTTCATGATGGAGCAGGGTTACAGGACAAAGTGTGCCACATCTACATTTCCTTTCCTGTGTCTCAATATATTTCCTGCAGCTTTACAGTATATAGCCAGTAATGATCATCCATGGCTACACACACACACACACACATATATATATATATATATATATATATATATATATATATATATATATATATATATATATATATATATATATATATATATATATATATATATATATTTGTAGTCAGAGTCTTCGAGTGAGAAAGTGATACTCCTAAGCACAAAGTCCTGAGGTGTGCCTTGGCCTGGCTGGTCAGTATGCCTGAAAGAGGGCATACCCTGAATGTAGGAATAAGAAAAAGTACTATGAGTATGTATGAAGACTGGGGAAAACGGGTGGGTGGGAACCCAGAAATGCTGACGACACCTGGCCTAGACAGAGGAGGAGGTTTAAATAGCCCTCTCAGACTCCTCCTACAAATACAGGCTGGACTCCGGCCAGCCTTACACTTGTAGTCAGAGTCTTCAGGTGAGAAAGTGATACTCCTAAGCACCAAGGCCTGAGGTGTGCATTGGCCTGGTTGGTCAGTATGCCTGAAATAGGGCAAAAAGACACAAATTTAGGTGAACAAGGGAAGGTAACAATCTATCAAGTGGAGTAGCGTGCGCCCGGATGGCAACAGTATATATCCAAAAAGTATCCGCTATGACAGGAGAAACCCCCCCCGACTCCTGACTTGGTGATGAGACGGAACCCCCTATAGAACCTGCAAAGCTACCCAGAACCCAACTAAACATCCCGTAAAAGATTGGATAGAGCCTGAAGCCCAAGACAACACAGACATGAGCATGAACTGCTTGTGAATAAGAGGATATGGGGGAGAAGAGGAGCAATGGCTGGCCCGAGGAGCCCCTGCAAAATGATGGCCGTGAAGATCGAAACTTCAAACGGACACCAGTGAAGTGCTCAGTGAAAGCCCCCAACCCCTGACCTAACGATACTTTTTATGGGGAAGTGCGAGGGTGAGTGCAAAAGAACAACTGGCAATAAGCATTGTCAACATGGAGTTACCATGCCAGACACAGAACACTGGTCCCACCTGATTCGATCGGTCATGCTTCAGCCTGTGACCTGACAACCGAGTCTGAATCCTGAACCGAGGCAGGAGGGCCAGACTCCACCCCGGGCAAATAAGTCCCATGGCATGATACAGACATACTCAAAGTAACTGAAGCCCCCCTACCTGAAACAGGCTGGGGATCGGAAAAGATAACTGGACTGGTGTCCCTGAGCATTCTCCAGGAAACATTCTAGACAAGAGATCAGAGCCGAGAGTGGAATCCAGAATAATGACGACGTTTGCCCAACCTACCACTTAAGGACCGTCAAGGGGACGTGGCTCAGCACACACCCTGAGAGAGACTATGAATCCCTGGCGGTGACCAGGGCCTCTAAGCAACAGGACATCAACTGAAAGAAGATTGACGACTGCTTCCGACCCAAGGGTGAGCCCAGTGGCGAAATGACATCTGCACCAATAAATTAGCCCCAACAATGGGCAGGACTGATGAAAGTGAGTGCAAGCATGGTTGATAACGGTATGGATGCCAAAACAGCCCAACCTGAGAACACAAACTAGAGAAATGACAGACAATCAGACATAAGAACAACAACACCCCTCTGTGTCTACCTAAGTATGGGAATATGAGCAGAATTCACAAGACAACTGCGAGTAAATGAACCTGATGACGGACCTCCCCCTCGTGTAAGTAGTGAGTGAGCTCGAGTAACCTGCCGTGCAGAGACAGGTGGTTAACTGAAAACTCAGGGCTGGTGTACCCACAGACCGTGGTGGGTAGTCGTACAGATGTGGTGAATGAACGTGCATTGCATGACGTATGGTATACGGGCGAAAAGATTGTGGTCAACAATCATTAACAAATGAAACCTCAGCCCATATGGATCCGTAGACATGACAGATCCTGACATGTGAGCCCTAGCTAACTGACCCAGGTACAAACATGAACAAAAAACGATGAGACATGACAAACAGCGAAGATGAAAACAGCTACCGGAGTATATGCCGTGACTGAACAACGATGTCCCTCTGAGAAATGCTGAGGCTGAAACGCTATGGCAGAAATGCTGAGACTGAACGCTGAGGCTGAAACGCCATGACAGAAATGCTGAGACTGAACGCTGAGGCAGAAACATTATGACAGAAATCTTGGGGCAGAAACACAAGGATAGCAACGCTATGACAGAATATGCTATGACAGAAATGCTGAAACTGAATGCTGAGGCAGAAATACATCGACAGAGAATCCTGGGGCAGAAATGCCATGACAGAAAATCCTGGGGCAGAAACGCTATGACAAAACGCTGAGGCAGAAATGCCATGACAGAAATCCTGGGCAGAAACGCAATGACAGAAACGCTGAGACTGAAATGCTGATGGCAGAAATGCAAAGACAGAATCCTGGGGCAGAAACACTATGACAGAAATGCCTAGACTGAATGCCGAGACAAAAAAGTTGAGACTGAATGCCGAGCCAGAAATGCTGGGGCAAAACACTATGACAGAAATCCTGGGGCAGAGATGCTATGACAGAAATCCTGGGGCAGAGACGCTATGACAGAAATCCTGGAGCAGAGATGCTATGACAGAAATCTTGGGGCAAAGATGCTATGACAGAAATCCTGGGGCAGAAAACGTTATGACAGAAACCCTGGGGCAGAAACGCTATGTGTCAGGGAAATGGCCGTGTTGTGGGCAATTCCGCCAGTAACCGTCATGGTGGCAGGCGAGTCTAGTGAGCACGCCCTGATCTTGTAGGCACACCCCTCTGGCCTATTTAAACCTGCCACTGACACTTGCAGTTTGCTGGATTATCAAACAGCTCCTGTGTTCCTGTGCCTTGTAAACTCTGAAGACCTCTGCTTGACCTCTGCCCGGCTTGACCAGTGTTCCTGTTTATCTCCTCGCTCTGACCCCGGCTTGGCTGACTACTCTCCGATCTTCTGCCCTCTGTGTATGACCCGGCTTGTTCCTGTACTTCTCTCGGACTGTCTTTTGGTATCTGATCCCTGGCCTGGCTGCGGACCCTGTTCCTGGTTTACCCTGCTGTTACCGTTCAAGACTTCTCTCCGCACGGCTGCCACAACGCACTCTAGCTACTTACAGCCAACCAGCCAGCTTGCAGTATTCCTGGCAACCCGTGCACCTCTGTGCATCGCATTCCCTGTACCCAAATCCAGGGACGTGCTGCACTCAGCCGCAAGGGGCGCCCTCTCAGCAACCCGGCCTCACACTACAGACTTGACACTATGACAGAAACCCTGGGGCAGAAACGCTATGACAGAAATGCCGAGACTGTACACCGAGACAGAAATGCCGGGGGGCAGAACGCTATGACAGAAATGCCGGGGCAGAACACTATGACAGAAATGTCGGGGCAGAACGCTAACACAGAAATGCTGAATGCTATGACAGAAATGCTAGGGCAGAACGCTAAGACAAAAATGCTGAACGCTATGACAGAAATGCTAGGGCAGAACGTTAAGACAGAAATGCTAAACGTTATGACAGAAATGTTGGGGCAGAACATTAAGACAGAAATGCTAAACGCTATGACAGAAATGCTGGGGCAGAACGTTAAGACAGAAATACTAAACGCTATGACAGAAATAGGACTAAGCAAGGAACTCCTGCGCTGCTTGCGGACTCCTAAACTGAGAGGGGGGCACTGCTGCAACACCTATAAGACTGCTCCGAACAGACAAAAAAACGCATATATACTAGGGGGGTGGTAGTTGCGCTGTGATAGGGAAGGGGATAGGGAAGAGGGGAAACTACACTAAAGTGCATATGGCAAACATGCCAGGTGACCTAAAAAAACAAAAAAATATATAAAAGATGCGACAGAAAGATATAAATAAACAACTCACAGGTCGGTGTATGTAGTGAATGACTGGAAAAAACACACTAACCAGTACATATAATAAATAAATGAATGAAAACCACTAAATAGTGTAAACTTAGAGACAGAGTGGTATTAAATCACATGGAGATGAACAGTGCACATGATGAAAGGGGCAGTTAAACTGATGACATATAAAGAATAAATAAATGCATATAGCACTAAGTGCACAAAAAACCAGTAGATGAGAGATAGCAAATGGTCCTAATATGAATTAAAAACACTTGACCAATAGAATCGAAAAAAACAAAATGCAACATAAAAGTGTATCGACATGGATACAATAATAATGGCAGAAGGAAATATATTCCCAAAAATCTGAAAAAACATATAGAAGTGGTGTTGAATATAAACGACAGTCCCACCACCAAGTGTAATAATGCTGGATCACAGTCCAAGGAAACCAACAAACGACAGGTGAAAAAGGGGGGGTTTTCTTCGATGGGGGCACCTCAGTGAACACAGGCCCCTTACCTTACGGCTGTAAGGTATACAGCATATATATTAGACGCCCAGTAAGATATGGAATCCAGAAACGTTGCAGCAGATGATATAGCTCGTAAATGCAGTGGTATCACATGCGAAAAAAACATAGATAGCATATAGTGTGATACCGTATGGGAATGAGGGGATAAGCGAGCTATAGGAGGAAGGGGGGAGGGGTTGCACTCACTTGTGACAGATGAGCGCAAGCCTCAATCCACGAGTGCCGAACTCGTATAGTCCACACCGCTGGCCGTAGGACCTTCTACCATCTCACATCTCCTGTAGCTCACCACCCGTCTGAAAATGCTAGTCCTACGCGTTTTGACTTAACAGTCTTCAACAGTGATCACATAAGATAAAAATGACAATGTGGGAAGCTGAAAATGCTAGCCCTACGCGTTTCGATTAAACAGTCTTCAACAAGGGCAGGCCCCTGTTGAAGACTGTTTAGTCGAAACGCGTAGGGCTAGCACTTTCAGCTTCCCACATTGCCATTTTTATCTTATGTGATCACTTTTATCTTGTATGGTGTTTAGTACAATAAATCCCATTTGTTTGACCTACACCATGTGGAGTTTCCCTTTTTCCTTTTCCACGTCTCCATATTGAACCACCATTCTTGGACTATTCCTCCTTGGAAACGGAAAACGTGAGTGACAGTCGTTCCACTCTCGCCTGTGACCACCACCAGCTACCGGTGCCTAGAGCCCAGCAGATACCGCCTGGTTGGACATCATGGGAGATCTTCCCTACTGTATGCCTTTTTGATGCACTGCTATAAGGTATGTGCGTCCTACGGATCCGGTAAGGGTACCTATTTATTTGTATTTGAATATACATACACATTCCAATTGGAGGAGATATTTCTTCACTAGTTCTTCCTATATGGACTTTCAAGATTTTGCTGTTCCATATTTCACTTAAAGACATTTTGATCACAATTTGTTACTTTAGCATTTAATGTGCGTTTATGTTTCTTGTACATATTGGGTATCTCTAGCGCAGCCTTAGTTATTACCTATTGGAACTAGTCACCACAATCCCCTATACACTGCTCTAATGTGTCATCATTAGGTTACAAGTGTTCCGCGGCTTTTCGAATTTGCCGCGAACACCACATAATGTTCGCTGTTCATTGAACAGGTGAACACCCAATGTTCGAGTCGAACATAAGTGGCTCATCCCTAGTAATAACTAAGTGTTAACGTTTGCGTGAAACACATCTACCTCTTTCTACCTCTTTGTCCCCTGCTCCATCATTTAACTACCTGTCATATGAAGTTTCAATAAAAAGGACATGACAGCCAAGAAATTAGCATTCCCAGAAGGAAAGCATATTAGTGGCAGGCTCCATGTGTATTCAACTTCAATGGTCCTCTAAAGTTACTATAAAATTTGACTAGTCAGTTCTTTAGCACAGTCCCTCCCTTCTTGCATGTCCCACCCCTCTCCTCTTTTGAGGGTATCTAGTTAGTCTCTGTGCTGGAAAAGGTACTCTGCATTTACCCACACCTCACTAAGGTATTCTTCTATGTGGCAGCTGATGAAAGACCAATGAGGAATACTATAATGTGTCACTGGAGAGACATCATTGAGTTTGCTGACATCACATCCGAGATTAAAGCATCAGTCTGAGTGCTCTTGGATGTATACAATAAGGAGGCTTTTACAGCTAAATACCATGCAAAAATATGTGAATGCACATGTAGTCATATAAAAATATTTTTGTGAAATTGATCTTTTTTTTTTTTTTTTTCCAAAATCTTTTTTATTGAAGGTTTTTCAAGAAAATAATTCACAATATTATACCATGCAAGGTATTTTCAAAAATATTATCACAGTTCTGCGAGATTATTAACATATCTCCATAAGCTTTTAAATTAAAACCACAGCTTATGTGTAAACAATCGTAGATTGATTATAATCAAACAACCATATTGACAATCAATGTAATAATAGATTGGAGACTATTTATCTCAAATTATATATGAGAAATAAAAAAATAAAAAGGATAACAGAAAAGAATACAATATTAATAAAGGAGGTAAGGACTCTGGCTCCCTATTGCATATTTAGCGAAAAAGAGCAAGGGGAAAGGAAGTACACATAAACTTTTTCTATGTAATTTTCCTGAAACTAATCCAAGGATCCCACTGTTTGTAAAAACGGTTTGTGTTTCCCTGTGTATTTGCCATAATCTGTTCGTATTTGAAAGCCTCATCAATTTTCCTAATAACATCACTAATATTCGGTGAGCTGTTAGATTTCCATTTGCTAGTGATTGTCAATCTGGCTGCCATCAGAATTTGTATCACTATTGGTCTGAGAGCATGAGGGTATTGGTCTATGTGTATGCTTAAAATGGCTAATTCTGCTTCACCTTTCCTTATAAAGCCTGTAATTTTTGATATTAATCTGAATATTGCTCTCCAGAAGCTCCGCAAATTTGGGCACTCCCATATCATGTGAAGAAGGGTACCTACTTTACCGCATCCTCGCCAGCATTCGTTGGAGCTAATATTGGAGAATTTTGCAGTTAGATAGGGGGTGTAGTACCATCTAAGTAGTAGTTTTTGGGTTGTCTCCCAGTATCCTGTAGATCTCGTGAAACAGTTGTTGGATTTAATAGCTTCTAGCCATTGTTTTTCTGAAAAGGACATAGAGAGTTCTGACTCCCATTTTTGATGTGCTGGTAATTTAATGTATGATTCTTTTTGTTGAATTAAAGTATAGAATAGGGAAATTCCTTTTCTTGGGGTAGATTTGTCATTCCAGTATGCCCATGCCTTATGTGGAATTCTAATAGGTTGCATCTGATGAGATTTTAAAAATGTTGTGATTCTTATGTACATGTAGTAGTCAGATGTAGGAAGGGAGTATTTTTGGGCTAGAGTGTTGAAGGGAATGATTTTTTATCGGTCGTACATATCCGAGATTAGGGTTATTCCTTTATGTTCCCATTGTTTTGTATTTAGATCTTTAATATGTGTGCATAATGAATTAAGCAGGGTGGGAATTTCTGTAGGGTCTGTATTGTGTCTTACTTCAGAACAGAATTTCTTCCATGTATTTAGTACTAATTGTATGGTAGGGTAATTGGATTTGAGGCAAGTGTTTGAAAAAGAGTATGCTAGCAATGTGGATCTCAGAGAATTTGGGTTCAACCAGGCTTGTTCTATAGTGGCCCAATGTTTAGAGGGTTGTGTTTGAAACCAATATTTTGTTTGATCTAGTATGGTTGCGGCGAAGTAGTCTCTTAAAATTGGGAGTCCCATTCCACCTGCCTTTCTATGTCTCGAAAGAGAAGACCGCGAGCATCTCGGTTTTTTGTCTGCCCATACAAATTTATGTAGTTGCGATTGGGCTGTTGCAAAGAATTTTGCTGGTATAGAGATTGGAAGAGCTCTAAAATAATACAGTATTCTTGGTAGAATAAGCATTTTATATGCTGCCAGTCTTCCCATCCAAGACAAACAAAAGGACTTTAATCTATTTAGTTCTGGTTGAATGGAGGAAATGAATGGAGCCAGATTCACTTTAAATAGGTTGCTGCTTGGTGTCGTCAGTTGGATCCCTAAGTATTGGATAGGTTTGTCTGCCCATAGATACGGAAAGCGTGATGATAGGGAATTACGTAGTTTCTCTTCTATGTTCATGGCAAGTAGGTTGGATTTAGAAGCGTTAACTTTGTAGTATGAAATTTGATTAAAGTGGTTTAAAATATTGTGTACTGTTTGTAAGGAGGTGTTGGGATTGGAAAGAGATAGAATCACATCATCCGCGAAAAGTGATATGGTGTGTGCCTCTTTGGAGATTTTGATACCTGAAATTTCTGGGTGTGATCTAATTTTTTCGGCTAGGGGTTCCATTAATAAAGCAAAAATGAGGGGGGATAAAGGGCAACCTTGTCTTGTCCCATTGGTAATATTAAAACTATCTGAGAACATTCCTTCTGTGTATACCATCGCAGAGGGGTTGGTATAAAGTGCTAGAATGGCTGAATTTATTTCCCCTGAGATGCCAAACTTGTCCAAAACAAGTCTCAGATATCCCCAGTGGATCCTATCAAAGGCCTTCTCTGCATCTAATGATAGAAGCAGAGAAGGCGTACCCGAGAATTCCGCTGCGTGAAGTAGGTTAATAATTCTGCGTGTTGCATCTGGTGCCTGACGGCCTGGGATAAACCCAACTTGATCATGTTTAACTAATGTGGGCAGGAATTGTGCCAGTCTGTTGGCTATGATCTTTGCGTAAATCTTCAGGTCTACATTTAGCAAGGATATAGGCCTGAAGTTTTGTGGGGTGTCAAGAGATTTCCCAGGTTTGGGTAAAGTCACAATTGTGGCGGTTAACATTTCTGGGGGGAATGAGGATGTGGAAATGGCTGATGCATATATATTTAATAGGTGTGGGCCTAGTATGGAGTGAAATGTCCAGTAGTATTCTGCCGAAAAACCGTCTGGGCCTGGCGATTTGTTGATAGGGAGGGATAGAATTGTTTTATTTAATTCGGACATAGAGATTGGTGCATTAATATATTGTAATTGGTCTAAATTCAATTTAGGCATTGATATAGAATCCAAAAATTTCTGGATCATCTCAGGGGACGGTTGGTGGTTTGTGGTGTCGTCTTTCAGATTGTATAGATTGTTATAGTAATCTCTAAAAGCATTAGCAATATCTTTTGGATTGGATAGCCTAATGCCTGTTTTTGGGTGAAAGATAAATGGAATTTTTTGTTTGATGGTTTTTTCCTTTACTTGATTTGCTAGTAATTTACCTGCTTTATTTCCCTGACTGTAATAATTTGCTTTCCATTTTTGAACTATATTTTTGTGTTGGGAGATAAGTATTATTCTGAGATCATGTCTGAGTTGGTCTAATTGTGAGCTGGTTTTGGGATCTGGAGCTTTTTTGTTTACTGACTCTAGGTTTTTTATTTGAAGGAGAAGGTCATTTAATTTTTTGTTTCTTTGCTTTTTAGCTACACTGCTCATTTTCATGAGGATGCCTCTTATGTAGGCTTTATGACAATTCCAGACTGTAAAGGGATCTGGCACTGAACCGGTATTATTTTTGAAGAACTCGTGTAGTTCTTTATTAATTGTATGTTTGTGGTCTGGATGTGAGAAAAGAAAGGTATCGTTTTTCCATCTATTTGCTCTTGTCTCAGTGCGAGATCCCTCCACCATAATGGAAACCGGAGCATGGTCTGACCATGTAATATTGTGTACACTGGACATACTAATATTTTGTAACAGAAATTTATCCACCAAAAAGAAATCAATTCTTGAGTATGTGCGATGTACACTCGAGAAGTAGGAATAATCCCGCTCTGTCGAGTGTTGACATCTCCACACGTCATGTAGACTTTCTAAGGCCATGAAGCGCGAAAGGGTCACTCTTTCCCGACTTTTCGGGGTCTCGGCCGAGACATCTAGGGTTTTGTTTGGAATAGCATTGAAGTCTCCACAAATTATGGTGTACCCCTTTCGCACCTCACATACCCGTTTCCAGATCTTGTTCAAAAAGGAAATTTGTTTCACATTAGGTAAGTAGACATTTACTATAGTGTATACTGTGTTGTTTACCTCACCAACCAGTATAATATATCTACCCATTACATCTACATCCTTGTAGATCTGACGAAAGGAAATAGTGTCTTTGATGAGGATTGCCACTCCTCTCTTCTTCTTTGGGGCATTGGAGCAGATGATAGTGGGAAAGTTCTGATGGGAGAATTTCTGAGGTTTGGATGCCGAGAAGTGGGTCTCTTGAAGGCAAAGAATGTCACTCTGTAGGAGTCGGGCTTCTTTCCAAAGCATTGATCTTTTTTGAGGGCTGTTCAGTCCGCGAACGTTAAACGAGGAGATTTTAAATCCCATGATGTTAATCTTGAGGAGTGTGTTTAGGAAGGTCTTTTTGGTTGCTTGTCCTGTTGAAATGTATATTGCAGTAAGATTGCTTGTGCAAGAGTTCTTTTAATAGTGAGTCCAGATGATGTAAAGCTGTTAAGGTATTCTTTCAGAGATTAGTACAGCAAAAATGAAAAATCTCCAAATAAAATTAAAAAGAAAGAAAAGTTCTCAACAAAAAAAACTGTAACGATTCAACTGAATCTGGTGGGATATTATCCCGTAACTTCTCAGGAGCGAAAGGAGAACTGAATAATGTTCCACGGGTGCACCGGAGCACAACTTCGTAAATTGGTGGTTATGTGTATTTTTAGCCTCACTCAGTTGTATCTTGTGGCCAGGTGGGAGAATGTAGACGTGGAGATGAGGCACTTGGTGGTGAATCCTCCGCCTTGTCTAGAATGTCCCAGTCCTTCAGTAACCATATGCCATCTTCCACTGTTTGGATAGGGAACGTTTTCCCATCTTTTGTAATGAGCAGCTTTGCTGGATAGGCCCATCTGTAGGCGATGTGGTGATTTCTCAACGGTTTGGTGATAGTGGCCAAATTCTTCCTTCTTTGCATTGTATATGCCGATAAATCAGTGAAGAAGGAGAGGCCTTGGATGCATGGTAGTGCGTTGTCAGAATTTCTCATGCATTGAAGAAACTTCTCTTTAGTTTGATAGAAGTGAATCCTTGCTATTGTGTCTCTTGGTAGATGATCAGGTAAATGCTTAGGTTTCGGCAGTCTATGAATCCTGTCTATAGATAGATCTGTCACTGTAGCGTCAGGAAGCATTTCTTGCAGGATATTCTGAAAGTAGGCGTTTAGGTCTGGTGGTTTTACCGTCTCAGGTATCCCCCTGATTTTTATATTATTTCTCCTCGAACGATCTTCGAGGTCGGCCATTTTGGACTTTAGTTGGTGTATTTCGTCGTCTTTTTCATTATGAGCATCAATCACTTCATTTATAGCACCCGCAAATTCTCCCATTTTGTGTTCTATATGAGTAACCCTGTTGTTGACAGCTTTCATTTCTGTCTTAAAATGACTTGTAAGGGTTAGTATGTCCGCATGGAGGGTGCTGCGGAGGGACACTAACATGTCCTTTAAGGTTGTGTCAATGACCGGCTGGTTTTTGGTAGGAAATTCCAGGATGGAGTCCTGGAGCTCCCTGGTGTCATTAAGAGATGTGTCTGTTTCTTCTTCAGCCATGTTATTTCCCTGCAGGTGTTGTTGTTTTGCTTTGACTGGGCTGGACGAAGAGGAAGATGTCTGGGAGTTAGTGTATTTCCCCTTGTGTCCCTTGTGAGAATGGGGTATGGAGCGCTGTGAGTTGCTGTTGTTGTAGCTGGAGAGCCTGCCACGCTCTCCACCGTTATGCTTACCGGCGCCATCTTGGGACTGTGTGCTGTGGGGAAGCATGTAGAAGTCCGTCATTCTGCTGATCTTCCCGGTTTCTTTTCGTTTCCTGGACATGTTCCCAGGGTGTGCCCGACCTGGTAGAGGCGAAAATTGCCGCTTTTAGAGGCTCTGGAGTCGCTCCATAAGCTCCGGTGTGCCCGTGGATAACAGAGCTCTCTTACACTGCGGCCATTCCCCTCAGCTGCTGGCCACGCCCCCGAAATTGATCTTTTTAATTAGGATGTTTTCACAGTATGGATTGATTAGTCAATGCTTGATTTAAGCAGGTACCACATCTAAAGTCTGTATACAACCTGGTTCCTGATACACAGACTCTAGTTCTGTAAACTGTAATGCTCTGTACACATGATCAGACATTGATCGGACATTCCGACGTCAAAATCCATCGGATTTTTTCTGACGGATGTAGGCTCAAACTTGTCTTGCATACACACGGTCGCACAAAGTTGTTGGAATTTCTGAACGTCAAGAACATGGTAACGTACACCACGTACGACGAGGCTATAAAAGGGCAGTTCAATACCAAGCATGCCACCCTTTGGGCTCCTTTTGCTAATCTTGTGTTAGTAAAAGTTTGGTGAGAGACGATTCACGCTTTTTCAGACTCGTGGTTTTCAGATCGTTTTTCTGCTGTTCAGTTTGTGCTTGTGGGTTTGTATTTGGTCTTCAGTGCGTGCAGTGAGTTCCCATTGGTTTATTCAGTGTGTTCTTGTTCGTTACTGATTTTCAGGTCACTCTTCACAGGCCTTGCTGTTCTTCAGTGCATTCTGTTACTTCGTTCTGACCAGCCGACCATTTTGAAGCCATGTTGCGTGTACGTACTCATCGTAGAGTTTGTGCTGTAGGGGGGTTTGGTGTTGGGGTTCTTACTTTGACACAAGCCCAGTCCATTAACAGGGTGAGGAGGAGTTCATGGACCAAGAATTGGTTGCTCCAGCGTGACCAATTCTGTCACATGCCTTTACTCCGTGAGATCCGTGAGAATAATCCTGACGATTTGAGGAACTTTCTCAGGATGACGGACCCCGTATTTCACCGTTTGTTGGCTTTGCTGACCCCTTATATCAGCAGGCAGGATACCTGCATGAGGCAAGCCATCACTCCGGAGCAGAGGCTAGTTGCCACGTTGCGGTACTTGGCGAAAGGGGAGAAACCTGCAGGACCTCAAGTTCTCGACAGGCATCTCCCCCCAGGCTCTGGGGATCATTATCCCAGAGACCTGTTCTGCCATCATTCAGGTCCTGCAGAAGGACTATATTAAGGTAAGATTTATCCTTTAACATCACATTTTATTGTATTTAATGTTTGATAATGTATTGTATTTCTTTCATCATTCCCTAATTATCATAATTGTAATATGCTGTGAATGTCCCCTTTGTCCTCATTCATGCTGGAGTTTTTAAATGTTTTTTTTGTCCTTCATGCATATTTGCCTTCACTTACCTCCCCAGCATGCTCTCCTGGGCCTATATCCACCTCGTCTAGTCACTTAACAATGTAAAATTTTGTCAGTTCCATTGTAGTGCTTTACCCTAAACACCCCCTAAAATGTGTACAAATGTTATTTGTGTCCTTAAATTCTGGCAGAGTGCCAGAGGCATTTTTTTGGGTCCCAAACTCATTTGGAACCCTCCCTCCCCCCAACTGCTAAGTCAACCGATACCAATTCTCTATCTGCTGACTTTGCCAAACCCATACACACTATACCTACCTCTTTTGTGGTGAGATTTATGGATGCATTCCCCAAAGCATGTAGTGAAAGGGCCTGCCTGAATACTTTCAAATGGTACTGTTTAAAGTTTTTGTATCCTATTATTATCTTGATAGGTAATTGCAGAATGTTAAAATTGTGCTCCAATTTGTACAGAGTGTATTCAGATTTTTGTATTATGACACTTCTTACCTGTCCAGTGGGCTGCCAATAGTGTAAGTAAGGAAGGGCTGGCCAAAATAATACACATTATTTAGGCATTCATCTCTCAATGAAGTGGAGAGGGTTACCTGTCCAAAACATCTCCCCCCCTAAAATTTTTATAAAGGGCCATCAGAGGGGGTGAGGAATCTGATAAGTGGACCTTATATTTTTGTCTTTAAATACTCACTAAAATAAATGTTATACTGATGTTGACCAAGAATGTTTGTGTCTAATCTGCTTTCAATGTTTATGTGCAAAATGACTAATTTTTTTTTCTGGTTTGACTCCACAATTTCCTTCCACGCCACAGGAATGTCAGACTGTGGCCCCCCCACTTTGCCCAGCGGTGGGACTTTCCCAACTGCATAGGGGCAATTGATGGGAAACACGTCCACATCGTCCCACCCCCTAACTGGGGGTCATACTATTATAATTACAAGGGGTTCAATAGTATTGTGATGTTGGTAGTGGTGTCGGCTACTTACGAGTTCCTGTATGTGGACGTGGGGAAGAATGGCGGGATGTCAGATGGTGGAGTCATCACCCAGATGGAGTTCTACAGGCGTCTCCAGAATGGCAGCTTGGGCTTGCCACCTCCAGAAGACAATGCGGTAGGACTTCCATTCATCTTCATTGCGGATGAAGTCTTTGCGCTGGGGGACCATCTTATGCGGCCATTCCCTATGAGGACCCTCACCCCGGACCAGAGGGTTTTTAATTACCGGCTGGCCAGAGCCAGAAGAGTGGTGGAGAACACGTTTGGGATAATGGCCAGCCGGTTCCGCCTATTTCTTACACCAATACACATGGCGGAATATAAACTCAATCACATCATCCTGCCTTGCTGTGTTCTCCACAACTTTTTAAGGAGAAATTCTTTGAACTATGCTGCCTCAGTTGGACCTGAGGCCGGAATTCAGAATGAACCAACCCTGATGGCGCTATAAACTGGCCATCCTGGCTTGCCCCCCCAAGAGTGCCCGCGAGGTCCGTTTAAGATACCTAGAATACTTTGCGGGTAGGGGGCCATCGATATGCCAGACAATGTCTGAGACATTTTTTAACTAAAAATATATTTGAAACTGAACAAATATTTGCTTTGATTTACTGCTTGGCTTTCTTTTAGCTGTCTCCTCGGTTATCTTTTATTAATGTTATTTTTTTTTGGCCTTTTTATTCAACAGTGCAAACAAAATTTCTTTGACACATGAGGTGACAATCTCTTCTTCGGCTAACTATTATTATTATGTTAAGGGTCTGCTACACACACACACCTTGTTTTTGTTGTTAATGTATGTAATGCATTACAGCCAAAAATATTAATAATTTTCAGCACCATGACCGAAATTTGGGGAGTCATGAAAATGGCGTGATTGTGTAAAATTAGAAAGCACTGTGGGTGTTATTTACTAAAGGAAAATACACTTTGCACTACAAGTACACTTGAGACTGCACTGAAACTGCACTTGTAGTGCAAAGTGGATTTGCTCTTAGTAAATAACCCCCATTGTCACTGAAAACACCAACTTTACTCCAAAAAAATGCTTTTGAGCATTGAAAGAAGAAGCCACACATTGTTGATTATCATACTTTTTAATCAAAGCACAATCACATGTGCATTTATAAAAGGGTTTTTGAACAAACCAACATGTTTGTTGTATAACTTTTTTTAGGTCACATTAATGATAAATGCCCTTTTATAGGTAAAACAGGCATGTTTAAACCCATAAAACGATACACAACTCTGGAACTTACAGTCCTTCAGTAACCATATGCCATCTTCCACTGTTTGGATAGGGAACGTTTTCCCATCTTTTGTAATGAGCAGCTTTGCTGGATAGGCCCATCTGTAGGCGATGTGGTGATTTCTCAACGGTTTGGTGATAGTGGCCAAATTCTTCCTTCTTTGCATTGTATATGCCGATAAATCAGTGAAGAAGGAGAGGCCTTGGATGCATGGTAGTGCGTTGTCAGAATTTCTCATGCATTGAAGAAACTTCTCTTTAGTTTGATAGAAGTGAATCCTTGCTATTGTGTCTCTTGGTAGATGATCAGGTAAATGCTTAGGTTTCGGCAGTCTATGAATCCTGTCTATAGATAGATCTGTCACTGTAGCGTCAGGAAGCATTTCTTGCAGGATATTCTGAAAGTAGGCGTTTAGGTCTGGTGGTTTTACCGTCTCAGGTATCCCCCTGATTTTTATATTATTTCTCCTCGAACGATCTTCGAGGTCGGCCATTTTGGACTTTAGTTGGTGTATTTCGTCGTCTTTTTCATTATGAGCATCAATCACTTCATTTATAGCACCCGCAAATTCTCCCATTTTGTGTTCTATATGAGTAACCCTGTTGTTGACAGCTTTCATTTCTGTCTTAAAATGACTTGTAAGGGTTAGTATGTCCGCATGGAGGGTGCTGCGGAGGGACACTAACATGTCCTTTAAGGTTGTGTCAATGACCGGCTGGTTTTTGGTAGGAAATTCCAGGATGGAGTCCTGGAGCTCCCTGGTGTCATTAAGAGATGTGTCTGTTTCTTCTTCAGCCATGTTATTTCCCTGCAGGTGTTGTTGTTTTGCTTTGACTGGGCTGGACGAAGAGGAAGATGTCTGGGAGTTAGTGTATTTCCCCTTGTGTCCCTTGTGAGAATGGGGTATGGAGCGCTGTGAGTTGCTGTTGTTGTAGCTGGAGAGCCTGCCACGCTCTCCGCCGTTATGCTTACCGGCGCCATCTTGGGACTGTGTGCTGTGGGGAAGCATGTAGAAGTCCGTCATTCTGCTGATCTTCCCGGTTTCTTTTCGTTTCCTGGACATGTTCCCAGGGTGTGCCCGACCTGGTAGAGGCGAAAATTGCCGCTTTTAGAGGCTCTGGAGTCGCTCCATAAGCTCCGGTGTGCCCGTGGATAACAGAGCTCTCTTACACTGCGGCCATTCCCCTCAGCTGCTGGCCACGCCCCCGAAATTGATCTTTTTAATTAGGATGTTTTCACAGTATGGATTGATTAGTCAATGCTTGATTTAAGCAGGTACCACATCTAAAGTCTGTATACAACCTGGTTCCTGATACACAGACTCTAGTTCTGTAAACTGTAATGCTCTGTACACATGATCAGACATTGATCGGACATTCCGACGTCAAAATCCATCGGATTTTTTCTGACGGATGTAGGCTCAAACTTGTCTTGCATACACACGGTCGCACAAAGTTGTTGGAATTTCTGAACGTCAAGAACATGGTAACGTACACCACGTACGACGAGGCTATAAAAGGGCCGTTCAATACCAAGCATGCCACCCTTTGGGCTCCTTTTGCTAATCTTGTGTTAGTAAAAGTTTGGTGAGAGACGATTCACGCTTTTTCAGACTCGTGGTTTTCAGATCGTTTTTCTGCTGTTCAGTTTGTGCTTGTGGGTTTGTATTTGGTCTTCAGTGCGTGCAGTGAGTTCCCATTGGTTTATTCAGTGTGTTCTTGTTCGTTACTGATTTTCAGGTCACTCTTCACAGGCCTTGCTGTTCTTCAGTGCATTCTGTTACTTCGTTCTGACCAGCCGACCATTTTGAAGCCATGTTGCGTGTACGTACTCATCGTAGAGTTTGTGCTGTAGGGGGGTTTGGTGTTGGGGTTCTTACTTTGACACAAGCCCAGTCCATTAACAGGGTGAGGAGGAGTTCATGGACCAAGAATTGGTTGCTCCAGCGTGACCAATTCTGTCACATGCCTTTACTCCGTGAGATCCGTGAGAATAATCCTGACGATTTGAGGAACTTTCTCAGGATGACGGACCCCGTATTTCACCGTTTGTTGGCTTTGCTGACCCCTTATATCAGCAGGCAGGATACCTGCATGAGGCAAGCCATCACTCCGGAGCAGAGGCTAGTCGCCACGTTGCGGTACTTGGCGAAAGGGGAGAAACCTGCAGGACCTCAAGTTCTCGACAGGCATCTCCCCCCAGGCTCTGGGGATCATTATCCCAGAGACCTGTTCTGCCATCATTCAGGTCCTGCAGAAGGACTATATTAAGGTAAGATTTATCCTTTAACATCACATTTTATTGTATTTAATGTTTGATAATGTATTGTATTTCTTTCATCATTCCCTAATTATCATAATTGTAATATGCTGTGAATGTCCCCTTTGTCCTCATTCATGCTGGAGTTTTTAAATGTTTTTTTTGTCCTTCATGCATATTTGCCTTCACTTACCTCCCCAGCATGCTCTCCTGGGCCTATATCCACCTCGTCTAGTCACTTAACAATGTAAAATTTTGTCAGTTCCATTGTAGTGCTTTACCCTAAACACCCCCTAAAATGTGTACAAATGTTATTTGTGTCCTTAAATTCTGGCAGAGTGCCAGAGGCATTTTTTTGGGTCCCAAACTCATTTGGAACCCTCCCTCCCCCCAACTGCTAAGTCAACCGATACCAATTCTCTATCTGCTGACTTTGCCAAACCCATACACACTATACCTACCTCTTTTGTGGTGAGATTTATGGATGCATTCCCCAAAGCATGTAGTGAAAGGGCCTGCCTGAATACTTTCAAATGGTACTGTTTAAAGTTTTTGTATCCTATTATTATCTTGATAGGTAATTGCAGAATGTTAAAATTGTGCTCCAATTTGTACAGAGTGTATTCAGATTTTTGTATTATGACACTTCTTACCTGTCCAGTGGGCTGCCAATAGTGTAAGTAAGGAAGGGCTGGCCAAAATAATACACATTATTTAGGCATTCATCTCTCAATGAAGTGGAGAGGGTTACCTGTCCAAAACATCTCCCCCCCTAAAATTTTTATAAAGGGCCATCAGAGGGGGTGAGGAATCTGATAAGTGGACCTTATATTTTTGTCTTTAAATACTCACTAAAATAAATGTTATACTGATGTTGACCAAGAATGTTTGTGTCTAATCTGCTTTCAATGTTTATGTGCAAAATGACTAATTTTTTTTTCTGGTTTGACTCCACAATTTCCTTCCACGCCACAGGAATGTCAGACTGTGGCCCCCCCACTTTGCCCAGCGGTGGGACTTTCCCAACTGCATAGGGGCAATTGATGGGAAACACGTCCACATCGTCCCACCCCCTAACTGGGGGTCATACTATTATAATTACAAGGGGTTCAATAGTATTGTGATGTTGGTAGTGGTGTCGGCTACTTACGAGTTCCTGTATGTGGACGTGGGGAAGAATGGCGGGATGTCAGATGGTGGAGTCATCACCCAGATGGAGTTCTACAGGCGTCTCCAGAATGGCAGCTTGGGCTTGCCACCTCCAGAAGACAATGCGGTAGGACTTCCATTCATCTTCATTGCGGATGAAGTCTTTGCGCTGGGGGACCATCTTATGCGGCCATTCCCTATGAGGACCCTCACCCCGGACCAGAGGGTTTTTAATTACCGGCTGGCCAGAGCCAGAAGAGTGGTGGAGAACACGTTTGGGATAATGGCCAGCCGGTTCCGCCTATTTCTTACACCAATACACATGGCGGAATATAAACTCAATCACATCATCCTGCCTTGCTGTGTTCTCCACAACTTTTTAAGGAGAAATTCTTTGAACTATGCTGCCTCAGTTGGACCTGAGGCCGGAATTCAGAATGAACCAACCCTGATGGCGCTATAAACTGGCCATCCTGGCTTGCCCCCCCAAGAGTGCCCGCGAGGTCCGTTTAAGATACCTAGAATACTTTGCGGGTAGGGGGCCATCGATATGCCAGACAATGTCTGAGACATTTTTTAACTAAAAATATATTTGAAACTGAACAAATATTTGCTTTGATTTACTGCTTGGCTTTCTTTTAGCTGTCTCCTCGGTTATCTTTTATTAATGTTATTTTTTTTTGGCCTTTTTATTCAACAGTGCAAACAAAATTTCTTTGACACATGAGGTGACAATCTCTTCTTCGGCTAACTATTATTATTATGTTAAGGGTCTGCTACACACACACACCTTGTTTTTGTTGTTAATGTATGTAATGCATTACAGCCAAAAATATTAATAATTTTCAGCACCATGACCGAAATTTGGGGAGTCATGAAAATGGCGTGATTGTGTAAAATTAGAAAGCACTGTGGGTGTTATTTACTAAAGGAAAATACACTTTGCACTACAAGTACACTTGAGACTGCACTGAAACTGCACTTGTAGTGCAAAGTGGATTTGCTCTTAGTAAATAACCCCCATTGTCACTGAAAACACCAACTTTACTCCAAAAAAATGCTTTTGAGCATTGAAAGAAGAAGCCACACATTGTTGATTATCATACTTTTTAATCAAAGCACAATCACATGTGCATTTATAAAAGGGTTTTTGAACAAACCAACATGTTTGTTGTATAACTTTTTTTAGGTCACATTAATGATAAATGCCCTTTTATAGGTAAAACAGGCATGTTTAAACCCATAAAACGATACACAACTCTGGAACTTACAAAGTTCAACTTTTATAAAGTGAAGGCGATATCAGACATGAGTATGTACAAACTGTGTTTGATATTGCGTTCAGCAGATGGGGTGATGTCACCCCTGTAAAAGCCAAATTTTGAAGATGCACACAAATTGCCTAATGTCAACATGTGCTATCTGCCATCATGGGGGATCAATGGACGTGTTTTGTGGGTGCAGCTACTTTATTATCGAGGAAGTGGTTGCACCCACAAAATGCGTACATTGATCTCCCATGATTGCAGATAGCACATGTTGACACACTGTGCATCTTCAAAATTTGGCTTTTAAAATATGTAAAAAATTATTAAAAAAAAAAATAAGCTGAAGAAATTTAGGGATTTCTGGGTGTTTTAGATTCTCCATAAAACATCAATGATGTTCTTCATTTTGTTTTGAACATCGTTGATGTTTTCCTTTAGGTTTTCTAAGTCTCTATTACACCCCATTATCTCCCCGATGAGGATCTGGCCACTTTCACTGGTGAAATGATATTCCTCTCCCACAACATCCCGATCACCTACAAAAAAACCAAAAAAAAAACACCATATATTATAAATATGCAGGCATCCATCTATTACCTGAGGCTGTGGTCGCTGACACTCACCTGTTGTGGTGACAATCTCTACAATGTATCCCTCCTCCTCCTCTGGTTGAGTTTGCAGGATTTCACCTTCTTTCTGAGGTGGGGAGTCCCTGGTCTCCTTTGATGAGCGGTGTCCTCCGAGTCATTTCTCCCCTATGTGAACAAAAATAGGTATACTTAGCACACAGATATTTGAGGGCAGAAATAGGAATACGAAACATTGCTTGGAAGTGTTGTACAATTGTCTGTTTTGGCAAAGTTCCAAGCAGAAGAATTTTTTTTGTCCTTTGTAAAGCTTGAATACTTACCTGTTTTGTGCAAGCTTCACAGATGGGGACACCCCTATAGTATACACTGGAGCACCTGTGTGGGCCCCTTAATAAAAAGTTTGTTCTTGTGTCCCACACTAGTGCTCCAGCATCCAGATGTGTAAACAGCTGCTGAGTGTTCTCTCCTTACACATAATCTAGTTTGCATTTCATTCTAGTTACAAACCCATCTAGACAACAAACTTTTTTTCATCGAAGTAGGCCAGAAAAACGGTATTGAACTGCATCTGGCCAAAACATCGTATTTTAGTGGCTGAACGAACAATGTTTCCTACGAACGATTAATGTGCCCATGAACATGAAAGTTGCCATTTTTAACTGTACAACAGTAAAGAAAAGCACATGGAGACAGCACAAACATAATAAAAATAAAGAATAGGAACACAGGACAACTACTTACTTTTTTACAGCACTCTCCTGACCCTTCTATACTGATCGTGCTCCCTTAATTT
Organism: Lithobates clamitans; assembly: GCA_037952925.1. Taxonomy (NCBI): domain Eukaryota; kingdom Metazoa; phylum Chordata; class Amphibia; order Anura; family Ranidae; genus Lithobates; species Lithobates clamitans. The sequence continues at coordinate 9,148,802 of JBBGZY010000323.1, read as the reverse complement.
GAGGTCCGACCACCATTTTCTCAGTTGATCCTTGGATCGTCTTACCCCAAAATTCCTGTGCAGACTCTTCACAACTTTAGTCATGATCATGGCCTTTCTCATATTTGGGTTGGGGTAAGGTCCATACTTCCCATCATAGTCGGCCCTTTTCAATATGTCCACCATTTCTACAAAGGACATATTTGATGCCTTAAATCACCTGCGGGATCCTGCCATTTCTGGCTCCGGGCTTTCCTCCTCCTCCTCATTGCTGTAATTAATATGCACCTGTTGTCTCTCCTCCATGTGCTCTCCCCCACTGCGCTGAAAGAGAAGGGGTGGGGAATAGACTAGAAAGAATGTCAGGGGCGGGCGGAGTTTCACGCATGCGCAGTGTATATAAAGCGTAACATGCATGCGTCGTAGGTACGATCTGTGAGCGGAGGAAGGAGTATCGGAAGCGCCAATCGTGATAACGAAGGTACCATTTTAACTTGGGCCTATACTGCTTATAGATTGAGGCCCATGTTGGGACAAAATTAGGAGAGTTTAGCCTGACATTAGGATTTATCTTGTGTTGTGTCTTGCAGGGAAAATGGATGGCTTCAATGATCACAACTTCCTCCCCCTGTTCATAGACAAATACAGGGAGCTGCCCTGTCTGTGGCAGGTCAAACACCCATTTTATAATCATAAATAAAAGAGGCAGGCAACGCTGGAGAAACTGCTGGAGTTGATGAAGCCTGTGGTCCCCACGGCAACCATCCCCTATTTAAAAGCCAAAATTGGTGGCCTGAGGAGCACATATCTTAGGGAGCACAAGAAGGTCCAGGATTCCCAGAGATCAGGAGCTGCAGCAGATGATGTTTATGTCCCCAGGCCGTGGTACTATGAGAGACTGTGATTTCTGTCAGACCAGACTGAAGTCAGGGAATCCCTCTCAACCCTACCTTCCACTCTTCCTTCCACCCTATCTTCCACCCCAGCTGAGGCTTCCGATGTCCAGCCTGGGACTTCCAGCCAGGAAGAAGTGGTGGAGCCCAGCTGGAGTCAGGTATAGCATTGTTCTACATATTTCTTGGCAAAACATAAATGATGTTTCCTAGATGTTATTACTGATCACTAATTGCTGATTTAATAAAGGCGTTTACATATCAATAGACAGTAGTGGCCAAAAATAATTGCGACAAGAATGAAAAATGCTGGGCTCAGAATGATAGTCTTTCCTATTTATTAACATTCAATTTGCAACAGTCATGAGATGAAAATTGTGTGTGATTGATGAAGAAAAAACTAAAACTGTGTCCCTTTTTCATACACAGGAAGACCTCAGCTAGGAGGAGGCTGTAGAATGTGGCAGCCAGGAGGAGGCAGGGGTTAGTGGCAGCCAGGAGGAGGCAGGAGTTAGTGGCAGCCAGGAAGAGGCAGGGGTAAGGGGCAGCCAGGAGGTGGCAGGGCCCAGTAGGAGCCTCACACAATCACAGGTTCCTCCCCTCCCCTTCCAAACAAAAGACCTAGAAAGAGGAGTAACGTGGAGGAGTCAGCACTCAGGCTGATTCAGGAGGCTTCTGCATCCTTTAGAGCCACCCCCACTCGTGAAGAGGCCTTTTCCTCCATGGCTGCCACCAAACTGCAGGACATGGAGGAGGGCCATTGCCTCATGTATGAGGAAATCATTTATAAAACATTAAATAAGGGGTTGAGGGCCCAAATCACACCCAATACCCACCTGTGTGAGTTGCATCATCCTCCTCCTCCTGCCACACCTCCAACACCACAGCCACAGCCTGGAAGGAAGAGTGGAAGGAAGACAAGAAAGTGATGGCCTGGGTTCAGTCTGGTCTGACAAAAGATGCAGGCTCTTGTATAACCACAGCCTGGGGACATGTATGTCATCTGCTGCTGTTCCTGATCTCTTGGACTTCAGGACCAGATTATACTCCCTTAGATAAGGACTCCTCAGGCCACCGATTTTGCCTGAAAATAGTTGATGTGTGCTCTGGGGGCCAAAGGCTTCGCCAATTTCTGCTGTTTCTCCAGTGTTGCCTCCCTCTTTATTTGGTTAGGACTCCTTAATAAAGGTTTTTTGTTAACTAATACTTGCCTATGTGTGTTTTCCATAAAAAAGGACAGTTTGTGAGTAGGCAGGTACATTTCAAAAATACAATGTGAAATTAACAAGGGACACCAACAATAACCAACCTCCTTGAGATTAAAAAAGACAAGATAATAATGGTGTTGTGGTAACTTGACACACAAAACACACCCAAAACAATTCTGGAGATCACCAAAAAACAAAAAAAACAGGAGATCTGGATTTAAAAAAAAACAAATAATACAAAATAAATAAAAATAAAAACTAAATTTTTTTTCGGTAGATGTGACAAATAAAAATATTATATTCATGATTCTGTGTGAATATGAGCAGCAAAACAACATTCTTCTAGCATTATAAAGAAGAAGAGAGTGCGCTGCATTAGACAATTTAAAACATTGCAGCATTACGAAAGTGCTATATCCATTACGAACGCTAATTTTACCAGACCGAGCAGTTCAGTCTCAGAATTTATTCTGAGCATGCGTGGCACTTTGTGTGTCGGAATTGTCCACACACGGTCGGAATTTACGCGAGCGGATTTTGTTATCTGAAAATTTTATAGCCTGCTCTCAAACTTTGTGTGTCGGAAATTCCAATGGAAAAAGTCCGATGGAGCCCACACATGGTTGGAATTTCCAACAACAAGCTCCGATCGCACATATTCGGTCGGAAAGTCTGACCGTGTGTATAGGGCATAATAACTCATAATTCTCATACATACTGTATACATCCACATTTATGAAAAATCACTGCAAAAGCCTGGTTGTGGGGAGAAATATGTAACTGAAGCAAGAACACATACAAAAAACCTGTGTTGTATCACTTTCTCACTTTCTGGTAGTGAGCATGCATGCTTAAGGTAGTATTAAAGTAATATTAAATGCTCATTTTGTATCCTTCTAAAATATTAAACATGTTATACTTACCTGCTCTGTGCAATGATTTTGCACAGAGCAACCCTGATCCTCCTCTTCTGGGGTCCCATCACATCGGGCTCCTTTGCTTCTCGGTGTGCGACCATAAGAGGCTTCCTATTGTGATACACAGTGTGACTTTGCTCTGCCCCCTCTCTCTGCGCACAGGATTTGACTAACAGCAGCAGAAGCCATTGTCAAAGTCCCTGTGAGAAGAGGAAAAGAAAGGAGAGAAGTAAGCAGCTGGTAAAAAAACACCAATGCATTGGTGTAAAAACACATTAAGGTAAAAAAAACACCAAGGCTTTAGAACCACTTTAAACTCTGAGACTACTTTATCTTAGCTTATTGATTCCCCAGTAAACTATTAACCACTTAAATAATGGAGCCTTTCACCCCCTTCCTGCTCAGGCCAATTTTTAGCTTTCAGTGCTCTCACGATTTGATTGACAATTTCCCAATCATGCAATACTGTAACCAAATTCAATTTTTATCATTTTTTTGAGACAGGTGGTATTTAACCACCACTGGGTTTTACATTTTTTGCTATATATTTTTTTCCTTTCTAAAAGGCACATTTTATCATTAGTTTCTGTTATAAAAAGTTGCAAATAAAAAATCTTTCTTTATACATTTCTGACAGTTCTCAGCTGCATTCATGCAGCTATTAAGAACTACTGTGAAAGCTGTGATTGGTCACAGCTATCACATTGTACATGGTCGCTGTAATTGGCCCTGTACAATATGTGATCACTGTGACTAATTACAGAGATCACAGTAGTTCTCAATAGCTGTATTAGTGAAAGCTATAGTTTACTTCCAGACATGTAATCAGATGGTACCAAGGCACAGCACGGCTGCCTGGTACTCAGATTAGTCACAGGACTGTGCTGTGGGGGGGGAACAGGAACATCCTCCTATAACTAAGCGGTAAAAGTTTACAACCTTCAATGTTGCTGCCTCCTGCTCTTTAAGTGCTGCTTCCATGAACTTCTGGTCTTCATAGGAAACAGTTAATAGTGAAGAGTGCAATCTCCAGTCAGTCTGTTAGCTTGGTGAAGGGAGCGACGGGAGAGTAGAGGATCGGGGATGTGGCTTGCCAACCCAGGTCAGGGATATAATGATGCACACTGTTTAGGAAGACATAACTTTAGTCCCTGCATGTAAGTATGGCTCCATAGGATGCTGTGCTGAAGCAGTGGTCATGGCACTAAATTAAACCAAAGCATAGACAAGGATTAAAAGGTTAAGAAGCTGCATAATAAATAGGTGGTTAAATCAGAAGCTGAAATTGCTTAACAAATGGAGGGTTTCAATATCACTTTAAAGAGAGTTTTTTTTACTACAGATCTCTATGTCTCTTATCCCTGCTTTGCAGAGATAAGAAACAGAGAGATTGTTCCCTCTGTATAGAGCCCTATGTTTATTGTCAATACAGGGCTTGGAGTTGTGATAGCACACAGCCAATTGGCAGGTCCCAGCCATGAATCCTCACAGTAGGTGCTGGCATGGGGTGTGCATGAAGCAGGCAGTGACATAAAGGTACGTCGCTTTGCCTGTGCGGGCAGTACATTGCAGGCAGGTGGTCTGCGAGTGATTAATATTAAATGATTTATTGTGTCAGAAACTCTATTCTGACAATTTATAAGACAATGCCAGTAAACTTCAAACACTAATGTTCAAACGCCTAAACCCCTATGAGTGCTGATATTTTATGGGTGTTTGGTCTATGTCTGTAACACACAGATTAGCAGTGTGTGTGAAGCTGGGCATAGATGGACTGAAATGAGGCTGCTATAGCAGGGACTGGCCTAATTTCAATCTGTGTATGACCCTCCCTGTTTGACAGAAGTTGATCATTAGATTGACTTCTGTCCATTGAACATGCTGGAAACCTACTGTTCAGTCAATTGTTTGCAGTTGCTGATCAGTGTATTCTGGCAGCAGCAATAGCTGATGTAAAAATACAATGTACCAGTGAGGGATATTTCTCCATCCACTTTGCTTTTGTGGATGAAGGAATCTGCCCACTGGCTGGACTAAAAAACAAACCGTCTATGCCCAGCTTAAGAGAGATGACTCTCAAGATTTCCCATCACTTCCTGTTCTGACAAGAGGTAAAGGAAGGGGTCTTTCCAAAAGATATACAGAGAGGAATAAATCAACTGACAGGGGCTCTAACTCTACCATACAATTTAAATAAGAAATTGTCTAAAGTTTGGCTTTACTGTCTCGGAGCCCACAATTTATTTGTGTCCCACCTGACAACTACATTTACAGGTGACACAGTGACCTGAAAGAAGCTACATTTATTTTGCAACTCTGCAATACTCTCTTATACTGAAAAGTAGGAAGCAATCCCAATACTACCTCTATGCTGATGATACCCAAAGTTATCTCTCTACATCTGTGCTAGTGTAGTACCCTCTCGTGTTCTAGATAAATTCTAGGTAAATAGGTTTATAGTTAGTGTTAGTAAAAAAATAGTTTAGCTCACGGCTAAGCCTGAGCTATTAATCTGGGTCAGGTTTTAATGACTCAGGGCTTGGTGGCTCATTATAGCTGCTTCTCTGGTACCTCCCCCTGTTCTCTGGGACATTGGAGAATGTTCTAGACATAGTGGGTGGAGGTAAGGAGGGGCTGCTCAGAATATTTATGAGTGCCTCAGCCAATCCCTAGTAAAGGGCTGGCAAGGGGCAGGCCACTTCATAAATAGGCATGACTCATGCCAGGGAGGGGCAGTCAGGTGGAAGATAGAGATGGAGTGCTGAGGAGGTTGTTGTTGGCCCTTAAGGATGCCCCCTAGTCTGGGGGGTGATCTTTGGGCCGGGACTGGAAGATTCCTACCCTTCCTGGAGGCATGAAAGCAAGGAGAGAGGACAGTAGGAGCAGGTCAAAAGCAGGTCAGCACTTCTGGGAGATCTCCTGGGAGTCAGCTGGGTGGACTGGTGAAGGTTAGTCTGGAGAACTGTGGAGAAAAGTTAGCCTTGATGGCTAGTGAAAGAGGCAGCTGCAGACAGGTGGATTGGCAGTGCCTGAAGAGGTGGTGCTGGGATCAGTAAACACAAGAGGGATGCAAGCTACAGTAGAAATTTTACTACAAACCTAAGGGGCCTCGGTTTCCTGCCTATAATGGGCTATTGCTTCATCTGACTGGATGACTGTCAGGTGTTCACAGGTTCTGCAAGCAAGTGTGTGCTGGAGTGAAGAAGAGCTGTATATAGAGATGAGATATATATATATAGGAAGAGTTATCCCTGAAGTTGTTGTTGATTCTGAAGTCAAATGGGCATCCCATGACCTACCATTAGGGATGAGCCGAACACCCCCCGGTTCGGTTCGCACCAGAACCCGCGAACGGACCGCAAGTTCGCACGAACGTTAGAACCCCATTGACGTCTATGGGACTCGAACGTTCGAAATCAAAAGTGCTCATTTTAAAGGCTAATTTGCATGGTATTGTCCTAAAAAGGGTGTGGGGATCCGGGTCCTACCCCAGGGGACATGTATCAATGCAAAAAAAACTTTTAAAAACGGCCGTTTTTTCGGGAGCAGTGATTTTAATGATGCTTAAAGTAAAAAAAAAAAAAAGTGAAATATTCCTTTAAATATCGTACCTGGGGGGTGTCTATAGTATGCCTGTAAAGTGACGCGTGTTTCCCATGTTTAGAACAGTCCCTGCACCAAATGTCATTTTTAAAGGAAAAAATCTCATTTAAAACTGCTTGCGGGTTTAATGTCATGTCGGGTCATGGCAATATGGATGAAAATCAGTGAGACAAACGGCATGGGTACCCCCCAGTCCATTACCAGGCCCTTTGGGTCTTGTATGGATATTAAGGGGAACCCCGCACCCAAATTAAAATAAGGAAAGGTCCCTATATACTCTGAACAGCAGTATACACGCGGTGCAAACAAGACAGGGACTGTAGGTTTGTTGTTAAGTAGAATCTGTTTGTAATTTTGAACATTTTTAATGTGTTTAGCTCCAGCCAAAAAATCTTTTCTAAGCTTTTTGGAAAACATAGGGAAGGGTTATCACCCCTGTGACATTTGTTTTGCGTCTTTCCTCCTCTTCAGAAGATTTCACCTCACTTTTTTGTCCCAATGAAAAATGTTTTTTGAAAATTTGGGTTTTTTTGTGGAACAAGGATTGGAAAGCATCAGTGGAAAGGAGAAATTGTTTTCCCATATTAACTCTTACAGGAGAGAATTTCCCTTCCTTAGGGGTAGATTTCATCTCACTTCCTGTTGTCTCCTTCCGTTTGCAAGTAGGAGTCGTTTGTAAGTTAGATGTTTGAAAGTAGGGTCCTGCCCTATATACTCAGCAGAAATTTGGGCCTTAGGTGTTGCTGTGGCCAAAACACTGTAAGCCCTCACAGGGCCCTGCTGTGAAATATTAGATCAAGAATTGTAATTACATGCCCCTGTTGAACAGGAGCTGAAAAATTAGGCCTTAGGCACTGGTGCTGGTGCCACAACACTGCAACCCCTCACAGACACTCTAGTTGGAACGCAGGAACGAGCCCTGCTGCAAAGTATTGCATCAAAAATTGTAATTACACGCCCCTGTTAGACAGGGGCAAAAAAATTGGGCCTTAGGCACTGGTGCTGGTGCCACAACACTGCAACCCCTCACAGACACTCTAGTTGGAACGCAGGAACGAGCCCTGCTGCAAAGTATTGCATCAAAAATTGTAATTACACGCCCCTGTTAGACAGGGGCAGAAAAATTGGGTCTTAGGCACTGGTGCTGGTGCCACAACACTGCAACCCCTCACAGACACTCTAGTTGGAACGCAGGAACGAGCCCTGCTGCAAAGTATTGCATCAAAAATTGTAATTACACGCCCCTGTTAGACAGGGGCAGAAAAATTGGGCCTTAGGCACTGGTGCTGGTGCCACAACACTGCAACCCCTCACAGACACTCTAGTTGGAACGCAGGAACGAGCCCTGCTGCAAAGTATTGCATCAAAAATTGTAATTACACGCCCCTGTTAGACAGGGGCAGAAAAATTGGGTCTTAGGCACTGGTGCTGGTGCCACAACACTGCAACCCCTCACAGACACTCTAGTTGGAACGCAGGAACGAGCCCTGCTGCAAAGTATTGCATCAAAAATTGTAATTACACGCCCCTGTTAGACAGGGGCAGAAAAATTGGGTCTTAGGCACTGGTGCTGGTGCCACAACACTGCAACCCCTCACAGACACTCTAGTTGGAACGCAGGAACAAGCCCTGCTGCAAAGTATTGCATCAAAAATTGTAATTACACGCCCCTGTTAGACAGGGGCTGAAAAATTGTGCCTTAGGCACTGGTGGTGGCGCCCAGAACCAAAAATGTTCTTACAAGCTATCAGCGTGATGATTGAGGAGGAAGAGGATAATTACTCAGGGATAGTCACTCAGCATCAGCATAGGCAGTCTTTGAAGGGATCTGAAAAAAATTATTCAGTTACATCAGCATCAGGTGCTTGGTAGCTGGTGGTGATCCAAGACTGATTCATTTTTATGAAGGTCAGCCGATCGACCGAGTCAGTGGACAGACGCACCCTGTGATCGGTTACCACGCCTCCAGCAGCACTGAATGTGCGTTCCGAAAGAACGCTGGATGCAGGACAGGCCAGTAGCTCAATTGCATACTGTGCAAGCTCTGGCCAGTGATCCATCCTCAAGACCCAGTAACCCAGAGGATTTTCGGTGGGAAAGGTGTCCAAGTCTGATCTTGCCCCTAGGTATTCCTGCACCATGTAAAACAGACGCTGGCGATGGTTGCTGGAACCGATCATACCTTGGGGCTGCGGACCAAAAAATTGTCTGAACGCATCGGTCAGACGGCCACCTTCTCCACGCTCCTTCTTTGACTGACCGAAGCCTCAGCAACACGTTGTCCAGAAACAGGAGTTTGTAACCTCCCAGTCTCTGGGAACGCATTGCACAGACCTTTCTGCAAGGCCTCCCGAAGATGTTTCATCCTCTGCTCCCTCTGCGATGGCAAGATAAGGTCCGCAACCTTACCCTTGTAACGTGGATCAAGGAGGGTTGCCAGCCAGTATTGGTCCTTCTCCTTGATACCACGAATACGAGGATCCTTACGCAGGCTTTGCAGGATCAGGGAGGCCATGCAGCGTAGGTTTGCTGAGGCATTCAGTCCGGAGTCCTCTGGGTCACTAAGGAAAACAACGTCCGCAGCCACCTCCTCCCAGCCACGTACAAGTCCATGTGTTCCTTGGGACTGATCCCTTAAAGACTGCTGATGCTGAGTGCCAGGCTCCACCTCCATACTGACACAATCTTCCTCCTCCTCCTCCTCCTCCTCATCCTCTTCCTGTGTGATCGGCGGGCACGCAGGAACACTGTCTGGATAAAGGGGGCCTTGAGAGCTCTGTTCTGCCTCAAGTGCCCTGTCCATTATTCCACGCAGCGTGTGCTTCAACAGGTGGACAAGAGGGACATTGTCACTGATGCATGCACTGTCAGTGCTCACCATCCTCGTGGCCTCCTCGAATGGTGACAGGACAGTGCATGCATCCCTGATCATGGCCCACTGGCGTGGGGAAAAAAAACCAAGGTCCCCTGACCCTGTCCTGGTGCCATAGTCGCACAGGTACTCATTGATGGCCCTCTGCTGCGTGTGCAGCCGCTGCAGCATGGCCAATGTCGAGTTCCACCTGGTGGGCATGTCACAGATTAGGCGGTTCTTGGGCAGGTTAAACTCCTTTTGGAGGTCTGTCAGCCGAGCACTGGCATTATATGACCGGCGGAAATGCACACAGACTTTCCTGGCCTGCCTCAGGACATCCTGTAAGCCCGGGTACCTGCCCAAGAACCGCTGCACCACCAAGTTAAGGACATGAGCCAAACAGGGCACATGGGTCAGTTGTCCCTGTCGGAGGGCAGAGAGGAGGTTGGTGCCATTGTCGCAAACCACCATTCCTGTCTTAAGTTGGCGTGGCGTCAACCACCTCTGAACCTGCCCCTGCAGAGCTGACAGAACCTCTGCCCCAGTGTGGCTCCTGTCCCCCAAGCACACCAGCTCAAGCACCGCATGGCATCTTTTGGCCTGCGTACTTGCGTAGCCCCTTGAACGCCTACGGAGCACCGCTGGTTCCGAGGAAGAGGCCATGGAGGAAGAAGAAGAGGAGGGGGTGGAGGAGAGAGGTGTGTCACAATCAGCATTTTGGAGGCGTGGTGGCGGAACAACCTCCAACACTACTGCACCTTGTCCTGCATCCTTCCCAGCTGCCAGCAGAGTCACCCAATGCGCCGTGAAACTTAAGTAACGTCCCTGTCCATGCCTGCTGGACCATGAGTCAGCGGTAATATGCACCTTACCGCTGACCGCCCTGTCCAGCGAGGCATGGACATTGCCTTCCACATGCCGGTAGAGAGCCGGAATCGCCTTCCGTGAGAAAAAGTGGCGTTTGGGAACCTGCCACTGAGGAACCGCACATTCCACAAACTCACGGAAGGGGGCAGAGTCTACCAACTGAAAAGGCAGCAGTTGAAGTGCTAGCAATTTTGCCAAGCTAGCATTCAAACGCTGGGCATGTGGATGGCTGGGAGCAAACTTCTTTCGGCGGTGCAGCAGCTGGGGCAGGGAAATTTGCCTGGTACAATCTGACGTCGGTGTACCAAAAGCAGATTGCCCACAAGTACTTGGCTGTGACACACCTAATTCTACACCTTCATTCCTCTCACTGCAGGTCTCAGAGAGGACTGAAGGTCTAGTGGGGTTGGAAATCTCAGCTGATGAGGAGCAAGGAGAGATCCTCTTTGTTCTTTGGTGTGGGTCTTTTAGATATGCTTGCCAACGAACTGCATGGCAGGTCAACATATGTCTGGTCAAGCATGTGGTACCCAAGCGGGAGATGTTTTGGCCACGCGAGATACGCTTGAGACATATGTTGCAAATAGCAACGGTGCGATCTGATGCACTCGTCTCAAAAAAGGCCCACACCAAAGAACTTTTTGAATAACGCGCAGAGACTGCAGCGCCCTGCACATGTGGAGCTTTGGGGTGTGATGCAGTCAATGTGCTGCCCTTAGGCTGGCCCCTGGAGGGCATCCTGCCTCGTTGGTGATGTGCCACCTCCTCCTCCTCCTCCTCCTCCTCTCTCCTATCAGGCACCCACGTTGAGTCAGTGACCTCATCATCCCCTCCCTCCTCATCACTGGAGCAAACCTGGCAGTATGCTGCAGCAGGGGGAGCATGACTGCCAGATTGCTGTCCTTCTTGGGCACCCCCTCTGTCCGTGCTCATGTTACTGCCTTCATCGAGCTCAGTATCATCATCAGAGCCTTCCAAACGCTGGGCATCCTCCTGGAGCATGTACCCAACACTGTGGTCAAACAGTTCGAGGGAATCCTCAGGAGGACATGGTGGAGCTAGGGAAGGAGTCACTGATGACATTGAGCTGAGGGAAGAGGCCGCTGCTTTGCCAGACAAAGCACCCTGGGCATGGGTGAGAGAGGATGAGGAGGATGAGGACGGCTTGGTCATCCACTCGACCAAGTTTTCTGCATGTTGCGGCTCAACACGGCCAGCTGCCGAAAAAAAGGCCAAGCGTGTCCCATGGCCACGGGCTGATGAGGATGCACCGTCTCCACGACCAGCACTAGACACAGAGCCTGCTTGCCCTCTCTTATTGGCTTGTGACTGTCTGCCTCTCCTTCTTGGCCTTCCAGACATACTAATGGCCTGTAGCTGCACTAAGCTGGGATAGAACACCTGTAATTTTCTTCAGGTAGCTTTATATACTGTAACCAGACAAGCCTGCCTGTCAGTAGGAAGATAACAGGAACGGATCTAGCTGAACACTGTGAGCAGGACGCACTGACTGCACTAAATGTAAATAGCAGGAACGGATCTAGCTGAACACTGTGAGCAGGACGCACTGCACTAAATGTAAATAGCAGGAACGGATCTAGATGAACACTGTGAGCAGGACGCACTGCACTAAATGTAAATAGCAGGAACAGATCTAGCTGAACACTGTGAGCAGGACGCACTGCACTAAATGTAAATAGCAGGAACGGATCTAGCTGAACACTGTGAGCAGGACGCACTGCACTAAATGTAAATAGCAGGAACGGATCTAGCTGAACACTGTGAGCAGGACGCACTGACTGCACTAAATGTAAATAGCAGGAACGGATCTAGCTGAACACTGTGAGCAGGACGCACTGCACTAAATGTAAATAGCAGGAACAGATCTAGCTGAACACTGTGAGCAGGACGCACTGCACTCAATGTAAATAGCAGGAACGGATCTAGCTGAACACTGTGAGCAGGACGAACTGCACTAAATGTAAATAGCAGGAACAGATCTAGCTGAACACTGTGAGCAGGACGCACTGCACTAAATGTAAATAGCAGGAACGGATCTAGCTGAACACTGTGAGCAGGACGCACTGCACTAAATGTAAATAGCAGGAACAGATCTAGCTGAACACTGTGAGCAGGACGCACTGCACTAAATGTAAATAGCAGGAACAGATCTAGTTGAACACTGTGAGCAGGACGCACTGCACTAAATGTAAATAGCAGGAACAGATCTAGCTGAACACTGTGAGCAGGACGCACTGCACTAAATGTAAATAGCAGGAACGGATCTAGCTGAACACTGTGAGCAGGACGCACTGACTGCACTAAATGTAAATAGCAGGAACGGATCTAGCTGAACACTGTGAGCAGGACGCACTGCACTAAATGTAAATAGCAGGAATGGATCTAGCTGAACACTGTGAGCAGGACGCACTGCATTAAATGTAAATAGCAGGAACAGATCTAACCTAATCTAGCTAACTCAAATCAAATGACACTGTCTGTCTCTCTCTCTATCAGCACACCGGAACACACTACACAGGGCCGCCGTGCAGGCGGCCTTATATAGTGTGGGGCGTGTACTAAATCCCCTGAGCCATAATTGGCCAAAGCCACCCTGGCTTTGGCCAATTACAGCTCTCTCTACTGACGGCGCTTTGATTGGCCAAGCATGCGGGTCATAGTGCATGCTTGGCCAATCATCAGCCAGCAATGCACTGCGATGCCGCAGTGAATTATGGGCCGTGACGCGCCACACGAATTTGGCGCGAACGGCCCATAACATTCGCAATTCGACGGACGGTCGAACAGCCGATGTTCGAGTCGAACATGCGTTCGATTCGAACACGAAGCTCATCCCTACCTACCATCCCTATCCACAATATTACCCTCAGTAAAACAACAAAAAAAAAACTCACTGGCTGTTCTCTGACTCAAGTGTGCCAGTGAAAATTTGGTGTGCTTGGCTGTGCTGGGTGGAGCTCCCAGTTTACTTGCGGCTCCTTAGGGGGTGCACTACACTCACCTTTTCAGTCTCATTAAGCATCAATAATCTACTAACTGACACATTAATATGAATGTCCAATCACTTCCTAGAACTCATACTTTTCAAAAACAAGCTCATAATTCGTCTTTCTCCCCAGAATTTTCCATTCAGTTTAATAGCACAACTATCCTTATCTCTCTTCATACCTGGGAGCTAACTGTATTCATGAACCTTGACCTCTACTGTCAGCCCCACATTCAATCACTGTTTAAATGTTGCCACCTTCACCTCCTGTAACATTTCCAAAATATTCTCCTCTTTAACCAATTAAACCAACAAGCTGCTAATTTACGCTCCTGTTATCTCCCACTTCAAATACTAAAACTCCCTTCTTGTTAGCTTACCTCTACACAGGCAATCCCATTAAGTCAATCATGACTTCTGCTGCCAGTGTAATCATCTAACAAACTGTTCAGTGTCTGCCACCCCCACTCTGCCAATAACATTCAAAACATTCACAACACTGCTCCCAGCTATGCCAAACTTATCTCAAAATACCAATCAAACAATCCACCTCACTCCTCTAAAGACCTCCTGCTCTCCAGCTGCCTCATCAGCCCTTCATGCTCCCATCCAGGATTTCTTCAGAGCCTTTTCCACCTCTGGAATGCCCTACCCCAAACTGTATGTCTATCTACTACTCTTTTTGCCTTTGGGTGATCTCGAACACTCATTTCTTCAGGGAAGCCTGAGCCCTTTTTAGCTAGCATTTGAATCTAACTTTCTCAAACAACTCACCCCACACAATTACTACCTTTTTTATCACTTTCCCTTCCCTTTAGATTTTAAGCTCTCATAAGCAGACGACCCTAATCCTCTTGTCTTGAATTGTAATGTAATGATATTATCTTGTGTTGTGATCAATAAATCTTGTATGATACTACTGCTACTACTACTAATAATAATAATACTAATAACAGTGAAAATAAATCCAGGTTGATGAACGGGCATGGAATCAAGTTTTGTGATTAAACTCTTAAAGCTTAACTCCACTTTTGTTAAGAAAAAAACATTTCCCTCCAGGTGATCTATGTACATTGCAGGGATTTTAACAAACTTTGTTGCAGATTCCTACCTTTTGTTATTCTGAAGAAATCACTATTTGTTCCTCTGTGCTGGGTAAGTCTAATGGGAGTGGTTTCATACTTATCAATCGTCGGCCCTGTGTAGTGTGTTCTGGCATTGAGAGAGAGATAGAGAGAGATAGAGACAGTGTCATTTGATTTAAGTTAGATAGAGTAGGCAGGCGAATGAGCTAGCTGCACTTACAGTGTATTGTGTATATATATATGCATTCTATGTGTTGTATATGTATGTGTATATATATATATATATATATATATATTTATATATATATATATTTATATACACTGTATTCAGTTTAGCTAGATCCGTTCCTGTTATTCTCTTCCTACTGACAGGCAGGCAGGTGTTTTTACAGTATTTACAGCTACCTGAAGAAAATTGATGGTGTTCTTCTGATCCTATTAGTCCTATTAGCTATAGTATTTACAGTTAGTGTAGTGCGTCCTCTGCATAGTATGCACCTAAAGCTACCTGAAGAAAATTGATGGTGTTCTTCTGATCCTATTAGTACCGCAGGCAACTGCAGTATTTACAAGTAAGTGTAGTGCGTCCTCTGCACAGTGTGCACCTAAAGCTACCTGAAGAAAATTGATGGTGTTCTCATCCTATTAGTACCGCAGGCAGCTGCAGTATTTACAAGTTAGTGTAGTGTGTCCTCTGTACAGTGTGCACCTAAAGCTACCTGCAGAAAATTAGTGGTGTTCTTCTGATCCTATTAGTACCGCAGGCAGCTGTAGTATTTACAAGTTAGTGTAGTGCGTCCTCTGCACAGTGTGCCCCTAAAGCTACCTGAAGAAAATTGGTGGTGTTCTTCTGATCCAATTAGTACTGCAGGCAGCTGCAGTATTTACAAGTTAGTGTAGTGCATCCTCTGCACAGTGTGCACCTAAAGCTACCTGAAGAAAATTGGTGGTGTTCTTCTGATCCTATTAGTACCGCAGGCAGCTGTAGTATTTACAAGTTAGTGTAATGCGTCCTCTGCACAGTGTGCACCTAAAGCTACCTGAAGACAATTGCTGTTGTTCTGCTCCTATTAATACCACAGGCAGGCAGCTACAGTATTTACAGTTAGTGTACTGTGTCCGCTGCACAGTGTGCACCTAAAGCTACCTGAAGAAAATTGGTGGTGTTCTTCTGATCCTACTAGTACCACAGGCAGGCAGCTGCAGTATTAACAGTTCTGCCCCGTACACAAGGTCGGATTTTCCGATGGAAAATGTCCGATCGGAGCGTGTTGTCGGAAATTCTGACCGTGTGTGGGCTCCATTTTTCCATCGGATTTTCCGACACACAAAGTTTGAGAGCTGGCTATAAAATTTTCCAACAATAAAATCCAATCGCGTTAATTCCGACCGCGTGTGGCCTGTTCCGATGCACAAAGTGCCACGCATGCTCAGAAGAAATTCTGAGACGGAACAGCTCGGTCTGGTAAACTTCGCAAGGGATACAGCACTTTCGTCACGCTGCAATGTTAAAAATGGTTTAATACAGCGCACTCTCTTCTTCTTTATAATGTGAGAAGAATGAAGTAGTTTTGCTGCTTATATTCACACAGACTTCTCACAAACTTCTTTCCTTACTATTTATCGGGATTCCCTCAATATATTTTGATTTGTCACATCTGACAACATTATTTTTGTGTTGTATTGTTTTGTTTTTTTTGTTTTAAGGCAGATTGTTTTTTTTTGGTTTGTATTTTTTTAAGGCTGATCTTTGTTTTATTGTATTTTTAGTTTTACTCCAGAATATTTTTGTGTGTGTTTTGTGTGTCAAGTTACCACAACACCATTGATATGTTGTTATATTTAATCTGTAGGAGATTGTTTGGTGTTGGTGTCTCTTGTTGATTTCACATTGTACTTTAGAAATGTACCTGAATCGTCACCAACAAACTGTCCTTTTTGAATTAAAACACACATAGGAGAGTATCATTCTCCCAAAAATTTCATTTATTAAGGGCTCACAACTAAACAAAGAGGGAGGCAACGCTGGAGAAACAGCAGAAATGGTTGAAGCCTTGGACCCCCAGGGCACACATCAACTATTTTCAAGCAAAATTGGTGGCCTGAGGACTCCTTATCTAAGGGAGTGCAGTCTGGTCCAGAAGTCCCAGAGATCCAGAAAGCAGCAGATGACATCTGTGTCCCCAGGCTGTGGTCATACAAGAGACTGCATCTTTTGCCAGACCAGACTGAACCCAGGGCCATCACTCTTTGGTCTTCCTTCCACACTTCCTTCCACGCTGTGGCTCTGTTGGTGGAGTTGTGGCAGCAGGAGGAGTAGGAGGAGGAGGGGCCAACTCACTCAGGTGGGTATTGGGTGTTAGTTCCCCACTCACCCCTTTACTTAGGACTTTATAAAGAAGGTCCTCACATATTTTGCGTTGACCCTCCTGCATGCCCTGCAGTTTTGTGGCAGCCATGCAGGCAAAGGCCTCTTCAGGAGTGGGTAAGGCTCTGAGGGACGCAGAAGCCTCCTGAATCAGCCTGAGGGCAGAATCCTGCATGTGAGTCGCCTTCCTCGCTCTTTTGTGTGGAAGGCGGAGGGGAGGAACCTGCGATTCGGTCAGGCTTCGACTTGTCCCAGGCTTCTCCTGGCTTTAACTTAGCCCCGCCTCCTCCTGGCTGCCACATTCCACAGCCTCCTCCTGGCTGAGGTCTTCCTGTGTATGAAAAAGGGACATTGTTTTAGTATTTGTTTCATCAATCACACACAATTTTCACCTCCTGACTTGCAAATTGAATGTTAACAAATATAACAGACTATCATTCTTAGCCCAGAATTTTTCATTCTTGTCCCAATTTTGGGTGCCCACTAATGTCTATTGATATGTAAAACACTTTTTTCAATCAGCACTTAGTGATCAATAATGACATCTAGTAAAGATCATTTATTTATTGACCAGAAATCTGTAGAGGAATGCTATACCTGACTCCAGCTGGGCTCCTCCATTTCTTCCTGGCTGGAAGGCCCAGGTTGGACATTGGAAGCCTCAGCTGGGGTGGAAGGAAGAGTGGAAGGAAGAGTGGAGAGGGATTCCCTGACTTCAGTGTGGTCTGACAGAAATCGCAGTCTCTCATAGTACCAGAGCCTTGGGACATAAATGTCATCTGCTGCAGCTTCGGATCTCTGGGAATCCGTGACCTTCTTGCGCTCCCTAAGATAAGTGCTCCTCAGGCCACCAATTTTGGTTTTTAAATAAGGGATGGTTGCTGTTTGGACCACTGGCATCACCAACTCCAGCAGTTTCTCCAGCGTGCCTGCCTCTTTTGTTTATTGTTGTAATGGGGGTGTCTCACTTGCCACAGACAGGGCAGCTCCCTGTACTTGTCTATGAACAGGGGGAGGAAATTGTGGTCGTTGAAGCCATCCATTTTCTCTGCAAGACACAACACAAGACAAACCCTAAGGTCAAGCCAAACTCTCCTAATCTTGTTACAATATAGGCTTCAATTTCGAAGCAGTATAGGCCCAAGTTTAGATCTTACCTTTTTTATCACGATCGGCGCCTCCGATGCTCCTTCCTCCGCTCACAGACCATACGTAATATGCATGCGTGTTACTCTTTATACACACTGCGCATGCATGTAACTCCGCCCGCCCCTGACGTTCTTTCTAGTCTATTCCCTACCCCTTTTCATTCTGCGCAGTGGGGGAAGAGCACATGGCGGAGACACAACAGGTGTGTGCTAATTACAGCAACGAGCAGGAGGAGGAGGAAAGCCCGGAGCCAGAAACATCCCGATCCAGAAGGAGACGATTTAAGGCCTCAAATATGTCCTTTGGGGAGATGTTGGAGATGGTCGACATCCAGAAGAGGTCCGACTATGAAGGGAAGTATGGACCTTACCCCAACCCCAATGTCAGAAAGGCCAAGATCATGGCGAAAGTGGTCAAGAGTCTGCACCGAAATTTCGGGGTACGTCGATGGAAAGATCAGCTCAGGAAACGGTGGTCGGACCTCAAATTATGAGAACATGAGCAGTACAGAAAGATCCGGAGAGTGCTGCAAAGTAGTTGTGCTGTGTTCCTCTTCTTTTTGTCTTTATTACGTTTGTGCTGCTCCATGTGCTTTTCTTAAAAGTGTACATTTTAAAATGGCAACTTTCATGTTCATGGGCACATTATTCGTTCGTATCAAACATTTTTCTTTCAGCCTATAAAACACCATTGTTTTGACCATATGCATTTGGCCACATTTTTTACGCCCTACTTGTATGAAAATAATGTGGTTGTGTAGATGGCTTTGTTACTAGAATGAAATGCAAACTAGATTCTGTGTAAGGAGAGGACACTGAGCAGCTGTTTTCACATCTGGACACTGGAGCACTAGTGTGGGACACCAGAACACCATTTTTATTAGGGGGACCACACAGGTGCTCCAGTGTATACTATAGGGGGGGTCTCCATCTGTGAAGCTTGTACCAAACAGGTAAAGTATTGCAACTTCACAAAGGACACTGAAAATGCTACATTTTGGAACTCTGCCAAAATAGACAATTGTACCCCACTTCCAAGCAATGTTTCCTATTTATAGTTCTTCCCTCAAATATCTGTGTGCTAAGTATACCATTTTTGTTTTACATAGGGGAGAAAAGACTCGGAGGACATCCCTCATCCGAGGAGACCAGAGCCCCCCCCTCTGGAAGAAGGGAAAATCCCCCCAACACAAGAAGAGCAGGAGGAAGAAGATGTGGTGGAACAAGTCAGCACAACAGGTGAGTGTCTGCGACCACAGGCTCAGGTAAGAGATGGATGCCGCCATTTTTTTTATGCCTGTTTTTGTTTGGTCTCTCTCTTTTTAGGTGATCGTGATGTTGTGGATCCAGATCGTTTCACATCAGAAAGTGCACAGATCCTGATCGGGGAGATCATGGGGTGTAATTTAGCTTTGGAAAACTTCCAGAAAAACATCAATGATGTTATTAAAAAAATAAGAACATCATTGATGTTTTGGGGAGAGTTTAAAACCCCTCCAAATCACTTTCTTTTTTTGTGTGCTACAAAGTTCAAAATGTTTTAGCGATTTTTAGAAAAGCAAAATGTGGAGGATGGACACAGTGTGCCAACATGTGCTATCTGCCATTACGGGAGATCAATGTAGGTGTTTTGGGGGTGCAACCCCTTCCTCAATAATAAAGTAGCTGAGAGGAAGGGGTTTCTCCCCCAAAACACGTCTCTTGATCCCCCGTGATGGCAGCTAGCACATGTTGACATTGGGAAATTTGTGTGCATCTTCCAAATTTGGCTTTTCCTGGGGTGACTTCACCCCATCTGAATGCAATATCAAAAACAGTTCCTAAATAATCATGTCTGATATTGCCTTCAAATTCTACCAAATGTGAACTTTGTAAGTTCAAGATTTGTGTCTTTCTTGTTGATTTTAACATGCCTGTTTTATCTTAAATGGACATTTCTATTTTTGATAATGCCACCCCAAAAATTGTTATACAACAAACATGTTGGTTTGTTTTAAAAACCTTTTCTAAATGCACATGTGATTGTGCAGGTATTAAAAAGATTGTTAATCAAGAATGTGTGGATTATTGTCTCAACGCTACAACACTTTTGTGGTGATGTAATTGCTGTTTTCTGTGACAATGGGGGTTATTTCCTAAGGGCAAATCCTCTTTGCACTACAAGTGCAGTTTCAGTGCAGTTTCAGGTGCACTTGTAGTGCAAAGTGTCTTTGCCTTTAGTAAATAACACCCAACAGTGCTTTGTAAGGTTACACAATCACACCATTTTCTGGACTCACCACATTTCTGTCAGGGTCAGCTAAAACAAACACAAGCAGTAAATGTCACCAAAGATTGGCAATTTTTTTTTTTTATTGGATCGAGGTTTCACAAATTGTCTGGCATATTGATGGCCCCCCTACCCGCAAAGAACTTAAGGTATCTTAATCGGACATCATGGGCACTCAGGGAGGGCAAGCCAGGACGGCCACTTTCAAGCCCCGTCAGGGTTGTCCCATTTATCATTCCGGCCTCAGGCCCATCTGAGCTAGCATAGTTGGCAGAATGTTGACGTAAAAAGTTATGTAGCACACAGCACACCAGGATTATATGATTCAGTTTATACTCCGCCATATGGATGGGTGTAAGAAATAGGCGGAACCGGCTGGCCATGGTTCCAAATGTGTTCTCCACCACTCTTCTAGGTCTGGCCAGCCGGTAATCAAAAACCCTCTGTTCCGGGGTGAGGGTCCTCATCGGGAATGGCCGCAAAAGATGGTCCCCAGCGCAAAGACTTCATCCGCAATGAAGATGAATGGGAGTCCTTCCGCTTTGTCTTCTGGAGGTGGTAACAGAAGTAACAGAACGCACGGAAGAACAGCAAGGCCTGTGAAGAGCGACCTGAAAAACAGCAACGAGCGGACAAGATCGCACAGAAAACTCCAATACGAACTGACTGCACACACTGAAGAGCAGATACAAACCCACAAGCACAAACTGAACAGCCACGAGTCTGAAAAAGCACGAATTGTCTCTTACCAAACTTTTACTAACACAAGGTTAGCAAAAGGAGCCCGAAGGGTGCCGCGCTTGGTTATGAACTGGCCTTTTCTAGTCTCGTCGTACGTGGTTGACGTCACCGCGTTCTTGGCGATCGGAAATTCCGACAACTTTGTGCGACCGTGTGTACACAAAACAAGTTTGAGCCAACATCCGTCAGAAAAAATCCTAGGATTTTGTTGTCGGAATGTCCGACCAATGTCCGACCAATGTCCGACCATGTGTACGGGGCATAAGTTTACTGCGTCCTCTGCACAGTGTGCACCTAAAGCTACCTGAAGACAATTGCTGTTGTTCTGATCCTATTAATACCACAGACAGGCAGCTACAGTATTTACAGTTAGTGTACTGCGTCCTCTGCACAGTGTGCACTTAAAGCTACCTGAAGCCAATTGCTGTTGTTCTGCTCCTATTAATACCACAGGCAGGCAGCTACAGTATTTACAGTTAGTGTACTGTGTCCTCTGCACAGTGTGCACCTAAAGCTACCTGAAGAAAATTGGTGGTGTTTTTCTGATACTATTGGTACCGCAGGCAGCTGTAGTAATTACAAGTTAGTGTAGTGCGTCCTCTGCACAGTGTGCACCTAAAGCTACCTGAAGACAATTGCTGTTGTTCTGCTCCTATTAATACCACAGGCAGGCATCTACAGTATTTACAGTTAGTGTACTGTGTCCTCTGCACACTGTGCACCTAAAGCTACCTGAAGAAAATTGGTGGTGTTCTTCTGATCCTATTAGTACCACAGGCAGGCAGCTGCAGTATCTACAGTTAGTGTACTGCATCCTCTGCACAGTGTGCACCTAAAGCTACCTGAAAACAATTGCTGTTGCTCTGATCCTATTAATACCACAGGCAGGCAGCTACAGTATTTACAGTTAGTGTACTGCGTCCTCTGCACAGTGTGCAACTAAAGCTACCTGAAGACAATTGCTGTTGTTCTGCTCCTATTAATACCACAGGCAGGCAGCTAAAGTATTTACAGTTAGTGTACTGTGTCCTCTGCATAGTGTGCACCTAAAGCTACCTGAAGAAAATTGGTGGTGTTCTTCTGATCCTAATAGTACCACAGGCAGGCAGTTGATTCTGCTAACTGCAGGCCATTAGTATTTCTGGAAGGCCAACAAGGAGAGGCAGACAGTCACAAGCCAATAAAAAGAGGGCAAGCAGGCTCTGTGTCTAGAAGCAACAGTGCTGGTCGTGGAGACGGTGCATCCTCATCAGCACATGGCTGTGGGACATGCTTGTTCTTTTTTTCGGCAGCTGGCCGTGTTGAGCCGCAACATGCGGAAGACTTGGTAGAGTGGATGACCAAGCCATCCTAATCCTCCTCATCCTCTCTCACCCAGGCTCAGGGTACTTTGTCTGGCAAAGCAGCTGCCAACGCGACCTCTTCCCTCGGCTCAATGGCATCAGTCACTCCTTCCCTAGCCCCACCATGTCCCCCTGAGGAGTCCCCCGAACTGTTTGACCACAGTGTTGGGTACATGCTCCAGGAGGATGCCCAGCGTTTTGAAGGCTCCAATAATGGTACCCAGCTAGAGGAAGGCAGTAACGTGAGCCCAGAGAGAGGGGGTGCCCAAGAAGGACAGCAATCTGGCAGTCATGTTTCCCCAGCTGCAGCATACTGCCAGCTTTGCTCCAGTGATGAGGAGGGAGGGGATGATGAGGTCACTGACTCCACGTGGGTGCCTGTTAGGAGAGAGGAGGAGGAGGCACATCTCCAACGAGGCAGGATGCCCTCCAGGGGCCAGCTTAAGGGCAGCACACCGACTACATAACACCAATGAGCTCCGCATGTGCAGGGAGCTGCTATCTCTGCGTGTTATTCCAAAACTTCTTTGGTGTGGGCCTTTTATGAGATGAGTGCATCAGATCCCACCACTGCTATTTGCAACATATGTCTCAAGCGTATCTCGCATGGCCAAAACATCACCCGCTTGGGCACCACATGCTTGACCAGACATGTATCGACCTGCCATGCAGTTTGTTGGCAAGCGTACCTAAAAGACCCACACCAAAGAACAAAGTGGACCTCTCCTTTCTCCTCATCAGCTGGGGTCTCCAACCCAAGTATACCTTCAGTCCTCTCTGAAACCTGCACTGAGAGGAATGAAGGTGTAGAATTAGGTGTGTCACAGCCAAGTACTTGCGGGCAATCTGCTATCGGTACTCCAACATCAGATTGTACCAGGCAAATTTCCCTGCCCCTGCTGCTGCACCGCTGAAAGAAGTTGGCTCCCAGCCATCCACATGCCCAGTGGTTGAATGCTAGCTTGGCTAAATTGCTAGCAATTCAACTGCTGTCTTTTCAGTTGGTAGACTCTGCCCCCTTCCATGAGTTTGTGGAATGTGCGGTTCCTCAGTGGCAGGTTCCTAAACACCACTTTTTCTAACGGAAGGCGATTCTGGCTTTCTACCAGCATTTTGAAGGCAATGTCTTGGCCTCGCTAGACAGGGCAGTCAGCTGACTCATAAACCAGCAGGCATGGACAGGGAGGGACATTTCCTATCTTTCACCGCGCACTGGGTGACTCTTCTGGCAGCTGGGAAGGATGCAGGACAGAGTGCAGTAGTGTTGGAGGTTGTTCCACCACCATGCCTCCAAAATTCTACTAGTGGTGATTCTGCCACACCTCTCTCATCCACCTCTCCTCTTCTTCTTCCTCCATGGCCTCTTCCTGTGCTGATTTGTCCTCGGAACTAGTGGTGCTCCGTAGGCGTTCAAGGGGCTACTCAAGCATGCAGGCAAAAAGATGCCATACAGTGCTTGAGCTGGTGTGCTTGGGGGACAGGAGCCACACTGGGGCAGAGATTCTGTCAGCTCTGCAGGGGCAGGTTCAGAGGTGGTTGATGCCACGACAGCTTAAGGCAGGTATGGTGGTTTGTGACAATGGCACCAACCTCCTCTCCGCCCTCCGACAGGGACAACTGACCCATGTGCCCTGTTTGGCTCATGTCCTTAACTTGGTGGTGCAGCGGTTCTTGGGCAGGTACCCGGGATTATAGGATGTCCTGAGGCAGGCCAGGAAAGTCTGTGTGCATTTCCGCAGGTCATATAATGCCAGTGCTCGGCTGGCTGACCTCCAAAAAGAATTTAACCTGCCCAAGAACTGCCTAATCTGTGACATGCCCACCAGGTGGAACACAACATTGGCCATGATGCAACGGCTGCACACGCAGCAGAGGGCCATCAATGAGTACCTATGCGACTATGGCACCAGAACAGGGTCAGGGGACCTTGTTTTTTTTTCCCCACTCCAGTGGTCTATAATCAGGAATGCATGCACTGTCCTGTCACCATTTGAGGAGGCCACGAGGATGGTGAGCAGTGACAGTGCATGCATCAGTGACACTGTCCTTCTTGTCCACCTGTTGGAGCACGCGCTGCATGGAATAATGGACAGGGCACTTGAGGAAGAGGAGGACTTATTTACCTGTCAAGGCTCCCTTTATCCAGACAGTGTTCCTGCATGCCCACCGATCACACAGGAAGAGGAGGAGGAGGATTGTATCAGCAAGGAGGTGGAGCCTGGCACTCAGCATCAGCAGCAGTCTTCAATGATCATTTACAGTCCGAAAGAAACCCATGTACTTGTACCTGGCTGGGAGGAGGTGGCTGCGGATCATGTCGCCCTTAGTGACTCAGAGGACTCTGGACCGAATGCCTCAGCAAACCTACGCTGCATGGCCTCCCTGATCCTGCAAAGCCTGTGGAAGGATCCTCCTATTTGTGGTATCAAGCGGAGGGATGACTACTGGCTGGCAACTCTCCTTGATCCACATTACAAGGGTAAGGTTGCGGACCTTATCTTGCCGTCGCAGAGGGAGCAGAGGATGAAACATCTTCGGGAGGCCTTGCAGAAAGGTTTGTGCAACGCGTTTCCAGAGCCTGGGAGGTTAAAATTTCCTGGTCCTTCTGGACAACGTGTTGCTGAGGCTTCAGTCCCTCAAAGAAGGAGCGGTGGAGAAGGTGGCCATCTGACCGATGCGTTCAGACAATTTTTTAGTCCACAGCCCCAAGGTCTGATCGGTTCCAGCAACCATCACCACTGTCTGATTCACATGGTGCAGGATTACCTAGGCGCAAGATCAGACTTGGACACCTTTCCCACTGAAAATCCTCTGGGTTACTGGGTCTTGAGGATGGATCACTAGCCAGAGCTTGCACAGTATGCAATTGAGCTACTGGCCTGTCTTGCATCCAGCGTTCTTTCGGAACGCACATTCAGTGCTGCTGGAGGCTTTGTAACCGATCACAGGGTACACCTGTCCACCGAATCGGTTGATCGGCTGACCTTCATAAAAATGAATCAGTCTTGGATCACCAGCTACCAAGCACCTGATGCTGATGTAACCGATTGTTTTTTTTAAATGTGAGATCCCTTCAAGACTGCCTATGCTGATGCTAAATGACTATCCTGTTATGCTGAGTCACAATCCTCTTCCTCCTCAATTTTCATGCTAATAGCTTGTAAGAACATTTTTGGTTCTGGGCACTGCCACCAGTGGCCAAGGCCCAATTTTTCTGCCCCAGTTTAACAGGGGTGTGTAATTGCAATTTTTGATGCAATAATTTGCAGCAGGGCTCATTCCTGCGCTCCAACTAGAGTATCTGTGAGGGGTTGCAGTGTAGTGGCACCAGCACCAGTGCCCAAGGCCCAAATTTTCAGCCCTTGTTTAACAGGGGCGTATAATTACAATTTTTGATGCAATACTTTGCAGCAGGGCTCATTCCAGCGCTCCAACTATAGCATCTGTGAGGGGTTGCAGTTTTGTGGCACCAGTGCCTTAGGCCCAATTTTTCTGCCCCTGTTCAACAGGGAAATGTAATTACAATTCTTGATCTAATATTTCACAGCAGGGCCTATTCCTGCGCCCACCAAGAGTAACTGTGAGGGCTTACAGTATTGTGGCAACACCACCACCACCAAAGGCCCAATTTTTCTGCCCCCGTTCAACAAGTGCATGCAATTACAATTCTTGATATAATATTTCACAGCAGGGCCTGTTCCAGCGCCCACCAAGAGTAACTGTGAGGACTTACTTACAGTGTTGTGGCACCAGCACCACCACCACCACCAAAGGCCCAATTTTTCAACCACTGTTCAACAATGGCATGTAATTTCTTGATCTAATATTTCACAGCAGGGCCCATTCCTGTGTCCACCAAGAGTAACTGTGAGGGCTTACAGTGTTGTGGCAACACCAACTTCTAAGGCCCCAGTTTCTGCAGAGTATATAGGGAAGGCCCCTACTTTCAAACATCCAACTTACAAACGACTCCTACTTGCAAATGGAAGGAGACAACAGGAAGTGAAATGAAATCTACCCCTAGGAAGAGAAATTCTCTCCTGTAAGAGTTAATATGGGAAAAACGTGTCTCCTCTTCACTGATGCTTTATCACCAATCCTTGTTTCACTAAAAACCCCAAATTTTCAGAAAACATTTGTCATTGGGACAGAAAGTGAGGTGAAATCTTCTGAAGAGGTGCACAGACAGCAAAACAAATGTTACAGGGGTGATAACCCTTCCCTATGTTTTTCAAAAAGCTTAAAAATAGATTTTTTTGGCTGGAGCTACACTTTAAAAATGTAGCAGTTCAAAATTACAAACAGATTCTACTTAACAACAAACCTACAGTCCCTGTCTTGTTTGCACCACCTGTATACTGCTGTTCAGAGTATATAGGGCCTGGGGGCCCCAAGCCTTTCCTTTTTTTAATTTGGGTGCGGGGTTCCCCTTTATATCCATACAAGACCCAAAGGGCCAGGTAATGA
This sequence comes from Lithobates clamitans, assembly GCA_037952925.1. Taxonomy (NCBI): domain Eukaryota; kingdom Metazoa; phylum Chordata; class Amphibia; order Anura; family Ranidae; genus Lithobates; species Lithobates clamitans. Next base: position 9,122,053 of record JBBGZY010000323.1, on the reverse strand, counting down.
ACTGGGGGGTACCCATGGCATTTGTCTCACTGACTTTCATCCATATTGCCGGGACCTGACATTACATTAAAGCCGTAAGCAGTTTTAAATGACATTGATTTTGCGGCATCACCTTTATGATTTGTTGCTCACATCATAAGTAAATTTAAAATTTATTTTTTCACGTCAGTAGCGCAGAGGTCCTATCACTCAATATTTCTGTTTAAGTGACTTTTATTCCTTTAAAAATGTCATTTTGTGCAGGGACTGTTTTAAGCACGGGAAACACACACCACTTTACAAATACTATAGACACCCCCCAGGTACGATATTTAACTACTTCAATACCAGGCACTTAAACACCTTCCTGCCCAGGCCAACTTTCAGCTTTCAGTGCTGTCGCAATTTGAATGACAATTGCGCGGTCATACAACACTGTACCCAAACAAATTTTTTTATAATTTTGTTCCCACAAATAGAGCTTTTGGTGGTATTTGATCACCTCTGCGGTTTTTATTTTTTGCGCAACAAATAAAAACATTTTGAAAAGTTTTTCTTTGTTTCTGTTAAAATTTTTTGTAAATCAGTACGTTTTCTTCTTCAATGACGGGCACTGATATGGCTGCACTGATGGGCACCAATGAGGTGGCACCAATGAGGTGGCTCTGATGAGGTGGCATTGACGGGCACTGATGATGGGCACTAATAGGCGGCACTGATGGCCAATGCCACTCGTAGGTGGCATTGATTGGTACTTATGGGTGGCACTGATGGGTACTTATGGGTGGCACCGATAGGTGGCACAGATGTGCACTGATAGGTGGGCACTGATGGGCACAGATGGGCACTGACAGGTGGCACCGATGGGCACTGACAGGTGGCACTGATGACACTGATTGGTGGCACTGAATAAACGGATTGGTGACATTGCTGGGCAGACCTGAAACATGTTGGTGCCAATCAGTGCCCATTTGTGGGCACTGGTTGGCACAGATTGGGCACATTGGGCACATGTGGATGGCCATGGGGTACATACCTGGCCATCCACATGTTGCCCCTTCCCTGGTGGTCCTAGTGGAGATCCCTGGTGGTCCAGTGTGGTGATCTTAGGGGGGCTGCACTGATAAACAATCAGCGCAGACCCCCCCTGTCAGGAGAACCGCCGATCGGCTCTCCCCAACTCGCGTCTGTCAGACGCGAGTGAGGAAAAGCCGATCAACGGCTCTTCCTATTGACAGCGTGATCAGCCGTGATTGGACACGGCTGATCACATGGTAAAGAGCCCCCGCGTTGCGGGCCCCCGCGGGCGCGTGGTGGCATGTTTTCCTGCTGGACGTCATATGACACCCAGTCAGGATAACTGAACCACTTCCCGGACATCAATCCGCTATAGGGCGGGCGGGAAGTGGTTAAAGTAATATTTCACTTTTTTTTTTTCACTTTAAGCATCATTAAAATCACTGCTCCCGAAAAAAACGGCCATTTTTAAAACTTTTTTTTGCATTGATACATGTCCCCTGGGGCAGGACCCGGGACCCCAAACCCTTTTTAGGACAATAACTTGCATATTAGCCTTTAAAATTAGCACTTTTGATTTTGAACGTTCGAGTCCCATAGACTTTAATGGGGTTCTAAAGTTTGCGCAAACTTTTAGTTTGTTCGCAGGTTCTGGTGCGAACCGAACTGGGGGGTGTTCGGCTCATCCCTAGTGCAGACTTCTGGGAAAATCAGTGAGCCAATCACACAAGCAGAAAATTATGTTTCTGGGGGGCGTTCTGCACACATTCTGTGTACAGAACACCTCCAGGTAGCCATATTGCATTGCATTTTCAGAAAATTACAGAGCTGCAGATTAAAAAGGAAGGGTAATTTTTAATAACATTCAATTACAATATGACTTTTGTTACAATTACATAGGCTATATTATTTTTCTTATTTGCTATTTTTTTCCACACGAAAGCGGAGTTACCCTTTAAGCATGCTATAAAATGCATGTTAGTTGCACAGTTTATGCATCTGAAAAATGTATTATAAATAATATACTGATGTTCTAAAAATAAAGTGCATGTGATTGAAGATGTACTTTTCAGTTAGCTGTTTCTGATATTATGGAGATGCTGCTTTCAAAGATGCATATTAATAATCTAAATTTTGTACTAAATAAATACGGTTATTTTAAGAGTACGGAAATGGATGTATCTAGTCTGCATTGTTATTACTGCATGGACATATTTCAAAATTGAATCCCAAAGCTAGAAAAATCCCCCTCTCCTAAAATAAATATTTTAAAACTGACATTTGACATCTATATGTCATGCAAATAATGAGCAGATTGGAAAATACAAGAATGCCATACAGGCACTTTTTCCATTATTAAGACCATTGAGTCTAAAATTATTGTCATTATTGCCACCCCCATCAAATCATTCTTTGCAGCTATTACCTTTTGTACCACCACCCCCTCCCTTTTAGAATGTAAGCTCTACGAGCAGGGCCCTCCTGTACCTTTTGTATTGTACTGTAATTGTGTTGTCCCCTTTTACATTGTAAAGCGCTGAGTAAACTGTTGGCGCTATATAAATCTCGTATAATAATAATAATTGTCATCCTCGTATCATAATTCAATGGAAACATCCCTAATTACACTGACATATTTTCAGTTTCAGCTCTGAGAGACTGTGTTCTGGCCTCCCCCCCACTAGATGAGGATATTTTGTGCCGAAAATGCGCCATTACATCATTTGGCATCATGGCGTGAATTTGCGGTGATATAATTTTGCACCATGACAAAAATTTGAATCACTACATGACGTCATCGCAGAAATGACGTGGAAACCTTATAAATAAAGGAAGTGAAAGTGAAGGTCGCCATTTTATTTGCAACCATGTGGGGATAGTTTGGACCCCTCCATTTTCTTTCACTATTTTATTTGATGCACAGTTAGTTTTTCAATCCTGATAAAGCCTATCATTTAAGGGAAACATGTATATTATTTTTGGAAGCACCTTATTATTTCTTTGGGGGCAAGCATGATTTTGTGGGGAGGGTGTTTTTTGAGGGGTTTTTTTGCAGGCAGGTAGCAATGGTAAGGTCTTAGGAATCCTGTGGTTAAGGCAGTTGATTATCAGAATTGGCTCTTTTATCTGGAGGAGTTGACCCTTAGTTTTGGAGGTAGTGTAGTATTACCTTTGGTTCAGGCAGGAACTAGAGATATGTTAGTTATTGACAGTATTAGCCTAGACTGTGAGGAACCATTTGGTATTGGGGCTATTATGACAGTTTATGTCCAAATTTATACTCAGGAGGAGTTCTAATCACAGGAGGTACAGTAAATACTAGTCAAGACCAGTATGAATTCCTAGTGGATAGCCTGGGTTGGTTTAGTATCAGGCAAACTCGGTACCTTCAGCGGACAGCTAGACTAGCCAAAACAGCTAACTATTGAGAATGGAAGTTATTCAAGCAATGGTTGAGGCAGAGTTGATATCAGAAGTAGCTCTCTTGGCTGCAGGTGTTAACCCCTAATTTAAGAGTTATTGTAGCATTTTTTTTGGTCCAGGCAGGGACTATAGATGTCAATCATTGACAGTATAAGCCGATACTGTGAGGAACTCTTTAGTATTGATGCTGATATTACAGTGTATGCCCATATTTATGCTCAGGAGGGGTTCTGATCACAGGAGTTGCAGTAAATACTAGTCAAGACCAGTATGAGTCCCTAGCAGATAGCCTGGTTTGGTTTAGGGTCAGACAGACTTAGTACTTTCAGCGGACAGCCAGACTTGCCAGAATCCCTAAATAATGAGGCTGGGAGTTGTTCAAGTATATTCAGTAAAGGATGGATTCTTTATTTTTCTTTTCTTCTGGTGACTGTATTTACAAAAATCATTGCTTATGCTGTTTGACAATCAATAATCCTCTCTTGAAACACATACACACACAATACATTTTATACAGTTTGAATAAAAGTTATGTTTTATTACCAGTGGCCTTGGTGCATGGGGTAACGCACCCTCTTTCAGTAAAAAGTTGCTGAGTATAAGTTCCTTAAGGAGAGATTTCTACACTTTATAATAGCAATGTTCAAAAGTTAACAACATTATTAGGAATTTGCATTTTTTATAGAAAGATTTACAAATTAATATTATTTTTTAAACTGAAAAGCTCATCTTCTCCATCCAGCTGTTTTTATCAAGGCTATACTTTCCATTATCTGATTTTACATTAATTTACATATACCCCAAATTATCCTGTTATCAAATACACAAAAAAAAACTGCAATGACAAACACACACAAGGGTATCAGTAAATAAGATAAGCTACAATAGCAGTACCAAGAGATAAATAATGCAAGTACATATGGCACAGAAGCTAGGCAATGTATTATCATACACTGCATTTAAGTACCACCTGGTCCCTGAGGCCACTAAGCGGGAGATGCTGGAGGTCATACTGACTTCCACCATTAGCCCTTGAGTCTTGACATAACTAATTTTATTTTGTCTCTTATTGGATATTTTATGTCCTGCATATAATGAATTCACAAAACATCTTTAAAATGGTTCTTGAACTATGATGCAGGCATGTAAAAATGTCTAATTCAATATCACAATTGTAGTTAAGAAACATTATATTAATATACAAGGATTATACAAGTGTTTAAACAAGTGTGTAGAGTAATCATACATTTTATATTTTTATTTATTTTATAGTATGAGATAAACTAATATCTAGACTGTTTCTATGTTTCTCGTAAAATAAGTCACTGCCAAAAAGTTATTACTCCTTTGGGAAGTCCTGGTTGTCCAATCTATAAAGAAGTGGGGCTTTGCAAAAATGGCTCCGTTTGGATCAATTTTGGCTAAGGCTTTAAAAAATCTCATGAAACTGGGAATATATGGATTAGATATATTTGTACCCAAGTTCATGTTGATAAGATGTGCCCGATATAAATAATTACAAATGATGTAACCGATATAATAATTAATATTATATCTGTGTATTAATTTGTCTAGTCCCTATAATTAGTTAGTCTATTAAACTCTGAGCACATGTTATTGTTAATATCACAATAATACCAGATTTAGCTATGATTCCAAACACACGGTGCTGCTAGTAAAACAATATCTTATTTATTTCCCAATATTTGCTTACAACTCTTAAAATGAACAAATACAGAGAGTAGCTATAATAATTTAGACATTTAACCATTTGCTGAAAGATGGCTACAGTGTGGTGGTCCAGTTCTGGGAGGGTGTCAATAGATGTTCTCACAGAACCCAGCCCCTACAGTGTGCATTAGGCACGCTCTGTGACACCACTGTGTTATTCGGACAAAGCTGATTAAAGATCAGGGTAAAGGGCCAATCACAGTGGCCCTTTACCATGTGATCAGCTGTGTTCAATCACAGCTGATCACATGTAAACAGATTTGCCAGTTATCAGCAGTCCTTTCCTCCCATGCTGTCTGTAGGAGGAAATGAGAGTCGTTACCCAGCAAGCCTGTCAGTCACAGCATGTACCAGAGGTAGTTGAGTGGGTAAGAAATCAAGAGGGGGAAGGGGGGCATTGCATAGCTAAATTTAACAACAGCAAAGAGTGGGGCTTTATGTGGGTAATTTGCTTAGAAACGTATACATCATAGACATGTGCGATTAGTTTTGTACGAATCGAAAATTCGTACATTCAGGAGGATCTGAAATAAGAATTGCTATGCTTCCGAATTTGATACAAAATACGAAATTTCATTTACGAATTTCGCATCCAAATTCCTAACAAACATTTGTAATTGTTACGAAAGATTAACAAACTTAAAAGCCCAGGAAGTCAGCACAGCACAGGGATGGTGGAAGCCCCTCATAATGATAAATTCATCATAACAATCATTCTTAATTGTTATGAAAAGTTAACAAACCTAAAAGTTAAAAACCCAGGAAGTCAGCACAGCACAGGGATGGTGGGAGCCCCTCATAATCATAAATTCATCATAACGAACATTCATAATTGTTACGAAAATTAGTATTTTGTACGAAATTTCGGACACGAATTACAAAATATGAATTAATTCTAATATGAAACGGAACAGAACGAAACGAAACAAATTTATTGACGGCGCACATGTCTAATACATCATAGTTCCAGTTCTGAGATTTTGGATTGTTAAAAACAATATGGATTACCTAAAGATCACCTTTACTGTAATATTATTATTATATTATATAATATGTAAATAGCACCACTTCTGCATGTTTTTAACCTTCATTATGTTTACTTCCCTAAAATACAAAATTGTTTGCAATTTTAAAATAATGTCCAATGTATTGTATTTTATTTATGATGGACACCTGTTGAATAATAAATATGCTATGTGTCATAATTAAAACATAGCTTCTGCCAAATATGCACATTATTATTTCTGTTGCTAATTAAAAAACGCACAGTAATATGTTACACAACTACAGTGTAAACTCTAAGAAAAAAGTAACAAAATCATCTAGTAGTCAATGTGTCAATTAACAAAGGTGGTAGACCTAATAGAGGTAACTCCAAAGTCATGCTTAAGCTTGCCAGGATGCCAGATGCTGCAGCTGAAAAAAGAAACATCAACCTCTGCTGCTGTCTGTGTGCCCATATTTGTTAGCAGTAATATAAATGTATGGAATCTGTCCAAACTGTTTCATATCATTTTCATACACTATATTAAATTTCTGAAGATGTATACTTATCCCCAAATGGCATATTTACAGTTTGCACGCATCTATGTCATTCATATCAGGTTATTACAAAAGAAAAAACAATAAACAAACATAAACTATTATGTTTTTCTTCTTAAATCTGGCATCCACAGTTTTTAGTGTGGCGCCGTCCTAAATCCTATTTTTTAAAACCAACTTCTCCAATAAATTATAAATACAGAAAATGTATATTAAAATCAAAGTGACTTGTGCTATAATTCATTGAAAAAATTAATAAACAAGATAAAGTATATCACACGTGACATGCAACTTATGAAAATGTCATAAACCTTAAATTATGTAAAATATATTATGTGATTACACTAGGATATTATAATTGAACAGTCCATATAGGTGGTGTTACTTTGTGGTAAATTTGCTGTTTAAACCAGCCATGATACGTGCCCAGTGCACCATAAAGTGAAATGCAATGATCGCTGTGAAATTTCCTGGTGTATCTCTTTAAGCAAAACAGGTGTATTCCGAGTGCTGGTGTCTCGCGCTGTGATTGTGCAGAGACTCACCAGCTTTTTATCCCCTTCAGGGGTAGCGTGCAGTCACAGCATGTGCCACTGTGTGGCAGTACTTGGCAGGACCAGGATCAGGATGATATCATTAGAACATGAAGGAGAAAAAAGAGTTCCATAGTGTAAAACTGTTTAACACTTTTATTAGGTCAGATACAGGTGGTACTCACATTGTGGTAGATCAAAATAAGCAGTAAGCAGTAAGCAGTAAGTTGTTCCGAAGCGTCAGATACGAGATGTCTGTAAGGCGTCAAGTTTAGGCCACGCCTTGCAGACATCTCCTTGTGACAGAAACATACCCCTAGCATATACAGTGTATCCACATAGGTAGCACAGGTACCATAATTTAATCAGGTATGATATTTTAAATTGGATATGGTGCTGCTTATACCAATGTGCCTCATGGAAAATAATGTGTAAAAATGTGAAATACTTAATACATAAAATGATTGCTACAGAGGTAGGGTCTGAAATGGGCATGATATTTTAAAGTGGATATATATATATATATATATATATATATATATATATATATATATATATATATATATATATATATATATATATATATATATATATATATATATATATATATATATACATACTTATATATAGCTGCCTCGTGGAAAATAATATGTAAAACTTAATACGTACAATAGTATTATACAATGTCTAAATTTAACATATAAACAGTGTAACAATCAAAGTACGTAATTCATTCATTATTTTGTGCAAATAGCATTTAAAAAGTAGCATTTAAAAAAAGTGACCAGTGCTGCATTTAAGTCCAATTTTCCCTTGGTAAATCAAACCAAAGGCAAAACAAAAGTGATAAGTGCTGTAAATAGTGCTCCAAAAAACATGTGTAAGCATTAACAAGTCCTTGGTATAGTGCTGCTGAACAAAAGCTTAATCTGACGTGGCAGAAAGACCATGCAGCATGCCCGGTGTCTCCACACATGCTCACGCTCTTTTTGCTCCATTTTTTGCTCCACTCACCAGAAATCTCTCCCATTATAGGGGTAACCAGCATTCTCAGCCCATTCTGGCTGTATCTAGATATCCGGGTCTACAGATAAAGCTGCCTCTATGTATCCAGGTCCACAAAGAAACTGCATCTCCTTTTCTTGGTATCCACTGCCCCAGCAGTCTCACATATATACATATATATGGGAATGTTAACCACTTCAGCCCAGGAGGTTTTACTCCCTTAATGACCAGGGCATTTTTTGCAATACAGCACTGCGTTACTTTAACCATTTGCTGACCAGCCACTGTCGGCACGTTCTCCCGTGAACCGTTGTAGCTGTACATCTACCCTTTAAGCAGGGATAGCAGGCGCGCGCTCCCACTGCACTGTGAGGGTACTGATGCGCGTGGCTGGTGGTCATGATGATCGCCGGCCATGTGCGATCACAGGCACAAGAGCCAGAACAGGGAAAACACAGGGATTTGTGTAGACACACAAATCCCTGTTCTGTGAGGAGAGACAGATTGTGTGTCCCTACTAGCTAAGAGTAATGATCTGTCATCTCCTCTAGTCAGTTTCATCCCCTTACAGTTAGAACACACATTAGAGAACACAGTTAACCCCTTGATCATTCCCTAGTGCTAACCCCTTCCCTGGCAGTGACATTTACACAGTAATCAGTGCATTGTTATAGCACTGATCGCTGTATAATTGTTAATGGTCCCAAAATGTGTCAAAAGTGTCTGATCTGTCCGCCATAATGTTGCAGTCCCGATAAAAATTACTGGTCACAGTGACAGAACATTCCATTTGATAGGATGTAGAGAGAAGACACTGCAGGAACTGGCAGCAGAGGAAATATAGAGTTTTCCCTCTGTGAAGTCTGGATCATATAATCATCACATTGCCTCCACCTCCCTCCCTGATAGAATAGAGTAAAAAAGAATATTCTAGAAGTCACCAGAGAGATCATCAAGGAGAGGTTCCTATAAGGTGTCAGGATGTCATTGTCTATTTCTCCATGGAGGAGTGGGAGTATTTAGAAGGACACAAAGATCTGGATCTCTATAAGGATGTCATGATGGAGAATCAGCCTCCCCTCACCTCACCTCACCGGATGGATCCAGTAATGAGAACCAACTAGAGTAATGTCCCCATACTCTGTATTCCCGGTATTCCACACAGGAAGGTCAGAGTGTAAACCTGAGATATTATAAAGTTGAGGTTAAAGAAGAGATAAAAGAGGAGGATGATGAGGATGAGATGATGGCGGAGTCAGAGTTTCTAAAAGGACACAAAGATCTGTACAAGGACACCATGGTGGAGTCATCAAACTATGCAACTATGTAACTATCACCGCCATTACTAAAAACAAAATAAAAATAAATAAACGCCATAAATCTTTCCCAAATTTGTAGACGCTATACCTTTTGCGTAAACTAATCAATATATGCTTATTGTGATTTCTATTACCAAAAATATGTAGAAGAATACATATTGGCCTAAACTGAGAAAAAAAATTGCTTTTTTTAAAAAAATTTGGGGGTAATTATTATAGCAAAAAGTACAAAATATTGTGTTTTTTTCAAAATTGTCGCTCTTTTTTTGTTTATAGCACAAAAAATAAAAACCACAGTGATGATAAAATACTACCAAAAAAAAGCTCTATTTGTGAGAAAAAAATTTCGTGGTCATGTGACGCTGTACCTAAATAAACATTTAATTTTTTTACACCCCAAATAGAGCTTTCTTTTGGTGGTATTTGATCACCCCTGCGGTTTTTGTTTTTTGGGCTATAAACAACAAAAGAGCAACAATTTTGAAAAAAATAAAAACATTTTTTTAATTTTCTGCTATAAAACACATCCAATAAGCGTATATTGATTGGTTTGCACAAAAGCTATTGCGTCTAGAAACTACGGGATAGATTTATGGAATTTTTTTACTAGTAATGGCAACAATCATCGATTTTTAGCGGGACTGTGACATTGCTGTGGACTATGTTCCCTGGGAGTGCTTGCTAACTCTGTAGAGGGTGATCTGACTGGGGGAAGACAGAGGTCCGTGTTCCTGCTTAGCAGAAATGCAAGATCTCCATCTTCTCCCCTGTCAGAATGGTGAAGAATCACGGGTGGCCAGTGAACATTGGGTTCGCCGGACCCGCTGATTGGCCCCCCTCTGTCCAATCAGCCCACGTTTGGGTCTCTGGTGGCGAGCGCGCCCCCTAGAGGCTATTGCACGAAATTACGTACAAGTACGTGATTTTGCGCTATAGAGCCACTTTGCAGCAGTAAATGCACGTTACGCAGTCGGCAAGTGGTTAAAGACAGGCCTCATAGTGTAACTCCTTTTAACATGATTTGTTGTAAGAAATAGAAATATTGCACTTACATTTGGATAAAATCACAATAGCATGTAAAACACTGGAAGTCCAGGACTCTGTGCGTTCCATGGACCCGAAACCAGAAATGATGCAATGACGCTGTAGCTCTGCCCTACACTTTTTGTCACATCACAATCATCAGGAATGGCCTCCGCCATACATGTTTCCTACACGGCAAATGTTAATTGTCCAAGAACCAGAAGGTGTAAAAGTTGTGGAATCGCCTTGTTATAGTTACATATATTTTGCCATTATTAATACTCATTATTAATACTAAATAATAAATTATTATTACATTATTATTATTGTGGAAACAGGAAACAGGCTTAGAATGCAACCTTCTTCAAACAAAGGGCCTTGGCCCTTTTTACAGAAATTGGACCTGCAACACATTGCAGTGACAACTTATCCCCTGGTGAGATAAAAGCATTGGATGAAGTAAGACAATCAAAAGAAATTGTTATAAAACTGAGTGATAAATGGGGTAATGTTGTCCTGCAGTCTGAGGACTAGTGAAGGGTGAATGGTTCGGGCCGAACATCGGCCCAATGCATTAGAAGCCCTGATTGGCTGAAGCACTGCACCTGACTGCTGGTCAGGTGCAAGGCTTCGCCCAATCAGGGCCCAGTGTATAGCTGGTTGTTAAGGAGTGGGCTGGGAAGCTGGCTGCTGAGTCCTTAACAATGGATGAGTCATCAGCTATCAGTGGGCTTCCCCGCTGACAGCTGAATGAAAAAAAAAGAATTGCTGGCAATACAAAAATGTGAAAAAAAAACAGTGTGGGCCCCCCAAAATCTATACCTTCCACTAGCATGCAGCCTGACAGCCCAGGACAGGAGGAAGGATGAGTGAGCGCCCCCCTCCGGGCCACATGCCCTCAACATGGGGGGTGCTTTGGGGCAGGGGAGCTCAGCCCCCCCACCCCAAAGCACCTTGTCCCTATTTTGATGGGGACAAGGACCTCTTCCTCACAACCCTGGGTGTTGGTTGTGGGGGACTGCAGACAGGGGGCTTATGAGGATCTGGAACCCCCCTTTAACAAGGGGGCCCCCAGATCTTGCCCCCCCATGTGAATGATTATGGGGTACATAGTACCCCTACGCATTCACCAAAAAAATGTCAAAAAGAAATAAAAACACACATGCAGTTTTTGACAATTCCTTTTCTACAAATAAAAAAAAGTCCCCCAATGTAGAGCCATCCTCAATCACGATGCCCGCCACACTGCCAGACCTGAAAAAAAGAAAAAAAAGTTCGGCCCACGACGAAGGCTCCCCGCAGACTTCCTGCTTCCCATCTGACAGTTCTTAAATAGGTAAGGGGCAGAGCCCCCAGGCCAAAGGGCCTGGTATAGATTGGGGGGGCCCACACTGTTTTTTTTCACATTTTTGTATTGCAGGCAATGTTTTTTTTTTTCAAGAAAGCTTTCAGGCCGAGAAAATCAATTTAAATATATATTTTTTTCCTTTATATGTGTCAGTTTTGCTGCAGCAGGTTCTATACACGGTACAGATGCGTCACCGGCAGACTAAGAGGACCCCCCAGGCAGGGGGATTTTTTTGTATTTATTGTTTTACTTGAAGCATCAATAAAATCACTGCTCCTTTAAAAACAATCTTTTTGCTTGATACATGCCCCCCCAGGACAGTGCCCGGGTCCCTATACACATTTTATGGCCAATAACTTGCACATTAGCCTTCAAAATGGGAACTTTTGATTTTTCAAGTTAGGGTCCCATAGACTTTAATAAGGTTTGTGGAACTTTTTACTTGTTCAGGAGTTTTGGTGCAAACTGAACCAGGGGTGTTTGGCCCATCATTATTGAGGAGGACCAGTACAGAGATTAAATGTATAGGCAATTAAACAATCCAATGCACAGAGAGAGTGAGGGAGAACTAATTTCCAGATTTGGTTAAAAATCTAAATAGGCGTTTAGAGTGTGGATACCTGCAGGGGGTGTTATCTGAATAAGAATGTAAATATATGAAAGTGGACACATACTGTATATAGTTGTGATAGAGTCTTGCGAGCTACCCAAAAAACCCAAAAAACAAAACTAATTATATATATATATATACTAGAAACACAATGTATGTGTGTTTGAAAGGTATTCAAAAAAACAACTGCTAGCACTTATCACATCCCCATATGCATGTGCACAAAAATCTCTATATAAGAGTGCAACGCTGAATCATCAAATATGAACAAATATCAAAAATCATTGAATCAAACAACATATAAAGTGCATAATTAAATGCCCATGCAATAAAGTGCAAAAAAAGTACATATTAAACAGTGAAAATTCCACAAATGTATGTTAATAGATGAACAACTAAAAATATTGCAATCCTATGTAAAACTTCCAGACCACCAATGAATCACCTCACTTGTGCTTCCCCCAATGCGTATAGGCTTACCTCTGGGAGTGCGACCCCCTAACTAAGCAGGGTCAGAATACGCCTGTGAGCCATACCAGGACTCAGTGAGATATCCAACACAGCTGGCTCCTAAACTTCTCCCAAGATCTCCTCCTCAGTATGTCAGCAGCAGAGTATATGCAATAAAAACGACTCCAATATTGCTTAAATTGTTTAAAACACTTACTTATTAAAATGTACAGGGTACTCACAATATGCGGGTGCTTCCAGCGCACCACACTGGTACAGACATAGGTTTAAAATGCATTATAGAGCTGCACATTCAAAATCTCGATCAGCTCCTCAAATCGCTATGGAGCCTGAGTGCCTTCACCGTTCTAGCCCCTCCCCTATGCGTGTTCGACACAGGGTCACGTGTCTTCCTCAGGGGGATCTCTATTGGATGGAATAGATCCTATCTATTTATTCTGAATCGGCCTCCATTTTGTTGTAGTTAAAACCAGTGCCATTTGCTTGTGGTCTCAATCTAAATGCAGTCTACATATGAATCACCAAAGCAACGATTCACATAACTGAAACAATCAGCCATAAGGCTAATATACTAAATAGGACAGCTATGGCAATGGATGTGCACCCCTAAGTGTCATACAATATATAAAGTATCTAATATATAGCAAATATAATACACTATTAATGCAAAGCGGATATTGCAATAATATATATTATAAAATAAATAAAATATATAATAGAATAATAAAAACTATTATTAAATGAGCCCCCTAATACTTACTCCCATACTAAATAAAATATAGAGAACCCCAAAATGTTAATAGATGGCCCAATCAGTCCACCTAACCCCAGATCAGAGTCGATAAGTGTATACAGTATCTCACAAAAGTGAGTACACCCTTCACATTTTTGTAAATATTTTATTATATCTTTTCATGTGACAACACTGAAGAAATGACACTTTGCTACAATGTAAAGAAGCGAGTGTACAGCTTGTATAACAGTGTAAATTTGCTGTCCCCTCAAAATAACTCAACACACAGCCATTAATGTCCAAACCGTTGGCAACAAAGTGAGTGCACCTAAGGGAAAATGTCCAAACTGGGCCCAATTAGCCATTCTCACCTCCCCAGTGTAATGGGACTCATTAGTGTTACAAGGTCTCAAGTGTGAATGGGGATCAGGTTTGTTAAATTTGGTGTTATCACTCTCACTCTCTCATACTGGTCACTAGAAGTTCAACATAGCACTTATGGCAAAGAACTGTCTGAGGATCTGAAAACAAGAATTGTTGCTCTACATAAAGATGGCCTATACTATAAAAAGATTGCCAAGACCCTGAAACATGCATCAAATTGGTCTGCATGGCTGTTGTCCCAGAAGGAAGCCTCTTCCAAAGATGATGCACAAGAAAGCCCAAAAACAGTTTGCTGAAGATAAGCAGATTAAGGACATGGATTACTGGAACCAGATCCTGTGGTCTGATGAGACCAAGATAAACGTATTTGGTTCAGATGGTTTTCAGCGTGTGTGGTGGCAACCAGGTGAGGAGTACAAAGACAAGTGTGTCTTGCCTACAGTTAAGCATGGTGGTGGGAGTGTCATGGTCTGGAGCTGCATGAGTGCTGCCGGCACTGAGGAGCTACAGTTCATTGAGGAAACCATGATTGCAAACATGTACTGTGACATACTGAAGCAGAGCATGATCCCCTCCCTTCAGAGACTGGGCCGCAGGGCAGTATTCCAACAAGATAACGACCCCAAACACACCTCGAAGATGACCACTGCCTTGCTAAAGAAGCTGAGCGTAAAGGTGATGGACTGACCAAGCATGTCTCCAGACCTAAACCCTATTGAGCGTCTGTGGGGAATCCTCAAATGGAAGGTGAAGGAGCGCAAGGTCTCTAACATCCACCAGCTTTGTGATGTCGTTATGGAGGAGTGGAAGAGGACTCCAGTGGCAACCTATGAATCTTTGGTGAACTTCATGTGCAAGAGGGTTAAGGCATTGCTGGAAAACAATGGTGGCTACACAAAATATTGACAATTTGAGACCAATTTGGACATTTTCCTTTAAGGGTGTACTCACTTTTGTTGCCAGTGGTTTAGACATTATTAGCTGTGTGTTGAGTTATTTTGAGGGGACAGCAAATAAACACTGTTATACAAGCTGTACACTCACTACTTTCAAGTGTTGTCACTTGAAAAGATATAATAAAATATTTACAAAAATATGAGGGGTATACTCACTTTTGTGAGATACTGTATATAAAATATCCCTTATCATATGCAATATTAATAGACTAATCAGGAATTAATGGATTATATGAAAATTACAATTAAATATCCCCTCCCCTCATAGGGAAGGTACCAACCACATATCCACTATAAATCACTAAGGAAACATCCCAGGTCAAAATCCTTATTTAACCCCCCCCCCCGGTGTTGATGCTCGACTCCACGATTCACCTTTACTCAACTCCCTTACAAAATTACTCCCCCTCCAATGTTTGGGTGCTTCTATTCCTCAAAACTGTAATCCCTTGGGATCCTGATTGTGATGGTCCCTAAAATGTACTGATAAGTGATGCTTATCAAACTCCTTACTAATGTTTTTGACATGTTCTCTAATCCTATCCTTCAAATAGCTCTTAGTCCTACCAATATAATATAAATCGCAGGGACATTTTATAACATATACCATCCCTTTTGTATTGCACGAGATGAAATCTTTGATAGTGTATGACTGCCCATTATTTGGATTAATACATATTTTTCTTTTTCTTTGGTTATTTGGAACCCTCACACAGCCATAGCAATGGCCACAGCTATGGAAACCCTTAATTTCCCAAAATGAAAGATTAGTGGTCTTTGGGGGTTCAGCCACATTGTGTACGAGCCTTTCCCTTTAAGTTGGATGTTTTTTTGTACACACATTTTGGTTTATCTGGGATACTTTCCCCATCTGCTTATTCTGTTTTAAAATCTGCCAATATTTACTTACTATGTTTTTAACCTCCCTATACTTTATATTATAATCCAATACCATTTTGATGATCCCTTCCCCATTATTATTATCTTGGGGTTCTACCAATAGTTGCTCTCTTTGTAAACCTCTAATTTTATCTCGTTCCTTAGCCAGAAATGCATCCTTATATCCCATATCCACGAACATCTTAGTTAACCTCTCCGATTGTACCTCAATATCCTCATTAGTGGTACAATAGCTCTTGATCCTCATATAGTATATATATATATATATATACATATATATATACATATATATATATATATATATATATATATATATATATATATATATATATATATATATATATATATATATCCTACATTAGTATAGTATATGTATATATTACCTACATTCTACAATTCTACATCCTACCCAAGGTGCATAAAAACAAAGAATGCCCACTAGTAGGGATGCCCTGTTCGGTTCGCACCAGATCTTTCGAACACCGCAAAAGTTCAGACCCAAATAACGAACCCTATTAAAGTCAAAAGTGTCCATTTTAAAGGTGTATATGCAAGTAATTGGGCATACAATGGTTATAGGGGTCCGGGTCCTGCCATGGGGGTATCAATAAAAAAAAGTTTGTAAAAAACGTAATTTTTAAATGAGCAGTGATTTTTTTTTATTTTTAAAGTGAAAGCATAAAAATGAAAAATTCCTTTCAATATAGTGTCCGGGGGGTCCCCTTAGTCTACCTGTAAAGTGGCAGATCTGTACCATAACTAGAATCTGCTGCAGCAATAATTGCATTAATAAAGCCCAAAAAAATTAAATTTTCCCTGCAAGCTGCCTTTATTTTGCTCAGCAACAGCTGGGGAGCCAGTGTGTGTGATGAGGCCACAATGTAGTGCACTGGAAACAAAATTAGAGATTTTTTGTATACATTCTGGTGTCACTTTGACTTTGGATAGAAGAAAAGGGTGCGTAAAAATTGGTCTTTGGGTGTTGGTGGCGTCTTCCCAACGAAACCCTATATAGGTAATCTTGATGAAAGCAAGAATTGGCCTTGCTGTAAAAAATTGCAATGATATGCACCTGTCAAACAGGTGCAGAAAAATTGGTCTTTGGGTGTCGGTGGTGCCTTCCCACTGTAATCCTATAGAGGTACTCTTGATGAATGCAAGAATTGACCTTGCTGTAAAAAAATTGCAATGATATGCACCTGTCAAACAAGTGCTGAAAAAATGGTCTTTGGGTGTTAATTGTGCCCATGAAACCTGTAACAAAATCATTCTTCCAGATGAAAGGATTGAACACCCTCAAAGCTAGGCAGCCTCAAAGTCCTGCAGAGATTCCACATCCCAAAAAGACTTAAAGTGGATGTAAACCCAATGTCATCCTTTCTAAACTACTGCCATAGGGGTTATCTATAATGATATGCATGCCTCCTGCATGTATCTTTACCTGCCAAATGTCTCTTCTCTGTCTGTTATGAGAACCCAAAAACTGCAGATTCTGTGGGTGGGTCTGTTGTCTGGAGCTCAGTGGGTGGAGGTGTGATGTCAGTAGACTCCCCGCCCACCTCTACACTCCCCTTGTCAATATGCATTTTCTCCTGTGTATTTCTTACACTGAACTTCTGCTATGCTCTCTAACATCCAGTGAAAAGACAGGAAAGTAACCACATGACTTCAGCATGCCAAATCATGCTGAGGTGTGCAACAGCCAATCCTTGCAGAGCTGCTGAAGAAAGGAGCGGGGGTGGGAATTAAAAAATAATGTATGTCTTAGGCTAGTGCAAAAGATATGTAAATCGCCTGTCACTCACAGCAAGGGGGAGGATTTGACAAAGTTTTTCTCTGTTTGTCAAGTTTTATTTCACTGAACAATAAAAGAGGATTGCTCAGAGCTGGATTAACTCTTTGTGGCAAGACTGGGCTTAAATGATAGGAAATCTTATACTCTACATTATGACATAACAAAAAAATATTTTCTGGTTTACATCTACTTTAATCAGTAATATCAGCATCAGGGGCTTCATAGCTGGTAATCCAGGACTGATTCATTTTTATAAAAGTGAAGCGGTCCACGGAGTCTGTGGACAGACGCATTCTATGATCAGTAATGAAACCTCCTGCAGACTCATCTCTTCTTGCATGACAGATGATGAGGAGGATAAGGAAGGTTTAGTAAGCCAGTCCACCATCTCCTCTGCATGCTGTGGCTGGATAACACGGGCAAACCCACTAAACAGAGGAAATGATGCCCTGCCTGAGGATTGACCACCACATCACATTTGTTGCTGGCCCCCTTACAGTGCCAAGGGAACATCTGCCTCACCTTGTTGTCTTCCTAGACATTATTGGGAGGGAGGGGGAGGTGCTTATAAGCAAATGTAAAGAAGAAGTTGAAATCTGTACGTAGATGCACTTTACATGTAAAGAGGTGTTCGGTGCACTTTAATTTGAGTACTCACACTACACAGACATACTCCACGGATATACTATAATATACTACAATATAATGTGCCAAACTTACAGTGACGCACAGAACTATATGGCGTTAAACTGGCAGTACACACACAAACCTAAATGGTGTTAAACTGGCAGTAACGCATACAAAACTATATGACGTTAAAAAGGGGCAGAAATGCACAAAACTATATGGCGTTAAACTGGCAGTAATGCACAAAACTATATGGCGTTAAACTGGCAGTAATGCACACAGAACTATATGGTGTTAAACTGGCAATAACGCACAAAACTATATGGCGTTAAACTGGCAGTAACGCAGGCAAAACGATATGGTGTTAAACTGGCAGTAGCGCACACAGAAGTAAATGGCATTAAACTGGCAATCAAATCAACCTTCACTACACTGACGCTATCTGAACTGTCCCTACTCTAGCTATACACTAATGTGAAGATTACGGACACGGTCTCACTACACTACACTGAAACTATATGAGCTGTCCCTACTCCACACTAATGTATGTATGAATGACACGGTCTCACTACACTACAGTGAAACTATCTGAGCTGTTCCTACTCTAGCTGCACACTATGCAAAGCTGAATGATGGTCCTCCTCACTACACTCACACTATCCCTAGACTGACACTAAATTAATATTCTACACTGACAATTGAAGCAAAATAGCACAGTATAGCACACTAACTAACTGATAGCACTGAACAGAGCCATGTTCTATTTCTCTCCACACCGAAATCACACTGAAATCGGCTGCAATTGAAAGAATACTTTTATACTGTGGGGTGGGAATTTGCCATGATTGGATAAAGTCATGATGATAGTGTCCAATCATGACTCTGACAGAGCTCTGTGTGCTGATTGGCTGAAGCTTTCACTGCTTAAGCCAATCAGGGCTTGCAATGCCGGGCCAAACCATTCGCCCATCCATACCCAATAGGGCATCCTATAAATTCTGGTAGGGGAAGCCCAAAGGATAAAGTGGGCAGGTTTTTGGATAAAAAATTACAACCCATTGTGAAATATTTAAAACCACATGCAAAGGATATTGGAGATGTCTTAACCACTTCCAGACCGCCGCACGCTGATGTACGTGGGCTGTTTGAAGAGGGATATCTTTGTTATGGCAGCAGCTAGCTGCTATAACCCCGGTATCTTCTTCTTCAGCGGGTGGTCCGATTTTTTTGATAATAGTGGTCTCTGTGGCAGATTCGTCGCAAGATCACTTTTATCGGCGGCGGGAGAGGGCCCCCCTCCTACAACTCTCCGGTGCCCTCTGCCGCCTACCGGAGCCGGCGGCAGCGATCTGGTCCTCTTCCCTGTGTGGTATGGAGATGAGTGAGGGGAATATGGCTGAGTGACACAATTTTTTTTTAAAGAACAATGTAAAAATAAAAAATGAAAGGTAAAATAAATAAGAAAACATTTTTTTTAAAGGCGTCGCGTCCCGCCCAGCTTGCGTGCAGAAGCGGAAGCATACGTGAGTAGCGCCCGCATATGAAAACGGTATTTAAATCACACATATGAGGTATCACATCGATCGGTAGAGTGAGAGCAATAATTCTAGCTATAGACTTCCTCTGTAACTCGAAACATGCAACCTGTAGAATTTTTTAAACGTCGCCTATGGAGATTTTTAAGGGTAAAAGTTTGTCGCCATTTCGAGAGCGGGTGCAATTTTGAAGCATGACATGTTGGGTATCAATTTACTCAGCGTAACATTATCTTTCACAATATAATAAAAATTGGGCTAACTTTACTTTTGTCTCATTTTTTAATTCAAAAACGTGTATTTTTCCCCACAAAAGTGCGCGTGTAAGACCGTTGCGCAAATATGGTGTTACAGAAAGTATCGCAATGAGTGCCATTTTATTCTCTAGGGTGTTAGAAAAAAAATGTATAATGTTCGGGGGTTTTAAGTAATTTTCTAGCAAAAAAACCTGTTTTTAACTTGGTAGGGGTGTCAATACAAAATGATTGGTGATTAGTTGACCCAGATGCGGAAGCTTTATACATAAGAACTTTTTGGATTTACAGATTTACAAGGAGTATGGGAAGCTTGGTACAGGTATGTATAGGAACCTCACAGTGGACAATAACCTCCTCAATGCCACAAGTCACCATCAAATGCAAATGTCCTCAATTCCAGTGAGTTAGTTCCTACAGATTAGAAGGAATTGCTCCAGAATAGAGAGCTTTCAATCAGAAGCCAAAGATATATCTGAAAGATTCAGAACATGTGTTTATTCCCATAAGTATATCCAAATGGGTTTTTGACAAACATTACATGCAAATAGAACTGACCTACTGAAGAATGGTGATGTTGGTACTAGAAGTCAAGAAGAACAACCAACAAAATGTATTAGGAAATATTGTACACATTGGGGGCATTTAAAGGGGATTCTAATGAAACATTTGGAGATTCTACAGATGGACCCTGATATAGCTTAAATGGTTGGCCCCACCCTTGTATGCTAGCAAAAAGAACTAGGAATCTGAGGGATATCCTAGTTAGAAGTGATTTTCTAATGACTCAAATGATGTGAAAATTAATAAAAAGGACTTGAAAGGAATGTACAGATGTTGTGGCTGTGACATCTGCCAGCATGTGGAACAAGGTGACAGATTTGAGTCTACAGAATGTGTCAATTTGTTTTATGTTAATGCATTTAATAGTTGTGCATCAAGTAGAGTGATTTAAAGGATTGAATACCCCTTTGGATTGCATATAATGGGTAGACGAAAAAGACAGTTGAGAATTTGGATAGGGGAACACCTGAAAGACAAGACAAAAGCCCTTTGGGTGAACTTTTTGCTAAGTATCATAATGGATCACCAAAAGGCTTAAGAGTGGTAGAAAATGTAATGATTACAAATTAGTCCAAGATGTGGTGATTTTGATAATGAATTATTATAAAAGGAATGCTTTTGGATTGATACCTGTGGTACCTTAACCCCCAAGGGGTTGGATAACGAACTTTAAATTGGGGGTGTTGCTCTAACTCAGATATCCTAATGGGTTAACCATTTAAAAATTGTTTATATTATGTTGGTGTGTAGATGCATATTTAGAGATGGGCAGAGTTATACAAACAGTATATCCTCATGTGGATAAAATAAGTGTTATGGTACCTTTAAGGATAATGAATAGTGAATTGGGATATTTAAGTAGGTGTGCACACAAGTTAAGTAGATCCCAAGGTAATTTCTAATTGGAACAAAACATGTGTTCCAATCAGGACATGTGGACGGGTGAAGTTATGTGACCAGCACTTTACCCTTTATGAAGATTCCACTGCCTCCCTTTATTCATTAATATGGGAGGATAAGTAATATTGTATGCTTTCATATTCATATCTAGTCTGCATGTATTAGATTGAACCCTACTGTGTGTATAATCTTTAAACTACTTTGCAATACTCAAATATGTGCTTATCAATGGGAGCGTATATGCTGGGAAGTTCAGAAGTACTGGCTCCATTTGACCCAAGGAGAAACGTAGGTGATCTCATGAACTGATAATTGGTAAATGTACTGTATGTGGAGGGAGAACTTACTTTCTCTACAATAATCATACTGTATATCAGCACATACTCAGCAGTGGAGTTAAACGTATGCTGTACCACAGGTTGCACCCATCTTTATATGAACTAGTGATCATCTATTAAAAAATTGGATGAAGAACGTATGATTGTACAATACCAGTTGGTGCATGTAGGTGGAAAGATCCTAATTGCACATCTCTTGAGAGGTACGGGCTATTTGTTGAATCCTCATTTAAACAAAACAGATACCTGTAATTAGTGCATGTATGTGAAGTGACTTACTTTCTTCATGTTACTTATATATCTGCATATATCCAGCAGTGGCATTAACCCCATACTGCCCTGCAGCCTGCATCTATGTTTATATGAATTAGTGATCATCTACTAGAAATTGCATTGAGAAATATTAATTGTACAATCCCAGTTTGTGCAAATATGTGAAAAAAAATCCTGACTGCATATCCTCTCAGTGGTATGCTACTACCTGTTGAATCATTGTTTAAGTGGAAACTGTGCTAGTCCTCCTCAATGACTTTGCTGCTGAATGATTGCAGTAGAAGCATAACTTAATATTGAGATATAATATTTTCTCATAAATACAATGTTGCAATTATTCCCAGTTTAAGGAATAAGTCCTCTTTCCCACGGGGCGGACTCTGCTAGGAGTCCACTTGCTCGGGGGGGAATCTGTCCACTGATCCCCACTTAGGAGGCGGGTGGCTGGTCCACGTCTGCTCCACTTATGCAGACCAGACACAGACATTTTTATTTCTAGAAAATTACTTACAGCCCCTGGGGTTGAAGAGGCCCTAGAAAATTAAATGGTGGGTGTTGCAATTTTTTTATGTCACATTGTATTTGCACAGTGGTTTTTCAAACACAATTTTTTTGAAAAAAATACACTTTAATGGATTTGAGTGCATACAAACACAATATAATACTCACAACATAGTAATGGTAAAATATAAAAGATGAATATAAGTCAAAGAGCGACAAAGCTGAATAATATTCCCTGGTATACTATCATGTCATACCAAGTAAATAGATACCAAACATGTCAAGGTTTAAAATTTTGCACACCCGTGGACTGGTGACAAACTATGGTACATTAACCACTTCAGCCCCGGAAGGTTTTACTCCCTTAATGACCAGAGATTTTTTTGCGATACGGCACTATGTCGCTTTAACTGACAATTGCGTGGTCATGCCATGCTGTGCCCAAACAAAATTGACGTCCTTTTTTTCCCCACAAATAGAGCTTTCTTTTGGTGGTATTTGATCACTTCTTTTTGTTTTGTTTTTGCACTATAAACAAAAAAGAGCGACAATTTTGAAAAAAAAATGTTTTTACTTTCTGCTATAATACATATCCAAAATATATATAAAAAAACGAATATATTCATCAGTTTAGGCAGATATATATTCTTCTACATATTTTTGGTTAAAACAAATCGCAATAGGCGTATATTGATTGGTTTGCGCAAAAGGTGTCTACAAACTACGGGATCGATTTAGGGACTTTTAATTTTTTATCGTTTTTACTGGTAATGGCGGCAATCAGCGATTTTTAACGGGACTGCGACATAGCGGTGGACAAATTTGACCCCAAATTACACTTTTTGGGGACCAGTGACATTATTACATTGATCAGTCTATAAAAATGCCCTGATTAATGTAAAAATTGCACTGGCAGGGAAGGGGTTAACATTAGAGGGCGATCAAGGGGTTAAGTGTGTTCCCTCAGCATGTTCTAACTGTAGGGGGGGTGGGCTCACTGGGACATGACAGAGATCACTGTTCCCGATCACTGCTGGTTGGTATAGATAGGTGACAGTGTCAAAAAGAGGGCGCCACCATCCCTGAATAACAAGTATGGTCAGAGAGGTAATTTAGTGGGAGTTTATGGGCGCCAAGCAAGTAATTTTAGACGAACATCAAGATAAAAAGTATAAATGAAATTTTATTGAACATAAACAGAGTTTTAAAAATTATGCTGGCTATGCATAATATAGAACCATCAGCGATACATATCAACATAAAGAATAAAGGGTCACTCAGCACTATAGTCCCGACATGTTTCGCCCGTTGGGGCTTCCTCAGGGGATATATGTTGAGGGACCAAGCTGGATAATATCACTGCATAGAATAAAATACAATTAGAAGCCATCAAAATATTAGCCAAAAATATATATTTGGGGAAAAAGGAAAGATATTAGCGACCGTCCAGAGCTAAAATGT
This sequence comes from Lithobates clamitans, assembly GCA_037952925.1. Lineage (NCBI taxonomy): Eukaryota > Metazoa > Chordata > Amphibia > Anura > Ranidae > Lithobates > Lithobates clamitans. Next base: position 9,097,830 of record JBBGZY010000323.1, on the reverse strand, counting down.
TCAAATGCCAACTAATGGATAGTTACCTGCTGTGAAGATGAGACCAGACGTGGTACATTGCGATGTACTGGGGAGAGTAAACCCAGGTTGGCCCGGATAGGGGCCGTGGGACCAGTGTCTGTCACATGAAGGGAGTGGAATGGTGATAAGGAAGTTAGAAGAAGAAATAGGCAGGGAACGGGGGAAAAAGAAAGAGGGAGAAAGTGAGGAAGAGGGGAGAACGAAGAAGGGAAAAAGGGGTAGGGGAGAAGGAAGAACAAAGAGAGAGAGGGAAGAAGAGAATAAGAGGGAAGAAGAGGGGGAAGGACCAGGACAGGAGAGAAAGGGTGAAGGAATATAGTGTGAAAAGTGAGGAGAAAGAAGGGAAAGAAAGACAAGAAAAATATGAATGATAAGGGGGGGAAAAAAGGGACCGAAGGTGAGGTGAGAGGGTGATGATTAGATTGAGTTAAATTGAATAGACCAAAGGAAAAAATACTTACACAGGACTAGTTGGGTTTAAGGGAAAACAAGGGCTGCCAAACGGGAATGTTTGTCTGTTTAGAGAAAATATAAGAGCCATATTAAGTAACAACATTAGTTAATACTGGATATAAGAAGATATATAGGTGGAAAAGCACTGCCATAATAAAGTTATTTAAAAGAAATAGACTCTGCCGTTACTATTAGAAAACATATATATTGGTCAACCATATAGGGAAGAACCATAATCCTGTGTACTAATCGTCTATGCCCACTTTCAAAACAAAAAGTGGGAAGGAACATTCCTTTAAAAGACGGTAACATTATATTGAAGGGATGATTAGCATGAACCGGCAATGCTGAGCAGAGAGCAGAGAGGTTTTAGTGTGGAGCAGAGCGGTGAAAAGCAAAGTTTTTGTTTAGAAATGTGGCAACAGGAAGGTGATTTGAAAAGTACCTTATGCAGGGAGAAACACCGGGATGGCAGACCATCCGTCATCTGCGTGCAGTGTGAGAGGGGGAGGTTTAAATGTGTATGCGTGCCGGTCACATGTCCGCCGACATCCAGTGGGGCGGAGGAAGCAGGAGAGCGGCATGGGAACAGATGAAGATGAGGGTAACGAACTACATTACCCATATAACAGCACGAGCTGTGTGGGGATAGAGAGGGGTGGGCGGGTGTTCCCAATCACTGGGAACAGTAGATCCATGTCATGTCAGTAGGCAGAATGGGGAAATGTCATGTTTACCCATTCTGCCTCTCCTGCCCACAATCGTGGGCCGCTGGCAGACATTGAGTCCATGGGACCCGTGGGCTATCCTGCTTTTATGGACTGATGTACAGGAACGTCAGTTTGCGCAGGAGAGCCATTCTGCCGATGTATATCGGCGTGAGCCGGTCGGCAAGTGGTTAAATTATCCATAGGTGCCACTTTAAAAGCCTTTACAGGTTACCAGTTTAGAATTACACACAATCACACAATTATTGCTCTCATTCTGATGTTCACAGTGATACTTCACATGTGTGGTGCGATGGCCATTTACATATGTGTGCGGGACCTACATGTGAGTTCGCATTTGGGGTCAAGGGCACTGTTATTTAATTTTTTTATTATTTCTTTTATTTGAAATTAACTTTTTTAACCCCTTACCGACCATATAACTTACATATATGGCACAAAGTGGCACTGCTGCACTGGATCACGTACCCGGTACGTGATATGACACTTCTGGGTAGGGGGCGTGCATGTGCGCCCCCTGTAGCCCGCTCCAGCTGTGATTATACACAGCGGGAGCTGATCTGTGGGTATTGCAGACTCGATGTCTGCCGATCCTTCAGTACATAGAGAGTACTACAGTCTGTAAACAAGGCAGATCACCGTTCTGTTAGTAGGGAAGGCAACACGGATGCATGCCTTCCCCTAGTAAAAAGCACCTCCCTCAGTACACAAAATCACTAGCTAGGCACACAGTTACCCCTTTGATTGCCCCGTGTCATTAGTACAGTGACAGTGCATATTTTTTAGCACTGATCACTGTATTAGTGTCACTGGTCCCCAAAAAGTGTCAGTTAGTGTCTGAATGTTTGACCGCAATATTGCAGTCCTGCTAAAAGTCACTGATCGTCGCCATTGCTAGTGATTTTTTCCAATTTTTTTCTTTTACAAAGGGTTTTATTGATAATCATAGCAATTTCACAGTTTAACAGTGTAGATAATGCATCATGAATGAACATAACAAAAAGTTTAGCATCTTATAAATAAAATAAGTATGCTAGTAAATCAGAGAAAAACAAAACAATAAGAATATAACAGAGGCTGAAAACATTTTTGAAAGGGAGGTTAAAGAAGAGCTAGGGGCAGAGATTAGTTGAGAAGGGAGGAGTAAAGAATAGGGGGAAAGGAGAAAAGAGGAAGAAAGGGGGGAGGGTGGGTCCCCGCGGTGGGGAGCAAGAGTGCATTAAATCCGAAGAAGGGTGGTATCAAATCTAGTGGGTTTAGTATATTCGACCCATGGCTTCCATACCTTCAGGAACTTATCATGAGTGTCCGAAAGGACAGCGGTCAGCTTTTCGTTAACCATTATATCATCCATGCGATTCTTAACCGCCTCATAACTTAGTGTCTGTGTCTTCCATGCCCTAGCTATCGTTAGTTTGGTTGCAGTAAAGAGATGCAGAGCCAGCTGGCGCTCCGGGCGAAGCAGCTCCGCAATTGGTTTGCAGAGAAGTGCCTCGAACGGATCCTTTTTGAGGTCAGCATGGAGTATGCTCCGGAGGAGGGAGTAAACTCTGATCCATAACCTGCGTACCCTCGGACAGGTCCACCAGATGTGCGACATTGTGCCCTCCTGGGAGCACCCTCGGAAGCACAAGGGAGAGTAGGCTGGAATGAAGATTTTTTCCAATTTTTTTATTGGATGTGTTTTATAGCAGAAGGTAAAAAAATAATATTTTTTTCAAAATTGTTGGCCTTTTTTTATTTATAGCGCAAAAAATAAAAAGGCGCATGATGAAATACCACCAAAAGAAATCTCTATTTGTGGGGAAAAAAGACATACATTTTTTTGGGTACAGCGTCACACGACCATTCAATTGTCAGTTAAAATAACGCAGTGACATATTGTAAAAAAATGGCCTGGTCATGAATGGGGGGTAAATCTTACGCAGGGCAATTGGTTTAACACTGTACATTTCATTTTTTTATCAACTTTTTTGCTATCACAAAGGATAAATAACATTTCTTGTGATAGCATGTGTTGTGACAGGTCCTCTTTATGGGGAGATCTGGGGTCTATTAGACCCCGGGTCTCTCCTTTGGCCTCCAAAGTATTTTACAAACATATATGTTATTATAAGCTGATAACAGCTTGTAAACATAAAACCGAAACCGGAAGAGACTAAATCTTCATCGCTTTGGTTTCTGATCTCAGAGAAAGAGAGAGGAACAGTATCAGTTCTCCTCTCTCTGTTCGGTGCAGCAGATGCCGCCAGTCATAGCGGTGGTGGGAGGGATGACCCCCTTCCCCCACTTGTAGAAGTGATCGAGTGGCTCTATAGACACTTTAATCACTTCTACATTTAAGGGAATTGCCAGATGAAAATTTTGATACTGGGATGATGCCTGCAGCATCAGGTAAGCCAAGAGCAGTGATCTTTTTTAAACACTTAAAGTGAAACACTAAGAATGTCCAATTTTTATATGTATATGTCTAGGGGTGCCCTAAAAGGACATGGCCTATTTTTCAGACTTGGTGTTTACCAGTTAAAATCAGTTCATTTGCTAGAAAATTACTTAGAACCCCTAAACATTATATATTTTTTTCACACCCTAGAGAGTGAAATGTCGGTCGCTGCAATACTTTATATGACACCATATTTGCGCAGCGGTCTTACAAGCGCACTTTTTTTGGAAGAAATAACACAATAGTAAAGTTAGCCCAATTTTTTATATTGTGAAAGATAATGTTACACCAATTAAATTGATACCCAACATGTCAAGCTTCAAAATTGCGCCCGCTCGTGGAATGGGGACAAACTTTTTCCCTTAAAAATCTCCATAGGTGATGTTTAAACATTTCTACAGGTTACCAGATTTGAGTTAAAGAGGAGATCTAGAATTAGAATTATTTCTCTCACTCTAACGATCATGGTGATACCTCACATGTGTGATTTGAACACCTTTTTCCTATGCAGGCGCGACTTACGTATGTGTTCGCTTCTGCGTGGGAGCTCTGCGGGATGGTGCGCTTTAAATTTTTGGGTTTTTTAAAATTTATTTTACTTTTCATTTTTTATTTTGACACTGTCATTTAAAAAAAAAATGGGTCATTGTTATTCCTATTACAAGGGATGTAAAAAAAAGCATGGTAGGACCTTTTAAATGTGATCTCAAAAATGCAAAAAAAAAAAAAATTTAATGTCATTTGAAAAAAAAAAAGACCCCTCTTTAAGAGCATTGGGCGGAAGTGACGTTTGACGTTACTTCCGCTCTCCAATTCTATGGAGCCGAGCGGGGGCCATCTGTCACTCACTTGGCATCCAGGCAGTTCGGGGAGAGGAACCGATCGGCTCCACTGCTTCATACGGCTCCAGTAAGCGGTGGACATGACCGGAGCGCGGTGAGAGGGGGGCCCCTCTCCCGCCCCAGATAAAAGTGATCTTGCGGCAAATCCGTCACTGAGACCATTTTTAACTGAAAGAGGACAGTCCGCCGTTTTTAAAAATACCAGGGTTATGGCAGCTAGCTGCTGTCATAACTAAGGTATTTAACGTCAAAGTAGCGACGTATAATGACGGCAGCTGGTCCTTAAGTAGTTAAAGAGGCCTATGTCTGTGATATACAGAAAGTGCTGCAGCAGCACTGACACAAAGCAAGATACGTTTCTTCATAAAAAAAGGGTCTGCTATGTATTTTGGGGGAGCTTTGGAGGAGTCTGTGTGCTGTTTTCCTTTTAAAAGAAGCTGGCAATGAAATGATATTTGCCAGCATATTATTAGGTATATATTTTTTTAATGTCACTTAGCACATCCTACAATAAAAATGAAAAGAAAATTGCATGGAGTTCCCCTCAAATTACTCGTGCAAAAATTACTCTCCTTAAAAATCCATGCCAGACTCCTAATCCAAACATGCTTTCTGATTGGTCAGGAAAAGTGGGAGGGGGAAGTGTGTGGGCCATAAGAGGCCAAATGCTTTCAACATAGGGGGTGCCTGACCAGGAGGGTCTGCCCTGAAGAAGCAAGTTGTCCATGTTTGTGAGGACAAGGGCCTCTTCCTAACAACTCTGGATGGTTGTTCTAGGGGTCTACAAGCAGGGGGCTTATCAAAATCTGGAAGCACCTTTAATAATAAGGGGGTTCCTAGATACCACCCACCTACATTAAGGAGTATGGGGTACATAAAACCCCTACCCAACCATAAAAAAGATGTCACTTAAAAAAAAAGACTTAAGACCCACACAAGTCCTTTATTGAAAAAATAAAAACCTTTGCTATAAATCCATCATTACCCACTTCAGCCACCGACCTTTTGGCTAGCCAAAGACCAGAGCGTTTTTTGCGATTCAGCACTGCATCGCTTTAACTGATAATTGTGCGGTCATGCAATGTGGCTCCCAAACAAAGTTGACGTCCTTTTTTTCCCACAAATAGAGCTTTCTTTTGGTGGTATTTGATCACCTCTGCGTTTTTTTTTTTGCGCTATAAATAAAAAAAGAACGACAATTTTGAAAAAAAAGCAATATTTTTTACTTTTTGCTATAATAAATATCCCCAAAAAATGTATAAAAAAGCATTATTTTTCCTCAGTTTAAGCTGATACGTATTCTTCTACATATTTTTGGTAAAAAAAATCGCAATAAGCGTTTATTGATTGGTTTGAGCAAAAGTTATAGCATCTACAAAATAGGGGATAGTTTTATGGTATTTTTATAAATAATTTTTTTTTTTACTGTTAATGGTAGCAATCAGTGATTTTTATCATGACTGCGACATTATGGCGGACAGATTGGACACTTTTGGTGCTATTTTGGGACCATTCACACTTATACAGCGATCAGTGCGATTAAAAATGCACTGATTACTGTGTAAATGTGACTGGCAGTGAAGGGGTTAACCAGTAGGGAGCGCTGCAGGGGTTAAGTGTGTCCTAGGGATGTATTCTAACTGTGAGGGGGATGGGCTACGCGTGTCATGACAATGATCACCGTTCCCGATCACATGGAGCTGTGATCAGTTCCCTGTCACTAGGAAGAATGGGGAAATGCTTGTTTACATCAGCATTTCCCCGTTCCTCCTCTCTGTGAGATGATCGTGGGTATCCCCGCGGACATCGAGTCCGCGGGACCCGCGATCACACTCACAGAGCCCACGGCGGGCGCGCGCCCACAATACCACGTCTTAAAGGGCAACGTACAGGTACGTTATATTCCTGTACGTACCCTTCTGCTGACGTATATCGGCGTGAGCCGGTCGTCAAGTGGTTAATAACAATGCCTGCCGCCGACTAACTCCTCCGAAAAAAAAAGTCAACCCAAAGCATGCCACCAATCCCGTAGTACTCATAGCTGAATGACAGTTCCCCAAGCTAAAATGAGCTATATATGAGTTGTCAAACAGGGAGTCAGATGGGCTAAAGTTCAGGCATTCATCGGAATGCCAGAGCAGCCAATATTCAGTCCGAACCATTGGCTCATCACTATTAGTAATGAGCTGAACAAACCTGGGTTTTGGTTCATGGCAGGTTAGTTGAACTTTAGTAAATTTCACATGTTGACACTGGGCCCCAATAATGTCAACGGGAGAAGAAAAAGCTGCTGTCATTCATACAACACAAGCCCCCAGCTACTATTGTAATAATCTCCTGTGCACTAGCTGATGGCTGTGGGAGGTTGTGGGCTCAGTCTGTTAACAGTAACAGAGAAGATATTGCTGCAGAATCAAGAGAGGGCTGTGGGAGGTGGCAGGCTTAGCCTTTTATTTGTACAAATTGAGCAGAGGAGGCATAGGGATGGAGGGCAAGAAGGGCTGAAGAATTAAGAGGGGGCTGTGACTTCAGTACAGGCTGTGCCTCCCACATGGGAACACCCATAACCTGGGCCTCTGTCTAAGGTGGAGCTACAGTCAGCACTGTCAGTAATAAAGACAGCATTTTATTTCCAAACCACAGCACCAGGAGAAGTGTTATGTGCACAGCCTTCCTTGGGGATTTAACATGCCTTTCAAGCATATAGTGAGAGTTCTTTTAAAATCAAGAAACTCTACCACAGGTCAAGTAATTGAGATTTAGTGCTGCTTACCTATTTTCTTCACATGCAAGAAATGCGGGAATTGTGCTTGGTGGCTTTATTTAAAAATGCTAATATCCTGTCTGTTGTTTTGATCCACAGTCTTCAGTGACTGAAAGAATTCAGATCAGGAAAGTCAAAGTTCTTAACAGAATATTTGTTATGCCGCGTACACACGAGCGGACTTTACGGCGGACTTTGCCCGGCGGACTTTTCGACGTACTTTCCGACGGACTTTGTGAATGAACGGACTTGCCTACACACAATCCACCAAAGTCCGTCGAATTCGTACGTGATGACGTACGACCGGACTAAAACAAGGAAGTTCATAGCCAGTAGCCAATAGCTGCCCTAGCGTGGCTTTTTGTCCGTCGAACTAGCATACAGACGGCGGACTTTACGACCGGACTCGATTTCAACGGATAAATTTTAAACAAGTTTCAAATCTAAGTCCGTCCAACTTTTGAGAAAACAAAGTCCGCTGGAGCCCACACACATCGAATTGTCCGACGAAATCCAGTCCGCTGGGCAAAGTCCGCCGTAAAGTCCGCTCGTGTGTACGCGGCATTACAGGAAAGTCCCTCAAAGCAGTGAAGCCAGAAGAACAGCATGACAGCCAGACAACATCTGCTTTAGGAAGGTGGTCTTCTGCCCAGTGCCTATAGTGGGGCAGTCAAGATATTTGGAGATCATAGTCTTGGCTGAGATTGTGGACTATTGCCATTTGAACATATTTCCCCTACTGTCATGCTTTAGGAATAAGGTGAATTTGTGGTCTAAACTACTGCTGTCAATGGAATGTAGAGCTAATTTAGCAAAAATTATCTTAATGCCCCAGCTGCTCTATTTCCTCCACAATACACCTGTGGTTATACCCCTTAAAATATTTTGAGTGGTAAATTCCATATTTCACTCGATACTATGGAATTTAGGTCCTGCTAGAGTCAGGATAAAGCAACTCCAGAGGTCCAAGGATAATGGGGGCCTAGCTTTCCCAAACCCATGGCTGTACTACCTGGCAGTCCAGCTGCAGCAGCTGCTGAACAGCATGAATGGTGTATTGACCGAGGGGAAAACAAACACTGATTCCAAATTAGCTGTGCCATTACATTGTGTAGAGGCTCAGACTCTTCTGGAAGTCCTTGAGGCCCAGCTCTTCTTAAAGTCCAACAAAAGGTACCCCGTGTATTGGTTACTACATAAGATTTATTTCAAAGCAAAACTACAAAAAGTGTCAAGATTTACTAGTCACAGCCCCATCTGGAATAACAATACTTACCTGGAATTGGCAAAGCTACAGTGTGCAGCCCGGCGGCGAGCATATGGTGTTACTCACCTCCATCACATTTTTAGCAATGGCAGGTTGCTCCCATTTGCCCAGATGCAAGCCACATATGGTTTGTCAAACAAAATGTACTTCCCCTACCTTCAATTACAGCACTCCATTAAAGCACAAGCATCCTTAGCGCAGGTGGTGCTATCTCCCACTCCTCTTTTCAATATGATTCAGCAATCCATATCCACTAAAGGGTTCATCTCCAGTTCATTGTACCCCACTTAAATTGTTTGCTCTTGGACTCCGCCCAGACCAATTATGTGCAAGTTGCAATGGAGCTAATGGGGACCTGATAAATCTCCTTTGGCGGTGCCCAAAGTTGCACCGCTTTTGGACTGGCATAGTAAACACCATCAACAATACGTTTCAAGTAACCGTCTCTCTTGACCCCAAACCTTGCTAATTGGGTATACTAGATGAGGTTATAATGGACAAATATATCAGAGAGGCGGTGTCCAGAGCACTGTTCCAAACTCGAAAGCTGATCTTGCAACACTGGATCTCTCAAACCTCTCCAACTTTAGAGATGTGGTTAGCCAATATTTTTATTTATTTATTATTTATTTATTTCAGGTACTTATATAGCACCATTAATTTACGCAGCTCCCTACCCTCAAGGAGCTTACACTCTAATGCCCCGTACACACGGTCGGACTTTGTTCGGACATTCCGACAACAAAATCCTCTGATTTTTTCCGACGGATGTTGGCTCAAACTTGTTTTGCCTACACACGGTCGCACAAAGTTGTCGGAATTTCCGATCGCCAAGAACGCGGTGGCGTCAAGCACGTACGACGAGACTAGAAAAGGCCAGTTCAGAACCAAGCGAGGCACCCTTTGGGCTCCTTTTGCTAATCTCGTGTTAGTAAAAGTTTGGTGAGAGACGATTCGCGCTTTTTCAGACTCGTGGCTTTCAGATCGTTTTCTGCTGTTCAGTTTGTGCTTGTGGGTTTGTATCTGCTCTTCAGTCCGTGCAGTCAGTTCGTATTGGAGTTTTCTGTGCGATCTTGTCCGCTCGTTGCTGTTTTTCAGGTCGCTCTTCACAGGCCTTGCTGTTCTTCAGTGCGTTCTGTTACTTCGTTCTGAGCAGCCGACCGTTTTCTAGCCATGTTTCGTATGCGCACTCCTCGTAGAGTTCGTGCTGTGCGGGGGCTTGGTGTTGGGGTCCTGACCTTGACACAAGTCCAGTCCATGAACAGGGTGGGGAGGAGTTCATGGACCAAGAATTGGTTGCTTCAGCGTGACCAGTTCTGTCACATGCCTTAGCTCCGTGAGATCCGTGAGAATAATCCTGATGATTTCAGGAACTTTCTCAGGATGACGGACCCCGTATTTCACCGTTTGTTGGCTTCGCTGACCCCCTATATCAGCAGGCAGGATACCTGCATGAGGCAAGCCATCACTCCGGAACAGAGGGTTTTTAATTACCGGCTGGCCAGAGCCCGAAGAGTGGTGGAGAACACATTTGGAATCCTGGCCAGCCGGATTATTTATGACACCCATCCATATGGCGGAGTATAAACTGAACCATATAATACTTGCCTGCTGTGTTCTCCATAATTTTCTACGAAAACATTCAGCCAACTATGCTGGCTCAGTTGGGCCTGAGGCCGGAATCCCAAATACATCAACAATGACGGCACTTGAAAGCGGCCGTCCTGGCTTGCCCTCCCTGAATGCCCGTGATGTCCGGTTACGATACCTGGAGTTCTTTGCGGGTAGGGGGGCTATCAATATGCCAGACAATATGTGACACCTTTTTCAAATAAAAAACAACCAAAAGAAATTCTTGGTGGACATTTACTGCTTGTGTTTGTTTTAGCTGACCCTGACAGAAATGTGTTGAGTGCAGAAAATGTCGTGATTGGGTAACCTTATAAAAAACAGTGTTGGCTGGTACTTCCTAAATGCAAAAACACATTTCACTACAAGTGCACTTGCAACTGCACTGAACCTGCACTTGTAGTGCAAAGAGGATTTGCCCTTAGGAAATAACCCCCATTTGTGCATAAAACAACAATTACATCACCCCAAAAGTGTTGTAGTGTTGAGACAATAATCCACACATTCTTGAGTAAGGCACTTTTTTATACCTGCACAATCACATGCGCATTTACCAAAGGTTTTTAAAACAAACCAACATGTTTGTTGTATAACAATGTTTGCAGTAGCATTATGAAAAATCAAAATATCCATTTCAGATAAAACAGGCCTGTGTAAAACCAACAAGAAAGCCAAAAAACTTGAACTTACAAAGTTCACATTAGGTAAAACCTGAAGGCTATATCAGACATCAGTATTTAGGAACTGGGTTTGATATAGCGTTCAGATGGGGGGAAATCACCCCAGGAAAAGCCAAATTTGGAAGATGCACACCAATTTACAAATGTCCACATGTGCTATCTGCCATCATGGGGGATCAAGGGACGTGTTTGGGGGGAGCAAGCCCTTCCTCAACGCTACTTTATAATTGAGGAAGGGGTTGCCCCCCCAAAACGCGTCCATTGATCTCCCGTGATGGCAGATAGCACATGTTGGCACACTGTGTGCATCCTCCAAATTTGGCTTTTCTAAACATTGAAAAAAGTTTGGTAAGATGGACCACGATAAAACAGGTGATTTTGTGGGGTTTAAATTCGCCCCAAAACATCAATGATGTTATTATTTTTTTTAATAACATCACTGATTTGTTGCTGGATGTTTTGCATTTGGAGATTACACCCCATGATCTCCCCTATCAGTATCTGGGCACTTTCAGATGTAAAGCGTTCTGGATCCCTCACATCACGATCACCTAAAAAGAGAGAAAGAACAAAAAAAAAGGTCTCAAAAATCTGCCACCAGCCATCTCTTTTACCTGAGCCTGTGGTTGCAGACACTCACCTGTTGTGGTGCCAATCTCCACCACGTCTTCTTCTTTCTCCTGCTCAGCTTCTTGGGTTGGTATTTCCCCTTCTTCCAGAGAAGGGGGGTCTCTGGTCTCCTGGGATGAGGGGTGTCCGAGTCTTTTCTCCCCTATGTAAAACAAAAATGGTATACTTAGCACACAGATATTTGATGGCAGAACTATAGAAATAGGAAACATTGCTTGGAAGTGGGGTACAATTGTCTATTTTAGCCGAGTTCCAAGATGTATATTTTTTATTGCCCTTTGTCAAGCTGCAATACTTTACCTGTTTGGTAGAAGCTTCACAGATGGAGACCCCCCTATAGTATACACTGGAGCACCTGTGTGGCCCCCTAATAAAAATGGTGTTCTTGTGTCCCACACTAGTGCTCCAGTGTCCAGATGTGAAAACAGCTGCTCAGTGTCCTCTCCTTACACACAATCTAGTTTGCATTTCATTCTAGTAACAAACCCATCTACACAAACAAATATTTGGCATCCAAGTAGGCCCCAAAAAATGTGTGAAAATGCATATGGCCTAAACAATGGTGTTCTAGAGGCCGAAAGAAAAATGTTTGATACGAACGAATAATGTGCCCATGAACATTAAAGTTGACCTTTGGAAACGTTACAACTAATCAAAGCATATGGAGCAGAACGAACGTAATAAAGACAGAAAGAATAGGAACACAGCACAACTACTTACTTTTTTGCAGCACTCTCCGGATCTTTCGGTACTGCTCTGGCTCTCTCAACTTCAGGTCCGACCACCGCTTCCTGAGCTGATCTTTAGACCTTCGTACCCCGAAATTCCGCTCTAGACTCCGGACCACTTTACCAATGATTTTGGCCTTTCTGATGTTGGGGTGGGGGTAAGGCCCATATTTTCCATCATAGTCGGACTTCCTCATGATGTCTACCATCTCCAACATCTCCCCAAACGACATATTTGTGGCTTTAAAACGTCTCCTTCTGGATCGGGACGTGCCTGGATCCGCCCTTTCCTCCTCCTCCTCCTCCTCCTCGTTGCTACAATTAGCCCGCACCTGCTGTATGTCCGCCATCATGCTCTTCCCCCACTGCGCCGAACGAAAAGGGGCGGGGAATACACTAGAAAGAACGTCAGGGGCGGGCGGAGTTACATGCATGCGCAGTGTATATAAAGCGTAACACGCGTGCGTATTACGTACGATCTGTGAGCGGAGGAAGGAGCATTGAACGCGGCGATCGTAAGAACGAAGGTAAGAGACAAACTTGGGCCTATACTGCTTCTATAGATTGAGGCCTATATTGTAACAAGATTAGGAGAGTTTGGTGTGACATTAGGCTTTGTCTTGTGTTGTGTCTTGCAGTGAACATGGATATGGTACTGAAAGATCAGGACTTCATTTCAGTCTTCATAGAGATGCTAAGGGAGCTGCCCTGTCTGTGGGAGATTAAACACCCCCATTACAAGAACCAAGCAAAGAGGAAGGCAGCACTGGAGCAATTGTGTGAAATTGTGAAGCAGGTGATCCCCACGGCAGACATCACTTATTTAAAGATTTTCATTGGTGGCCTGAGGAGCACATATCTGAGGGAGCGCAATAAAGTCCTGGATTCACAGAGATCCGGAGCAGCAGATGACATCTATGTCCCCAGGATGTTGTACTACGACAGGCTGCACTTTCTGGCAGGCCAGACTGAACCCAGGCCATCCCTCTCAAGTCTTCCTTCCACGCTTCCTTCCCCCCCGGCTGAGGCTTCTGACGCCCAACCTGGGCCTTCCAGGCCACATGTGGAGGAGCCCAGATTGAGCCAGGTATAGCATTCCTCTAAATATTTCTGCTTGTCCAATCAATGATGTTAACTAGATGTTAGTTGGGAGTACTAATTTAGGATTGTGATTGATGATGCAAAACATTACAACCATGTCCCTTTTTCATACACAGGGAAGTCTCAGCCAGGAGGTGGCTGATCTGCAGGTCCCTCCACCCCCCCTGGAAACAGAAAGTGGCAGTAGGAGGAGTACCCTAGAGGAGGCGGCTATCAGATTTTTTTGTAGGGCTACAGAGGTCCTGGGAGCACCACACACCAGGCAGGAGAACCTTGCTGCATTCATAGCCTATAAAATGCAGAGGATGGAGGAGGGCCAAAAAGCCATGTGTGAGGCCCTCATATCTGAGGCTCTGGCGAAAGGTATGAGGGGCCAAATTACACCTCACACACAGCTTTGGGATGGTCCTCCTCCTCCTCCTGCAGGTCCTACTCCTCCTCCAGGTCCTACTCCTCCTCCTGCCACATCTCCAACTGCACAGCCACAGCCCGGAAGGAAGTGTGAAAGGAAGACCAGAGAGTGATTGCCCTGGATCCAGTCTGGTCGGCCAAAAGATGCAGCCTCTTGTGGTACCACAGCCTGGGGACACTGATGTCATCTGCTGCTATCCAAGTCTCTGTGAATCCCGGACCAGACTGCCCTCCCTTATATATGGACTCCTCAGGCCACCAATTTTGAGGTTTAAGAATTGATGTCTGCCGTGGGGGTCCCAGGCTTCACTAATTTCTCCTGTTGATCCAGTGTTGCCTTCCTCTTTGTTTGGTTCTGAGCCCTTAATAAAGGATTTTTGTTTTGAATTATACTCTCCTATGTGTTTTACTTCAAAAATGATGGTTTGTTTGTGAGGACTCAGGTACATTTCAAATATACATTGTGAAATGAACAAGGGACACCAACAACAAAAAATCTCATGGAGATTAAATAATAAAAGATATCAATGGTGTTGGGGTAACTTGCCACACAAAACACACACAAAAATATTCTGGAGTAAAAATAAAAATAACATTGAACAAAGATCAGCCTTGGAAAAAATCCAAACATTAAAGAAAAAAAAAGGCTTAAAAAAAAAAAAAAACATAAAAAATATAAAACTGTCAGATGTGACAACTAATAACAATATATTGAGGGAATCCCACTAAAAAAACACAAATAAAACTTTGTGAGAAGTGTGTGTGAATATGAGCAGCAAAACTACTTAATTCTTGTCACATTATAAAGAAGAAGAGAGTGCGCTGTATTAAACCATTTTTTACATTGCAGCGTGACGAAAGTGCTGTATCCATTGCGAACGCTAAGTTTACCAGAACGAGCTGTCCCGTGTCGGAATTTCTTCTGAGCATGCGTGGCACTTTGTGCGTCGGAACAGGCCACACACGGTCGGAATTGACGCGATCGGATTTTGTTGTCGGAAAATTTTATCTCCTGCTGTCCAACTTTGTGTGTCGGAAAATCCGATGGAAAATGTCTGATGGCACCCACACACGGTCGGAATTTCCGACAACACGCTCCGATCGGACAATGTCCATTGGAAAATCCAACCGTGTGTACGGGGCATAAGTCTAACTCACATTCATACATACTAGGGACAATTTAGACAGGATCCAATCAACCTACCAGCATGTCTTTTAAGTGTGGGAGGAAACCGGAGTACCCGGAGGAAACCCACGCAGGCACAGGGAGAACATGCAAACTCCAGGCAGGTAGTGTCGTGGTTGGGATGGGATTAACTTTGAGATATGAACACTTGATATATCAGCATAGAGGCAGCCCAAACCCGGTTCATTAAGATCTGGGGATGCTGGCTAGCTACTCCATTAGACCTGATTCTTGATAGGCTGTTGACTTAACATGGAAACTCAACCACTCAGTGTGTCCTCACCTTTGGAGTGCATTTAATTTGAAGTACTGGGGAAGAGATATGATGAGAATGTCTTCCTAAACAATATCTAGGGAGGCATACACTGTGAGATATAATGACTAATGACATCTCAGGTTTAATCTGTTTTATAAACCTATATGAAGGTATTGTATAAATGTAATACTTCGGAATGTGCATTGTTTATTGAACTGTTAAAAGTTGTTAATAAATTTTATTCTGATTTTTAAAAAAAAGAAGGTGGTCAGAGATGGCAGAGAGAGCATTTCTGTGTTTTATGCATGACAGAATTGTTTCATTATATCTAGTACTCTGTAATGTATTAACATACATTTAGGATTATTCAGTAAGCTACTAAAAATATGGCATGAAAACAGCAGCAAATCAATAGCAACCAGTCAAAATCATGTATAAGTAGTCTAACTATAATGGTAAAAGTTGCTTTGGATTACTGTACTGTCCTGACATCATGAATGTTTTTTACATTTTCCTATTAAGTAGGCTGTTAGCCAAATACGATGCCTCAGACTCCCTTCACACCTATGTAGGTGCGACACTGCACCAGTGTTTTTTCACGTTCAGGTGTGGTGCATTTAGAGCAGCCTATTCATTCAAGGCCTGCTCTACACGTGGCAATCACACAAATGAATTCAGAGGATCTTTTTTCAAATCATGTTGCACCAAAACACATTGTACTTTGTTAACACACGTTTTGGCACATGAATTCTCATGCACTTTAGCAAGGTGACTTGAGCTTGTCCTGCAAAAAAGAAGCACATTTTTGTATGTTCTGAAAACGCACATGTTTTTGCTTGCATTCCTTCTTTGCGAAAGTGTGAACGGAGCCTTTTTTACCCAAATATGAAACAATTACTGTTTACACATTCATCTGTTGTGGTATGACTTAACACCTCATATTATCTATAAAATTCAGGAAACAGATGGTAATAATCAGCCTAATTCCAAGGTTGACATGTTTATTACAGTCTTGGATTTTCAACAAAGAACACATAAGTTGTTGTTAATTTAGATAGAAAAAGCTGCTATATAAATAATTTTGTATTATGATTAGGTCTTCAAAACATAAAAGCAAAAAACATTTCTTGCACTAAACCTATCAAAATGAATGTATCTATGCCACTATTTATTAGTCAAAATATAATTTTGTTTGCTAAACTGTTTATAAAATATATAAAAAAAACATTAGTTTTTTAAAAATAAAATACGTGCTTATACCTTTTCTTCATCTTTTGTTGCATCTCATTGCTGCTGATCTACAGAATTCTCTTGGCAGCCACTTTACGTCTACTCCAGCAATGGCTGCTTTGCATTTCCCAGTGTGGGTGTCGGTATGATGATGACAACAGTGGACCATTCCTGCATTTATTTGTCCTGCATTATTTAAATGGCCACTTTTAATCTCTGTTTGCAGCACAAATGGGAGAACATTATCACCCTATAACAGGAATTGCCTGCACAAGGATCTTCATGGCAGGGTCACAAGTAATATTTAAATGAATGCTGCAAATTTTAAAATATTGAAAACAGCCTTTGAAATTGTTTACAATAATATTTTATTGGTTATATCAGATTTCAGAGATTGAGCTTACATTTAAATTTTGGAAAAGTTCCAGGTGTAGAGACCATCCTGCTGCATATGTATTAGTGTCCATATATGTAGCTGCTTTGTATTATCAGGGTCCTGAGTTATCATCTATAAAAGAGTTTAAGAAATAGTGGCTAGATAATAAATAATAAAGTACCAATAAAGGAAATGCTTACTTATCCTACCTCTATAGCAGAAATAGATCTGGGAGTCCAAATGAAATGCAGTATCCAATCACATAGTGATCTGTTTTCCCAAATGTTCTAGGCACTTCTTTCTAGACAAGGGTAAAGAATATGGCTTCCTCTAATACACTTATCTCTTACACATTACACTATGTTCCTAAACCTTCTAGAACATTCCCATATTTAACGTTTCATATGCATACTATATAATCATTATTTTTTTAGTACTAAATGAAAGTGAATTATACATTCCTGGACCATATACACCAAAAAATCAAACCACAAAGCACAATAAACTACCTGCAATCAAATAAAAATTTAAAGTAGGCCTAGTAACCACATGAAAAGCTATACCTGTGTGTGTATCCAACATTTACTTGACAAAGAGGCAGAGGCCTTAAAATATTGTCATGGTAATAGGGGACACTTTGCTTAACATGGAAGTGCTGTGTGCAGACATTTTGGTTCCTGGTTCACCTATCTGCCTGTGTCATTAAGCTATACAGACAGCACCGTGAGTACAGTACAGTGGCTCCTCAGAATTTTCCCACTTCCCACAAATCTCTACCTCTCACCACAGGAGAGGGAGGGGGATGCACTCCAAGAGTCTTCAGAGGTGTTGTGGATGCATATAGATACAGCTTTTAATGCTAGTGGCTATTATTTTCATTCATGGTATTTTGATATATTACCGATAAAGTTTGTGTTTACTTCTTTACCAGCCACACAGATATTGAAACTGTGTCTCTGAACTACATTTCAGTGATCTATGTATGGATTATACAGGCTGTTTTAGGACCTCTGTTCCTAGCCCCTTACACTGTGTATGCTTGATATTTTTGTATTGTATCCTCCTGTTAATAAATTCTACATCTATTAAGACATCCTTTTATATTTTTATGTGATACCATTTAGTTTATTGCAGATTGTGGTTTGTTTTTTTGTGTATATTGTCTACCAGTCTCTATCTGGTTCCCACATAGCAACTACCTGTAGTAAGATTTTTTTGGCACTGGATGGTATTGAAGCCTTGGCGCCTTAGGATTGGTGTTCTTTTTTCTTCTTATTCACAATTCTGGACCACAGTACTACATTCCACTCCTTGATTCACAGGTATTGATGAAACAGGTATTGATCCTATTTAGTATACACTATATACAGTATAAGCTTCTCTAGTTCATAAGTGCACTTATAAATCAACAAAACAAAGACAGAAAGTTTTGAGAATATATTAGTGTAATGGATTTCTTGTGCCGTGTTAGTTTAAAATATATATAACCATTCATTTATTTCTAATAGGAAACCTAATGCTCTATCACTAAAACCTTTTTATTAGTGTTTTATTTCAGATTTCTCCATATCCTAGGCTGATCTTTTAAATCTCACACAGAGAAAACCTAACAATGGAAGTATTTCTTTCTTATGATTTATACTGTCAGTTTTCCATTTTTATTATATGGACTATGATTTTGGGGTATACTATATACCATTTTATATGCCCTTTGGCTTTACTTTTGTGATAGATATATATATAGACTTTTAGGACTGTTGCCATTTAAGTCCAGATGTATAAAGTCTGTTTTATTTTCCTTCCTTTTTTATTTTGTAAAAGGAAGCAACCTTTAACCTTGATGCTGCATTGTAGGTATCTGGGAGTTTCTAGTTTTTTAAGTCCAGAGCAAAGAAAAATAAATCATTAAGTTCTTACAGTTATATTGTGTTTTTATTTAGGTTAAAATGTTCTTGTGTTGATGGTTTAGTATTCTATTAAAACATTATGTTCATTCATTATTATACATATTTGAGATTATCATTTTACTAGTGCAACTGCTGCTATTGTATTTATATTACTGCTTTAGTTTTAGAGGTGAATAGGCACTGCCAATATTTTAAAGACTTGCAAATGGACAATAGTAACTGTATCCTGGATCTTGGAATATATTATTCTTATTATTATTATACAGGGTTTATATATATTAAAAAAAAGAACAATCAGCGGAATCCACATGTGCAAATCAATAAACATCCAGTGAAAACAAAAAAATGTATCATAAGTGAAAAGTTTCTAAATGAAGTTGCCGCTGTCACTAAAAAAGTGTTTAAAACAATACACTTAAAACAATATTAAATCAATCAGACACACTGCTGCGCTACTAAGTGTGATAAAATATCAAACACTTAATATGTGTATAAATCAAGTGCTCATCAATAAACAAATTCTAATCACCATATATCTAAACATAACACAAAAGTCTTATTAAAGTCCATAAAATTGTAACATGTGATTAAATGTAACAAATTTGCAGAAGAGCGATCCACTCAACAGTGCAGAAAAATCCAAAAGATCTTGTGCTCGCCTCCACCTGTATTTTAGACTGCTCATCTCATATTTTGACCCCTGTTTCACCAGTGGGTCAAAATCAGCAGTTGGAAAAGAATGGCAGAATCTAGTGCTCTCCGTATCACAAATATTTATTTTCCATATAAAAGATAGATAAAACACTCACAAGTGTGGCACTTCAAGCAGTGCTAGCTGGACAAGCATGAAATCGTAGGTTACACAAGATGGTCCCGATGTGACGTCAGCATGTAGACTCCGCCCCATACACGTTACATTAAGGCGTCAACTTCTTCAGTAGGGATGGGGCTATGGATGTCACTCCGCTGTTTAAATACCCCTTTCATCCCTGTCACACACTGGCGAATAATCAGTCGCTCAGAAACTTCAGCATCACAGGAAATTATGTGACATAGGAAGGGGGTCAACATACAATTCTGCTGGGGACACCAACCTTTAAAGGTGAACTATCACCTACATTAACATAAAAAATCATAACATAAAATGTATTTTTAGGATGTATACATTTATGGATGTATTGTACATAATGTTTTATGAATAGTATCATAGAAGTGTAAAGGTGGCCGAGAGGTGACTAATTATTATCAGGTACGCTCTGAATTTTTATGTTTTTATGTTGCATGAAATTTGTTTAGGGGCGGTGCAATTCATTACTTGGATCGAGCATGCATCTGCAAAACAAATAATTAACAAAACACATAAAACATAAAAATTTACTACAAATTTTGTTGGTCAACAAAACAAGACTTGGAAAAGAGCAAGGAAAGCAAAAAACACATGTATGTTAATTTGAGACACTAACAGAATATGGTTTTGAGGTCTGATCATTTTGCAGAGGAAATTAACAGGAGTTAAAAGGACTGTGCCCATAAACAGAAAGTCTCTTAAGGATTTAAACATTTAGTACATTTAGTTAAACAGCTGCTTGAGGAAGATTTTGAAAAATAATGCAGCACAGACAATTAAATCAAAATGAAACTAACAACCTACAAACCTACGCACGCACACACACACACACACACACACATCAAATACCATTGCAGTCTATGGGAACTGACTTGTTAATTTTGATAAGTTGGTTGGTTTATATTCTAGTTATTGGCCTTAAAATGGGTAGGGGGGCCCAATGATATATGTCCCTCAGGATGGCACAACCCCAAAAACAAAACAAGGAGAAGTGCCTTTAAAAATGAAAAATTGCTTAAAAGCTAGTAAGATGGGGGGGGGGATTACTCTGCCTGTAAAGTGGTGCATCTGTAGCATGTATCCAAAATGTTGCTTCAAAGATGTACAGCTTTAGAGAAAACATACAAATCTACATTGCAGTTGCAAGATTTTAACCTAAAAACAAAAAATAGCCTACCCCTCAATACATACAAGGCCATTTGGGTCTGTTAAAGCTTAAAATGAAAACCCCCACGTGAAAAATACCACCCCAAACTCAAAAAATACTGTGCCCCTCCCACACACTAACAAACCCCTAGCCAAACACACAGCAAGCCAGTCCATAAAAGGGGGGTGGATGCTTGGGGGCAGGAGGGGCTCAGGTACCCCAAAAGCCACCTTGTTCCCATTTTCAGGGGGACGAGGGCCTCTTCCACACAACCCTAGACTGGGGTTGTGGGGGGCTGCAGACAGGGGGCTTTACAAAATGTGGAAATCCCCTTTAAACTAGTGGGTACAAGGTGCTTTGTGGTTGGTATTGGGCTGAGCCAAATATGCCCCAAAGGCAGCCAGCTAGCTGGCCCTGTTGTATGCTCTGAAAAAGGATGTGGTTTGGATTGGTAAAGGCAGCTCACAGCATTATAGAATGGAGTGTGGAGTTCCCCTTTAACCACTTGACAACTGGGCACTTAAACCCCCTTCCTAACCAGACCAATTTTCAGCTTTTGGTGCTCTCACATTTTGAATGACAATTACTCAGTCATGCAACACTGTATCTATATGAAATTTTTGTCCTTTTTTTCACACAAATGGAGCTTTCTTTTGGTGGTATTTAATCACCGCTGGGTTCTTTATTTTTTGCGCCGTAAAAGAAAAAAATTTCTGTTATAATATTTTGCTAATTAGTAATTTATGCCGCTACATATCTTTGGTAAAAATAACCCAAATCGGTGGATATTATTTGGTCTTTTTGAAAGTTATAGAGTCCAAAAGCTATGGTGCGAATATCTGAAAATTGATCACACCTGATGTACTGACGGCCTATCTGATTCTTGAGACCCTAACATGCCAGAAAAGTACAAATACCCCCCAAATGACCCCTTTTTGGAAAGAAGACATTCCAAGGTATTTAGAAAGATGCATGGTGAGTTTTTTGAAGTTGTCATTTTTTTCCCACAATTCTTTGCAAAATCAAGGTTTTTTTTTTACTTTTTTTTTTTTTCCACAAAATTGTCATATTAGCAGGTTATTTCTCACACACCGCATATGCATACCACAAATTACACCCCAAAACACATTCTGCTATTACTCCCGAGTACGGTGATACCACATGTGTGAGACTTTTACACAGCGTGGCCACATGCAGAGGCCCAACATGCAGGGGAGCACCTTCAGGCGTTCTGGAGAACCCAGGCCAATTCTGACATTTCTCTCCTACATGTAAAAATCATCATTTATTAGCTAGAAAATCACATAGAACCCCAAAACATTATATATGTTTTTTTAGCAAAGACCCTAGAGAATACAATGGCAGTTGTTGCAACTTTTTATCTCACACGGTATTTGCGCAGCAATTTTTTTAACGCGTTTTTTTTGGAAAAAAACTGTTTTGTGCTTTACAAAAACCAAAACAGTAAAGTTAGCCCAATATTTTTGCATAATGTGAAAGATGAAGTTACGCTGAGTAAATAGATACCCAACATGTCACCTTTCAAAATTGCACGCGCTTGTGGAATGGTGCCAAACTTTGCTACTCAAAAATCCCCATAGGTGACGCTTTAACATTTTTTACTGGTTACATGTTTTGAGTTACAGAGGAGATCCAGGGCCAAAATTATTGCTCTCACTCTACCGATCGCAGCGATACCTCACATGTGTGGTTTGAACACTGTTTTCATATGTGGGCTGGACTTACATATGCGTTCGCTTCTGCATGCGAGCACACAGGGACAGGGGCGCTTTAAAATTTTTTTTTATTTTTTTTTAATTGTTCATTTTACTTTATTTATTTTAGTTTGATGCTTTTTTCCAAAAAAAAAAAAGTTTTGACCACTTTTATTCTTATTACAAGGAATGTAAACATCCTTGTAATAGGAATATGGCATTACAGGTCCTCTTTACAGTGAGATATGGGGTCAATAAGACCCCACATCTCACCTCTAGGCTGGGAAGCCTGAAATAAAAAAAAAAAGAAAAACCATCCTGGCTTCGATCGTAGCGGTGAGTCGGTAGAAGCGCGGGAGGGGGGACATCCCCTCTCGCCTCCCGTAAGAACGATCAAGCAGTGGAACAGCCACTATGATTATTCTTATGGTGTAGGGAATCCCGGCTGAAAAAGCTGATATCTGAATGATGCCTGTAGCTGCAGGCATCATTCAGATATCCCCGCACAAAGTCAAGGACGTTGTATGACGGCCGGCGGGCGGGAAGTGGTTAAAACGCATTTTTTTTTAACACAAAGTTGTCCATTTATACAATATTTCTACCACATAACATGTACATACCAAAAATGACACCCCAAAATAGATTCTCCTACTCCTCCTGAGTACGGCAATACCACATGTGTGAGACTTCCACAGCCTGGCCACATACGGAGGCCGAGTACAGCCAAGCATGGCTCAGCATGGCAGGGTATGGCTGGGTATGGCGGGGTATTGTAGAGTATGGCGGGGTATTGCAGAGTATGGCGGGGTATTGCGGAGTATAGCGGGGTATGGCGGAGTATGGCGGGGTATAGCGGGGTATTGCGGAGTATGGCAGGGTATGGCAGGGTATGGCGGGGTATGGCGGGGTATGGCGGAGTATGGCGGGGTATGTCGGAGTATGGCGGGGTATGGCGGGGTATGGCGGGGTATGTCGGGGTATGGCGGGGTATGTCGGAGTATGGCGGGGTATGGCGGGGTATGTCAGAGTATGGCGGGGTATGTCGGAGTATGGCGGGGTATGTCAGAGTATGGCAGGGTATGTCGGAGTATGGCGGAGTATGGCGGGGTATGGCGGAGTATGGCGGGGTAATGCGGGGTATTGCAGGGTAATGTGGGGCTTTGCAGAGTATTGTGGGGGTATTCCAGGGTAATGTGGGGCTTTGCAGAGTATTGTGGGGGTATTGCAGAGTAATGTGGGGCTTTGCAGAGTAATGTGGGGTATTCCAGGGTAATGTGGGGCTTTGCAGAGTATTGCACAGCATTGCAGAGTAGTGGGGATGGCTGAGCATGGATGGATGGATGGCTGGATGTCTCTGTGCAGCGCTGTGGGCACTACACATCCAGCCCACAGCGCTGCAGCCATCCATCCATCCCCCTTTCCGCTCACAGTGTACACAGGAGGGGAGGAGAGGAACCGGCATCATCAGATGATCAAACATCATCAAACAGCTGCGATCAGCGACCGGCGGTCACGGATGTGTCCGGGTGCGCGCCCCAGGGGGCGCGCGCGAGGGGAATTCTGGGAGGACGTCATAGTACGCCCTCCCAGAGTTATCCAACCACCCTGCAGCGGTCATTCGGCTATGGGCCGGTTGGTAAGTAGTTAAAAGCGAAAGTTAGCCCATGGAAATCCAAGGGGTTAGAGGGGGGAGACAAGAGCATTATAGAATGGAGTGTGGAGTTCCCCTTTAAAAGCAAAAGTTAGCCCATGGAAATCCAAGGGGTTAGAGGGGGGAGACAAGAGCATTGGAGAATGGAGTGTGGAGTTCCCCTTTAAAAGCAAAAGCTAGCCCAAGGAAATCATTAGAGGGGGAGGTTAAATGTCCTTTTAGGAGGGGCTAGAGGAGCGAGAGTAATTTTACATAATTTCAACAAGGTGCATGTCGGCAACGTAACATGCAAACATGACCTGTGTGCAAATCTCCTTAAAAAAATACATAAAGGTGAACCAGCGTAAAAAAAAGTGTCAAGAGGTGCACCCGTTCTACCCATGCAATTGCATGCACGTTACTTAACATTTACTAAGATTTTCGCTGCATAGTGAACAAATGCATGTGAACGAGCGCAAAAGACACTTGCGTATGCGCACTGCTTACATTGATCTCACGCAGTTCTAAATGTACTTGCGGGCACAGCAGGCTTTCTCTGAAAAAGTTACTTTCTCATTCTATTTTGGACATATTTTTTTACTTGGGCAGTTGTTACTAAACTTCCTCACATCACCCCATAATATTGGCACCTCCATCTTCTGTCAATATTGATTTGAAGATGCCGAGCGCCATGTCCATAGTGGAGCACAGATTGTATTCTCCTATGCACCGAGATCGCTATAGTAAATGGGGGACTCACGCTCTGTTACCGGCGCACCATTTCGTAAATATGAAAATGTGTGTTGTGACCTCGCCGTGCGCTTCTACTGATGAGGCACGGCTTTCGTAAATCACCCCCAATATCCTTAATTTTCCTAAGCATACCAAGCAATTTTGCAAAGCAAATCTATTGTTTCTATTTTTGCTTTAAAAACTGCCATCACAAAGCAAACATTTTTACATTTTGCTGGACTGTGAATTCACTGTAACTGCAGACAAGGATTTAGAACAAAGAAGGAACCTGTTCCACATGTCTGCATAATTCAATGTCTTCTGTTCGGAGCAATAAACAATGATTTATTTGCTTAATTAATCTTTTGTGTAGCGATACTCCCACAAAAGATGCTGGATTGTTTGAGACCCTCTGCCTTACTCTGGGGATAACACACCCTGTACCTAAGTGACATTGGCCCACCTGGGAATAGTTTAAATAGGCTTTATTAAGGCAAAAGCCCTGAACAAGAAAAGCTTAAACAGATGCAACTAAGAGTATTTAATATCGACACATAAGGCAAAAAAGTGTTGTACACAAGAATGTCCCAGCTAATGTTCTCAACACTAAGTCACTGACCAGTGTAACTAAATAACAGTAAAGCAGTCTTGTCAGTGTCGGGGCCCTTTTTCTGGTGGATTACCCACCCCTCCCTTCTGAGGGTATTTTTAATCTCAAGTACCAGTTGAAACAAGTAGAAACAAAGGGCCAGAGGCATCTCACCACTCCTTGTAGTTTGTTCTTGGATGATATCTGTAGCCTCTTTCCAGTAGCCCTGGGGTCCTAAAGCAGCAACCTCTCAGCACAATAATACAGCACAACAGTGGAACAGCTGAGATACTGCAAAAAAAAAAATAGAACGACTCCAACAGCTAGAGAACTCTGTAACAATTGGAAAGCTGGAAGTGCAGGAAACTGAAACAGTAGTTCCACACATGGTCTTTGCATATCTCACCTGCAGAAATGTCACTCATAGCCCAGATTACAGCTCAGGAACAGTTTCTCTTTGGGCAGCAGCAGTACACTCTGAAATAATAGCGCAGGATTAATGCACGTGGCCTTCATCTTTTTAGTATATTCATCCCAGGAGTAGCACAGTATCCATGTGGTCCAGCAGCAAAGTCCTCTGTAGCTCAGGCTTTTAGCAGCTTGGTAGCAGCTTCTGCATCAGTACAGAGCACAGCCAGAGCAACACAGCAGCATGTGGCTCAGAACTCACAGCTCCCTGCAGCAGTCTCCCTCAGCAGCAGCACACAGTAGCAGCACTTGGTCTCTTCCTTCCATAGCAGCAAGGCCCAGCTACGTGGTCTGACAGCAACTTGGAACAGCAAATCAGTACCCCTGGCCCTATCCACAGACTCTTCAACTCTTTGTACTATTCCAAACACACAGGCACTAGCCAGGCATCCAGCCTGTGGGTTGCTTAAAGGGCCAGAAGCCAATGCTACATATGTAATCATCAGAAATCAAAAACTGCATATACAGTGTTTTATCTACTTTACCTTGAAACATTATTTATAAAGATTGAATGCCAAAAGGTAGGTAGGTAGGTGGTGAAATAGCATTTTCCCTTTTATAATCTGTAGTACTTTTAGCATTAATCAATATGCATGTTGTTATCACTATGTACCCAGCATTTGTGAAATATCAGACAGTAAAGCTCGGGTAACGATTCCTGTTAGCTTTAGTGGATCACTACAATAAAACATCAGTGACTCTTTTATTTTATTTAATCTACTTTATTATAACAGTCAGACTGTAAAAATCTGATTATCATTTATATGAAACTAGGTTTGCAGTTTGATTAGCAATCATACTAACTTGTAATGCATGTTACCTTCATTATTGATTAGGATACTATTTTATCTATGTCACGCTTTAAAACATTATTGATTTGTATGCATGACTGCCTCTGAAAACATAATATTGATTTTGGCGTATCACATCAAATGTATATTACCTTTAGTATCAGCTAAAAAGTACTCTTTCTATATATGGTATAATGTATAAAGTTTGACAAGTGAATCATTATAAACTCCTTAATATAATTTTTTAGCCCTGATGAAGGAGGCCATTTTGGAACCTTCAAAATGTTTCGGCTCTCCAGGTTAGGCAGTGCTTAATAAACAAAAACCTTTTTGGATGTAATATAGTCATTTCGGCATACATCTACAATCTGCTACTTTTAATGTCACCTCAACTAAAAGTGTGCACTAGATATGGAATCCTTTAGCTTCTTCACATCTCCTTCCATCAACTGTGGCAAATTGACAGCATAGCCCATCCCTGTTTCATGGCTATTGAATGCTTTTTTTTTTGTGTTTACATAGAAAGGTATTCCATTGTGCACATGTCCAATATGAACTTGATTTTCTTCATTTTTTTTGTTTCTCACTGCAGTCTCTGTTAAATTGATTGCACTTACAAAGACCTTTTTTTTGGTGGTAACTATTTCAAATAAGTCATTCAAACATTAAAGTAGATGGAAAGTCAACCTATATACATTGTTCCAAACAATACCTTTAATATTTATTAGTAACACTATGATGGTTCTATTTAATAAATCAATACAAAAAAAGTTTTTTTTTCATACTTATGTGCAGTCATATGACCACTAGCCCTCCATCCTTTAGCTCTCTCTGGTAAGTGGTAGGCAGAAACTTCCAAAAGTAATGACATTGTGATCAGAAGTGACACTATGATCTACTGCATCTGTGTGTGTATAAACTTACAGCTTAACATATTCCCCTGAATGCCACAGTGAGGGAAGGAGGAACTGTTTGTGCCATCCAGACTGAGCAGTGCTGGAGCTTGGTCTGAAAATATCACTACATGCACAACTAAAGGCCAAATTTTGATGTGTATACCCAGCTTAAGAAATCACCTGAGGTAGACAGTGCTTCTGCAGGGACAATGATGTGGCACAGCTTTTGGTCCCAATATTCTGGGGTAATATGCCATTTGTATTAAGGCTGTATAGCATTGTTGGGCTAGAGGCAGAACCCAGACCATAAGCATGTTAACAGCAGAATTACAGAGAAAATAAGTGATATTACATTACGCTAATTTAAAAGACTATATTTTGATTGAAAACCTTGCCAACTAGATTTTTTTGTGTTTTGCCTGGAGAGGCACTTTAGGAACATAAGTCAATTTAAATGTTAGATGCTGAATTATTATGAAGTGAAATATTATAACATACTAAAACTGACAATGGTGATGTAATTAGAAGTGATCTAAGAAGTCCTAATATATCCAACTCACAACACAAATGTGAGGTAAATATTGTTTTATGAAAATCTTTAATATATCCAGATCTTGTCACTAACATACTAAAACTGACAATGGTGATGTAATTAGAAGTGATCTAAGAAGTCCTAATATATCCAACCCACAACACAAATGTGAGGTAAATACTGTTTTATGAAAATCTTTAATATATCCAGATCTTGTCACTTGGCACCATGTGGATCCTTCACCGGTCAGAATTGAAATCCCTGGAAGATTTGACCTCCAAATTATAGGTAGGTTATATCACACCTGCTTATGGAGCCTCTCACGATTGTACATCAAATGAACATAAGGATTCTATTTCAACCTCCCAAATTTCCTCCCACACCCCTCCTCTTTTAGTTCTCCCCCTTCTCCATCAAACATGCCCCCTCCCTTTCACCCATTAAGCAAGGGGGCGTGGCTACCGCGCTACGGCATGGATGTCTGAACAGACAGCTCTGCTCCAGCAATAGGAATCCCAGTGAGCCGAGGTGTTCCTAACTGGCCCTCTCCATTTCAACTCAACATTAACGTGCCGCCCAACAGCCTGAGATGACCCGCAAACTAAAGGGGTTATCTCAGCTGAAGAAGCTACAACACTTCTTCCTGCTGCCAGTTTGGAGCCCTATCCAAGATGGTGCCGGCGGCATCTCTCCGTCCTCCTCCAGCGGTTCCAACTCAGCCACACCGAGCCCGGGCTCACAGGGAAACTTCATCCACCGCTCACCTGATGCCAACAGGCCACTATCCATGCCACATAGGTTAGTCCTTCCCAATGAGTTTCATCATTCTGATGTCTTCAGGAGCAGCTGAAAATGTTGGTATCTCAAAACACATAAGGAAGGAATAACATACATCATCTCACCATACACTGGCTTCTAGCACTCTGATGACTTGAGAGGGAGGTGATTGTTAGGACAGCAGGATTGTGGTATAACAGCCTTATACAAATGCTGTTTGAAGTTAGTACCGGTCACGCACTCTTAAAATGTGAGTCTGCGAGGGCTTGGACTGAATGGCTCTGTGAACAGCCACACCTTAGCTCAGTTCTTGCCTTGGCCTGCAGTGTTACAGACACTATTTTCACCATCATGGGCAAACAACGGCATTAAAAAGACACCAAGGATGTCCACACCCTGGAGCACACACCTTCTTTCATTCATACCTTATTCAATCCTGCCATCACCCACATGCCAGAGGCCACAACAAACCCAACATGTGCCATATTAGAGACTCCTCAACCAACAACTTCCTTGGCATTCGAAAGCTGTGCACCAAACACAAGCCTTCACTCACCCGCCTCTTCCTCTCTTGACTCTGAGGTAGGATTGCTCACACTGTTCTCTTTGACCTCTCTTCTATGAAAGCTATTGACAGGGCAGACCTACCTCACAGGAGCATTCACCCATCAAACACAACCAGAACAGTATCTATCTGACATGCTGCACAGGAGGCCACACTCTCCTCACTCTCCTGGCTCCTGAAAAAGTACTAGTTTGCAAGGGTGTGCATCCCCACATGCAGCCTCTTCAGTGCATATTTGCACTTCCATCTACAGCATGTTTCACTGACCCCCCCCCCCCATGCCATAGGAGCCAGAGCAGAATGTTAGGGCACATGGGAGATGGGGGACAGCTCTTCCCCCAAAATGGAGACCCCCTCAGGGTACAGTGAGTACCCCACAATTCAGAATTATTAAAGCTAAGTTTTGGTTCTCTTTTGCTGCCTTCTGCTGCCGATTAAGTTTAATGAAATTATCGACTATTGACCTTTTTCCCCGGGGTAAATTTGATGCATCTTCTCAGGAAACAGGTCAATAGACTTGAGAAACCTATTAAACCTACCCAGGCCTCTTTGATACAATCAGCATGGGAAATGTAAATCTTTTTTTTTTAAATTATGGAAAATCTTGATGGGTGGTGTTGTAAGGGTAGAAAGTGGGTATTTGGATCCTAAAACGTTTGAAACATTGCATCTTGGATCTTTAAATATTTGACACTGATGTGTATTGATGTAGCAAGACTTTTAGTGGGCTTACCTAAGAACTTTCATTCTTTTAATTTTAGAGATTTTTAAATGTATAATGATATTTAATATATAATTATACTGACTCATTATTATGTGTAATGCATCCATGCAATACCTGAAATGTCTCAGCATACTCTCAATCTATCTGGTGTTTAGATATTGATAATAGGGATGTGGTGCACTGACTGTATAGTTCAAGCCAAGTCCATAATACATATTGAAAAGCTACTAAGCATGCTGCCTAAAAATCTCTCTTCAAAGCATCTCTATATGAGGAAATGGGAGAGGATTTTAGGACTTGAAATACCTTCTAATTCTAAAAAGTGTTGGGGTCACAGACTGTATAGTGTGCTATATTCATGTACAATCTATAATGAAAACACCTATAAAATATTGATACCCTGGTATTATACACCAGAAGTATTGCACTCTATCTCTCCTACAGTCAAAATAATCTGTAGAATATGCAATTCATCTAACTACATCATCTGCTGTCATTCTTCCAAGATATTTTACCAATTTGACAAGTTCATACCCTGCTATCTAAACTTGTAAAATGCCCCATAGACTCGGATCCCTTAACATGCCGGGACAAACTAGAAAAGAACCTGAAAGAACACCCCCCCCCCACACACAAACACAACCTCACAGCATTGCACTGTTTAATTGCTACTACATGGAAACAGCGACTGTGTATGATGTAGACTGATTATAGAAGTTCAGATTATGAAAAACCAATGGCAAGAATGCACAACATATTGGACAAATTTGACGCTATATGGGGTCAACAACACTTATTGCCCTCTGAATGCAGACACTACAATGTGATGATGACCACAGTACTTCTACTATTGCAATTGCATGCCATTATCTATCCCATTTAATGGGACATTCAATAACCCATGCACCAGAAAGAACACACACAAAGACTTTCATGTTCTCTCTAATGTTTACAATTTATTGAATATGTTTTATATGGCTATGAAGATCACCATACATTCTGATTTAATAAGTGATAGTGGCTAGTGTCAGGGTCAAAGGGCAAGGTCCAGGCCAAAGGTCAGAGTCAGTATGTTTTAGGTAGGATAAAAAACGTATGCATTGTTGGTTCTTGTCCTTACAATTAGTACCGACAATAAATAATATACACATATGTGGAATCACTACAAATTTCAGAAGTAGGAGAATTTTTCTTGGCAGTTTCTTTATGGTGGCTCATGGTAATGGCAAAAATCCAGTATGCAACAAAAGTTTTTGTTTTTTTGTTTTTACTGTTTTGGGGCTTTTTTATTCGATAATATATAGTTTTATAATATATTATAACAATATATTGTTACAAAGACAAAGTTCTATTATTGTGTTTTGTATAACAGCCTTTATAAAGATTATAGCTTTGTGAGTGTCTTGATTTAGACATTGTATTTGTTATGCATACAATTAAACTGTATAAATATAGTATGGTATTTCTCTAAGAGGTCTTATGTGTATTTTGTATACAGCTGTTAAGGCTGCATCATTACAATAAGCTCTAGTACAATTTTTAGGAGGAGATCCTCATTCTCTTTGCTGATTCCTGCTATTTGCCTTCCTGAGATGAGATGTTAATAACAAACAGCTCAGGACTTGATATTGTGGCAAAGTACATGTGTGACATATCCAGTTTGGAGTTAGTTGTCATCTTTGACATGAAAAAGCCATGATGCTAAGTAAATATGAAGTAAAATAGAACAAAATGAGAGTTCTAAATGTTTGCATATATGGTATATAACAGTATCATGTTAGTAATGAGGCTAACATACCTGGGTTTGGTTTGAGCAGGGTTCAGTGAAAACGGGATACTGTTTTGATACCAAATCTGAACCTTATTTAAATCAGTTAGAACCAAACCTGTTAAATCATTATAAGCTATTTTCTTGGCTATTAGGCAAATAATTGTCCAATAAATGTCATGGGGGCTGGGCATTGTCCTGGGGGGGGCAACCCAACCCAAATGCAGCTAGCACAAAATAAGCCACCCCCTGTCCAAAATTAAGCACATCATCCAGCATGCTACAAAATTACAGATGGGACAAACACCCCCCGGTCCGGGGGGGGGCAAACAATGTGCCTAACATGAGCAAAAGTTATACAACAAATACCATTGCAGTCTATGGGAATTGACTTGTTTATTTTGATAGTCCCCACTTGGCTGGCTTATATTCTAGTTATTGGCCTTTAAATTGGTAGGGAGGCCCAGGTCTCACCCTGAGGGACATATATAAATGTCACCTATTTGGACAACCCCAAAACCAAAACAAGGAGAAGTGCAAAATTGCTTAAAAGGTAGTAACTTGGGGGGGGGGGCTTACTCTGCCTGTAAAGTGGTGCATCTGTAGCATGTATCCAAAATGCTGCTTCAAAGATGTATGGCTTTAGTGAAAACTTACAAATCTACATTGCAGCTGGAAGATTTTAACCCAAAACAAAAAATAGACTGCCCCTCAATACATACAAGGCCATTTGGGTCTGTTATGGCTTAAAATGATAACCCCTACGTGAAAAATACCACCCAAACTAAAATACCACAGCTCCCACACACTAACAAACCCCTAGCCAAACACACAGCAAGCCAACCCATGAAAGGGGGTGGATGCTTGGTGTGCAGGAGGGGCTCGGGCACCCCAAAGGTCAACCACCTTGTTCCCATATTCAGGGAGACAAGGGCCTCTTCCAGACAACCCTAGGCTGGGGTTGTGGGGGGCTGCAGACAGGGAGCTTTACAGAATGTGGAAAGCCCCTTTAAACTAGTGGGTACAAGGTGCTTTGTGGTTTGTATCGGGCTGAGCCCAACATGCCCCAAAGGCAGCCAGCTATGTTGAGTGCATGTGGCCTTGTATGGTTCAGGAGGGGGTTGGGCGATCGCTCTTCTCGCCTCTTTCCTAGCTGGCCCTGTTGTATGCTCTGGAAAAGGATGTGGTTTGGATTGGTGAAGGCAGCAAACAGCTTTTTGAGA
This sequence comes from Lithobates clamitans, assembly GCA_037952925.1. Classification (NCBI taxonomy): domain Eukaryota; kingdom Metazoa; phylum Chordata; class Amphibia; order Anura; family Ranidae; genus Lithobates; species Lithobates clamitans. The sequence goes on along the minus strand of JBBGZY010000323.1, from coordinate 9,064,774 downwards.
ACAGAGTAGAGTGTAGAGTTCCCCTTTAAAAGCAAAAGTAAGCCCATGGAAATCCAAGGGGTTAGAGGGGGGAGACAAGAGTATTGGAGAATTGAGTGTGGAATCCCCGTTTAAAAGCAAAAGTTAGCCCATGGAAATCCAAGGGGTTAGAGGGGGGAGACTAGAGCATTGGAGAATGGAGTGTGGAGTTCCCCTTTAAAATCAAAAGTTAGCCCATGGAAATCCAAGGGGTTTGAGGCGGGAAACAAGAGCATTGTAGAATGGAGTGTGGAGTTCTACTTTAAAAGCAAAAGTTAGTCCATGGAAATCCAAGGGGTTAGAGGGAGGAGACAAGAGCATTGGAGAATGGAGTGTGGAGTTCCCCTTTAAAAGCAAAAGCTAGCCCAAGGAAATCATATGCATTAGAGGGGTAAGGTTAAATGCTCTTTTAGGAGGAGCTAGAGGAACGAGACTCTTTTTCCATAATTTTAACAAGGTGCATGTCACATGCTGGCACTGTAACATGCTAACATGACATGTGTGAAAATCTCCTTAAAAAATACATGACAGTGAACCAGCATAAAAAAATATGTCAAGGGGGCACATGTGCGGCAGCCTGGGGTGAAGGTAATGTTACCTTAGAGCTCCGCTCCTCGGGAGTTTTCATCGGAGGACTACAGGTCCCAGTGAACCAGCAAGTATCCCAAAACTGCAGAAAATCCTACCTAATACTGTCAGCTTCACTGACAATGGTCTTGAGAGCTCCTAAAACCAAAATAAAGCAGGAAAAACTAAGGAAATGGCACACAGGCTGGCGGCTGGAATGGCGGCAGCATCTTCTCCCCCACAGCACAGCGGTGAATACACTAAAAAATCTTTACCTCACAGTCAGCACAGCGGTGAATACACTGGAAAATCTTTACCTCACAGTCAGCACAACGGTGAATACACTGAAAAATCTTTACCTCACAGTCAGCAAAGTGGTGAATACACTGGAAAATCTTTACCTCACAGTCAGCACAGCGGTAAATACACTGGAAAATCTTTACCTCACAGTCAGCACAGCGGTGAATACACTGAAAAGTCTTTACCTCACAGTCAGCACAACGGTGAATACACTGAAAAATCTTTACCTCACAGTCAGCAAAGTGGTGAATACACTGGAAAATCTTTACCTCACAGTCAGCACAGCGGTAAATACACTGGAAAATCTTTACCTCACAGTCAGCACAGCGGTGAATACACTGAAAAATCTTTACCTCACAGTCAGAAGACACAGGCTGCTAACGGTGAGTCTGAGTCTGAATATGAATACTGTGAATTACAAGCTGCTACACAGTCTGACATCTTCAAAAAATTTGAATGTATGCTTCAGAAAGCCCTCAAACAGACTTCTGATCATATAACTGACAAACTGACTAAAGAAATTAGAGAACTAGGTCAGAGAACAGCTGACATAGAACTGAGGGTTGATGAAATTGATAATTTTACACAGAACTACATGTCTGAGATGAAGGTACTAAAACAGGAAAACCTTACATTACAAAATCGTTTAGAGGACCAAGAGAACAGAGATCGTCGATCGAATCTGCGAATCAGGGGAATCCCTGAATCTGTTCTAGACCTGTAGGCTAATATCACGGCGCTCTTTCAAGAATTATTACCTGGAACCCCTATTGACAGGTTCGAAATTGATAGAGTGCATAGAGCGTTAGCCCCACGCAAAATAAATGGTCCCCCGAGGGATATTATAGCTAAATTGCACTTTTACAGAACCAAAGAACAGATACTAACAGCTGCCAGAGGGAGCGAATCTCTTAGCTTCCAGGGCAATACCTATCAACTCTCACGGATTTGTCCCCACTAACGGTTGCAAAAAGACGTGCACTTAAACCTCAACTCCAGGTACTCCAGAGAAATCAAATTTCCTATCAATGGGGATTTCCTTTTTGTCTCAGATTTACTCATTTGGAAACAAAATATGTTTGTCGCTCTTCAGAGGACTTGAAGTCAGCCCTATTTGATATGGGCCTAGCCGAAGCAATCTTACCAAATGACCAGTCTCATAGGCGCTCAGCTTTTCGTTCTACACAGCAAAACAAAGACCCAAAACCCAGCTATTCCACATCTTCCCATCAAAATCTTAACAAGCGAGGTCGATATGAACATTCATCACCAAACAATGAGGATTCAATGGACTGACAATCTAAGCCAGACTAGTTATTTGTCCTTGCTACTTTTTTCCAGCACAGTATGCTGACAGAGTTAATTAACTGGCCATATTCATGACTAAAATGAGTTATGGCTACATACTACTGTTATGTTACAAAAATTTTTATTTTTTTTTTATATTAACTTTTTTCTGTTTTTTTTTCCTCTCAAGTTTTTGAACTTTATTTTTTCTTTTTTTGTAACAATTTAAGCAAAATTTTTCCATGATAGTAATGGAATAGTTCCTGTGGTCCTCCGATGTTATACATCCCTTAGGAATTTCTTGTTGCCCTTTATTCCACCTAAGGACGCCTACCATTGTTATGGGGGTCTTTATTGGTGGTCCCGGACCCTCTCAGAGAGTTCTAAAAACTCTCCTGAGATGCTCCTACACCCTATTATTTAGCCTTTATATACTGCTAAATTGTCTTCATATTGGGTTTGTTCGATTCTCCTCTCCTTTTTTCTTTTTCTTTTTCTATTCTATTGCTTCTTTCTTTAATCTTTGCTATTCCCTCCTGACTCTCGGGTTGGTGATCCTGGCTCTCGGTGAGTACTCTGCTTGTTATGATATAATATTCGCATTCGTTGTTTTATGGCTCCTATAAATATCTTGTCATTAAATGTTTAATACCCCACATAAGCAAACCAAGGCTTTACGCTCTTTTGCTATGAAAAAAGCTAATATTATATGTTTGCAGGAAACGCATTTTACTGACAAAGTTTATCCCAAATTTCTTTCATCATCATATCCACAATTCTATACTGCTTCAGCTACGGTTAAACAGCGCGGAACTCTCATTGGTTTTCACCGTTCCACTCCGTTTAACCTTGTATCCAAAATAACAGACCCTGAAGGACGATATGTTCTCCTAACAGGATTTATTTCTGATAATCCTATTACTATTGTGTCTTATTATGCCCCTAACAAACGCCCAACTGCTTTCTTATCCCACCTTTTTCAACTTATAGAAGTACATAAGTTTGGTACTGTTGTTATTTGTGAGGATTCTAATGCTACTATTTTCCCGTTCTTAGATAAATCTCCCCCTGGACCTACCACAAACTCAATAAACCTAACTTTTCAACATCTACTCACCACTCATAGCCTGGTAGATACTTGGCGAGAGATGAACCCTATTAGTAGGCGCTTCACTCATTATTCTTATCCGCATAACTCTTTTTCACGAATAGATCATATTCTAATCTCGTCAAGTATGCTACCAGAAATCATATCATCCAAAATCATTCCTTTTCCATGGACAGACCACTGCGCAGTATTCATTACCATTGCTTCCACAATTCCTAGATCACACGATACCACTTGGTGTATAAACGATTCAATTCTGACCCACCCTTCTCATCGTGTTGAGATTGAAAAAGCACTTTCTGATTACCTAAAATCCAATGATACAGACGATGTCTCTGCTATTACATTATGGGAGGCGCACAAGGTAGTCATTAGTGGTAGACTGATACAACAAGCAACTAACCTTAAAAGAGAACGCAAACTGTTGTTTGCAAAACTTGAATCTACCTTTAATGACTGTCATCAAACTTTTCAAACCTCCCCGAATGCTACCAACAGTACCAAACTAGAAAAAGCCCACCTGGATCTAGATCTTTTTCTTACTGATACCGCAGATAAACTTATAAGTAAACGCCAGCATGTTCAATATCGCAGGGCAAATAAACCTGATACACCTATGGCCAAAATTTTAAAAAATTCACAACATATACATACGTCTATCAGATTGAAAGTATCCCGGGAATCTTACACTAGTAACCCAGTGAAAATACTTGAAATTTTTCGCTCTAAGTTATCTAAACTATATTCTTCTGCCTCAAATTTTGATAAAACTAAAGCAGACACACTGTTCTCCAATATCATGCTTCCTAACCTTAATCAACAACAGAAAGATCTTCTTGAATGTCCAATTACAGATACTGAAGTCCTTAACGCAATAGAATCTTTAAAATTCCGTAAAAGACCAGGCCCAGATGGATTTTCGGCAACATATTATAGACAATTTGCATCAATCCTAACACCTATCTTAACTAAAGCCTTCAATTCGATCCTTAAAGGTAACTCATTTAGAACAGAGACTCTCACCTCTATAATAGCAATGATCCCCAAACCACATTCTGACTCCACCTCCTGGACTAATTATCGTCCTATATCGCGATATAAAATTAATTGCTAAAATTTTGGCCACTAGACTGAATAATATTATTGGCCTACTAATCCATAAAGACCAAACAGGCTTTATGCCTAAATGCCAAGCTGGAGATAATATCAGGAGAGCACTCTTACTTATTAATGCGGCTAAAACTAGACGAATCCCAGCTTGCCTTGTATCCTTAGACATAAGGAAAGCATTCGATTCGGTTATGTGGCCTTATATGGAATATGTCCTTGGTAAATGGGGATTTGGAAACAATTTTTTAACCTGGGTCTCATCCTTGTACAATAATCCTAGAGCATATATCAAATATGCAGGCTATAAGTCAACAATGATTGATATCAAAAGAGGCACTAGACAAGGATGCCCTCTTTCCCCTCTACTTTTTGCCCTAATAATAGAACCCCTGGCACACCTTATTAGAACCAATCCTGACATTAAAGGTATCGAACTAGGTGGTTATCACCATAAACTATGTCTCTTTGCGGATGACATTCTCATATTTTTGTCTCATCCCCATATATCCACCCCTAATCTACTAAAAACACTAGATAATTTTGCCCAAATATCAGGACTACATGTTAATCCAACAAAATTAAATGCATTAAATATTTCCTTATCTCAATTAGAACTTCGGCAGGCACAAACTTCCTTACCCTTTACTTGGGTTCCAAAGCAGCTTCCATACCTAGGAATAAAACTCACAATCTCTCTTAAAGACCTTTTTGCGGCAAATTACTTACCCCTCCTTAAACAAACTTCCGGCTTCCTGAAACAATGGGCTCTTCTATCATTGTCATGGTTGGGAAGGATTAATGCGGTAAAGATGTCAATCCTGCCAAAATTCTTATATTTATTTAGGGTACTCCCTATTTCTTTACCATCTTACTTTCTTAGACTTACTCAACGTAGAGTTATGTCCTTCATTTGGGGCACCACCAAACCTCGTATACCTAAATCTACGCTTTACCTTAATAAATTGAGTGGTGGTTTGGGATTGCCCAACTTTTCCTCCTATTTCTACGCTGCACAGCTAGCACTTATACCCAAGTATCATACTTCTGTAGAAGCTCCCCTATGGGTAGCTATTGAATCAGTGGAAAGTGACCTTATCTCAGTGGCAAATATGTTTTGGCTCTGTCCTGCTGATAGAATACATCTTTCTAATCCTATCACGAAACAGACCCTAGCAGTATGGGATAAATGTAAATATGCACATAATCTTCAATCAACACATAATCCCTTGCTTTCACTTCTTAATAATCCAGCCTTTTATCCTGCCTGAAATTCCCAAAATCATTCTCTGCATGGACCTCTACGAACCTGACTCGTTTATACAATCTTTCCTCGACTAAAGCTATTTATACATTTCCTGTACTATGTGAAACATTTGGGTTACCTAAAACTGAAATATTTCGATATTTACAAATTAAAAATTTTTATGAACCACTTCTTAGTACAGGCTCAACTCTTAATCAAATGACTCAATTTGAGCGGATTTGTATAAGTGATCCACACATTAGAGGACTTATCTCAATATTATATTTCCAACTTAATATGATATCTAGTGAGTTTCTACCCTCATACACAACTAAATGGGCACAAGATATGAATCGAGTGTTTAATAAACAAGATTGGTCGAATATATGGTCAGCCACCAAAACTTCCTCTCCAAATTGTTTTGCTGCAGAAACTAATTACAAGGTTCTAGCACGCTGGTACCTTGTACCAGCTAGAATAGCTAAATTTGTCCCCACATATTCACCTAATTGCTTTAGAGGATGTGACACAGCAGGAACACATTTTCACATATGGTGGCAATGCCCCGTAGTTGAAGAATTCTGGAAGAATATATTTCTTATGGCTTCTAAAGCCCTGGAAATCACGATTCCTCCAGATCCTGCAACGGCACTCCTAAACCTTAAACCCACAATACTCACCCATACTCAATTCCAATTGTTTATCCAACTTAGCACTGCAGCTAAACAAACGATTGCCAAGGCGTGGAAGTCCCAAAATCTAATTCTTGCTGAAGCTAAACACAGAATGAACAGAGCACTTTTATTTTTTTTGTTTCAAAGAATTTTATTGAGTATCATAAAATCTTTACAGCAATTGTGTTACAGTAAACAGTAAACAGTAAACATGGGAATGTTAAAGTATACAGTTTTTTCATTTCGTATTATTCCCAGCCGTGCTATAGGAAAATAAACCTAGTTAACCATGTAATAGGGGGATGTGTGCCCCACAGGTGTCCTTGGGTAAGTTCATTCGGCACTAAAATTGAAATTCCTTTTTAGGAATGTTCTACAGTCCATGATAGAGTTTGTGTGTATTAACAGGTTGATTTGCCTTTTATGGGAAAGCTCTATCATTGGGGTGGTACATTTTCCAATTAATGTGTAAGGGGCCAGTCGATATTCGTGTTTGGTATGACCTTTTGTCTCTTGGTAGTATTGCCTTAGTTTGGTAGATAATTAATATACGGCATGGGCATCTTAGTTACTCTTCAGGATGTTTAATATTTCAAGCAAGGGAAGGGGAGAGGGTGTATAAGAAAGTAAAGGAGGTATGAAAGAAGGTAAGAGGGTAGGGAGGGGTGGGGGTGTACTTAAAGGATGGGGATAGCGGGGGGGGGGGGAATCTCTGACTTCTCTTTGTAGGTGCGATATGTTCAATATATATTCTAGGTCCTGGGATATTCTCAACGGGGGTTAAATTTTCATCTGAAAGGGGGAGTAAAATATATGTATGTTGGTTGTTTGTGAGTAATGTAACTGTCTATCTCGACTCTTATATAGGGGAATTTAGAATGGTCTCGTATTCTGGTAAAGATTGGAAGTGAAGCCAGCATGCCCATTTGCTGCTAAATTTTGTCGGTGTGTCTCTTGCTATCTGTATTAATTTTTCCATCTCTGCTACTTTGTTTATTCTGACGAACCATTCTCTCAGGGAGGGAATCTTGTTTGATTTCCAGTGTATTGGGATGCATTGCTTTGCTGCGTTGATCAAGTGCATCATCAGAGATTTGTTGTAAGTCTTGTGTGGTAAAGAGGAAAAGTGTAGGAGAAATTGGGCAGGGGTGAAATCTGGGCTATAAGTGGTAATCTGTTCAATAATTCTGCAGACCTCTGACCAGAAGGCTTGTAGTGGGGGGCAAGACCACCACATATGTAGTAGTGTTCCCCTCTCTTGGTGGCACCTCCAACATGTATCAGGGATGTCAGCTTTGAATTTATGTAACAGTGTTGGGGTATGGTACCATCTTGATAGTATTTTGTACCCATTCTCTTGAGTGGAGACATTTATAGAGCCTTTGTGTATGTTCAAAAATATATGTTCCCAACTCTCTTCTGAGATTTGTACGTCTAGATCTTTTTCCCATTTTCTGCAGTATTGAGTGTCCTTAGGTTTGTGGTCAGTGTAGAGGAGGTTGTGTATTTGAGAGATAAGATGTGTTTGTTGTGTTGTTTTGGTACATAATGTTTCAAAAGGAGTGAGCTGTCTAGAGCATTGACCTGTTTTGTCCAGGATTTGGAGATAATGGGCTAGCATTGTGAACGTCCAACTTGGTATAGGTACCCGTTCAAAGCGTGTTGCGATTTGTGTTGCAGGGAGTAGTTTGCCTTGTTGGAGAAATTGGTGGGCTCTAATTTGTCCCTGCGGAAGATTGTCAGAAAGAAATTGGTGGTGCATACCCAGTGGGAAGTCTGGGTTCAGTTTAATAGGAGTCAATGGGCTGGGGGTGGAGGAGATCGGGGTAGTCTTACATATTGCATGAAAACAGCGCAGGGTGGGTCCAATCGTCGGGTGGGTTTGAATGTCTTGTGGAATATGTTTGGGGAAAATCCAAGGGAGCGAATTCAAGTCTAGCTTCGTGAAGGAGGCTTCTAGGGAGACCCAATCTTTTTGTTGGGAATGTGCGTTCCAGTCAACTATCCTGGTTAGATGGGTGGCTGCGTGGTAATTAAGGATGTTTGGAAGGCCTATTCCTCCTAGGTTTTTCGGACGAGAGAGTATGGTGTGACTAACTCTATGTCTATTTTTGCCCCATAAGAAATTGGAGCTGATTTGCCTATATGTTTTGAAGAACAGGGGAGGGATCTGTATCGGGATAGTCTGTAGGAGGTATAATATTCGGGGAAGTGCGTTCATCTTCAGGATAGCTGCTCTGCCGAACCATGAGAATGTCGGCTTGTTCCATGTTTCTAGATCTGAGGATAGCCTGTTTAGTAGGGGAAGAAAGTTTTTGGCGTATAAGTCGGAGAGTGTGGTCGGGATCTGGATACCTAAGTATGATATTGAGTCTTGTCTCCATCGGAATGGGAAATTATTTTTACATTGGTTTACTAGATTCTGGGTTAGGGATATGTTAAGTGCGAATGATTTGGAGAAATTGATCTTCAGGTTGGATAGGGTTTGGAAGAGCTTAAATTCAGCTAGTAAAATTGGCAGAGTGGTTAATGGTTGAGTTAAGAACAGTAGTATGTCATCTGCGTATGCCGCATATTTGTATTCCTTTTTAGGAGATTGGATACCTTTTATGTCTGGGTTAAGTGAGAGTTTCCTTAGAAAGGGTTCGAGGGTTAGTACAAACAATATGGGTGACAGTGGACATCCCTGTCTTGTTCCGCTACGGATGGGAAAGGCGTCCGACAGAGTACCATTGACCCTCACTCTAGCAGAGGGATTAGTGTATAGAGCCATAATCAGGCCAATCAAATGAGGGCCAAGTCCTATGGCTTGTAAGACTGCTAACATGTAATCCCAAGATACTCTGTCGAACGCCCTTTCGGCATCAAGCGACAAGAAAAAGCCTTTTTGTTTGGTATGGGTAATTAAATAGTGCAGGTTAATTGCTTTGTTTGTGTTGTCCCTGGCTTCACGGCCAGGGATGAAGCCTACCTGGTCGTGGGATATGAGTGAGGGCAGAAGGGTAAGTAGTCTGTTGGCTATTATTTTTGAGAATATTTTTATGTCTACGTTTAACAGTGAAATGGGTCTGTAATTGCTAGTGAGGGAGGGGTCTTTTCCTTCTTTGGGGATGACTGTTATATGGGCTTCAAGCATTCCACCTGAGAGGGGATTTGTGGGGGATAGCGAGTTGAAGGTCCTAAGGAAAGGATTTTGGAGGGTGTCAGTAAATGTCTTGTAGTAGACCGCTGGGAGGCCATCTGGGCCTGGACTTTTGCCAGGTTTGAGTTGACTGATTGCCTGTGTCCATTCCAAGTGTGAGATTGGGGCGTCAAGAGTTGTCGCTATCTCCGGAGCTATTTTCTGGGGGGCATATTGAGCTAGAAATGAATTGATGTTTTGGGTTCTTAGTGAAGCTGGTGTGGAGGTGGGTTCGGATACTCGTAAGTCGTAGAGAGAGGAGTAATATTTTGTGAATTCCTGTGCTATGTCCTCGTTATGTGTGAGGGTTGTGCCGGTATTGGATTGTATTTGGTGGATCGTATTATTGGCTTTTTGTTTGCGTAGGGCACGTGCAAGGAGTCGACCGCTCTTGTTACCAAACTCGTAGAATAATTTATGCGAGAGAATGAATTTTTTCTTGAGGGTGGCGTGTATTTCTTCCTTGATAAGTGTACGCACCTCTGTTAGTTCCGTAAGAGTTTGTTGTGCTAGAGTTTGTTTATGTGCAGTCTCGAGTTTTTTCAGTTTTGTGAATAGATTGGCTAAATTGGCTTTCTTGGCTTTTTTAATAGAAGCTGAAAGGGAAATCAATTTCCCCCTTATGACACATTTGTGCGCCTCCCATTGTGTCAGGGGGGTTGTATCTGGGGTGTTGTTTTCTAAGAAATAGTTCTTTAGGCATGAGCGGATTTCTTCTACCTGGAGTTCGTCTGTTAGAAGTGTGTGGTCTAGTTTCCAAATGTAAGATCTGCTGGGGGTGTCCGGGAAAGTGAGTGATATAGAAATAGGGTGATGGTCTGAGAACGTCATGGGGTCTATGGTAGCTGTTAATAGTGTTGGAAGGTCTTGTTGTGAAAGAAACAAATAGTCAATACGAGAATATTTATTGTGTGGGGTCGAGAAGAAGGTATAGTCTTTGACTTTCGGGTGGAGGGTACGCCAAGTATCATGTAGTGATAATTCCTGTAGGCAGTTTTTGATCTGCTTTAGGGCTCTGTACGGTAGGTGGGATTTTCCTGTAGAGGTGTCTATTAATGGATCCAGGGGGACATTAAAATCTCCCCCTAAGATCAGGATGCCTTCCTGGAAGTATGTAAGTTCTCTTGTCACTGTACGGAAGAAGGGGACTTGGGAAGTATTGGGGCTGTAAATGTTTGCTAGGGTGATTGGTTTTTGTTTGTAAGTGCCTTTAAGGAAGATGTACCTACCCTGTTCGTCTAATAGGGTGTCTGATATTTGCAGTGGGACTTTTTTGGAAAGAAGTATAGAGACCCCTTTCGTCTTTGAATTAGGTGAGGTAGCGTGGTAGCAATGTGGGAAGAAATGGTTCGTCAGTTTAGGGATATTTGTGCTACTGAAGTGAGTCTCCTGTATATAGATCACGTCTGCTTTCGCACTACGCATGTACGCGAGCAGTTGTGATCGCTTTTCAGGGGTATTTAAACCTTTTGCGTTAAGAGAGATTACCTTCAACGAAGTAGGTGTGGGCAATGCTTGGCGAGGTGCCATTGTGGTCTGTATAGAGCTTGAGCACTCGGATATATAGTTCTCTAAAGAGAAGTCAGAGATTGGGAGATAGTTGATAAGGGCACTGGGTTGAGAGGGTGATTTGAGGGGAGGAAGAGATGTGATTAGGAGGTGTAGTGGAGAGGTGGGATAGGGGAGAGGAGGATGTGCAAGAGGGTGAGGCAAGGGGAAATACAAAGGGATAACCGGTCGTGTGGGATTGCCGGCAAACCCACTGACTAAATTTGTGGTGTACCGGTGTGGGTCAACGGAGTCTACTTGATTCCGCTGTTTGTGGGAGTGGAAGGTGACGTTCAACCGATGGTGGAAGTCCTGTGTCCCAAGGAGGTCATAAAAGGCTGATAGTGGAAATTTTTGGTTAATAGGTCGGGGTCTGCTAATTCTGATTTGAGTGTTTAAATGTGTGCCCGACTAAGTGATAAAGTCTTGTCTGACTATGGTTTCGAGCTATAAATTTGTAGTAAGGAAATGGTGAATCTGTATATTACGAAGGGTGTCTTGGGTCATATATTTCTGTTTTGCCTTGGAGGAGGAGGCGTTTCTAGAAAAACTCATCCTTTCTTTGATGAGATGTTATGTGGCAGTGTATTGATCTGTTGGTCAGTTTGTAACTTGTGTGAAATGTTGCTTAACGCTCGGTTATCTGAGTCATTACTATAATTCCCGTTTGGGAAAACAGAGGAGTATAGAGGATGTTTTGTGGAACCGTAATCATTCTGACCCAGGTTAAACCATAATCTATTAGTTAACTTTAACCTTAACCTTAATAAGTTGAACCTAGTGATTGAATAACAATTATAATCATACCTGTAAACGTAGAGGTAAGTCCTCTATATTCTTTCTCTGGTGCCGAGGGGGACGTGCTCCGTGGTGTAATGAGGGACATACATTAAATTCTGAGTGGAATGAACAGTTTGTTCCACTGGGTAGTGTGTGTGTGTATGCGCATGTTTTGTGGATATAGTTCGCTTACCTGAGCACGTCCCTGTCGGTTTCCAGACAGTCATAAGCAGTCCGTTAGTCTAAAAGTTTAAAGAACAAGAGAAATAAAAACCGTGAGTAGAGGATAAGTCTTGACGGAAATAAAACTAAAAAAAACTAAAAAGAGAAGGAAAAAAAGAAAACAACATGTTTCATAAGATGACCAAATCCGCTTCGTGAGGGTGGTTCAAGGTAATCGGTATTATATTGATAACGCTAGGGCTGAGTGAGGAGAGGTACGGGTGAGTAGAAAGAGCAATTAGGTATTTCAGGAAGGAGAGAGAGTAGGGAGGGATCCCCAAGATGAGGGGGAAAGTAATGGTGTAGAAGGGGAAGTATATAGGGGGAGAGAATGAGTTATTGATATATATATAGTTACTGCTTGTGTCCTTAAAATTCTTTCAATACGGCTCTCTTTATTTCCCTCTTCTGCGACAGTTATATGAATAGGATGGCTACAAGTTCTGATGTACGTTGAAAGTGTTCCGTTTTGAAAGTTCGGCTTAAGGATGTAATAGTTTGTGGGTCAACCGGAGCTGATTGAGAGAATGTCTGGGTTCATACAGTAGGTCTTGCTTCATGAGAAAAATAATAGGTAAATATATAAAAAAATATAAAGAGAAAAAAAAAAAAAAGAAAAAAGAAAAAGAATTGTGTAGAAAATTTAAAGGAAGTAATTGTATTCTTTCTTGTCGATATCCTCATCTGGGGGTAATGTCATTTTTTCCTTCTTGGTGTGTTAACGGGAATGCTGGTGATAATATGAGTGAGCTTTTCTCTGTCTGCAGGTTAGACAGACTGTCTGGGTTCAGGGTAGGTTGCCAGAGAATTCAGGAGCGGGTTGTTTTATCTTTTACAGGTATCTGTAAGCGTATAACGAAGATAGATGTTCAACAAGGCAATTTTAACTTAACCACCTGAGTCAGAAGATAAGTAGGTGACGGTGTGTCCATTTCTTTAGGTGATCCGGGCCCTGCGATGAGCTGGAGAGGCCGTGGGGCTACCGTTTCGTGGCCTGTTTGGGTCTCGTAATGGCGAGAGAGGAGGTGCCTAATGGTGTCGGCGACGTCCAAGATGAAAGTTGCCTGCTTCTGCGATGCCATCCATAGAAGTTGCCCTGTGCATCTGTGGGAGACGAAAGTCACTATACCAATCCGGTAATGCTACTACAGGGATATCCAGAGTAGAGCAGAAATGCTCTAAGTCTTCTGGTACTCTAAGAAGTGCAGTGCGGCCTTGGTGTGTTGCTGATAGGCCAAAAGGGAATTTCCATCTATATACAATCGATCTGGCTCTTAGAGTGTCTAATAGGGGTCTCAGTTCACGCCTTCTTTGCAGGGTGATATTGGAGAGATCTTGGTATATTTTGATGTTTGATCCTTGGTAAATCAATTGATTGCGAGATCTGGAAGCCCTCAAAATATCCTCTTTAAGGGAGAAGTCTATGAGGCAGCATACAATGTCTCTTGGGGGATCTGTGTCTCTCCCTCTCGGCCTTAAAGCTCTATGAATGCGCTCAAAGGCCACCGGAGCTTCTTGGGGTCTTTCTAGTAGCTCATTGATAATGGTGGAAACCGTTGGGGTTAGTTGTTGTGTATCGATCGATTCAGGTAATCCTCTCAGACGGAGATTGCGGCGTCTCCCGCGATTGTCAAGGTCCTCCATGTGACGATTGATATCTCTTAGGTGCACCGCATGAGATTCTGTGAGTTGCTGCACGTGGCAAAGTGAAGCCTCATGGCGGGTCTGGGTTATTTCTACCTCCTCCACTCTGAGAGAGATAGATTGCAGGTCAGATCTCATATCTGAAATAGCTGCCATCAGTGTGCTTTTGATGTCAGCAGCTACGCTATGAAGATCTTCCAAATTGACTGCGGGTGGAGGTCTCTGCTCCGGCCCCGCGCCTGACTGACTCGGAATTCCCGAGCGGAGGGGGCTGACACTCTGGGGTTGCGTCTTACTTGAGGTGGCTGGATGAGCGGCCTGCATGGCGCCTCTGGGCCTTGAGCGGAAGATCTCAGGAATGTGCCCTTCTCGCGTGTGATCTTGGTTCCGTGGGGACCGGGATCGTGATGCTGAGGTACTGCGGGCTGTTCTCACCATAGCAGGGTGTTGTAAAGTGCTGTTTCGCTGAAGAAGCTAGACCTCATGGACGGGAGCTTCAGCACAACGCGTCCATCTTAGAGCGGCTCCAGACCACGCCCCCCGAACAGAGCACTTTTATACGCCAAGATGACAGCTATTGAAGAAAATAAAATAAATAAATTTCGCAAAATTTGGCAACCATGGGTTAAAAACTACCTCCCTACAGATTTTGACCAATCTCTGTTGTTACCATACTAAGATATATATCATATTATTACTGAAATATATATTATATTTGTATACCTAATGAGAGCTGGATCATCACCCCGGGAAACTCTCTTTTTTTTTCTCTTCTTTCCTTCTTTCCATCTTTATCTCTCCTCCCTCTCCTTTTCTTTTATTATTTCCTAAAATATTCCTGTGGATACTTAGTCTAATAACTTGATTTATTTCTCTAATCTTACATCTAGAATCCAAACTAGTGTATAGTAAATATGGTTGTAAGATATCTCTAAAATTACTTTATTTTATTAACTTATTTATTTATCTTATTTATCATACTGCAAAGATCTTCTGATGACTGATATGTATCCATGTATTGTATCATTTTATTTCTTCTTCTGTGAAAACTCAATAAATATATTTAACAAGGAGAAAAAAATATGTCAAGTTTAGAGGTGCGCCCATTCAACCCATGCGTTGCTTAACATTTACTAAGATTTTGGCCACACAGTTAACAAACGCATGTGAATGAGTGCTACACTGCTTACATTGATCTCACGCAGTTCTAAAAGGTACTTGCGGGCACAGCAGGCTTTCTCTGAAAAAGTTACTTTCTCATTCTATTTTGGGCATATTTGTTATTTGGGCAGTTGTTACTAAACTTCCTCACATCACCCCATAATATTGGCACCTCCATCTTCTGTCAATATTGATTTGGAGATGCCATGCGCCATGTCCATAGTGACGCAGAGATTGGATCCTCCCTTGTGCCAAGATCGCTATAGTAAATGGGGGATTCACGCTCTGTTATCGGCGCACCATTTTGTATATATGAAAATGTGCATTTGCACCTCGCCGTCTGCCTCTACTGATAGCGCACGACTTTCGTAAATCACCCTCAGTGTGTCTTTAAGCATGCTTAATGCTTTAAGATTGTCAGACGCTTCATTTTTAAAATAATGAAGAATCTCCTAGAATACAGCTAGCATCTGTACTATAGATAGGCTATTTTTATACTGCTCACCACACATTCAGACTCAGAGGTCACTTCTACAGTGGAAAGATCACAGAGAAGCCTGAACAGAGCAGAGAAAAAAAAAACACTCCATGCAATTGATATTAAATCCAAAATTCCCCCGGAATGTTTGTTTTTTTGTAAGTTTAAAGACAACTTAATATGAGGTGATGAAATGAGTTGCTAGGATAATCTCAACAATGTCTTTCTAAAAAAAAAAATCAATAGGTCAGCAGTTATTATAGGATATCCAAAACATTGTTGATGTTTTATTAAAATTACAATTCAGAAAATATCTTTAAAAGAAAAATATGTGCTGTTTTGCCAAAATATTTTAATGTTTTTAATGCTTACTTGTGGCATTTCTTTCTTTTTTTTTATTTCCAAAGGTTGGCAGTCATATGTAGCTTCCAGGTGTACTTTTAAGAGCATTATTGGGCTTTTGAACAGCATAAAGGGCACTGTGAAAATGATTACTTTTAAGATTGCAAGGTGTCTTTGCATTCATCTTGTTTGATATTGAAGACTTTAGATAGGGAAGATATTTTTTTCAGTCATTTATGGATGATTGTGAAGCAGTCTGGGGAGAAGGCTTGAAATGCAAGCACATTATTACATTCTACCCAAGTCAGGGGATGAGAAGTTTAATCATATTTAATAAAATTGTGCACTGCAAGGAGTGAAAATAACTGATGCATTTTTAAAGGCATTGTCATTCACATTCTAGCATGCATTGCCATCACCCTGAGATCTCTGTCAGTAAGCCTCGTCGTTAATAATGATTTATGGATATGGATATTCACAACATCTGTGTCTTCACCTTTAAGTACCTCATACAATATTCAAAAAGTACTTGGATATGGTGCATTGGGAAGCAGCTAAAATGCTGGAAGGCACTGCTAGTTTAATGTTTTGCTTCTAAAACAGTATGCTGATTTTTCTCTCTTTTCTCCAGTGAAAAGAGGATTTTAAACTCTCAAAGCCAACAACAAAAGAAGAGGATTACGATAACCAGATAAATGCACAGTCTGAAACCATTGCTTCCTTACCTTCTGGGGTTTAGACAACATTTTTTGTTTACATTTTATTATTATTATATAAGCATATATGTACCTAAAGCATACAAGGCATCAAAAAAAAAAAACATATATAAACAGGAGGTATATGGGATCGTAGACAGTATTTAAATAAAACATATAATACCCTTTAATAATATACTTATGAAAAACACTAGACATACTTTTAATGGATTGAATTTGGCCATGGCCCTTTATTATAGGCAATAAATTATTTGATCTTTAAACCAATATCATAACATACATTACATTCATGTCATTTTTACCAAATATTTTCACACCAAACCAAAATGTATTATATAATGTATACACACCTTAAAAACCATATATGATAACTCAGCCATTACAGCTCGAGTTATAACCATTTTAACCAAAAACAACTGTCCCCTCTCATGTAGCAGAAAGGGACGGATGCCACATAACAAGGACCGCGACAAGGGAGGGAGGGTTGGGAGCTTCTTCTTCTCCTGCTGAGCGCCGGCTGAAACTGTTGCACAGATTATTTTAAATTTAAATGACTACTATTAGCTCGTGCCCTGGAAGTTGTGACCATGTGACCTCATGAACCAATTATATTGCACCAATTTCAAAACTGCTTGTTGCTATGGGCTTTTAACTATATTTTCTAACTGTGAATAGTGGAATTTCCTTCGCGCTAGTGGATGTGACAATTACTAATAACACGATAATGTTGGTAAACAGTGAATGGAAATAATTAAATATAGGATAAAATATTGCTGCAAAATAAAAGTGTTCACACAACCACTTAATAAAATAATAATAATAATAAAGGAATTTCGCGCAATATTTATTAAAGTGTTGTGAATAAAGTGGACAGGGCAAGAGTGATTGAGGTAGTAGTGACTGTGTTAATATGATAGAGATATACGAACTCTATATAAAACATAAATCAAATAACACTAACTAGCGATAGATTGCTGGTGCTGTATTTAAAGTGCATCAGTGCAAAAAATAAAATAAAATACCAAAACACTTGAAAAATGCCAGCTAACTTCAATAAAAATGAATTAATAAAAATAAAGTGAATAAATATCAAAATAGAAGTATAACCGACTGTGAATAATTCATAAAGTGCAACCCATCTACAGGATGAATAAAGATATAAATAAGTGTCAAAAAATAATTGCAGTTAATGCCAACATCATCCAAATAATAATGACAGCATTATAGGATAAAGAAACAACAGTTCATAAATTAATAGATAGGTGGCGCTGTTGTAGAGGTAGAAAAGTCCTTCTATTAGGATCTGTGTAAGCCTTTATGTGTAAATAAGTAGTTCCTCTAATGGTGCCTTCTAGTTTAGTCTCTCAGAACTCTCACCTTAAAATAGTAGAAATAAAGCTGTGGTAATATGTCTTTTGAACTCTGGGAATACTGTCTGGTATTTTCTCCTTCTTTGCTACTCCGTTCTCCTTATTATCTCCTTAATTCCTCCGCTCCAGTGTACTCGGACCCAGGGGAAGAAGAGGCAGGGGGGGGGGGGGGAAGCAGGGAGGGAAAATAGGGGGAGAGAGGGAGAGAGAAGAAAGGCTCCACTAGTGTATTAAAGTTTATAAGTAAAGGGAGATATTTATTTGATCTATGCTCTTACATTTACAAGCATAAAAACAGGCAGAGTAAAATCATATGAGAAGCTTGGCGTTCTCAGCGCCCTCTCACTTTGTGTAGACAGCTGTATGCCGCTCCAGCCAATCCCTACGCGTTACGACACGTCACGTGTCTTCATCTGGGGAACCCAGATGAAGACACGTGACGTGTCGTAACGCGTAGGGATTGGCTGGAGCGGCATACAGCTGTCTACACAAAGTGAGAGGGCGCTGAGAACGCCAAGCTTCTCATATGATTTTACTCTGCCTGTTTTTATGCTTGTAAATGTAAGAGCATAGATCAAATAAATATCTCCCTTTACTTATAAACTTTAATACACTAGTGGAGCCTTTCTCCTCTCTCCCTCTCTCCCCCTATTTTCCCTCCCTGCTTCCCCCCCCCCCTGCCTCTTCTTCCCCTGGGTCCGAGTACACTGGAGCGGAGGAATTAAGGAGATAATAAGGAGAACGGAGTAGCAAAGAAGGAGAAAATACCAGACAGTATTCCCAGAGTTCAAAAGACATATTACCACAGCTTTATTTCTACTATTTTAAGGTGAGAGTTCTGAGAGACTAAACTAGAAGGCACCATTAGAGGAACTACTTATTTACACATAAAGGCTTACACAGATCCTAATAGAAGGACTTTTCTACCTCTACAACAGCGCCACCTATCTATTAATTTATGAACTGTTGTTTCTTTATCCTATAATGCTGTCATTATTATTTGGATGATGTTGGCATTAACTGCAATTATTTTTTGACACTTATTTATATCTTTATTCATCCTGTAGATGGGTTGCACTTTATGAATTATTCACAGTCGGTTATACTTCTATTTTGATATTTATTCACTTTATTTTTATTAATTCATTTTTATTGAAGTTAGCTGGCATTTTTCAAGTGTTTTGGTATTTTATTTTATTTTTTGCACTGATGCACTTTAAATACAGCACCAGCAATCTATCGCTAGTTAGTGTTATTTGATTTATGTTTTATATAGAGTTCGTATATCTCTATCATATTAACACAGTCACTACTACCTCAATCACTCTTGCCCTGTCCACTTTATTCACAACACTTTAATAAATATTGCGCGAAATTCCTTTATTATTATTAATATATTTTCTAACTGTCACGCTCCCGTTGGTGTGCGAGGCAAATTAATTGCTCGCACACTTTTTATGGGATCGTAGACAGTATTTAAATAAAACATATGATACCCTTTAATAATATACTTATGAAAAACACTAGACATACTTTTAATGGATTGAAATTGGCCGCGGCCCTTTATTATTGGCAATAAATTATTTGATCTTTAAACCAATATCATAACATACACTACATTCATGTCATTTTTACCAAATATTTTCACACCAAACCAAAATGTATTATATAATGCATACACATCTTAAAAACCATATATGATAACTCAGCCATTACAACTCGAGTTATACCCATTTTAACCAAAAACAACTGTCCCACAAGTCAGGCTCAAACTAAACGAGCCTGGCACCCCACCCGAACCACGGCCAATTCAATACAAGACTCCAAATCTAAAATAAAAATATCCAGTGCAATTGCAGACAAATTCACATTATCTTCTCTGTAAAAACCTCTCAAACCCCCTTCTAGGTCAACATGGCGAAAAGAAAAGCCATTAACTGAAGGCATAAACTTCGAAATCGCTCTGTTGATACGTTTCCTGATTTTATCAAATTGTTTAAACTCAGGAACTAACAACCACTGCAATCTAGTAATTATTTCAGAAAAAAACTAGGATGGTATTGGGCAAAACTGAATGAATATGGAACAAGTTGAATTTAATCTGATATATAATATCCAGTGTTTTGCGGTGACCTATATCATTTCCGGATAAATGAAAAATGAGGATACCAGGGGGAGGACAGTGTACGTACAAGTATGACAATGCTTTGCGCAATTCAAACCAAGACATACCCCTTTTACCAAACCACCAAAGTCTAAATTGATCAGTCTGAAGTCCCAAATTAGAACCGTAGACTCTCTTAGAAGTACGTTTATGTATGAGTGACCTACAATCCAAACATTACATAACATTACCTATACAAACGCTTAGAGAAGACCCTACCCATAGGGATAACTCTGGAGGCGAAAGCCAACAATCCCAACAGCGACTGTTAGGTTTTTAAGGTAACTTTAGGTTTGGAAAGAACAAAAGAAACTAGATCCAACATTTTTTGAACTTTTTCTATAGGCAACCCAAACATCATATCAACGGTATCTATAGAAATGCCCAAAAATTCAAGACAAGTGGTTGGATACACTGTTTTTTCAGGGGCTAAAGGGATGCCAAAATTTCTACACACTACTTGAAATTCCCCCAATAAGTAGAAGCAGTCCAAAGAATCTGGGGTTCCCATAAACAAAAAATCATCCAAATAGTGAATCAAATTCGATGACCCAGTTTGAAAGGATACCACCCATTCCAAAAAAGTTGAGAAATGTCTCAAAATAGCGACACGAAAGTGAGCAACCCATAGGGAGGCATTTGTTATAATAAAATCCACCATCGAAATAGAAACCCAAAGAATTAAAAGCTTTGGGATGGATAGGCAGTAGCCTGAATGCAGATTTTATATCTGCCTTCGATAACAACGCACCCCTACCAATTTTGCTGATCTTATCTAAAGCATTGTCAAATGATGCATAAGTTACTGTACAGAGAGAATGATCTATGCTATCATTAAATGACATTCCGTCTGGGTAGGATAAATGGTGGATGAGACGGAAAGAATTATGATCCTTTTTAGGTATAATGCCCAATGGCGAAATCCTAAAATTGGAAAAAAGAGGCGAAGCAAAAGGGCCAGCTACACGTCCATGCTGAACCTCTTTCAAAATTTTATCAGCTACTATATCAGCATGCTTTCGAACAGATGGTAGATTATCATGAAGCAAACACCCCGAACCCGAAAAAGATGGCAAAGGAAAACCATCTGAAAAACCGCTAAACAACAGGCCCGCCATCTGTTGATTTGGCCAAATGCGTAGCCACGCTAACATGTTTGTTATGTTCACTGGCATTATTGCTTTTTCAAAAAAGATCAGTATTCTGAGATGGATTGTTAGAAACTAACCTTTTAAAACAACGCAATGCTGCATGATTGCCAGCACAATAAGCACATTCGTGCTTATATTTGCAGGAATTGGGCCATTTACATTGACCCTCATTGAAGCCAAAACAAACACCACGCCTAAATGAACCAGTAGGAGGAGCAGAAGGTTTGGTGAATTGTTTTTGAGGGAGTAGCAAATTCAGCCACAGCCCCACATCTTTCATCCCCCATTTTAATGTCTTGTGAACCGCAAGTTTCTGACGAAATGATTTGTCATAAAAGAACCATGCAAGACCATTAAAGTTCTTATAAGCCTCTAAAATAATTTCCACATGCTGGAACAATCCACAACAGCTTTCAGGATGTTTTTCTCCCATGACACTTGCAAAGATACAAAATGCCTGTAACCAATTGTTAAAGCTATGAGGCACTGTTTTACGCTTGTCATTGTCATTCTTATCAAAATCTCGCTTTTCCATACGATTATCTTTAAAAGAAGGCAAAAGGGATAAAATATCGATGTATTCTCCCTTCCAAATTCTTTCTTTAACAGAATTACTCAAATGGAAACCTAAAGGCGAAAGTTCACAGGACAGGGCCTCTTTAAAAAAACTCTCAGGGACTGATATAGAAATCGCAGGAGTAGTTATTGGCACAGTATGCAGGTACGAAGATACCTGAGGCACTGCAGGTTGGTCAACAGTAGAAGTACCCAACCAAACACCAGCAACATTAGCATCAACTGTGTGAACAGGGGTAGGTGGTACACTGACAGGATTTTGCAATGAAGACAATGAACGCGCTAATCGCAAAAGTAGCTGTATATCATCACACTCACCTGTCCCATTAGAGGAGGCAGTCAGCAGCGTATTTACAGCAGGTACAGTAGATGGAGCTGGAATACCAATAAATACATTATCAACATCAGCAGAATAATTAGTAGCTAGTGTCAGTGAATGACCACTATGATCAATGACAGTGTCATTTTTCCCAGTATTATGTGACACATCAGGTAAAGCAGGAACAGACTCATCTAAAGAAACAGTCTCCAAATGAGGGGGGACAGTACTATTATGCAGCACAGATGATATTTTCTTTCTTTGGGCAGCCTGAGAACAGTGCTTACCAGATGAATGTTGCCTGGGAGGTGATGGAGAGTCAAAGCGACGAGGTCTCTTCTTCTTTCTGTGAGAAGGAGCAGGAGCTAGGACCGCACCAACATCAGATCTGCCAGCCTGCTCTTGGCTCAGTGAAGGAACAGGGAAGATGTCAGAGAAGGCAGCAGGCGGAGCCACAGGAGGAAGATCGTAACAGGAAGATAATACAGCAGGCTTGGAGAAATCCCTCAGTGCACAGAGGAGATGTGTAGCCGACAGAGAAGGCACTGTGAGTGCAGATGAAGCCAGTGATGATGAAGCCTGTGGGATTGCAGTATGTGGAGGATCCATAGCCAGGCAGTGATGCATCCATTCATCCCCATCAGATGATCCAGTCCTTTCAAGCAGTAAAGTTTTCATAGTAAGTGGCCAGGAAGTCTCCTCTCCAAGCTTCTTCTTCTTCTGCTGAGCGCCGACTAAAACTGTTGCGCAGATTATTTTTAATTTAAATGACTACTATTAGCTCGTGTTCTGGCAGTTGTAACCATGTGACCTCATGAACCAATTATATTGCAACAATTTCAAAACTGCTTGTTGCTATGGGCTTTTAACTATATTTTCTAACTGTCACGTTCCCATTGGTGTGCGAGGAAAATTAATTGCTCGCACACTTCTTAATCCTGCCACAATAGCACAGCAGTATGTAGTCATTTCAAAGCTGTAGAAGAGGACTTCAAATTAGAAATTGTTACCGCAGCGCATATGGCATAATATTTAAATATTTTATTTAAACATTGGAAGGATTAGATTTATGTCATTTGATGTGCATGTAAAAATGATTCAAACACCAAACAACAACTAGCTAAAAGATATGTAAGTAGGCTTTAGTCTGAAAGCTACAGATCAGCATCTTTAGGTTTATAAAAGTCAAACCTAAAAAATAAAGTTCAATGCCAGAGTCAGTACCAGAGAAAAACTCTGGTTAGATGTCCTCCAGGGTTGTCCTCAAATTCATTAGTGGGTTGACTTGGTTATAGAGACAATGGGGGAGATTTAAGAAAGCCGTGCACCATCAGTAGAGGCGCACAGCGAGATGCAATGCACACTTCCATTTTTACGAAATGGTGCGCTGGTAACAGAGCGCAAATCCCCCATTTACTATAGAGATCTCGGCACACAGGAGAATGTAATATGTGTGCCACTATGGACATAGCGCATGGCATCTCCAAATCAATAATAAAAATATATAAATGAGATCCTGCGCTCCAGCAAAACCACATACAGATTAACCTATAGTGAATAATCTAAAAAAACAATAACATGTCTCTTAAGTGTGAAAGAAAAAAACCAAATAGGCAAATGAACAAATAAATAAATCAGTCCAAGGGCATAGAAAGTAATAATCGTCTCTTAATAAGATCTTCAAAAAGTGTAATATAACAGGTGTCTGTGCAAAAAGATAATACAGAAAAAAGTTCCAGTAAAGGCAGCGGGCAAGGAGAGGTATAAATCCAAAAAATGAGCATACAGAGCCCTCACCTTCATCACTTGAAAAACCAGCATATAATGGACAGGAATCAGTTGTGTTGTTACCACTTCAACCACCAGGGGGTCCTCCGTTCCACTGTATGGATGACCATCCAAAGTGTCAATCTGAGCCCATAGATGAGGAGTGATTCTGTTGTGCCGATATCCACCACTAGGGGGTCCTCTACACCACAAAATGGGTGACTTCAAATAGATATCCCATACAAATCCTCATCCAACCTCACCACCTCCGCTCGAGGGGGGGGGGGAGAATGAGGGTGAAGGGCAAGAGGTAGGAGAGAGAAAGAGAGAAGAAGCTCCAATAGTGTAGTAGGTTATAGTAAAAAAGTTTAATTCAATAAAATGGTAAGACTCTTACAATAAAAAAGTTACAAACAAGCTAGAATCACAGTAGGCTTCCGAACGCCACTCTCACGTCACTTCCGGTGCACTTTCAACCTACGGCCACACTCCACTCTATTCTCAAAAGGCTGTGAGCTGCCTTCACCAATCCAAACCACATCCTTTTTCAGAGCATACAACAGGGCCAGCTAGGAAAAGGGTGGGAAGAGTGATCGCCCCACCCCCCTCCTGAACCATACAAGGCCACATGCACTCAACATATCTGGCTGCCCTTGGGGCATGTTGGGCTCAGCACAATACCAACCACAAAGCACCTTGTACCCACTAGTTTAAAGGGTCTTTCCATATTCCATAAAGCCCCCTGTCTGTAGCCCCCCACAACCCCAGCCTAGGGTTGTGTGGAAGACGCCCTTGTCCCCCTGAATATGGGAACAAGGTGGTTGACTTTTGGGGTTCCTGAGCCCCTCCTGACCCCAAGAAGGTGTGTGTGTGCACGCGTGTGAGTGGGTGTGTGTGTGTGCGTGCACGCGTGTGTGTGTGTGTGTGTGTGTGTGTGTGTGTGTGTGTGGAGTACATTTGGGTGTTTTTAAAGAGTTTGTACCACATATATTTTCTCTTTGTATTTAGTTTATGTAGTTATGTCTTTGCAAAACAGATGTGTTTTAGAGCAAGTATTTTTTTCTTTATTTATCTTTTTTTTGGGGGGGGATATGTTTCACTGAAATATTTTTGATGTTGTCAATCTGTGTTGTTTGTAGGTTGTTAGTTTCACTTTGATTAAATTGTCTGTGCTGCATTATTTTCCAAAATCTTCCTAAGGCTGGGTTCACACTGGTGCGACACGACAGCCGTCCTACTTTGGATCCGACTTTGCCCTGCGACATGAAGCCGGCATGTGTCCGACTTTCAATGAACGGGGATCCGACTTGGATCCCCGACAATGCCCGGCATTGTTTGGTATGAATCTTTAGGGGGAACTCCGCGCCAAATTTTAAATAAAAATCCGGCATGGGTTCCCCCTCCAAGAGCATACCAGGCCCTTGGGTCTGGTATGGACCTTGAAGGGAACCCCCTACGCCGAAAAAACGGCGTGGGGGGTCGCCCCCAATCCATACCAGACCCTTATCCGAGCACGCAGCCCGGCCGGACAGGAATGGGGGTGGGGACGAGCGAGCGCCCCCCCCCTCCTGAACCGTACCAGGCCGCATGCCCTCAACATGGGGGGTGGTGCCTTGGGGGAGGGGGCGCACTGCGGCCCCCCCACCCCAAAGCACCTTGTCCCCATGTTGATGAGGACAAGGGCCTCTTCCCGACAACCCTGGCCGTTGGTTGTCGGGGTCTGCGGGCGGGGACTTATCGGAATCCGGGAGCCCCCTTTAATAAGGGGGCCCCCAGATCCCGGCCCCCCACCCTATGTGAATGAGTATGGGGTACAGCGTACCCCTACCCATTCACCTAGGAAAAAAGTGTCAATTTAAAAAAAAACACTACACAGATTTTTAAAGCATTTTATTAGACAGCTCCGGGGGTCTTCTTCCGACTTCGGGGGTCTCTCCGGTTCTTCTCCACGCTCTCCGGATCTTCTGCTATGACGGCATAAGGGGGCGTGGTCATCGGGTGATGACCACGCCCCCTAAAACGTCACAGTCCCAGCATGCCCAGGGACTGTGACGGCATAAGGGGGCGGGGTCACCGCCTATATAAGTCAGAGCAGAGCGCACAGAGAGCATTCTAGCCCCAGAGAGCGTCGTGTCAACATCAGGAGAAGAGGGCAGAAGGCAGAAGATTGAAGACCAGGCTCCTCCGCTTTAGCAAAAGAGCGGCAAAAGAGCAGAAGAGAGTGGAGGAGCCCGGCAGAAGATCCGGAGAGCGTGGAGAAGAACCGGAGAGACCCCCGAAGTCGGAAGAAGACCCCCGGAGCTGTCTAATAAAATGCTTTAAAAATCTGTGTAGTGTTTTTTTTTAAATTGACACTTTTTTCCTAGGTGAATGGGTAGGGGTACGCTGTACCCCATACTCATTCACATAGGGTGGGGGGCCGGGATCTGGGGGCCCCCTTAATAAAGAGGGCTCCCGGATTCTGATAAGTCCCCGCCCGCAGACCCCGACAACCAACGGCCAGGGTTGTCGGGAAGAGGCCCTTGTCCTCATCAACATGGGGACAAGGTGCTTTGGGGTGGGGGGGCCGCAGCGCGCCCCCTCCCCCAAGGCACCACCCCCCATGTTGAGGGCATGCGGCCTGGTACGGTCCAGGAGGGGGGGGGCCGCCAGCTCGTCCCCACCCCCATTCCTGACCGGCTGGGCTGCGTGCTCGGATAAGGGTCTGGTATGGATTTTAGGGGGGACCCCACGCCGATTTTTTGGCGTAGGGGGTTCCCCTTAGATCCATACCAGACCTAAGGGCCTGGTATGCTCTTGGAGGGGGAACCCATGCCAGATTTTTATTTAAAATTTGGCGCAGAGTTCCCCCTTAAGATCATCTGAGCACAAGTCGCGTGCCGAAGTCGGATCATGCAAGACGGCAATCCGACTTTGATCCGACTTCAATGATAGTCAATAGGCTGAAGTAGGATCAAAGTCGGACCAAAGTAGTACAGGGAGCATTTATAAAGTCGGAACGACTTGTGTCGGACCAGTTAGGATGGCTCCCATAGGGAAACATTACATTTCACACGTCATGCGACATGAGCTCCCAATGTCGGAGCGTTTGTCGGACCAGTGTGAACCCAGCCTAAAGCTGTTGTGACTACTAAATTTTAAATCCATAAGAGACTGTCCATTTCTGGGCATAGTCCTTTTTAACTTCTGTTAATTTCCTCTGCAAAATGGTCAGAGCTCAAAACCTTATTCTATTAGTGTTTCAAATTAACATACATGTGTTTTTTTTTGCTTTCCTTGCTCTTTTCCAAGTCCTTTTTTGTTGACCAATAAAATTTGTAGGAATTTTTTATGCAATTTGTTTTGCAGATGCATGCTCAAGTAATGCATTTTACACCCCCCCCCCAACAATTTTCATGCAACAGATTTCCCAGATGCAGCTTAACTAGGCTGATTGGCATGGCAAAACAAAAAAAGCTGTGATTTGCCTAAAAGCTACTTTCCTGGTGCCTTCATGGTAGCATATGCATGGATTGTGTGTATGCTGCTATTGATAGGCACCAGGAAGCACTGATTTAGAGCACCAAGCTAAAATCTAGCTCAAGACAATCCTATTCTAATTGTAGGCAATTGAGGGAAATCAAGTGAGAGTTAGAACCTCTGCTTGTCTTTTTTTAGGTTGGGCTTTGTGTCCCTTTTCTGAAAATTGGCTTCACTTCCTGTCACATAGCCAAACAGGAAGTGAGGGTAAAACCCTACCAATGTCTTTCCTTGGGGACACACAGGTCAATCTAACTAGTGTCCCCATTGGGCAAATTGCACTTTAGCACTTTGTTGTGTACACCCCAAGTTATTAGGTATTTTGGGGTTTATTAAAGGCAAAACCACTCTGCAATACAAGTGTACTTGCTGTAAATCTGAGGGGAAGCACTGGTGATTTTATCATCCAATCATGTAGAAGCAAAGATGCTGTTTTTTAATTTTAATTGCATGTCCCCCTCGGATCTCCAGCAACTGCACTTCCAAGTGCACTTGTAGTGCAAAGTGGATTTTACTTTAGTAAATAAACCTCAAAGTCCAATATACCTAATAATTTGGGGTGTACACAGCAAAATGCTAGTGTAATTTACCTAATGGGGAAACTATTTAGACTGATCTGTGTGTCTCCAAGGAAAGACATTGGTAGGGCTTTACCCTCACTTCCTGTTTGGCTATGTGATAGGAAGTGAATACGTTTTAAGGAGAAACTGGCAAAATTTGGTTGGTGTCTTCACCCTATCAGTGGTGCAGATATCCCCAAAAACTATATTAGAAGTGATAGATATGAGATTAGAATCAAAAGGGTTAATTAACAAGTTGGCCTACTAATTGCCTAACAAGACATCCAATGAGATGAAATTAACCAATTGTATTGGGCGTGCGCTATTATCAATGAGAAAACCGCAGTTACCCTTGTGCCAGTTGCAGTTTACATATGCGGTATTTATTATTGTTATTTGCGTTTCAATGTGTGCAGGTTCGCATGCTCAATTAATGACTTTTCCAGCACACCAATTAATGTATAAACTGGTGCAGTGCCTTCTTCTTAGAAAATCACCCCCAATCTCCAACCTGTGCTGATGCCCTAGCATATAACATTGCTGCTGCATAGTGATGTCATGTTCAATTTTCATGAAAAATGCATTTAAACAGGATTAAGGAACCCATCTACATCTTAAAATGTTGTAACTTTACTTCAACACAAGTAAGTTACTTATATACTTGCCAAACTAAATTAGACCCATTCTATGCCCACACCAAGCCCTGACCTAAAGGAACTGTAGTTTGCAGGGTCCTTCTAAATTGCATATAAGCTTCAACTGAAACAAAGATGTATGTGGTGATCTTCATATGAAGCAACTATTTACCAAAAGAGGCATCATCCCTACACATTACCAAAGCATCAAAAGGAAAATAATGGGACTTTACATTACCTCTAATAGTAACTCAAATCTCAATTAAAGCAATAATCATAAAAGTTTATTGGTATACATTAAAAAAACACATCAACACATTTTAAAATGCATATTAGATGCATATTAGAGTATCATAGATGTATCAACAACCACTTCCTGAAAAACTCAGATAGGGTGTCAAGGCGGTCACTGTAACAAAGTTGATGCATTTGTGCTCTTCCTCAGGACCTTACAGTCCTCATAGATATTCCAATATCAATACAATGTCATAAAAGAAACTAAAAATAGAAAACAAAGTAAAAATATTTGCAATAAAAAAATTAAAATAAAATATAATTTTTCCATAATAATGGTAGAAGTACTTATACATCAAAGTAAGCACCCCATGGTAAAAGAAGGAACAAAAGGACTACTACTGATTGCTTCGGGTTGACTAAAACGTAGGACATTTTAGTCGACTAAAATGTACTGGAGATTTAGTCGACTAAATACAATCTTCAAACAATTGCAGAAGACTAAAATGGGACTAAAACTAAAATGCCATTTTAGTCTTAAGACTAAAAATAGCACTGGCAGGCCCAGACCATGACACTCCCACCACCATGCTTGACTGTAGGCAAGACACACTTGTCTTTATACTCCTCACCTTGTTGCCACCACACACGCTTGAAACCATCTGAACCAAAAAAGTTTATCTTGGTCTCATCAGACCACAGTTTCCAGTAATCCATGTCCTTAGTCTGCTTGTCTTCAGCAAACTGTTTGCGGGCTTTCTTGTGCATCATTTTTAGAAGAGGCTTCCTTCTGGAATTACAGCCATGCAGACCAATTTGATGCAGTGTGAGGCGTATGGTCTGAGATCCCAAAGACAAACTTTGGATATGACGTTGAGCACGTGCACTCAACTTCCTTGGTTGACCATGGCGAGGCCTGAGTGCAATCTATCCTGTTAACCCGCTGTATGGTCTTGACCACAGTGCTGCAGCTCAGTTTCAGGGTCTTGGCAATTTTCTTATAGCCTAAGCCATCTTTATGTAGAGGAACAATTCTTTTTTCAGATCCTCAAAGAGTTCTTTGTCATGAGGTGCAATGTTGAACTTCCAGTGACCAGTATGAGAGAGTGAAAGCGATAATACCAAATTTAACACACCTGCTCCCCATTAACACCTAAGCCCTTGTAACATTAATGAGTCACATGACACCAGGGAGGGAAAATGGCTAATTGGCCCTAATTTGAACATTTTCACTTAGGGGTGTACCCACTTTTGTTGTCAGCGGTTTAGGCATTAATGGCTGTGTGTTGAGTTATTTTGAGGGGACAGCAAATTTACAATGTTATACAAGCTGTACACTCACTACTTTACATTGTAGCAAAGTGTCATTTCTTCAGTGGTGTCACATGAAAAGATATTAAAAAAAATACAAAAATGTGAGGGGTATACTCACTTTTGTGAGATACTTTATATAATAATAATCACAAAAAATAAATAAATATTTGAATAAATTAAATATACATAAATAGATAAAAAATAAATAAATAGATAAAAAAATGAATACATGGATAAATAAATGCCTTACTACTTACACATCAACTCATATAATGGGCCCAGCATTGGGGAGGAGAGGGACACACTGAGACAAATAGTCTCCCACGGGGTTGAGGCAAGGATAAACCACCCAAAAATGGCCAACGGGGAAATCAGCCAGGGGGAAACCAAGAACAAGACCCCAGGTGCTGTAATTAGGGTGTATGAGCACAGTAGACCAGATGATTCTAAGAAGACAAAATGTGTTTGAGTGTATAGCATAACAAAATAATGAACAAATGGGTCTGGTGTAGGGTGCAGTGGATACAGATATACTGGTGATCAATTAAAGTGAACACCTATGTGAATAGTGGAATGGAGAGTTCAGAAAGAACACCAAACCATACCTGAATATCAAGCACAATAGCATAAAGCTAAGGTGGAAAGATTGAGGAGAGAAAAACAAAACAAAACAAAAGTGAAACAAACAAGCAAAAGGTGAAAAGAACAAATAACTTTGCAGGCTAATACCTGTGAATAGGTAGCAAGTGCTGAATATAATCCACATTACCACCTCCACAAGGAGCAATGTGCAAATGGAGGTCATGACTAACCCAGGCTGATATATCCCCACAGCGGTGGGCGGATCCCGCCAACGTTATGCAGTCACCGCAGATGAAGGGCTGGGAATTGATCCCACACCTGGTGCGCTCACCGGAGACAGGTCAAAAGAGGCCGCCCTATATCGTCAGATGGAAGACATCACCCTGACAATGCGATCCCGAGGCTGCCATGTGACGAGTGTGTAAGCATGGCGCTGAGGTGCAGCATGACACCACCCACCCATGCCCCGGATGGGAATAGAGACAAGGAGGGGAGGGATGCAGCAAGCTACGCCTCACAAATCCGGGACAGGCGAGTCCCGGCGAGCCCTCCCATCCCTCACTGGGTTCATGGCACAGAGTGAAATGAGGCATATAGAAAAAAAGAAAAATAAATTAATATATCATTAATATCATATGAATCTTCCATTAAAAAATTGCAAGAATTTAAAAAAAAATAGATGTAGGATAAAAATTAGATGAATAATGAAAAATATGAATGTGTTTGTAGTTGATGCGACAGATCAGGGGCGACTAGGGTATCTTCTACCCAATTGTTGCAGAAAGAAGAAAAAAATGATCTGGAACATACACCGTGGCACACCTCCATCCTGGGTTATACATATAAAGAAAAAAAAGAGTGGTCATGGGACTTTAAATGAGGCGGGTCACAGACTAGGCATAACTAGGATATAATTGATAATTTATTATAAATTCATGACATACATAAATATGTAAAAAAAACATGTAATACATCCATGCAAAAAGTCGTATAAACATTAGCAGATAGGCCCAGAGCCCAAACTTCCAGTAAAAAAAACGGATGTCATCGTTGAGTTTCATAGTTGCCCTCAAAATTAATAATCTATTTAGTTCTCGTAATATTCTATTATCGAAATCTCCACCTTGTGGGGCAGGATGTATTTGCGTGAGGTCCTAAAACTGGAGAGTGTCCATTTATATTTATGGTGTTCGGCGAAGTGACTCACCACTGGTTTGTGCAATATTCCTACAGGGATATTATCCACTATAGGGGCAATCTCCAGCCTGTGCTGGTGCCCTAGCATATAACAATGCTGCTGCCCATAGTGATGTCACGTTTAATTGTCATGAAAAATGCATTTAAACAGGATTAAGGAACAGGATCCACATGTACATCTCTCTTAAAAATGTGTAGCTTTACTTTAACACAAGTAAGTAATTTTATATTTGCCAAACTAAATTAGACCCATTCTATGCCCACAATAGGCCCCAAAGCTCCAACCTAAAGGAACTGTAGTTTGTGGTGTTCTTCTAAATTGCATATAAGCATAAACTGGTGGAGGCAATGACACTATCCTGGTCACCTTAAACTTCTGAGAATACAGTCTCTAGGCCTTGAGTACTGGTATCAGTCAGGGCCGGATTAAGAGTATCATGGGCCTGGTGCTGAGGATTTTGGTGGGCCTTTTTATGAAAATAAATAAAATGAAAACACAAAAATTTTTTGTTAAAACAAATTAAATTAAAGAGAGAGGGAGGGGGTTTGAGAGAGAGGGGGTGATAGAGAGAGAGGGGCTGAAAGAGTGAGGATGAGAAGGAGTGGGGGGAGAGAGATAGAGAAAGGGGGTGAAAGAGAGAGGGGGTGAGAAAAAGGGGAATAAAGAGAGGGTGAAAGAGAAAGAGGGTGTGAGAGAGGGTGGTAGGAGAGAGGGGGTGAAGGGGGCATGAGAGAGAGAACAGGGTGAAAGAGAGGGGTGAGGGGGTGAAAGAGAGAGAAAGGGGGGTGAAAGAGAGAGCGGGTGAGAAAGAGAGTGAGGGGGTGAGTCTGTGGGGGACACAGAATAGTACATTACATGGGGGGTAATAGCACAGTACATTACATGGGTGGCACAGCAGAGTATGTTACACAACACATTACATGGTGGATACATGGATACAGCACATTACATGGTGGGCAAAGCACAGCACATTACATGGTGGGCACAACACATGACAGTGGGCACTACACAGCAAATTCATTGGTGAGCATGGCACAGCACTTTACATGGTGGGCACAGCACATTTTACAGTTGGCACTGCACAATACAGCACATTACGTGGTGTGGGCACAGCACCTTATATGGTGGGCACAGCATGTGACATGGCGGGCACAGCTTAACACATTTAATGGTGGGCACTGCACATTAAAAGTGGGCACTGGAGGGCGTGGCCTGACGCATGGAGTGAGAGGACGTGCTGAGCTCCAGCTACTGGATCCCTCGTCTCTACAGGGCATTTTAACACCGATTCCGGCTGTGCAAACGACCACCATGGGGAAAGCTAAGTACAAAGACCAGCAGGGAATGGGGGGCTCTCGTCCTGGAGGGGATTTAGGGAGCTTTTTTACACGATCCTCGGCCGCAGCCCAGCGCCGGCTGGGATCCAAGATGGCGCCGGCGCCTTCGTCCCCGGCCCGCTCCGAGTCAGCCCTGGACTCTATAGCATGCTCCCAGGCATCCCACCCTAACCCAGCTATACAGGATTCTCCCCCCCCAGACTCTCCAGAAGCCGCTCTAATGCATCCTTAGGCTCTGAGGATGGATGGGATCTGGAATCTCAGATGAGATCCCTGCATAGCTACATGCGGTCTCTCCCTACAAAGGCTGACTTTGAACAATGTGTTCACCGCATAGAGAAAACTTACAAGCAGGAGATCTCTGAGCTTAAAAAGGACATTGGTGTTCGTTTTGAGGATATAGAAGCCACTACTGAGACCCTCAATGCTACGGTACAGTCGCATGAGGAAATACTCAACTCTCACACAGTCATGTTGCAACACCTTGCGTACCAGCAAGATTATATTGAAAACAGAAACAGGCGTAGCAATATCCCCATCCGCGGCATTCCTGAATCCGTGGAACCCAAGGACTTGAAAGCAGCGATGACGGCCATTTTCAACCAGCTTTTACAATTGCCCAAAGATAATCCACTTGAGCTTGACCGGGTTCACAGGACCTCTGGCCCCAGGAACTCTGACCCCTCATTTGTTCGTGATACGCTCTGCAGAGTGCACTTCTATAACATTAAGGAATTCATCATGCGTGCCCCCAGTATGCAGGACTCTATTCTTTTCAACACCACCCCCAAGATGTTGTTGCCTGATCTTTTACGCTTAACTTTAACCATTAGGGAAACTTTGAAGCCCCTCACACAGCTACTTCAATCACGCCAACTGAAATATCAATGGCGCTTTCCTTTCCAATTATGGGTGCACTATGAGGGTAAGACCGCCATTTTTTGCACGCTGGGTGATCTCCCCGCATTTCTCAGCACCCTGGAACTGCCTCATGTTTCTGTGCCGGATTGGCCCTTCACTCCTACTTCTCCAGGCCTACCATACATCCCGCAGTGGCAAAAACAAAGTCGCAAACGCCGCCCTGGATCCTCGTCTCGCACAGATTCTGACGATTGATGTCCTCTAGACTGGCTGGTCGTTCATCTTCTTCTTAACGAAAGCAGGAACACCTCCTGCGTTATCTTGGAACCTCTGCAGATTTACCTCTTCGAGACTTCCATGATTTTCTTCTATCCACCAAATACCTTCCAGCTAGTTGTTCCTGTTTATCATTATCCTCCATTGGGCCTTGGGGCTCCGGGAGCCCTCCCATGCTAAATACTAACCCCCCCTTAGGTATATTCGGTGCTCTTAATTGGCACCGTTCCCTGGTTTATAGATGTCACCTATTCTACAGTTTTATGTATTTTGTTTTCTTATATTTTTGATTATATGGTACCACCTAGTGGTCTATTTTAGTACATTCAGTATAATGTCCTATATGCATTTCTCAGGGTCCCAGTCTCCTACTTCGGTTCTCCACAGACCATCTGGCTTTACCTCTTTACTAGAGTTGGTTACTGGGACCCTTCTTCTTCTTTCTCTGCCCTTTTTCTCTCTCTCCATATCCTTTCATGCTACTCCCCTTCTGCCTTATATGTCTCCTTCTATTTGTTACATTGTCTCGCCCCCCTTCCTCCCTGTCCCCCCTCTCCTCCCTCCCTTCTGCTGGTTGGAGATGTCTCACAAGGGACTCTCGTCATTCCATTTTCCTCCTCATTCCCAATACACCCTCCCTAAAATGGCTGCAACTCCACCTCTTAATCTAGCTTCCTACAATTGTAGAGGTTTTAATACCCCAGAGAAACGCAGCCAGATCCTCTATCACTTCCACAAACAAAGAACCAACATCCTCCTCCTACAGGAAACCCACTTCCAGTCTGGTTCCACGCCTACGATTCGTAATCGCTACTACACTTCCTGGTTCCACAGCACCAATCTGATTGCAAAATCCAAAGGGGTCTCTATTGCTTTTCATAAGTCCTTTCACCCTTAAGTTCTTGACTCGTGTATTGTTGACCATGGTCGCTTTGTGTTTCTCAAACTAAAAGTAAATAATTTTCTTTTTACAGGGGCCCTATATACGCCCCTAACACTGACCAGGCGCGTTTCCTGTCATCCACTCTCACCAGACTTGCTTTGTTTGGAGGTCCCTGTGTTATCGTTGGAGGTGACTTCAATGTGGCTCTTTCCCCATCTGCCGACACTTCTACAGGTAAGTCTTCCATAACCACGACCTCACTCTCCCACATCAGATCTCTTCTACATTCCCATCACTTAGTGGACGTGTGGCGCATTCACCATCCTATAGACAGAGACTTCACCTACTTCTCCATAGCTCACAATTCATATAGTAGATTGGACTATTTCCTCATCTCCCAATCCCTCTTAGACACACCACTACAAACCTCCTTGGGGCATGCCCTTTGGTCTGACCACTCTCCGGTTTACTTATCCTTTGCCCGACCCTTCACAATCGCGTAGAGGGAATTCTTGGCGTCTCAACGACGATCTTCTACGAGACCCAGTGTGTGTCGCTGAGGTCACTAAAGCGATCCAAAATTTTCGATCTGACCATATAGCAGATACCACCTCTCCACTTAATCAATGGGAGGCCCTGAAGTGTGTGGTCAGGGGTGCCCTGATACAAAACGGCTCTTGTCTGAAAAAAATTAGATCTGATGACATTAGGCGCCTTCTGACCACCATTTCGGATTTAGAATCCCTTCATAAACGAACCTTGAACCCCTCTACTTTTGTTACCCTTTCTAATTCCCGCCGTGATCTCCTCCAGTTACTTGACTCCCATTCTCTCATAGCCAGGGATCGTGCCCGCAAATCTTATTATTCCATAGCTAACAAATGTGGTCAACACTTAGCACGGGTCATCCATCCCAGAGCGCCATGTAGCCCCGTTCCCTTTATCACTAAGTCAGATCAGACTAAGGTCTTTGATTGCAGAGGCATATCCACTGCTTTTAAAGACTTCTATTCTCAGTTATACAACCTCCCGCAAACATGTGCCTCCCTCCCAGGATCCTATGCAGACATATATAATGGAGACGGCACTACCCACGATTGGCCCCCAGGAATCCGCAGATCTGGATGGCCCCCTGTTGGAGCCGGAATTCCTGGGTGTCATCAAGGGACTGAAATCGGGCAAGTGTCCAGGCCCCCGATGGCTATACCCCGAGGTTCTACAAGACCTTTGCGCCTTTGCTGGTCCCGTTCCTAACCAAGGCCTTTAACTCCATTGACGATACTACTCTCCCCTCCACAGAACTATTATCAGCTAATGTTTCCATTATACTGAAACCCAATAAAGACCCCTCCCAATGCAGCAGTTATCGCCCTATCTCATTATTAAATATTGATCTTAAACTTTTTGCCAAAATACTTGCTAACCGTCTCTCTCCCTCTCTCCCCGGGATCATACATAGAGATCAGGTTGGCTTTGTTCCAGGTAGGGAGGCACGGGACAATACCACCAAAACTATTCACCTCATCTCATATTCCCAACGCCATCATCAATAGGTCTGCCTTCTCTCCTTTGACGCCGAGAAGGCATTTGACCGAGTCAACTGGCGCTTCTTGAAACTTTCACTTGAACAAATCGGGTTGGGGTCCTCTTTCATTTCCAAAATCATGTCACTTTACTCTCACCCCTCTGCTTCGGTCTTGGTTAATGGTACCTCATCAGCTGCGTTTGATATATCCAACGGGACACGCCAGGGCTGCCCCCTTTCCCCCCTCTTTTTTGTCATTGTGATGGAGCATTTAGCATGCGCCATTCGCCAGAACGATTCCATACAAGGCATACACACGCCATCCGCACACCATAAGCTTTCTTTGTATGCTGATGATTGACTCATCTATGCTCGCCAGCCCCATATCACCCTCCCTTCACTTTTCATGGAATTCCAATGCTTTGGAAAACTAAGTAATTTTAAACTCAACATCTCCAAGACTGAGGCCCTCAACATCTCTCTGCCTGCATCTATCATGTCCACCCTCCGAGCCAACTATTCTTTTCACTGGCAGACCAAGGGCATCACTTACCTGGGAGCAATAATACCGGCTAACCTTTCCAATCTTTTTACATTGAATTACATTCCCCTCCTCTCCCGTCTTCGCAAAGACCTAGCTTCCTGGGGGGACAAAACCATTCCTTGGTTTGGACGCATAAATACCCTCAAGATGGACACTCTACCCAAACTGCTTTATCTTTTCCAGACCATACCGGTCATCATACCCAAATTCTTTTTCTCTACCCTGCGCTCTCTTTCCATACGCTTCTTGTGGAATAAAGGATTGTCTAGAATTAAATTTACTCACACGGCCAAAACTGCAAGGAGGTACAGGCTTGCCAGATTTTGAGCTATATTACAAAGCAACATTAATGGCACGTATCCTTGAATGGTTCCCACGACCCTTTCAAAAAGCCTCGGTCATGGTTGAACAGGATATGTCCCCCGTTGATCTAAGAGCTTTACTTTGGGGTTACAGGAGCTTTGGCCAACTCTTCTCCTCTAACTACAGCTGCCCTTGTGCTCTGGTACAGGAGAGGACTTTGTAAGATTCTGTCTTCGGACCCATCTCCTTTATCACCACTTTTTGATAATCCAGCCTTTCCACAAGGTATAGGGGCTCACGCTTTAGGTTCTTTCCTCCGCACCTCCTGGCCACAAGCTTGTTCCTTCGTTCATGTGAACAATGGAACCCTAAATGTCCCAATGGGAAACCAGGACTGGCTCACCTCCCTACACCTTACTACCTTCACCAAACATCTCTTCGGTTCCTCTTTGATCCATCGCCCCCTGACTGAATTTGAACATCTAAGTTCCCTTCAAGAATTACCAAGACATTTACTCTCACACATTTACAGTCTGATTCAGGCTCTCACACTAAATGACTTACCCACTTATACTAGAATGTGGTCGGCAGACTTGGGAAAGACCATCACCAGAGCGGAGTGGCAAACTGCATTCCATTTCACACACAAATCCTCAATCTCTTGTTATTCACAAGAGAAGAATTTTAAGGTTCTGTCAAGGTGGTACAGGGACCCTGCCACTCTACGGAAAATATTCCCCTCCACCCCTTCTACCTGCTGGAGATGTTCTACGGCAACAGGATCGTACCTGCATGTCTGGTGGGAGTGTGATCGGATCCGTCCTTTCTGGAAACAGGTATCCCAGGTTTATGAAAAAATTTATGACGATCCTTTGCAATTGACTCCTGAAATAGCCCTTCTCTCTATCCTGCCAGGATCGATAACCTTTCAAAAACGCAGTCTCCTCTGTTCTTCCTGTCTGCTGCGCACCAACTTATACCTCTTTTTTGGAAGACAGCGACCATTCCCGCATTGGCCCTTTGGACCTCCACTATGAATGATATCATGCGTATGGAGGAGATGTTAGCACTAGTCAATGATACATACGAGAAATTCACAATATTATGGTCTGTCTGGCGATGCTTCTCCTCCTCAGATACGCTGGTTACTTTGCTCCCTGTCACCCCTACTCCAACCTCTCCCACTAATTTGAACGCACCCTGATCCCGGATTTATCCTTTTATACTTGCAACCAACAAATTAGAGTCCTTCCTCTTCGTCTCCAGCCAGCAGACCCCCCTCCTCCCTTCTACTCCTTCCCCTTTCCTTACCCCTGTTCGTCCTCTTATCCCTAATCCTACTTCTCCCCCTTTCATCTCCCTTCTTTCTATTTCACCATCTTGATGTTTGACATACTCTGTTTAAATGATTGGTTACTCAATGGCTCCCAGTATTGCTGTAGGCGATAGCCATTTGGCATGCTGACTGTTCTTTCACAGTATAATATTTTATGTCAACTGTATTATATTGTTTTGTTTCCTTACACCTTTAAAAAATATTTTCAACTCTAAAAGTGGGCAATGCACAGAACATTATATGGTGGGCAAAGCATATCATATGGTGGGTACTGCACATGACATGATGGGCACTGCACATCACCACATGATTTGGTGGGCACTACATGGCACAGCACATGACATAGTAAGCACAACTCATTACATGGTGGGCACACATTAAATCGTGGACACAGCACATGACATGTTGAGCATTGCACAGCACGTTCCATTGTGGGTACTGCATGGCACATGACATGGTGGGTAATACACGGCACATGACATGTTGGGTGGGCAATGCACAGCACATTACATGGTTATACAGCACATTACATGGTAGGCACTACATGAGGCAGCACATGACATGGTGGACACAACACAGCACATGACATGGTGGGCACTGCAAAGCAATTTACATGGTGATAACAGCACAATATATGGTGGGCACTGCATGGTACATCGCATGACATATGGGCACAGTACATGACATGGTGAGCACTGCATGGCACAGCCTATTACATGATGCGCACAACACATTACATGGTGGGCACTGCATGACATAGCACATTACATGGTGGGCACTGCACATGACATCGTGGGCACTGCACTGCACATGACATGGTAGGAACTGCACATGACAAGGTGGGCACTGCTGCACAGCACAGCACATAACACAGTAGGCACAGCACATTACATGCTGGGCACAGCACATGACATGGTGGGCACTGCACAGCACATGACATGGTGAGCACTGCACATGACATGGTGGGCCCTGCACATGACATAGTGGGCATTTCATGGCACAGCACATGACATGGTGGGCACTTCATAGCACAGTACATGACATAGTGGGCACAAGAGAGCACATTACATGGGGGAGCCACAGTCTGTCCCCTAGCACAATCATTACAACCCCCAGGTTAGTTTCTACACAATCCTCCCTCCCTAATAAGTTTACTAACCTCATCTCAACAGCATGGTAGATCTCCTTCCTCCCGACTCCTGCTGGTTAGGATGACATCAGTGCCCCTCCCCCAGACAGCTGCCTGCAGCTTCCAGACACTGAGGATCTGTGTGAGTGTAACAGATCCTGTGATAGTAGGCAGGCATCGGCAGAGACAGGACTCGGTTGCAGCAGCTGATACTTGTCTCCTCCATGTGTGCAGTGCACAGAGGGCTCCTCTTTCTTCAGGACTGCACACAGATAAGCCACTGGCATGGGCCTATATTGAGGGAGGGGTCTGAAGCTGCAGCTCCAATAGCCTCTGTGTTAATTTTCCCTGGAAGCCCAGGTTCTGAGTGTAGGGAAGCAACTGTCTGCACTGATAAGACTCTAAAGGAGAGCCGGGAACATACCCGGGAGGTGCCGGCAGGGGCCAGCACAGAGGCGGGTGGAGACAAAGTGGTGCAGGCGCTAGAAATTAGTAGATGGGTGAGAGTCAGGAAGGATAGAGGGGTAAGTAGGAGGGAGGCCAATCCTGGGCTGGAGCATCCCAATAAGTACACTCCATTGAGTGACATTGGTGAAACCGGTCAGGGACCAGCACTGCTGGAGCTAAGGGATAAGGGACTCTCCTAGCTGCCAGGGGAAGAACTCCTCCAGTGAGAGTGTGGGGGAGGGAGCAAAGGGAAAGGATAGACAGATAATGGTAGTAGGGGACTCAATTCTTAGAAGGACAGAGAGGGCAATCTGTGACAAAGACCTGAAACGCTGAGTTGTATGTTGTCTACCTGGCGCTCGGGTTCGGCACATCAAGGATCTGGTGGACAGATTACTGGGAGGGTCTGAGAAAGTCCCGGCTGTCATGGTGCATGTTGTCACCAATGACAAAGTCAGAGGCAAATGGAGTGTCCTAAAGAACGATTTTAGGGACTTAGGAGCTTAATTGAGGAAAAGGACCTCCAAGTAATATTCTCAGGAATACTACCGATACCTCGAGCCACACCAGAAAGGCAGAGGGAGATTAGGGAAGTAAACAAGTGGCTAAGGAGCTGGTGTAGTAAGGAGGGGTTTGGGTTTCTGGAGAACTGGGCCAACTTCTCAGTCAGTCACCAGTTCTATAGAAGTGACGGACTGCACCTAAATGAGGAGAGTGCAGATCTGCTGGGAGTGAAGATGGCCGAAAAGTTAAAGGGGCTTTTAAACAAGTAGACGGGGGGAGGGTCCAGAGGTAGAGATAGTCAGCAATAAACATATTCCAGAGGGTAGTATTGGGGGCATTAGTGGTAGGTTAACAAAAGCACATAAACCCGAGGTAAGTATAGTAACTTGCAAATAGATTGCAAATAGGACTTGTAGTATTAAGTCCTATTTGCAATCTCGGAACACCCAATAAGAGGACAGTATGCGACCGGTCTAAACTACATGGCATGTTCACCAATGCCAGAAGCCTGGTGGACAAGATGGGTGGACTAGAGATACTGTTGAACGAGGAGGATTTTGATTTAGTGGGAATTTCAGAGACCTGGTTCAACAGTTCTCATGATTGGCTGGCAAACATTCAAGGGTATTCCCTTTATCGCAGGGATAGAGAGGGTAAAAAAGGGGGAGGGGTATACCTATATATGAAGAATAATGTACAAGTGAATGTGACAGATGACATCAATAAGAGAGCTAGGGAGGAGGTGGAATCCTTATGGGTAGAGATCCAAAGGGATGAAGCTAAGGGGAAAATAGTACTAGGAGTATGCTATAGGCCCCCTAACCTGAGGGAGGAGGGGGA
The DNA here is from genome assembly GCA_037952925.1 of Lithobates clamitans. Taxonomy (NCBI): domain Eukaryota; kingdom Metazoa; phylum Chordata; class Amphibia; order Anura; family Ranidae; genus Lithobates; species Lithobates clamitans. The sequence goes on along the minus strand of JBBGZY010000323.1, from coordinate 9,023,021 downwards.
GATGGACCTCCTAACACAATTTGGATTAGCAGCAAGGATGGAAAGTGTTATCATAATGGGGGATTTTAATTATCCAGACATAGACTGGGTGGAGCGAACCTCTAAAGCCCCATACACACAATAAGAACTTGTACAAACTTTCCCTTGGATTTTTGTACAAAGGGCGTTGCCCAAAAGTTTGTCTTGCATGCAGACGACAGGACTTTTCCAGCCAACTTTCACCAAATCACGTGGTTTTTCAGCTCTTTACCACCACCCTTTGGTCAACTTCTTTATTGTTGTCTGATATTGTGCCACTTTTATTGGCGAGATTGACACCTTGCGAGCCAGGTTCACACTGGTGCGGGGATCCGACTTGGATCCCCGCCAATACCAGGCACTGTGTTTGGTATAAATCTTGAGGGGGAACTCCACGCCAAATTTTAAATAAAAAACAGGCATGGGTTCCCCTCCAGGGGCATACCAAGCCCTTAGATCTGGTATGGATTTTAAGGGGAACCCCCTACACCAAAAAAACGGCGTGGGGGTCCCCCCAAAATCCATACCAGACCCTTACCCGAGCACGCAGCCCGGCCGGTCAGGAAAGGGGGTGGGGACGAGCGAGCGCCCCCCCCTGAGCCGTACCAGGCCGCATGCCCTCAACATGGGAGGGTGGGTGTTTTGGGGGAGGGGGCCACCCTTTGGGCCCCCTCCCCCAAAGCACCTTGTCCCCATGTTGATGAGGACAAGGGCCTCTTCCTGACAACCCTGGCCGTTGGTTGCCGGGGTCTGCGGGCGGGGGGCTTATCGGAATCCAGGAGCTCCCTTTTAATAAGGAGGCCCCAGATCCCGGCCCCCCACCCTATGTGAATGAGTATTAGGTACAACGTACCCCTACCCATTCACCTAGGGAGAAAAGTGTCAATAAAAAACACAGTACACAGGTTTTTAAAGTAATTTATTAGGCAGCTCTGGGGTCTTCTTCCGACTTCGGGGGTCCTCTTCCGACTTCGGGGCTCTTCTTCTGACATCGGGGGTCCTCTTCCGACTTCGGGGGTCTCTCTGGCATCTTCTCCCGGTGTCCGCATCTTCTGCCGGCTCCACCGCTATCTTCTGCCGCTCTTTTGCCAGTGGTGGCCTGGACTTCTGGATCGTCTTCTTCCCTCTTCTCTCCCAGAGATGTTGACACAACGCTCTCTCCAGCTGGAATGCTGTTTGAGCGCTCCGCAACGGACTTATATAGGCGGTGACCCCGCCCTCCTATGACATCACAGTCCCGGGCATGCTGGGACTGTGAGGTCATAAGGGGGTGTGGACATAGGATGACATGACCACGCAAAAAGTAAAAAATATTACTTTTTTTTCAAAATTGTTGCTCTTTTTTGTTTATAGCGCAAAAAATAAAAAAACGCAGAGGTAATCAAATACCACCAAAAGAAAGCTCTATTTGTGGGAAAAAAGGACGTCAATTTTTTTTCGGGTGCAATGTCGCACGACCGCGCAATTGTCAATTAAATCAACACAGTGCCGAATCCAAAAAAAGTGCTCTGGTCAGGAAGGGGGTAAAATCTTCCAGGGCTGAAGCAGTTAAGGTGAAAAATCTAATCTCTTGCTGCAGCCCCCCAGCCCCCCCCCATTTTACTTACCTGAACGCTGCCATTCTTTGGCCGGGAAGGAGCATACCAGCTCTAGCAGGTGTCTTGTGTCCTGATTGGATAGATTGATAGCAGCACAGCCATTGGCTTCCGCTGCTGTCAATCAAATCTAATGACGCGCCGGCACCGGGGGGTGGGGCCAAGTCCTGCGTTCTGTGAATGGACACAAATGCTGAGATATCGCAAAGAAAAAAAAAAAGTATTATGTATTAAGTACCTGTAATGAATAAATAATCTATCATTCGTTGATTTCAATGGGATTCAGGTTCGACATCCAAACTTCTTTGAAATTCAACAAACTCAGAGCAGTTGGGCTTAGTAAGGAAGTGAGTAGAGGAGAGTGTCTGAGCTAGTACAGACTATAATTAGACATTCCCAGGAGAGGACTGTGACATCAGCTGACAGTGGGCTTTGGCCAACTGTTGGCTGATTTTGGGTCACAGGAGAGCAAAGGTAAGTGCAATCTTGTGACTCAGAAGATTACTTCTCTTTAAAAAAAAAATGTTTCTATTATTTTATTTACATTAGCATATTTTTAACTTAAATACCATTCTTATCTACATTATTTTTTGCAGGAATGGTCCATGTATTTTTCTGTGCAGCTCAAAGCATTTGACCCATTTCATCCCATTCTCCACCCACAGAGAGATTGTGGGGTTGATTTACTAAAGGCAAATCCACTATGCACTACAAGTGTACTTGAAAGTACACTTGAAAGTGCAGTCTCTGTAAATCTGAGGGGAAGATCTGAAATCAGGGGAAGCTCTGCTAGTTTTATCATCCAATCATGTACAAGCAAAAATGTTGTTTTTTATTATCCTTGCATGTTCCACTCGGATCTACAGCGACTGCACTTCCAAGTGCACTTGCAGTGCACTTGTAGTGCAAAGTGGATTTGCCTTTAGTAAATAAACCCCCATGTTTTGTTGTTCTGTGGAGAGTGCAGGACAAAGTTGACATTTGAGCAGCTGGCTTAACCTTATCAAAAGCTTTCAGAGTATTGGTCTTAATTTGCGTATTTATTTAACCTAGAATATTTTTGCTGTTCCTCACAGTTAACAGCTGGATATCATTTTTATTCATTGCACACTATAAAGTGAATAGGAAACCATCCACTTATTTAATGGAGATACCTATAGAAGAAGAGCCATTTCCTGTTTTTTGGCTTGTTAAACTTCAGAAATTAAAATCAACTATCACTTGTCATTTCTATATAGTAATTTTAACAGGTGTGTGTAAAAGAAATGTAAGACATGCTCTCTACCTTCTTTCCCTCCACCAGCAAATGATTACTTGTCCAGCCATCCTTTTTATGTTCTTTAATGTTTTGATATATATGTTTCATTATGGTACCATCTGTTAGTGTTCAGGGAAAATGGCATCAAGGCTATAAAGTGAGAATATTTGAAAAGGTCTATAATAGAGATTTATTTACCACAAGTACTCATGTTTTTATATTGAAATGTGCAACTTGAACGCGTTATGAAGCATAAATAATCAATGTTGTAGTGAAAGTATTCTCTATGTGAAATTAAACAGGGCTTTTTTAAGTAAAATGAAATAATTGTGCATCATGTTTTTCAGCTATTTAATTAAAACAATTAACACTCGGGAAAAAAAATGCAACAGCTTTGATAAAAATGCACTGCAAACGAATGAAACATGCAAAAATGAAAGTTCAACTCCAACTCCAGTCTACTAAAATAAAACTGCTTAGGCTATCCAAAAAATAAAATTGCCATGAAAACATCAGAAAGTTCCCTCAATTGCATTTTTCAAAGGTCTATGCACCTTTGGAGATAGCTTAAAGTAGATCTAATCCCAATCACTAAAACATCTTATAAACTTTGTGATGTTAATGTAATTTCAAAAGTTATCATCAGTCTATATTAAGTTGCAGCTTTACTTAAAACTATATTGAGTGATCCTGCCATTAAAATCCTTGTTCAGGAATTTCCCTGTAACAAATGTCTCCCAAATGCTCCCCAGTAGAGACTTAAAACAGCCATACAGTCATATATTGTAATGGTATGGTGTCCTGTTGTCACTTTTGGAGAGCTGGTCCAGAGCACATGTTGTGCATCTGGTGCTGGAGAAAAGTATTGTAGTCAGGAAGTGTCTGATTAAGGTTGGGAGAGATAAGCAGCACTGAGCTGCAAAAAAGAAAGAAAGAATCAAAACAGTTGAAAACTTGTATTTTATAAAAGAAAATGACAAAAAAGGTGGGAGGTAAAAAGCAGGTAATTAGTGAGATATATACAAAAAATAAATGACCCACCAATGGACAAGCTGTCCAATTCCCTCCAAGATGCACAAATTCATGAGATAAGTGAAAAACAATTAAAACACTCAGTAGATTATGCCAATGGTGCCTGATATATATGGATGAGACCTAAGATCAAAAAAGAGTGAAAAAAGGGAGGCAATCATGGGCTATATAATGCAACCGCTTAATGGATGGAATAAAGTATTGAGGGAAAAAGACACATCATGGACAAGAATTACCTGCTGATAGATTGCTCAAAGTATATGAGCACTGGCAAAAATGTGAAAGGCAATGGGGAGGACAGGCCCTTTTATGTGCCCGCACGTTGCCAATCTGCACCATCTGGAGCAATTCCGCCCAGTTCCTTGTCTGCCTATGTCTCCACATCCTCCCCCATCTGTTTTGTTTATCTAGATGGGTGGAGTGTTTTGTGTGGGGGACATTCTTCAGGGTGGTACGCCAATTTCACATGTGCATCGATGCAGGACGCACACGGCGTCATAATATCACTTCCCAGCAACATATTTGGTGTTGGGTGGTGTGGATTGGCGGCGTTGGGGCACGTAAATATGGTGATATTAAGTATGAACAATGATCTGTGTACAATAGGGATACACTGAAAGTCACTTGCCTCAGGTTTATACAACAATCTTCATAGGCAACCAGGGCTTCAGATGTACAAGCGATTGCAGAAAATTGGTGTCATCTGGGTGAAGCTCTTTCTTTGGTCCTGTAAAGTTCCCTTTGGTACAGATCTTTCTTGTTATAGGGCCCCCTGTCAGTTTTTGCTGATGGCCTTTTATTTGGAATGTTTATTTAGACACTGCCACATGGGAATAGCCTTTTTTTACATTAGTTCGCATGAGCGAACATTTCCTAACTCAGACTCTAGATGGCATTGTTGTATCATACATGCCATAGGTCAAATACAGGTAGTTAAAAGGTCAAGCATTTGTTGACCTTGGTTGCCTGGATGTTTCACCAGAATTCCTGTAATATTCCTGTAAAACAATGGGAGCAGCTAACTGCCATCTTTTTTCCATTGTATTAGAGGAAAAATTGTGTGAAATTTCCAGTATTTGTTTGAGAAATATCCACTCAAAGAAACCTGATGTTTACTTCTAAAATTACCCAGCTACAGCATATACAGTATTTCAAAGTCTCTGCTTAAGGCAAGCTCACCCAGCAGGTCAAAGTCAGATTACGGAGACTTCCAGTCAGCATCCATGTCTCCTTACTACAGACAGCAAACTGCCATCTCCAAGCCTACCTGCCTTTATAATTCTTCCCCTCATAAACCTACTCCAAGCTACAGCTCTACCATATATACAGTATCTCACAAAAGTGAGTGCACCCTCACATTTTTGTAAATATTTTATTATAACCTTTCATGACAACACTGACGAAATTATACTTTGCTACAGCGTAAAGTAGTGAGTGTACAGCTTGTATAACAGTGTAAATTTGCTGCCCCCTCAAAATAACTCAACACACAGCTATTAATGGCTAAACTGCTGGCAACAAAAGTGAGTACACCCCTAAGTAAAAATGTCCAAATTGGGCCCAAAGTGTCAAAATTTTGTGTGGCCACCATTATTTTCCAGCACTGCTTTAACCCTCTTGGGCATGGAGTTCACCAGAGCTTTGCAGGTCTTCTTCCATTCCTCAATGACGATATCACGGAGCTGGTGGATGTTAATGACCTTGCGCTCCTCCACCTTCCATTTGAGGATGCCCCACAGATGCTCAATAGGGTTTAGGTCTGGAGACATGTTTGGCCAGTCCATCACCTTTACCCCCAGCTTCTTTAACAAGGCAGTGGCCATCTTGGAGGTGTGTTTGGGGTTGTTATCATGTTGGAATACTGCCCTGTGGCCCAGTCTCTGAAGGGAGGAGATCATGCTCTGCTTCAGTATGTCACAGTACATGTTGGCATTCATGGTTCCCTCAATGAACTGTAGCTCCCCAGTGCTGGCAGCACTTATGCAGCCCCACACCATGACACTCCCACCACCTGGCTTGACTGTAGGCAAGACACACTTGTCTTTGTACTTCTTACCTGGTTGCCGCTACACATGCTTGACACCATCTGAACAAAATACGCTTATGTTGGTCTCATCAGACCACAGGACATGGTTCCAGTAATCTATGTCCTTAGTCTGCTTGTGTTCAGCAAACTGTTTGCGGGCTTTCCTGTGCATCATCTTTAGAAGAGGCTTCCTCCTTGGACAACAGCAATGCAGACCAATTTGATGCAGTGTGCGACGTATGGTCTGAGCACTGACAGGCTGACCCCTTCAACCTCTGCAGCAATGCTGGCAGCACTCATACGTCTATTTCCCAAAGACAACCTCTGGATATAACGTTGAGCACGTGCACTCAACTTCTTTGGTCGACCATGGCAAGCCCTGTTCTGAGTGGAACATTCCCTGTTAAACCACTGTATGGTCTTGACCACCATGCTGCAGCTCAGTTTCAGGGTCTTGGCAATCTTCTTATAGTCTAGGCCATCTTTATCCTAGGCCATCTTTATGTAGAGCAACAATTATTTTTTTCAGATCCTTAGAGAGTTCTTTACCATGAGGTGCCATGTTGAACTTCCAGTGACCAGTATGAGAGAGTGAGAGCGATAACACCAAATTTAACACACCTGCTTCCCATTCACACCTGACACCATGTAACAGTAATGAGTCATATGACACCGGGGAGGGAAAATGGCTAATTGGGCCCAATTTGGACATTTTCACTTAGGGGTGTACTCACCTTTGTTGCCAGTGGTTTAGACATTAATGGCTGTGTGTTGAGTTATTTTGAGGGGACAGCAAATTTACACTGTTATACAAGCTGTACACTCACTACTTTACATTGTTGCAAAGTGTGATTTCTTCAGTGTTGTCACATGAAAAAATATAATAAAATATTTACAAAAATGTGAGGGGTATACTCACTTTTGTGAGATACTGTATACAGTACTGGAAACACCAGGTAAAATAACTAAATTGTTACCTAATATGCTGTTGGCCCTAAAAAGTATTAGCAGAACAATCCTTCCAACTGATGCCATCACTCAGCTTTAACAAGTTGGGTCATTGCCTTCCATCCAAGTCAACATTCACTGCTCAGAATAAACAGGAAGATGTGCTGAGATATTAGCTTCTAACATGTTGTGCTAGATTTCAAAGGGGCAATTATCTTCACATAATATGTATCCTTTTCTTATTTGCAGAATCACCAGGTGAAAATTAAGGGAAAAAATAAAAGACGAAAAAAGCTAATATAGCCAAAATGTCTAAGGGCAGGTAAGCTAATATATTACATTTTTGTTTTGAGATTAGATATGCTTTAGCTATTATTAAGGATGTAACATGTAAAAAGAAAAAAATATATATAGTAACACAATATCACAACAACACTAGTTATAGTTTGTTTGTACAGGTAATCACCTTAATTTAGTATTGCCATAATTTCAAGTTATTTTTTTTTACACCTGGTGCAAATAGCATCCACTGGTTTAAAAATGCATTAACAAGGTGAAGAAAAAGAGCACAAAACAGAACTGTTGTCTGCAGTGATCAGAATATGCATTTTTGTTCATAAAGTGAAAAGTAATACCTGATAAATTACCTTTCACACAGACTCTACTTGTGGACATTTAATTGTTTGTACATTAAGTAAAATAGCTAAGACTTCTTGTATTCATTTTAGTAGGGATATCTGTACTTCAATATTTTGTGATATTTTGTGTTCTACTACTGCATTAATATGTACTGTATATGTTGCAGGGCTCAAAAAAGAATAAAAAGAGAAAAAAGGTTAGTGGCAGTAATGTTATCGCATCAAAGAGATTGTGGGCTAAAGTGTTAGAAGGGTCCATTTACTACTGACAACATCTGGCATAGAATATTGTATACAAAGAAAGCCATTCATATTACATATCATCAAAGGAAAATCTAACAAAACAACAATGAATATCAAATTAAATAAACTTTTGTAAATATTCCCTAGATATTAAATTTAGAATCAGATACAAATATATTATTATTTATTATTTATTTATGTTATAAAATTATTATACGCTCAGTACTTATAAAATATAGAACAGTCCTTTATGTTGCAAGATCACGTTTTTGAAAAAAAGATAAAAGATGTTGTCCTATTAATGTAGGTTATGATTGAGCCTATTATGTTAAATAAGACTAATCCAGGGAATAACTAAATTAACTAAACTAAATAATTAACTAAATAACTAAATTAACTAAATAAACAAGAATAGAGAAAGGTGGGGGAGCTGCTTTAGGGGCAGACACGTGTGGGTAAGTAATATTTCATCCAAAGTCCCCATTTTTTTAGGCTGTGTATCTATTAGTTTTATTGTAATGTATTCATTCATCCAAGTTATGTTTTTTTTTTAGTTGTTGTTGACTTCTGTTATGCATTTTTTTTACTTTTATCAAAGTTGAAGAAGTGTCTAACTATTCTTTAAAAATTGCTTCCACCTTCTCTTCCTCCTCCTCCTCCCTTTCTACCTATTTTAATCCATTCCATTTCAGCTCCATGTGACCAAGCAGCACTGGCTCAGGGAGCACTCAACAGCGGCTGGGAATTCCAGGAGCTGTGACATCATCCATAGGCTGCCAAAGCCCAGCTTTTGCCAGTGCTTCATCCTCTACCCTGCAGCAACTGGTCACTGACACAGGGAAGTTGGAGCTGTGGGATCATGTGACCAGAGCGAATTACACATAGTTAAGTATATACATTTTTTTATACAGATTAGGCAGGATAGGTAAGAGAAGGGGGGAGGGAGCTTTTTTAAAAATAGTTATGCCCCGTACACACGGTCAGATTTTCCGATGGACAATGTCCGATCGGAGCGTGTTGTCGGAAATTCCGACCGTGTGTGGGCGCCATCAGACATTTTCCATCGGATTTTCCAACACACAAAGTTGGACAGCAGGAGATAAAATTTTCCGACAACAAAATCCGATCGCGTCAATTCCGACCGTGTGTGGCCTGTTCCGACGCACAAAGTGCCACGCATGCTCAGAAGAAATTCCGACACGGGACAGCTCGTTCTGGTAAACTTAGCGTTCGGAATGGATAAAGCACTTTCGTCACGCTGCAATGTAAAGAATGGTTTAATACAGCGCACTCTCTTCTTCTTTATAATGTGACAAGAATTAAGTCGTTTTGATGCTCATATTCACACACACTTCTCACAAACTTCTTTCGTTACTATTTATCGGGATTCCCTCAATATATTTTGATTTCTCACATCTGACAACATATTTTTTTTTTTTTTTTGATTTTGATTTGTACTCCCGAAAAGGGAGTGCAGTCTGGTCCAGAAGTCCCAGAGATCCGGAAAGCAGCAGATGACATCTATGTCCTCAGGCTGTGGTCATACGAGAGACTGCATCTTCTGTCAGACCAGACTGAACCCAGGTCATCACTCTCAGGTCTTCTTTCCACGCTTCCTTCCAGCCTTTTGGCTGTGGTGGTGGAGTTGTGGCAGCAGGAGGAGGAGGAGGAGGAGGAGGAGGAGGAGGATCGTCCCTCTCCATGACATCCGTCTTGTGTGTCAGTTCCCCACTCTCCCCCTTCCGAAGGACTTTATAAATCAGGTCCTCAGAGATCTTGCGTTGGCCCTCCTGCATGCCCAGCAATTTGGTGCCAGCCATGCAGGCAAAGGCCTCTTCAGGACTGGGGAAGGCTCTGAGGGACGCCGAAGCCTCCTGGATCAGCCTGTACGCTGAATCCTGCACAGGACTGGGAGTGGCCTTCCTGGCCCTTTTATATGGCAGGCGGAGGGGAGGGACCTGAGACTCAGTCATGCTGCGACTTGTCCCAGGCTTCTCTTGGCTGCCACTTAGCCCCGCCTCCTCCTGGCTGCCACTAATCCCCGCCTCCTCCTGGCTGCCACTAATCCCCGCCTCCTCCTGACTGCCACATTCCACAGCCTCCTCCTGGCTGAGGTCTTCCTGTGTATGAAAAAGGGACATAGTTTTAGTATTGTTTTCATCAATCACACACAATTTTCACCTCCTGACTGCTGCAAATTCAATGTTAACAAATATAACAGACTATCCTTCTGAGCCCAGCAGTTTTCATTGTTGTCCCAATTATTTTTGCCCACTACTGTCTATTGATATGTAAAACACTTTTTTTAATCAGCAATTAGTGATCAATAATAACATCTAGTAAACATCATTTCTTTATTGCCCAGAAATCTGTAGAAGAATGCTATACCTGACTCCAGCTGGGCTCCTTCACTTCTTCCTGGCTGGAAGGCCCAGGTTGGACATCGGAAGCCTCAGCTGGGATGGAAGGAAGAGTGGAAGGAAGAGTAGAGAGGGATTCCCTGACTTCAGTGTGGTCTGACAGAAATCACAGTCTCTCGTAGTACCACAGCCTGGGGACATAAACGTCATCTGCTGCAGCTCCGGACCTCTGGGAATCTGTGACCTTCTTGCGCTCCCTAAGATATGTGCTCCTCAGGCCCCCAATTTTAGCTTTTAAATAGGGGATGGTTGCTGTGGGGACCACCGGCTTCACCAACTCCAGCAGTTTCTCCAGCGCTGCCTGCCTCTTCTGTTTGTGATTATAGTGGGGGTGTCTCACTTGCCACAGACAGGGCAGCTCCCTGTACTTGTCTATGAACAGGGGCAGGAAATTGTGGTCGTTGAACCCATCCATTTTCTCTGCAAGACACAACACAAGACAAACCCTAATGTCAGGCCAAACTCCCCTAATCTTGTTACAATATAGGCTTCAATTTCGAAGCAGTATAGGCACAAGTTTAGATCCTACCTTCGTTAGCACGATCGGCGTCTCTGATGCTCCTTCCTCCGCTCACAGATCGTACGTAAGACGCGCGCGTTACGATTTATACACACTGCGCATGCGTATAACTCCGCCCGCCCCTGACGTTCTTTCTATTCTATTCCCCGCCCCTTTTCGTTCGGCGCAGTGGAGGAAGAGCACATGGCGGAGAGACAGCAGGATAGTGCTAAGTACAGCAACGAGGAGGAGGAGGAAAGGCTGGAGCCTGAAACGTCCCGATCCAGAAGGAGATTGAAGGACTCAAATATGTCCTTTGGGGAGATGTTGGAAATGGTGGACATCCTGAAGAGGGCCGACTATGATGGAAAGTATGGGCCTTACCCCAACCACAATGTCCGAAAGGCCAAGATCATGGCGAATGTGGTCAGGAGTCTGCACCGGAAATTCGGGGTACGACGTTCGAAAGATCAGCTCAGGAAGCGGTGGTCGGACCTGAAATTACGAGAACATGAGCAGTACAGAAAGATCCGGAGAGTGCTGCAAAAAAGTAAGTAGTTGTGCTGTGTTCCTATTGTTCTTGTGTTTATTACGTTCGTGCTGCTCCATGTGCTTTTAGGAACTGTTGTACAGTTTAAAATGGCAACTTTCATGTTCATGGGCACATTATTCGTTCGGATCACACATTTTTTTTTCGGACTATAAAATACCATTGTTTAGCCCATATGCATTTGGCCACCATTTTGAGGCCCTATACTTGTCTTCAAAGAATTGCGTTGTGTAGATGGCTTTGTTACTAGAATGAAATGCAAACTAGATTCTGTGTAAGGAGAGGACACTGAGCAGCTGTTTTCACATCTGGACACTGGAGCACTAGTGTGGGACCCCAGAACACCCTTTTTATTAGGGGGGCCACACAGGTGCTCCAGTGTATACTATAGGGGGGTCTCCATCTGTGAAGCTTGTACCAAACAGGTAAAGTATTGCAGCTTGACAAAGGGCACTAAAAAAGCTACATCTTGGAACGCTGCTAAAATAGATCATTGTACCTCACTTCCAAGCAATGTTTCATCTTTATAGTTCTGACATTAAATATCTGTGTGCTAATTATACCATTTTTGTTTTACATAGGGGAGAAAAGACTCGGAGGACACCCCTCATCCGAGGAGACCAGAGCCCCCCCCCCCCTCTGGAAGAAGGGAAAATCCACCCAACACAAGATGAGCAGGAGGATGAAGACGTGGTGGAACTAGTCACCACAACAGGTGAGTGTCTGCGACCACAGGCTCAGATAAGAGATGGATGGCGGCATTTTTTTTAGACCTAATTTATTTTGGGGTTCCTCTCTTTTTAGGTGATCGTGAGGTTGTGGATCCAGATCCTTTCACATCCGAAAGTGCCCAGATCCTGATCGGGGAGATCATGGGATGTAATTTACAATTGGAAAACATCCAGCAAAACATCAATGATGTTATTCCAAAATATAAAAACATCATTGATGTTTTGGGGCGAGTTTAAAACCCCTCCAAATCACTTTCTTCTTTTGTGTGCTACAATGTGCAAAATGTTTTTGTGATTTTTCCCAAAGCCAAATTTGGAGGATGCACACAGTGTGTCAACATGTGCTATCTGCCATCACGGGAGATCAATGGACGCGTTTTGGGGGTGCAACCCCTTCCTCAATAATAAAGTAGCGGTGAGGAAGGACTTTCTCCCCCAAAACACATCCCTTGATCCCCCGCGATGGCAGATAGCACATGTTGACATTGTGAAATTTGTGTGCATCTTCCAAATTTGGCTTTTCCAGGGGTGATTTCCCCCCATCTGAACGCAATATCAAACACAGTTCCTAAATACTCATGTCTGATATTGCCTTCAAGTTCTACCAAATGTGAACTTTGTAAGATCAAGATTTGTGTCTTTCTTGTGGGTTTTACACAGGCCTGTTTTCTATAAAATGGACATTTTGATTTTGGATAATGACACCACAAAATATGTTATACAACAAACATGTCGGTTTGTCAGAAAAACCTTTGGTAAATGCACATGTGATTGTGCTGGTATTAAAAAGATTGTTCATCAAGAATGTGTGGATTATTGTCTCAACGCTACAACACTTTTGGGGTGATGTAATTGTTGTTTTATGAGAAAATGGGGGTAATTTCCTAAGGGCAAATCCACTTTGCACTACAAGTGCAGTTTCAGTGCAGTTGCAAGGGCACTTGTAATGAAAAGTGTCTTTGCATTTAGTAAATAACAGCCAACAGTGCTTTGTATAAGGTTACACAATCACGCCATTTTCTGCACTCCACACATTTCTGTCAGGGTCAGCTCAAACAAACACAAGCAGTAAATGTCCACAAAGAAGAGCCTGGGGGGAGATGCCTGTCGAGAAATTGAGGTCCTGCAGGCTTCTCCCTGTGGCCAAATACCGCAAGGTAGCGACCAACCTCTGCTCCGGAGTGATGGCTTGCCTCATGCAGGTATCCTGCCTGCTGATATAGGGGGTCAGTGAAGCCAACAAACGGTGAAATACAGGGTCCGTCATCCTGAGAAAATTCCTGAAATCACCAGGATTATTCTCACGGATCTCACGGAGCAAAGGCATATGACAGAACTGGTCACGCTGAAGCAACCAATTCTTGGTCCATGAACTCCTCCTCGCCCTGTTCATGGACTGGACTTGTGTCAAGGTCAGGACCCCAACACCAAGCCCCCGCACAGCACGAACTGTACAAGGAGTACGCATACGAAACATGGCTAGAAAACGGTCGGCTGCTCAGAACGAAGTAACAGAACGCACTGAAGAACAGCAAGGCCTGTGAAGAGCGACCTGAAAAACAGCAACGAGCGGACAAGATCGCACAGAAAACTCCGATACGAACTGACTGCACGCACTGAAGAGCAGATACAAACCCACAAGCACAAACTGAACGGCAGAAAACGATCTGAAAGCCACGAGTCTGAAAAAGCGCGAATCGTCTCTCACCAAACTTTTACTAACACGAGATTAGCAAAAGGAGCCCAAAGGGTGCCGCGCTTGGTTCTGAACCGGCCTTTTCTAGTCTCGTCGTACGTGATTGACGTCACCGCGTTCTTGGCGATCGGAAATTCCGACAACTTTGTGCGACCGTGTGTAGGCAAAACAAGTTTGAGCCAACATCCGTAGGAAAAAATCCGAGGATTTTGTTGTCGGAATGTCCGATCAATGTCCGACCGTGTGTACGGGGCATTAGACTTATTCCACTTAAAAGTAATAGATGTTCATAATTTTCTAGAGTTTGATCTATAGTAATAAATATCAGAAGTTTAAATTGATATAGTGTAATAATGTCTTTGACAAATGTGTAATAGTGTCTTTGACACAAGGCTTTTTGCCATTGCTTTTTGTCATAGAGTGTAAGACATTGGGAGAAGAGACCACAAGCAAACTTAGCTATTCACACCAGTTCCAGATTTCCAGAGCCCCCTGATCTCCTCCCCAATGGCAATACTATGTCTGTCTGTTTTACAGTATATCCATATAAAATCAGTATGAGGCTTTCAAAACTGATGAAAAAAAAATAGGGAATTAATCCGGGGCTGTGGGAATGTTATACATTTTAGTGGCATGGTAGGAGACTTTTGTCTTTATAGCTAGTAAGATATAATTTTTAATCTGTAGAAGTTGTAACATTTCCTTATTAGAATGTACAGTGCCTTAAAAAAGTATTCACCCCCCTTGAAATTTTCAGCATTTTGTCATGTTACAACCAAAAACGTAAATATATTTTATTGGGATTTTATGTGATAGACCAAGACAAGTGACAAGTGACACATAATTGTGAAGTGGAATGAAAATGATAAATGGTTTTCAATTTTTTTTCCAAATAAATATCTGAGAAGTGTGGCGTGCATTTGTATTCAGCCCCACTGAGTCAATACTTTGTAGAACCACCTTTCGCTGCAATTAAAGCTGCAGGTCTTTTTGGGGATGTCTCTACCAGCTTTGCACATCTAGAGAGTGACATTTTTGCCCGTTCTTCTTTACAAAATAGCTCAAGCTCTGTCAGATTGGATGGAGAGCATCTGTAAACAGCAGTTTTCAAGTCTTGCCACAGATTCTTAATTGGATATAGGTCTGGACTTTGACTGGGCCACTCTAACACATGAATATGCTTTGATCTAAACCATTCCCTTGTAGCTCTGGCTGTATGTTTAGGGTGGTTGTCCTGCTGGAAGGTGAACCTCTGCTTCAGTCTCAAGTCTTTTGCAGACTCTAATGCCCTGTACACACGGGCGGACTTTTTTCGGCATCAAAGGTCCGACTGTCTTTTCGACGGACTTACGACGGAGTTACGACAGACTTTTGATGGACTTTCTAACAAACGGACTTGCCTTCACACCAAAGTCCGACGGATTTGTACGTGATGATGTATGACCAGACTAAAATAAGGAAGTTGATAGCCAGTAGCCAATAGCTGCCCTAGCGTCGGTTTTCGTCCGTCGGACTAGCATACAGATGAGCGGATTTGTCGACTGGACTTGAGTCCGTCGGACAAATTTGAAACATGTTCCAAATCTAAAGTCTGTCAGATTTTCGACCGAAAATGTCCGCTGCAGGTCCGATGGAGCCCACACACAGTCGGATGTCCGCCGAATTCGGTCCGTCGGACCAGTCCGGTCGAAAAGTCAGTTCGTGTGTACAGCATAGCATGGTAACTATAGGTGAAAAACAATGTATTAAAATCAATATTTAATAATCAGAACAATAAACACATCAAAGGTAGAAATTAAATTAACTCGCAAATACGGTTAGACCAAGAGTACCCCCCTGCTGTATCCCCACCTGAACTGTGGAACATGTCCTATCAATGAAGGTCATGATCCTGATGTCTCAAGGACATTGAAAAAATGCGGAGATATCTGGTGTATCACAGATAAGGACATGCAGGCCCCATAAGGTTGAGGGTTATCTAGAAAAAAGGGGGGATACATGACACAAAAGTCAAAAAATCAACAAAGATGTTTTTCTGACCATGGAGAAATAAATGTATTCAAACCTCAGAAAGTGGATATGGGGGTCAACTGATAGTAATAGATGATATCATAACAGGTGATATTTCAAAACAGCTAGTAGATCATATAACCTAATCAATAGCCAACAAAACAGGAAAGAAGAGACATTGATATTTCAATCTGCTAACTTGCAATATCAGTAGTTACCACAAATGTCTGAGTGTTTTTACCTTTCATCGATTTAAAGCATCAAATGTCGCCTTGTCATCGACTCAGACACTGCCTATCTAAAGGGGATCCTTTTAAATCTCCTCCACCTCACCGACATCTAATGACACTGATGTGGTGCATACACCGAGAAATCACCACCACGCATGCGCGAATGGCGCTGGGAGTGAAGCAAGCGCAGCAATCACCCGGCACGATGACGCGGCAACATAAATAATGTCACGCGCAAGTGCGACATACACACAACGCCATGATGGGAAGTCTGCCCACAACTGGGTGCAACATATGGCTATCAAAGCCAATGAACATGCAGTTTGCAGGATGCAAGTGGCTAGTGGCGCCAGCTCCCAAACACATAAAGGAGTTTATCCATATCACCCCCTTTTTCATGTACCGGGATATGCTCCAATGCAAAAAATTTCATTTTAGACAATGAGAAATTGTGATAAAGTTCCATATGTTTACTAATTGGAGTCTCTATTTTTTCTTAGAGACCAAGGACACAAGGTCCTGGACCCTGTGAAAAAAAGGTATTTTTGTTTTGCCCACGTAAAAGGCCTTGCAATCACATTTCATAAGGTGCACTACTCCAATGGTCTGGCAATCGGTGTAAAAAGCGGGGGGGTTTGTGACCCAGTTATCATGCTGAATAATGTGATATTCTTTAAATAGAGTTGGGCTCCCTCTAGTGTCCTTTTCTGTGTATGTAAGTATTTGTTAAGACTTTTGTTTGGCTTTGTAATAGCCAGCTCCAATGCAGTAGGGGAAGTGTAGTTCAATGTTCAAGTGACTCATATGTTGAAATCAGTCAAGGAACTACCTACCCACAATGCCCATTTCACCTACCCACAATGCCAGACCACAGAAGAGCCTGCTGGGTAGGCAAATAAAAGGAACAGGCGTGGCACATTTTCTCTCTCTCTGGACGCCATTCAAGACACAGGAGGAGGTCTGTGTGTGTGCCCAGGGCTGGAAGAGCCTGCGGCCCAAGAGCTGACATCTTGGGCTTATTGTATTTTATTTTGACAAACAATATCTTTTTGTTTAATTGCTCCCACTACCTCCAGGTGCAAGGTGTTGCAATGGGGACAAGTTGTGCCACATTATATGCAAACTCCATACCTGGGGGTGTGGGCGCAATACCTATTCACATGTGAAGAATTGCAAGATAGTCTAAGTAAGGTATTAATTTGGCGAAGATTAATACGTTACTTCATAATATGGACAGAATCCAAGGAGGAGTTAATCTCCTTTTTTGCAAACTTTAAAATGAAATGAATTTAATTTCAGATTTATGATGAATTACGATCAAAAGGCTATTCTTTTCTAGATATCATGATTTTAATTAATGGTGATGGAAGCCTAGGTTCCTCACTGTATCATAAACCTTCAGCTAGGAAAACGGTTTTACATTCCAGCGATTCCAATCCCAGATCCCTTGTCTCCAGCATACCTTATAGCCAGTATCTCAGGCTGAAAAGGAATTGCAGTCAACAAGATGATCGAAGCCAAAGACCTACGAGACCATCTCTTACTGAGAGGTTATAGTCAGTCGTGTCTGAAAAAGGCCTACCTTTAATCTTTAATCTTTTCTAAAAAGGTTCAATGTTGTCCCAAATTCATAAGTCCTATATATCCTCAAATTACCTATAGGCAATCCCAATCAATTAGAGATAATCTTGTGCATAGTCATCTAACAACTACACCTAAAAGTTTTGCTTGTAAAACAACAGGGACCAGGCCCTGCAGAAATTGCAATTTTTGTAGGTACCTGTTCAGTGCTTCGCAGATACTGCTGCCCAATGGTGAGCAATACAGACCCCATTTTTACGCCGATTGCCAGACCATTGGAGTAGTGTACCATATGGAATGCGATTGCAAGACCTTTTACGTGGGTAAAACAAAAATACCTTTTTTTCACAAGTCTCATGTGTCCTTGGTCTCTACGAAAAAATTGAGACTCCAATCAGTTGACATATGGGACTTTATCACAATTTCTCATTGTCTAAAATTACATTTTTTGCATATCCCGGTTTATGAAAGAGGGGGTGATGTGGATAAACTCCTTTTACAGCGCAAAACTAAATAGATCCACACCCTGTCAGCTACTATATATCCTGCTATAGCTATAAAACCTATAAAGCTATAAAGCTATAAAACCTTCCTTTAGGGCCATATGAGTCTCTCTTATGACTTAAGATTGGGATCCATTATGTAGAATCCCAATAATTGAATGTTTTTATCATTTTTTGTTTTCAAGTGTACATCATTATGTTTTCTTACTCGCCTTTACTTTGTTCTGAGAGGTTCCCTTTTTGTTCCGGTTTTCTCCCCCCTTAACTGTAGATTTTACATTCCTCTTATACGGAAATTAAACATTTATTTGTTAGTATTTAATATTTTACAGACTTTGGATTTGCCTTTTTCCTATGGCTGGCCATTATTGGCAACATATGTTCAAACTTAGTTAACTTAAAGTACATTGAAATGGAGATAGGTGATCATACGGATGCCCAGGGCGTCTTCTCCGTTAACCATATAGGGTGAATCCCTAATATGTGTTTTGGAGCTGGCACCACTGGTCACTTGCACTTTGCGTCCCGCAAACTGGATGTTCATTGGCTTTGATAGCCATAGGTTGCACCCAGTTGTGGGCAGACTTCCCATCATGGTGTCGTGTGTATGTCGCACTTACACGTGACATCATTTCTGGCACCACGTCATTGCAACGGGTGATTGCCACACCTGCATCACTTCTGGCGCCATTTGCGCATGCGAGGTGGTGATTTCTCGGTGTACACACCTCATCGGCGTTATTGGACGCCGGTGAGGTGGAGGGGATATAAAGGATCCCCTTTTTCTGTAAATAGGCATCGGCTGAGTCAAGGGCAAGGTGACATTTGATGCTTTAAATCGATGAAAGGTAAAAATGCTCAGACATTTGTGGGAACTACTGAGATTGCAAGTTAGCAGATTAGTTGTCAATGTCTCTTCTTTCTTGTTTTGTTGGCTGTTGATTAGGGTATATGACCACTTGCAAGTTTTCTTCTGGGAAGATCAGCCTTCAGATCTACTAACTGTTTTGAAATATCACCTGATATGAAACCATCTATTACTATCAGTTGGCTCCCATATCCACTTTCTGAGGTTTGAATACATTTATTTCTCCATGGTCAGAAAAACATCTTTGTTGATTTTATGATTTTTGTGAGTCTTAGCTCATCATTTATCCCCCCTTTTTTCTAGATAAGCCTCAGCCTTATGGGGCCTGTATGTCCTTCTCTGTGATACACCAGATATCTCTGCATTTTTCAATGTCCCTGAGACATCAGGGACTTGACCTACATTGATAGAACATGTTCCACAGTTCAGGTGGGGATACAGGGGGGGGGGTACTCTTGGTTTAACCATATTTGCGAGTTAATTTAATTTCTACTTTTGATATGTTTAAAATATTGTTCTGACTATTAAATATTGATTTTAATACATTGTTTTTCACCTATAGTTACCATGCTATGCAGTGCTTGTTGGAAGTCTCCTGAGGAAGCCATTGCATGGTGAAACATGTAGAGCAAGAACTGCTAGCTACTCATATTATGGTTACAGTATGATGATACTGTGATGTTTTATACACTTTGTTTTTTTTTTTTTTCATTCAAAGTTTTTATTGAGATAAGTGCAAAAGAAAAATAAAACATAGTGCACAGTGCTTCAGACGCAGATGCAACTGCGTATATTGGTTTCCATACATAACATTGAAGCATAAGGTAGCTAGCATGGAAGAGCTAGTTGGTTTTGATTTAAGAACTGAATTCGCAAAACACTGCGTGTCCTTTTAAATTAACCACACATATCTGTAGTAAGTTGAAGTGGAACACTCTAAGTCACTTCAAGAGAACAGTTCTAACCTCAATCAAAAGTTTAAAATTATTGATAACCTTGATTTCAGCTGGAGCAAGTAGAAGCATCTGTCTTCGTAATCAAGATGAAGGATGTGCTTAGTATAGGGAGAATAAAGAAAAGAGAAATTTAGAAAAGGAAAGCTAGGCTTAGGGGGAGTAGGTACCTTACACGTGCTATTTCAGTGAGTCACGTAAATCATATTACGATCTTTCAAAGGTCAATTTCAGATATATCATCATCATCCCAGTGTATATCAGCACTTTATGAGTATTTAAAAATCAGCCAAGGTTGCCACGTTTTGTGGAACCTTTCAATGTTGCCTTTATCTTGTGCCAAGGTGTCTTCCATCTCATATATTTCACCTATTTTTTTTACCCATTCATCAATTTATGGAGCTCTAGTTGAGTTCCAATGTAAGGGGATCAGTGATTTGGCCGCATTGAGAAGATGCTTTGTCAAGGAATGTTTATAGCGTTTAAAAGAGAATTTGGTTATATGTAACAGACAGCAAGCTGCATTCAGTTCTATCTTCGTGTCAGTGATTTTTTAAATTAGTTTACACACTTCTTTCCAGAAGGGTTCAATCTTGGAGCAATGCCACCAGATGTGTACCAGAGACCCCCTTTCTCCAGCACAAATCAGATTTCTGTGTATCCCATTTGTGTAGTTTGTCAGGTGTGTTATACCCGTGCGTCAGCAACTTATAACCTGTTTCTTGAAGTTTTGTGCTGATAGAGCATTTGTGTGTTAATATGCAAGCATACCTCCATTGTTGATCAGTTATTTCTTCTTTTAGTTCCTCCGACCATCTCCTCCTGTGTCCGCTTCCCCCGCAGTCCCCGCATATCTCAGCCAAGAACATGCGACTGAGGTAGCTCTATCAAGTGGCTTCCCTTCTTTGCACACTGACTCTAGGGCTGTCAGGGGCCTATATAGTTGTTGTATTTTTAAATTTACTTAGATAGCTCCTTATTTGGAAGTAAGTCCATTGTCTCATATGTGGAAGGTTTTTTTCCGATTTAAGTAGTGACCAATCTTTAAATTTATTGTCTGTGTAGCAGTCACCCGCAAGCAGGGGGACCTTCTGTAACGACGGGTGGAGTGATGGGTTGTGCATGCCTGGTATAAAGTCAGGATTATCAGACAACGGTGTCAGGGGGCTTGGTAAGGTAGTGAGCTCTCTTTGTTTAGCTAGCTTGTTAATAATTCGCAAAGTCGTGCCAGTGATTGGGTGTTTGCGTAGGTTGTGTGGGTAGCTGTTCAGGGCAACCCAAGGCGAAAACTTCAGTGTGCATGTGGATAACTCCGCTTCTAGTGCAACCCAATCTTTCATGTGGTCATGGCAGTGCCAGTCAACGATTCTCGCTATGTGAGATGCATGATAGTAGTGTTGGAAATTTGGTAGGTTAATGCCTCCTAAATCTTTAGGTTTTGTTAGTGTGGTTAGTTTAATTCTTGGTTTTTTGTGGTGCCACAGGAATTTTGAAATCAAAGAGTTCAGAGCTCTAAAAAAATTTTGGGGAACCTCGATCGGCAGTGTGCGTATTAAGTAAAGAAATTTGGGCAATATCACCATTTTCACTATAGCTGCTCGACCAAACCATGAAAAAAAACCCTCATTCCACTTTGTGAGATCTGTCCTGCATCCCTGAAGGAGGGGTGTGAAATTTCTCTCAAAAATGGCGCTTAGTTGTGGGGTGAGCCAGGTCCCTAGGTATTTCAATGTTTTAGGATCCCATCGAAATTGGGAATTGGTCTTGGTCTGTGTAAGCAGTCTCTCTGGGAGGGAAATGTTTAAGGCTTCAGATTTCGTATAATTTATTTTTAAGTTGGACATGTACCCATAGTGAGCGAATTCTTGTAAAAGGTTGGGGAGAGTTATTGTCGGATTTTTTAGGAAGAATAAAAGGTCGTCAGCATAGGCTGCCACCTTATATTCTCTGTCTTTGATCTGAAATCCATGAATTGCCGTGTTGTTTTGAACTGATCTAATGAAGGGTTCCAGGGATAAAATAAATAACAGGGGTGAGAGGGGACATCCCTGTCTGGTCCCGTTAGTAATGTGGACTTTTTTTAGAAAGTATGCCATTTATTTTCAGCTCTGCTGAAGGATTTTGATAAAGTGCGGAAATCCAGGCTATCATATGTGGACCTAGGCCGACTCGTCTACATACAGTCAGCATGAAATCCCACGCTACTCGATCGAAGGCCTTCTCCGCATCAGTTGACAGGAGAAAGCCCTAAATCTTTCGCAATTTCACTGCATGAGTGAGTAATAGTGCTTTGGTTACGTTATCCCTGGCCTCTCTGCCCGGCATGAAACCTACTTGTTCCATACCAATCAGTTTCGGCAGCAGCGGGCCCATCCTCAAAGCAAGCACCTTTGCAAACAATTTGACATCCAAATTCAATAGAGAGATGGGTCGGTAGCTGGCGCAGTCTCTGGGGTCTTTACCCGTTTTTGGAATCACCGTGATGTGAGCTGATAATAGATCTGGGGTTACTGCTCTCGGGGTAAAAAGTGTGTTCAAGGCGTCTTTTAAGGGATTAGTGAGAATGTCTATAAAGGTCTTATAGTAGGTGGCTGAGAACCCATCTGGCCCCGGACTTTTACCTGATTTGAGGTGTTTAATGGCTTGTTTGAGTTCAGATGAAGTGATTGGGGTTTCTAGTAATTCTATGTCCGATTGTGCCAGGGTTGGGAGTCCACTATTGGTTATGTATTCCTGCATGATTTGTGTTCTGTCTCCTGTCATATGTGGTTGCTTGTGTTGTGGAGGTAGGTTGTATAATTTTGTGTAGAAGTCATGAAAGTGACTGGCTATAGCCTCTGACGTGATGTCTAATTTCCCCTCCTTGTTTCTAATGCCAGCAATGTTGTTGGTAGAATTTTGTTCTCTCAGGGCTCTCGCCAAGAACCTACCTGCCTTGTCTCCGGACTCATAGTAGATTCGTTTTTTGAAAAATAGCATCCGTTTGGCTTTAGAATCAAGTATCTGTTGTAAATCTTTTCTGGCTTCTAATAGGCTCTTGGCTGAAGCTACAGAGAGGGATTGTTTGTGCAGTTGGGTGATCAGTTTCTTTATTTTGGCATCTCTCTCTTTTTTACGTCTGGAACCTAATTCTATAAGCGTTCCGCGAATTGTACATTTGTGCACCTCCCATACCATTAATGGATCTGCCTCAGGTGTAACGTTGTGAGTAAAGAATTCTGTCAGGTTTTTAGTGATCGTGGGAAGGAGTAATTGGTCTGTCAGAAGTGAAGCGTTTAGTCTCCAAGTCGGTTGCTGTTGTGTAGTGTTTTGTAGGTCCATGGAGATGGAAATCGGGGCGTGGTCTGAAATCGTCTGTGTGCCTATGCGGGCGTCAGTTAGTTTAGAAAGATCCCTTTGTGAAATGAATAAACAGTCCAGTCGTGCGTATCTATTATGTGGGATTGAGAGGTGGGTATAATCTCTTCCTTCTGAGTTAAGAAAGCGCCAGGAGTCCACCAACTGTAGCGTCTGCAGGAGTGACTTGAGTTTTTTAAGTATCTTGTATGTAATACAAGTCTTGCCATTGGAAGTATCCAAAAGGGGGTTCAGGGGAACATTAAAGTCCCCACCTAGTGCCAAGCAGCCCTTAGCAAACTCCTGGAGCCTTCCTACAATGTCTTGACAGAATGTAATGTGTGCTTTGTTCGGAAAATAGACGTTAGCCAAAGTTATGGGCGTGCCTCTACATGAGCCCTTCAGGAATACAAATCTTCCTTCCGGGTCACACATTTGTTCAGTTAATTCAAAGGGTACATCCCTACCTATAAGGATAGATACACCCTTGGACTTAGAGTCAGCGTTTGTAGCATGGAAAGCTCTTGGGAAGTGTAAATTTGTGAGTCTTGGTACATGGTGTGTCTTAAAGTGGGTCTCTTGTAAAAATACGAATTGCGGCTTACCTTTTTTAAGTTCCCTCATGAGGGTAGAGCGGCGTTCAGGAATGTTTAGGCCCCTGATATTGTGTGACACTAGCAGTGGGCGAGTGCCCAGGGATGAGAAGACCATGACGGCACGGTATGAGGAGACGGTCAGAGGTCTTCACTGGGAGTACAAAACTGTTGTATGGAAGTTAATAACCAGGACCTTTGTTAAAAACAGCACTCCTATATCAAGCTTATCTGGTACCTTCAATATAGTAAAAGCAGAATAGGATATAAAAGGAAGAGGAGGGAGATAGGACAGGAGAAGAGAAAAAAGAGGGAAGACAGAAGATAGGAAACACTTGTTTAAAGTAGCGGGAGAGTATTACTTTGGTAGTCCTCTCACCCGGGAGATCTCTTATTCCCCCAAGGCAGAGGGACCACCTAATGTACTGTAGCTATTCCCCTCGCTCCACTAGGAGGTCAGGGAAGCTCTGTGGGGTCGCTGGGAGGCGACAACAACCAGGGTACAGTCCACCTGTCAATCCGCGAAAGTGTAGATTGATCAAGTAACCGTAAACAGGGCTAGCCTCAGTAAGGCACACATGGCTAGTTCAATCAAAAATTAAAATTGTAAATCATCATTTATACCCGACTATGGTATAGCATATGTAGATGGGCAGTTTTTTTTTTTTTTTTTTTAAAGTGTAATAGTATAATATGGTATAACATACAAGACCTAAGTAAGCCAAAGTATCGTTATAGTTAATATAACAGGTATCTGTCACCATAACTATTAAATGAGAACCGTCTCAACTTGTGGTGACTAATAGGTACACATAGCGTTGTTTCTGAATTTGCAGGGTTATGGGACTTAGGGTGTCAGGTAGGTGTGGTGGGAGATGTGCAATGTTGAATTATAACATAGTTACTCATCTTCTCTCCCTATAAGGAAGTCCCCTTTCTGTTCTGCAGTTATCAGGGCTGCTGCCTCAATTTTAGTAGCTTTGGTTTAGACGAGGGACAGTAATGGTGTATAATCAATACTTAACGTACAATGAGCCACGTCCTGGGCAGATTGGTGTGTTGATTATGTGTAGGCATCGTACAGACAGCCAGTATTCTTGAAATCAGACTGTGGTCATAGGTATTGTGGGCCAAGGTCCCAATGTTCTTTCCTAGACCATCCGTAGCTGGAAAGTTTGGAGGAGAAAGTGTTGCCAGAACGGTTCTTTGTGGGTTCAAAGTAAGACTCATTAGCAAGTGTTTCTGTGATATGATGAGGTCCTCTGGAATGGACTGTGGCAATGGGGGGATGTGTACACAAATTCTGTACCTGTATGTCTGAGGCTGTGACGGAGTTTGGAACAATTCGTTGAAACGGTAGAGTCCTGTGATGATAATTTAATCCTCTTCCTGTTCTCTAGAAGTACCAGCCAGGCTTCTCGGGGTGTCTGTTGCAGAGCTGCCTCCTCTGTTTTGTTTATATTTTTTTGGTTGTCTCTTGTCTGTAGACGAGAAGGGTGAGGAAGGTGGGCTCCTCATGACTGGGGGTTGTAGGAATTCAGCGTACTATTCCGGAAGATCCAGTTGACCTATGTCCAACATCTCGCAGAATTCTGGGAGATCTGCTGGTGTGCACAGAATGCATTGATGCCCCTTATGTGATACTGTGAGGGCGAACGGGAAACGCCACGTGTATTTTAAGTCTCTAGTTCTCAATTTTTCCAATAGGGGGCGCAAAGCGCGGCGGTTCCTCAAAGTGATCTGTGATAGATCCTGAAAGAGCATGATTGTAGCTCCATTAAAGATGATCTGGTCGTTTCGCCTGGCTTTGCACATAATGCCTTCCTTTATACCAAAATTTTGTAAACAGCATATTATGTCTCGGGGTGGCGCTGTTTTGGACCCTCTGGGTCTTAATTCTCTATGGGCTCTCACAAAGTCAATCTCTGTGTCTTCTTGTCTCTCTAATAGTGTATTAAAGACTCTCCTGAGGGCTGGGACAATTTGTTCTTGTTCCACCGATTCAGGGATCTCTCTCACCCTGATGTTGCATCTTCTGCCCCTGTTGTCAAGGTTTTCGATGTGCCGATTCATATCTATGAGGTGCTGCACATGTGCTGATGTAGTCATCTCTAGTTTGTGGATTGCTTTGTCTCTGTGCCTGCCAGCGCTTTCAGCAGCAGCCATCTTCTCATTAATCACCAGCATGCTTGTTTTTAAGTCTGTGATGGCTGCTGAGAAGGTCGCTTTGATGTCTGCTGCAAACACTGACATGTCAGCGAACGTCAAGGCATGGTCCGGTCTGGACTTACCCCTGCCTGTGTCTTCCGCAGCTGAGAGAGAGTCCTCACTGCCTTCTTCCTCATGAGGCGTGGGCGCCATCTTAGGCCTCGTTGTTCCTCCACGGGCTGCCGACTTGTTTCTAAAGATGTCAGCGATGGTGCTATTAGCTGGCGTGACTGAATTGCGGCGCGGTCTTGTGCGGGGGGTCAGATGAAGCTTTCTGCCTGGCATCTGGAAGCGGCTGGTCGGGTAAAGGCTGTGAACTGCCGTGTGTGTCGAGGAGCTCCCTCAATGTGCTGCCATCCCCGTTGCTCGCCAAGCCACACCCCCATTTTATACAATTGTATGAATACATTTCTATTTTTATATATTTGATTAGTAATTTCTTGGCCCCCTAAAAATCCCATTTTCCCTCTCCTACCAACATAAGAACTTCTTATGGCTTTCTTTCAACAATGGCTTTCTTTTTGCCACTCTTCCATAAAGGCCAGATTTGTGGAGTGCACGACTAATAGTTGTTCTGTGGACAGATTCTTCCACCTGAGCTTTGGATCTCTGAAGCTCCTCCAGAGTTACAATGGATCTCTTGACTGTTTTTCTGATTAATGCTCTCCTTACCCAGCCTGTCAGTTTAGGTGGACGGCCATGTCTTGGTAGGTTTGCAGTTGTGCCATACTCTTTCTATTTTCAGATGATGAATTGCATAGTGCTCCACGAGACGTTTAAAGCTTGGGATATTTTTTTATAACCTAACCCTGCTTTAAACTTTATCTCTGACCTGTCTGGTATGTTCACTGGCCTTCATGATGCTGTTTGTTCACTAAGGTTCTCTAACAAATCTCTGAGGGCCTCACATAACTGCTGTATTTATACTGAGATTAAATTACACACAGGTGAACTCTATTTACTAATTAGGTTACTTCTGAAGGCTATTGGTTCCACTAGATTTTAGTTAGGGGTATCAGAGTAAAGGAGGCTGAATACAAATGCACACCACACTTTTCACATATTTATCTGTAAAAAATGTTAAAAACCATTTATCGTTTTCCTTCAACTTCACAGTTATGTGCTACTTTGTGTTGGTCTACCACATAAAATCCCAATAAAATACATTTAGGTTTTGGGTGCAACATGAAAAAATGTGGAAACTGTCAAAGGGTATGAATACTTTTTCAAGGCACTGTAACATTCTTCATGAATAGAGTTGAAAGATTTAATGTCATATGCTAAACAGAGCTTTTAGATGTTTGTTATACTGAAGCAAGGCCATTGCAAAAAACATACTTGAGATTCCACCCCAGGTATAATGATGTTTCTTAAGCAGGCTTGTAAAGGAAAGTGTGAGGATAGGAAACCTGCAAAATATTTAAAGGGTATTTCCACTTTTACTGAGAAAAAAATCCTCTTTGGGAATTCTATGCTGATTGCGTGGATTTTTGTTTTACCAGACTAATTTCAGACTGATTCTGAATTAGATCATCATGGAAAAGGTTCATTATAATCACCTTGTGCACTTTCAGTGTTCTGATGAAAAAAGCTGCTTGGTCTGCATCCAGTACTGCTTGGACCTTGAAGAAGAGGGTACACCCCAAAAGCTTGTCCTGAAAAATTGTATTTTAGTGCAAATAAAAAAAAGTATTACAGACAGTATTTAATTGTTTCTGTTGCAAGTGTACTAATGCAGCTTCATCTAATAAAGCAAGAGGCTACAAATTGAAATGGAAAGGTAATTTTTAACATTAAATTACAATATGGCTTTTGTAGCAAATGTATATGCTGTATCTTTTTTTTTATTTGTTATATTTTTTTCCACAAAAGTGGAAATAACCTTTAAAAGATTAGGTGAGTTGGCCACACTAGGATTCAAGATTTTAACAATATCTTTAACAAGTGTCCATAGTAGATCCTGGATCTATGCCTATTGCTTGTTAACTCACTCATAAGGGGAACTAGGTGGTCACATGGTAGACAGTAAACAGTGAGTGAAGGGAGAAGATCCCCTGCTCACTGTTACAAAGCAGGAGGCACTGGCGATGGGAGGTGTGCCTTTAAAAATGCATCAAGTTCCTCATCTAGTAACTTCAGACTTGTGAGTTTGACTTCTACTGAATATACTTTAGAGAATGTTAAAAGACTGCATACAAGCCTGTGTGCTGGAAAATAATATAATAAGCTATAGCCAACATGGATTTATGAAAGACCAATGTTGTTAACTGGATGTAATTTTTCATAAAGAAGTAAACAGAAACACAGACAAGGGGATACTATGGTTGTGGTATATTTGGACTTGGTTCTTAAAAAGAAAAAAGTTATTAATCACATTCATGCACATTTTTCCATGTTTTATTGGAGAGATTTGCCCTCCTCTTCTTAGTGATTATGGTTTCATCTGACAAGAAGTGAGGGAAGATCTGCTATAGAGACCTGACAAAGTCCACAAATATTGGATGAAACATGCCAGCAATGCAAGCCCTAGCCAATACCCACATGGGTAAGATAAATGAGGGCATCTGGCTTAGCAGTGTGAGGCCTCCATTAGACCTTTTATATTAACACAGTCTGTAAGAACATTGAAGTAGGGAATTATTTCAGTAACTGTGAGGCAAAGACTTGGAAGATAAATGGGTTTTAGGAGGGCTTCAAAGAAAGGTTTAGCAACCTCTTCTGCAGTAACAAGGTCAAAAGAGGGGAGTATTGAATGTGGTGGTTGTTGTATATGTTGTAATATGTTCACCGATTTATGTGGGACATTGTTGTGTGTATGTACACATGCAGTCAATATTGACCAGGCCAGAATTCAATTGACTGGTTGATTTGTCCAACTGAATTTTAACATATCAAGGGGACAGCTGAAGACTCTTTGATGTGTTGATCTCATGCATGTCTACCTAGGTGTGTGAGGTGAGGTATGGTCTGGAAACCTAATTGAACATTTCAAAGGGTACATTGTTTAAAGGACCATAGTAGAAGTATTTATTGATGGTAATTAGACTTGACGGGGTAACAATAAGATCAAAGAGTATTTTGGGTTGACCTAGCAGAAACTCCCTCCTAGTGGATTAGTATTTCATGGAGGACATTCAAGCTGGCATTTAGTGTTTTTGGAGGTTAGGCTTGTCTGTGTATGGCTGGGAACACTCAGACCTAAAACATGGGGTTCTGAATTATATCTACTCTGTCGGATTTCTTTGTCATCTGTGGACTTTGTTCTGTGTTGGAAGTCAATAAAGTGCATCTCTCTGGAAGAATTGGGTTGCTGCGGAAGAGTACAATACATTAATATACTCGATCACTACACTGGTGCCGTGACCCGGATATATGTTGTATATGTTGTAATATGTTCACCGATTTATGTGGGACATTGTTGTGTGTATGTACACATGCAGTCAATATTGACCAGGCCAGAATTACACTGGTGGTTGGCATGGTATGTTAAATGAGCAAGATATTTGGACACAGGAGATCTGCATCTATTTTGTTTTTAAAATCTTCCTTTCTCTACTTGCATCCTCTCATCCCCCCAAACATGCACTGATCACCCCCATACTTAAAGAGTAATCCCACTTTTTTGAGAAAATAACAATCCCATCTGGGTGATCATTGTATATTTTAGAGATGTAGCAAACAGAGCAAATTCATACCTTTTGTTGCTCTGTAGAGATGTTTGTTTCATTATGCCCTTGGCCGACTGAATCTGAATGGGAGGGTCTGATTTTTTATAATCAGCTGGGTGCACTTCCAGTGTTCTAATAAGAAAAGATACAGGGTCTTCACCCTTTTAGAAGTATTTACTCTTGAGAAATAACTCACCAAAATTGCATATTAAAGTTTTAGGCTTGTGTAGTAATAGTGTAATTTACCATATTTTTTTGGCTTGTGTAGTGTGTAATTTACCATATTTTTTGACTAAAGAGGAGTTACCCTTTAAAAAATGTGATATACTGTAAATGGTGCTGCACTGTTGAAAACTAAGTAATAAACTACAAAAACTATTTGAAATACAAGTACAATTTGAACACCAGCTGGCAAACAAACACTGGTATCAGTTACATAAAGCTTCTGAAACGCAACAGTGTATCACTCAAAATGAACACAAGATGGCAGTGACAATCCAATGGCAGTGAAAAACCTCTTAAAGTGCAATAGTGAAATAAAATATCCAGTGCAAATACACAAAGTATGAAGTGACTATATCCACACAGTATATGAAATCGCAACGTGCTTGAAACATTACATGTAGAGTGCAATAATTGTGTTCTCTGAATTCAATAAAAATAAAACGTGATTGTCCCAATCTATATCATGCGAATAAGGTGTGGTGGGTATCTCTTCTTTCCATACGGTGACACCTCTAACGGGGTAGCCTCTTACCTTATGGCATGAAAATGTAGCAATGGTCTGATTTCCTCTGCGGGTCCTTTCATGGATGTCTGGTGGATCCTATCTCCTGGGGGTGGTTCTCCTTGAATAAATCCAGCAAATGGTAGTGGTTGATATACTCCACTTCCACATACACCCCATATGGGGTAAAAAAGAAGGGGGGAGGAGAGGAATGCCCAGATAGTTTAGTATATCTTGTAAAAAGTTTTATTTCATAAAAACACACAGTAAAGGTAACACTCACATTTGTTTGTAGTAAACCAAGCAAAAACTCCATGAGCGCCGAGCGTCACTTCTGGTTGTGCCTGTCAACCAATCCTGACACATATCATGATGGGTCACGTGAATTCATCAGGGCATAAAGGCTAACAAGTGAGGTGTCCTTAAATGGGCTAGTAGTGACAGATTAGTGCCTAGTGCCGAGGCCATTTTGTTGACGACCGTATGGCAAACAAAGGTGGCAGACATTTTCTAGTAGTCTTCCTGTTTACTCAATAAGTCGACCATTTTGCTGGAGCTGAAGCAGTGGCCATTTTCCCAGAGATAGTCATGGTAATAGTGAACCATGTAAAAGTAATGTCAGACAATGTCTAATAAATGAACAAATACAAGTGTCCCCCAGTTCACAGTCACCTACGAAATAAATATATTTTCAACCCAACCAGTAAGAATAATAATCATATTGAGGTGCTCAAAAAGAGGGTAATACAGGATGTGCAGCAACTGAAGGTTAAGAAAATAGAAGAACCGAATGACATCAAAAATGGAATTCGTAAACTAACAGGAAGGAAAGACCTGGTCATCAGGCCAGCAGATAAGGGGGGGGATTACTGTTCTATCAAAGGAACAATCTCATACGAGTATGCTGAA
Source organism: Lithobates clamitans (assembly GCA_037952925.1). Taxonomy (NCBI): domain Eukaryota; kingdom Metazoa; phylum Chordata; class Amphibia; order Anura; family Ranidae; genus Lithobates; species Lithobates clamitans. The sequence goes on along the minus strand of JBBGZY010000323.1, from coordinate 8,991,781 downwards.
ATTACTAGAAGATAAAGAAACCTATTACATGTCGCCCAGTAATCCCATATTCAAATGTAGAAAGGAGCTTGAGAAAGTGATACATCTAGGTCTTAAGAGGGATATTCTCAACAAAAAAGAAGCAAGGTTTTTAGTACCAGAATCTTGTCGGACACCAATAATATACTCCCTACCAAAATTACATAAAGATAATGTCAATCCGCCACCGAGACACATTGAAATGGCATAGATTCGATCTTAGACTGTATGGGGCAGTATATAGATAGGTATTTACAACCAGCAGTTCAGAACACTAAGGCTTATCTGAGGGATACTAAGCAAATGCTTCAACTGCATGAGGAGTTTGCCGCTGAAGCCGGACCTTGGATTTTGGCTACGGCTGACGTCTCCTCACTCTATACCATCATCCAGCATCACCAGACATGTGAAGCCACCAAATGGTGACTTAGAACATACACTAAGTTACCTTGTGTTCAAAGGAAATTTCTTATTACCGTATATACTTGAGTATAAGCCACCCCGAGTATAAGCCGATGGCACCTAATTTACCACAAAAAACTGGGAAAACGTGTTGACTCGAGTATAAGCTGAGGGTGAGAAATGAAGCAGCTACTGTACGTGGAAAAGAGGGTCGACAATGTCCATCTGCAGCTGCATGCCTCACTGTGTCCATTGCATAACTCACTGTGACCATTGCATACCTCACTGTGTCCATTGCACGCCTCCCTGTGTCCATTGCATACCTCACTGTGTCCATTGCATGCCTCCTTGTGTCCATTGCATATCTCACTGTGTCCATTGCATACCTCACTGTGTCCATTGCATGCCTCGCTGTGTCCATTGCAGCCTCCCTGTGCAGATCTGCCTACCTCACTGTGTCCATTGCAGCCTCCCTGTGCAGATCTGCCTACCTCACTGTGTCCATTGCAGCCTACCTGTGCTGATCTGCAACCTCTCTGTGTCCATTGCAGCCTTCCTGTGCCGATCTGCATACCTGATCAGCATGTCATGCAGTCAGACGGCGGCCATTCCAGTGTACAAAAGCTGCGCCTTCTTCTCATCCCTGTGTGTGATAGGCGGAACACTCCCAGCAGTCAGTGTTCAGCCTATCATGGATATCCTCTCATCCTCGTCCATGGGATGAGGATGAGAGGACGTCCGTGATAGGCTGAACACTGAACACTAACTCACTGCTGGGAACACTGAGTGTTCTCCTATCACAGATGAGGATGAGGAGGAGGCGTGGCTTTTGTACACTGGAGTGGCCGCCATCTGACTGCATGACACGCTGATGAGGTAGGCAGATGGCAGTGACCCGAGTATAAGCCGAGAGGGGCACTTTCAGCACAAAAAAATGTTCTGAAAAACTCGGCTTATACTCGAGTATATACGGTAAATTCTTGGACTTCTGTCTACGGAATAGTTATTTCTAGTATGATTAGAAATATTACCATCAGAACACTGGAGTAGCAATGGGAGCTAAATTTGGACCCAGCATAGCACGATAGTTTATGTCGCAATGGGAGGAAGAGTCAGTGTTCACGGATACACCGAGAGAACTTACGGTATATAAAAGATATATTGACGACATATTTATCTTGTGGAAGGGAGATCAAAACTGACTAGATGAGTTTATACAAAGATTAAATATTAATAATAGGAATATTACACTATCCTTGGAAATTAGTGAAACCTCCATAACCTTCTTAGACCTCGTAATCACACATAAGGACCAAGAATTAACTACCAAAGCCCACTTCAAGAATGTGGATAGGAACAGCTACCTCCCAATGGAGAGCTGTCACCACAAGAATTGGCTCTTCAATATTCCAAAGAGTAAATTTATGCATTTAAGGAGAAACTTCACCAATTTAGGGGATTATACCCTTCAAGCACATAAAATTGGACATAGATTTATTGGATTAAAGGCTACAAAAGGGAACATATAGAAGAAAAAATAATGGAAGTGGCTGACATGGATAGGACAAAATTAATTAGTGATAAGAGATCAGTAGAACAGCAACCTGATCTAGTCCCTATTATCCGGGATTATAACTTTCAGCATCATAAGATAGAGAAGATCGTGAAGAGACATTGGCACATACCACAAGCAGATAAATATCTTCAATGTGTATTACCCATGAAGCCTAAATTAATTTATAGAAGGGCACCTACTATTAAAGAAAGAGTGGGAAGAAATGTAGTGGAACCACCGAAAAAAGCTTTTACGTTTTTCACTGGAAAAGGTTCCTTTCCCTGCAAGAGATGCTTTGCATGCTCACAAACCAAATGTCCCAAGGCGAAAACATCTAGCTTCAATTTAACTAGTACAGGTATGACATATGAGATTAATGACTTCATATGTTGTAATACTGAGGGGGCAGTTTATGATTTAGAATGTAGTTGCGGCTTACAATACATTGGACGCACCAAGAGACCCCTCAGAGTACGTATCAAGGAACATGTACAAAACAAAACACGATGTTGTTGCTGGGTTGGATCAAGTGTGGATCTGCCTTATTCCGTCCATACATACACCAGCGTTGAAACGCGTCGGGTACTTCTATTGTGCTCACTTTTAGTTCAACAGATCAATTGTGGTTTTTTGTTTGTACAATCTTGTTGTCTTGTCTGTTTACTAACCTCCAGAGTATCATTGCAAGATTGTTGTTTGTTTAAAATGGTGAGCACATACAAAAATATATAAACAACCTTATTAACCACTTGCCGACTGCCTAATGCAGATATACTGCGGCAGAATGGCACGGGCAGGCAAAATCACATACCTGGTACGTGATTGCCTTCCCACGGGTGGGGGGTCCAATCGGACCCCCCCCGTGCCCGAGGCGATCGGCTTTGGTCTAGGAGTGATGAGAGATGAGGGGGAGACCATCCATTCATGCCCCCCCTCGCGATCGCTCCCAGCCAATGAGATCATTCCCCTGCCTCTGTATAGTACACAGAAGCAGAGGAAATTATGTCATCTCTCCTCGGCTTGGCAGTTTCCATTCCAGCGCCGAGGAGAGAAGACATCTGAGTGAGTTGCACAACACAACACACACAGTAGAACATGCCAGGCACACATTACACCCCCTTTACCCCCCGATCACCCCCTAATCACCCCCCCCCCGTCACACTGACACCAAGCAGTTTTTTTTTCTGATTACTGCATGGTGTCAGTTTGTGACAGTTAGTGTGGTAGGGCAGTAAGTGTTAGCCCCCTTTAGGTCTAGGGTACCCCCCTAACCCCCCTAATAAAGTTTTAACCCCTTGATCACCCCCATCACCAGTGTCGCTAAGCAATCATTTTTCTGATCGCTGTATTAGTGTCGCTGGTGACGCTAGTTAGAGAGGTAAATATTTAGGTTCGCCGTCAGCGTTTTATAGTGACAGGGACCCCTATATGCTACCTAATAAATGTTTTAACCCCTTGATTGCCCCCTAGTTAACCCTTTCACCACTGATCACCGTATAATCGTTACTGGTGACGCTGGTTAGTTCATTTATTTTTTATAGTGTCAGGGCACCCACCGTTTATTACCGAATAAAGGTTTAGCCCCCTGATCGCCCAGCGGTGATATGCGTCGCCCCAGGCAGTGTCAGATTAGCGCCAGTACCGCTAACACCCACGCACGCAGCATACGCCTCCCTTAGTGATATAGTATCTGAACGGATCAATATCTGATCTAATCAGATCTTTACTAGCGTCCCCAGCAGTTTAGGGTTCCCAAAAATGCAGTGTTAGCGGGATCAGCCCAGATACCTGCTAGCACCTGCGTTTTGCCCCTCTGCCCAGCCCAGCCCACCCAAATGCAGTATGGATCGATTACTGTCACTTACAAAACACTAAACGCATAACTGCAGTGTGCGCAGAGTCAGGCCTGATCCCTGCGATCGCTAATAGTTTTTTTGGTAGCGTTTTGGTGAACTGGCAAGCACCAGCAGCCTAGTACACCCCGGTCGTAGTCAAACCAGCACTGCAGTAACACTTGGTGACGTGTCGAGTCTCATAAGTGCAGTTCAAACTGGTGAGGTGGCAAGCACAAGTAGTGTCCCGCTGCCACCAAGAAGAAGACAAACAGGCCGTCGTGCCCATAATGCCCTTCCTGCTGCATTCGCCAATCCTAATTTGGAACCCACCACTTCTGCAGCGCCCGTACTTCCCCCATTCACATCCCCAGCCAAATGCAGTCGGCTGCATGAGAGGCATTTTTATGTCCTCCCGAGTACCCCCACCTAACGAACCCCCTCCCCAAAAAGATGTTGTGTCTGCAGCAAATAGCAAAATATAGGCGTGACACTTGCTATTATTGTCCCTCCTGTCCTGACAATCCTGGTCTTTGCATTGGTGAATGTTTTGAACGCTACCATACACTAGTTGAGTATTAGCGTAGGGTACAGCATTGCACAGACTAGGCACACTTTCACAGGGTCTCCCAAGATGCCATCGCATTTTGAGAGACCCGAACCTGGAACCGGTTACAGTTATAAAAGTTACAGGTACAAAAAAAAGTGTAAAAAAAAAAAAAAAAAACACAAAAAAAATTTAAAATAAAAAAAATAGTTGTCGTTTCATTGTTCTCTCTCTCTATATTCTCTCTCTATTGTTCTGCTCTTTTTTACTGTATTCTATTCTGCAATGTTTTATTGTTATTATGTTTTATCATGTTTGCTTTTCAGTTATGCAATTTTTTATACTTTACCATTTACTGTGCTTTATTGTTAACCATTTTTTTGTCTTCAGGTACGCCATTCACGACTTTGAGTGGTTATACGAGAATGATGCCTGCAGGTTTAGGTATCATCTTGGTATCATTCTTTTCAGCCAGCGGTCAGCTTTCATGTAAAAGCAATCCTAGCGGCTAATTAGCCTCTAGACTGCTTTTACAAGCAGTGGGAGGGAATGCCCCCCCACCGTCTTCCGTGTTTTTCTCTGGCTCTCCTGTCTCAACAGGGTACCTGAGAATGCAGCCGGTGATTCAGCCAGCTGACCATAGAGCTGATCAGAGACCAGAGTGGCTCCAAACATCTCTATGGACTAAGAAACCGGAAGCTACGAGCATTTCATGACTTAGATTTTGCCGGATGTAAACAGCGCCATTGGGAAATTGGGGAAGCATTTTATCACACCGATCTTGGTGTGGTCAGATGCTTTGAGGGCAGAGGAGAGATCTAGGTTCTAATAGACCCCAATTTTTTCAAAAAAAGAGTACCTGTCACTACCTATTGCTATCATAGGGGATATTTACATTCCTTAAGAAAACAATAAAAATGATTTTTAAAAAAAATGAAAGGAACATTTTAAAAATAAGATAAAAAATAAAAAAAAAAAGAACCCCTGTCCCCCCCTGCCCTCACGCTAAGGCGAACGCAAGCGTCGGTCTGGCGTCAAATGTAAACAGCAATTGCACCATGCATGTGAGGTATCACCGCGAAGGTCAGATCGAGGGCAGTAATTTTAGCAGTAGACCTCCTCTGTAAATCTAAAGTGGTAACCTGTAAAGGCTTTTAAAAGCTTTTAAAAATGTAATTATTTTGCTGCCACTGCACGTTTGTACGCAATTTTAAAGCATGTCATGTTTGGTATCCATGTACTCGGCCTAAGATCATCTTTTTTATTTCATCAAACAATTGGGCAATATAGTGTGTTTTAGTGCATTAAAATTTAAAAAAGTGTGTTTTTTCCCCAAAAAATGCGTTTGAAAAATCGCTGCGCAAATACTATGTGAAAAAAAAAAATGAAACACCCACCATTTTAATCTGTAGGGCCTTTGCTTTAAAAAATTATATAATGTTTGGGGGTTCAAAGTAATTTTCTTGCAAAAAGAAATAATTTTTCATGTAAACAAAAAGTGTCAGAAAGGGCTTTGTCTTCAAGTGGTTAGGAGAGTGGGTGGTGTGTGACATAAGCTTCTAAATGTTGTGCATAAAATGCCAGGACAGTTCAAAACCCCCCCAAATGACCCCATTTTGGAAAGTAGACACCCCAAGCTATTTGCTGAGAGGCATGTTGAGTCCATGGAATATTTTATATTGTGACACAAGTTGCGGGAAAGAGACAATTTTGTTTTTTGTTTTTTTTGCACAAAGTTGTCACTAAATGATATATTGCTCAAACATGCCATGGGAATATATGAAATTACACCCCAAAATACATTCTCTTGCTTCTCCTGAGTATGGGGATACCACATGTGTAAGACTTTTTGGGAGCCTAGCCTCGTACGGGACCCCGAAAACCAAGGACCGCCTTCAGGCTTTCTAAGGGCGTACATTTTTGATTTCACTCTTCACTGCCTATCACAGTTTTGGAGGCCATGGAATGCCCAGGTGGCACAAAACCCCCCCAAATGACCCCATTATGGAAAGTAGACACCCCAAGCTATTTGCTGAGAGGAATAGTGAGTATTTTGCAGACCTCACTTTTTGTCACAAAGTTTTAAACATTGAAAAAAGAAAAAAACATTTTTTTTTCATGTCTTGTCTTCAAAAACAAATGAGAGCTGCAAAATTCTCACTATGCCTCTCAGCAAATAGCTTGGGGTGTCTACTTTCCAAAATGGGGTCATTTGGGGGGGGTTTGTGCCACCTGGGCATTCCATGGCCTCCGAAACTGTGACAGTGAAGAGTGAAATCAAAAATTTACACCCTTAGAAATCCTGAAGGCGGTGATTGGTTTTCGGGGCCCCGTACGCAGCCAGGCTCCCCCCTTGGGGTGTCTACTTTCCAAAATGTGGTCATTTGTGGGGGTTTTGTACTGCCCTGCCATTTTAGCACCTCAAGAAATGACATAGGCAGTCATAAATTAAAGGCTGTGTAAATTCCAGAAAATGTACCCTAGTTTGCAGGCGCTATAACTTTTGCGCAAACCAATAAATATACACTTATTGACATTTTTTTTACCAAAGACATGTGTCCGAATACATTTTGGCCTAAATGTATGACTAAAATTGAGTTTATTGGATTTTTTTATAACAAAAAGTAGAAAATATCATTATTTTTCAAAATTTTCGGTCTTTTTCCGTTTATAGCGCAAAAAATAAAAACGGCAGAGGTGATCAAATACCATCAAAAGAAAGCTCTATTTGTGGGAAGAAAAGGACGCAAATTTCGTTTTGGTACAGCATTGCATGACGCGCAATTAGCAGGTAAAGCGACGCAGTGCCAAATTGTAAAAAGTGCTCTGGTCAGGAAGGGGGTAAATCCTTCCGGGGCTGAAGTGGTTAAACCTTTTGTACCACCTTTTGTACCTTTTTGTACCTTTTGTACCTTTTTAAACCTTTTGTACCACCACCCCCTCCCTTTAGAATTTAAGCTCTACAAGCAGCCCTAAAGCTAATATGCCCCAGTAGAAGGACTCTCGGTCCGAAACATGTCGGGTTGCTACTAGCTATTTTTTCTGGTACCACGCTATATATATTTTTTATTCTTCGCTTTGTACATCTTTCATATGTGATCACTTTTTATCTGGATTGCCATTCATGTTTGGTTTGGAATAAACCTTTTTATATGGATTCAAGCACCATGTGGATTCTTTTACTCCCTTTTACATGTCCCCTTGCTGGCTAACTGAAAGCTGCATCTCCCTCCATATTGTTGTGGGTGGGACCCCCGTATTGAGTTCCAGACCACTCATCTTCCTTCCGATCTGCACAGAGGAACCAGGAGAACCTGCCACACACGTCAAGTCTCCATTGGGATCGCTGATCCATAAGCCTGTATGACACCTAGCCGTACGGCAAACGTGTCCACCCATTTCAGTAAGAGTATTTATTTCTCCTTTACTCTGCTGTGGATAGTGATTATCGGAACACCATCTCTGGGATTCACATGGCACCTATGGAGTCTGAGACACCATCCCTGTGGTTTACATCAGATTAACCTCCCGCCCACCTATACACCCACCATCCCACGGTGTTGAATATTTACATGATACCCACTGAGCGGGGCATTCACATGATTATGGACTAATCAGTTGTTTTATATATTAATTTTCATCACTTTATGGTTGGTTGTTAGTCACATACATGTGCACTGTTTATTCACACTGAGCGCTGCATTTTTATTATTTATTCATTCTCTACAAGCAGCCCTCCTGTAGAATTTTGTATTGAAATGTACTGTAATTGTGTTTCCCCCCCTATACATTGTAAAGCGCTGTGTAAACTGTTGGCGCTATATAAATCGCATATAATAATAATAATAATAATAATAATTGTAATAATATTAAACGATTTATATTTTTTAATACTCGTTTCGTACCTCATTAGCCACCTCCCCTTTTTCAAAGTCCCATTCAGAGGAATCTTGCTTTTCAATTTTGAAATTTAGGGATGTAGGGTAGTTCAGCTGGTTTCTGTGACAATTAGCACCTTTTTCACTTTTTTTTTAATATATATCGGTTTTTAATATATCGTTTTTAATAAACCCTGTATTTTATTCCAATTTTGGGGGACACTTGTATTTGTTTATTAGACATTATCTGACATTACTTTTGCATGGTTCACTATTATGGCTAGCTCTGGGAAAATGGCCGATGCTTTAGCTCCAGCAAAATGGATGACTTATTGAGTAAACAGGAAGACTACTAGAAAATGGCTACCACCTTTGTTTGCCATGCGGTCTCCAACAAAATGGCCACAGCCCTAATCTGTCACTACTAGCCTATTTAAGGACACCTCACGGGACCCGTGATGATACGCGTTGGGATTGGCTGACAGGCTGACCGGAAGTGAAGCTGGTGACGAGATCATCACTCGTGGAGTTTTTACTTGCTTTACTACAAATAAATGTGAGTCTTACATTTACTGTGTGTTTTTATGGAATTAAACTTTTTACAAGATATATTACACTATCTGGGTATTCCTCTCCTTTTCCCCCCTTCTTTTTTACCTTATTTGGGGTGTATGTGGAAGCAGAGTATATCAACCACTACCATTTGCTGGATTTAAACAAGGAGAACCCCCCCTAGGGATAGGATCCACCAGACATCCATGAAAGGACCCGCAGAGGAAACCAGACCATTGCTACATTTTCATGCTGTTACCTTACAGCCTTATGGTAAGAGGCTACCCCCGTTAGAGGTGTCACTGCATGGAAAAAAGAGATACCCACCACACTTGCTTTATTTGCATGATATAGATTGGGACAATCACGTTTTATTTTTATTGAAACCAAACCATTATTGCACTCTACATATCTTTCAAGCACTTTGTGATTTCATAGACTGTGTGGATATAGTCACTTCCTACTTTGTGTATTTGCACTTGACGTTTTATTTCACTATTGCACTTTAAGAAGTTTGTCACTGCCATTGGATGTTCACTGCCATCTTGTGTTCATTTTGAGTAATACACTGTTGCATTTCAGAAGTTTTATGTAGCTGATACCACTGTTTGTTTGCCAGCTGGTGTTCAAATTGTACTTGTATTTCACATAGTTTTTGTAGTTTATTACTTAGTTTTCAACAGCGCAGTTGCACCATTTATCTATTTTTATTTCCTCTATAGTGGTAGCGTGGGAGTGCCCTCTTTCTACCCTTTAAAAAACCCTCATTGGATCCCAACAGTCAGAGCAACTTTAGACCCATTTATCTCAACATTTCTAGAATGCCTAGTCTACAAACATTTGAGCTCCTACCTCTTTAATACCAACCTTCTGGACCCCTTACAATCTGGCTTTGAACACTCCACAAAAACTGCCCTACTAAACCTCACTAACAACTTACTGACTGCTACTCAGTACTCTGATGCCTTTGATTCAGTTGACCACCAACTACTCCTTAAAAAAAGTCACTCTTTGGCCACCAAGACTTTGCTTTTATTCCCAATCTATTTAAAGAATATTATAGGGATACAACGGCGCTACCTCAAAAACCTGTATGCCTGGAGTTTTTTGATCTAGAGATAATATACTGACCTATCAGGAATATATGTGCTTGATGATAGGTTATATATATCTCATAGGAGGCTACATGTAAGCCCATGCTGACTCACATCTATGTGTTTGAATCATTCCCTACTAAACCGTGGCAACATCACAAATTCCCCTACATATAGAAAAACATGTTTACATACAAGCTCACAAAAAACGTTTTCCACTTAATGTTTCCTGTACATGCTCAGGCATACAGGTTTTTGAGGTAGCGCCATTGTATCCCTATAATATTCTTTAAATAGATTGGTACTAGGCAGGACACCCCCAGGAGTGTCTTTGTTTTAAGGGAGGCAGCAACCTAAGCGAATATACCATATAGACTGCTCCTAAGCGCGGTTTTCTCTGGTTTAATAGATTTGCTTTTATTCCGCTTTTCCTAAATATACTGTATCTCACTTTTTTAATAAATACCCTTGTCTGGTGAACTAAGCCTATTAAGTCTGTTGGTAGGCCCTAAGAAGATGATATCTTGCATGTTTCTAAGTGATTTGGGCACAGGCTTAGTGGCAAGGCAGGCTTTTCCAGTGGCTAGGCTGTAATCTTAACCAGAGGAACAAGCAAAAAGTACAGGAGATTGGCCTCAGTATTTACTCAAATTGTTTACAAGTGTAAGAAAAAAAGGTGCAAAGAAGCTATTAAATAGTCAGTGAACTGCATATGCACATACCTATGGATGTAGACCTTGAACTGTAAAAATGGACATTGGGAATAAATAACTGAAATTTAACCTTACATAGTTCATGTACATGTAAGTATACTAGGCAATTTCTAACTGAACTGTGCAATGAATGACATATCCTCCTTTTTTTAGAAAACATTATTGCTAGTATATTTCAGTAAATCCATGAAATAAGAATTATTCTTATTCAATAAAATTCAGCTTTTAACTAGTTTATGTAAAATACCGTTGTTTGTGTTTTATCCTCATAGCATGATTTACTGCAAAAGACACTCTTTCACATTCTGTTTCAATCATTATGATGGATGTCACATAAAACAGATTTGTAAAATATAAAAGCACAGCAGGGAAAGTCAGTAGGATGTTAGATTTAGTAGAGAATGGTATTATCACCAGAAGAGTCCAGTGCACTTTTACAAAGTGTTATTTTAGTTGTATTCAAGATATGTATGTGTAGAGCATTTTAAGAAGTCTCTACAACTATATGACTATAATGAGATTTGTTATATTTCTCTTACTTTTTGTTCTCTATGTCTCTTTTCATATACTAAAGCGTGCACGCGTGTGTGTGTGTGTGTGTGTGTATAGATACAAATACATACATGAATTAAAGGGGTTGTAAAGGTAAATTTTTTTTTTTTTTAAATAACAAACATGTTATACTTACCTTCACTGTGCAGCTCGTTCTGCACAGAGTAGCCCCGAACCTGGTCTTCTGGGGTCCCTCGGCGGCTGTTTCAGCTCCTCCCCGCAAGCATTAACCACCTTAATGCGAGCTCCCTCGCATGGTGGTTAGTGCTTGCGGGCGCGCTCCCGTGATACAGCCGGCGGCTATAGCCATTCACTGTATCACTCAGCCCCGCCCCCCAGCGCGCCGCGTCATTGGATGTGATTGACAGCAGCGCGAGCCAATGGCTGCGATGCTTCCACTCCATCCACTGTAGCCAATCAGCGGCTAGGGTGAGTGGAGGAATAGATGTCGGGAACACGAAGCTGACTTTCGAGGCGTCAGCTAAGTAAAACGGGGGGGCTGGGGGCGGCGGTATTGTCAGAAGTTTTTTCACCTTAATGCATAGAATGCATTAAGGTGAAAACATTTTTATCTTACAATCCCTTTAAAGCCAGTGGATTAGTGTGACTGCCAGGCAACTAGCATTTTTTTATTGTTTAATTATTCTTTATTAACACTTTATAAGAAAATGTTACAAAGTTACAGTATATTCATTTCACATGGATTGTACAATGTTAACAAAAGGTAGACAGTGTGTATTTAACAACCAGAATTCCATAAGTCAGGTGAAGAAAAGTTACATATCATCTTGCAGGTTGGACAGAGTGGTATTATCACAGATATGTGTAAGTGGTGTAAATCTTGAGGTTGGGTTGGGAAAGTACTGAAAAAAGGTACAGAAAGGAATTGGAGGTGGTGGTGGTGGAGTAGGAGGGGAAGAAAGGTGAAGAACTGAAAAAGAAAACATTATATCAACAGGAAGATTTAGACTGGCCATTATGGATTGCATAACCAAATAGATCATAACGAGTGACTTTTCTTGTAAGGGTTGTTTTTTAAAGCTATTATCTTCTCCATAGAGCATTGCAGGTATAGGTCATTTACAGTATTACATCCAATGCTCCTGGAAAATACACTTTTTTTGCAGAGCCTTGTAATATTTAGTTTAGCAGCCAGTAACAAGTAAATAATTAACCCTTTTAGATGTAGAAGAAACTTTGTCTATGTAATGTTGGCCATCCACTTTTAGATTCCATAATAATCATTGAAGATGGATGAATCTGCACTGCTGGCTATTGTACTGAGTCAACCACAGCACCTACTGGCAGTGCAGATCAGATGCTGTCACCATTCAGTCGACAATTTTTCACTCAGCTCTTTTATACATTTTGTTGAGGCAGGTGGTGCTGTCAAGGCCACCTATGGCTCGAATTAAGCAAGAGTTAGCTAAAAGTCCAGCTGTGTATGACTTAAAAGATGGAGTTCAGGTGTGTTGCTACTGGGATCAAGTCAAGTTTACATATTAGACAGAATATTATAATTCATTAGGACAACAATGTTTTACAATACCAAAGTATATGGAACAGTGTTGTGGAAAATTTTATATTAATGTATTGTCATAAGAGTCTCCCAGTGTCTGTTCAATCGCAGCCCGCTCTAAAGAGCTGACTGGGGCAGACTGACGCTGGTTGAGACCTGTTAGGCAGTGGAAAACTTCCTGGTGTTTGGAGAGAGGTGTTTGCGGAGAGAGAACATGTCCACCAGCAAAGGGCCCCTGTGCAATGCACAGAACGATCGTCTGGTGGGGATGCGTTCACTCTGCAAAGACATTATCGGTTGTTTCCTCTTGTCACCCCTGGTATGCCTGATCAACATGTTTGGGGTGCCATGATGTACACCTGCAGATAATCTCCCATCCATGCACGAGGAACTCTAGTCATCGTCATTTGGTTGTATGTATGTATTGTGTTGTGTTGTTAAATCCTTATATGGCCATTCACATCCTGTGAGGTCATATCCTGTGTCCATTTCTTGTGAGGTCACAAGCTTTGTAAGAGGTGTTTTGGCTGTTGGAAGCCCAACCCTCGAGCTTTGGGACTTCCTGTTATGCTAACAAAGAGTCAACACATGGCTGAGCAGGCAGTGTGATCTTGGAACTGGAACTGTAAGGATGTGTTTTGTCTAGTTGGATGGCTGGGGCACACACCAGAGGATGGATACGATTAAAAGGTGAGATGCATTTATATCATTAGACAAAATTGTTATTATTATGAGAAACAGGAGATTTGGCTGTGTGCTCTGCGTACAACCAAATTTCCATAACAAACAGTAATCTGGTGGAACCACAGAGTCTTCAACATTGGGGGGGGGGGGGACTGTGAAAAGCAACGTTTTATTAGCTGGTAGGGTGTCAAATACCATGTTTGTATCACTTGCTGTACAAGCCCCCCAATTATTAGCAGGATGATATCCTTTGTAGGTTAAAATAATCACTCTCCTCCACACAGATTCAGAGAACTCTTTGCCTGGTTCTATTTCCCATATAAGTATTTTGACAGTTTTGATAAAGGTGTGGTTATAGTTTAGAACAGTGGTTCTCAACTCCAGTCCTCAGGACCCACTAACAGGCCAGGTTTGCAAGATAACTGAAATACATCACAGGTGACATAATTTGCTGCTCAGTGTTTGCAGTATTCTAGTCTGCATCTCCCCAAGGTAATAATTAAAATCTGGCCAGTTAGTGGGTCCTGAGGACTGGAGTTGAGAACCACTGGTTTAGAATGTCATAAAATAGGGTCATTACTTTAATGTAGTGTGAGGGGATATTAGGAAATTGATTTGCAGAGGCATCTAAGAACATTTTAATATGTATGCAGAAATGATGTACAAACAGACTTCAGAGTCTAGTGATACCCAGTATTTTCCAGGACTGTAATTTTGAGTCGGGGATGAATTATTTTAAGATAGCTATTGGGACTGGACTTTTCTGATTAATGTCTGTGTGAGGAGAATAAATAATATATTTGTTCAGACCTTTAGAATGGCTTAGTTAAGTGGGTATTTCGATTTGGGATGGGAATGCCCAATTTAATAGTGATTAGAAGTAATAATAGGTTGTTGCCTCGGAAGGAATGATGTTTCCATGAGTGACCAGAATTTTTCTGGTGATGGTCTCCACCAATTTTGTATTTAGTCAAGTAATGTAATGTATATTCAGAAGGCCCATGCCCCCATATTCTTGTATCTGGTTATTTTGAAGAGAGATACCTAGACTTCTCTATACCTACTGATTGATGGTGCTTTGTATGGAAGTTAGAAATGGGACTGGTAATAAATCTGCAATATTTTTAAATAAGTATAGCAATTTCTTGAGTATTGGCATCTTTTTTTAACAATGTTCCTGTTTATTGAAACAAAGGCATGGTACAAATCCAGTAGCTTGTACATAATCAAAATATACATCACACATGGACATTATTAAGGACTCAAAGTCCACCTTAGTGAAACAGTCATATATAGAACTAAAGGTACCAACTCATAAAGGGAACTGGTACCCAGGTTATTGCACCAACTAGAGAGGACAAGAAAGGTATCACAGACAACCAGCTGTAGGATCAAGGATTCAGGGAGAGAAACCCCTTTGCCTAAGTTGTCCATGGCTGCCACACCATGTCAAACTTTCTAGGGCAATTCCTAATAATGTAGGTCAATTTGTACATAGGAAGAACAACATTAATAGATTTTTTCCCAAGAACCTACAGAGGGAGGGGCATTCCACTTGAGAATGATTTCCCTCTTGGCATAATATAACAAATAAGCTATCAACGGTTTAGTGCATCTAGGCCTCTGCTCATCATCCTAAATTCACAACAATGCAAGTTATGGAGATATTGGGAGAGTCAGCTGGAGATGATGGTTAATGAGTTCAACTTCTTCTCTCCAAAACCGAGCTACCCTCGGACAACTCAAAACATATGTAAATACGTGCCAACATATTCACCACATCTAGAGTATTGGCATCTTAAATGATGCAATTTACCATGCCTTGAATAGGAAATTGAGTTCTCGGGGAGATTGTTTTTTGATTCACATCGTATAAGTGTGAGGTTTTAGAAGAGATCTGAATGATATTAATTACAGTGGGCATCAATTTATTTGCTAACAGTTGCATTATTTGGTCCTTTAAAGAGAGAAGAATATACAGGCTCACATATTAGATTTAGTCTTATTTGATTTATAGTGGGAGGTTGCACTAAATAGTGATGTTTTGGATTGTTCACAGGGAGGCAAGGGGTTTAATACCATGAGACATCAGCAACAGCATCAGCAAATAGGCTGATATTATGAGAACCACCATGTGTTTCTAGACCCATAATGTTTGCATTGGAACTAATGTGGAACTAGTGGTTTGATTAGTAAAGCAAAAATTATGGGAGAGAATGGTTAACCTTGCTTTGTACCATTTGTTGTTTGAAATTCTGTGGCTAGCATGTCTGTGATGAATACTCTGGCTGATGGGGAGAGCCTCCTAAGTTCACCTTGAGGAAAATGTTACATGTTTTACCTGTGTGACAGCAGTACAGGGAGAAGTTCCCTGTATCAGATGTCACTTTTTGAAAAGAGAGTGGCCGTGCAGGGCTTCACCAACGCAGCCACATCATTCATTCACAGGGTTCTGTGAATGAATGAACTACAAGTACAAACATGCTTTACGGCTGTTGGCTTGCAGTTCACAAGTGAACTACCAGAGCGCTGTTTATGGCTCTGGTAGTTCATTGATTCTTCCTGTCAATGTGAAATTTCCTGCCCTTACGATGCACGGGAAGACAGCTTACATTGACAGTCTGCAGGAGACCTGCATGGCCCAAGCAATCTGCTGATTGCTAGTGCAATGCTTTCCAGGATCCTAAACAAAAAATAGTAAATGCACATTTTTTTACCAGCAAAAGGTGAACTTATCCCTTATGTCCTGGACCTCTCAAGCTCTTAGTACTATATATGAAGAACCTAATAGCTGTTAGAATGATGTAACCATATGATGCTTTAAACCAGTTGGGACCTCTATATTGAGATCAATGAAATGCATCAATGCCATGTTACTGTTACACTGCCGGTCCTGATGAAATGGAGTCATCTATGCAATGTGTTGATGGCAACTTGCTTGCTAGGGATGAGCTTCACGTTCGTGTCGAACCCATGTTCGACTCGAACATCGGCTGTTCGATCATTCACCGAATTGCAAACGTTATGGGCCGTTTGCGCCAAATTCGTGTGGCGCGTCACGGCCCATAATTCACTGCGGCATCTCAGTGCATTGCTGGCTGATGATTGGCCAAGCATGCACTATGACCTGCATGCTTGGCCAATCACAGCGCCGTCAGTAAAGAGAGCTGTAATTGGCCAAAGTCAGGGTGGCTTTGGCCAATTATGGCTCAGGGGGTTTAGAACACACCCCACACTATATAAAGCCGCCTGCATGGCGGCCCTGTGTAGTGTGTTCCAGCGTGCTTAGATAGACAGAGAGACAGTGTCATTTCATTTGAGTTAGCTAGATTAGGCAGGACAGTCAGTGAGTTATCTGCACTTACAGTGTATTGTGTATATATATGCATCCCAGGTGTTGTGTATATATATATATATATATATATATATATATATATATATATATATATATATATATATATATATATAGATCTAGCTAAACTGAATACAGTGTATATATATATATATATATATATATATATATATACACTGTATCCAGTTTAGCTAGATCCGTTCCTGTTATCTTCCTACTGACAGGCAGGCTTGTCTTGTTACAGTATTTACAGCTACCTGAAGAAAATTGCTGGTGTTCTTTTGATCCTATTAGTACCACAGTCAGGCAGCTAGACTATTTACAGTTAGTGTAGTGTGTCCTCCTTACAGTGTTCAGTTAAAGCTACAAGTTAGTTTAGTGTGACCTCTGCACAGTGTTCAGCTAAAGCTACACGTTAGGGTAGTGCGTCCTCCTCACAGTGTTCAGCTAAAGCTACAAGTTGGTGTAGTGCGTCCTTCTCACAGTGTTCAGCTAAAGCTACAAGTTGGTGTAGTGCGTCCTCCTCACAGTGTTCAGCTAAAACTACAAGTTAGTGTAGTGTGACCTCTTAACAGTGTTCAGCTAAAGCTACAAGTTAGTTTAGTGTGACCTCTGTACAGTGTTCAGCTAAAGCTACAAGTTAGGGTAGTGCGTCCTCCTCACAGTGTTCAGCTAAAGCTACAAATTAGTTTAGTGTCACCTCTGCACAGTGTTCAGCTAAAGCTACAAGTTAGGGTAGAGCGTCCTCCTTACAGTGTTCAGCTAAAGCTACAAGTTGGTGTAGTGCGTCCTCTGAACAGTGTTCAGCTAAAACTACAAGTTAGTGTAGTGTGACCTCTGCACAGTGTTCAGCTAAAGCTACAAGTTAGTGTAGTGCGTCCTCTGAACAGTGTTCAGCTAAAACTACAAGTTAGTGTAGTGCGACCTCTGCACAGTGTTCAGCTAAAGCTACAAGTTAGTGTAGTGCGTCCTCTGAACAGTGTTCAGCTAAAGCTACAAGTTAATGTAGTGCATCCTCTGAACAGTGTTCAGCTAAAACTACAAGTTAGTGCAGTGTGAGCTCTGCACAGTGTTCACCTAAAGCTACCTGTCCAAGGTTGGTGGTTGGTGGTGTTTTCCTGATCCTATCACTACCGCAGGCAGCTAAATAAGCTACAATTTAGTGACTAAACTGAGTAATTATCCTCTTCCTCCTCAATGATCACGCTGATAGTTTGTAAGAACATTTCTGGTTCTGGGCGCCACCACCAGTGCCTAAGGCCCAATTTTTCAGCCCCTGTTTAACAGGGGCGTGTAATTACAATTTTTGATGCAATACTTTGCAGCAGGGCTCGTTTCTGCTTTCCAACTAGAGTATCTGTGAGGGGTTGCAGTGTTGTGGCACCAGCATCAGTGCCTAAGGCCCAATTTTCAGCCCCTGTTTAACAGGGGCATGTAATTATAATTTTTGATGCAATACTTTGCAGTAGGGCTCGTTCCTGCGTTCCAACTAGAGTATCTGTGAGGGGTTGCAGTGTTGTGGCACCAGCACTAGTGCCTAAGGCCTAATTTTTCAACCCCTGTTTAACAGGGGCGTGTAATTACAATTTTTGATGCAATACTTTGCAGCAGGGCTCGTTTCTGCGTTCCAACTAGAGTATCTGTGAGGGGTTGTAGTGTTGTGGCACCAGTGCCTAAGGCCCAATTTTTCAGACCCTGTTCAACAGGGGCATGTAATTACAATTCTTGATCTAATATTTCACAGCAGGGCCCATTTCTGCGCCCACCAAGAGCGAGTGAGGACTTACAATGTTGTGGCACTAGCACCACCAAAGGCCCAATTTTTCTGCCCCTGTTCAACAGCGGCATGTAATTACAATTCTTGATCTAATATTTCACAGCAGGGCCCTGTGAGGGCTTACAGTGTTGTGACCACAACAACACCTAAGGCCCAAATTTCTGCTGAGTATATAGGGCAGGCCCCTACTTTCAAACATCCAACTTACAAATGACTCCTACTTGCAAACGGAAGGAGACAACAGGAAGTGAGATGAAATCTAGCCCTAGGAAGGGAAATTCTCTCCTGTAAGAGTTAATATGGGAAAAACATTTCTCCTTTCCACTGATGCTTTATCGCCAATCCTTGTTTCACAAAAAAATCCAAATTTTCAAAAAACATTTGTCATTGGGACACAAAGTGAGGTGAAATCTTCTGAAGAGGAGCACAGATAGCAAAACAAATGTCACAGGGGTGATAACCCTTCCCTATGCTTTCCAAAAAGCTTAAAATAGATTTTTTGAAACAAACCAGGTACATATTTGGCTCGGGCATTAAATTCAACTAACAAATCTTTCAAACCAATACGTTTGAAATTATCAAAAAATGTTTACACTTGTAATCCAGTTAAAATAGTCCTTAAATTTCACTCACATCTCGCAACTTTATACAAGACAAACAATGAATTTAATCCTACAGAGGCTGAATCCTTCTTCTCAAAAATAACCTTACCTGAGTTATCTCAGAATCAAAAAAGCAGTTTGGATGAGCCTATAACTATAGATGAAGTTGCTAAAGCCATAAAAGACCTAAAAACAAAAGACCAGGCCCAGACGGCTACTCGGCTTTATACTATAAAACATTCTTAGAAATACTCTCTCCCATTCTCACTGAAACTTTTAACAAACTTCTAGATGGACATTCTTTTCGGCAAGAAACACTAATGGCAATTGTTTGTATGATCCCAAAACCCCTTTCTGATGATACTTCCTGTGTGAATTATCGGCCTATCTCTCTGTTAAACCTCGATATTAAATTATTAGCAAAAATAATAGCAAAACGCCTCAATAGCATTATAGGAAAATTAATAAATAGAGATCAAGTAGGCTTCATGCCAAATAGACAGGCAGGCGATAATATACGCAGGGCAGTGTTATTGGCACATATTGCTAAAAAACGGAAAATCCCTTTATGTTTTCTATCTCTCGATATTAAGAGGGCATTTGACACAGTATCCTGGCAATATATGCAATATTCATTACAAAAATGGGGTTTTGGACCCCACTTTTTAACATGGATCAAAGCATTATATAATAAACCCAAAGCCTATATAAAATATGCTGGATACAAATCTGATGCCTTTAATATCGAAAGAGGTACCCGACAGGGTTGCCCATTATCTCCCTTATTATTTGCCCTTATACTCAAACCCATGGCCCAATACATCAGAACAAACCAAACTATAACTGGCATTGAAGTAGGAGGTATTACACACAAATTATTATTATTTGCAGACGATATATTACTTTTTCTATCATCACCACAGGTCTCTGGTCCTAACTTAATACCAGCTCTTGATGGATTTGCAGCCCTATCCGGCCTTATGATTAATCCTAAGAAATGCCTAGTGCTTAATTTTTCACTCACAAACATGGAATTGATCCCGGCTAGGGCTACACTCCCATTCACATGGGCAGAAAAATCAATCCCATGTCTTGGAATTCATTTAACATCATCTCATTCTGACTTATTTTCAACCAATTATCCTCCTGTATTAAGACAGATCACAAATCTAATAAAACAATGGTCGCAACTTCCTTTATCCTGGATAGGGAAGATTAATGCAATCAAAATGACTATTCTACCCAAATTGCTTTATCTATTCAGAGTCCTCCCTATTCCAATTCCTTCCTATTTTTTGAGAATAGTACAAAAAAGAGCAACTTCCTTTATATGGGGCTCTTCTAAACCACGTATACCTATACACACACTACATCTTCCCAAAAATAAAGGAGGCCTGGGATACCCTAATTTTACTAACTACTACAGAGCAGCACATTTGGCCAGTCTGTCCAAATACCATGCAAAACAGGAAATCCCATTATGGGTATTTATAGAGGCTTCAGAAAATGACCCTCTATTAATATCAAATTTATTATGGCCTGATCCTAAAGACCGCTTTAAAATTCATAATCCCATAACTAAACACTTCTTATCTCTCTGGGATAAACTAAAAACCAAATATCAATCTCCACACAATCCTCTCCTTTCTTTTATCAGAAATCCAGCCTTTTATCCGGCATGGATCTACCCAAATTCTTTTAAAGCTTGGACAACATCAGGCATTCAGACACTAAATGACTTCATAGCATCTAAATCATTCCTTTCATTCCCATCGCTTAGAGAAAAATATGATCTACCAAACTCTGAGATATTTAGATATCTCCAAATCAAAAATTTCTATACACCATTCCTAAAGGGGGATACACCATTATCCCAATTATCCATTTTTGAATCAATCTGTACAAAAGATCCATTTGCTAAAGGTACAATTTCATCACTTTATAATCAATTATATGGAGTAGCAAATCTTAATAGACCCTCTTACGTTCAGAGGTGGGAGGAGGACCTGGGACGAACTTTAGAAGACACGGACTGGTCTAACATATGGCTCACATCTAAGTCATCTTCACCCAACATCTTAGCACTGGAGACAAATTATAAAGTCCTAACTCGCTGGTACCTTGTACCCGCTAGAGTGGCAAAATATTCACCTAATACCTCAGCTCTTTGTTTTCGAGGATGCCCAGAAATAGGCACATATTTACACATATGGTGGACGTGCCCAGTAATCCAAACCTTCTGGAAGGAAGTCTTCGTGATTGCATCTAAAATATTTTAAAAAATAATACAACCAGATCCATATTTAACTTTACTTAATCTAAAACCGGAATGGTTAACACTCTCTCAATTCAAACTTATGATCCAACTAATAACGGCTGCAAAACAAAGAGTGGCCAAGGCATGGAAATCTCCTACATTGGTACTAGCAGAAACAATTCACAGAATGAATAATACAATGTCCCATGCTAAGATGGTAGCCATCGATCAAAATCAAATTCCAAAATTTGAAAAACTTTGGCACCCTTGGATAAAACAACAGTTTCTGTCAAACTTCAATGACTCTGTCCTGTTGCCATGGTAACAGATTAAATGACTTACAGAGACACCCATTCTAAGGCTTCAAAGAGAACTAAAAAGAATAATAAACTGACGAGCGGGACAACCTTGTGGACCATACATCTACCTTTCAACCCTTTTTCTTCTTTCTCTCTCCTTTTCTCCACCTTACGATTAAAGCTCATTATCAGAATTTATTTGACCTATATACACTCTACTTGTAAACAATATGTATAGTAGGTATAAATCATTTAAATACCTACAAAAGTAACTAAGGAAATGATATATATCTTTAATTTAGGTTTACGTGAACCCAATGTTTAATATTTGAAATTTCATGATATTTACCTATATAAACCCTACTGTAAAACAATGAGCTTACTTTATAGATCCTTGTAAACTTACTTTATGTATCTTTATAATATTGTATACTCAATAAACTTCTTTTGACAAGGAAAAAAGTGGCAACCACCCCAACCTATAACTAGTTTGTACACTTTGTAGTGTAAGGTGCACATGGTCTTAACTTAATTTTCAGAGTCTCAATAGGAGCACATACTGTATAGCAGTGAATAGATTAAGGGCAGGTGTGCCTGGGGGGAGCCCACCCCTCCTTAACCGCCTCACGCACACTGGCCATCAAATGATGGCTAGGCAACGCGGCTCTCGTTCTGGGAGGCCGTCATATGATGTTCACCCAGAACGACCACTCTTGTGTGGCGGGCATCACGGCGATCGGTGGTGTGGTGTGTTAGTCAGACACACTGCTACACCAATCTCGGTAAAGAGCCTCTGACAGAGGCTCTTTACCATGTGATCACCCCTGTCCAATCACGGCTGATCACGATGTAAACATGAAGAGCCGTTGACCGTGTTTTCCTCACTCGCGTCTGACAGACGTGAGTAGAGGAGAGCCGATTGGGCTGCTGACCTGAGAGGGGGGGGTCTGTGCTGATTGTTTATCAGCGCAGCCCACCCTTGGCTGCCCACCCAGGACCAGGATGCTGCCAGGACCACCAGGGATTGGCACCACCCTGGACCACCAGGTATGCCACCCTAGACCACCAGGGAAATGCCAAACAGTGCCCAGGCAGCTGCCAATCAGTGCCCATTTCCAATGCCTGGTAGTGCCAGTGCCATCAGTGATTCCTAGCAATGCCATCTATCAGTGCCGCATATCGGTGCCCATAAGTACCACATATCAGTGTCCAGCAGTGCCGCGTATCAGTGCCCATCAGTGCCGCCTATCAGTGCCACCCATAAGTACCCATCAGTGACCATCAGTGCCCACCAGTGCCACCCATGAGTGCTCATCAGTGCTGCCTATCAATGCCCATCAGTGCTGCATATCAGTGCCGCCTACCAGTGCCCATCAGTGCCGCCTATCAGTGCCCATTGTCAGTGCCAATCAGTGCCACCTCATTGGTGCAACCTCATTGGTGCTGCCTATCAGTGAAGGAGAAAACATACTTATTTACAAAATTTTATAACAGAAACAAAAGAAAAATGTTTTTTTTTTCAAGATTTTAGGTTAGCTTTTTGTTTAGCAAAAAATAAAAAATGCAGAAGTGGGAACAATTTGTGGGAACAAAATAATAAAAATTCTGTTTGGGTACAGTGTGACCACGCAATTGTCATTTAAGCAGCGACAGCGCTGAAAGCTGAAAATTGGCTTGGGCAGGAAGGGGGTGTAAGTGCCTGGTATTGAGGTGGTTAAAGGCACAGGGACATGATGCCTATCAAGAACACAATGGCTGGGAATTCATCCAGTGTGTCCCCACACTCAATTAAAATAACTGTACAAAAAAGTGGCAACTACCCCAACCTATAACTAGCCTTTGCAGCAAGGTACACATGGAAGGGCAATTTATATCAAAAACAAATAAAAGATTTCCCAGCACACTTACCAGCCAGCCTACGAAACATCCAAATTGCCCGTCTAAAAACTTGCGTTAAAAACAGGAGGGGAAGGCTCCCTCTAGACACACCTGCTCTTAATCTATCCACTGCTATATGTGATCCTATTTAGAAAATTCTAGCGTTAGGAGTGCAATATACAGAGGAGCCATCACGTGGGCACTGCAGTTTATGCATATACAGTAAAACCTTGGTTTGAGAGTAACTTGGTTTGAGAGCGTTTTGCAAGACAAGCAAAATGTTTTAATAAATTGTGCCTTCATATACAAGCAATGTCTTGATATAAGAGTAGCGTCATATTACAACTGAGTATAAAAAAGAAGAGAGCAGCCTCTAAGTGTAGCAATATGGTTACATTTAATGAAGGTACAACATTTAGCAACTTATTGCTACACTTAGAGGTGCCTCTCTTCTCTTTTATACCCTGTAAAAAAATGCTTTGACATACAAGTGCTTTGGATTACAAGCATGTTTCTGGAACAAATTATGCTCGCAAACCAAGGTTTTACTGTATTTGCAAATGTGTGCAAACAAAACCCTCAGCTTTTAATGAACAATGTTAGACAGGGTCAATTAGGTTGTTTTGCAGGTTGGCTGGTAAATGTACTGGGAAATCATTTGTTTGTGTTTGATGTGTGTTGCTGTTCCATTTTCAATTTACTGCAAATACTTTTTATAGGTTGCCAACTTTTTGTACAGTTGGTTGAATTAGGTGGGACGCACTGGATGCCTTTGCTGCCATTGTGCTTTTGCTGAGCATCACCTGCTTTCCTGTGCCTTTAAGGAAGGGTGGGCTCCCTCTAGCCACATCTGCCCTTAATCTATCCACTGCTAAATATGCCCCTATTTAGGAGACTCGGAAAAATTTTGAGTTAGGACTCCAGTATACAGAGGAGCCTTGACGTGGGTACTGCAGCTTATGCATATATTTGCAAACATGTGCCAACAAAATCCTCGGTTTTTAACATAAATTGTTAGACATAGTCAATTTGGTTGTTTTGCAGGCTAACTGGTAAGTGTGCTGGGAAATCTTTTGTTTGTTTGTCATGGCTGGTGGTGCTGGTTTAGTGAATGGTAATTTTGGAAGTCAAAGCATAAGTTTAAATAAATCTTTGCTGAATATGTCAACAATATCCTTGGGGTTAATAGATATTTGATTTGTGGTGGGGGGTTAGTCTCTTTTTATTTTAAAGTGGTTCTAAGGGCAAAATGTTTTTTTTAACTTTCTATGTTTCAGCCCTGATCCTCTCCCCCGCTGGTGCTTCTGGCCCCTCCCCTTGCCAAGTGACCCCATAGCAAGCTGCTTGCTCTGTGGGTACTTATGCGTGCTCACTCTCAAGCCGGGCTCAGCCCCCCCCTGCTATCTCCTCAGTGGCTGTGATTGACAGCAATGGGAACCAATAACTCTTGCTGCTGTATCCCAGTCAATGAGGAGGGAGAGACCCAGGAGAGATGCTGCTCTCATGCACATCACTGGATTGGGATTTGGGCTCAGGTAAGTATTAGGGGGGCTGTGGAGGGAGCTGCACATCAATGTTTTTTTAAAAAACCTTCACTCTTTACAACCATTTTAATCTTTGAAAATGAATGCTAGAAACTGATTGGTT
Source organism: Lithobates clamitans (assembly GCA_037952925.1). Classification (NCBI taxonomy): domain Eukaryota; kingdom Metazoa; phylum Chordata; class Amphibia; order Anura; family Ranidae; genus Lithobates; species Lithobates clamitans. The sequence goes on along the minus strand of JBBGZY010000323.1, from coordinate 8,966,623 downwards.
GTCTTGCACAACTGCTCCAGATTCTGGCTGCTCCATTTATCAAGGATCACTTTGTTCTTAGGAGTTTTGGTTAGTTGGAAAAAAAAATCTGGCTTGAATAGTGATTTGGGAGAAGCCAATGTAGAAGGAAATCCCTTGGTATTTTTAAAGCAGTGAAGGAATTTTCCTGGCAGCTAGCATAGACTCTTAACATTGAAAAAGTGTATTCTCACCAATTCATATCTTGGGGTGAGCTCTAGCAAGAAGTTTGTGGTGAAGATTCTGTGTGACCTGTCTATGAGAAGCGCCATGTCGCTGACAGAGTGTAGGAGAGCCTTCAGAGTTGTTAGAGGTAGTTTACGAGGTAGAATTGTTGGACAGTGTCCAGATTGCTCCTGAAGTTTATAGTGTTATATCTGCAGGGATCTTACATATATGCAAATTTAAAGTGACTGTAAAGGCAGAAGTTTTTTTTTTTTATCTCAATGCGTTCTTTGCATTAAGATAAAAAGCCTTCTTTGTGAAGCAGCCCCCTCATACTTACCTGAGCCCCATCTCTATCCAGCGATGTTGCAGGAGAGACTTGGCTGCCCGGGTCTCTCCTCCACATTGGCTGAGACAGCAGCGGAGTGCCATTGGCTAGCGCTGCTGTCAATCAAAGTCAGTGAGCCAATGAGGAGAGAGAGGGGACAGGGCCTAGCTGGGGCTCTGTGTCTGAATGGACACACAACCCCACGGCTCGGCTTAGGTGCACCCATAGCAAGCTGCTTGCTGTGGGGGCACTCGTCAGGAGGGAGGGGCCAGGAGACCAGAGGAGGGACCTGAGAAGAGGAGGATCCAGGCTCTACTATGCAAATCCAACTGCACAGAGCAGGCAAGTATAACATGTTTGTTGTTTTTAAGAAAAAAAAAACAAGAATTTACAATCACCCTAAATTTAAACTGGGTTTCAGTTTTGTGATCATTATGGAAAAGCATAAAATCATTGTGTGCTGAGAATTCCCTCATTTTAGTTTCAATATGCTGAATTCTATCATTAAAACACTGAATGGAGATTTTAGTTTTATCTTATAAAGCAGATATACAGTATCTTGTGTAGGGAATTTCTTAAAGAAGCATGAAGTAACATATTTTTAAGTGTGGATTCAAAGACAGCTTGGATGGCAGTAGGATAGAGGTCAATGAAAGGCTTAGGAGCTGCAGCTGGGGTTAATGATACTGAGCCTCCCCCTCCCATTATTTGTTTTTTATGGGACTGCATGTGCTAGAAGGGTGCTGGGGAGAGGACTCATTGGAATAGACACCTAAAGGCTTGATCTGCTGAGAGGTTCCTATAACCTAGTACACACCACTAGTAAAACTGACAGATCAGGTCGAAGCCACTGTACTAACAATACGATGTTAGTACAGCGATCTCCCCTACTGTTCTATTGTGTTCTGACAGGAGGGACAGCCCCCCTACCAAAGCACTTATGTCAGCCACTGGCTGAATGCGCTGATAGGTCGGCAGACCTTTTTCGGTCATGAGCCTTCAACAGAAGTTTCCAAATGTCTGCCATACACACGGGCCGAATGTCTGTTTCGCTTGAGCCGGACGATGCCAGCCGACATTCGGCCCATGTGTACTAGGCTTAATAAGACAATGCTGCTGGGACAGTATGCTGGAACTGCTAAAGGTGAGCCGTTGCTACCTTGTGGTTCACATGGCCTGGTGGCAGGGAAGAAATCTGTGGGGTGCTGCTGACTAATTTTTACTATCCTAATTTAGACATCCAGGGAATCAGAGGATTGGTGACAGCTAGGGATGAGCTTCGAGTTTGAGTCAAATTCATGTTCGATTCAAACATCGGCTGTTCGCCAGCTCGCCGGACAGCGAACAATATGGGGTGTTCGCGGCAAATTCGAAAGCCACGGAACACCCTTTAAAAGTCTATGGGAGAAAACAAAAGTGCTAATTTTTAAGGCTTATTTGCATGGTATTGTCATAAAAAGTGTTTGGGGGACCTGGGTCCTGCCCCAGAGGACATGGATCAATGCAAAAAAAAAAGTTTTAAAAACGTCCGTCTTTTCGGGAGCAGTGATTTTAATAATGCTTAAAGTGAAACAATAAAAGTGTAATATTTCTTTACATTTCTGTGGGGTGTCTATAGTATGCCTGTAAAGGGGAGCATGTTTCCTGTGTTTAGAACAGTCTGACAGCAAAATGACATTTCAAAGGAAAAAAAGTCATTTAAAAGTACTTGCGGCTATTAATGAATTGTTGGTCCAACAATACACATAAAAGTTCATTTATAAAAACGGCATGTGATTTCCCCACAGGGGAACCCCAAACCAAATTTTTTTTTTTAAATGGCGTGGGGGTCCCCCTAAATTCCATACCAGGCCCTTCAGGTCTGGTATGGATATTAAGGGGAACACCACACCAAAATTTTAAAAAAATGGTGTGGGGGTCCCCCTCAAAATCCATACCAGACCTGAGGGTCTGGTATGAATTTTAAGCGGAATCCCACACCAAAATGAAAAAAAAATGGCGTGGGGTCCCCCCAAAAATCCATACCAGACCCTTATCCGAGCACGCAACCTGGCAGGCCACAGGAAAAGAGGGGGGATGAGAGAGCGGCCCCCCTCCTGAACCATACCAGGCCACATGCCCTCAACATTGGGAGGGTGGTTTGGGGTCCCCCCAAAGCACCTTGTCCCCATGTTGATGGGGACAAGGGCCCCTTCCCCACAACCCTTGCCCGGTGGTTGTGGGGGTCTGTGGGCGGGGGGGCTTATCGGAATCTGGAAGCCCCCTTTGACAAGGGGACCCCCAGATCCCATCCCCCATGTGAAATGGTAAGGGGGTACCCCCTACCATTTCACAAAAAAAGTGTCAAAAATGTTAAAAATGACAAGAGACAGTTTTTGACAATTCCTTTATTTAAAGTCTTCTACTTTCCATCTTCTTTCTTCTATCTTCTTTCTTCTATCTTCCTTCGGTTTCTTCCTCCATCTTCTTCTTCCTCTGGTTCTTCCTCCGATCCTCTGCTTCTTGCTCTGGTGTTCTCATCCGGCATCTTCCTCTGGGCGTCTTCTTCCCTTCTTCGGAGAGAGGGGCTACCCGGTTACCCCGCCCCACTCTGACGCACAGGGACTTGACAGGAATTTCCCTATGGGTTTCCCCATGACGTCAGAGGGGGGTGGGGTCACCTGGTTATGTAACGCCGTGGTGGAAGATGCCGGATGAAAACACTGGAGCAACGTGGGGCTGGGATCTGGGGGTCCCCTTATTAAAGGGGGCTTCCAGATTCTGATAAGCCCCCCGCCAGCAGACCCCCACAACCACCGAGCAAGGGTTGTGGGGATGAGGCCCTTGTCCCCATCAACCTCCCAATGTTGAGGGCATGTGGCCTGGTATGGTTCAGAAGGGGGGCGCTCTCTCATCCCCCCTCTTTTCCTGTGGCCTGCCAGGTTGTGTGTTCGGATAAGGGTCTGGTATGGATTTTTGGGGGGACCCCACACCTGAAGGGTCTGGTATTGATTTTTGAGGGGGACCCCACGCCATTTTTTTTTTAAATTTTGGCGTGGGGTTCCCCTTAAAATCCACACCAGACCTGAAGGGCATGGTATAGAATCTAGGGAGACCCCCACAACGTTTTTAAAAAAAATTTGGTTTGGGGTTCCCCTGTGCCGTTTTTATCAATTAACTTATATGTGTATTGTCGAACTGACAATTCATTAATAACCGCAAGTAGTTTTAAATGACTTTTTTTCCTTTGAAATGTCATTTTGCTGTCAGACTGTTCTAAACACGGCAAATATGCGCCCCTTTACAGGCATACTATGGACACCCCCCAGGTATAAAATTTAAAGGAATATTACACTTTTATTGTTTCACTTTAAGCATTATTAAAATCACTGCTCCCAAAAAGACAGCAGTTTTTAAAACTTTTTTTGCATTGATCCATGTCCCCTGGGGCAGGACCCAGGCCCCCAAACACTTTTTATGATAATGACTTGCATATAAGCCTTTAAAATTAGCACTTTTGATTATTCATGCTCGAGTCCCTTGGACTTTAATGGTGTTTGCGTGTTTGAACAAATTTTTTGCCTGTTCGCATGTTCTGGCGTGAACCCAACAGGGAGGTGTTCGGCTCACCCCTAGTGACAGCAGGTGTGAGATCTTGATGAGTTGGGCTGCGGTGTATAGCATTGTCAATAGGTGCTAATGGAGTGGAGCTCTCTGGAGCTCCTAGAAATATTTTTTTAGTAAGAAATGGTTGACCTTAATGGACATGTGTTTTTTTTTTCTCAGCTTATGTAAGAACAGTTCACCCAGTTCTCTCATGACTGGTTTCCTTTAAGGACCAAATCACACTTTTGCAAAGTGGTGCACTGCATAGCAGTTGTATGTGGCTGTTGTTAGTTCAAGATATAGCAAGCATGGTTCTATGTGAGATGATTCCCTCTAGCAAGACAAAGGTAATGACCCTGCTGGCTATCAGGATCCTTGAACTTTTTCTAACTGACAGAATAGGATCATTTACAAAATTAGCAATGTCTACACTCTGAAAGGAATTCCTAGTAAAAGAGAAAAACCTATTAAACAAATTCTACAATTTGAAGGTGTATGCTGCAGATCTCCTGTGCAGATCACCTGTACAATTTCATAGAGCATACACAAATACACTACAGAATCAGTAGCCTTCAGAATTATATACTACTTAATAGATCAAACAATTAAATACCTTATATGTCAATTTTTACAAAGCCTGATGTGTTTCAACAAAGCTTCCTGTCTTTCTTAACAGCGATTGGCACTACTTTTCTACTCCTTTATATATGGATATTCCACATTTGCTACTAGACTCCCCATATACATTTAAGAGATTCTTTCCCAATTTTTTTAAGCAGGAAACTTCTTTAAGTTGGTAATTGATCTTACTGTATTGTAGTTCTGCTCTATGTTGTTACAGATGAGTGTGTGGATGTAGCCTTAAATATTATGAAACCGCAGAGAGACTACTTATTCCATATTGGCTCATGAATCAATTTGAAAATTAAAGAGGGCAGAAGCACACACTAAGATAGACACAGTTGTGCATGTGATAGTGGTGTACATAAATGATGATGTAAGGCTGCTGTAGCATGAGGAAGAAAAAAAGAGGGAGAGAGATAGAGAATCACACAGTACAGCCAACACAGGACTGTGGGTGATTCTAGAGTAAATCTTTTTTTATTTTCAATTTTTTTTTTTTTGACAAACAACAGTCATTAGGCGACTACGAAGTTACTACAAAGGCCTCGGTAAGCCATACATAATTGAATATATATATATCTAATGGGATATATTCTGTTCCACATGTCTATCAATTAAATCTGGGAAAATTATTGGAAGAGTGCCCAGAAGTCAAGCCTGGCATCAGAGGTGGCATCACCTGTGGGGATCGATTAGGAAAACCCCACATATCTATTTTTTATAGATCTTTGTAATAAGAAGTCTGAAACAAGATGGAAAAAAAGAGGGAAAGATGCGGCTGAAGAAATAAGAAGAAATAAAAAAAGGGTGTGGGGAGGGGTATGGATAATAGAAGAGAGGAAAGTTGAAGGATATGAAGGGGATGGGGGGATGGTTAGTCCTCACCCACTACCTGGGAAAGGTCAGCAGCTATTAGGTCTTTATAAGCAGTACAGTATTGAAACTTTGAGCCATTGGCCGATCAATGGGGTCTGTGCTGATTTCCAGTTGGATAGGATGCATGACATGGCGGCATTGAGGAGACAGGTTGCCATCCTAATCAAAGATGGCAGACACTTTGATAAAGTCACATGCTGAAACAAGTTAGGAAGTGGTGTCAGACCAGAACTGTAAGTGTCTGTTCTGCCATCTTGGATTCAGGTTTTAGCTATTTCAGCTTCTAACTTCAACTTCTTCAGTTAAGCTTTGACAAACCTGGAAGCTGATTGGTTTCCACGCAGAGCTGCACCAGATTTTGCATGCTCCAGTTATAGTAAACCCCCCAATGGGGTTTGTTGGATTGTTGCACTTGAAGATCACAAATACATGTGAGTATAATTGGTTATTTATATAGCTTGGATGTAATATACTACACTATAAAGTATTATTTTATTTTTTTGGGGTACTAACTGTGGAAAAAATGGAAGCAATGAACACTGAAGTCTAAAGAAGGAGATATGAGAGGGAGTTGGGATATACGTGATTTTTGCCTTGGACCTTAGGGCAACAGACTTTGAAAAGAGTATATTGGCTTGTGGGATAAGGCACCTGGTAGATAAACCACACGGTGAAGAGTAATTGTTGCGCTATATTAAAAAGTAAAATATACCAGCGCAAAAAGATAATAAAAACAGATCAAAACAGCTGCTAAACACTCCAGGCAAATTTACAAAAAAATCCCAGATAATACATTTAAAATAATATAGTGCAGCACTAAAATAACATCATCAAATAAGTAAAATTCATTGAAAATTTTCAAAAAAAAGTTCATAAGCAGTCATGAGAATATACAAATCCATTTTCTAATAAAGTGACAATGTGCACTCATGAAGATTTGAAATTCCATGCCAAAAAGTGTGACCTCATTTGTTCCAAGGTTTATGTGTGTCTATGAGACGGTCACCTGTAGTACAGTAATTAGCAGTCATTTTTGAATAGAAGGACTATGGCATATCAGTGTAGTGTATACATCAAACAGATATACAGTAGGTTCTATGCAACAGAACCTGTTTTTCCAGGTGCCCCACCCCTTTCATTATCCTGGTCATAACTCAAGTTTTTTCACTCTGTTTCTAATTTCAGCTGCAAAGTTAGGCAGATTACCATTGTATTGTTAACATGTATATATTGTTTATACTGTTTAAACACTGAGTTAAGGAAGTCTGGACACAGGCAGTTGTAGTTGGCCCAACTTTTGATCTTGCACACAGGCCCGCTGCATTCAGAAATCACATCTGCTTGTAGTTTCCTCTTTAAATTTCAGTATAAAGAAGGCAGCAGCAGGTGGGGGGCGTATATATTGAAACATATATACTATATATATATATATATATATATATATATATATATATATATATTTATATATTATATATCAGCACTGAACTTGATTAGCAGTAAAGCAGTTGTAGTTTTCTGATAAATTTAGCTTACACTATGCTATTCCATTTTTTAACACTTAAAATGTATTCATAGCTGTGCCATAGTTTAGCATGCAATAAACCAAAAAGTAAAACTGTCCGTTTTGGCCATGTATTCATGAATTGTATAATTAAAACATTTTGCACAGCTACATATTTAATTATACAAGTATCAATTTTTCATAGGTATTTCATATTAAGGGAGCTGTGTGTGTTTTATTTTAACCATAGTAACCAACATCTTACATAAGTGGATTTGAGAATAGAAGGAACAGCTGGAAAATTACTAAAACATTGCATTAGGGAAATAGCAATGCATAAACAGAAATGAATTATAATACAGTAAGAGAAAATGCTGAAAGAATGACCTGAGAAGCAACAGTCAAAGAAGTATTGGTTGAGGTGGACATCAACCATGACTGTGCTAGAAATGATCTTAAATTGGTCCAATCTCCTCGTGTACCAGAAAAAGTGTCCCCATTTCAATATTTTTCTTTTATTCCTGTTTTGATGCTGTATTATTGATTTTTAATTTACTTTCATCCCCAGTAATAGGGGTCGCCAAGACAAACAGATATAGTAACTTTCATAAAGGGGACACAGACAGCAATTTGAAAATCTTTGGGGTATAGATATGTGAAGCCGAACTCATAGCGAGCACAGCTAATGGACTTCCGCTTCCAGGCGGCGGACCAAGCATGGAGGAGTGAGACATCTGTGCGGTGGACGGGCTCATGCAGTGCTCCCGCATAGCTGATAGACCGTAGAGATCTTAGAGGATGGGAACAAGCAGGCAGCTCATGCCGGGATGTGGGCGGAAGATAGGAGCATCGTGTATCCCTATCCATCCGTATGCAACCCGATATCGGGTGAGAAGCGACACTGGTAGGAGTGAAAGCATCAGAGTGGAGGACAGCGCTGACACCGTCACAGCTCTACAGACTATTCGAACACACGCAGTACAGCCAGAACAGACTTGGCATACTACAGAAGTACTTACACAGACAGCTATGAGCACATTGGAGAATCGAGCAGATCAGAATGGAAAGCCTTCAGTAATATCTGCCACACTGCCCACTACGCCTCAAAGGATGTACTGTGCAAACCCACAGGTATGCCGCACGGCTTTGATAGGAGCAGATGTGAGGGAAATGGAGGGAGAGCAGGGTCTTAGACAACTGATCCAGGCTCTCCCCACAAAAGAGGACATACAGGTGTTGTTGGGTAATCTGCTGGGACCTCTGAAAGAAGAGATAGGGGAGGTATGCTCAAAAATATAAGTGATAAATTGTAAATTGCATAGCTGCGAGTTATCACAAGAAAAAACGGATGCACGGTTAGATGACCTAGAGAATAAGTGTAAAACACAACATCAGAGGCTGGTCACTTTACAATTGCAATTCGAAGAAACTGAGAACAGGAGTAGAAGGAACAATTTAAGAATAAAGGGATATCAGAAAATGTGGCTGTCACAGAACTAAGGCAAACAGTAATGGACATTTTTAATAAAATTCTGGATAATCCCCCTGAGACCCAGATTGAGCTTGACCGTGTTCATAGGATCCCTACGTACCGCAATCCCACCCAGAAAAATCCCAGAGATGTCCTTTGTCGGGTACATTTTTACAAAATAAAGGAAGAGATAATGAGAGCAACATGGCATAAGAACCCAGTAGAAATTGATAAGCAAAAAATACAAGTGTTCTCAGATCTATGCTGACAGACAAAAGAGAGGAGATGGATGCTAAAACCGCTGCTGGATCATTTGAGTTTTAGAGAGGCGACATATAGATGGGGTCACCCAATATCTCTGATAATCAAAAAAGGAGATCGCACTTTTAACCTAAATATTCCAGAACAATTACCAGAATTATTTCAGTTTTTGGGGTCGGAATCTTTTGAGGTGCCCAATTGGATACGACCCATCTTTAGCAGGGAAAAATAAATTTTTGAACAAAGAGATTAGCAGAGGGAGGGCACGTCCTAGATGGAACATACCACTGAATTGAGAGCCCCAGGCAAATAACAGATGAAGACGGTTCCTTTTTTTTTTTTTGACATCAACTCGCAATTTAAGACACTTAAAATGTTTTTTTTTGCACCAAGGGGGTTAATGGGTTATGTTGTGGAGTTTGGGGAGTGATTGTCCACAAAAACACTATTCACAAAGTTTAGAATGAAATGAGTTACAGGTGTGAAGGTGGGAGAAGAGAGGGTGGGGGAGGGAGGGATGGGTGGAGGGGAAGGTAACTGGTATTATAATTGTCTTTTTTTTTAAGTATGTTTACAGATTTATTAGAAATATTATAATTGTTATGGAATATATGCTATAAGTAATTAAGTATTACATGGGATAATATTTTTTTTTTGAGTTTACAAGTTTTTTTTCGTATCAAAGATACTGGATTTTTTTTTCTCATTATGTGAATACTAATTTGCAATCTAAGATATTTTATAATGGATAAATAACACAAGGTTGGCTGTGTTTCAGTGTTTTGTGGTATTGAGGGTGACTCACTACAGGGGCATGAGATGTTTTTTTTTTAGTGGGTAGCATACACAATATGTTTTGTATGGGATAGAAAAAGGGAAAGAAGTTTTATATGTGTTTTTTTTCTCATCTTTTGAACACTAATTTGCAATTTAAGATATTTTATAATGGATTAGTAGCACAAGTTTGGTAGTGTACACACAATTGAAGTGGATTTTGGAAGTATGTATGGAGATAATTGGGGAGTGCTTTGTTGTATTGACGGTGATTCACTATAAAAGCATAAAATGTTTTTTTTTTGGGGGGGGGGATTATGTTCACAGTTTGAGAGGTTGTAGGCAATATACACAATATGTTTTGTATAAGATAAAAAAAGGGAAATACGTTTTATATGTGTTTTTTTTTTTTTTTTTTGTAGAAAGAAGGTGGGTAGGATGGGGAAAATGGAAGTGAGGGAAGCGGGATTGTGTTGGATTTAGATATTAGAGGAAGGGATTCTAGGAAGGGGTGAATTTAGATGGATTAGTGTGGGAAATGCGAGTGTGTACAATGAGCTTTTTTGGTCATAAAATTATAAAATGATAATGGCGATGAGCACTATACAGGAGCCCGTTGCGCGGACTCTTACTTGCTTGACAGTACCCCGCATAGTAAACGCCTCTCCTCTGGGTGGAGAGAAAGTCGGAGGTGTTGGGTTTTTTTTTTTTCCAGAGGACTGGTCCGGAAAAGTACTGTCAGCTGTCCTCCCGGGGAGTTTTTTTTTTTTTTCCTCCTAGGGAGGAGGAATATTGTTTTGGGTTTTTTTTTCTCTCCTTATGTTCCTCTCTCTTCTCTCGCCTTTTTCGCCTTCTTTCCTCTCTTTTAGATTGAGCAAAATATTAAAATGACTAAAATAACCTTTACATCATACAATATTAAGGGACTAAATAGCCCTATACAGAATTAAAGAGATTTAAGCCCCAAATTATTTTTCTTCAGGAAACACATTTAAAAAGGGAAAAAACTCCATGGCGTAAAAAACATGGTTTCCCGAATATATATCATAGTACATCGCAGACTTCAAAATCCTGTGGGGTATCTATTTTAATAGCTAAAAAAGTGTCATGGAAGGAATCAAGTGTGATCACGGATGAAGGGGGCCTTCTACTTATAGTAAAGGGGACTTTGGGTCTTCAGAAAATCACACTGGTAAATTTATACTTACCAAATGAGGATCAAGTAAACTCCCTGGAGATATACAGTGGGGACGGAAAGTATTCAGACCCCCTTAAATTTTTCACTCTTTGTTATATTGCAGCCATTTGCTAAAATCATTTAAGTTCATTTTTTTTCCTCATTAACCACTTGACGACCGCCTCACGCTGATATACGTCAGCAGAATGGCACGGGCAGGCAAAATCACTTACCTGGTACGTGATTGCCTTCCCGCGGGCAGGGGTCCAATCGGACCCCCCCCCGGTGCCTAAGGCGGTCGCAGTTGGTCTGGCAATGATCAGAGATGAGGGGGAGGCCATCCAATCGTGGCCCCCCCTCGCGATCGCTCCCAGCCAATGAGATGCTTCCCCTGCCTCTGTGTAGTACACAGAGGCAGAGGATGTGATGTCATCTCTCCTCGGCTCGGCAGTTTCCATTCCGGTGCCGAGGAGAGAAGACATCCAAGTGAGTGCACAAACACAACACATCCCAGTAGAACATGCCAGGCACACATAACACCCCCCTTTACCCCCTGATCCCCCCCGATCACCCCCTAATCACCCCCCGTCACACTGACACCCGCAGTTTTTTTTTCTGATTACTGCATTGGTGTCAGTTTGTGACAGTTACTGTGTTAGGGCAGATAGTATTAGCCCCCTGTAGGTCTAGGGTACCCCCCTAACCCCCCTAATAAAGTTTTAACCCCTTGATCACCCCCTGTCGCCAGTGTTGCTAAGCGATCATTTTTCTGATCACTGTATTAGTGTCACTGGTGATGCTAGTTAGGGACGTAAATATTAGGTTCGCCGTCAGCGTTTTATAGCGTCAGGGACCCCCATATACTATCCTATAAATGTTTTAACCCCTTGATTGCCCCCTAGTTAACCCTCTCACCACTGATCACCGTATAACCGTTACGGGTGACGCTGGTTAGTTCGTTTATTTTTTATAGTGTCAGGGCACCCGCCATTTATTACCTAATAAAGGTTTAGCCCCCTGATCGCCCGGCGGTGATATGCGTTGCCCCAGGCAGCGTCAGATTAGCTCCAGTACCGCTAACACCCACGCACGCAGCATACTCCTCCCTTAGTGGTATAGTATCTGAACGCATCAATATCTGATCCGATCAGATCTATACTAGCATCCCCAGCAGTTTAGGGTTCCCAAAAACGCAGTGTTAGTGGGATCAGCCCAGATACCTGCTAGCACCTGCGTTTTGCCCCCTCCGCCCAGCCCAGCCCAGTCCACTCAAGTGCAGTATCGATCGATCACTGTCACTTACAAAACACTAAACGCATAACTGCAGTGTTCGCAGAGTCAGGCCTGATCCCTGCGAACGCTAACAGTTTTTTTGATAGCATTTTGGTGAACTGGTAAGCACCAGCCCCAAGCAGCGCCAGGTTAGCGCCAGTAGCGCTAACACCCACGCACGCACTGTACACCTCCCTTAGTGGTATAGTATCTGAACGGATCAATATCTGATCCGATCAGATCTATACTAGCGTCCGCAGCAGTTTAGGCTTCCAAAAACGCAGTGTTAGCGGGATCAGCCCAGATACCTGCTAGCACCTGCGTTTTGCCCCTCCGCCCGGCCCAGCCCAGCCCACCCCAGCCCACCCAAGTGCAGTATCGATCAATCACTGTCACTTACAAAACACTAAACGCATAACTGCAGCGTTCGCAGAGTCAGGCCTGATCCCTGCGATCGCTAACAGTTTTTTTGTTAGCATTTTGGTGAACTGGTAAGCACCAGCCCCAAGCAGCGTCAGGTTAGCGCCAGTACCGCTAACACCCACGCACGCAGCGTACACCTCCCTTAGTGGTATAGTATCTGAACGGATCAATATCTGATCCGATCAGATCTATACTAGCGTCCCCAGCAGTTTAGGGTTCCCAAAACTGCAGTGTTAGCGGGATCAGCCCAGATACCTGCTAGTACCTGCGTTTTGCCCCTCCGCCCGGCCCAGCCCAGCCCAGCCCACCCAAGTGCAGTATCAATCGATCACTGTCACTTACAAAACACTAAACGCATAACTGCAGCGTTCGCAGAGTCAGGCCTGATCCCTGCGATCGCTAACAGTTTTTTTGGTAGCGTTTTGGTGAACTGGCAAACACCAGTGGCCTAGTACACCCCGGTTGTAGTCAAACCAGCACTGCAGTAACACTTGGTGACGTGGCGAGTCCCATAAGTGCAGTTCAAGCTGGTGAGGTGGCAAGCACAAGTAGTGTCCCGCTGCCACCAAGAAGAAGACAAACACAGGCCCGTCGTGCCCATAGTGCCCTTCCTGCTGCATTCGCCAATCCTAATTGGGAACCCACCACTTCTGCAGCGCCCGTACTTCCCCCATTCACATCCCCAACCAAATGCAGTCGGCTGCATGAGAGGCATTTTCTTTATGTCCTCCCGAGTACCCCTACCCAATGAACCCCCCCCAAAAAAGATGTTGTATCTGCAGCAAGCGCGGATATAGGCGTGACACCCGCTATTGTTGTCCCTCCTGTCCTGACAATCCTGGTCTTTGCATTGGTGAATGTTTTTAACGCTACCATTCACTAGTTGAGTATTAGCGTAGGGTACAGCATTGCACAGACTAGGCACACTTTCACAGGGTCTCCCAAGATGCCATCGCATTTTGAGAGACCCGAACCTGGAACCGGTTACAGTTATAAAAGTTAGTTACAAAAAAAAGTGTAAAAAAAAAAAAATATATAAAATAAAAAAAAATAGTTGTCGTTTTATTGTTCTCTCTCTCTCTATTCTCTCTCTATTGTTCTGCTCTTTTTTACTGTATTCTATTCTGCAATGTTTTATTGTTATTATGTTTTATCATGTTTGCTTTTCAGGTATGCAATTTTTTATACTTTACCGTTTACTGCGTTAACCATTTTTTTGTCTTCAGATACGCCATTCACGACTTTGAGTGGTTATACCAGAATGATGCCTGCAGGTTTAGGTATCATCTTGGTATCATTCTTTTCAGCCAGCGGTTGGCTTTCATGTAAAAGCAATCCTAGCAGCTAATTAGCCTCTAGACTGCTTTTACAAGCAGTGGGAGGGAATGCCCCCCCTACCGTTTTCCGTGTTTTTCTCTGGCTCTCCTGTCTCAACAGGGAACCTGAGAATACAGCCGGTGATTCAGCCAGCTGACCATAGAGCTGATCAGAGACCAGAGTGGCTCCAAACATCTTTATGGCCTAAGAAACCGGAAGCTACGAGCATTTCATGACTTAGATTTCGCCGGATGTAAACAGCGCCATTGGGAAATTGGGAAAGCATTTTATCACACCGATCTTGGTGTGGTCAGATGCTTTGAGGGCAGAGGAGAGATCTAGTGTCTAATAGACCCCAATTTTTTCAAAAAAGAGTACCTGTCACTACCTATTGCTATCATAGGGGATATTTACATTCCCTGAGGTACAATAAAAATGATTTAAAAAAAATGAAAGGAACAGTTTAAAAATAAGATAAAAAAGCAAAAAAATAATAAATAAAAAAAAAAAAAGCACCCCTGTCCCCCCCTGCTCTCGCGGAAAGGCGAATGCAAGCGTCGGTCTTGCGTCAAATGTAAACAGCAATTGCACCATGCATGTGAGGTGTTACCGCGAACGTCAGATCGAGGGCAGTAATTTTAGAAGTAGACCTCCTCTGTAAATCTAAAGTGGTAACCTGTAAAGGCTTTTAAAGGCTTTTAAAAATGTATTTAGTTTGTCACCACTGCATGTTTGTGCGCAATTTTAAAGCATGTCATGTTTGGTATCCATGTACTCGGCCTAAGATCATCTTTTTTATTTCATCAAACATTTGGGCAATATAGTGTGTTTTAGTGCATTAAAATTTAAAAAAGTGTGTTTTTTCCCCAAAAAATGCGTTTGAAAAATCGCTGCGCAAATACTGTGTGGAAAAAAAAAATGAAACACCCACCATTTTAATCTGTAGGGCATTTGCTTTAAAAAATATATATATAATGTTTGGGGGTTCAAAGTAATTTTCTTGCAAAAAAAAATAATTTTTTCATGTAAACAAAAAGTGTCAGAAAGGGCTTTGTCTTCAAGTGGTTAGAAGATTGGGTGATGTGTGACATAAGCTTCTAAATGTTGTGCATAAAATGCCAGGACAGTTCAAAACCCCCCCAAATGACCCCATTTTGGAAAGTAGACACCCCAAGCTATTTGCTGAGAGTCATGTTGAATCCATGGAATATTTTATATTGTGACACAAGTTGCGGGAAAGAGACAAATTTTTTTTTTTTTTGCACAAAGTTGTCACTAAATGATATATTGCTCAAACATGCCATGGGAATATGTGAAATTGCACCCCAAAATACATTCTGTTGCTTCTCCTGAGTACGGGGATACCACATGTGTGCGACTTTTTGGGAGCCTATCCGCGTACGGGACCCCGAAAACCAAGCACCGCCTTCAGGCTTTCTAAGGGAGTAAATTTTTGATTTCACTCTTCACTGCCTATCACAGTTTCGGAGGCCATGGAATGCCCAGGTGGCACAACCCCCCCCCCAAATGACCCCATTTTGGAAAGTAGACACCCCAAGCTATTTGCTGAGAGGTATAGTGAGTATTTTGCAGACCTCACTTTTTGTCACAAAGTTTTGAAAATTGAAAAAAAAAAAATGTTTTTTCTTGGCTTTCTTCATTTTCAAAAACAAATGAGAGCTGCAAAATACTCACCATGCCTCTCAGCAATTAGCTTGGGGTGTCTACTTTCCAAAATGGGGTCATTTGGGGGGGGGTTTGTGCCACATGGGTATTCCATGGCCTCCGAAACTGTGATAGGCAGTGAAGAGTGAAATCAAAAATTTACACCCTTAGAAATCCTGAAGGCGGTGATTGGTTTTCGGGGCCCCGTACACAGCTAGGCTCCCAAAAAGTCCCACAAATGTGGTATCCCCATACTCAGGAGAAGCAGCTAAATGTATTTTGGGGTGCAATTCCACATATGCCCATGGCCTGTGTGAGCAATATATCATTTAGTGACAACTTTGTGCAAAAAAAAAAAAAAATTGTCACTTTCCTGCAACTTGTGTCAAAATATAAAATATTCCATGGACTCAACATGCCTCTCAGCAAATAGCTTGGGGTGTCTACTTTCCAAAATGGGGTCATTTGGGGGGGTTTTGTGCCATCTGGGCATTTTATGGCCTTCAAAATTGTGATAGGTAGTGAGGAGTGAAATCAAAAATGTATGCCCTTAGAAATCCTGAAGGCGGTGATTGGTTTTCATGGGCCCCGTACGCGGCTAGGCTCCCAAAAAGTACCACACATGTGGTATCCCTGTAGCAGCTGAATGTATTTTGGGGTGCAATTCCACATAGGCCCATGTCCTGTGTGAGCAATATATCATTTAGTGACAACTTTTTGTAAATATTTTTTTTTTTGTCATTATTCAATCACTTGGGACAAAAAAAATAAATATTCAATGGGTTCAACATGCCTCTCAGCAATTTCCTTGGGGTGTCTACTTTCCAAAATGGGGTCATTTGGGGGGGGGTTTGTACTGCTCTGCCATTTTAGCACTTCAAGAAATGACATAGGCAGTCATAAACTAAAAGCTGTGTAAATTCCAGAAAATGTATCCTAGTTTGTAGACGCTATAACTTTTGCGCAAACCAATAAATATACGCTTATTGACATTTTTTTTACCAAAGACATGTGGTGGAATACATTTTGGCCTAAATGTATGACTAAAATTTAGTTTATTGGATTTTTTTTTATAACAAACAGTAGAAAATATCATTTTTTTTCAAAATTTTCGGTCTTTTTCCATTTATAGCGCAAAAAAAAAAAACGGCAGAGGTGATCAAATACCATCAAAAGAAAGCTCTATTTGTGGGAAGAAAAGGACGCAAATTTCGTTTGGGTACAGCATTGCATGGCCGCGCAATTAGCAGTTAAAACGACGCAGTGCCAAATTGGAAAAAGTCCTCTGGTCCTTATGCAGCATAATGGTACGGGGCTGAAGTGGTTAATGTACACACAGCATCCCATATTGACAGAAAAACACAGAATTGTTGACTAAATTAGAGAGCAGAGCAGATGCGGGACTTTGAGTCCCGCATCTTTTTCGAAACTTTCTTATTTCACTTTTTCATTTTTCTCTTCCCCTTTCTTTCACTCTTCTCACTCTAACCCAATTTCACCGCTCCACCCCCTTTTTATCCTTTCACACTATTCTCACCCATTCACTTCGTGTTTTTGCTTTTCAGGGTTTTTTTCTCCCTGTTTTTGAGGTCACCCCCGTCACCCTTTAATTTGGATTCACACTTTGACCCAATCTGGAGGGTTTCTCGGTGCCGGGTTTGCTGCCTGGATACGCCCCCTCAGCTTCGGATCCTGGCATTGTGGGCGGGCTTTGCATTCAGGTCTGCACTGCCTTTGCACGGACGCAATTGTAAGTCCATGGTCTTTGTGGAAAAATGTGGAATTTTATGTTTTATATAACTGCCACTTGTCCTTCAAACTTATTCTAAATATTGCTATTTTACCTACTCGTAGGTGAATAATACGGTTATGCTCCTGATGAGTGGCTATAAGGTCCCGAAACGGCGTAGAGCTTACAACTACCGTTATATATACACAATTATTAACAATGTATGGATGTTCCAATGTTACTGTATTTCCGATTTTGCCATTTTTCTTTAGTGACACTGAGTATTACATATTCATTGTTATGTATTTTCTATTCATATCCTCATATGTTTACATAGAAGTCCTTGCTGGAATGTAATATATGATTGAATACAAATTATAAATATTGAGCTATCTGCCTATAAATGTAAACTTATGAATTCATGTATTATTTTAATAAACAAATTGATACTTTACTCTAGTTAGACCTTTGCTCCTGTGTGCCTCACTCAAAGTCCCGCATCTGCTC
This sequence comes from Lithobates clamitans, assembly GCA_037952925.1. Classification (NCBI taxonomy): domain Eukaryota; kingdom Metazoa; phylum Chordata; class Amphibia; order Anura; family Ranidae; genus Lithobates; species Lithobates clamitans. The sequence goes on along the minus strand of JBBGZY010000323.1, from coordinate 8,948,930 downwards.
TGCTCTCTTTTTTAGTTTCCAATATTGAACCGGGATGGAGGAGGGGATATGAACGGCCCCACTATCCTCATTTAAAGTCCCAACATTGCAGATTTCTCTCCTTTTAATCACAGAATTGTTGACATTTTTGCAGATTTATTAAAAAAGAAAAACTGAAATATTACATGGTCCTAAGTATTCAGACCCTTTGCTCAGTATTTAGTAGAAGCACCCTTTTGATATAATACAGCCATGAGTCTTTTTGGGAAAGATGCAACAAGTTTTTCACACCTGGATTTGGGGATCCTCTGCCATTCCTCCTAGCAGAGCCTCTCCAGTTCTATCAGGTTGGATGGTATATGTTGGTGGACAGCCATTTTTAGGTCTCTCCAGAGATGCTCAATTGGGTTTAAGTCAGGGCTCTGGTTGGGCCATTCAAGAACAGTCAGGGAGTTGTTGTGAAGCCACTCCTTTGTTATTTTAGCTGTGTGCTTAGGGTCATTGTCTTGTTGGAAGGTAAACCTTCGGCCCAGTCTGAGGTCCTGAGAACTCTGGAGAAGGTTTTCGTCCAGGATATGCCTGCACTTGGTCGCATTCATTTTTCCCTTGATTGCAACCAGTCGCCCTGTCCCTGCAGCTGAAAAACACCCCCACAGCATGATGCTGCCACCACTATGCTTCACTGTTGGGACTGTATTGGACAGATGATAAGCAGTGCCTGGTTTTCTCCACACATACCACTTAGAATTAAGGCCAAAAAGTTCTATCTTGGTCTCATCAGACCAGAGAATCTTTTTTCTCACCAACTTGGAGTCCTTCAGGTGTTTTTTTTAGCAAACTCCATGCGGGCTTTCATGTGTCTTGAACTGAGGAGAGGCTTCCGTTGGGCCACTCTGCCATAAAGCCCCAACTGGTGGAGGGCTGCAGTGATGGTTTGCTTTCTACAACTTTCTCCCATCTCCCGACTGCATCTCTAGAGCTCAGACACCATGATCTTTGGGTTCTTCTTTACCTCTCTCACCAAAGCTCTTCTCCTCCGATAGCTCAGTTTGGCCGGACAGTCAGCTCTAGGAAGCGTTCTGGTCGTCCCAAACATCTTCCATTTAAGAAGTAAAAGTATGGGAGTGGCGCTGTTCCTTTTTGTATCCTACGTGAGTTGTAGTGTCTTGCTATATGCACCTATATTTAAGTGAAAGATGATAGTGGTTCAGAGAAAACGCAAAAACTCTAACGTGATAAGGGATGAACAAAAGTAAAGATAAAAGTGTAAATATGAGGTCAGGCAACGTCACATAGACTTGTGGCTATTCTGACACATGACTCAATATAGGATAGTTAAAGTACTTACATGATGATCAATTCAAAAGTGCTTATATGGTTTTTCAACCTTATTGAATAGGGGGGGTGGGAGGGGGGGAGGAGGGAAAGGGCAGGAGGGGGGGGGGGGGAAAGGGAAAGGATATGGAGAAGGGGGTGATAGATGAATGGATGAACAAATACACCAGAATAATTTAAAACCTTTCGGTAAAAGGGCGTATGTGCATTTGCTAAAAAAATGTGTAAATAAACGTGAAAGTCCTCCAATAATATTCAATGCAATAATCCTTAGTCTTGTTTCCTTGATGGTAATATTCTTAGTTTCATAGGTGTAAGTGTTGTTAGGGTCTTGTGCTCTTACTGTGCAAACACTCACCAGCTGTCTTCACCCCTGTTGGGGTATCAGGCAGTCACAGTCTGTGCCACTGTGCGGCAGCTCCTGCTAATCTCAGGATTGTGGTGGTATTTCACTTAAAAAGAGGATTAAGGATTATGGAGGCCACTGTGCTCTTAGGAACCTTAAGTGCAGCAGAAATTTTTGTAACCTTGGCCAGATCTGCAACTTGCCACAATTCTGTCTCTGAGTTCTTCAGGCAGTTCCTTTGACCTCATGATTCTCATTTGCTCTGACATGCACTGTGAGCTGTAAGGTCTTATATAGACAGGTGTGTGGCTTTCCTAATCAAGTCCAATCAGTATAATCAAACACAGCTGGACTCAAATGAAGGTGTAGAACCATCTCAAGGATGATCAGAAGAAATGGACAGCACCTGAGTAAAATATATGTGTCACAGCAAAGGCTCTGAATACTTGTGATATACCATGTGATATTTCAGTTTTTCTTTTTTAATAAATCTGCAAAAATGTCAACAATTCTGTGTTTTTCTGTCAATATGGGGTGCTGTGTGTACATTAATGAGGAAAAAAAATTAACTTAAATGATTTTAGGAAATGGCTGCAATATAACAAAGAGTGAAAAATTTAAGGGGGTCTGAATACTTTCCGTCCCCACTGTACTTACAGATAGTGCAACAACATAAGGAAGGAATCTTAGTATTGGGGCATGACCTTAACATGGCCTAGACCCACTGAAAGATACATCCAAAGGATCATCTCACCTTTCATATGTCAAATTAAGGAAAGTGAAAAAAAATTTACAAGAATTACAATTGATAGATAGTTGGAGAGTAGTTCATGCACAGGACAGGGATTATACTTTTTTTCGGCGAAGTATAAGACCTATTCCAGAATTGACTATATTCTTGTCTCTCAAAATATAATTACGTCCCTAGTGGAAGCTTCGATTGGGTCATTTACCCTATCAGATCATGCTCCGATAGACTGCACTCTAGAAATGGGGGAGGCAGAACGTAAAGAGTGGTATTGGAAGATCAACAAAACCCTCCTCAAGGACAGTAAATATGAGGGGAAATTAAAGCAAGAATTGGAATCTTTTTTTTTACAACAAATGAAACAGGGAAAACATCACAATTCTGTATATGGGAGACACATAAATGCTTCATATAAACACTGAGGGATGAATTGGTTAACTCTCCACAGAAAATCGCCCAGATGTTCAAGGAATACTATTAGAATTTAAATCAGTTAGAAAAGAAATCTAACCCAATAAACGTTCAAAAAAAGTGGGATGCGGCGAGGGAATATATCAAAGAGACGTAAATGCCAAACAGAGGAAGCAGTCAGGGAACTTGATGTCCCAATTTCAATAGAGGAATTTATAGAGGCGTTAAAATCATTGAAAGTGGGCAAACCCCCGGGCCCAGATGGGTACACCCTGTTGTATTACAGAAGATTTGCAGAGGAATTGGCTCCGAGATTCGTAGTAGCTTATAATTCACTACGAGATGGGATGCAAATCCCAACAGAAACATTACTGGCACATATAACAGTGATTCCGAAAGAGGGGAAAGATCCCTCCCAATGTTCTAGTTACCGACCTATTTCACTGCTGAATGTGGATTTCAAAGTTTTACAAAGATTATAGCCATGAGATTGTTAAATTATATCCCTGGTCTAATCCATCCAGACCAGGTGGGGTTCACCCCGGAGAGGGAAGGAAGAGAAAATACACAGAGGGTGGTGAACACGATCTACCTTGCACAAAGGCAGCAAAAACCAATGGTGATAATTTCTGCGGACACGGAAAAAGCCTTTGACATGGTAGACTGGATCTTTTTAAAGGTGGTACTACAACATATAGGCTTAGGGGAGGGGATAATGAGATGGATTTCTAATTTATACTCAACACCAAGTGCTAGAGTAAAGATAGATGATAGAATCTCGGAGTCTTTCCTTATTCAAAATGGAACACGACAGGGGTGCCCTCTTTCACCACTGATCTTTATTCTGACAATAGAACCTTTTCTAAGGAAAATACGGGCCAATGTGAACATTAAAGGGATAAAAATAAAGGAAGAAGAACAGAAACTTGTGGCGTATGTCGACAATTTCATTTTCTTCGTAACTTCTCCATATCTCCTTCTCATATCTCTCCCATGCTTGTTGAGGGAGCTGTGTGAATATGGGAAAATATCCAATTTTAAAGTAAATCACAGGAAATCCGAAGCAATGGGGATAGAAATAAAGGCACCCCTTCTACAGTTGGTAACCACACAATTAGAATTTAGGTGGACCAACTCACATATAAGCTATCTAGGAACGAAAATATCTAAAAATCTGAAGGAATTATTTGAGCTTAATTACACACCAATGGCTAGTCAGATCATAATGGATTTGTCGAGATGGGATAGAGATTTTTACATGGTTTGGGAGAACAAATATTATTAAGATGAATGTGATGCCAAGACTTCTGTACTTAATACAGACTTTGCCAATTAAAATTCCTCCAAGCTTTTTAAGAGATCTCAGATCAAGATTTCTGAAATTTATCTGGGCTGGGAAACCAGCAAGAGTGCATAGAACTATACTATCATTACCCAAAGGAAAAGGAGGGATAGGGCTTCCAGATCCAATAAGATACCAAGATGCTTCACATTTAACCAGAGTGATGGAATGGTGTGGACTTAAAAATAAGAAACCCTGGATACAGACAGAACAGGCAGCTACAGATATCCCATTGGAAGGGTTAGTATGGATACCAGAAGCTGAGTTGCCAGCTGAACTGAGGAAACATTCAACAATAGGCATCACTCCGTGGATGATCAAAAAGATTTAAAAAAAAACGCCCATCTCAACAAATCCTAGTCCAATGCTCCCAGTTCTGGGGACACCGACATTTAAGGCAGGAATGACAGACCCCAGGTTCGGAGCAATACGACGTAGAGGTTTCAGCAGGATCATACATGTTTCAAGGGACAATTGTTTATTGTTAAAAAGAGAGATTGAAAGAGAAATAGCACCTGAATTAGACTTTCTTAGAATGATGCAGCTAGAAGCTTTTATTAAATCAAAATCTAATATGTATACAGAAGTAAGAGCATTGACCGGGTTTGAGGATATGTGTTTGAAGGGAGAAACAATGAGACATTCATTGTCCTATTTTTATACTGTAATGACGGGAATAGAGTCGCCTCAGGAACTGACTTTCCTACAAGCATGGGAGAGAGACTTATGGACATCATTCTCCCAAGAACAGAAGAATAGGATTTTAGTATTTATTCAAAAGGTATCAGTAGCAAGCAGATATCAGGAGGGGGGATACAAAATCCTTACCAGATGGTATAGGACACTGAGTGTGCTACATCGGATTTACACCCAGGTGTCAGAGGTTTGTTGGAGATGTCATGAAGAAGGGACAATCCTATATATTTTCTGGGAATGTACGAGAATAAGAGAGTTCTGGGAAATGGTTGCAGAAACTACTAAAACAATAACAGGAATCTCCCTGGGAAATAATCCGGCAACTTTCTTGTTGCTAGATTTCCCGTTATGAGTGGAAAAAATCAAAAACTCCTTGCTGAGGCACCTTTTAACAGCAGCTAGGGCATGTATCCCTGTTCTGTGGAAAAAAAACAGCTCTCCAACTAGGGCACAATGGTTGGCCAGAATTGCAGAAATACAACAAATGGAAAATCTTATTCTGACAATAAAAGATCAAGATTAGCGGTACCAGACAACATGGGCCCCATATTTGGTCTATAGGGAGAGTTTAGACTGAGGTGAGGGGGAAAAAGGGGATTTTTTTTTTTTTTGGAGCAATGGGTTAATAGTAGAAAAAGGGAATTTGCAAGGAATTATAGTGTCAATTAAAGGAAACACAAGATGTTCAGATGGACAGATTTACTTAAGATGTATTAAGCTGACACTGTATGAGTGTAATGAATTGTATTGTGAAACCCATGAAAAATAAAGAATTTAGAAAAAAAAAGAAACCAAGAAATCAGACTGAGACAGAAGTACAATTGGATCAAACTTATTTAATAATAAAAGTAAATAGAACAAACGTAGTCAAAACATATCCGAAGTTCGGGGGGCGTGGCTACCGCGCTAGAGAACAGACGCATGACCTGTTAGCTCTGCTCTGACGGCAGGATTTAAAACAATTCGAGGCGATCCAGACTGCTCCTTCTGGTACCAGCACTTACCTAAAGACCCGCACCACCCTCCGAGATGACAAGAAAGAGACAGAACTCCTCACAACCGAAGAAATTGAACGATTTCTTCCCCCCTAAGAACCACAGCGAGATCCAAGATGGCACCACCGGCTGCTCTCCGGTCACATCAATCGGATCACACTCGGCCACACCAAGCCCGAGCTCCGGAAAAGGCCCACACTCCTGCTCTCCAGATGCCTCCACTCCGCTTTCAGGCAGCCCAGCCAAATCGAAACCCCGCATGTCGAATGACTCGACCAACCAAAAGGTCAGTACCGGCCATAACTCTCTAGAAGACACGAGAGAGATGGCTGATTCCATTAACTCTTTCCCCACTGTAAACCAACCCCTCTCGGACACAACCCTTAGAGTCATGTTAGTCTCATTACGCAGCTCATTGCACGCAGACATGATGGAATGCATGCGGAACTTTAAAACAGAAGTGAAGGAGTTGGGGGGCAGAGTGGACCACGTGGAGAAAAAAATGGGGGATTATGCTGCATCATACAATACACTGGTAGATGCTCATAATGACCAATCAGATGAGGTAACATGGCTTAAAGAAAAAGTCGCAGACCTCGAGGACAGATCACGCAGAAATAATTTGAAAATGCGCGGAGTCCCTGAAAGTGTCCAACCCTCACAACTCCGCCAATATGTCCTGGAATTCATGTCAGTCTACCTACCATCTACTCCTTCTTCTGAGTTAATCATTGACAGAATCCACAGACTTCCTAAACCTGCACACCTACCAGACAACATTCCTAGAGACGTTCTGATGCGGGTGCACTTTTTCCATGTCAAGGAGCAGTTCATGCTAGCCTTTAGAAAAAATTCACAACCTCCTGAGCAATACTCAAATATCCAAATGTTTGCAGACCTCTCACAGTTTACGATGCAAAAACGTAAATCACTGCTAACTGTGACTAAGGCACTGCGCAATCACAACATCACATACAGATGGGGTTACCTGACAAAACTTATCGTCACCCATGATGACAAGACCTCGGTGATCACCAATCTGGAAGACGGCCTATCAATGTTGCGCACCTGGGACATTCTACCAGAACAACCCTCTCCAGGGCCTTCCCCCTCCTCAAGGCTAGATGACCAGAATGAGTGGAAGGTTGTGTCATACAAAAAGCAGCAGAAAAGCCGCAACAAATATTCGCCTCGAATGTCATAAGCTACCCAAAACTACGATTCTCCTGACACCTAATGGAGCTAACACTCCACGTAGTTCCCCTCCTAAAAATGTGCAGTACATCTGCCATCAAATTCCGGAAGGAATCTCACCTTTTTTACACACCAGTTCTATTTTTGTTTGTTGTTTTTCTCTGTTTTACCTCTTCTTTTTCTCATCCCTTAACCCCTCAAATCGGTGATGGACTGCAAGATCATACCACTGGAGGAATTCTTCTCATCCAGAAAGAAGGAAAACCACAACTAAGACCACCAGCAGCTTACCCAGGAATACATAAGGTACCAACTTACCATCATCCCACATATTACACATGGCGGTTAGAGTGACCTCTTTTAATGTCCATGGACTAAACCACCCTGCTAAAAGAGCCTCAGTGTGGAGGGAGGCCCTCAAATTAAACTCTGACATCCTGTGCTTGCAGGAGACGCATTGGGTAACCTCAGCAATCCCCAAGTTCTCCCACCATAAATTTCCTCACATTTTTCAGGCATCAGCTTCTAAAAAACAAAAGGGCATGCTCATTGCCATCATGGACTCTGTTTCTCTCTCAATCCGGGAGACCCACGTAGACCCTGAGGGTCGGTATTTAATCCTAATTGGGGAATTTAACAACCATATATACACGCTGGTTAATCTTTATGTGCCAAACACACGCCAACTCAGCTTTTTGAAAAAGATGTTTCGTAAGATCAACTCAATCAAAAAGGGAGCAGTTATAATGTGTGGAGATTATAATGTCACAGTGGATTACAAAATGGACACCACCTCCAAATCAAGACGCCCTCTTCCCTCAATCCAAAACATACTACATAAAGAAGAGATGTACGACGCTTGGAGGTGTCAACACTCCAATGAGCGAGACTACTCCTTTCACTCCTCTAGACATAACTCGTATTCACGCATAGACCTAATCTTGGTAGACAGAACTCTACTTCAGAAGGTGTCCTCCTCTGCCGTGCATGACATTACGTGGTCGGACTACGCTCCTGTGTCCCTCACGATAGAGGAGAGATACGCATCAGCACCAACCTACATTTGGAGGGCCAACCCTCAAATCTTCCAACAACCCTCCCAGGTTGCTCTTGTAAACAAACATCTAAAAGATTATTTTGATGTTAATGCTAAATCTGTTAACAGCCCATTTACTATGTGGTGTGCCCATAAGGCATATATTAGAGGTATATTGCTTCAGATCAGCTCGCGGATGAAGAGGCAGAGGACACTGAAATTAGATTCCCTTCTCAAAGATATAAAACTTCTGGAGGCTCAAAACAAAAAATTACCTGACCCAAGCATAGCAAACAAACTAAACCAGTTGCGATCGGATCTCAGGCTCCTGTTGCTAGAACAATATGACAAACATATTAGGTACCTTAAACGAAATCATTACTCTTTAGGTAACAGAGCTGGCAAACATTTGGCCCAGAGACTGAGGGACCGTAGGACACAAATGAGGATCCCTTACCTAATTCGTAGCTCAGATAACAGTAAAATATTCAACCCCAACGACATAGCAAATAATTTTGCTGAGTACTACTCTTCTCTCTATAATTTAAAAGACGATACAAATACACAACAGCCCTCAGATGACGCCATTCAATCATTTTTGGCAGATCTCACACTACCCTCCCTTTCAGCATCACAATTAGAACAGCTTAATCTACCCATAACGGAGACTGAGATCCGTAAAGCAATTAAAACGTTACCCACTGGTAAATCTCCAGGACCAGATGGACTACCAAACAGTTACTATAAAACGTTTTGCGAAATCTTGTCCCCCTCACTCAAAGAAATTTACCTGGAAGCAATGTCCTCTGCCTCATTCCCAGCCGAGATGCTCAAAGCGTATGTTGTCACTATTCCAAAACCTGGAAAAGACCCTATTACACCTGCTAACTTCAGACCTATTTCCCTACTAAATACAGATGTTAAACTGTACGCCAAGATCCTAGCACATAGACTCATAACACTCCTACCACTTCTGATCAACCCAGATCAAACGGGCTTCACCAAGGGTAGACAAGCATCTGATGCCACAAGGAGGATCATTGACGTGGTCTATCGCGCTGGATCCTGTCGGGTGCCTTCTCTGCTACTCTCTTTGGATGCGGAGAAGGCATTCGACAGGGTCCACTGGGGATATATGGCACAAACACTTAAGAAGTTTGGGTTCGCGGGTCCCATTCTCTCGGCTATCTTGGCCCTGTACTCTTCACCATGTGCGCAGGTCTACACTTCAGGTACCCTTTCCCTTTCCTTTCCAATTACCAATGGCACTAGACAGGGATGCCCTCTGTCCCCTTCTATATTCAATCTCCTTATAGAACCTCTAGCCGAAAAAATTAGAGCACATCCAGATGCACCCGGATTCTCCCTGCTAGGTAAATCACATAACATTAACTTATTCGCAGATGACATCATCCTTCTTTTGACCTCACCAACTAGGTCCCTAAGTTGTGCACATGATATTCTTACAAATTTTAGCCAAGTGTCCTACTACAAGGTGAATTTCTCAAAATCTCTAATCTTAGGTCTAAATATCCCTCCATCCCTCCAAGTAGATCTACAAAAACGATTCCCTTATACATGGAACTCATCCAGTATCCCTTATCTGGGACTACAAATAACGGCCGACCCCTCCAAATTAGCAGATGCCAATTATGACCCGCTAATTGACAAAATCACGAAAGAAACAAAAAGACTCACCAAAGTAGAATTATCATGGTCAGGACGATTAGCATCCTTCAAAATGCTCCTACTCCCCCAAATTCTATATGTTTTCCATACACTACCAATCCCACTCAAGAACACCCATCTCCAATCACTAAACTATCTTCTAAAAAATTACATATGGGGACCCAAAAGACCCAGATGCTCTAGAACTGTTCTAGTTAAACATAGGTTGGCAGGAGGTATGGGCCTGATAGATATCAAGGACTATCATCGAGCATCTTTGCTTACCCAACTCAGACAATGGTTGTCACCATCCCCGGATGTCCTCTGGCACAACATAGAATAAGCCCTCAGCCCAACCCAAGATCTCCGACTACTATTACTACTTGACACATGGAAACCTTATCCCTTAAGATCATTACCACTAACTGTTCAGGCCTCTCTACTAGCATGGAGAGAACTACACAAGTTTCCCCCACCCCCAACCAAAAGTATAAACATCCCAATTCCAATCACAATCTTGAACCATACCATACTCCAATTTTACAAATTGGTCCACAAGAGGTATATCTCTGATTGCCGATCTATATATTAACAACACGCTCAAAACATTCAATACACTAGTGGAGGAATACTCACTGCCCCTAGCGGATCACTTTAAATATAGGCAACTGGTTCATTTTCTAAAATCTTTAAAATCAACCCACATACCTATACATGAATCAATATGGCAATTCTACACAAAAACCCCTGCTACACCTAAAGGTATTTCTTTATTTTATAATTTCCTCCAAAATAAATCTTCCTTCACGAAACTTCCACCTTTCCTAAAGTGGGAGTTGGAACTGGGAGAATCCTACACTAACAATCAATGGGAAAATGCACTCAAAACCACGTACAAAGCAACTAGATGTGTAAATCATTGGGAACTTTCCTTAAAAATAGCTCAAAGATGGTACCTCACACCTTATAGATTATCCAAATTCTCCTCCTCCAACTCACCATTGTGCTGGAGAACATGTGGGGAGGTGGGTAACATCTTACATGTATTCTGGTCATGTAAACATCTCACCAGCTTTTGGAACAATATATTTAAGTATATATCTCGCATCACAGGAATACTAAAACCACCAAACCCAGGTTTGGCACTGTTAAACTTGGGCATTGAAAGTTTCCCACCTTGCTTTCGTACAGTGATCACACATGTACTCCTAGCTGCTAGATCACTGATTACTAAATATTGGAAAACAAATATTGTACCCAACGCTTCAGAAGCCCTTGCAATAACACGAACCAATTACATCTTTGAATCATTAATAGCAGCTAGAACTGAACAAAAACCTGCCTTTGACAAACATTGGAAAATATGGTCGGATTGGTTTACAGAAAAATAGAGGTTTCTGAATTGAAATATATAACCCTCGCTACTTCTTAGTTAAGCTTGTATAGTTAATGAAAAATACACATACCTACATTGCTCCGTCACCTTCCCCCTCCCTATACTCCCTCCAACCCCCTACCCTACCCTTTCTCCTTCCCCTCCCCCCCTCCCCCCCCCTTCTATCTTTTGCTACACTTTCACTTTATTGCCTCATGGAAATACATTATGTCAAATAAACTATTATTACATCATATTTAATAAATAAGATAATAACATTGTAAAAGTTACTTACCCTCTACAATGTAAACTCAGAACCTGTCTCTGATTAATGTATGTTCCCATGATGTGTACGTTAATGTTCAAAAAAAACTTGTACTATGTTTTGTACCTGAAAATCTTTAATAAAAAATAATTTGAAAAAAAAAAAAAAAAACATACCCGAAGTTCAGTAACCGGAACGGATAGTCAGCCAAGCCAGAAGGTCAGGGATCAGTATAGTGGAACAGCAAGCAAGATCTGGAGCCAGAAGGGATGTCAGCCAAGCAAGTCTTTAAACAGGAACGCAGTCTCTGTGATGTTGACCAAAGCGAAGGCAGAGATCTTCTGGGCTGGACGAATTAAGTAGGCAGGACTGATGAGCAGAATATAATCAACAGGTGAGTAACTGTGGAGAGATAGGAGCTGGCAATTAGCCGACACCTGAGCAGCCATCTCAGAGAAGGAAGGGCTGAGCCCAGCCCTGACAGTACCCCCTCCTCAATGACCCCTCCCTCTCAGAGAACCACCAGGATGAGAGGGGAAAATGTCTATGGAAGTCATGGAGGAGGACAGGGGCATGCACGTCCGAGGATGAGACCCAAGAGCGTTCCTCCGGACCGTACCCCTTCCAATGCACCAGGTACTGTATGCACCCACGGAACTTATGGGAGTCAACAATACTCCTCGTGGTTCTTAACCTGTACAAGTTGAGGACGTGGCACCGAGGTTGTAAAGCGGTTGCAGACCAAAGGTTTTAATAAGGAGACATGAAATACATTTGAGACACATGTTAGAAGGAAGGTCTAATGCGTAAGCCACAGGGTTAATCCTGCGAAGAATACGGAAAGGCCCAATAAACCGAGGTGCGAACTTCAGAGAGGGAACACGAATTTGGAGGTTGCGAGATGACAGCCAAACTCTGTCCCCAACCTGGTAGGAAGACACCGGCAGGTGTCTGCAGTCAGCATGGAGTCTGTACTTATCATTAGCATGTCGCAAAGCCTCCTGGACGTTTGCCCAAGTGGAACGAAGACAACGGAGATGCTCCTCTAATGCAGGAATACTCTGCAGAACAAATGAGTCAGGCAACATGGAAGGTTGGAAACCATAGTTCGCCATAAACGGGGACAATGGGGAAGCAGAATTCAAGGCACTATTGTGAGCAAACTCTGCCCACGGTAATAGGTCTGACCAGTTGTTAAGATGGTCAGAAATATAGCAATGTAGGAATTGCTCCAAGGACTGATTGGCTCATTCTGCTACCCCATTAGACTGCGGGTGATACGCAGAGGAAAAAGCAAGCTGAATTCCCAATTGTGCACAAAAGGCTCACAAGAACCGGGACACAAACTGACTACCCCTGTCCGAGACAATCACCTTGGGTAGTCCATGTAAGCAAAAGATCTCCCGAGCAAAAACAGAAGCCAGTTCCTTAGAAGTGGGAAACTTCTTAAGTGGAATACAATGAGACATTTTTTAGAACTGGTCAACCAAGATAAGGATAAATGTGTTTTCCTGGGAGTAGGGTATCTCCACAATGAAATCCATAGACAGGTGGGTCCAGGGCCTCTCTCCATTTAGTATGAGTTGTAGGAGGGCCACTGGAAGTCTGATGCCCTGTACACACGATCGGACATTGATCGGACATTCTGACAACAAAATCCATGGATTTTTTCCGACGGATGTTGGCTCAAACTTGTTTTGCGTACACACGGTCGCACAAAGTTGTCAGAATTTCCGATCGCCAAGAACGCGGTGACGTACACCACGTACGACAAGACTAGAAAAGGCCAGTTCAGAACCAAGCGTGGCACCCTTTGGGCTCCTTTTGCTAATCTCGTGTTAGTAAAAGTTTGGTGAGAGACGATTGGTGCTTTTTCAGACTCGTGGTTTTCAGATCGTTTTCTGCTGTTCAGTTTGTGCTTGTGGGTTTGTATCTGCTCTTCAGTGCGTGCAGTCAGTTCGTATTGTACTATTCAGTGCGATCTTGTCCGCTCATTACTGTTTTTCAGGTCGCTCTTCACAGGCCTTGCTGTTCTTCAGTGCATTCTGTTACTTCGTTCTGAGCAGCCGACCGGTTTCTAGCCATGTTGCGTATACGTACTCCTCGTAGAGTTTGTGCTCTGCGGGGGCTTGGTGTTGGGGTCCTGATCTTGACACAAGTCCAGTCCATGAACAGGGTGGGGAGGAGTTCATGGACCAAGAATTGGTTGATTCAGCGTGACCAGTTCTGTCACATGCCTTTGCTTCGTGAGATCCGTGAGAATAATCCTGATGATTTCAGGAACTTTCTCCATATGATGGCCCCCGTATTTCACCGTTTGTTGGCTTTGCTGACCCCCTATATCAGCAGGCAGGATACCTACATGAAGCAAGCCATCACTCCGGAGCAGAGGCTCGTCGCCACCCTGCGGTACTTGGCGACTGGGAGAAACCTGCAAGACTTCAAGTTCTCGATAGGCATCTCCCCCAGGCTCTGGGTATCATTATCCCAGAGACCTGTTCTGCCATCATCCAGGTCATGCAGAAGGAGTATATGAAGGTAAGATTTTTATCCTTTAACATAACATTTTATTGTATATAATGTTTGATAATATATTTTATTTCTTTCCTCATTCCCTAATTACCATGATTGTAATATGCTGTGAATGTCCCCTTTGTCCTCATTCATGCTTGATTTTTCTTTAATTTTTTTTTGTCCTTCATGCATATTTGCCTTCACTTACCTCCCCAGCATGCTCTCCTGGCCCTATATTCACCTAATGTAGTCACTTAACAATGTATTTTGTCAGCTCCATAGTAGTGCTTTACCCCAAACACCCCCTAAAATGTTTTGAAATGTGATTTGTGCTTTAAATTCAGGCAGAGTGCCAGAGACTTTTTTTGGGGTTCCCCAAATCATTTGGAACCCTCCCTCCCCCCAACTGCTAAGTCAGCTGATAACAATTCTCTATCTATCCTCAATCATCTATCTGCTGACTTTGCCAAGCCCATACACACTATACCCATCTCTTTAGTGGTCAGATTTATGGATGAATTCCCCAAAGCATGTAGTGCAAGGGCCTACCTGTATACTTTCAAATGGTACTGTGTAAACTTTTTGTATACTATTATTATCTTGATAGGTAATAGCAGAATTTCCAAATGTGCTCAAATGTGTACAATGTGTATTTATATCTTTGTATTATGACACTTCTTACCTGTCCAGTGGGCTGTCAATAGTGTAACTAAGGAGGGGCTGGCCAAAGTGATACCCATTATTTAGGCATTCATCTCTCAATGAAGTGGAGAGGGTTACCTGTCCAAGAGCTCCCCCCCTATAATGTTAGAAATGGCCCATGAGAGGGTGGAGGGAGGGGGAATATGACAGGTGTACCTTATACTTTAGTCTTTAAAAACTCCCTCCAAAAAATGTTATCTTGATGTTGGCCAAGAATGTTTCTGTGTAATCTTCTTTCCCTGTTTATGTGCAAAGTGACTAATTTTTTTTTTGTTTTGACTCCACAGTTTCCTTCCATGCCACAGGAATGGCAGACTGTGGCCTCCCACTTTGCCCAGCGGTGGGACTTTCCTAACTGCGGAGGGGCAATTGATGGGAAACACGTCCACATCGTCCCACCACCCAACTCGGGGTTGTACTATTACAACTACAAGGGGTTCAATAGTATTGTGATGTTGGCGGTGGTGTCGGCTACTTATGAGTTCCTGTATGTGGACGTGGGGAAGAATGGCCGGATGTCCGATGGTGGAGTCATCCCCCAGACCGAGTTCTACAGGCATCTCCAGAATGGCAGCTTGAACTTACAACCTCCAGAAGACAATGTGGAAGGACTCCCATTTGTCTTCGTTGCGGATGAAGCATTTGCGCTGGGGGACCATCTTATGCGGCCATTCCCGATGAGGACCCTCACCCCGGACCAGAGGGTTTTTAATTACTGGCTGGCCAGAGCCAGAAGAGTGGTGGAGAACACGTTTGGAATCATGGCCAGCCGGTTCCGCCTATTTCTTACACCCATACATATGGCGGAGTACAAATTGAATCACATTATCCTGGCGTGCTGTGTTCTACACAACTTTTTACAGCAACATTCTGCCAACTATGCTGGCTCAGTTGGGCCTGAGACCGGAATTCAAAATGAACCAACCCTGATGGCGCTTGAAAGTGGCCGTCCTGGCTTGCCCCCCCTGAGTGCCCGTGATGTCCGGCAAAGATACCTTGAATTCTTTGCGGGTAGGGGGGCTATCAATATGCCAGACAATGTCTAAAACCTTTTTCAAATAAACAAAAAAAACTACTCAAATCTTTGGTGACATTTACTGCTTGTGTTTGTTTTAGCTGACCCTGAGAGAAATGTGATGAGTCCTGAAAATGGCGTGATTGTGTAACATTACAAAGCACTGTTGGGTGTTATTTACTAAAGGCAAAGACACTTTGCACTACAAGTGCACTTGAAACTGCACTTGTAGTGCAAAGTGGATTTGCCCTTAGGAAATAACACCCATTGTCACAGAAAACAGCAATTAGAGCACCCCAAAAGTGTTGTAGCGTTGAGACAATAATCCACACATTCTTGATTAACAATCTTTTTAATACCTGCACAATCACATGTGCATTTAGAAAAGGTTTTTAAAACAAACCAACATGTTTGTTGTATAACAATTTTTGGGGTCACATTAGAAAAAGTAGAAATGTCCATTTAAGATAAAACAGGCATGTTTAAAACCAACAAGAAAGACACAAATTTTAAACTTACAAAGTTCACATTTGGTAGAACTTGAAGGCAATATCAGACATGAGTATTTACAAACTGTGTTTGATATTGTGTTCAGATGGGGTGAAGTCACCCCAGGAAAAGCCAAATTTTGAAGATGCACACAAATAGCCAAATGTCAACATGTGCTAGCTGCCATCATGGGGGATCAAGGAATGTGTTTTGGGGGTGCAACCCCTTCCTCTCAGCTACTTTATTATTGAGGAAGGGGTTGCACCCCCAAAACGCGTCCATTGATCTCCCGTGATGGCAGATAGTACATGTTGACAGACTGTGTGCCTCTTCAAATTTTGGCTTTTCTACAATTTGACAAAAAATGTTAACAAATTGTAGCACACCAAAAAACAAAGGGATTTGGAGGGGTTTTAAACTCTCCCTAAAACATCAATGATGTTCTTAATTTTTAGAAGAACATCATTGATGTTTTTCTTGATGTTTTCCAAGTCCCTATTACACCCCATGATCTCCCCGATCAGGATCTGTGCACTTTCCGAGGTGAAAGGATCTGGATCCACAACATCACGATCACCTAAAAAGATAGAAACAAAAAAAAAACATGTATTATAAATATGCCGGCATCCATCTCTTACCTAAGCCTGTGGTTGCACACCTTCACCTGTTGTGGTGCCAATTTCCACCACGTCTTCCTCCTCCTACTCTGTTTGTCTTGGGTGGATTTCCCCTTCTTCCTGAGGTGGGGGTCTCTGGTCTCCTCGGATGAGGGGTGTCCTCCGAATCTTTTCTCCCCTATGTAGAAAAAAAATGGTATACTTTGCACACAGATATTTGATGGCAGAACTATAAATATGAAACATTGTTTGGAAATGGGGGTACAATTTTTTTGTGGCCAGAGTTCAAAGATGTAGCATTTTTCTTGTCCTTTGTCAAGCTTGAATACTTTACCTGTCTTGTACAAGTTTCACAGATGGAGGCACCCCTATACTATACACTGGAGCACCTGTGTGGGCCCCTTAATAAAAAGGGTGTTCTTGTGTCCCACACTAGTGCTCCAGCGTCCAGATGTGAAAACTGCTGCTGAGTGTCCTCTCCTTACACAGAATCTAGTTTGCATTTTATTCTAGTTACAAACCCATCTACCCAACCAAATTAGTTTCAGACAATTAGGCCCGAAAAAATGTGGCCAAATGCATATGGTCAAAACCATGGTGTTTTCTAGGCCGAACAAACAATGTTTGATACGAACGAATAATGAGCCCATGAACATTAAAGCTGCCATTTTAAACTGGACAACAGTTAAGAAAAGCACATGGAGCAGCATGAACGTAATAAACATAAAAAGAATAGGAACAGGACAACTACTTACTTTTTTGCAGCACTCTCCAGATCTTTCTGTACTGCTCGTGCTCTCTTAATTTTAGGTCCGACCATCGCTTCCTGAGCTGATTTTTCGATCGTCATACCCCGAAATTCCGGTGCAGGCTCTTGACCACTTTCGCCATGATCTTGGCCTTTCAGACATTGGGGTTGGGGTAAGGTCCATACTTCCCGTCATAGTCGGCCCTTTTCATTATGTCGACTATCTCCAACATTTCCCCAAAGGACATATTTGAGGCCTTAAATTGTCTCCTTCTGGATCCAGACGTTTCTGGCTTCAGGCTTTCCTCCTCCTCATTGGTATAATTATCAGACACCTGCTGTGTCTCCGCCATGTGCTCTTCCCCCACTGCAACGAACGAGAAGGGGCAGGGAATAGACTAGAAAGAACGTCAGGGGCGGGCGGAGTTTCACACATGCAAAGTGTCTATAAAGCGTAACACGCGTGCGTAGCACGTACGATCTGTGAGCGGAGGAAGGAGTAACGGAGGCGCCGATCGTGATAGCGAAGGTAAGATTTAACATTGGGCCTATACTGCTTCTAGATTAAGGCCTGTATTTGCACAAGTTTAGTAGACTTTAGGCTGACATTAGGGTTTGTCTTGTGTTGTGTCTTGCAGTAAAAATGGATATCTTGAAAGATAAGGACTTTATGCCAATCTTCATTGATATGTTCAGGGAGCTGCCCTGACTGTAGCAGAAAAACCACCCGGAATATAAGAACCAAACAAAGAGGAAGGCAGCGCTGGATAATTTGCTGCAATTTGTGAAGTCGGTGATCCCCACAGCAGACATCATCTATTTGAAGGTTCTAATTGGTGGCCTGAGGAGCACTTATCTAAGGGAGCACAAGAAGGTCCAGGATTCCCAGAGATCAGGAGCTGCAGATGACATTTATGTCCCCAGGCTGTGGTACTATGACAGGCTGCATTTTCTGGCAGGTCAGACTGAACCCAGGCCAGCACTCTCCACTCTTCATTCCACGCTTCCTTCCCCCCCAGCTGAGGCTTCTGATGTCCAACCTGGGTCTTCCAGGCAGAAACATGTAGAGGAGCCCATCTTGAGCCAGGTATAGCATTCCTCTAAATATTTCTGGTTGTCCAATCAATGATGTTAACTAGATGTTAGATTGGAGTACTAATAATTTCTGATTGTGATTGATGAAGCCCAAACTAAAACCATGTCCCTTTTTCATACACAGGGAAGTCTCAGCCAGGAGGTGGCCGGGCCAAGCAGGCTGCCTGATATCCAGGTCCCTCCCCTACACCTTCAAAGACAAAGTGCCAGGAAGAGGAGTAACCTGGAGGAGGCTGCCATAGGCCTCTTTTGGAAGGCTACAGAGACCCTGAGAACCTCCCACACTGTGGAGGAGGACTTTGCTGGCATAACTGCCTGCAAAATGATGCAGATGGAGGAGGGCCAACGACTTCTGTGTGAGTTCCTAATTATGGAAGCTCTCAATAAGGGGTTGAGGGGCCAAATAACATGTGCTACCCACATTTGTGACCTCACACATAGTGCTCCTCCCCCTCCTCCAGGTCCTACTCCTCCCCCTCCTCCTCCAGGTCCTACTCCTCCTACTGCCACATCTCCAACACCAGAGCCACAGCCGGGAAGGAAGCGTGGAAAGAAGACCAGAGAGTGATGGCCCTGGGTTAAGTCTGGTCTGCCAAAATATGCAAGCTCTTGTAGTACCACAGCCTGGGGACACAGATGTCATCTGCTGCTTTCCGGATCTCTGGGACTTCTGGACCAGACTGCACTCCCTTAGATAAGGACTCCTCAGGCCACCAATTTTGATGTAAAAGAATTGATGTCTGCCCTGGGGGTCCAAGGCTTCGCCAATTTATGATGTTTCTCCAGAGTTGCCTCCCTCTTTGGTTCTGAGCCCTTAATAATTTTTTTCAATTATACTCGCCTATGTGTGTTTTCTTCAAAAAGGACAGTTTGTTTGTAAGGAAGCAGGTACATTTCAAAAATACAATGTGAAATTAACAAGAGACACCAACACCAAGCAATCTCCTTGAGATTAAATAATACAAGATATCAATGGTGTTGTGGTAACTTGACACACAAAACACACACAAAAATATTATGGAGTAAAACACAAAATAAAAAAATTATTTAAAAACAACCAAAAAGAAATTTGGTCAGATGTGACAAATCAAAATATTTTGAAGGAAGCCCGATAAATAATAAAGTAAAATAGGTTTGTGAGAAGTCTGTGTGAATATGAGCAGCAAAACTACTTCATTCTTCTCACATTATAAAGTGTGTGTGAATGTCTGTGTCTGTATGAATATGAGAAGCAAAACTACTTCATTCTTCCCACGTTATAAAGAAGAAGAGAGTGCGCTGTATTAAACAATTTAAAACATTGCAACGTGACGAAAGTGCTGTATCCATTCTGAACGCTAATTTTACCAGACCGAGCTGTTCCATGTCGGAATTTCTTCTGAGCATGCGTGGCACTTTGTGCGTCGGAACTGGCCACACACGGTCAGAATTGACCTGATCGGTTTTTGTTGTCGGAAAATTTTATAGCCTGCTCTCAAACTTTTGTGTGTTGGAAAATCCGATGGAAAAAGTCAGATGGAGCCCACACATGGTCGGAATGTCCGACAACACGCTCCGATCGCACATTTTCCGTCGCAAAATAAGACCGTGTGTACGGGGCATTACTCTGAGCACACATGAAACAGGCATCTACAGGTATGAAGGCGGTTACATCAGCAGTAGACTAGGCCACCAGAATTATTGAGAAATGGCCCATTAAGAGTTGATTCTTCCCAGGGTTGGGAAAACGGTAGGTCTGGAGCACAGCAGTATGGAGACTCTCTGGGACAAAGCAGCGGTCACAAGGTTTCTCAGGAAGAGCATGGACCTGAGCAACAAGAATTTTGTCACCCAAAGGAGAAATAAGACTTGTGCAAACCGCAGCCAGAATATGACCAGGATAGAACCTCAGCACGGAGCCAATCAAAAGAGGGGTTGTGCCTCTGTAAACAAGGATAACTAATAGCCAGCGGAAACTTAGGTGAGGAAATAACTTGGAATTGAATTATCTCATGGTGAAGAACCCCTACAGCCATGGACAACGAAACAGTCTCATGAGTCACATGAGCAGGCTGTAGAGGTCTCCCATCAAGAGCCTCAATGGCAAGTGGAGTGTCATGCAGCTGCAGTGGAATCAAGTGCTTTGATACAAAGGCAGCATCAATGAACAGGCCTGCAGCCCCAGAGTCGATTAGAGCCTGTATCACGACGAATGACTCAGCCCAAGAAAGGGTGATTGAAACCAGGGGCTTATCCTTCTAGATAACCGTGGACGAAACAATGCCACCTAAGGTCTGTCCGTGACAAGACCTCAAGGTTCGGGCGTTCCCTGGACGGGTAGGACAAGACTTCAATAAGTGACCTGCCTGGCCACAATAAAGGCACAAACTCTCCCTCCTCCTAAATGTTCTCTCATTCATAGAGAGACGCATGAAACCCAAGTGCATGGATTCACCTTCACTGACCAATTCGGTACCAGGAGGCATGGGAGGTGAGGGGGGCAAGGGTGGGACTGCAAAGCTCAAAGTCAAACGTACAGGAGGCTTCCGCAAGTGCTCTTTAAAAGAGGGTCTTTCTCTGAGTCTGGCGTCAATGAGGATGGCAAATGTGATCAACTTCTCGAGCTCAGTGGGTATATCTCGGACTGCTATCTCATCCTTGATAGTATCTTAGAGACCATGAAAAAAAACAGCCACGAGGGCCTCATTGTTCCAAGCAACCTCTGCTGCCAGAGTACAGAATTCAATGGCGTAATTGGCAACAGTTCTCATACTCTGTTTGATGGACATGAGGCACTTGGCAGCAGATGCGGAGCGTGCAGGAACATCAAATACCCTTTTAAAGGAAGCCACAAACTCAGGGTAACTCAAGACAACAGGTTTTTGCATCTCCCATAGGGGGTTTGCCCAGGCCAAGGATCTCTCAGAAAGCAAAGATATCACAAAACTTACTTTGCTTCTGTCTGTGGGAAATGCCTGGGGCAGGAACACAAAGTATATCTCAACCTGGTTGAGAAACCCTCTGCATTGGACTGGATCACCCCCAAATCGCTGGGGAAGCAGAGCAGAACCAGACATACCTCTTATAGAGGTAATATTCGAGGCGGGTGCCTGCACAGAGACTGGAGTAGCAGCAGGGACAGTCTGCAACACGGGTTGTACTGGTACAGCCACAGTGGAAGATTCAGGAGCATTTGTAACGCTATGGCAAACTGATCCATGCAGTGATCTTGCTCTTCCAATCTGGAAAAAATATTACCAACAAGTGGATTGACTGTATCTTCTGAATTCATGGCCTTCGCCTACTGTCAGAAACCATGAAATCAGATTGAGACAGAAGTACAGTTAAATCACACTAAATAATAAATCATCAATAATAAAAAGTAAATAGAACAAACGTAGTCAAAACATAGCCAAAGTTCAGTAACCAGAATGGATAGTCAGCCAAGTCAGAAAGTCAGGGATCCATGTAGTGGAACAGCAAGCAGGATCTGGAGCCAGATGGGATGCAGGTCTTTAAACAGGAACGCAGGATATAGTCTCTGTGATGTTGACTAAGGCGAAGGCAGAGATCCTCTGGGCTGGACGGCTTAAGTAGGCAGGATTGACGAGCAGGATATAATCAACAGGTGAATAACTGTGGAGAGTAAGGAGCTGGCAATTAGCTGACAGCTGAGTGGCCAGCTCAGAGAAGGAAGGGCTGAGCCCAGCCCTGACATTGTTTTAGCTCAGTAAAATAGGACAAGGACTGATTCATGGAGCACAATGCACACTTGTACACTAATAGGCCTCTCTGAACACCCTAGGAGAAATCCAAATGTTTAGATAAACAAAGTTAGTGTCACACCAATTGTGGTAGAGCACAGATGTCCAAATTTGTTAGTTAAGATGTTACAACCAGCATCTTTTAGGAGTTGCAAAAGTCCTACTTCACAAGGGCTTTGGAACCTACAGTATATAAGACTCAGTGGCATTACAATCATATTCCAGCAGTCACCACTTAAAGTGGATGTAAACCTGATTTTTTTTTTAATGAAGACTTCTACCTGGTACAGTGAAGGATGTCAAGCCATCTGTGCCCAGTCTTGCCACAAAGAGTTAATCCAGCTCTGAGCAATCCTCTTTCTTTTTTTTTTTTTTTTTTTTTAGTAGGATAAAAAATTACACACAGATAAGTTTGTGTCGCCACACTGTGACTGAAATATGATTTCTTTATCTCATGCATGGCATGAGATAGAGAGAGAGTGTTACGATTCCAGCTTCACATCCCTCCTTCTTTCTTCTCCAGCTCTCCCAGGATTGGCTGCTCCACACCTCAGCATGATTGGGCATGCCGAAGTCATATGCTGCCTTTCCTGAGTTTTGACTGGATGTTACTCAAAACTCAGGAATAGGAGAGTAGGAGAGTGTAGAGGTGGGCGGGGAGTCTTGAGACATCATGACTCCACCCACCAAGCTCCAGCAAATTGACCCACTCACCGATTCTAGAGATTTGCAGGGCTCCTACTGCTGAAGGGGGTGACATTTACAAGGTAGAGATATGCAGGAGGCTTGCATGTATATATACATTAATACTGTACCATTAGTTTATACTGGGTAAGTGGTGGGTTTACATCTACTTTAACTACTATAGTGTATTTAAACGAATGTAACTAAAAAAAAAAAGATAAAACAATTTTGGCTTTGAATACACTTTAAAGCGGCATTAAACCCAAAACCAAAAATGTAATATAATGCAGCTTACCAATCATTGGATGTGGTGCCTGCATCAGTTTTCTTTTCTTTGTCTTTTTCCCCTCTGTTTTTACCTGGTGATCTTATTATTAGTGGGACACAGCTCTGGAGGAATGAAAAGAGGAGGCACAGCAAACAGCAGCATTGCTAGTCTAGGGGGAGGGGAGTATTAAATGTATAAGTAGATTTAGAACCACTAACACATTGAAGCCAAATTCCAGCTCACACTTTTTAAGCAGTTACAGCAAACAGTTTTTCTTTCCTTTTGGGACAAAGGTTTTACATGAATAAATAAAAGCTGATCAGTTTACTCACCCCTACGAGTGTTAAGTGATTAGAAAAATGTTATAGTGGAAGCGCGTACGTGGTAGCTCCCAAGATGGCCATGTAATCTAGGAGCTCCACACTGCCTGGCCATCTAGCTCTCCCCGCACTGGATCAGGACTGATAGGACGCTCATTGTCGGCAGTATCAAGTGGAGGAGTTCACCAAGCACAGACATATGCCTGGAGGCACCGTGACCTGGGACTCTAGATTTCCTCAGCTGGTGTTTGAACAGAATCCAAGATGGCGGCCACAGCCCAGCCACGCAACCCGACCACAGAGGGACATGCTGAGCACAGGCAAGTTCTGACCCCAGCGACTCTGTCATACACCCCGCTGATGACTTCCAGCAACCCTCACAACCAAACCCCATTTCCTGCCTCAACGGTATCGCTCATTGAGTGCACAGTGGAGAACTATACGCTCTCTCCACCGGAAGTAACCCCTGCGCCTGGGGTTACTTCCGGACATGCCCCTCAACGTGGGCGATCTGTTCATTAAGCTATCAGAGCTTCTAGACAGAGGCCTAGCACAAACGGCTGATAGAATCACAGGTGACATCCGAGCAGACTTCCAAAATCTGGGATCCAAAATGTAGGCAATTGAACATAAATTAGACATCACGGTCTCCAGGGCTAACAAAAACACTGACCACATCCAGGTTATCCAAGAACAGCTTGACATAGCCCTGTCCAGGATTGATGACCTTGAAAATTGATCGAGGAGGGATAACTTTAGGCTCAGAGGCCTTCCAGAATCTATTACAGATATCCCTATAGGGGTGCAGGAACTCATAAAAAAATCTTATCCCCTCCATCCCCCCACACAAACTGGAGTTAGACTGGGCCCATAGATCTTTGGGCCCCCCCCAGGAAGGATGGGTCACCAAGAGATGTGGTTGTTAAACCCCACTTTTACACAATGAAGGAGGAAATTATGAAAAAATCTCTGTCCTGCCCCTCCCTCAGGGCCACACAGACAAGCAGAGGATTATATACCACACCGCACGCTAGACATTTGTTCCTGTATCCCTGTGTATTATGCTATGGATAGGATGGTGCACTGACGCACCTATACCTTGTGAGTTCCCCTCCTGGAGGGAAGTGGTTTTAATTTCAATAAATTTTTGATGGTATTACACTATGGAGTTTCTTTCTTTCCCACATATGTTACCATTGATGATTATCTGAGAGAGGTGCAGATCATTCCCAACAGATTCCATATGAGCCCAGGAGTGGCTCTACTGCATGTATAGACACTGTTTAATCACTGTGTCACACGTTTAGAGGTGAGCGCATGAGCTATTGGGGGTCACTGGAGGGCACCAAAGCATGCCGTATTTTGCACACCATATAGGAAGAACACGAGGAATGCCTATATATAATTTATTTGGACACTAATGCCTGCACTTTATACATCATTTTTTTGGATTAATTTTATTGAATTTTCGGGCTTTTAAAAAAAAAAAAAAAAATTTTTATCATCACCTGGATTTTTTCACGTTTTGCATGTTGCATGTTATATTTATATATATTTATTCACTGTTTTTCATAAATGAATAGCACTGATGATTATTGAATACTTTTAACGTGATTTATAGATAATTTATATATAACTTTATATATATATATATATATATATATATATATATATATATATATATATATATATATATATATATATATATATATATATATATATATATTCACTGGTTTTCATTAATGAATGGCACTGATTAATGGCACTGAATATTATTAGTTTTATTTTTAACGTGATTTATAGATTTTTCGCTACAATATTATTTTAGGTGTTATCTATACTTTTATCATGTTATTTTTACCTAGCGCATACACAATTATTTATTTTAATTTTATCACATACACGATATGAAACGTGG
The DNA here is from genome assembly GCA_037952925.1 of Lithobates clamitans. NCBI lineage: Eukaryota > Metazoa > Chordata > Amphibia > Anura > Ranidae > Lithobates > Lithobates clamitans. The sequence continues at coordinate 8,923,427 of JBBGZY010000323.1, read as the reverse complement.
ATAGTGTGTGCAGCTGATTGAAGTATTTGGATTCACTTTATAGGCATCTATCCATTTGTGGCTCACAAGATCTTTATGCAATTATGAAAAAATCTCACCAGCAATCACAAATGCTGACATATCGCCTTCTACAATTCAACGGAGAATATCTCTGAAACCCCTTCTGGTGACCCTAAACCAAAAGGACATCAAATACTTGTGGGCTTTCCCTTTTGCATTGATGTACTCATTTAAGGGTAAAACCTACTCCTTCTCAATCTTCCAGGATGGGAAACAAGTTCTACTGAATTTAATATTCATCTTGCAGGACTCAGCAATAAACAGCTCAAGTTTGCAAGCAGGGGCTTCCAAGCACCCTACATCCACAAGCCCCATCTCCCCAATGTGAAAGTCGGCACAAGCGAGCAAAAGATAACAAACCCTCCTAGTCCATATGATTTGGCTTCTCTTCTCTCACTTCTGGCTTTTCCAGATCTCTGATCTGAGGGCGGTTTCCTATTGAACTTGACCCTCTGGTCTACTAACTGGTTCACCCCACCGAGGTCTTTGGGACCTCCACTGATATGAACTGGTGGTATCTTATCGTTTCTACTAAATAGTGTTTCCGTGACAGTTGTCTAATATGCACGGGGTATTCAAGGTAGGCCCCCTTTGAGTTGGGGGTCTGTCAAGATTGGAACACCTTGACCTCAACTCAGGATATGCTGTTAAGTCACATGCTGGGGACTATTCCCTTTTCGGTTTAACTTGAATTAAGTTTTGCAGTTCCTTACATTAAAAACTTCCCTCCCTGCTGCCTACCCATCCCATCCTCCTCCCCCTGCCTTCAGCCCGGATTCACACCTATGCGAATTAGATGCGGCTTACACCGCATCTATTTCGCAGGACATTTTAAAATACATTCATATGAATGCATCTGGTTCACATATGTGCGTTGCATTCGCACTGCGCATTGCACAAAAAACGTGTGCGTTTTCTGGGCATTGCGGTGCAAATTATGAGCCCCTTATCTTCTATGGGAGCGCATCTGCTTCGCAGATGCATTGCGTTCTGAACATGGATTTTCTACTTCTCCTCACTACACCTCCCCCCCCCCCTCCCTCCCCCTCTCCCTGCTCACTAATCCTGAGCTAAAACGCAGTGATTCCTTTGAACAGGAGATTTTTATCTCCCCAGTGAAACCTGAGCTTCAATTCGCACTGCACATGTGTGAAACCCAGGCTCACAAATGGAACTTCCTCAAAACATGAGGCACAAAGATTTCAGATGCAGGAATCCAAGACCTCTCCTCAGTACCAAAACCTTTCCAATGCACAAAATATTGAAGAACACCTTTACAGAAACGAGAATCCATAATTTGACTAATCTCATACTCTTGATCATCCTCAGAGACTGGAGCCAAGGTAGGGAGAGGACGGGAGAACTTATTGAGAACTTAAGGTTTCAGAAGGGATACATGAAAGGAGTTTGAGATCCCGAGGCTTTTAGGGATCTGGAGTTAAAAACAAACAGGATTCAGCTTTGAAGGTATATTGTAAGGACCAATGAATCTCTGGGGCAAATTTCACAGAAGGAACCCAGGGTCTGACGTTTCTGGTGGAAAGCCAGACTTTGTCTCCTGGCTGTAGAGGAGGCAGCTTATGCCTGTGATGGTCAGTAAAACTCTTAAATTTGTTGGCAGCTGTCTGGAGGGAATCATGAATGTCAACCCACATGTAATTGAATGATTACTGAACGGTAGCCAAAGCTTGGATATCGGGAGAACAGGTCATAGGCAGAGGGAGCTGAGGATGTCTTCCATAAACTGTGACAAAGCGTGTCTTCTGAGAACTGATGTTACCATGATTATTGTGAGAGAACTCTGGCCGCAGGAGTAGTGGTGCCCAATCATCACAATGAGCCAAGGCCGAGGTACAGAGAAAGACCTATAACTTCTGATTAACCCTCTCAGTCTGACCATTTGATTGAGGATGGTAACAAGAGGTAAAATGATCCAAAGTAATGTTGAGGGATTTGCAAAAGGCTCTCCAAAAGCGAGAAGTAAACTGTACACCTCTGTCTGAAACAACATGGGAAGGAACTCCATTGAGGCTGAAAATCTCTCGAACAAAATGGGAAGGCAGGAGCTGAAGAGAGACCAGGAAGAGGAACAAAATGGACCACCTTGAAGAAACGATCAATTACCACCCAAATGACAGTATTTTTCTCAGAAGGTGGAAGATCGGTGATGAAGTCCATGGCAGTGTGAGACCAGGGCTCCTTAGGAATGGGCACAGGCATGAGAAGACCAGCAGAAGCTTATGTGGAGGATTTAGACTGGGCACAGACATGACAAGCCTTAATGTAGTCTTTAACATCAGAATGAAGAGTAGGCCACCAGTAGTGGCAGCTGATGAGGAAAAAAGATCAGAGGGCCCCAGCATGACCTGCCAATTTGGAATCATGACCCCAATGAAGCAACTTAGTTCTTAACTTGGTTGGAATGAAGGTCTTGCCAGGAGGAATTTTTGAGTCCAGGGTAGAATGTGCAAGAACACATGAGATAGGAATGTTCGACTCAGATTCGGAGATGGGCTCCTCGTCCTGAATGTCAAAAGACCTAGAGAGTGCATCAGCCTGACTGTTGCAGGAACCAGGTTTGTATCTAATAGATAAATAAAAATGGGAAAAGAAAAGACTCCACCTGGCCTGTCTGCGATTCAGTCGTTTGGCATTCTTTAAGTACTGCAGATTTTTATGGTCAGTGAAAATTGTTATGGAGTGCCTGGAACCCTCCAAGAGATGATGCCACTCCTCCAACGCCAATTTAATCGCAAGAAGTTCCCGATCACCAATAGCGTAATTTTTCTGGAGAAAAACACACATGGTTGAGGTTTTTGCTCAAAGGATTGCAGAAGCACAGCTCTCACCCCAGTCGAGAAAGTGTCCACTGCAATAAAGAATGGATCCCCAGGGTTAGGTCACCTCAACAAAGATCCAGAAACAAAGGCCTGTTTCACAGAGACAGCTTCAGGAGGCCACTCCTTCGCATTCGCACCCTTCTTGGTCAAGGCGATAATAGGGGCAGCAATGGAAGAGCAATTCCTAATGAACTGCCTGTAATAATTAGTCAACCCAAGAAAGCACTGTGTGGCCTTGAGGCTTGTAGGAAAATGTGAGTTTTCTACACACACTTTCCAGGATCGATATGAAGACCCAAGCTAGAGACAAAGCATTCCAAAAGCAGAACCTCGTCACATTCGAAATAACATTTCTCCAGCTTGGCATACAGATTATTTTCTCTAAGGAGCTGAAGTACAATCTGGACATGGTTTCTGTGAGCAAGCAGATTTTCCGAAAAGATGAGAATGTCATCCAGATAGATGACAACAAATTGATAAAGTAAATCTGTACCCCCTCTATATTGTAAAGTGCTGCGTAAACTGTTGGCACTATATAAATCGTGTATAATAATAATAATAATAATAATAAAGCAGATCACAGAAGATCTCATTGACAACGTTTTGTAACACAGCTGGGGCATTACGCAGACGAAAGGGCATAACCAAGTATTCATAATGCCCATCTCTAGTGTTAAATGTAATTTTCCATTCATCACCCCTCCATATCTGGATCAGATTGTATGCACCCCTGAGATCCAACTTAGTGAGGCACCTTTCAATCTGTCGAACAGTTCCGGTATTAAGGGTAAGGGGTATCAGTTTTTGATCGTCAGAGCATTTAAGCCTCGATAGTCAGGGTCTCAAGGTCCCATCCTTCTTGGCTACAAAAAAGAACCCTGCTCTGGCTGGGGATGAGTATTTCTGAAGGACCCCTCTCTTTAGATTCTCCACAATATACTCAGACATGGCCTGGGTCTCCGGAATGGACAAGGGATAGGTCTCGCCCCTGGGCAGGGTTGCTCCAGGAACAAGATCAATGGCACAGTCAAAAGGCCTGTGAGGAGGAAGTGCCTAAGCCGATTTTTTGCAGAATACATCCCGGAACTCGCTATATGCAGCAGGAAGAGCAGGAGATACTGATATGGTGGCTACAGGAATTCTCTCCTTTGGGGTAACCTTGAGTGGACAGGACAAGAAACATGAGGGACCCCAAGCCAAGATCTACCCACTAGTCCAATCAATGTGTGGAGAATGGATCTGTAACCAAGGAAGGCCCAATACAATGGGGGTTGAGGCTTTAGGTAGCACAAGAAAGGAAATCCACTCCTGATGGAGTACCCCAATAGACATCTTGACAGGGAGGGTCTGGAGGTGGATGGTCCCCCCCAGGAAGAACAGTGCTGAGTACTCCAGTGGAGTGGTGAGAAGTGAAAGAGGAATTTTCATGGAAGACGCAGTTCCCCAGTCCGTGAAATTGCCAGCGGCTCGGGAATCCAGGTAGACCACGACCACATGAGGGAAAGCATTGACATGGAGGAGCACAGAAAGAAGGAGACAGGATGATGAAGGTGATTTTTCTGGGTCCAATAAGCCACCTTCCAGATGTATTAGACCCGCATTTCCTGGACGGAGAGAGCAGGTGTCCCGAAAATGACCTTTGCCCCCACGGTAGAAACACAAGCCCAGAGTTCTGCCCCTAACTAGGATGAGCCGAACACCCCCCTGTTCGGTTCGCACCAGAACATGCGAACAGGAAAAAAGTTTGTTCGAACACGCGAACACCATTAAAGTCTATGGGACACGAACATGAATAATCAAAAGTGCTAATTTTAAAGGCTAATATGCAAGTTATTGTCATAAAAAGTGTTTGGGGACCTGGGTCCTGCCCCAGGGGACATGGATCAATGCAAAAAAAATTTTTAAAAACGGGCATTTTTTCAGGAGCAGTGATTTTAATAATGCTTAAAGTCAAACAATAAAAGTGTAATATCCCTTTAAATTTCATACCTGGGGGGTGTCTATAGTATGCCTGTAAAGGGGCGCATGTTTCCTGTGTTTAGAACAGTCTGACAGCAAAATGACATTTTGAAGGAAAAAAGCCATTTAAAACTACCCGTGGCTATTGCATTGCCGACAATACACATAGAAGTTCATTGATAAAAACGGCATGGGAATTCCCCAAAGGTGAACCCCGAACCAAAATAAAAAAAAAAAAATGACGTAGGAGTCCCCCTAAATTCCATACCAGGCCCTTCAGGTCTGGTATGGATATTAAGGGGAACCCCCGGCCAAAATAAAAAAAAAAAAACGACGTGGGGTCCCCCCTAAATTCCATACCAGACCCTTCAGGTCTGGTATGGATTTTAAGGGGAACACCGCGCCAAAAAAAAAAAAAACCGGCGTGGGGTCCCCCCAAAAATCCATACTAGACCCTTATCCGAGCACACAACCTGGCAGGCCGCAGGAAAAGAGGGGAGGATGAGAGTGCGGCCCCCCCCTCCTGAACCGTACCAGGCCACATGCCCTCAACATTGGGAGGGTGCTTTGGGGTAGCCCCCCAAAACACCTTGTCCCCATGATGATGAGGACAAGGGCCTCATCCCCACAACCCTGGCCGGTGGTTGTGGGGGTCTGCGGGCGGGGGGCTTATAGGAATCTGGAAGCCCCCTTTAACAAGGGGACCCCCAGATCCTGGCCCCCCCCTGTGTGAAATGGTAAGGGGGTACAAAAGTACCCCTACCATTTCACTAAAAAACTGTCAAAAATGTTAAAAATGACAAGAGACAGTTTTTGACAATTCCTTTATTTAAATACTTCTTCTTTCTTCTATCTTCCTTCATCTTCTGGTTCTTCTGGTTCTTCTGGCTCTTCTGGTTCTTCCTCCGGCGTTCTCATCCAGCATCTCCTCCGCAGCGTCTTCTACCTTCTTCTCCTCGGGCCGCTCCGCACCCATGGCATGGGGGGAGGCTCCCGCTCTTCTCTTCATCTTCTTCTCTTCTTCTTTTCTTCTCTTCTTCTCTTCTTCTCTTCTTCATTTTCTTCTCCGGGCCGCTCCGCACCCATGCTGGCATGGAGGGAGGCTCCCGCTGTGTGACGGCGCTCCTCGTCTGACAGTTCTTAAATAATGGGGGCGGGGCCACCCGGTGACCCCGCCCCCCTCTGACGCACGGGACATGACGGGACTTCCCTGTGGCATTCCCCGTGACGTCACAGGGAAGTCCCGTCAAGTCACTGTGCGTCAGAGGGGGGCGGGGTCACCGGGTGGCCCCGCCCCCCGTTATTTAAGAACTGTCAGGCGAGGAGCGCCGTCACACAGCGGGAGCCTCCCTCCATGCCAGCATGGGTGCGGAGCGGCCCGGAGAAGAAAATGAAGAAGAGAAGAAGAGAAGAAGAGAAGAAAAGAAGAAGAGAAGAAGAGAAGAAGATGAAGAGAAGAGCGGGAGCCTCCCCCCATGCCATGGGTGCGGAGCGGCCCGAGGAGAAGAAGATAGAAGACGCCGCGGAGGAGATGCTGGACGAGAACGCCGGAGGAAGAACCAGAAGAACCAGAAGATGAAGGAAGATAGAAGAAAGAAGTATTTAAATAAAGGAATTGTCAAAAACTGTCTCTTGTCATTTTTAACATTTTTGACAGTTTTTTAGTGAAATGGTAGGGGTACAAGTACCCCCTTACCATTTCACACAGGGGGGGCCGGGATCTGGGGGTCCCCTTGTTAAAGGGGGCTTCCAGATTCCGATAAGCCCCCCGCCCACAGACCCCCACAACCACCGGCCAGGGTTGTGGGGATGAGGCCCTTGTCCTCATCAACATGGGGACAAGGTGTTTTGGGGGGCTACCCCAAAGCACCCTCCCAATGTTGAGGGCATGTGGCCTGGTACGGTTCAGGAGGGGGGGGGCCGCACTCTCGTCCCCCCTCTTTTTTTTTGGCGCGGGGTTCCCCTTAAAATCCATACCAGACCTGAAGGGTCTGGTATGGAATTTAGGGGGAACCCCACGTCATTTTTTTTTAAAATTTTGGCCGGGGTTCCCCTTAATATCCATATCAGACCTGAAGGGCCTGGTATGGAATTTAGGGGGACTCCTACGTTGTTTTTTTTTTAAATTTTGGTTCGGGGTTCCCCTTTGGGGAATTCCCATGCCGTTTTTATCAATGAACTTCTATGTGTATTGTCGGCAATGCAATAGCCGCGGTAGTTTTAAATGAGTTTTTTCCTTCAAAATGTCATTTTGCTGTCAGACTGTTCTAAACACAGGAAACATGCGCCCCTTTACAGGCATACTATAGACACCCCCCAGGTACGAAATTTAAAGGGATATTACACTTTTATTGTTTGACTTTAAGCATTATTAAAATCACTGCTCCTGAAAAAACGGCAGTTTTTAAAAAAATTTTTTGCATTGATCCATGTCCCCTGGGGCAGGACCCAGGTCACCAAACACTTTTTATGACAATAACTTGCATATTAGCCTTTAAAATTAGCACTTTTGATTTCTCCCATAGACTTTTAAAGGGTGTTCTGCGGCATTCGAATTTGCCGCGAACACCCCAAATTGTTCGCTGTTCGGCGAACTTGCGAACAGCCAATGTTCGAGTCGAACATGAGTTCGACTCGAACTCGAAGCTCATCCCTACCCCTAACATGCACTAACAAGCTACAATGCCACCTGGACACACATCAACTTCTGGACACTCTACAATCAGGCTTCCGCCCTGGCCATGGCACAGAAACTGCACTTCTAAAAATATGGGACGATGCCCTTGAAGCAGCAGATGATGGAGAATCATGCCTCTTGGTACTGTTAGACCTCAGTGCAGCCTTTGATACAGTGGACCACAATACTCTTAGAAGTAGCAGGAGCCACTGATTCTAGTCTAAAATGGTTTTGCATCCTTCTTAGAGAATCGGTCTCAGACAGTGAAACTAGGAACATTCACCTCTGAAACCCAAACAATCTCCTGTGGAGTCCTTCAGGGTTCACCCCTGTAGCCAGTGTTATTCAACAGCCCACTCCTCAAAATCATAAAAAAATCAGATCTCTGCTTCCACTCATACGCTGACGATGCCCAAATCTACTTTCGCATCACCGGACAAAAAGACCACCCTCAGCAATTAGAGAAATGCCTCATTTTGATAGATGACTGGATGACCATTAGTTCCCTCAAACTCAACGGGTCAAAAACAGAACTTCTTCTCCTACACACTAACCAAAATGCCAAAACCAAGACTCCGTGGACTCCTCCCACCATCTTAGGACAAACCATCTCTCCGCGCACCAAAGCCAAGAGTCTTGGAGTTATCTTTGACTCAGAAATGACAATGGATGCACAAATAGGATCAGTAGTTAGTGGATCTCACCATCTCCTCTGCCTGCTATGCAGACTCATCCCCTTCATCTCAGAAGAGGACAAAGCAGCAGTAGTTGGAACAATCATCAATTCCCGACTCGACTACGCAAACTCACTCTAAATAGGATTGCCCCAATATCAGCTTGCGCGCCTACAGGCCATCCAAAACGTGGCGGCAAGACTGCTAACAGGAAAAAAAACCCTGGGAGTCCATCTCTCCATCCCTGAGGAGCCTACATTGGCTAACTGTAAAGAATAGGATCACATTTAAGACCCTCTGCCTCACCCACAAATGCATACAAGGTAACGCCCCTCAATACCTCCAAGAGAAAATAAAACGCTATACTCCCAATCGCAATCTGCGATCATCTAACCAGAGCCTCCTCCTCATTCACAAATACTGCTACAAAGCAAGGGGAGAACAAAGATTCGCAGTCCAGGGACCTCAGCAATGGAATGCTCTTCCGACTCACATGGAAGAAAACTATTCAGGAAAAAACTCAAGACCTTCCTCGTCTAAAAAGCATTAGCGCCTTCAGGCAATTCAGTTTGCATTTGCAGCGCTTTACAAATCATTCATTAATTCATTCATTCATTCAGGAGGTAACCTAGTCCAGTCCAGCTGCATAGGTTCCACAGCTGGCGAGGGATGCTCCACGCATTGAGGAGAGGGGATCTCGGGCTGGCTAAGGACCACGGAGTACTGACGCATTTTCTCTAGGGTCCTCTCCTGAAAGTGAATATCGATCTGATTGCAGAGGGAGATGATATCATCCAGACCTGAGGGAATGATTCTTCCCACCAACTCATCCTTCACTCTGGTGATCCATTAGATAGTCAGCTTAATTCGGCATTCCTCTCAGTTATTCCTAAACCAGACAAAGACACGGCGATTGTGGGGAACTACAGACCCATTTTGTTAATCAACAATGACTTGAAGATCCTGACTAAGATACTAGCTAATCGAGTTGCCTCCTTTATAAGTCTTTACATACACAATGGCCAGGTAGGCTTTACCCCCAGAAGACAGGGCTCAGACCAGGTAAGGAGAGCAATTGCTATAGTCTCAATTTTACAATCAGGTCGGAATGGAGGCCCTCGCCAAGAGGGAATGCTCCTCTCACTTGATCTCAGGAAGGCCTTTGACTCCTGGCCTTATCTTTTTGCAGTGCTGGAACATTGGGGCTTTGGTCAGAACTTTATTGGGCTTTTAGAAGCCCTGTATTCCAACCCGGAATCCAGGGTCACATTTCAGGGCTATTACTCGGAACCCATTAAAATTTCCAGGGGCACTCGCCAAGGCTGCCCACTTTCACCCTTGATATTTGCTATAGCAATAGAAACGTTAGCAATAGCTATCCGGGTCCATGCAGATATTAAGGGAGTCCAGTGTGGTCAGAAGGCTCATAAATGTGCTCTCTTTGCTGATGACCTGCTCCTATTTATCACTTCCCCGGTCACCTCCCATCCCAAAATCTGTAAGCTCCTAGATGATTTTGCTCAGTACTTAATGTTAACCTTTCTAAATCCCAAGCACTGAATGTTTTCCTTCAGCACACTTTAATGGCGCAGATGAAGCATTCATTCAAATTCTAATGGAGTGACTAGACCATCCAATACCTAGGGATAAATCCCACCTCCAAGTTAGAACAAATATACGAGGCAAACTACCCTCTCCCATGTTCCACAAACTTGAATCTGACCTTAAGACTTGGACGTTGTTGAAATTATCTTGGTTGGTTTTATTTCACGAAATCCTCCCCCAAACTGAAAGGCATATCTTTATTCTACAATATCCTAAACCACAAACTACAATTTACTAAAAAAAAAAAAACAAGTACACTGGGAAAGTGACCTAGGACAATCATACACGGAACACCAATGGCAAAGAGCACTTAGGTCTACCTACGCGGTCACAAAATGCTCCTCACTTTGGGAGACAACTCAAAAACTGTCCCTTAGATGGTATCTAACCCCCTCGAAGCTAGCTAAGTTCAGCTCTTCCACGAGCGACCAATGTTGGCGATGCAACTCAGCCAAGGGAGACTTTCTCCACATTTTTTGGTCCTGTCCTCGGTTACAGAAATACTGGCATAAAATATTTCTCATACTGACAGACATTACAAACCAAACCATACTCCCTTCCCCTGACCTGGCACTACTAAACCTCAATATTGATTCTGTCTTACCGCAATACAGACATGTCCTGACTCACGTCTTACTCGCAGCAAGACTGTGCATAGCAAGGTCGTGGAAGTCTGACAAACCCCCAAAAGTAGAACATACTCTTGACACGGTGAACCTTCATTATAATTTTGAAATAGTGATGGCCTCCAGTGTAGGCCGCTTAAATAAAGAATGGACAAAATGGAGGCCGTGGGAGTCATGGGCTGGGACCGTGACATTCCTCTAAAGTAATGGTAACCTGATATTCTATCTTGACATACAACAATCAGCTAGAGTTATGTTAGTTATCAACATCCACACTTACTGCTGGTTTATGCTATCTAATTTGCTTTTATTGGATTCTGTCCACAGGAGCAGCCCCCCCTCGGGTGACAAATAGTTCCCAATGGGGTCTCCGAGGGCGGCGCTCTATGAAAATATAAAACCTTAGGTATTCCCTAATTCGAATATGACAGATCCAAATTTCTGTTTTGTTTTGTGCTATTGATGATTAACCATTGATTAATCAATGCATACATTTCTGTTCTTGCTTAATGTTATTGATCTACAATGTACACACTACAATTTTGTGAAAATTTCAATAAAAAAGTATTGAAAAGAAATTATCTTGGTTGGGTAGAATTAATTCCTTCAAGATGACCCTGCTCCCCAGACTGCTATACCTAATTTACTCACTCCCCATCCCAATTAGTAGAGATCATATCAGGTCCTTTCAGGGGAAATAAATTAAATTTATTTGGGGAAAGATGGGGTATTTTTTTCCTGCACGGGACCGCTTACTCTCAAATACTGTATGAATTTGGAACTCCCTAACTCTAAAAAATGTAGGTTTCACCGAATTTCACACTTTTTATACTCACTTTGGAAAAACAAACCCAATCCTCTGTTTTTCACGGACTACGAGTGTTGGTGTGGCCCGGTCACGGGGCAAAGAGGTGGCATATCCATAATCTCTTCATCACTTGAAAGGCAACCTACTAAACTCCTATACATGGATGCATGGGAGGGAGGTATTCAAGAGGACTGGGATTTCGAAGACTGGCACAAATCCTTCTCCAGATCCTTTAAAGGAATTTTTAATACCTCTCTAGTAGAAGCCAACCTCAAGGTCCTCACAAGATGGTACCTGGTCCCTACAAGACTAGCTGCCATCTTTCCTTCCTCTTCCCTTTATGCTTCAGGGGATGCCACATACTTGGCATGATGATTCATATTTGGTGGGAGTGTCCGAAAATTGGGGGGTTTTGGAAAAAAAATTCACCTCATCCGCAAAGTCACTGGCCACTCAGTCTTGAAGACCCCATCTGTAGCTCTGCTCAATTGTCCCATCCTGAAAATCCCCAAACATACCCAGAAACTAATCCTCTATATGCTGCTAGGAGCCAAAATTTCCATAGCTAAGGCCTGGAAGCAACCCAAGGTCTCCATCCTAACAACAAAAAGAAAGATCTCATGGATAATGGCCCTGGAAAAAATAGTCAGCACTAGGAATGAGCCGAACATCCCCGGTTCGGTTCGCACAGGAACCTGCAAATGGACTAAAAGTTTGCGCAAACTTTAGAAACCCATTAAAGTCTATGGGACTCGAACGTTTGAAATCAAAAGTGCTAATTTTAAAGGCTAATATACAATTTATTGTCCTAAAAAGGGTTTGGGGACCCGGGTCCTGCCCCAGGGGACATGTATCAAAAAAGGTTTTAAAAACGGCCGTTTTTTTCGGGAGCAGTGATTTTAATGATGCTTAAAGTGAATAAAAAGTGAAATATTCCTTTAAATATCGTACCTGGGGGGTGTCTATAGTATGCCTGTAAAGTGGCGCGTGTTTCCCGTGCTTAGAACAGTCCCTGTACAAAATGACATTTTTAAAGGAATAAAAGTAATTTAAAACTGCTTGCGGCTTTAATGTAATGTCGGGTCCCGGCAATACGGATGAAAATAAGTGAGACAAACGGCATGGGTACCCCCACCCCCCAGTCCATTACCAGGCCCTTTGGGTCTTGTATGGATATTAAGGGGAACCCCACACCCAAATTAAAAAAAGGAAAGGTGTGGAGGCCCACAGGCCCTATATACTCTGAACAGCAGTATACAGGCGGTGCAAACAAGACAGGGACTGTAGGTTTGTTGTTAAGTAGAATCTGTTATTATTTTGAACTGGTACATTTTTAAAGTGTAGCTCCAGCCAAAAAATCTATTTTGAAGCTATTGGAAAACATAGGGAAGGGTTATCACCCCTGTAACATTTGTTTTGCTGTCTGTGCACCTCTTCAGAAGATTTCACCTCACTTTCTGTCACAATGACAAATGTTTTTTGAAAATTTGTTTTTTTTTAGTGAAACCAGGATTGGTGATAAAGCATCAGTGAAGAGGAGACACGTTTTTCCCATATTAACCTTTTCAGGAGAGAATTTCCCTTCCTAGGGGTAGATTTCATCTCACTTCCTGTTGTCTCCTGTGGCCTGCCTGCCAGTAGCCTGCCCTATATACTCTGCAGAAATTGGGGCCTTAGCTGTTGGTGTTGCCATAACACTGTAAGCCCTCACAGTTACTCTTAGTGGGTGCAGGAACGGGCCGTGCTGTGAAATATTAGATCAAGAATTGTAATTACATGCCATTGTGGAACAGTGTTAGAAAAATTGGGCCTTTGGTGGTGGTGCTGGTGCCACAACACTGTAAGTCCTCACTGTTACTCTTGGTGGGCGCTGGAACGGGCCCTGCTGTGAAATATTATATCAAGAATTGTAATTACATGCATCTGTTGAACAGGGGCAGAAAAATTGGGCCTTTGGTGGTGGTGGTTTTGCCACAACACTGTAAGCCCACACAGTTACTCTTGGTGGGTGCAGGAATGGGCCCTGCTGTGACATATTAGATCAAGAATTGTAACTACATGTCCCTGTTGAACAGGGGCAGAAAAATTGGGCCTTAGGCACTGGTGCCACAACACTGCAACCCCTCACAGATGCTATAGTTGGAGCACAGGAATGAGCCCTGCTGCAAAGTATTACATCAGAAAATGTAATTATATGCCCCTGTTAAACAGGGGCTGAAAATTTGGGCCTTGGGCACTGGTGCTGGTGCCACAACACTGCAACCCCTCACAGATACTCTAGTTGGAGCGCAGGAATGAGCCCTGCTGCAAAGTATTGCATCAAAAATTGTAATTACATGCCCCTGTTAAACAGGGGCAGAAAAATTTCCACAACACTGCAACCCCTCACAGATGCTATCGTTGGAGTGCAGGAATGAGCCCTGGTGCAAAGTATTGCATCAAAAATTGTAATTATACGCCCCTGTTAAACAGGGGCTGAAAAATTGGGCCTTGGGCACTGGTGCCACAACACTGCAATCTATCACAGATACTATAGTTGAAGCACAGGAATGGGCCCTGCTGCAAAGTATTGCCTCAAAAATTGTAATTACACGCCCCTGTTAAACAGGGGCAGAAAAATTGGGCCTTGGCCACTGGTGGCAGTGCCCAGAACCAAAAATGTTCTTACAAGCTATCAGCATGAAAATTGAGGAGGAAGAGGATTGTCACTCAGTATAACAGGATAGTCACTCAGCATCAGCATAGGCAGTCTTGAAGGGATCTCACATTTTAAAAAACATCAATCGGTTACATCAGCATCAGGTGCTTGGTAGCTGGTGATCCAAGACTGAATCATTTTTATGTAGGTCACCCAATCAAACGATTCGGTGGACAAGTGCACCCTGTGATCAGTTACAAAGCCTCCAGCAGCACTGAATGTGCATTCTGAAAGAATGCTGGATGCAGGACAGGCCAGTAGCTCAATTGCATACAATTGCATACTATGCAAGCTCTTGCCAGTGATCCATCCTCAAGACCCAGTAACCCAGAGGATTTTCAGTGGGAAAGGTGTCCAAGTCTGATCTTTCCCCTAGGTAATCCTGCACCATGTGAATCAGACGCTGGCGATGGTTGCTGGAACTGATCAGACCTTGGGGCTACAAACTAAAAAATTGTCTGAACGCATCGCTCAGATGGCCACCTTCTCCGCTGCTCCTTCTGTGACTGACTGAAGCCTCAGCAAAACATTGTCCAGGAAGACCAGGAAATTGTAACCTCCCAGGCTCTAGAAACGCATTGCACAAACCTTTCTGCAAGGCCTCCCGAAGATGTTCCATCCTGTGCTCCCTCTGCAACGGCAAGATGTCCGCAACCTTACCCTTGTAACGTGGATCAAGGAGGGGTGCCAGCCAATAATCATCCCTCCCCTTGATACCACGAATACAAGGATCCTTCTGCAGGCTTTGCAGGACCAGGGAGGCCATGCAGCCTAGGTTTGCTGAGGCATTCGGTCCAGAGTCCTCTGAGTCACTAAGGTTGACATGATCTGCAGCTACCTCCTCCCAGCCATGTACAAGTCCATGGGTTTCTTCGGACTGTAAATGATCCCTTGAAGACTGCTGCTGATGCTGAGTGCCAGGCTCCACCTCCATGCTGACACATGGCGTGTGCTCCAACAGGTGGACAAGAGGGACAGTGTCACTGATGCATGCACTGTCACTGCTCACCATCCTCGTAGCCTCCTCAAATGGTGACAGGACAGTGCATGCATCCCTTATCATAGCCCACTGGCGTAGGGGAAAAAAAACAGGGTCCCCTGACCCTGTCCTGGTGCCATAGTCGCATAGGTACTCATTGATGGCCCTCTGCTGCATGTGCAGCCACTGCAGCATGGCCAATGTTGAGTTCCACCTGGTGGGCATGTCACAGATTAGGCGGTTCTTGGGCAGGTTAAATTCCTTTTGGAGGTCAACCAGCCGAGCACTGGCATTATATGACCTGCGGAAATGCACACAGACTTTCCTGGCCTGCCTCAGGACATCCTGTAAGCCCGGGTACCTGCCCAAGAACCGCTGCACCACCAAGTTAAGGACATGAGCCAAACAGGGCACATGGGTCAGTTGTCCCTGTCAGAGGGCAGAGAGGAGGTTGGTGCCATTGTCGCAAACCACCATACCTGCCTTAAGCTGGCATGGCGTCAACCACCTCTGAACCTCCCCCTGCAGAGCTGACAGAATCTCTGCCCCAGTGTGGCTCCTATCCCCCAAGCACACCAGCTCAAGCACCGCATGGCATCTTTTTGCCTGCGTGCTTGCGTAGCCCCTTGAACGCCTACAGAGCACCGCTGGTTCCGAGGACAAATCAGCACAGGAACAGGCCATGGAGGAAGAGGAAGAGGAGGGGGTTGAGGAGAGAGGTGTGGCAGAATCACCACTAGTAGAATTTTGGAGGCGTGGTGGCAGAACAACCTCCAACACTACTGCACCCTGTCCTGCATCCTGCCCAGCTGCCAGAAAAGTCACCCAGTGCACGGTGAAAGATAGGTAACATCCCTGTCCATGCCTGCTGGACCATGAGTTAGTGGAAATATGCACCTTACCGCTGATCGCCCTGTCCAGCGAGGCCAAGACATTGCCTTCCACATGCCTGTAGAGAGCCGGAATCACCTTCAGTGAGAAAAAGTGGTGTTTGGGTACCTGCCACTGAGGAACCGCACATTCCACAAACTCACGGAAGGGGGCAGAGTCTACCAACTGAAAAGGCAGCAGTTGAAGTGCTGGCAATTTAGCCAAGCTAGCATTCAACCGCTGGGCATGTGAATGGCTGGGAGTGAACTTCTTTCAGCGGTGCAGCAGCTGGGGCAGGAAAATTTGCCTGGTACAATCTGACGTTGGTGTACCGATAGCAGATTGCCTGCAAGTGCTTGGCTGTGACACACCTAATTCTATTGTCCTCAGGTAGCTTTAGGTACACACTGTGGACACTGTACACTAACTGTAAACACTGTAGCTGCCTGCCTGTGGTACTAATAGGATCAGAAGATCACCACTAATTTTCTTCAGGTAGCTTTAGGTGCACACTGTGCAGAGGACACAGTACACTAACTGTAAACACTGTAGCTGCCTGCCTGTGGTACTAATAGGATCAGAAGAACACCACCAATTTTCTTCAGGTAGCTTTAGGTGCACACTATGCAGAGGACGCACTACACTAACTGTAAATAATGCAGCTGCCTGCGGTACTAATAGGATCAGAAGAACACCACCAATTTTCTTCAGATAGCTTTAGGTGCACACTGTGCAGAGGACGCACTACACTAACTGTAAATACTGCAGCTGCCTGAGGTACTAATAGGATCAGAAGAACACCACCAATTTTCTTCAGGTAGATTTAGGTGCACACTGTGCAGAGGACACAGTATACTAACTGTAAATGCTGCAGCTGCCTGCCTGTGGTCCTAATAGGATCAGAAGAACACCAGAAATTGTCTTCAGGTAGCTTTAGGTGCACACTGTGCAGAGGACACTGTACACTAACTGTAAATACTGTAGCTGCCTGCCTGTGGTACTAATAGGATCAGAAGATCACCACCAATTTTCTTCAGGTAGCTTTAGGTGCACACTGTGCAGAGGACACAGTACACTAACTGTAAATACTGTAGCTGCCTGCCTGTGGTACTAATAGGAACAGAAGATCACCACCAATTTTCTTCAGGTACATTTAGGTGCACACTGTGTAGAGGACACCATACACTAACTATACATACTGTAGCTGCCTGCCTGTGGTATTAATAGGATCAGAACAACAGCAATTGTCTTCAGGTAGCTTTAGGTGCACACTGTGCAGAGGACGCAGTACACTAACTGTAAATACTGCAGCTGCCTGTGGTACTAATAGGATCAGAAGAACGCCACCGATTTCCTTTAAGTAGCTTTAGGTGTACACTGTGCAGAGGACGCACTACACTAACTGTGAATACTGCTGCTGCCTGTGGTACTAATAGGATCAGAAGAACACCACCAGTTTTTTTCAGGTATCTTTAGGTGCACACTGTGCATAGGAGGCACTAAACTAACTTTAAATACTGCAGCTGCCTGCGGTACTAACAGGATCAGAAGAACACCACCAATTTTCTTCATGTAGCTTTAGGTGCACACTGTGCAGAGGACACACTACACTAACTGAAAATACTGCAGCTGCCTGCGGTGCTAATAGGATCAGAAGAATACCATCAACTTTCTTCAGGTAGCTTTAGGTGCACACTGTGCAAAGGATGCACTAAACTAACTGTAAATACTGCAGCTGCCTGCAGTACTAATAGGATCAAAAGATCACCACCAATTTTCTTTAGGTAGCTTTAGGTGCACACTATGCAGAGGACACAGTATACTAACTGTAAATACTGTAGCTGCCTGTCTGTGGTATTACTAGGATCAGAACAACAGCAATTGTCTTCAGGTAGCTTTAGGTGCACACTGTGCAGAGGATGCAGTACACTAACTGTAAATACTGCAGCTGCCTGCGATACTAATAGGATCAGAAGAACACCACCAATTTTCTTCAGGTAGTTTTAGGTGCACACTGTGCAGAGAACGCACTACACTAATTGTAAATACTGCAGCTGCTTGCAGTACTTATAGGATCAGAAGAACACCACCAATGTTCTTCAGGTAACTTTAGGTGCACACTGTGCAGTGGACTCTCTACACTAATTGTAAATACTGCAGCTGCCTGCGGTACTAATAGGATCAAAAGAACACCACCAATTTTCTTCAGGTAGCTTTAGGTGCACACTGTGCAGAGGACGTACTACACTAACTGTAAATACTGCAGCTGCCTGCAGTGCTAATAGGATCAGAAGAACACCACCAATTTTCTTGAGGTAGCTTTAGGTGCACACTGTACAGAGGACGCACTACACTAACTGTAAATACTGCAGCTGCCTGCGCTACTAATAGGATCAGAAAAACACCAAAAATTTTCTTCAGGTAGATTTAGGTGCACACTGTGCAGAGGACACAGTATACTAACTGTAAATACTGGAGCTGCCTGCCTGTTTATTAATAGGATCAGAAGATCACCACCAATTTTCTTCAGGTAGCTTTAGGTGCACACTGTGCAGAGGACACAGTACACCAACTGTAAATACTGTAGCTGCCTGCCTGTGGCAGAAGATCACCACCAATTTACTTCAGGTACATTTAGGTGCACACTGTGAAGAGGACACAATACACTAACTGTACATACTGTAGCTGCCTACCTGTGGTATTAATAGGATCAGAACAACAGCAATTGTCTTTAGGTAGCTTTAGGTGCACACTGTGCAGAGGACGCAGTACACTAACTGTAAATACTGCAGCTGCCTGCGGTACTAATAGGATCAGAAGAACGCCACCGATTTCCTTTAAGTAGCTTTAGGTGTACACTGTGCAGAGGACGCACTACACTAACTGTGAATACTGCTGCTGCCTGTTGTACTAATAGGATCAGAAGAACACCACCAGTCTTTTTCATGTATCTTTAGGTGCACACTGTGCATAGGACGCACTAAACTAACTGTAAATACTGTAGCTGCCTGCGGTACTAATAGGATCAGAAGAACACCACCAATTTTCTTCAGGTAGCTTTAGGTGCACACTGTGCAGAGGACGCACTACACTAACTGAAAATACTGCAGCTGCCTGCAGTACTAATAGGATCAGAAGAACACCATCAACTTTCTTCAGGTAGCTTTAGGTGCACACTATGCAGAGGATGCACTAAACTAACTGTAAATACTGCAGCTGCCTGCAGTACTAATAGGATCAGAAGAACACCACCAATTTGCTTCAGGTAGCTTTAGGTGCACACTGTGCAGAGGATGCATTACACTAACTGTAAATACTGCAGCTGCCTGCGGTACTAATAGGATCAAAAGATCACCACCAATTTTCTTTAGGTAGCTTTAGGTGCACACTATGCAGAGGACACAGTATACTAACTGTAAATACTGTAGCTGCCTGCCTGTGGTATTACTAGGATTAGAACAAGAGCAATTGTCTTCAGGTAGCTTTAGGTGCACACTGTGCAGAGGATGCAGTACACTAACTGTAAATACTGCAGCTGCCTGCGATACTAATAGGATCAGAAGAACACCACCAATTTTCTTCAGGTAGTTTTAGGTGCACACTGTGCAGAGAATGCACTACACTAATTGTAAATACTGCAGCTGCTTGCAGTACTTATAGGATCAGAAGAACACCACCAATTTTCTTCAGGTAACTTTAGGTGCACACTGTGCAGTGGACTCTCTACACTAATTGTAAATACTGCAGCTGCCTGCGGTACTAATAGGATCAGGAGAACACCACCAATTTTCTTCAGGTAGCTTTAGGTGCACACTGTACAGAGGACGCACTACACTAACTGTAAATACTGCAGCTGCCTGCGCTACTAATAGGATCAGAAGAACACCAAAAATTTTCTTCAGGTAGTTTTAGGTGCACACTGTGCAGATGACGCAGTACACTAACTGTAAATACTGCAGCTGCTTGCGGTACTAATAGGATCAGAAGAACACCACCAATTTTCTTCAGGTAGCTTTAGGTGCACACTGTGCAGAGGACGCACTACACTAACTGTAAATACTGCAGCTGCCTGCGCTATTAATAGGATCAGAAGAACACCAAAAATTTTCTTCAGGTAGTTTTAGGTGCACACTGTGCAGATGACGCAGTACACTAACTGTAAATACTGCAGCTGCTTGCGGTACTAATAGGATCAGAAGAACACCACCAATTTTCTTTACCTAGCTTTAGGTGCACACCGTGCAGAGGATGCAATCCACTAATTGTAGGTGCACACTGTGCAGAGGACTCACTACACTAACTGTAAATACTGCAGCTGCCTTTGGTACTAATAGGATCAGAAGATCACCACCAATTTTCTTCAGGTAGATTTAGGTGCACACTGTGTAGAGGATGCACTACACTATTTGTAAATACTGCAGCTGCTTGCGGTACTAATAGGATCAGAAGAACACCACCAATTATCTTCAGGTAGCTTTAGGTGCACACTGTGCAGAGGATGCACTACACTAACTGTAAATAGTGCAGCTGCCTGCGGTACTAATAGGATCAGAAGAACACCACCAATTTTCTTTAGGTAGCTTTAGGTTCACACTGTGCAGAGGACGCACTGCACTAACTGTAAATACTGCAGCTGAAGAACATTAATAGGTACTAATAGGATCAGAAGAACACCACCAATTTTGTATATATGCAGAAAAGAAAAACCTTCTCCTCTATTAAGCAGACATCCTATTAATCAGAAGAATGTAGAATGTAATCTCTAAACTCCAAAACATACTATAACGTATTGACCTGCTAAGCTAATGTATCAAGACATTTGACTGTTCTGGGCAGCTTGTTGATAACATCATTGTAATTTAGCATAATAATGAGGGATCCCCCCTGTTTCTATCAATGCTGAACCATGTAGCTGTTAGACAGGGGAGCAGCAGCAAATATCAACAACACAATATCAACAGAAAGTATAAAAAAAAACAATATCAGGCTGATTTACTGGAGGCAAATAGACTGTTGCGCTTGAGGTGAATCTCTGTTGATGTCCATAATCCAATCAGCGATCAAAAATACCATTTTTAATATTTTCCTTGAACGTGATTGGGAATTATCTGCAAAGTGAAATGTCACCACATTTCCTAGGCTCTGGGGAATTCCCATGTAAAATCCAACTTCCCTTGCAAAGTAAATAGCCTAGTTGCCTTTAGTGAATCAACCTCTATGGCTTGACTGAGCAGATGATAAGCAAAGTCACAGCATTTTAGCATTACTAAAATCATGCACAGATATTTTATAGGTAGCAAGTAATGAGCAACAGCTCCACTTTTGCAGTATAAACAGTGGTTGCTAGAGCTTTACGTAAATCAGTCTTATGGTTTCTTGGACTTTCTTGCAAATGAGTGATCAACTTGCCTATGTAACAGAGGTCACAGGGCAATTGGTAATGTAAATTATGAATTAATTATTATAGAAGTCTTTGAAATATATTCATCTGCCTGTTTGTGTTACTGCCTCCAATAGTACACAAATACACAAATCATGGATACTATACCACAATGTTTCTCAACTCTAGTCCTCAAGTACCCCCAACAGGTCATTTTTTCAGGATTTCCCTCTGATGAAATGGCTGTGGTAATTACTAAGTCAGTGAACCTGATCAAATCACCTGTGCAAAATAATGGAAAGCCTGAAAATATGACCTGTTGGGGCTACTTGAGGACTGGAGTTGAGAAACATTGCTGTACCAGACCCTAGACCAAGATGTTATACATGTCCAAATTGCACAACATGTAATCCTCTGTCTAAAGTAAGTTGCACTACTTTACTGCTGTGGGACAGGTAAGTGCAGGATGGCAACAAAGTGGAGAAATTAAGTAGCAAGGCAATGGGATTAACTGTTGGGAAGAGGTGCTCCAATTTGCATCAGGACCCATGCATTTTTTTTTATCACTCTTTTTTTTTTAGTAACATTAAATAAATTGTTTTAATTATGCTAAGCTAAGACAAAAAAAAAGTAATTCTACTGTTTGGAAAATTAAATATATTATATTTATAAAGTGATATCTATAAACCTTGAATAACCAGCACAGCCTCTAAAAATAGACTTAACCTTGTGATGTACATGAAAAAAAACTAAAACTACAAATGTCACAGCTGAGATGGAAAGTGAATAGCAAGTCATGGAATTGCGAAAGAGAATGAACAAATGACAAACTCTGAAAGCAAAAAGCAAGAGAACAAGATACCTAGTACACATATACTTATTAGTAAGAAGTTAGATGGAAAACATTAAGGAGAAATCCAAGCTTGGCCAGAGAATACTCTGGGAGATGAAAGGCATTATAAGAAGCAATATCTCCATGCAGGTGAAGAAAAAAAAGCATTTTCTTTACTTCATGACATATATCTTATGGTCTAAGTCCCATCTCAGAAAAATTGAGAAGAAATTTGCCAGCTTTCACAGAAATACTGAAAGGGCAATGATGTATGAGAGCCATATTATGAGATAAGAAAACTCTCCAAGGATAAGAGTAATAATATATTTGACAAGTTTTATTGAGCAGAACGAAAAATATAAATGTAAAGCTAGAAAGGAGAATACAGCACGTGAAGACTAATAGTTGAAAAAAGAGATTGCTCTAGAAAAAGAAACAGAAATAAAAATAAAAGTAGTAATCTAAATTCTGTGCAAAAGATAGATAGATAGATAGATAGATAGATAGATAGATAGATAGATAGATAGATAGATAGATAGATAGATAGATAGATAGATAGATAGATAGATAGATAGATAGATAGATAGATAGATAGATAGATAGATTTGTTTGTTTGTATTTGTAAAGAATATATTTATTTTATTATACTTCATATATCTAGCATATCAACGTAAAATAATTAGTAACAATCCTCCAAAATTACTAATGAATAGCGCACAGCAGTGAGTTTTATCATCGCTGTGTTTGATAACAAGTGTGAGTAATAATGTTAGGATAAAATATTAAAGAAAAAAACTGCTTTTACTAACTTATGAGGACCACAGCTCAACTAAATGGAGTAACAAACAGGGATAAGCCTTTGGTTGTGTACATAACATACCCTGGTCAATATCAGGTATAGGTTATATTCCGTTCCCCCTTGCTGCTAGTGTAAACTAGCAAAAAAAAAATGTTGCATATATTTAAAAAAAAATAGAAAATAAAACCCAAGACAAAATATGGATATGGGCTCTACCCCTCCCTTACTTAACTGATGTACATATCTCAGAAACTTTTTCTAGGGTATAAGGTACTGTACTAAAACATACTGACAGCTCCCAATTTAAAGAACAATATTTTTATTCTTTAATTAAAAAAAAACACATAATTTCATGCACATAAAGACACCTAGATATACACAGTGTGATTAAAAACCACCAACTTCCCACATACCACCTAAATATCCAAACATTGTTTGTAGCAAAATGTATGTATATAAATGTATGTATATATAAGCACCAGACCACTGTCCAAGGTAAGTATTTGGGGAATTAATGTTGGACTCTTAGCAGCATATACAGTATCTCACAAAAGTGAGTACACCCCTCACATTTTTGTAAATATTTTATTATATCTTTTCATGTGACAACACTGAAGAAAATACACTTTGCTACAAAGTAAAGCAGTGAGCGTACAGCTTGTATAACAGTGTACATTTTCTGCCCCGTCAAAATAACTCAACACACAGCCATTAATGTCTAAACCGCTGGCAACAAAAGTGAGTACACCCCTAAATGAAAATGTCCAAATTGGGCCCAAAGTGTCAATATTTTGTGTGGCCACCATTATTTTTCAGCACTGCCTTAACCCTCTTGGGCATGGAAGTCACCAGAGCTTCACAGGTTGCCACTTGAGTCCTCTTCCACTCCTCCATGATGACATCACGGAGCTGGTGGATGTTATTGACCTTGCGCTCCTCCACCTTCTGTTTGAGGATGCATCACAGATGCTCAATAGGGTTTAGGTCTGGAGACATGCTTGGCAAGTCCATCACCTTTACCCTCAGCTTCTTTAGCAAGGCAATGGTTGTCTTGGAGGTGTGTTTTGGGTCGTTATCATGTTGGAATACTGCCCTGCGGCCCAGTCTCCAAAGGGAAGAGATCATGCTCTGCTTCAGTATGTCACAGTACATGTTGGAATTCATGGTTCCCTCAATGAACTGTAGCTCCCCAGTGCCGGCAGCACTCATGCAGCCCCAGACCATGACACTCCTACCACCATGCTTGACTGTAGGCAAGACACACTTGTCTGTGTACTCCTCACCTGGTTGCCGCCACACATGATTGACACCATCTGAACCAAATAAGTTTATCTTGGTCTTGTCAGACCACAGGACATGGTTCCAGTAATCCCTGTCCTTAGTCTTCTTGTCTTCAGCAAACTGTTTGCAGGCTTTCTTGTGCATCATCTCTAGAAGAGGCTTCCTTCTGGCATGACAGCCATGCAGACCAATTTTATGCAGTGTGCTGCATATGTTCTGAGCACTGACAGGCTGACCCCCCCTACCCCTTCAACAATGCTGGCAGCACTCATATGTCTATTTCCCAAAGACACCCTCTGGATATGACGCCAAGCATGTGCACTCAGCATCTTTGATCGACCATGGCGAGGCCTGTTCTGAGTGGAACCTGTCCTGTTAAACCCCTGTATGGTCTTGGCCATTGTGCTGCAGCTCAGTTTCAGGGTCTTGGCAATCTTCTTATATCCTAGACCATCTTTATGTAGAGCAACAATTCTTCTTTTCAGATCCTCAGAGAGTTCTTTGCCATGAGGTGCCATGTTGAACTTCCAGTGACCAGTATGAGAGAGTGAGAGCGATAACACAAAATTTAACACACCTGCTCCTCATTCACACCTGAGACCTTGTAAGACTAACGAGTCATATGGCACCGGGGTGGGAAAATGGCAAGTTGGGCCCAGTTTGGTTGCTTGTGTTGCCAGCGGTTTAGACATTAATGGCTGTGTGTTGAGTTATTTTGTAGGGACAGCAAATTTAAACTGTTATACAAGCTGTACACTCATTACTTTACATTGTAGCAAAGTGTCATTTCTTAAGTGTTGTCACATGAAAAGATATAATAAAATATTTACAAAAATATGAGGGGTGTACTCACTTTTGTGAGATACTGTAAATGCAGTGGTTCCATGCTTAAAGCCTAGTGTTGTCATCAGCCCAAGGTTGAGTATACCATCCTGTCAGGTACATTGACCTTTGAGAGGATGTATTATCTCAGATCCCCTTACAATGAACAGTTGAGTTGAGTATACTTCTGTTACTCCTTTAGATATATTTCAGTCAGTGATTATGCCTTATTTGTAGATCCTATGGATGTAGTTTATTTGGGATTCCATAGAGTGTTTCAAAGTAGACTTAGTTTACATACCATTGAAGAGTATCACTGAAGTCTCCTGGAAGGAATAAATCAGCATCCAATCTGTGGTCAAGAGGAGGCAAGATGGTAAGGGGCTTTATTCAAGATTGTTATAATGTGTCCATAATGTTGTACCCATGTCGCCTCCCTCTCACAGATATATGTAATAGCGTATTCCAAAGTATGATCTCACCCACAAATATACCCTTCCTGTCTCGCATAGGTGTCCACTCAGATGGTACATAAATGTATGACCTCTCACTTTCACCGAGCCATAAAACTGAGGTCAGAGTTCTAATAATCACTGTCCCAGGGGCATTCACAATGATTCAACTTGATATTATAAAGCGTCTCAAGGGGTCCTCGCTGCAACTCATGATCCTCATATATTCCAACTTTGGATATCCCACATGTGTATCATTAACTGCATCCAAGTCCAGCTTTCTCCATGTCAAAGCATAGATAAAAATACTTAGCGTATCAGCAACACCAATAGTCCATGTCCAGCGCATTAATGGTGGATAGGTGGTGCATGTGGGCAGCTGAGCAAACAAGCCTGACAGGTTTTGCCCGTGACCTCGGCTGCTTCAGAGGCAAATACATATATTTTATTATACTTCAGTGAAGATCAGGTTATAGGTTATATTCTGCTCCCCCTCACTGCTGGTATAAAGCAGCAAAAAAAAAAAAAAAAAAAAAAATGTTTTTCTTTTGTTCAGTTAAGCAAAGCTTGAGCAAAATATTTTCAGTGCAATCTTCAATAGTAAATAACTTCACTGATCTGTATCACTCAATACTCATCTGTTACTAGCTTACCAAAGCTCTGTATACACTTGCGATTATCCAATGCCTTGTGTGTCCTACTGTATTAACCTTTTTTTTTTTTACTTTTCTTTTTTTAATAAACTTAATATAATATTTGGACTCTCTTCCCTCTTTACTTAGTATTGTGCATCTATATTCTAGTACAAGAATGTGCTGATTTGTCAGTGGGATATCCATCTATACCAGGAGTGTCAAACGCCTTTATAAATGACCCTACTCACCTAAATTCACCTTCTTGCTCTGTTATACTTCAAAATGTTCCCTCTGTGTCTTATTGGTTAATTTTTTGGCGCCAGTATGGTCTGCCACACCCCCCTCCCCTTTTGGCACCAAAATACACTATATAGCAGTTGCTCACTCACTTTTAACCCAGGAACATCTCTGTATCCTCCTGGGGATTTACATCCAATTCTACCTCAAGTTTATCCTCTGCTGCGATGTTACTATATTCGTTTTTATTGAAGTACATATGGACCCCAGTACTTACTGTGGGTTTTTTTTTATTCTTTCCCTGTTATGTTTTACCATAGGCTCCCCCAGTGCATTTGCACGGTTTCACATGGATCATTGAGCAAACACAGTCTATGGGCTCTTTGGTGCCCTCCTACGGTTGCTGCAGCGCTACTATTTATTATTGGCTATTTATTGGCTTTGCCTTGTCAGAACTGAACCCCATGATTGGTTGTAAAAGGAAACAGGTATACATCATCTTGCTTTCCTATACTATGACCTTTGCATACACATATACATTTTTTCCTGCTTTTCTTATGGTTTTTTTTCTTCCCTAGTTGATGGTCACCCACCTTTACTGCTAAGACCTTGATGTCCATATTGAATAAATTTGAACTACTGTTTTTGAACTTGTGAAAGCCTCTTTACAAGGTAATATAGTGGACAAATATAGTGTCTGATCTCTGGGCATAGGCTACTATCTTTCACCCATTATGCTTTCTCAGGTTTGTTGTGCCTCTAAAGTTCGCTCAGGGGATCCTTGTTGAACCCCTTTTTTTTCTACTCACCTAAATTGTCACCATCTAATTAGGATATGCCCTACTCCAAAAAGGTCCATTAAAACATATGCAAGTCCATACAGATAATATATTCATGCTCTCTATGGTATATGCTAAATGTAGTAGACATGAAACAAAGTATATTATGCCCCAAGACAGTTCTGCACCGAAGAGTTGAAGTGTCCCACTAGTGGTACAGGTTGGTACATGTTCTGTTCTTTAACCACTTTAGCCCCGGACACTTTGGCTGCCCAAAGACCAGAGCGTTTTTTGTGATTCGGTACTGCGTCGCTTTAACTGACAATAGCTTGGTCGTGCAATGCTGTACCCAAACAAAATTGATGTTCTTTTCTTCCCACAAATAGGGCTTTCTTTGGCTTTTATTTGATCACCTCTGCGGTTTTAATTTTTTGCGCTATAAACAAAAAAAGAGAGACAATTTTGAAAAAAATGCAGTATTTTTTACTTTTTGCTATAATAAATATCCCCCAAAAATATATTAAAAAAATAATTTTATTCCTCAGTTTAGGCCGATATGTATTCTTCTACATATTTTTGGTAAAAAAAAATCGCAATAAGCGTATATTGATTGGTTTGTCTACAAAATAGGGGATAGTTTTATGGCTTAATTTTATTTTTAATTAATTTTTGTTTTATTAGTAATGGTGGTGATCTGCAATTTTTATCGGGACTGTGACATTATGGCGGACATATCGGACATTTTTGACACATTTTTGGGACCATTGTCATTTATACAGTTATCAGTGCGATTAAAAATGAATTGATTACTGTGTAAATGACATTGGCAGTGAAGGGGTTAACCACTAGGGGGCAGTGAAGGGGTTAAGTGTGTCCTAGGGAGTTATTCTAACTGTAAGGGGGCTGGGCTTGAACACACAGGACAGTGATCACTGCTCTCGATAGCAGTAGATCACTGCCCTGTCACTAGACAGAACCCCGAATGCTTTGTTTACATAAGCATCTCCCCATTCTTCCTCTCCGTGACACGATCGCGGGCACCCGGCGGACATCGAGTCAGCGGGACCCGTGGTCACGGAGACCACGGCAGTGCGCACGTGCTCGTGACACCGCTTCTTAAAGGGAACTTGCCTGTACGCCCATTTGCCTGCCAGTGCCATTCTGCCGACGTACATCTGCGCGCGCTGGTCGGCAAGTGGATAAAACCATGTATGAAGTTAAATATCGCACTCTTTTCCCCTGAAAACAGAGGACAAACAGTGCCTGCGTGTAATACGCTGATACTATGTTTTACCAATATGTTGTGTGGGGTCCCCTATAGAAGGGACATGAGTACCCCCCCATGTCCCATAAGCATCTCCCCGTTCTTCCTCTCCGTGACACGATCGCGGGCACCCGGCGGACACCGAGTCAGCGGGACCCGCGGTCACGGAGACCACGGCAGTGCGCACGTGCTCGTGACACTGCTTCTTAAAGGGAACTTACCTGTACGCCAATTTGCCTGTCAGTGCCATTCTGCCGACATACATCTGCGTGCACTGATCGACAAGTGGATAAAACAATGTATGAAGTTAAATACCGCACTCTTTTCCCCTGAAAACAGAGGACAAACAGTGCCTGCGTGTAATACGCCGATACTATGTTTTACCAATATGTTGTATGGGGTCCCCTATAGAAGGGACATGAGTACCCCCCAGCGACTTAGAGCGGGATGAAAGGACGCGCCCCCAGGGCAGACAAAAGCCAATGGCAAGAGAGCATCACGACTGTCCCCACGGCAACTGAAAGCTGCCGTAGCCTGCTGAAACATATACACAGACAGAAACAAAAACAAAAGAACAAAAAAACAAAAAGTGGGGGCAAGTTGCTGGATATGTTCATATACTGCAAACGTCGATGCTGCTTGAAAAACTTTCTGACAAAAACTTTGTTTTCTATTTCTTTTCAGAATATTTTATATCCTCTTTAACCACTTGACGACCGCCTCACGCCGATGTACGTCGGCAAAGTGGCACGGACAGGCAAAATCACGTACATGGTACGTGATTTGCCTTCCGCGGGTGGGGGGTCCGATCGGACCCCCCCTCGGTGCCCGAGGCGGTCGTCTTTTGTCCAGCAGCGATCGGTGGTGAGGGGGAGACCATCCGTTCGTGGCCCCCCCCTCGCGATCGCCGCCGGCCAATCGAATCATTCCTTTGCTGCTGTATGCTAAACAGCAGCAAAGGAAATGATGTCATCTCTCCTCGGCTCGGTAATTTCCGTTCCGGCCCGAGGAGAGAAGACATCAATGTGAGTGCACCAACACTACACACACAGTAGAACATGCCAGGCACACAAAACACCCCGATCCCCCCCCCGATCGCCCCCCGATCCCCCCCCAATCACCCCCCCCCCTGTCACAAACTGACACCCGCAGTTTTTTTTTTTTTTTTTTTTCTGATTACTGCATAGTGTCAGTTTGTGACAGTTACAGTGTTGGGACAGTTACTGTTACCCCCCTTTAGGTCTAGGGTACCCCCCTAACCCCCCCTAATAAAGTTTTAACCCCTTGATCACCCCCTGTCACCAGTGTCACTAAGCGATCATTTTTCTGATCGCTGTATTAGTGTCGCTGGTGACGCTAGTTAGGGACATAAATATTTAGGTTCGCCGTCAGCGTTTTATAGCGTCAGGGACCCCCATATACTACCTAATAAATGTTTTAACCCCTTGATTGCCCCCTAGTTAACCCTTTCACCACTGATCACCGTATAACCGTTACGGTTGACGCTGGTTAGTTTGTTTATTTTTTATAGTGTCAGGGCACCCGCCGTTTATTACCGAATAAAGGTTTAGCCCCCTGATCGCCCGGCGGTGATATGCGTCGCCCCAGGCAGCGTCAGATTAGCGCCAGTACCGCTAACACCCACGCACGCAGCATACACCTCCCTTAGTGGTATAGTATCTGAACGCATCAATATCTGATCCGATCAGATCTATACTAGCGTCCCCAGCAGTTTAGGGTTCCCAAAAACGCAGTGTTAGCGGGATCAGCCCAGATACCTGCTAGCACCTGCGTTTTGCCCCTCCGCCCAGCCCACCCAAGTGCAGTATCGATCGATCACTGTCACTTAAAAAAGACTAAACGCATAACTGCAGCGTTCGCAGAGTCAGGCCTGATCCCTGCGATCGCTAACAGTTTTTTTGGTAGTATTTTGGTGAACTGGCAAGCACCAGCCCCAGGCAGGGTCAGGTTAGCGCCAGTACCGCTAACACCCACGCACGCAGCATACGCCTCCCTTAGTGGTATAGTATCTGAACGGATCAATATCTGATCCGATCAGATCTATACTAGCGTCCCCAGCAGTTTAGGGTTCCCAAAAACGCAGTGTTAGCGGGATCAGCCCAGATACATGCTAGCACCTGCGTTTTGCCCCTCCGCCCAGCCCACCCAAGTGCAGTATCGATCGATCACTGTCACTTACAAAAGACTAAATGCATAACTGCAGCGTTCGCAGAGTCAGGCCTGATCCCTGCGATCGCTAACAGTTTTTTTGGTAGTATTTTGGTGAACTGGCAAGCACCAGCCCCAGGCAGCGTCAGGTTAGCGCCAGTACCGCTAACACCCACGCACGCACTGTACACCACCCTTAGTGGTATAGTATCTGAACGGATCAATATCTGATCCGATCAGATCTATACTAGCATCCCCAGCAGTTTAGGGTTCTCACAAACGCAGTGTTAGCGGGATCAGCCCAGATACCTGCTAGCACCTGCGTTTTGCCCCTCCGCCCGGCCCAGCCCAGCCCACCCAAGTGCAGTATCGATCGATCACTGTCACTTACAAAACACTAAACGCATAACTGCAGCGTTCGCAGAGACAGGCCTGATCCCTGCGATCGCTAAAAGTTTTTTTGGTAGCGTTTTGGTGAACTGGCAAGCGCCAGCGGCCTAGTACACCCCGGTCGTAGTCAAACCAGCACTGCAGTAACACTTGGTGACGTGGCAAGTCCCATAAGTGCAGTTCAAGCTGGTGAGGTGGCAAGCACAAGTAGTGTCCCGCTGCCACCAAAAAGACAAACACAGGCCTGTCGTGCCCACAGTGCCCTTCCTGCTGCATTCGCCAATCCTAATTGGGAACCCACCGCTTCTGCAGCGCCCGTACTTCCCCCATTCACATCCCCAACCAAATGCAGTCGGCTGCATGAGAGGCATTTTCTTTATGTCCTCCCGAGTACCCCTACCCAGCGAACGCCCCCAAAAAAGATATTGTGTCTGCAGCTAGCGCGGATATAGGCGTGACACCCGCTATTATTGTCCCTCCTGTCCTGACAATCCTGGTCTTTGCATTGGTGAATGTTTTGAACGCTACCATGCACTAGTTGAGTATTAGCGTAGGGTACAGCATTGCACAGACTAGGCACACTTTCACAGGGTCTCCCAAGATGCCATCGCATTTTGAGAGACCCGAACCTGGAACCGGTTACAGTTATAAAAGTTAGTTACAAAAAAAGTGTAAAAAAAAAAAAAAAAAAAAAATATATAAAATAAAAAAAAATAGTTGTCGTTTTATTGTTCTCTCTCTCTTTATTCTCTCTATTGTTCTGCTCTTTTTTACTGTATTCTATTCTGCAATGTTTTATTGTTATTATGTTTTATCATGTTTGCTTTTCAGGTATGCAATTTTTTATACTTTACCGTTTACTGTGCTTTATTGTTAACCATTTTTTTGTCTTCAGGTACGCTATTCACAACTTTGAGTGGTTATACCAGAATGATGCCTGCAGGTTTAGGTATCATCTTGGTATCATTCTTTTCAGCCAGCGGTCGGCTTTCATGTAAAAGCAATCCTAGCAGCTAATTAGCCTCTAGACTGCTTTTACAAGCCGTGGGAGGGAATGCCCCCCCCCCACCGTCTTCCGTGTTTTTCTCTGGCTCTCCTGTCTCAACAGGGAACCTGAAAATGCAGCCGGTGATTCAGCCAGCTGACCATAGAGCTGATCAGAGACCAGAGTGGCTCTAAACATCTCTATGGCCTAAGAAACCGGAAGCTACGAGCATTTTATGACTTAGATTTCGCTGGATGTAAATAGCGCCATTGGGAAATTGGGGAAGCATTTTATCACACCGATCTTGGTGTGGTCAGATGCTTTGAGGGCAGAGGAGAGATCTAGGGTCTAATAGACCCCAATTTTTTCAAAAAAGAGTACCTGTCACTACCTATTGCTATCATAGGGGATATTTACATTAAAAATAATAAAATAAAAATGAAAGGAACAGTTTTAAAATAAGATAAAAAAGCAAAAAAATAATAAAGAAAAAAAAAAAAAAAAAGCACCCCTGTCGCCCCCTGCTCTCGCACTAAGGCGAACGCAAGCAGCGGTCTGTCGTCAAACGTAAACAGCAATTGCACCATGCATGTGAGGTATCACCGCGAAGGTTAGATCGAGGGCAGTAATTTTTGCAGTAGACCTCCTCTGTAAATCTAAAGTGGTAACCTGTAAAGGCTTTTAAAGGCTTTTAAAAATGTATTTTTTTTGTTGCCACTGCACGTTTGTGCGCAATTGTAAAGCATGTCATGTTTGGTATCCATGTACTCGGCCTAAGATCATCTTTTTTATTTCATCAAACATTTGGGCAATATAGTGTGTTTTAGTGCATTAAAATTTAAAAAAGTGTGTTTTTTCCCCAAAAAATGCGTTTGAAAAATCGCTGCGCAAATACTGTGTGAAAAAAAAAATGAAACACCCACCATTTTAATCTGTAGGGCATTTGCTTTAAAAAAATATATAATGTTTGGGGGTTCAAAGTAATTTTCTTGCAAAAAAAAAAAACTTTTTCATGTAAACAATAAGTGTCAGAAAGGGCTTTGTCTTCAAGTGGTTAGAAGAGTGGGTGATGTGTGACATAAGCTTCTAAATGTTGTGCATAAAATGCCAGGACAGTTCAAAACCCTCCCAAATGACCCCATTTTGGAAAGTAGACACCCCAAGCTATTTGCTGAGAGGCATGTCGAGTCCATGGAATATTTTATATTGCGACACAAGTTGCGGGAAAGAGACAATTTTTTTTTTTTTGCACAAAATTGTCACTAAATGATATATTGCTCAAACATGCCATGGGAATATGTGAAATTACACCCCAAAATACATTCTGCTGCTTCTCCTGAGTACGGGGATACCACATGTGTGAGACTTTTTGGGAGCCTAGCCGCGTACGGAACCCCGAAAACCAAGCACCGCCTTCAGGCTTTCTAAGGGCGTGAATTTTTGATTTCTCTCTTGACTGCTTATCACAGTTTCGGAGACCATGGAATGCCCAGGTGGCACAAACCCCCCCCCAAATGACCCCATTTTGGAAAGTAGACACCCCAAGCTATTTGATGAGAGGTATAGTGAGTATTTTGCAGACCTCACTTTTTGTCACAAAGTTTTGAAAATTGAAAAAAGAAAAAAAAAAAAGTTTTTTCTTGTCTTTCTTCATTTTCAAAAACAAATGAGAGCTGCAAAATACTCACCATGCCTCTCAGCAAATAGCTTGGGGTGTCTACTTTCCAAAATGGGGTCATTTGGGGGGGTTTTGTGCCACCTGGGCATTCCATGGCCTCCGAAACTGTGATAGGCAGTGAAGAGTGAAATCAAAAATTTTCACCCTTAGAAATCCTGAAGGCGGTGATTGGTTTTCGGGGTCCCGTACACGGCTAGGCTCCCAAAAAGTCCCACACATGTGGTATCCCCATACTCAGGAGAAGTAGCTAAATGTATTTTGGGGTGCAATTCCACATATGCCCATGGCCTGTGTGAGCAATATATCATTTAGTGACAACTTTGTGCAAAAAAAAAAAAAATGTGTCACTTTCCCGCAACTTGTGTCAAAATATAAAATATTCCATGGACTCAATATGCCTCTCTGGAAATAGCTTGGGGTGTCTACTTTCCAAAATGGGGTCATTTGGGGGGGTTTTGTGCCACCTGGGCATTCCATGGCCTCCGAAACTGTGATAGGCAGTAAAGAGTGAAATCATAAATTTACGCCCTTAGAAATCCTGAAGGCGGTGATTGGATTTCGGGGCCCCGTACGCGGCTAGGCTCCCAAAAAGTCCCACACATGTGGTATCCCCATATTCAGGAGAAGCAGCAGAATGTATTTTGGGGTGCAATTCCACATAGGCCCATGGCCTGTGTGAGCAATATATCATTTAGTGACAACTTTTTGTAAATATTTTTTTTTTTTTTTTTTTGTCATTATTCAATCACTTGGGACAAAAAAAATAAATATTCAATGGGTTCAACATGCCTCTCAGCAATTTCCTTGGGGTGTCTACTTTCCAAAATGGGGTCATTTGGGGGGGTTTTGTACTGCCCTGCCATTTTAGCACCTCAAGAAATGACATAGGCAGTCATAAACTAAAAGCTGTGTAAATTACAGAAAATGTACCCTAGTTTGTAGACGCTATAACTTTTGCGCAAACCAATAAATATACGCTTATTGACATTTTTTTTACCAAAAACATGTGGCCGAATACATTTTGGCCTAAATGTATGGCTAAAATTGAGTTTATTGGATTTTTTTTATAACAAAAAGTAGAAAATATCATTTTTTTTCAAAATTTTCGGTCTTTTTCCATTTATAGCGCAAAAAATAAAAACCGCAGAGGTGATCAAATACCATCAAAAGAAAGCTCTATTTGTGGGAAGAAAAGGACGCAAATTTCGTTTGGGTACAGCATTGCATGACCGCGCAATTAGCAGTTAAAGCGACGCAGTGCCAAATTGGAAAAAGACCTCTGGTCCTTAGGCAGCATAATGGTCCGGGGCTCAAGTGGTTAATATACGCCTCTGAAGAAGGGATACTCTCCCGAAACATATCAGGCCAATAGAGGAATTTCATATTCATTTTTGAATCTTGCATTATTGTATTTGTATGTAAAATACTGTTCTCTTATGTGCTGTATCAAACATTGCCAGTTTTTGATACATGCTTTTTTTTAAATATTTTCTAAATAAATGACATTTTTTATGTACAATGTTCTTATTGTTCACCTATAAAGTCCCACTCATTATTATTATTATTCACGATTTATATAGCGCCAACAGTTTACGCAGCGCTTTACAATGTATAGGGGGACAACACAATTACAGTACAGTTCAATACAAAAGGTACAGGAGGGCCCTGCGCCCTGCTCCTAGAGCTTACATTCTGAGGGAGGGGATGATGGTACAAAAGGTAATAGCTGCAGAGAATGATTTGATTGGACATACTGGGACAGGGAGTTCCAGAGGATGGGAGAGGCTCCTGAAGGCAAGCATGGGAGGTGGTAACAAGAGAGCTATAGAGCAGGAGGTCCTGGGAGGAGCGGAGGGGACAATTTGGGCGATATTTCCAGATAAGATTGGTGATGTAGATGGGGGCGATGTTGTGAATGGCCTTGTAGGTTATGGTTAGCATTTTGAATTTTACGCGGTGGGGTAGGGGAAGCCAGTAAAGGGATTGGCAGAGAGGGACAGCAGTCATGGATTGGTTAGTGAGGTGTATTAGTCTCGCAGCAGAATTCATAATAGACTGAAGGGACTCTATAGGGGACCCCATACAACAAATTATCAAGGGATGTTGGCAACACTGTATTAGAGAATGTATTATTGTTTCTGTCTGTGGTTCATTATCTATATACTATGTTTTACCAATAGGGGGCGGAGATCGGGCAGTCGTACCCGGGACCCACCCATTGGGGGGTGTCAGGCCGACCACCCCGCCTCTCCTGGCCCTGGAACAGCGCTGCCTGCATAGTCTAAATTTGATTTAAAAAATCACTTGCCAGCCCCTTCTCATACACTGCTCCTCCTGTGTCAGTGTCATTATAAAACGAAGCTTGAAAATATCTCAATAGCTCAATTTTTTCTGGCTGCTCTCCTCTTCCTGTTCCTCCTTCTCCTAGCTTTGGATTTAGATTGAAGGAGGAAAGTGGTCACATGACCATTTATGTAACGTCAGAGAGAGCAGTCATGTGACCAGGTCAGTGGAAAAAACGGAGTTACTGAAGTATACGGAAGCTGGCAGTGATTTGTTTCTTAACTG
This sequence comes from Lithobates clamitans, assembly GCA_037952925.1. Classification (NCBI taxonomy): domain Eukaryota; kingdom Metazoa; phylum Chordata; class Amphibia; order Anura; family Ranidae; genus Lithobates; species Lithobates clamitans. The sequence goes on along the minus strand of JBBGZY010000323.1, from coordinate 8,887,360 downwards.
TAGATAATGCTGGCAGCACTGTCCCAGGAGACTGGAGGTCTCCTGGGAGTTTAGGGGGAGGGGAGCTGCGTACTGGACAGGGGCTGTATACTGGGGAGGGGGACTGTATACTGGATGGGGAGCTGTGTACTGGATGGGGGGCTGTATACTAGGGAGGGGGCTGTATACTGGGGAGGGGGGCTGTGTACTGGATGGGAGGCTGTATACTGGGATGGGGGCTGATTACTGGACGGGGGTGTTGTATACTGGGGAGGGGGCTGTATACTGGGAGGGGGGCTGTATACTGGATGGGGGCTGTATACTGGGGAGGGGGCTGTATACTGGGAAGGGGGCTGTATACTGGATGGGGGCCTGTGTACTGGGGAGGGGGCCTGTATACTGGATGGGGGGCTGTGTACTGGGGAGGGGGGCTGTGTACTGGATGGGAGGCTGTATACTGGGATGGGGGGTTGTGTACTGGATGGGGGTTGTATACTGGGGATGGGGGATGTATACTGGATCTGGGGTTGTATACTGGGGGATTGTGTATTGGGAGGGGGGTTGTATACTGGATGGGGGCTGTATACTGGGAGGGGGGCTGTGTACTGGATGGGAGGCTGTATACTGGGATGGGGGCTGATTACTGGACGGGGGTGTTGTATACTGGGGAGGGGGCTGTATACTGGGAGGGGGGCTGTATACTGGATGGGGGCTGTATACTGGGGAGGGGGCTGTATACTGGGAAGGGGGCTGTATACTGGATGGGGGCCTGTGTACTGGGGAGGGGGCCTGTATACTGGATGGGGGGCTGTGTACTGGGGAGGGGGGCTGTGTACTGGATGGGAGGCTGTATACTGGATGGAGGCTGTATACTGGGGATGGGGGATGTATACTGGATCTGGGGTTGTATACTGGGGGGATTGTGTATTGGGAGGGGGGTTGTATACTGGATGGGGGCTGTATACTGGGAGGGGGGCTGTATACTGGATGGGGGCTGTGTACTGAATGGGGGGTTGTGTATTGGGGGCTGTATACTGGATGAGGGCTGTGTACTGGATGGGGGCTGTGTAATGGGGAGGAGGCTGTATACTGGATGGGGGCTGTGTACTGGGAAGGGGGGCTGTGTATTGGGGGCTGTATACTGGATGAGGGCTGTGTAATGGGGAGGAGGCTGTGTACTGGATGGGAGGCTGTATACTGGGATGGGGGGCTGTGTACTGGATGGGGGCTGTATACTGGGGATGAGGGATGTATACTGGATCTGGGGTTGTATACTGGGGGGCTGTGTATTGGTAGGGGGGTTGTATACTGGATGGGGGCTGTATACTGGCGAGGGGGGCTGTATACTGGGAGGGGGGCTGTATACTGGATGGGGGCTGTGTACTGAATGGGGGTTGTGTATTGGGGGCTGTATACTGGGAAGGGGGCTGTATACTGGATGGGTTTGCTGTATACTGGATGGGGGCTGTGTACTGGGAAGTGGGGCTGTATACTGGATGGGGGGCTGTGTACTGGGGAGGGGGGCTGTGTACTGGATGGGAGGCTGTATACTGGGATGGGGGGCTGTGTACTGGATGGGGGCTGTATATTGGGGACGGGGGATGTATACTGGATGAGGGCTGTGTACTGGGTGGGGGCTGTGTACTGGGGAGGAGGCTGTATACTGGATGGGGGCTGTGTACTGGGGAGGGGGCTGTAAACTGGATGGGTTTGCTGTATACTGGATGGGGGCCTGTGTACTTGAGAGGGGGCCTGTATACTGGATGGGGGGCTGTGTACTGGGGAGGGGGGCTGTGTACTGGATGGGAGGCTGTATACTGGGATGGTGGGCTGTGTACTGGATGGGGCTGTATACTGGGGACGGAGGATGTATACTGGATCTGGGGTTGTTTACTGGGGGGCTGTGTATTGGGAGGGGGGTTGTATACTGGATGGGGGGCTGTATACTGGTGAGGGGGGCTGTATACTGGGAGGGGGGCTGTATACTGGATGGGGGCTGTGTACTGAATGAGGGGCTGTGTACTGGGGGCTGTATACTGGATGAGGGCTGTGTACTGGGGAGGAGGCTGTATACTGGATGGGGGCTGTGTAGTGGGGAGGGGGCTGTATACTGGATGGGTTTGCTGTATACTGGATGGGAGCTGTGTACTGGGGAGTGGGGCTGTGTACTGGATGGGGGCTGTGTACTGGGGAGGGGGGCTGTATACTGGATGGGTTTGCTGTATACTGGATGGGGCTGTGTACTGGATGGGGGGCTGTGTACTGGGGAGGGGGGCTGTATACTGGATGGGGGGCTATATACTGGATGGGGGGCTGTGTACTGGATGGGGGCTGTATACTGGTTGGGGGCTGTGTACTGGGGAGGGGGGCTGTATACTGGATGGGGGCTGTGTACTGGGGACGGTGGCTGTACACTGGATGGGGGGCTGTGTACTGGGGAGGGGGGTTGTATACTTGATGGGGGACTGTGTACTGAGGAGGGGGGCTGTATGCTTGATGGGGGGCTGTGTACTGGATGGAGGCTGTGTACTGGGGAGGGGGCTTTATACTGGTGGGGGGCTGTCTACTGGGGAGGGAGCTGTATACTGGATGGGGGGCTGTGTACGGCATGGGGGGCTGTGTACTGGGGAAGGGGCTGTATACTGGATGGAGGGCTGTGTACTGAATGGGGGATGTGTACTGGGGAGGGGGCTGTATACTGGATGGGGGGCTGTGTACTGGATGGGGGCTGTGTACTGGGGAGGGGGCTGTATACTGGATGGGGGCTGTGTACTGGGGAGGGGGGCTGTATACTGGATGGGTTTGCTGTATACTGGATGGGGGCTGTGTACTGGGGAGTGGGGTTGTGTACTGGATTGGGGGCTGTGTATTGGGAAGGGGCTGTATACTGGATAGGTTTGATGTATACTGGATGGGGGCTGTGTACTGGGGAGGAGGGCTGTGTACTGAGGAGGGGGCTGTGTACTGGATGGGAGCTGTGTACAGGATGGGGGCTGTGTATTGGGGAGGGGGAGTGTATACTGGATAGGGGGGTGTGTACTGGATGGGGGCTGTGTACTGGGGAGGTGGGTTGTATACTGGATGTGGGGCTGTGTATTGGGGAGGTGGGTTGTATACTCGATGTGGGGCTGTGTACTGGTGAGGGGGGCTGTATACTGGATGGGGGGGGTGTACTGGGGAGGGGGGCTGTATACTGGATGGGGGCTGTGTACTGGGAAGGGGGGCTGTATACTGGATGGGGGCTGTGTACTGGATGAGGGGCTGTGTACTGGGAAGGGGGGCTGTATACTTGATGGGGGGCTGTGTACTGGATGGGGGCTGTTACTGGGGAGGGGGGCTGTATACTGGATGGGGGGCTGTGTACTGGGGTGGGGAGCTGTGTACTGTGCAGGGGGAGCAGGACTGTGTACTGGGGCTGTGAAAACATTTTCCCTAAAGTTCCCTCTTAAAACTTGGGTGCGTGTTATACACCTGTGCATGTTATAAGCCAATAAATACAGTAATAGTTTAAAAAACTCTGCCAAAACAAGAAACTATATTATAGGAAAGCTGTATAGATCTTTAAATACAACCATTGTCTCAACTTTAAGATAATGTTTTAATTGTAAAGTGGCTTAATGAAAATATTTTTGTTTCTAGCTTGTCGATACTGGACAAAACATATTGTCAGTTTTGTATCTTAATATAATATAACAGTAAAAAAAAATATTCTTACTTGATCTCTGTCAAAAGAAAACACATTGGGGTGATTTACTAAATTATTATTATTCAGGATTTAGCTAGTGTCGACAGTTCGCACAGCACTTTACTATATACGCCAAAACAGTGCAGTTACAAAACAATACAAGAGAGTTAGGAAGTTAGGCGAATGAGCTGATGGAAGACTTAAATTTTTAGTTTTTGAGTGGAGGTGGGATGAGTTTTCAGGGATCGCCTAAAGGTGGAAAGAGTAGGAAATAGCTGGACAGATTGAGGTAGAGAGTTCCAGAGGGTGGTAGAAGTCCTAGTGAAGTCCTAAAGATGAGAATTATAGGAGGAGACAAGGTAGCTAGAGAGTAGGAGGACTTGGGATGAGTGAAGAGGACATTGCGGGTGATATATTGATATTGATATAAGATTGGAAATGTAGCTTTGGGCAGAGCTGTGAGTAGCTTTGTATGTTGTTGTTAGTATTTTGAATGTTATTAACTTGGCAATCGGAAGCCAGTGTAGGGATTGGCAGAGTGAGGTGACAAGTAAATAAACAAAAATACCAAGCGCAATAATGTTCTAGTGTGACATATACAATCAAATAAGTGTAAATCAAATGTATGTGAATGCACTTGCAATTAATTAAATAAAAATTGTTAGTATGACAATGATATCAAGCTGCTATCAATTATATAGTGGTCAGAATCCCCTAAAAATTAAAACAAGGCTCTTGAGAAAGTCACGTGTCAGTGATGTAACGCGTGGGAGGAGCTTAGGACACAGTCTGCTGAATTCATTGTATCAAGCAGCAGCAGCAGCTTGCGTAGCAAGCCTTGTCCTTACAAGCCAGCTGAGATCAGCCTATCTGCTTATCTGCATGCCTAAAACAAGTCAGACACACGTGAGTATATCACTGTGCTGTTTTGGCTGTGAACCTTTATTGTAACAATATTGCGCAATGTTTTCTCTTTTTGTTTATTTTACATAAAACCACTTGATACTGAGAAAATTACCATTCATTGTGGCTGTGGAAGAAATAGCTCAGAGGGTGAACAAATAATTACTGCAGGAATCCAGATACCCCAGATTACTGAGGATTGAACTGTCGCCTGCTACTTATTCTATCTCATGAATTTAACCATCTATATTTAATCAGATTCTATTGGCACTATTTATCTATTTATACTCATCAATTGTATATATATTGCACCTTTATAAGCATATCAATTATTTATTTTTATTACGGAGGATTCAACACTTATCACAGGGAATATATCTAATTTATTTATTTATTGGCACTAATTTGGATTGATTACCATTTGCAAACGCATTTTTAGTATATCTATACACAATTGTTGCTTAGTTTACTTTGGAGATATCGCACCACTTCCAGTGGATTTGTATAACTGGAGGAACACAGTTTTTAAATATTTGCGATTTTTTCATATATTTGCGATTTTATTTATATAAGCGATTTTTTAGCGATTTGGTAGTAATTTTTTTCACATTGGTTTTTTAGCACAAAAAATTATTTTCTCACATTGATTGAACTTTATTTATTTATTGGCACTAATTTGGATTGATTACTATTTGCAAACGCATTTTTAGTATATCTATACACAATTGTTGCTTAGTTTATTTTGGAGATATCGCACCACTTCCAGTGGATTTGTATTACTGGAGGAACACAGTTTTTAAATATTTGCGATTTTTTCATATATTTGCGATTTTATATATATATGCAATTCTTTAGCGATTTGGTAGCAATTTTTTTCACATTGTTTTTTTTTAGCACGAAAAAATTCTTTTCTCACATTGATTGAACTTTGTATCAGAGCGCATCAATCTATGTTATAAGAGTGAGGTGACAGACACTGTGGGGTTGGTAAGGTGGATGAGCCTGGAAGCAGCATTCACGATAGACTGAAGGGGGAATAACCTGTGTAAAGGTAGACTTATAAAAAGGGAGTTGCAATAGTCGAGACAAGAGGTAAGGAGATAAGGTAGTGAATTAGTAACTTGGTGTTTTAATTGGTTAAAAAGTGTCATATTTTAGAGATGTTATGGAGATGAAGTCTACAAGATTTGGACAGTGATTGGATTTGGGGCTGAAAGGACAAGTCAGAGTCAAGAATTATAAATTTAAGGAGGACTAAAGGTTCAAAAAGAAATCTTCAAAGAGTATCAATCAGTCAATTATAAACAGCTTTATTAAAGTATTTTTAGTAAGGATAGAACATGAAATATTGCAAAAACCTCTGACATAACATTTTTTGCAACTTTTCATGTTCTATTTTTACTAAATATACTTTAATAAAGCTGTTTAGAATGGACCGATTGATCCTCTTTGAAGATTTCTTTTTGGACCTTTAGTCCTCCTTAAAAATATGCTTATATATCTAGAGTATTACACTACCATCCACTCCCTGTTATTATTATTATTATTATAATACGAGATTTATATAGCGCCAACAGTTTACTCAGCGCTTTACAATGTATAAGGGGGACAACACAATTACAGTACAATTCAATACAAAAGGTACAGGAGGGCCCTGCTCGTAGAGCTTACATTCTAAAGGGAGGGGGTGGTGGTACAAAAGGTAATAGCTGCAAAGAATGATTTGATGGGGGTGGCTCAGGGACAGTTATGTGGGTGTGGGATAGGCTTCCCTGAATAAATGAGTTTTCAAGGATCTCCTAAAGGTGGACAGGGTAGGGGCTGATCGGACATACTGGGGCAGGGAATTCCAGAGGATGGGAGAGGCTCTGGAGAAGTCCTGAAGGCGAGCATGGGAGGAGGTAACAAGGGAGCTAGAGAGCAGGACGTCCTGGGAGGAGTGGAGGGGGCGATTTGGGCGATATCTGCAGATGAGGTTGGTGATGTAGATGGGGGCGATGTTGTGAATGGCCTTGTATGTTATGGTTAGCATTTTGAATTTTACACGGTGGGGTAGGGGAAGCCAGTGAAGGGATTGGCAGAGAGGAGCAGCAGTCACGGATCAATTAGTGAGGTGTATTAGTCTAGCAGCAGCATTCATAATAGACTGAAGGGGGGATAGCCTGCTTAAGGGTAGGCCATTAAGGAGAGAGTTGCAATAGTCGAGGCGGGAAATAATCAAGGAGTGAATAAGTTGTTTTGTAGTGTCATTAGTCAGGAAGGGTCGAATTTTGGAGATGTTGCGGAGGTTAAGGCGGCAGGATTTAGCCAGTGATTGGATATGGGGGCTGAAGGAGAGGTCAGAGTCAAGGATTACACCCAGGACTTTGGCATGTGTGGAGGGACCAATAGTTGTGTTGTTGATATTAATGGTGAAGTCACAGGAGGGGGACCGTGAAGGAGGAAATATAACAAGCTCAGTTTTAGAAAGATTAAGTTTGAGGAAGTGGTGTGACATCCATACCGATATGTCATTCAGCAAGTTTGAGATCCGTGAGGAGATAGTGGGGGTGAGTTGGGGAGTGGAGAGATAGATCTGTGTGTCATCAGCATAGAGATGGTATTGGAAGCCATGGGAGGTGATCAACTGGCCCAGGGAAGAGGTATAGAGTGAGAAAAGGAGAGGCCCAAGGACAGAGCCTTGGGGTACCCCAACAGAAAGAGGAAGGGGAGCGGAGGAGATGGATAAGTGACGCTGAAAGTGCGCTGAGATAGGTAGGAGGAGAACCAGGATAATGCAGAATCACGGAGGCCAAGGGAGTGTAATTTGCTGAGGAGCAGCAGGTGGTCAACTGTGTCAAAGGCAGCAGAGAGGTTTAAAAGTATGAGTATGGAGTAGTGGCCATTGGTTTTGGCAGTTATTAGGTCATTGGTGATTTTTAGTAGGGCAGTTTCAGTCGAATGTTGTAGGCGGAAGCCAGACTGTAGGGGGTCGAGAAGGTTGTTGTCCGTGAGGTAGCGACTCATTTGGTCATGAACAAGGCGTTCGATGAGCTTGGAGGCAAACGGGAGAAGGGAGATAGGTCTTAAGTTATTCAAACAGGTGGGGTCTAGTGAGGTTTTTTTGAGTATGGGGGTAACCAGTGCATGTTTGAGCGGGGAAGGAAAGGTGCCGGAGGAGAGGGAGAGGTTGAAGATGTGGGTTAGGGAGTTGAGGATAGAGTGGGAAGGTGGTCGCAGTAATTGAGAGGGGACAGGGTCCAGGGGACATGTAGTGAGGTGGGCCATGGAGAGGAGTTTATCAACTTCTTCTGTGGTAACTGGGCAAAAGGAGGAGAGTATTGAGTGTGGTGTTGGACCTGATATGTTGGGTAGGGGAGGAATTTTAATGCTGGATATCTCTTTGCGAATTGTGTTGATTTTGCTATTGAAGTGGTTGGCAATATGTTGAGCGGTAAGCAAGTTGGTGGGAGGGGGCAGTGGGGGGTGAAGTAAGGAATTAAGGGTAGAAAAGAGTTGACGAGGATTGGATGAGAGGGTTTTGATGAGAGTGTTGTAATAGGTTTGTTTAGCAGTGTGGAGGTTTGTTTAGCACTGTTAAAATTGTATGGGGGTGATCTGACTGTGTATGGGGCTATGGTGCATGAGAGTTTGAGGTATATGATTTATTATAGGATACTCTCCTCTATATCTCCAGCTGAGGTGATGGCACAGAGATTTTTATCTTTTTCTTTAGTCTGGCATGAGGGGAGGGATTGATTGTTGTATTACTGATGGAAAAGTCAGGGAGAAGGGCATGGGTTGGTGAGTTTGGGGGGCATTATAAGCTTGGTTTTAGAAAGATTTAGTTTGAGGAAGTGGTGTGACATCCATGCTGATATGTAAATTAGTAAGTTAATATTGCAAGAGACCGAAGGAGTGAGGTGAGGAGTACGTACAGAGATCAGCTTAGAGATGGTATTAAAAGCCATGGGAGATTATCAAGTGATAGAGTCAGTGTAGATAGAGAGGAGAAGGGGTCCAAGGACAGATCCTTAAGGACCCCTACAGAAAGAGTGAGTAGAGAAGAGGATACAGAGTTGTAGTCAACACTTAACAATGTGATAAGTAGGAGGAGAACCAGGAAAGTGCAGAGTCTTGGAGGCCAAGTTTATTGAGGAGGAGAAGGTGGTCAACAGTATCGAAGGCAGAAGAAAGGTCTAGTGTTAGGAGTATGGTGTAGTGGCCATTGATTCTAGCAGTTAGTAATTCATTAGTGAGTTTTAGTAGGGCAGCTTCTGTGGAGTACTGAGAATGAAAGCCAGACTGTAAGGGTTCAAGAAGATTGTTGTTCTAAATTTTTAGATGTAAATAGGAGCAAGGAGATCAGTCTTAAAGGCTAAGTTCACTTTTTTTGTGTTTCAAAATTCCAGCTCCCCTATTTACCAATATAGCATTAATGTACTTATTTTGCAAAAATAAAACAGCTTTCCATTTATTCTACACTCGCTTACCTGACTGTCTTCATGGCTGTTTAAAAACACTGCTCTATTACTTGTGCCTTACTTCCTGGATAGACTATAGGTTATGACACAGGAAGCACTGATCAATGTAATAATGTCACTGGTCCCCAAAAAGTGTCATTTGGGGTCAGATTTGTCCACTGCAATGTCGCAGTCCCGCTAAAAATCTCAGATCACCGCAATTAGTAGTAAAAACAATAAAAAAAATAAAAGTCCCTAAATCTTTCCCCTATTTTGTAGACGCCATAACTTTTGCGCAAACCAATCAATATTTGCCTATTGCGATTTTTTTTTACTAATAATATACATCGGCCTAAACTGAGAATACATTTTTTTTTGGACATGTATTATAGCAAAAAGTAAAAAAAATATTTTATTTCAAAATTGTCGCTCTTTGTTTGTTTATAGCACAAAAAATAAAAACTGCATGTTGATCAAATACCACTAAAAGAAAGCTCTATTTGTGGGGAAAAAAAGGACATCAATTTTGTTTGAGTACACTGTTGCGTCGCATGACTGCGCAATTGTCAGTTAAAGCGACACAGTGCCGTATCGCAAAAAATGGCCTGATCATTCAGGGGGAAAATCCTTCCGGGGCTGAAGTGGTTAAATTGTTTAGGCTGGTGGGGACCAGAGAGGGCATTTTAAGTTTGGGAGCTATCAGTGCGGGTTTTACAGGGGAAGGGAAGGCGCACAGGGTTTGCCAGGTGTGCCTGGGCACACCCTAATCACCCTGTGTGGGACAGATTCCCCGTTTGGACCCCTGATCTTTCAGCAAAGCCCCCTAATGAAGCTCTTAAAAATAAAAAAAATTAAATAAAAAAAAAAGTATATAAAAATTGTAAAAACGAATAAATAAAATAAAAAAATAAAAACTACTGGCACCATCCGCTGCCCTACTGACAAACATATGTGTTTGAGCTTTGGAGTGCACACCTATGGTGCCAGTAGAGAGGAAGAGATTGAAGATGCAGATGCAAGTAGGCTGTTTACTTTGCAAAGGAGGTTACAGTTGGTAAGAGAGTAGTGAACAGGGTGATGCGCAAGAAAAAAATGCAATCTCTTAAATTTTCCTTGCATATGATTGGGTATTCTTCGCAAAATTAAATATCATTACATTTACTAAACTCTGGAGAAAATGTCCATGCAACGCGAACAGCCTATTTTGCCCAAGTAAATCAACCCCATACTTACCAATACAAACTTGTCTACCCTAATGTTGAAACATTTTGTGCCACCACCTACATTAATGTTTTTAGTGCCTTGGCCAAATTTAAACATGCAATGCAGATTATAGCAGCTATTCTTAGAAGCGGGCTATGAGTGCTGCTGCTGAGGATGCAGAATCTCTTCACTCTAAACTGCATTCTTGAGACACCACCAAGTGCAGTGGTGGCAGGAGAACCAGTATAAGCAACAGTAGCCCCACATGCAGCATTTTTTTCCCTTTTACAAATAACAAGAAATGTAGAAAGTAAAGTCCGGGTTTTTGATTCAGAGTGTATGAGAAACTGCATGTGTCAGTTGACAAAATTCTAATTATGTTTCTATGGATTGCCTAAGAAATATGTGAAGGTGACAGAGATTCAGATTGTCTGGACATATTGACAGTTAACCACTTAAGACAAATCCTTAGTTACAAAAACATGTTCCTGCAGGTCTTTACTATGAACTGTCTGTCTTTCAAGAAATGACTATACAGGAATGTCTGTTGAATAAAAAGCCAATATAGAGCAAAAAGTGGAGCATGTTAGCTGTTATAATGAGGAGTGTGGTGAGACAAAAAATGATGATGTGTTAAACCACTACTCTAAAACTATACTTTGTGTACCAGGTATTCCCTATATACTGCATAACATGAATATTAGCTCTGGCAGTTAAAAGCATAATATATATTGGTTTTAGCAAAAATTATAAATATCAGTTTCCCCATAATAACCTAGGATAATGGTATAATTGAAGGCACATTTTAAAATAATTGAAAGATACAGACACTAGCTTGAGCTCTATAACCACTGCTGCACTGCTTTTTACCCTTGTAGCCTTTATTATAAGATTTATGATTATTAGCTGTACATTTATTTCTACTAGGTTACAGATACACTTGCAAAGAGTATACCTTTTCAAACAGTGTTATACACATTTAACTGGAGTATTGTCACAGGGAATTTCAGCTTAGTTTACAGTCTGTGTTCTTATTTCTGGAAACACAAAGATGGAGTGAACTGTTCAAGGTCACAAAGATCTCCAGAAACTTTCTCGATAATTTTTCCTTGGAATATTCTTAAGATATATCTTACACCTCACCTACTTTTGGCTAGTTTTATAACTAGAGTGCTTAAAGGATCTTCTGTTTATACTAGACACATGTAAAGCTGAACTATACAACTAAAAAAAAAATATATATATATATGTATGGTATAAGATCTGTTTTACTTGCAAAATGATTTGTATTTTTGTTCTGTAGTAGGGTAAGTTTATAATTGTCATCCCTCTTGAGAGCAACCATTTCATACTTAGGGGTCTATTAACAGGACATTTGTTGCACAAATGTCAGAAATATTTGTGCAAGCCAAACTAAATTTTACTGTATGTTTTGGAATAGATGAACTTTTGTATCATCAGCTCCATCTAGTGGGCAAATGTGGTATAGTCTTCTGACATACCTCAACGAGAAAATGTATCTCATTTTGGCCACTAGATGGAGCTGATGAAACAGAAGTTAATTTGAAAACATAAGTTGAAATTTCATTTAGTTTGCACGCCTGTTTCTGGCATTTGTGCAATGAATGTTTTATAAATAGACCCCTTGGTGCAGCTAGTGGCTCTCAATTCTAGCTGCTACCAATAGCTCGGGTTCCCTCTGAGGATAAGAAACCAGCTTGATTCAGCTGATCCTTATGTCAGGCACGTCTGCAACTGAACACTGTGTGTAATGTGTTACACTAGTGTTACCAATATGAAGAGGGTACAATATATTTGAGACAGCTGCTTGCACTATATAGCTTATCCGTTGCTAATTAATAAAGTGAAAATAGAGTAAGTAGTGGTGCGCTGTCAACCAAAGCAATAATGACGACTGAGCATATACAATGTAAATAAATTCCTGTGGAATAATAATAATAAACTTGTGTGTCTCAAGGATGGGCACCAATAATTGAGTGACAAAATGCCTATAAAACAATAATATATATTCAGTGACGATGATTCCTGTGCAGTGAAATACAACCACGTGTTTCAAAGATGGACACCAATAAATCCACACACTGATGATATAATGTCCATGAAATAAACAAACTTGGATTCCTTCAGTGATAAATGTCCTTATAATAATCTATATAACTGTGCATGATGTATGCCTTCACCATTGTAAGTGAATGTCCAGTAATATAAGGTGACTCAATCGCTTTCTCTACATGATACCAATGAAGACATCACATGGGTGTGACGTAACATATAGGGAGTGAGTGGAGGCATACAGGAAGTGACGCTGTTAAGGAAATTAGGATCGCCGTTCTCACAGCTTTTAATTGTGAGTTTTTGTACCCCTTTTTTTTAAATAAGCCTGTTGAAACATTATTACACCAAGAGTGTTTTTTACATTCCTACTGGGAGGACACAGGAGTGGACCCCCCAAGAGCATTATAGAACCGTCATCACCACAATAGAGAGCAAACACTGGGAAAACACACAGAGCACCCCCAGAGGCGACCTGACAAATCTACAACACCCTTGAGAGATATCACTATATGCTTTATCAAGCGTATATAAGGTGAGAAGCCAGAGAGCACAGAGGTGACATGGGAAGAGAGTGATTAAGTCACCTTATATTACTGGACATTCATTTACAATGATTAAAGGGATACATCACGCAGTTATATAGATTATTATAAGGACATTCATCACTGAAGGAATCCAAGTTTGTTTATTTCATGGACATTATATCAACAGTGTGTCGATGTATTGGTGTCCATCTTTGAAACACATGATTGTATTTTACTGCACAGTAATCATCATCACTGAATATATGTTATTGTTTTACAGACATGTGTCCATCCTTGAGACACATGTGTTTATTATTATTGCACAGGAATTATTTACATTGTATATGCTAAGTCATCATTATTGCTTTAGTTGACAGCGCATCACTACTTACTCTATTTGCAACTAAACACTGTCGACGTGAAGCTGCAATGTATAGCTGCTGGGCCTTTTGTTTTTAATGTATTCTTCAATAGGCTTCTATTTTAAAGCCTGAGTTTAGTTTTTTTTTTTTTAATCAGCACAAGAGACAGTACTTACATTTATTGAGAAGTGTCCCCTGTGCTGGTGGCTGCTGTCTCAGTTGACATCTAAATTAATCTGCCCCCTATACTTCCACAACAGTCATCTTCCAGTGCTGCAGAGGTTAACACAGCTGCTGGACCTGTCATCAGCACCACATTGCTGCTGTGGAAGCATGGGGAGCAATTGACTTTATGCTAAATTAAACAAAAAAAAACCTAAAAATAGGCTTTAACTATAAATGCATTTCATTAAGCATTATGCAATTGTCATCTTTTTCCAGCAGTATGGCTAGGCCACGTGTTCGTATTTATCTTTGCTGCAAAAAAAACAGTTTCTAAACACCAAAAGATGGTGTTGTTTGAAGATGGGAGACCTGCTGGGCATTATGATAAATAACAAACCTGTCTCCATTGAACAGATTTTTGAGAGAATGGGGGGAGGTTGCAGGCAGGAACGCTGGAAACAAGACTTCTCTTCAATCTCATTAACCCATCACATTGGAATTTTTGGAAAAGGATATTAAGACACTTTTTTCTCTTATGGAAGTACTGTAATAATATAATATCAACTATAATTTTTAACCTGCACAGATAATTTGTAATAAAACACCCATTACAGTCAATAGCTAAAATTATTATTTAGAATGTAAGATTCTGAGCAGTATTACACTTCAGAAAACAATTAAAGCATTATATTGAATGGTCATATCAGGCTTCATTCTGCCCAAAACTGATATATCACTTTTAATAGGGTGACAAGATAAACCATATTATAGCATTACATATCTGGCATGTCATGGCTAATAACTAAATAATGCTGCAAAAATAGAAAGAGACAGCCCGCTGCAGCACACTTTGCCTAGCCCGAATGGTTAGCAGGTATAGCAGCCTCAGTTCGATTCATACAGGCCACATCCCCAACATGACTCGCCCTTAATCATCGGGGGTGGGGCAAAACATGTTGGGGACATGACCTACCTATCTCTCCTCAGCCTGTGTCCTCAGTCATAGTCAGCGACATCCAACTCATCACTTTGCCTGGCCTGAGTGGGGATCCTTAAGCATTTATTGCGGGTCACAGTGATAATTCGCTAATATCACAAAAGCTGCTCCATTGGTGGTTTAGCAAAACAGAGGGCAACAACATGGGAGAATTAGGTCTAGTGGATAAAGCTACTACCATACATACTGCTAAGCAAGTAGATAATTCAAGATAATTCAAGAATTACACGAACGACCAAGATAAAGAAAATTGCTTTCCTTGTCTTTGAATCACAAAATTTAAATTATACTGGAATATTTTTGAATATTCTATATGTAATATTTTCTGTAACCAAATTAAAGGGCTATCCCCACTGGATCCCCATTATGTAGTTGGGGGTTGCCAGAAAGGTTTACCACACATCAGCCTAATTCAGTGTGACTCAGGGTTCAAGTAAACCAATTCACTCATCATTATTCATGGACATGACACTACAAAAATGTGATGAATTCTAAATACGGTAGAATATACTGTATGTGTAACTGGGGAATCCTTAAGAATGTTGTGCAAGCTGCTATAAGAAAATAGAATGGGTACATTTTGCTTAATAATACGTGTTATAGCCTGATATTCTACAGAGTAAGACGTAACAAAAGTAACTCCTTTTTCCTAAGCCCTTTCTGTATGTTCTTTTATCTAATCTCAAAGGAGTATCCCTGATAATCTGATTTCCCTGATTTTTGGCAATATTTTTCCCATTCTTTGCTGTTAGAGTAACCCCTATTGCTAAGCCTTTCTTCTATGATGTCATGCTCCTGAGCAAAAGTCTCATCCGTGGAGAAATTTATTTTTGCAATTTCCCCACAGGCTGCTTACATTGTAGAATTACCTTCACTTGATTTGCAGTTTTAATTATAAGCTTCCCTGTATCAGTCGTTCTATCTGGTGAAACATCTAGAAGGTTAATCACCTTGGACTGATGTTCATATGTAAAATTCTAATTTAGATTGTTGTTATTAAGGTACAGTACAAAGTCTGTGAGTAGCTCACTGTTACCATTCCATAAGAGCAGATCATCAATGAATCTGTTATATCAAAAAATGTGTTCTTTAAAGGGGCTGTGGTCAAAAAAGATAATAAATTCTCACACTAACCTCTAAACATTGGCAAGGGAGAGTGAAAAATTTATCCAAAAAGAGGTCCTGCAACTCTGCAAAAAGAATGTCCCATTATATAGGAAAAAATTATATTTCAAAATAAATTTTGCAATTGACAGTAAAAACCCACAGAGTTCTACTGAATATAAACTTTACCTGTCAAAATGATGTTTAAGTGCCAACGGCTAGCTTGTGCAGTATTGATGAATATAGAAATCCAACAACCAGAGTAACCCAAAGAAAACTCTCATGCCACTTAATATTCAAAATGTAAGAGAACACCATCATGTTAGTTGTATAATGCTGACAGCACTGCTCCAAGCCTGCTGTGTGTAAATCCCTTTGGTTGGAAAAACTGATGCAGGTGCCAGTTCTTTTATGGAAAACCTTCTGCTCCATAAATTCACTGATTTAACAAACTGAGGCTGGACTCTGTTAATGTTAACAGTTATCCTACAGTAAAATCCCAGTTTCAGCTCAGTCCCCTCTCATTAGCCACACCTCTCTGATTCATTTTACCTGAATTGGGATTAGTCTATGTCTGGACATCACCCACCACGCTTCTTAAATATGCATAGACAGGAGAGACACCGGAAACGCCATTACAGGCTTTATCCATTGGTGTCATCAGTATATACGAAGCATATTAGTACAAATTATTCCAAAAAAATATATAAATGGTTTGCCTATATTTAGACAGGATACCAGAAACCGTACTAAATTCAACAGTTGTAAAAAAATGCATATACACAATTAATGATATTGGGCGTTCCATAAATACATTGTCACATCAAATTCATCACAGCTTAAAAAGGAAATACTATGTATGTATGAAAATCATAAAGTGTTACCGATACACCTATAAAAATAAAAAACAAAAATATACATATATAAGAATATTGGAAGACTCAACTTCCTCTACTCTTAATAATTTGTAGGAAAAACATTAATGAAGGTTAAGGCGGACCTATAGAAATCTATCCTGTCCACCTATCTCCTACATCCACCCCAATAAAGGCAATAATTAATATTAACAAAACATAATCAATATTAATAAAAAAGCGGAAATACATAGAAAAACCAATACATCATCAACATACATCCTATACAATTAATATGGATGAACAAGTAACCAAAAAAGAAATTGAATAAATATAAAAACAAAAAGGAATAAAAATAAATATTTAAAAAAAGGGAATATTTAAAAAAAAGGGAAAAGGGAAGAAAAGGGAGAAGAAGATCAAAAATTTATGGTGAGAGGACACTATTATATCTATTATCTATACAGTGGAACCTTGGATTACGAGCATAATCCATTCCAGGAGAATGCTTGTAATCCAAAGCACTCGCATATCAAAGAGAGTTTCTCCATAGAAGTCAATGGAAACGAAGATAAAATATTGCGCATTGACTTCTATTGCATGCAATACCGCATGTGGCCAGAGAGGGGGGGCACCGGAGAGCCTCGGAAATACTCGGGGACAGCTCGGCTGAACTCGGAAAGCTTCAGAAAGGCTCTGAAACACTCAAGAACAGTATTTCCGAGTGTTTCCGAGTATTTCTGAGGGTTTCTGAGTATTTCCGAACGGCTCAGAACGGCTCTGAACCGCTCCGAGTGTCATCGGCGCCCCCGCACCTCTGGCCAAATGCGGTACTGCACACCCCATTAGCTTGAATTCTGCTTGTTTTGTGAGACAACACTCGCAAACTGAGTCAGAGTTTAAAAAAAAAGATTGCTCGTCTTTCAAAACGCTCGTTAACCGCGTTACTCATTAACCAAGGTTTCACTGTATAGCAATTAATGCCCCATCCCACGTTGAGTCCCAGGGGACTGTAACATTGGTTATCAAATATCCACCTGGTTTCTCTACGTGAAATGTGTCTTTTCAGGTTATTCCCTCTCCAATGGGGATGAACCTTTCTATGGCTATGCCCTGAAGTAAGGATGGCTTTCTATTATGATACTGGTGAAAATGCCTGGAAACACTATGACCAATGAATCCCTTGCGTATGTTGGCAAGTTGTTCCCCTATTCATACATTAAGTGCCCTTGTGGTTCTCCCGAGATATTGGAAGCCACATGGGCCTCTAAGGAAGTATATAACCCCTATAGTCCCACAGGTAATACAATCTGTGGTTTTGTAAACCTTAGAAGTAACATGTGAGAAAAAAGATGAGGTCTGCTTTTGTTTTGGAAGTCTTACACATAGTACACCTCTTGCATGAAAATAAACCTTTCAAGTTCCCAAACATACTAATTTTCAGAGGTGGATCTATGGCACTAGGTGTCAATAGATCCTTCAAAATTAGATTTTTTCTATATAGAACCTTTGGCTTATCCGGGAGTTTGGGCCTCAGTATTTTGTCACACTTTAAAACCTGCCAGTGTTTTCTAATTATTTTGTTAACCCACCAATACTGGGATGAAAAAGTGGTTAAAAAAGACCACTCAAACTTATTATCACCACTTTCCCTATCTCTTTTTTGGGGGGCCAGTAAATTTGTTCTATTTAGAAGAGACAAAGAAAAACTTGCAATTCTCTATCCATAATTCTTGAGTCATACCCTTTCTCTATAAAACGGCCTTTCAACACATTGGCCTGGGATTCAAAATCCTGTAGGCGGGAACCATTTCTTCTGATATGTTGAAATTGTCCCTTAGGTATGGCCTTAAGCCAGTTAGAGTGATAATAACTATCTGTTGGAATATATCTGTTTCTGTCTGTGGTTTTAAAAAAGTTTTAGCTAACAGTAGACCTTGATCGTTAAAAATAACCAAATCCAAAAAATTCACTGATACTCTGCTACATTCATAAGTGAATCTGATCCGCCATTGATTGTTGTTGATACTTGTCATAAATGAACACAGAGATTTCTCATCTCCCTTACAAAAAAAGAAGGCGTTGTCTATATAGCGATGCCAAAAAAGGAGGCAGGACTCATTAAGGGAAAATAGAATATCATTCTCCCAAAGGGCCATAAAAAGGTTAGCAAGGCTCGGGGCAAAATTAGCCCCCATTGCCACCCCTGTACTTTGTAGATAATAATCCCCAGCATAATAAAAATAATTGTGCTCCATAGCAAATTCTAAAAGTTTCAAAATGAATTCCAAAGTGGAAGCTTTTAAGGAGTATTCCTTAGTTAAAACATATTTTGCAGCTTGGTATCCCAACTCTTGTGGTATAAAGGTATATAAGGAGGAGACGTCTGCTGTTACCAGCAAGACGTCCTCCCCTACACCACGTTGAGAAATTTCATTGATAATCTGCATAGAGTTTTTTAATTTTGTTTGGTTGCATACTTTATCTGTTACATGTATTTACTAGCTGTATATTCAGGCTTTTTTAGTTGCAGCACCATTTTTTATTATTTTTTTTATTGGGTTTAGCGCAGATATTCTGCTATAAATATGAAAATATATTTACCTGAAAAAATGAATTTCCTGAAAAAAGAAAATTCTCGGAATTTAATAACATGCTTACATAACCCAAACTTTATTTTAGATACCTATCTCTTGTGCAGTGAAGCCAAATATGTGTATATATATATATATATATATATATATATATATATATATATATATATATATACATGTCTGATACCTTTGTAGGCCCAGAATTAAAAATGGTATTGTTTTACCCATGCTTTTCAGAAATGCGCATATTATAATACCTTATAAGAGTGCTTTAATCCTATAATCCTATCCTACTAATAGAAAATCCCAATTCACTATATAAAAAGTAAATCATAGAAATGATAACTGAATTCTCCTTGGCTACCTTGGTTTTCATCACTTGTTGTAATGTCAAAACCCATCAACAGACCTAAAAGAATGAACAGTAGCTAGTTTATTTTATAACTGCTGCTGTATGAATACATTTCCAATAGAGACTGTATTAAAAAATAAATGGTAAGTCTTGGTCTTCTTAGTCTATTATTTTAGGTGTTACTTTTTCTGCCAGCAAACTGCATATTAAAAATTGTGTAACTTCTTGGGTAATCAAGTGAAGTGAACTGTAGTAACTCATTTAAAGAGTCTCCTGTCATACACACTTTTCTTTATATATAGAAGACAATGTCTATTAAAACATGAAACATCAAGTTATTTTTGCATGTCATTAAGCTGCCATACTGCAATTGTCATTAAACATTTAAAGTTCATATTTCACTGTCAATAATATTTTTTTATGCTTCCCTTATTTTTATCTTTAATTGACTTATTCAGCAAAAAAAAAATCAGCAAGAAGAGATATTCAAGTCTTGTTCCTATAGATGGCTCTTCATGATTTTCCTCATTATTTCTGTTGTGTTATGGATGACTTTGCTTCCTCCTGATGTCACTTGACGTGTAACAACATAACAGTATTAGTCATTTCTTTTTTAAGTCAACCCACACAACCATTTCCATGAAGAGCAGAGTGGAGACAAATATGGCATATTCTTGTTGAATTGCTTTATTTCATCATCTTGAGTCAGTCATTTTCAGTGCTCAGCATTATTCTAAAACTTCTGTATGTAATTCTGTTGAATTTCAGGCATTCCTTGACAGCATTCCCAACTCTTCAATTTTGGTTGCTTACTTATGAACTGGTACTGTTTTAAAACATGCACGCCCACAACAGGAATATATAGAATAACACATTTTTAGCTCAAAATAAACAATAATAAACAGCACAAGTGTCACATTTTTAAAGCCAATCAAATACATGTTTAATTAAAACCTGTCAAAAAGTGAAAATGCAGTGCTGTAATATATCTCCAAATGTATTTTTTTAATGCAAGCAGGGTAAGTGCAGTAATTTGAATTGGCATCAGTCTCTTGTAGTTCCTGTACAGCAGAGTTCAGAAAGGGAAGGGAAAAACAGCACAGGGAGCAAATCAGGTGTATTGCAGTGCAAGAAGTATGCTGATATAAGAGGAGTGCCCAGTGATAGAGAGGGATGGATTCATTAGAGGCTAAGTTCACCTTTTTTTTCATAAATTTCAGCTTCCCGGTCTATCAATAAAACATTAATCTGTTTTAGAAAAGAAAAAGCTGCTTCTATATTCTAAGGCAGGCTTCACCTCAGCCTCCGGTGTCTCCTATATAAAACTCTATTAGTTCCTGTGGTACACAAACACTGTTAGAAGGAAGTACTGCAGCAGCTGAATTTATTAACACACACCCTACACCAGGGATCCTCAAACTACGGCCCTCCAGCTGTTGCGGAACTACACATCCCATGAGACATTGTAAAACTCTAACATTCACAGACATGGCTAGGCATGATGGGAATTGTAGTTCTTGAACAACTGGAGGGCCGTAGTTTGAAGACCCCTGCCCTACACCTTCCCCTCCCCCCTCAAGGAGATTACTCCCACCCACCTCTGTACTCATATGCAGTCATTATCAGTGAGCAGCATTCTCACTGAATACACAGCTAGTGTCTTCCTCTGCTAATCAATAATTTTCTACCTTACCTTTGTCTTGCATAGTTCATTTATTTTTCAAAGTTTGCAGGAGCTGAGTGATCACATAGCAGCCTATGTGGAGCACAGCTATAGTA
Organism: Lithobates clamitans; assembly: GCA_037952925.1. Classification (NCBI taxonomy): domain Eukaryota; kingdom Metazoa; phylum Chordata; class Amphibia; order Anura; family Ranidae; genus Lithobates; species Lithobates clamitans. The sequence continues at coordinate 8,866,341 of JBBGZY010000323.1, read as the reverse complement.
TTAAAAACAAGAGATGTGAGTCCTTGGCGGTCTGTAAAGCTCATCATACACTATACAATATGATTGTGCAATTTCCTTTAGCTCTACCATCAACTATGTAGTGCACCCCAAATGCAAAATGCCCCATGAGCTGCTTTGCTGCATTTGTCACCCATAGGGCAACCCATTGAAATCAATGGGCGGCCCTAGGTGTGTTGGGGAAAAAACGCACCAAAAAATATGCACTCCTACTATGCGGTGTGAATGGGGGCTTAAAGTGAAATTACAAGAATATTGAAGCTCAATGTCTCCCACCCATGTGCTTGTATACAGCTGGCCATTCACTATGCAATCTGATTAATATGCAGTGACTTATTCAGAAACTGACATATATTGATCAGACAAATGGTGTATCATACAATCCTATCCAGATTGGACCATTCACTTACAGTGCCTTCAAAAAGTATTCACACCCCTTGACATTTTCCACATTTTGTCATGTTACAACCAAAAAACATAAATGTATTTTATTGGGATTTTATGTCATAGACCAACACAAAGTGACACATAATTATGAAGTGGAAGGAAAATGATAAATGATTTTCAACATTTTTTTACAAATAAATATGTGAAAAGTGTGGCATGCATTTGTATTCAGCCCCCCTGAGTCAATACTTTGTAGAACCACCTATTGCTACAATTACAGCTGCAAGTCTTTTTGGGGATTTCTCTACCAGCTTTGCACATCTAGAGAGTTTGCCCATTCTTCTTTGCAATATAGCTCAAGCTCTGTCAGATTAGATGGAGAGCATCTGTGAACAGCAATTTTCAAGTCTTGCCACAGATTCTCTATTGATTTAGGTCTGGACTTTGACTGGGCCATTTTAACACATGATTATGCTTTGATCTATACCATTCCATTGTAGCTTTGGCTGTATGTTTAGGGTAGTTGTCCTGCTGGAAGGTGAACCTCTGCCACAGTCTCAAGTCTTTTGCAGACTCTAATGGGTTTTCTTCTTAGATTGCCCTGTATTTGGCTCTATTCATCTTCCTATTAACTCTGACCAGTTTCCCAGTCCCTACTGAAGAAAATCATCCCCATAACACAATGCTGCCACCACCATGTTTCACGGTAGGACTGGTGTGTTTAGGGTGATGTACAATGTTATTTTTCTGCCACACATAGCGTTTTGCATTTAGGCCAAAAAGTTTGATTTTGGTCTCATCTGAAAAGAGTACCTTCTTCCACATGTTTGTTGTGTCCCCCACATGGCTTTTTGCAAACTACAAACAGGAAATCTTATGGCTTTCTTTCAACAATGGCTTATTTTTTTATAACCTAAACCCTGCTTTAAACTTCTCCACAACTTTATCCCTGACCTGTCTGGAGTGTTCCTTGGCCTACATGATGCTGTTTGTCCACTATGGTTCTCTAACAAACCTTCTAGGGCTTCACAAAACAGCTGCATTTATATTGAGATTATATTACACACAGGTGGACTCTATTTACTAATTAGGTGACTTCTGAAGGCAAAGGGTTCCACTAGATTTTAGTTATGGGTATCAGATTAAAGGGGCTGAATACAAATGCACACCACACTTTTCAAATATTTATTTGTAAACAATTTTGGAGACCATTTATCATTTTCCTTCCACTTCACACGTATGTGCCACTTTGTTAATGTCAATCACATAAAATCCCAATAAAATAAATTTACGTTTTTGGTTTTAACATGACAAAATGTGGAAAATTGCAAGGGGTATGAATACTTTTTCAAGGCACTGTATGTATATAAATTGTCCATATGTGACATCAAAAAGAAAAATGTTCATAAATATAAGAAGCCCAAAGTGTATCAAACTTCCATATTGATAGAAGAAAGCCTTTGTATTCCAAATATCACCAGGGTGCATGTGGTATGAAGTTTCCTGGATGATCACATGATGATACAGGAATTGATGGGCTCAAAATGCATTTTTTTACATTTTGAACAGAGAGGTGCAGATTCAAAGCTGCCATTAACTTTGTAAGTGACACATATTGGGATGGCTTAGGCAGAAGACATTAGAACAACCTTCTATTTATTATGAAGAGTGACATTTTTATTGAAAAGATGAACATAGTCTTTATTATCCACATTTTTTTATATGTAAAAAAAAACAATTGCATAATCTAGCATAAACAAAGAGGTTCAAGTTTCAGCAACCACTCCCTTCCATCTATTGGACAGAGTGGGTAGAACTGCTCACAGTTCAACTCTATTGCGAAGAGAGCTACTTCATATATTTTGACTTCAGAAGACTAAGAGTCATTTTGTTATATAACAGGGTTTGTGAAATTACTCTTTATAATGTAAAGGATCAAAGAGACACAAACGAGGATTAGTTAGTTTACAGGACAGCACAAAAGAGCCCACCAGGATGTCCCCAGGAAGTAAAAATGGCTAGGCCCATTTTGACACTAACCAAATTTTATATTTCAGTTTTAGAGTGTGAAATGGTTATACCATCAGCCAAATTGTATTGCTGTTTGTGTGCCCAACATTTCAGAGCTGCCACCTGAACAAGAGGTAATGGTCAATCATCCAATGGGAACAAATGTTCCAATGACAGCTGTTTAAGAGGGGAGCTTCCCTCAATGTTTCATTTTCAAGAAAGGAAGTAAAGATAAAACTCCCAGATGGTACGCAGACAGCAAAAAATGAAATAGACCGACAGGGTTTTCACTGTCCCCTACTTCATCCAAAGCTGAAAAAATAAAAAGTCTGAGCTACACTTTATCAGTGTAAACAGGCAATTTAAATATCCTGTATGGTTTTGGACTATGAGAAAAAGCCAAAAATATCCAAAGAAATGTATTTAAACATGGGAAAACATAAACATTTTACACAAGCCTTACAGGTTGTGGTATAGACCGATGTGACTGAGGTTATGACACTCTGCAGGTACGATGGAGCATGCGCACATTTTTGTGCATTTCCATGTGTGTTCACACATTGGGGGTAGAGGCGCATGGCGAGGTGCAATGCACAATTCCATATTTACAACACGGTGCGCTGTTAACAGAGCTTGAATCCCCCATTTACTATAGCGTTCTTAGTGAACGGGATGCAATCTGTGCACCAGATGGACGTGGCGCACGGCATCTCCAATTCAATATTAACAAAAGATGGAGGTACCAATATTATGGGGTGATGTGAGGAAGTTTAGCAACAACTGCTCCAAGGAACAAATATGCCCAAAATAGAATGAGCTGAGCTGGCTTGCTGTGTGTTTGACTAGGGGTTTGTTAGTGTGTGGGAGGGGCACAATATTTTTTTAGTTTGGGGGTGGTATTTTTCACGTGGGGGTTCTCATTTTAAGCCTTAACAGACCCAAATGGCCTTGTATGTATTGGGGGCAGGCTATTTTTTGTTTTGGGTTAAAATCTTGCAGCTGCAATGTAGATTTGTAAGTTTCCTTTAAAGCTGTACATCTTTGAAGCAGCATTTTGGATACATGTTACAGATGCACCACTTTACAGGCAGAGCAAGCCCCCCCCCCAAGTTACTAGCGTTTAAGCAATTTTGCATTTTTAAAGGCACTTCTCCTTGTTTCGTTTTTGGGGTTGTCCAAATTGGTGACATTGATATATGTCCCTCAGGGTGAGACCTGGGCCCCCATACAAATTTTAAGGCCAATAACTAGAATATAAGCCAGCCAAGTGGGGACTAGCAAGATTAAGTCAGTTCCCATAGACTGCAATTGTATTTGTTGTATAACTTTTGCCCATGTTAGGCTCTTTGTTTGCCCCCCTGGACTGGGGGGTGTTTGTCCCATCTGTAATTTTGTAGCATGCTGAATGATGTTCCTAATTTTGGACAGGGGGGTGGCTTATTTTGTGCTAGCTGCATTTGGGTTGGTCTGGGCATGCTCAGAGACTTTGTTTTTTTATGTGGCTTTTGCTGTGTGAAATGCATTTGGGTTGGTGGGGCATGCTTTGTGTGTGAGCAGCACTTGAATTTTTCTGGGCATTCTCAGAGAGTGTGTTTTTTTGGGTTAGTAATTTAAGGACATCATTAACAGGTGTACCCACTTTGAAGTAATGTCTACACTGGGTGAACTTGGATTTTGTGTGTTTCATGGACTGTGCATGTGTTTTCAATTGCCTCATTAGCACACAAACTTATGTTATAAAAAACTTGCAGATAACATTCTTTACCTTGCCCTGAAAAGAGGCCAGATTGCTTGATGGTGTGTGTGCATGGCAAGAGAGTACATTTGGGTGTCCTTATAGAGTTGGTAACACATGTATTTTCTCATTGTATTTTGTTATGTCTTTGCAAAACAGATGTGTTTTAGAGCAAGTAGTGTTTACTTTTGCTTCTTTTTTTTTGAAGGGGGGATAGTTTTCCCTGAAATATTTTTTGATGTTGTCAATGTGTGTTGTTTGTAGGTTGTTAGTTTCACTTTGATTTAATTGCCTGTGCTGCATTATTTTGCTAAATCTTCCTCAAGATGTTTTGACAAATAAATGTTTAAATCCTTAAGAGACTGTCCGTTTGTGGGTGCAGTCCTTTTAACTCCTGTTCATTTCCTCTGCAAAATGGTTAAACCTCAAAACCATGTTCTGTTAGTGTCTCAAATTAACATACATGTGTGTTTTGCTTTCCTTGCTCTTTTCCAAGTTCTGTTTTGTTGAACATTATAATTTGTAGCAAATTTTTATATTTTATGTGTTTTGTTTAATCATTTGTTTTGCGGATGCATGCTCAATCCAAGTAATGCATTTTACACTCTCCCTCTAAACAATTTTCATGCAACAGATTTCCCAGCTGCAGCTTAACTAGGCTGATTGGCATGGCAAAACAAAAAAAGGTGTGATTTGTCTAAAAGCTACTTTCCTGGTGCCTTCATGGCAGCATACGCATGGATTGTGCATATGCTGCCATGGATAGGCCATGGATAGGCACCAGGAAAGGACAATTACAGAGAAGTAAGTATTCAGTTTTCCATTTTAGAGCAGTGGTTCTCAGCCTCAGTCCTCAAGTGCCCCCGACAGGACATGTTTTGGAAATTTTTCTTAGCTAAAATAGCTGTCCAAAATACCAAGCCACTGTGATTTAAAGCACTTGTGCAAGATGAAGGAAAATCTGCAAACATGGCCTGTTGGGGGTACTGTTGGGGGTACTTGAGGACAGGGTTGAGAACCACTGATTTAGAGCACTGAGCTAAAATCTAGCTCAAGAGAATGCTATTCTAATGTTGGCATTTGAGGGAAACCAAGTGAGTGTTAGAACCCCTGCTTTTCTTTTTTAGATTGGGATTTGTGTCCCTTTTCTGAAAATTGGCTTCACTTCCTGTCACATAGCCAAACAGGAAGTGAGGGTAAGACCCTACCAATGTCTTCCCTTCGGGACACACAGGTCAATCTAACTAGTGTCCCCATTAGGCAAATTGCACTCTAGCACTTTGTTGTGTACACCCCAAATGCTGTTTTTTTTATTTTCCTTGCATGTCTCCCTCAGATCTCCAGCAACTGCACTTCCAAGAGCACTTGTAGTGCAAAGTGGATTTGCCTTTAGTAAATAAACCCCAAAGTCCTAGATACCTAATAATTTGGGGTGTACACAGCAAAATGCTAGAGTGCAATTTACCTAACGGGGAAACTATTTAGATTGACCTGTGTGTCCCCAAGGAAAGACATTGGTAGGGTTTTATCCTCACTTCCTGTTTGGCTATGTGACAGGAAGTGAATCTCATGTGCCTTGTATAATGCCCAAAAATATCATTTGGAAAATACAAGTGGGTCATGGCACATCTACATTCCAAATTTGGCACTTAAGATGGTCATGCACTATGCAATCTGATTGGCCAATCTCTGTACAACTCGATATTTAGGCAAAATAGGTAATAGGAAGATGTACTTGAACAATTAATTCAAATTATAGGAAATCAAACAGGCTGTTGCACTAAATCTAATTTATTTAGGATCTAACTGATTGTAGTGTATGGTCACCTTTAAAGATCAAGATCGGAACAAATTTATTTATTGGGTTTAGAAACACTTCTCTGTTCTTTGTAATGTACAGAAAAATTTGTGTAAAAAAAGAAAAAAACACATTTCAAAGATATATTAGAAGTGATATAAATGAGATTAGCATCAAAAGGTTTAATTAACTGAGAACACCTACTAATTGCCTAACAAGACACATCCAATTAGATGAAATTAACCAATTGTATTGGGCATGCGCTATTATCAATGAGAAAACTGCAGTTATAGTTTACATATGCGAGTATTTATTATCACTATTTTGCGTTTAATGTGCGCCTGTTCGTATGTTCGATGAATGACTTTTCCAGCGTAACAATTAATGTATAAACTGGTGCAGTGCCTTCTTCTTAGTAAATCACCCCCATTGTGTTTAATTAATTAAATTTAATGGACTGCCCTACATGCAAGAAATGTGCAAAAAAAGTCTGCTTCCTTTTTAAAAATCCCGCACCAAAACACATGGTATTTTTGTTATCCAGATTTTGGCACATGTGTTGGCAAGATGTGTGGGGCTGCCATTAAGAATTAGGGCTGCACATTTTTGTCCATTGTGGGAAAGTGAGCAGTTTTGCATGCATTCCCTTAAGCCTCGTACACACGGGCCGAATGTCGGACGACATTGGCTGGTTCAATAAAAACAGCCGATATTCGACCCATGTGTATGTCAGCTGGTCCCACAGAAGCCACTTGGCCAGCTTCTGTCGGACAAGCATGCTGGAAAACCAGCAGCCGGCCAGTTCCAGATCGGAGTGTCCTGGCGGGGGGCGCTGTACTAATCATTAGGACAGCAGCTCCGACGGGACTGAACTAATAGTGTGTACCAGGCTTTAATCCACAAGTGTGAACATAACCTAACTTTTTTTTTTTCTGTAAAAATGCTGAAACTAACTATATAAAACAATAATAACAAATAACAGTCTTAGGCTGACAAGCGTGTACTGCATTCCTGATATACTGTAAAGGTACTTGAGAATAAAACACACAGATTAGATTTTTAACCTAAAATTTTTTCAGCCATGCTTTTGTGTAATCTGAAAAAGCTAATGCCTGTTATAACTTTCTTTCTCTTTGTTAAAACATCATTTTATGACTCATTTCATAAATAATGCCAGAGATGAATAAAGGAACTACAGTATAGCATTCACATTCTGGTGTTGAATAAAGTCTGCAAAGTTTCTTTTTAAGTGCAATTAAGATGTAACATAAATACGAAACACTGTACAATTGTAAAAAAAATGTGAATATGCAGCATAGCTGAAGGAAATAAAACCACGTGAAGATATTTTAAGAAAAGCTGCTAATTAGAAATGAGAAAATTGTGTGAAATTTGCTTTGATGACCAATTTGCAGAATCTTCAATTGTATCTGCTGAGGCAAGTTTTCATATTAGCAAGCGTTATATTATATTACATGCAAAGAAGAAGGCTTTCCTGTATAATTTAGAGAGGAAGAATGTCATTTCTCACTGAAAATAAAAATATGTGCAAATATAAACAGCTTGTACAAGTGTGGTTTAGAACACATAACAGCTGAAAACTCTTTCTGTCTTGCCTAAGAGCACACAACATGGGTTGTTTCCCGTTACTGTTGCCAGCATAAAACCCTCCTCTGTACGCTTCTCTTAAAGTGCATGTAAAAGCAAACATTTTATTTAATTTTTTTTTTTAACTTTTGGATATGATGGGGAAGGGTTAGATCAGTGGTTGTCAACATATTACATATAAAGGAGGACCATCATTATAAGTATACAGTATATAAAGCTAGGGAAGACTGTTACGCAATGTACACATGGTCGGACTTTTCGACCGGACTGGTCCAACGGACCGAGTCCAGCGGACAATCCAATCGTGTGTGGGCTTCATCGGACCTTCAGCGGACTTTTCCAGTCAAAAATCTGACGGACTTTAGATTTGGAACATGCTTCAAATCTTTACGTCGTAACTCCGCCAGACCAAGAAATCCGCTCGTCTGTATGCTGGTCCGACAAAATCCGACGCTAGGGCAGCTATTGGCTACTGGCTATCAACTCCCTTATTTTAGTCCAGTGTACGTCATCACGTACGAATCCGTCGGACTTTGGTGTCATCATTTGTAGGCAAGTCCGTTTGTTAAAAAGTCCGTCGGAAGTCTGTCAAAAGTCCGTTGAAAGTCCATCGGAAAGTCCGTCGGACCAGTCCGGTCGAAAAGTCCGCCCGTGTGTACGCGGCTTTAGAGAATATAAACATATTAGAGCCCTGGGAGAGTCAGTGATAGAAAAGGATCTGGAGGTGCTTGTAGATCACAGACTTAGCAAAAGCATGCAATGCAAACCCGCAGCTAAGAAAACTAGCAAAATACCCTCATGCATTAAAAAAGGCATATGTTCCAAAGATAAATCAATAATTCTACCCCTTTAGAATACACTGGTTCAGCCTCATCCTGAATATGCAGTTCAGTTTTGGTCACCAGTCCTCAGGAAAGATGTTGTTGACTTGTGCAACTCCATTGCACAGAGCAGGTAAGTATAGATATGTTTTTTTGTTTTTTTTTTTGTTTTTTAAAGAGGAGGTTCGGGGTCACTCTTTGCAATTTCATTGCACAGAGCAGGTAAGTATAGACATGTTTTGTTTTTCCTTTATAATCACTTTCAGAAAAGGGCAATAAAACGAATAAGGGAGATGGAGGATCTTGGCTCTGAGGAGTGATTACATAGATTACAGTTATTCACTCTGCAGAAGAGGTGATTAAGGGGGGGCTATGATTACATTGTACATACTATATATCAAAGGTGACTTCAGTATCTGTGAAAAACTTTTTACTCTAAGGTCCCTGAAAAGGACACGTGGTCATGATTTGAAGTTAGAAGAAAGGAGATTAAACCTTAGATTGAGGAAAGAGTTCTTCTGTTAGAGCTGTAAAATGTGAAACTCCCTCCCACAGGAATTGGTACTGGCTGAGAGTATCAACAAATTCCAAAAACTTTGGGATGTCTTCTTCAGGAAGCAGAATATACAGGGCTATGGGAATTGTTAGAGAATAAAAATCACCCATTCGTACACATAAATGACAGGGAGGGCCATCCTGACACCTGGTCAAAACAAGGGCGATTGCCTGCCAAGTATTCTGAATATGTTGTATAAAATTACTTGTTATGACTGCCATTCTGTGCCTTATGAAAAGTTGCATTCTGTTGTCTTTGTTTATATTTACTTTGATGCAGGGGAGAACATTGGCCAAAGGGGGGGGGGGTGAGTGTAGGCAGGTGCAGTTTTGCTTCCCTGCACAGGTGGCGCTGTTTTGGTAGCTAATAAGCAGATGGAAGGGAGAGCAAGGGAAGCTCTTGTTCCTTTGAGGCCTCTGTGGGTGTCATCAGGAGAGCAGCTGTCTGATTGGATGTTGCTGTCCTGAATGATCTCCATGGCTTTCTTTAGTGAGAGAAGTGCTAATAAATAGAACTGTCCCACTACCGTTGGCATGCATTTGAGAAGTGGCTAGGTTAGGAAAAAGAGCCTGCTGGCGAGGGGCAGTGTGTCTAGAGCAGGTAAAGTTTCTGGTGGGGGAAGGACAGAGCAGGGACCTCATACCCAATTCTGCCAACCTATATACTTCATGGGGTTGGGTATCAAAATTACCTTCTGCTTTCTGGGTGTGCTTGCTGTCACACTGTCAATCAGCCACCTCCTTCATTAGATGTTGTCCTCTTTTGTCCTCCTGTGTCTTCTACCGCATAGAGACTGTGCTAAAGCAATCCTACTACGCTGAGTTAACCATGATATTTAGGCCCCGTAACCAATTTGTTGGAACTACTAGGAGAGTTTGTGGTGCTATTAACAAGTGTCACACAGTAAATAAAAACAGTTCAATGAAGGAGGGCTTTGTACAGCAAGTCAAAATCATAAAACAACACACTATTGTTTACAGTGTTGATCCATCTGCTTCCTCCTACAATGAAGAACGGAGAGGAAATAGTAGTAATTTATTATTTAGGAATGGGTCTGCATCAGCAGCAGATGATTCATGGTGGGGAATGTTCACTGACTGTGGGATGGGTTTTAACCCTTTCACCCTTCCATCCTCTCCTAAACAGCTGATCTATACCTTGTCTCTGCAAATTATATTTATATTAACCCTTCACCTCCCATATCCTGCATATCCTCACATTAATCTCCTTCATCTCCATCTTCTCACCGTATGTAACTTGTACATTAACCCTTTCACTTCCTTCTCCCTTTGTGTATGATCTATACATAAATGTATCTAGTACAGCAATACCAATTTCCATGTTTTAACCACTTCAATACCAGCATGTTTCTGTATTTTCAAAGGATTGTAACAAAAATTTAGATCACCTTGGTTAGTCTATTTTGAAAAAAAGGGGTAATACTGGCCTGCAATTTTTATTTGAAATGTTTTCTTTTAAAAGTTTTGATTTCATAGTAAAACAAGGCAATAGTTATTAAATACCACAATAAGAAAGTTCTATCTGTCCAAAAAAAATGATAAAATGGATTTGGGATTAGTGTTGCATAAGCAAGTAATTGTCAGTCAAACTATTACAGTGCTGAACATTGAAAAATGGCCTAGTAATGAAGGGGTATTACAGGCTTGTACCCAAATGGTTAATGTCAAACCATGACCTGTTTGTGAATGTGTGAAAAAGATAATGCTTGAACAGTACATGCATGACAAAGATGGAAATTAATTATTTATTTAGGACCCATACTTGATTTTAATGTAGCCGTATTAGTGCAATTGTGACAGAGATCCGTGATACTTTTTTTATTTGCACTAACATACAATTTTTCAGGACAAGCTTTCGGGGTATGTTTCCTTCTTTAAGGTCCAAGCAGTACTGCTTGGACCTTGAAGAAGGGGACATACCCCGAAAAGCTTGTCCTGAAAAATTGTATGTTAGTGCAAATAAATAAAAAAAGTATCACAGACAGTACTCAATTTTCTCTGTCATTTAGGACCCAGAAAGGTAAGTGTCCGTGGTGCATGAGTGCCCACAAAGTTTTCCTTATAAGAGATTGATTTCCTAAAACATTGCAGTGGAGGTCTCTGAAACTCTTCCAGAGTGAGGTAATTATGTCCCAGAATACCCCAATTGTTTGTGACGTTATATAGTTTAACTGGTACTATTGTGAGTGTTACAAGATTATCGGTGATCTGAGTGCAAGGTATGACAAAGATGTAAACAAAAACATACTTTTGTGAGTAGTTTTTATTATATTTTCTGAATAAATGTACCAAAAGATAATGCACTAGGCTGGTGCTCCCTCTTTTCTTTGTGTTTTTGTCTACTACTAGGATATCCCTATCCTGGAGTGCAGCAAGGCAGAAAGCCATTATCCAATTTGATCTTTTGGATCACCTAGCCAACACACCTGTGCGCAAGAGTGTTTGCTTTTTTGTTGTAATGACAAAGATGTAGCCTGCGGTATCTTTATCAAAGAGGAGACACAAAACACTCTTGCTCACTTGCTTTCCACGTTTACCCAGATGCCGACCGTCCCACATACATTTACTGCAGCAGGGTGGCCGCTCTGGGCAGAATCACATACCTGTACGTGATTCTGCACTTCTGGGTCTGGGGCACGCTCACATGCCACCGGCGAACCGCTCCCACTTTGAATGGACACAGAGGGAGCCAATCAGCGCGTCCAGCGGATGCAATGTCTGCCAGGACCTGCCGATCGTTGGGGACACAGGCAGAGCGGCGATCTGTCTATGTAAACAAGGCAGATAGTGGTTCTGTGACAAGGGAGGGCTGCGATCCTGTGTTTCTGCTAAGTAGAAACAAAGATATCTGCCTTCCCATAGTACAAGCACCCCCCACACATATAGCAAGCACTCCCTAGGAACACATTTAACCCTTTCCTGCCAGTGCCATTAGTACAGTGGCAGTGCATATTTTTTAGCACTGATCACTGTATTAATGTCACTGGTTCCAAAAAGTGTCAAAAGCGGCAGTTAGGTGTCCGATTTGTCCTCCACAATATTGCAGCACTGCTATAAGTCACTGATCACCGCCATTACTAATAAAGTAATAAAAATAAATAACAATTTCAAAAATATATCCCATAGTTTGCTATAACTTTTGCGCAAACCAATCAATATACGTTTATTGGGATTTTTTTTTACCATAAGTACGTAGCAGAATACATATTGGCCTAAATTGATAAAGAAATTTGATTATTTAAATTTTTTATTGGGTGTGTTTTATAGCAGAAAGCAAAAAATATTGTTTTTTTTTTCAAATTTGTTGTATTTATTGTTTATAGCACAAATAATAAAAACTGCAGACGTGATCAAATACCACCAAAAGAAAGCTCTACTTGTAGAAAAAAAGAACATACATTTTATTTGGGTACAGTGTCGCACGACCGTGCAATCGTCAGTTAAAGTATTGTAGTGCTGTATCACAAAAAATAGCCTGGACATGAAGGGTGTAAACCTTCCAGAGCCGAAGTGGTTAATGTGAACTTGGTTTCAGTTTCCTGAAGTCACACTACAAATCATTAGAGCTCCCTCTAGTTGCAGCATAGTAATAGCATTACTGGGAGGCTTTATATATTCACTTGCTACATGAGGCTAAAAGAATCTGGATCGTTTTAACTTGTTGGCCCCTCTTATGTAACATACTAGGTCTATCTTCCACTTCTATTCCCTGTTTCTCAGTTTTCAATAGGGATGGGTCGAACACCCCCCTGATTTGGTTCGCACCAGAACATGCGAACAGGCAAAAATTTGTGCGAACATGCAAACCCTATTAAAGTCTATGGGACATGAACATGAAAAATCAGTGCTCATTTTAAAGGCTTATATGCAAGTTATTGCCATAAAAAGTGTATGGGGACCCGGGTACTGTCCCAGGGGACATGTATCAATGCAAAAAAAGTTCTTAAAACAACCTTTTTTTCAGGAGCAGTGATTTTAATAATGCTTAAAGTGAAACAATAAAAATGAAATATTCCTTTTAAAAAAAAGTGCCTGGGGTTCCCTTAGTCTGGCTGTAAAGTGGTGCATCTGTCTAATGTGTTTTACAGTGTCTAAACGAAAAAATGTCATTTAAAATTGCTTGTGGCTGTAATGTATTGCTGGCTCCCCGCAATATACTGTAGATAAAAATCTATGAAGCTCTACAAGAAGATTTGATAATACATATTACACACAGGGGTTTATTTACTAAAGCTGAGTGCAAAATCAGGCTCACTTCAGTCTGCACTAAGATACATTTCATATTTTATTCATCCTTGGCAGCAAAGGCTTCATTTTTGATGTCAAGCTCCTGAAGGGTTAATTACTTTTAAAATGATGCTGTGACAGCAAGTTTCTTCATTAGAGCAAGTGAATTAGCTGATTGAGAATGAAAAAGTCACACCAGTTCAGAATTAGTATCAAAATACGGCCATGTATAATATTGGCAACTATGCCAGATCTTTTCCTCAGCACATGTACATTTTTGTTCTGCTGACTTCTTTTCAGCACATACTCACATTGGTTCTGAATAGCTTCCTGACACAAAGTTTGTTAAAATGCCTGTAATATACATTGTTCACCCAAAGGAGAATGCTTTTTTCTCAACAATAGTGGAGTTGCTTTTTAAAATTGAGAGATGTAGGGTGGTGGAACAAGAGTACAATGATTTCCCACTACATACATGGTTGTGGAAATGTTTATCAATAATGTTAAGATATGCAACGATGTTTGCTTTCTATTCCAAAAGGTGGCTTGAAATCTGATAATATCAGTAGAGATGAAGATGACCAGAATGGATATAACCATAGAACCAGCTGACAGGGTGGATCTTTGGTCAGATGAACTCACTGGACTATGCCAATGAGATACAGGACAATGATTAGATAGTGGGGTTTAAAAATTGTTGTCTAGTCCCACACATTAACTCAGTGTTTCTCAACCTTTTTCCAGTTGGGGCACCCTTAAAAAGTATTTTCAGTCTTGAGACACCCCAGTCCAAGGCTTAGTTCACGTTACTGTGTGCCGCGGAACATGCGCAAAATCGCACTCATTCCTGACACAGACGAATGCTCTGCTCTTTAGGGGTGCCATTAATTCTTAATGGTACCTCACACATTGGAAAATGTGGGGTGCTTTTGGTGCAGTGCAATTTAAAAAAAAAAAAAAGGTCGGGGATTTCCTTCCCTGAATTTTTGTGGTTAGGGAAGCCCATTGAAATGAATGGGCTGCACTACACGCAGCAACACAGATGTGAACCAAGGGCTTGTTCACATGTCGGGTTGGAGGGGTGGTAAAAGCACATGGTTAAGCTGTTTTTACCACCCCCAAATTCTTCCCCTTTAGCTGCAGAGACAACAGCTGGGGGTGTACACATGTTGTGGCTGCAGCTGGAGGTATACCCAGGGTGAATGGGGCTGAACTGCAACTACCCTGCAACTGTGTGCATTGCACGGTTGCGGTGTATAGATGCTGCATTAAAACAGGTGGTAAAGGAGGCAACATAATGCCTCTTTACTGCCTGTCAAATGCCTCTGAAAAGCGATCTGTGCATAGGTTGCTTTTCAGAGGAGAAGCAGTCCTTGCTGCTATCACAAACAAGACCTACAAAAGCAGTTCTGATGGTACAGGAATGGGGGGTGTCAGGATTAAAAGTAACATACACACACACACATATACAGACACAAACACGTGCGCACACGCATACAGACACATACATACAGACACTTGTACATACGCACATGCAGACACGTGCACACACACATGCAGACATGTGCACACACACATGCAGACACGTGCACACACACATACAGACACATGCGCACACACATAAAGACACATGCACACACACACAAATACAGACACCTGCACAGACACACACACACATACAGACAGACACATGCACACACACATACAGACACACATACAGACACATGCACACACGCACATGTACAAACACACATGCAGACACACATACAGACACATGCACACACACACATGTACAAACACACATACAGACACACATACAGACAGACACTCACATGCACACACACACATACAGACACATGTGCACACACACACATGTACAAACACACATACAGACGTACACACACACACACACATACAGACAGACACTCACATGCACACACACATACAGACACATGCACACACATACACATGTACAAACACACATACAGACGTAAACACACACATACAGACAGACACATGCTCACGCACATACAGACACATGCACACATACACACACACATACACACACATACAGACACATGCACACACACACATGTACAAACACACATACAGACACATGTACACACACACATACAGACAGTCAGACACTCACATGCACACACACACAGACAGTCAGACACTCACATGCACACACACACACAGACACATGTATAAAGCCCTTTTAAAACGAATCTAGCTTCTAGCACAGTACCTTTCCAGTTTCCTCATTCAGCCAGGTACTGCACTGTAGGGGGAAGCAGAGAGCACAGCACACTCCCCTGCACTTTACTTTCACTTTGCTGAGGTTGACGGAGCTTCTCACAGTGCCGATGTACAGTTCGGCAGGGAATCGGGAGATTGGGCTCATCTGACAGCCCTTCTCTCCCCTGATCCCGCGGCACACCTGAGAACCTCTGACGGCACACCAGTGTGCCGCGGCACACTGGTTGAGAAAGGCTGCATTAACTGACTAAGAACATTTAAAAGGTGACATCTACATTTAAGGAAGGTCTGATTGATGAAAACACTGTAAGGTATCAGAATGAATAGTTGCCCATGACACTTTTGATGTAAACTTCAAGATTAAAGATTCACGTGTACCCCCTGTCTCCCCAAGAGAACCCATTATGGTAAACAGGGGTTTCTTTTGCACTTCCCTTCACTAGCCTTTTGACTGAATATGATTTTCCTACTTGTAGCCAATAACAAAGTCTTTTTTGAATTATACATCTCTTGGTGATGGTGATTTCCCTTAGACAATTCACAGGGCATACATGTGGTGGAAACAACAATGCACAAACTGAATGTATACTTTAGTACAGATAGCATTTTTTTTTCACTAATAAGTATTTTCCTTTTTTGGACATACAGGAAAGGTTGGGAGCTAAAGGATACCTAATTGGGCAGGTGGAAACTGAGATACAGAAAACAGAGGTGGAAGATAAACCTAATATATTTACTAAGCTGGTAAGAAGGGTCAACAAGTTAACAGTTAAAGTATACCACAAGTTAGGTATACAACATCATAAACAAATTGAGGTTTTCTGAGACATAACTACCCCACTCTGGAAGAGTTTCAGTGACCTCCCCTGCAGTTTTTTGGGAGGGGTAAATCAAATTGTTATAGGGCTCATGCACACTGCAGCACAAAGGGGCTCAAAGAAGCGGCTACTACGGGCTTTTGAGCTCTTTTGAGCTCTTATTTTTTCTGCCTGGAAACTCCCCTTCATGTTAGCCAATGTGTTCATGCACACTATGGCTTTTTCAGAGAAGCTAGTACCACAAAGAGCTCAAAAAGCTCAAAGAAGGTCAAAAATGCGTAAAAAAGTTTGCTCCAGCTTTTTGTTTTGTTTACACAGTGGTTAGGAAAATAATATCTAGGAGGGTTTGTGAAAAAAAAACGCTTATGCTCAAAAAAGCTCAAAGTTCAAAGGAGCTTGAGGAAGCTTGAAAAAACTCCTCACAAGAAAAAAAAAAAAGCACAAGCTTATTCAAGCTAATAAATAAAAGCTCAAATGCCTATAAAAGCAGCTTTTTTTGAGCTGCAGTGTGCATGAGCCCATAAGGTGGTACAGGTTGACACACCTTTGTAAGTATTATTCAAAATCATTCATTTCCATCCTTGTTGTGCCTATAATCTTTAAGCATCGTTAAAAATACTTTTTTTTCAATCACACAGGTAGAATGTTTGACATTATTGACATTAAAGGGTATTTCATTTGTCAAAGTCCATTTGTTGTGTGTATATATATATATATATATATATATATATATATATATATAATTTGTTAACCAGGGCCTACCACTTTTTACAATATAAGCATTCCTTGTACCAGTTAAGCTTTCAGATCATTGATCAGAGGCCCTGATCATGTAGAGGAGGTGACAGGTAATTACAATAAAAACATAGGTAGGTACACTGAATGACACACCTTCATATGGTTCAGCTGGAAGGTTTCAGTGTAGATTTTTATTTGCATGTATTAGGCTAAGTTCTGCATGGTAGCAATGGGGTTGATTTACTAAAACTGGAATGTGCAAAATCTGGTGCAGGTGTGCATGGTACCCAATTAGCTTTTAACTTCAGCTTCTTCAATTAAGCGTAAAAATGTAAAAAAAACTGGAAGCTAATTGGTTTCTATGCAGAGCTGCACCAGATTTTGCACTCTCCAGTTTTAGTAAATAGACCCCAAAATGTTGTTTCTTTCTTTTCTTTTAGGTACATTCATAGAACCAGGATTATGATTTATGATTATGATTCCATTTATTTATCATTTAGCTTAGTTGGTTACTATGATAGTTAATTGATATACAGTAGGTAACACAGGCTTTGTGTCTGGTAGTATTTATCTTGCATGTTGATACATTATGCTGTACGTGTGCTGCAGGTTGTATGTGAGGTGCTGCAGGTTAACGCTTCTGTGGATTTTCTATTTCTTTGGGTCTGGGTATACTCTGTACATGCTGGCACTGCAAAGAATTTAAAAGGTGGGTGCTGCCTACATTGGTGTGAGACCATACTGTGTGTATATATATATATATATATATATATATATATATATATATATATATATATATATATATATATATAGAGATATATCTCTCTATATATATATATCAATATCTGTCTACCTACCAATCTATCTATCTATCTATCTATCTATCTATCTATCTATCTATCTATCTATCTATCTGTACAGTCAGGTCCATAAATATTGGGACATCGACACAATTCTACTCTTTTTGGCTCTATACACCACCACAATGGATTTGAAATGAAACAAACAAGATGTGCTTTAACTGCAGACTTTCAGCTTTAATTTGAGGGTATTTACATGCAAATCAGGTGAACAGTGTAGGAATTAGGGATGAGCCGAACACCCCCCTGTTCGGTTTGCACCAGAACATGCGAACAGGAAAAAAGTTCGCTTGAACACGCAAACACCGTTAAAGTCTATGGGACACGAATATGAATAATTAAAAGTGCTAATTTTAAAGGTTTATATGCAAGTTATTGTCATAAAAAGTGTTTGGGGACCTGGGTCCTGCCCCAGGGGACATGGATCAATGCAAAAAAAAGTTTTAAAAACGGCTGTTTTTTCAGGAGCAGTGATTTTAATAATGCTTAAAATCAAACAATAAAAGTATAATATCCCTTTAAATTTCGTACCTGGGGGGTGTCTATAGTATGCCTGTAAAGGGGCGCATGTTTCCTGTGTTTAGAACAGTCTGACAGCAAAATGACATTTCGAAGGAAAAATCCCATTTGAAACTACCCGCGGCTATTGCATTGCCGACAATACACATAGAAGTTCATTGATAAAAACGGCATGGGAATTCCCCACAGGGAAACCCCGAACCAAAATTAAAAAAAAAAAAATGATGTGGGAGTCCCCCTAAATTCCATACCAGGCCCTTCAGGTCTGGTATGGATATTAAGGGGAACCCCGGCCAAAATTTAAAAAAAAATGACATGGGGTTCCCCCTAAATTCCATACCAGACCCTTCAGGTCTGGTATGGATTTTATTGGGAACCCCGCGCCAAAAAAAAAAAAACGGCGTGGGGTCCCCACGAAAATCCATACCAGACCCTTATCCGAGCACGCAACCTGGCAGGCCGCAGGAAAAGAGGGGGGGACGAGAGTACCAGGTCACATGCCCTTAACTTTGGGAGGGTGCTTTGGGGTAGCCCCCCAAAACACCTTGTCCCCATGTTGATGAGGACAAGGGCCTCATCCCCACAACCCTGGCCGGTGGTTGTGGGGGTCTGCGGGCGGGAGGCTTATCGGAATCTGGAAGCCCCCTTTAACAAGGGGACCCCCAGATCCCGGCCCCCCCCCGTGTGAAATGGTAAGGGGGTACTTACCCCTACCATTTCACTAAAAAACTGTCAAAAATGTTAAAAATTACGTAAATGTAAATGCTTCTTCTTTCTTCGAACTTCCTTCATCTTCTTCTGGTTCTTCTGGCTCTTCTGGTTCTTCCTCCGGCGTTCCCGTCCAGCATCTCCTCCGCGGTGTCTTCTATCTTCTTCTCCTCGGGCCGCTCCGCACCCATGGCATGGGAGGAGGCTCCCGCTCTTCTCTTCATCTTTTTCTTTATCCACTTCTTCCTTCTTCTCTTCTTCTCTCCTTCATTTTCTTCTCCGGGCCGCTCCCGGTGACCCCGCCCCCCTCTGACGCACGGTGACTTGACGGGACTTCCCTGTGATGTCATGGGGAATGCCACAGGGAAGTCCCGTCATGTCCCGTGCGTCAGAGGGGGCGGGGTCACCGGGTGGCCCTGCCCCCGTTATTTAAGAACCGTCAGACGAAGAGACACCGTCACACAGCGGGAGCCTCCCTCCATGCCATCATGGATGCGGAGCGGCCCGGAGAAGAAAATGAAGAAGAGAAGAAGAGAAGAAGGAAGAAGAGAAGAGGATGAAGAAGAAGATGAAGAGAAGAGCGGGAGCCTCCCCCCATGCCATGGGTGCGGAGCGGCCCGAGGAGAAGAAGATAGAAGACGCCGCGGAGGAGATGCTAGACGAGAACGCCGGAGGAAGAACCAGAAGAGCCAGAAGAACCAGAAGAAGATGAAGGAAGATAGAAGAAAGGAGAAGCATTTAAATAAAGGAATTGTCAAAAACTGTCTCTTGTCATTTTTAACATTTTTGACAGTTTTTTTGTGAAATGGTAGGGGTAAGTACCCCCTTACCATTTCACACGGGGGGGGCTGGCATCTGGGGGTCCCCTTGTTAAAAGGGGGCTTCCAGATTCCAATAAGCCCCCCACCCGCAGACCCCCACAACCACCGGCCAGGGTTGTGGGGATGAGGCCCTTGTCCTCATCAACATGGGGACAAGGTGTTTTTGGGGGCTACCACAAAGCACCCTCCCAATGTTGAGGGCATGTGGCCTGGTACGGTTCAGGAGGGGGGGCCGCACTTTCGTCCCCCCCTCTTTTCCTTCGGCCTGCTAGGTTGCGTGCTCAGATAAGGGTCTGGTATGGATTTTTGGGGGGACCCCACGCCGTTTTTTTGTTTTTTTTTGCACGGGGTTCCCCTTAAAATCCATACCAGACCTGAAGGGTCTGGTATGGAACTTAGGGGGAACCCCACATCGTTTTTTTTTTAAATTTTGGCCGGGATTCCCCTTAATATCCATACCAGACCTGAAGGGCCTGGTATGGAATTTAGAGGGACTCCCACGTCATTTTTTTTATTTCAAATTTTGATTCGGGGTTTCCCTGTGGGGAATTCCCATGCCGTTTTTATCAATGAACTTCTATGTGTATTGTCGGCAATGCAATAGCCGCGGGTAGTTTCAAATGGGTTTTTTCCTTCGAAATGTCATTTTGCTGTCAGACTGTTCTAAACACGGGAAACATGCGCCCCTTTACAGGCATACTATAGACACCCCCCAGGTACGAAATTTAAAGGGATATTACACTTTTATTGTTTGACTTTAAGCATTATTAAAATCACTGCTCCTGAAAAAACGGCCGTTTTTAAAACTTTTTTTTGCATTGATCCATGTCCCCTGGGGCAGGACCCGGGGTCCCCAAACACTTTTTATGACAATAACTTGCATATAAGCCTTTAAAATTAGCACTTTTGATTTCTCCCATAGACTTTTAAAGGGTGTTCTGCGGCATTCCAATTTGCCGCGAACACCCCAAATTGTTTGCTGTTCGGCGAACTTGCGAACAGCCAATGTTCGAGTCGAACATGAGTTCGACTCGAGCTCGAAGCTCATCCCTAGTAGGAATTACATCAGTTTGTATATGTGCCTCCCACTTTTTAAGGGACCAGAAGTAATGGGACAGATTAACAATCATCCATCAAACTTTCATTTTTTAATACTTAAGCCTGAAGTCTGTAATGCATAGACATCACCAGACTGGGTTTCATCCCTGGTGATGCTCTGCTAGGCCTCTACTGCAACTGTCTTTAGTTCCTGCTTGTTCTTGGGCATTTTCCCTTCAGTTTTGTCTTCAGCAAGTGAAATGCATGCTCAATCGGATTCAGGTCAGGTGATTGACTTGGCCATTGCATAACATTCCACTTCTTTCCCTTAAAAAACTCTTTGGTTGCTTTTGCAGTATGCTTTGGGTCATTGTCCATCTGCACTGTGAAGTGCCGTCCACTGAGTTCTGAAGGATTTTGCTGAATATGAGCAGATAATATTGCCTGAAACACTTCAGAATTCATCCTGCTGCTTTTGTAAGCAGTCACATCATCAATAAATACAAGAGAACCAGTTCCATTGGCAGCCATACATGCCCACGACATGACATTACCACCACCATGCTTCGCTGATGAGGTGGTATGCTTTGGATCATGAGCAGTTCCTTTCCTTCTTCATACTCTTCTCTTCCCATCACTCTGGTACAAGTTGATCTTGGTCTCATCTGTCCATAGGATGTTGCTCCAGAACTGTGAAGGCTTTTTTAGATGTTGTTTGGCAAACTCTAATCTGGCCTTTCTATTTTTGAGGCTCACCAATAGCTTGTGGTGAACCCTCTGTATTCACTCTGGTGAAGTCTTCTCTTGATTGTTGTCTTTGACACACATACACCTACCTCCTGGAGAGTGTTCTTAATCTGGCCAACTGTTGTAAAGGGTGTTTTCTTCACCAGGGAAAGAATTCTTCGGTCATCCACCACAGTTGTTTTCTGTGGTCTTCCGGGTCTTTTGGTGTTGCTGAGCTCACTGGTGCGTTCTTTACTTTTAAGGATGTTCCAAACAGTTGATTTGGCCACACCTAATGTTTTTGCTATCTCTCTGATGGGTATGTTTTGTTTTTTCAGCCTAATGATGGCTTGCTTCACTGATAGTGACAGCTCTTTGGTTCTCATATTGAGAGTTGACAGCAACAGATTCCAAATGCAAATAGCACACTTGAAATGAACTCTGGACCTTTTACTTTAGTTTTCTTTTGGCACCGCAATAATCCCCTATTCTATGATGCATATCTCAATTGTAAACCTATTGGGATGAGGTGTCGTATTGTACCGAGGACCATCCAGTCATTTCAACCCTTTTCATCTCTCTGATGGGTTTGTTTTGTTTTTTCAGCCTCTTGCTTCACTGATAGTGACAGATCTCATATTGAGAGTTGACAGCAACAGATTCCAAATGCAAATAGCACACTTGAAATGAACTCTGAACCTTTTATCTGCTCCTTGTAAATGGGATAATGAGGAAATAACACACACCTGGCCATGGAACAGCTGAGCAGCCAATTGTCCCATTACTTTTGGTCCCTTAGAAAGAGGGAGGCATTTCAAAAGAGCCAACTTCCCTAAACTACAAACCTTGCTAAAAGGCATAAATTGGGATAAAATATTAGGAACAAAGAATACGGAGGAGAGATGGGTTTGCTTTAAGAGCATATTAAATAAGGGCATTAGCCAATGTATCCCATTGGGTAATAAATTTAAAAGAGCGAACAAACATCCTGGATGGCTTAACTCCAATGTAAAAATGCATATAAAAGCAAAGGAGAAGGCCTTCAAAAAATACAAGGTTGAGGGATCATCCTCAGCATTCAGAATTTATAAAGAATGCAATAAGAAATGTAAGGGTGCAATTAGGATGGCTAAGATAGAACATGAAAAACACATAGCGGAGGAGAGCAAAAAAAATCCCAAGAAATTCTTTAAGTATGTAAACAGTAAAAAAGGGAGGACAGACCATATTGGCCCCATAATGAATGAGGAAGGACATCTGGTTACAAAGGATGGGGAGATGGCAAAGGTATTGAATTTATTCTTCTCCTCAGTCTTCACGAGTGAATCGGGGGGGCTTCAGTAACCAAAACTGCAGTGTTTATCCTCATGACACAACACAGGAAGCACCTACATGGTTAACAGAGGACGGAATTAAAATTAGACTTGAGAAACTTAACATTAATAAATCACCGGGACCAGATGGCTTGCATCCGAGGGTACTTAGGGAACTCAGTCAGGTGATTGCCAGACTGTTGTTCCTAATTTTTACAGACAGTCTATTGACTGGAATGGTGCCAGCTGATTGGAGAAAAGCCAATGTAGCACCAATATTTAAAAAGGGCCCAAAAAACATCCCTGGGAATTACAGACCAGTTAGCCTAACATCAATAGTATGTAAACTCTTGGAGGGGATGATAAGGGACTGTATACAAGATTTTAGTAATAAGAATGATATCAATAGCAGTAATTAGCATGGATTCATGAAGAATCGTTCTTGCCAAACCAATCTATTAACCTTCTATGAGGAGGTGAGTTGCCATCTAGATAAAGGAAGGCCCGTAGACGTGGTGTATCTGGATTTTGCAAAAGCATTTGACACAGTTCCCCATAAACATTTACTGTACAAAATAAGGTGCGTTGGCATGGACCATAGGGTGAGTACATGGATTGAAAACTGGCTACAAGGGCGAGTTCAGAGGGTGGTGATAAATGGGGAGTACTCAGAATGGTCAGGGGAGGGTAGTGGGGTTCCCCAGGTTAGAAAAATGTAAAATAATGCATTTGGGTGGCAAAAATATGAATGCAATCTATACACGGGGGGGGAGAACCTCTGGGGGAATCTAGGATGGAAAAGGACCTGGGGGTCCTAGTAGATGATAGGCTCAGCAATGGCATGAAATGCCAAGCTGCTGCTAATAAAGCAAACAGAATATTGGCATGCATTAAAAGGGGGATCAACTGCAGAGATAAAACGATAATTCTCCCGCTCTACAAGACTCTGGTCCGGCCGCACCTGGAGTATGCTGTCCAGTTCTGGGCACCAGTCCTCAGGAGGGACGTACTGGAAATGGAGCGAGTACAAAGAAGGGCAACAAAGCTAATAAAGGGTCTGGAGGATCTTAGTTATGAGGAAAGGTTGCGAGCACTGAACTTATTCTCTCTGGAGAAGAGACGCTTGAGAGGGGATATGATTTCAATTTACAAATACTGTACTGGTGACCCCACAATAGGGATAAAACTTTTTCGCAGAAGAGAGTTTAATAAGACTCGTGGCCACTCATTACAATTAGAAGAAAAGAGGTTTAACCTTAAACTACGTAGGGGGTTCTTTACTGTAAGAGCGGCAAGGATGTGGAATTCCCTTCCACAGGCGGTGGTCTCAGCAGGGAGCATTGATAGCTTCAAGAAACTATTAGATAATCACCTGCATGACTGCAATATACAGGGATATGTAATGTAATACTGACACATAATCACACACATAGGTTGGACTTGATGGACTTGTGTCTTTTTTCAACCTCACCTACTATGTATATACAAACTGCTGTAATTCCTACACTGTTGACCTGATTTGGATGAAAATACCCTCAAATTAAAGCTGAAAGTCTGCAGTTAAAGCACATCTTGTTCGTTTCATTTCAAATCCATTCTGGTGGTGTATAGAGCCAAAAATATTAGAATTGTGTCAATGTCCCAATATTTATGGACCTGACTGTATATATATATATATATATATACATATATATATATATATATACATATATATATATATATATATATATATATACATATATATATATATATATATATATACATATATATATATATATATATATATATACATATATATATATATATATATACATATATATATATATATATATATATATATACATATATATATATATATATATATATATATATATATATATATATATATATATATATATATATATATATATACACACATATATATATATATATATATATATATATATATATGTATGTATATATATATATATATATATATATATATATATATATATATATATATATATATATACACACACACAGTTAGAGCGTTATGAAATGCATGCCTGTGTCACAAACATGAGTCATTGCACTCTTTCTATTGCTTAAATTGAGAAAGCTGTGTTTTAAAAGTATCTTACAGCATGTGCTAAAGGAACTCATTAAGCTCAAAAGCATCACTTACACTATCTTACAGTGCTGAACTGATGAAAAATTCATGAGACATAAAGTTTTCATTTGACTATACCATGAAAGTATTGCCAGTGACAATAACCTGTCACCATTAATTATGGGCTATTTGTGCTGCAGCTGTTCTTTCTCATTGGAAATCTGTCATGGCCTTAGTATAAGAAAGCATTCACCACAATAAATGTGGGACCAAAAGTGAATGTGTGAAAAGCAATATTGACTAAAACTAGGAATTACCAGTTTACCTTTATGGTTTTCTCTGTTTCATATATTGCAATAATACCATTTTCTTTTGTTATTTCAGAAATCCAGCTCATGGATATGTTGTTGTATAGTGTATTATTTAAACTGAAGCTTGCAGTTTTCTTCTTTTTTTTTTATGCTATTTTTCCTTAGGCTAAGCTTAATGCTCGAATGAGTGCATTTCATTTATAACGAGAATGAAATACAAATGTTTTTTTCTTCCTACTATGGACCTCTTGTTTGTTTTCTCCCAGACATATAATATGCTAACAGCATTCCTAGTTACTCCCTGTTATGGCATAGACTACAGATTTGTTTTAATATAATATGCAAAGAAGTTCCAGGTTTACTTTGTCAGGATAGTTATTTAGAATGACGTCCCTACAGTAACAAAATAAAATTTCAGTAGGCTCATCCATCCACATCTTTTTTAATAAAACTTTATGTTTGTTCAACGCTGTTCCTCAATGCACAAAATGAAATGGCATTATATGCCTAAATTAGATGGCTACAGAACTGGGTCAAAATGATTTAGTCTACGTTACCACTTAAAAAGAAGGGATGCAACATTTGCTGATTATAAGGCAGACATTTCCATAGCTGCAAGATACAGTCTAATGGCTAGAGTTTAGAATTTTGTTACAGACATGTTGCTGAACATAAGACAATTTTCATTATATCACATTTTCCTTTGTGATACTTTTTCCTGGTTATAAAATTGATATTAAGGCGGTGTTCCACCCGCAATTTTTTTTTTTAAAGTCAGCAATTACAAATACTGTAGCTGCTGACTTATAATAAGGACACTTACCTGTCCAGGGATCCTGTGATCTTGGCCCCCCCGAGGCCGATCCGTCCATTGGATCGGGTGCAGGCACCACCATTCTAACTAAGGGAAACCGGCAGTGGAGCCATGCGGCTTCACTGCCTGTTTCCTACTGCACATGCACGAGTCACGCGGCACTTTATGAATGGCCAGCTGTCTTCTGGGGGACACACAGGTCCCAGAAGACAGCGAGGGGGCTCGCCACACAAAAGGATATGACGTCCTGCGCCGCAGACCGGATGGATCAGAAGTACACTATGTATTTCCTAAAAAGTGGGTGGAACTCCGCTTTAATCAATATACGGTACTTTTTATCTATTTACACTGCTAAAATAACTTGAAGAGAACATTGATGATTGAAATTGTCAAGTTTTTGTTTACAATCAATTTAGATGCCCCCCTAGTACTTGCCACAATATCTGGATTTTGTTTGGCTCCTTTCTTTTGCAGGAACCTGTGGAGCCACCGATTCATACATAATCCTTGCTTATTGTGTGCTTCTATGCAGTTTGCACTGAAATAAATTGAAGGGAGTGACACAGCAGTACATCTTGCTCCAAATATTTATTACACTGACAGCACACACAGACATTCCCCCCAGAAGCCACAACTCTAACATGTTTCACTCATCTCAGGGCTTAATCATAGGGCTCAATGCTGTGTTCATGAATGCAAACATGAAGCTCCACAACAAGCCACTGTCTTTCTTCCTATCTGCTCATTCCATCAGGAAAACTGAGGGACAGCTGCTGACTGCATTGTCCCTCAATGACTTGATTCTAAGTAGGCGTGCTCCCCACTAGGAAATGGGGGGAGCTGTGCTTAAGGACCCGAGGTCACAAATAAAGTATGTTTCTGTGTCATTTTATACAGTGAATTGTGTGATGTGACACATTTACCTGCAATTACTGGCTGTAATCCATTATTTTAAAAAAGACCTTAGAGCAGGGTTATGCAATTAGCGGACCTCCAGCTGTTGCAGAACTACAAGTCCCATGAGGCACAGCAAGACTCTGACAGCCAGAAGCATGACACCCAGAGGCAGAGGCATGATGGGACTTGTAGTTTTGCAACAGCTGGAGGTCCGCTAATTGCATATCCGTGCCTTAGAGTTTAATGCTAATTTAAATTAGCATGCCACATTTGTCTGTTGATGTCTGTTGATGTTAGTCTCTGTTACTTTTCTGAGTATTCACACTATTAGTTCAGTTAGGGTGGCCATACATTATACCAGTGGTCATCAACCCTGTCCTCAGAGCCCACTAACAGGCTAGATTTGCAAGATAACTGAAATACATCACAGCTGATATCATTTGCTGCTCAGTGATTGCAGTATTCTAGTCTGCATCTCCTCAAGGTAATACATAAAACCTGGCCTGTTATTGGGCCCTGAGGACAGCGTTGATGACCACTGCATTATACAATTGTTTTATTGAATTTCCTTTAGATGTACCTTTAACTATGTAGTGCAAGGGCCTGCCTGATTGCATACAAGTTGAAAGTGTTTAGGTTTGACCTCATATTATATGGTTTTGGTAAATCTAAGGGAAAACCATACAAAACATTGTATAATGTATGGCCTGGTTCTGTATAAAGTATTTGTAATATTAATAACATTGCCTAGCCTGAGCCATAGGTTTGATTTATCAACATGCCTCTTTGAAAAACAATGGCACTGATTTTGGGATTACCTCATACAGATACAGAAGCAAAGATTTAATGTTTCTCTTCCATTTTACTCTATTTCACAACACAAAAGTGGCTTCATTCACCAAACGAGCATGCATCTGATGTTTCAGACGCATCCTTGCAATAATAAAATGTCAAACCATGATTGTAATATATGTCAGTTTGTTAGAGCAAAAACAAAAACAAGACAAAATGGGCATTAATTCCTTTATCTGCTGTTGGGGAAAGAGGTGAGACCATTTTGATAATTTCGGAAGAATGCCGAAGTTGATTTGCACCACAAGTGGACCTACCTTATTAGGTATAGAATGTATTAGCACTGAATCCATGCACTCCCATGCTGAATACCATCTGCACAGCCACAGCACAGGAAAAAATGCTTCCTAAGGAATGTAAATTTACAACAACATATACAGTGAAGGCAATGTATTAATATTTATATACCGTGAGCATTCCACATTTGCTGTCCACTATTTTGCATTGTATTTTAAAATTACCCTGTATAAAATAAACTACTGAATGTCTTGTATTGCAATAGTCACACTAATTCAAGAGATCAAAGACACCCTCATCCCTAATTGGAATGTGTAGAAAGAATTGGGAAATGGGGGATTTTTATGGTGCCATAAATTGAACAACACATTAAATAAAAATTACAATGTTTTATTAATAGAAAAATATAAAACAGAAAATTTGCTGAAATACCTTAAAACAAGAAAAAACAAAAGGAGCAAAATGTGTAGGTCATAAGCCCCATACACATGATAGGACTTTGTTAAATCTTTCCCTTGGATTTTTGTACAAAGGGCATTGCCCAAAAGTTTGTCTTGCATACAGACGACAGGACTTTTCCAGCCAACTTTCACCATATCACGTGGTTTTTCAGCTCTTTACCACCACCCTTTGGTCAACTTGTGTATTGTTGTCTGATATTGTGTCAATCTCGCCACTTTTATTGGCGAGATTGACACCTTGCGAGCCGGGTTGCCACTGGTGTGGGGATCTGACTTGGATCCCTGCCCATGCCAGGCACTGTGTTTGGTATAATTCTTGAAGGGGAACTCCACGCCAAATTTTAAATAAAAAACCCGGATGGGTTTTTCCCTCCAGGGGCATACCAGGCCCTTAGGTCTGGTATGGATATTAAGAGGAACCTCTACGCCGAAAAAACGGCGTGGGGGTCCCCCCAGATCCATACCAGACCCTTATCCGAGCACGCAGCCCGGCCGGTCAGGAAAGCGAGCGCCCCCCCCCTCCTGAGCCGTACCAGGCCGCATGCCCTCAACATGGGGGGTGGGTGCTTTGGGGGAAGGGGGTGCCCTGCTGGCCCCCCACCCCAAAGCACCTTGTCCCCATGTTGATGAGGACAAGGGCCTCTTCCCGACAACCCTGGCCGTTGGTTGTCGGGGTCTGCGGGCGGGGCGCTTATCGGAATCCGGGAGCCCCCTTTAATAAGAGGGCCCCCAGATCCCGGCCCCCCACCCTATGTGAATGAGTATGGGGTACATCGTACCCCTACCCATTCACCTAGGGAAAAAAGTGTCAATAAAAAAAACACAGTACATAGGTTTTTTAAGTAATTTATTAGGCAGCTCTGGGGTCTTCTTCCGACTTCGGGGGTCTTCTTCCGACTTCGGGGTTCTCTCTGGCGTCTTCTCTTGGTGTCCGCATCTTCTGCCGGCTCCACCGCTATCTTCTGGCGCTCTTTTGCCAGCGGTGGTGCGGACTTCTGGATCGTCTTCTTCCCTCTTCTCTTCCAGAGATGTTGACACGACGCTCTCCCCAGCCGGAATGCTCTCTGTGCGCTCCGCAACGGACTTATATAGGCGGTGATGAATGGGGGGGACCCATGCCATTTTTTTCTTTATTCTGTCATAGGATTCCTATATATGCATATATATATATATATATATATATATATATATATATATATATATATATATATATATAATACATATATATATATATATATATATATATATATATATAATACATATATACAGTGTAATATATATATATATATATATATATATATATATATATATATATATATACTAGACTGCCTGCACTGTATATTATATATATATATATATATATATATATATATATATATATATATATATATATATATATATATATATATATATATTACACTGTATATATGTATTAATATACTGCCTGCACTGTATATATAGTCTACGCTACACTGACTACACTGTATATACTGTATGCATATATATACTAAACTGCCTGCACGGCACTAATTAACCTGCCTCTAGCTAACTTCTCTCATTAATAAATAATATATACGGCCGCCATGTAAGCAGCCTTATATAGTGTGGGGCATGGACTTAGCTCCCTGAGCCATGATTGGCTAAAAGCACCCTGCTTTTGGCCAATCGTGGCTCTCACAGCAGAGCGCTCTGTGATTGGCCAAAGCTGGTCAGGTGCATGCTTTGGCCAATCACCAGACATCAATGCACGGCGATCTCGCGTGCATTATGGGGCATTCTGTGGTGCTCAAATTTGCAGCGAATGCCCCATAATGTTTGGGATTCAACTCGAACATCAGGCTCATCCCTACCTGCTAGTAATGAGTTTGAGTTCAGTTTGACCCTCTGTTCTGACAAGCACAAAAGTAAGCTGTCATTGCCAGTCCAATCAGTTGTGGTCAGTACATTCCTGTCTCGCAGTTGCACAAACACAAAGGGGATGGCCATGACATCATTGACCTAATATGGTTAATGATGTTTCAACAATTCCTGCCCCAGGCAGGATTGGCTGATTGGCTTGGTAATGTCAACTTTCTGGTTTGGCCGAGCTTGGGTTCAGACCAAGCCCAAACTCATCACTATTCCTTCCCAGCCCATGAGCATGCAGCACATCTGACAGGCTCCTATTGCTGGACACACTTCTTCCATTCTGGGCGCTGTTGTGCCGGGGATCACTACTGGGTGATAGCAAGTGAAGGTCAAATACTTACACTACTTCTATTTAAAATAACATTAAATTGTATTCAAAGACAAGTGTTTTTATATCTGCTTGAAGTTCAGCTTCAAAGTTTTGTTTTTGTTTTTTGTAATTTGCACCCAAACAGCATTTAGGTGGGCAATATATTTTCATTAATTTAAATTAACCATTGCGTAAAGACTGGAGATTTGATGGGATTTAAATATGAACTTTAGGCAAATAGTAAAGACACAAAACAATGCAGCTCTGTAAACATTAAGGTCTCATTTACATTTGCTTCGGCTTCAACACACATTAACGGCTAGTTTACACTTGCTTTAAAACAAGGCTTCGGACAGGCTATGTTAAAGCTCTCTAAACGCTAGTCAAAGCCCCTGTCACTAAATAAAATGGTTAGCTAACAGTCCTGTTTGCTCCTGCTTTTGCTTTGCTTTGCTTCAGCTTGCTTAAAAAATTATACCCCATGTAGCTTTAGTGGTGCTTCAAAGTGTCTTCAAAGCCTCCATAGAAGTCTATGGCAAAGCTCACTTAAAGCCCCACTGAAGCCCCACTAAAACCTCATTGAAGCACCATGAAGCCTCACCGAAGCCTCACTGAAACCCCACCACAGCCCCACCGAAGCCTCATGAAAGTCCCACCGAAGCCTCATCGAAGCCCCACAAAGACCCACCGCAGCCCCACCGAAGCCTCATCGAAGCCTCATTAAAGTCCCACCAAAGCCTTATCGAAGCCTGATCGAAGCACCAAGCAAAAGCAAGGTGTAAACAGAACTGTAAGCTAACCATTTTATTTAGTGACAGAGGCTTTAACTGGCGTTCAAAGAGCTTTAACAAAGCGTGTCCGAAGCCATGTTTTGAAGCAAGTGTAAACTAGCCCTTATACTGTACATCATTAATTGTATTATTTTTAAAGCAAGCCATGTAAGTATCCGAATTTGACCTGTTATCTATCTCTTGGCAACCCAGTACAGCAGAACTGCAATGTGAAAGGATGAATAAGCACAAGGCGCCAATACGTTTATGTGCTGCCAAGAAGCATGCTGTTAGGAAGAGAAAGCAGAGTGACAGAGAGATGAGCTTATCACTGTGCCACTTCTCCTTGCATAGTCTCATAAAAGGCTGGGACAGGCCAGGATTACCTGAGCTCAGAGCATAGGCATGTACACAGGGTGTGCCAGATGTGCATGATGTGCCTGGGCACTCCCTAATCACCCCATGTGCATTAGCATTATTCAGTTGCATCACCAGGTGGGTGGTTGGGGGTTCCAGTGGCCAGTGTAAATGCCCCCATTATATTAAAGGTTAGGTTGAATATTAGGAACATGTTACACCTGTATTTAGGTCTCCCACCACCAGAACCTCCTCCCTGTGACAGCAGGTGGCATTCATGTGTGTTTGATCTCTGAGGTGCAAACCCTAATGTGCACACCTATGGCTCAGAGGAAGTGGGTTTATTAATCCTGGCCATCAGACTGGGGACATCTAGTGGTAGAAAAAAGAGTACTGTGATAGAAATGTCTGGAATTACCGGTAAGTCAAATATTGCAACAAAGCTTGTTTTGTTAGAATTGATCTTTTAATGGGTCATTCATGTGTATCTCATGTCCGGGTGGAGTTCTGCTTTAAAATATTGGAGGCAGGTTTCTAATGCAGTTTTACTATAAAAATATGTCCATATAGAGTACTGTAGGTTTTCACTTTAGGAGAGATATCTGTATTCTAAATTTAATCTCATGTGTTTCTACTGTTATATGTGCATATTGTTACCAGCTGCATAACACCATAAGTTAAATGATTTCACTGTTCACATTTTTTTTTATTATATATATTTCTTAATAACAGCAACAAAATAAGATTACAATTTAAGATTAATTGTGCATTTAAAATTCTCTAGTAAATACTTTGGAGATTTGCTGACTCTGAAGCTGTTTTTAATATCTGTTGACAGCCAAGATTCACTTGGTTTAAAATGCCAGGCACAGTTGTATAATTAAATGGAGGAACTTTAAACGGCTGTTTTTAAACTGAAGTTACAGTTCACTGCCTCTTGTCTTTTCATTTACCTAGTTTGTAATTTATGCACATTCATAACCACTTCACCCATGACCTTGACACTAACAGGACAATTCATCCAGTTTGTTAGTTATCCCATCTATCAAATGTTCAGGGCCTTGTAACTTTATGTGAGCAAATGCATGTCCAAAGGTTGCCTTCCTGTATCTATCTTTGCAGCAGGTGCACTGGCTGTCTTTCAACTGTTATTCTTGTTGTTTGTAAAGATAAAAAAAGAAATCTACTATCAGAAAAACAAAGGTATAGCGTTCTGGCAAAAATTACACCCAAAATTCTCTCTTGGTCTTCTATTAAAGGTACGCCTCAGTCTAAAATAAATATTGTAAATTGAAATGAATTAGAAGGGCACAGTTTACCCACCTGCAGAAGGACTTTAATATTCCTTGGGTGTTATTTTTATATATTTGATTGTCTTTTAGTTCTATTGCACAGACAGAACACTGGTAGACTTTACTTGTTCTAGAAGTTGCTTTTATAGTATACAATGCACTAAGCAAATATTAATCAATGCAAAATACATGATGTATGATATGTAAATGTAACACTTGTGGTAAACTGAAGACATTAAAGTGATTGTAAATCTTATTGAAATAAAAAATAACAAACATGTCTCTACTTACCTGCTCTGTGCAATGGTTTTGCAAAGAGCAACCCCAATCCTCCTCTTCTGGGGTCCCCCACCAGTGCTCATGTCTCCTCCTCTCCCTTGGGTGCCTCCATGGAAAGTCACTTTCCCAGGGGGTACCTGTGTGTGCTCGCTCCCGAGTCCAGGTACTGCCGTGTCACAGCTTTTGATTGACAATAGTGGGAGCCAATGGCGAAAAAACGTAAGGCGTTACAACTACTTTAATTATCCAATAAAGCAATTACCTAGGATGCCGTTTTTGTCTAAGATAATGATATAAATATTATGAAGAAATAATATATGAAATAATAATAATAATATGAAGAAATAAAGGAAGCATACAAGTGTGTGATAAGAGGCAGACTTATCTCAATGACGGCGACAATTAAAAAAAAAAAACAACGATATCTCGCAGGCCTATTTCATAAACTCAAGACATTAGAGGCCCACCACAAACAGACCTTGGCCCAACAATCCTACCAGGACCTCACATACACTCGCAAACTAATCCAGGAAGAACTGAATCGCAACACCAGGAAAAAATGTATGCTTTCTCACATATATACATCACTATATCTCACTATATACAAGATTTTAGTAATAAGAACGGTATCATTAGCAGTAATCAGCATGGATTCATGAAGAATCATTCTTGCCAAACCAATCTATTAACCTTCTATGAGGAGGTGAGTTGCCATCTAGATAAAGGAAGGCCCGTAGACGTGGTGTATCTGGATTTTGCAAAAGCATTTGACACAGTTCCCCATAAACGTTTACTGTACAAAATAAGGTCCGTTGGCATGGACCATAGGGTGAGTACATGGATTGAAAACTGGCTACAAGGGCGAGTTCAGAGGGTGGTGATAAATGGGGAGTACTCAGAATGGTCAGGGGTGGGTAGTGGGGTTCCCCAGGGTTCTGTGCTGGGACCAATCCTATTTAATTTGTTCATAAACGACTTGGAGGGTGGGATAAACAGTTCAATCTCTGTATTTGCAGACAATACTAAGCTAAGCAGGGCAATAACTTCTCCGCAGGATGTGGAAACCTTGCAAAAAGACCTGAACAAACTAATGGGTGGGCGACTACATGGCAAATGAGGTTCAATGTAGAAAAATGTAAAATAATGCATTTGGGTGGCAAAAATATGAATGCAATCTATACACTGGGGGGAGAACCTCTGGGGGAATCTAGGATGGAAAAGGACCTGGGTGTCCTAGTAGATGATAGGCTCAGCAATGGCATGAAATGCCAAGCTGCTGCTAACAAAGCAAACAGAATATTGGCATGCATTAAAAGGGGGATCAACGCCAGAGATAAAACGATAATTCTCCCACTCTACAAGGCTCTGGTCCGGCCGCACCTGGAGTATGCTGTCCAGTTCTGGGCACCAGTCCTCAGGAAGGATGTACTGGAAATGAAGCGAGTACAAAGAAGGGCAACAAAGCTAATAAAGGGTCTGGAGGATCTTAGTTATGAGGAAAGGTTGCGAGCACTGAACTTATTCTCTCTGGAGAAGAGACGCTTGAGAGGGGATATGATTTCAATTTACAAATACTGTACTGGTGACCCCACAATAGGGATAAAACTTTTTCGCAAAAGAGAGTTTAATAAGACTCGTGGCCACTCATTACAATTAGAAGAAAAGAGGTTTAACCTTAAACTACATAGAGGGTTCTTTACTGTAAGAGCGGCAAGGATGTGGAATTCCCTTACACAGGCGGTGGTCTCAGCGGGGAGCATTTCTAGCTTCAAGAAACTATTAGATAATCACCTGAATTACCGCAGCATACAGGGATATACAATGTAATACTGACACATGATCAAAACTAAAATTGAAAAGTTCCTAGAACAGCACTGCCCCAAATGAATTTCTCCAGAATCCTCCAACATACTAGAATGCCCAATTACTCAACGGGAACTTAAAGACACAATTAAAAGCCTGAAGGCTGGCAAAAGTCCAGGCCCTGACGGTTTATCCGCTGTCTACTTCAAAACATTCTTTGACACGCTTAGCGCTCCCTTCTTAAAAGCTTTTAACTCCCTATCAGCATACAGACCACTCACTCCAGGAATGCTACAAACACACATTACAGTCATACCCAAGGACAACAAAGATGCATCACAACCGGCAAACTATAGGCCTATCTCATTACTGAATGTGGATATTAAAATCCTCTCCAAAATTTTAGCCAATAGACTTCTTCCACTACTCCCATCAATCACCTCCCGAGACCAAGTAGGTTTTGTCCCTGGAAGAGAGGCCAGGGACAACACTATAAAAGCACTCAACCTGCACCACCTCATGACATCCTAAAAACAAGCAGTTTTTTTCCTCGCTTTAGATGCGGAGAAGGCATTCGACAGGGTGTCTTGGGACTATATGGCCACTATCCTTAAAGCCCTGGGAATAGGCCCACACATGTTCAATCCTATATTTTCCTTATATGCCCAACCTTCAGCCAGAATTAGAGTAAAAAACACCCTGTCGAATGCCTTCCCCATCTGCAACGGAATGAGGCAGGGGTGTCCTCTTTCCCCCATTCTATTTGTCCTCACACTTGAACCTCTCCTGTGTTCCATACGTCAAAACCCAGACATAAGAGGGGTATCCACTGGCCAAAAAGTATACAAATTAGCTGTTTAGGCGGACGACATGCTGCTTTCTCTCACACTTCTGGAGATCACACTCCCAGTCCTACTCGAAGAATTTCCAAAATTTGGCCTAATATCCAACCTCAAAATCAACCTACTAAATCCTTTGCCCTTAATGTCTCCTTGCCCTCACCCATAGTCGATCAATGCAAAACAAACTTCCCCTTTCAGTGGCAGTCAGAGGCTATCACCTATCTAGGCATACAACTACCCGCAAAACTATCCAACTTAAATACAAAAAAATTATTTACCAATACTAAACAAAATTACAGAAGACCTAAAATATCGGAATAGGCCGGTGTTCTCGTGGAAAATGAAATGCTCTTCCACGAATCCTATATATAATGCAGACTGTCCCGATCCACGTGCCACCGACCTTCTTCAAATCCTACAAACGCATCAGCTCCACCTTCTTTTGGGGGGGCCGCAAACATAGAATTAAATATGCATAGTTAGCCTTACCCAAACATCTAGGAGGCATAGGTTTGCCAGACCCTACCAACTACTACAAAGCTGCACATATGACCAGAATATTAGATTGGAATCTTCAAGGAACCACAAAAGATTGGGTTAGACTGGAGGATTCTTTCACGAACCTCTCCCTAGCATCATTACCTTGGATTCTAGAACGTCACTTTCCCACCGAACTAAAGCTTCATCCTCTAATCAAACCAACAATTCAAAGCTTTCACATAACTTGCAAACGCTCCTCCATCTCACCAATCCAAGGCCCAATGACCCCACTCAGACTGAACCCGGATTTTCCCCCGGGCATGCACACTAACTTCTTAACACAACACTGGACTGACAGAAAGATCCTAGCCCATGACTTTTACGACCAAGAGAAAATCCTTTCAGCATCTCAACTCTCTTCTAAGTTTGACAAACCCCAGATACCAGACTGGACATATCTCATGATTACTCATTTCTTGAGAAACCTAGAAAGGAAATTTTCCTGTTCTAGACAACTGACTCCTTTTGAACGCCTATGCTCCCAGAAAACACCACAAACACACATGATATCAACTGCACACTCCCTTCTCTTCATAGACTGTACGCCTAATAATTTGACAATGTGCACTGCTTGGGAAAGAGACCTGTCTATATCTCTTTCGCCGGAAGAATGGGAAAGAATTTATCTCAACATCCACAAGGGATCTATCAATGTGACTACTCAAGAGAATGGATTCAAAATCCAAACTCGCTGGTACTCCACACCTGCCTTACTGCAAGATACAGTACACCACCTACACTTTGGATAGAACCCCCGCTCAATTTCTACTACATCACTCAAGCTTACCACACAGAACATACCATAAATCGCTTGAGATGCGCATGATCAATGCAGCAAAACAGTGCATTCCCACACACTGGAAATACCAGCACCCCCCTCCATCAAAGAATGACTCAACAAAATTAACAGAATCGCTGAAATGGAAGAATTAATACATATAGCGAAAGACTCCCCGCACAAATTTAATAACAAATGGGCATGTTGGACACACTTCAGATCAATGTCAGACTACGCCCTTCTTTTCTCTCCAAACTAGTAAAGATTTGACACAAACTGTCGTACCATTCCACAGTGTAAATATACACACAACTCTACTACCTTTTCTCCCACAATCCCAAACGACTATGTGAATAGGCTTGACAGATACCCATGACATTGATGAGCTGGTATGGATCTAATGCGAGCCCCCTTCTGAGGAGACGCACAGCTACCTTCATGTCACTGAATACTCCCCAAATCTTAATCATTCTGATATCTTTCTTCCCCCCTTACTTCTCACCCTCTTTACGATACTCTCCACTTTCATAAACTCATGTCATTAGTTCCCCCATCCTCAGATACACCCGAGTCATACTCACCCCCACACCTTCTCCAATTCCTACCCACCCACCATTCCCCAGAAGTTAATATATAACCTAAGATGAATGACCTGAACAGGATGCCACTGACAACACAACCCACTTATATCCTATCCTGAGCAAACTTAGACCAAACGTCGCAGCACCATAATATTGAGAGGAGAGACAAATGATGATACCTCCAGGGTAATACATAGATACATATGTCAATCCACTCCTACTAAACCCCCAATTAAGGATTTTCCCATGACACAAATCTATTCTTTTTAATGTCTTTTCTCTTCAGTCTTTCCTTTTGTTCCCCCGTTTTTCTTTTCTTTTTTACACTTTTCTCCCTCATTTCATCTCACTTTTTTCACACACTTCAATATCAGCTTTTACTCACTCAGCACTTATTTTTCACAGGTCCCCCCTCTCTTGGGGAAAACCGTCCCATCTGCCCCCCCTCCTCTCACCACTCACCATTGTCACTCCCCCCCCTGTGACCCACCTGGGGCGTTGTTTGTGCTGGCTGGGTGTCGCCCGGATATGCCCCCTCAGCTCTGGGATGTTGCATCTTTGGCTGGCTTGACTCATGTGGCCGCGCCGCCATTGCACAGATATATATATGTAAGTTTGTGGGTCTAATGTACATATGTGAGGGACATATTCTACATTTGCGCACTTTTTTTCCTGAACCCTTTTTTTTTTAAAATATGGCTGTTTTCCATATCCATAGGTAATCACTGCGGTTTTTCTCCTGATGAGTGGCTATAAGGTCCTGAAACGCGTAGAGCTTACAACTACCGATCGGTGTACCCAATTAACAACAATGTATGGACGTTCCATCTTTATCTGTGTTTTTTCTCTGTAACCCCTTCCAATTGGCACTTTAATGTGTCACGTATTCCATATCATTTGTGTCTCTTAGATATTTAATTTTTCATGTATTTGCAAACAAGTCCTTGTTGGAATGTATATTTTGATGAAATATAGAGTATTAATATTAGCTATGTGCAATAATACTATGTAAATATATGACTATTTTGAATATATTAAAAGCTGCTTTTTACCCAATTTTTGTATCTGCTCCCGTGTGCCTCATTCAAAGTCCCGCCCTTTGCTTCTTTTTTATTTTTTCTATATATATATTGAATCGGGATGGAGGAGGGGATCTTGCCTCCATATAATGCCCCCTATAACCTCATTTAAAGTCCCAATTATTCTTCTGTTTTTAATCAGGAATCTTTAAATGTTACAATGTTATTGTGGGGTAAAGGCTTAGTTAGCTTTTACATGGAATAAAATTACTAATTTTATCTAATAAAATGTTTATCTGTTAGCTGCTATGTATTTACAAATTATCAGTTGCTTTAAAGCAATTCTATCACTACAAATGAAGTATGTATTAAATCCCTTTGCATAGAGCTAAATTTGTGGTGATTAATAAATAAGGGGTATGAAGGGGTAAAAGAGGTCAGTCAAC
This sequence comes from Lithobates clamitans, assembly GCA_037952925.1. Classification (NCBI taxonomy): domain Eukaryota; kingdom Metazoa; phylum Chordata; class Amphibia; order Anura; family Ranidae; genus Lithobates; species Lithobates clamitans. Next base: position 8,826,772 of record JBBGZY010000323.1, on the reverse strand, counting down.
ACCAAAAATGGTAAGGCCTTCTTCACACATTGCATCATAACACACTTGTTACCACGTATCAACATGCATGTTACTTGGCATCTTATGATTTTACATAAGACTGGTTTACATATATTTGTTGCATTGCATCTTTAAAAAAATGTTTAGGTATGTTTTTCATCAGTGCATATTGAGGAACCCATGGAAGTCAACAAGAGTATGATGCATGTGTTGTCATGCACTACAAAAGTATGGTAGCTGGGACCTACCCCTGACAACAGGCCAAATGCTCTTGGCCTAGCTACATTTTGAAAATAGCAAGCTCTCCCGACATCATCCTAAATGTTCAACGTGTAATATAAGAAAATTAGTGATGAAAAAATGCATGAAAAACACATGAAAGCAGAAGTACAGTCCTACCTAAAACTTTCATTTAAGTAGAAATGTTTACTAGTACATTTCCATTGTGTGTTTCATTCTCTTTAGTGAAGATAAGGCTATGAGAGTAAGCCTTTATGAGTAACTTGCATTTTGTCAGGCATATCAAACTGAGTGATACACTGCGATACTTTACTCTTTCCTTGCAGGCCTTACAAAAAATGTAATATTAGAAAATAAAACAAAATAGTGGATTCCAAAAAACTCTAAGGATAAAAAAGGATTGCAACCATTGATATACACTGTACATTAACACATTATAGAAAAAACATAAAAATATTATTCTACTCTTTACAGGGCCGTGTTACTGGACCCTGGGCAAACATTTTCTTGGGCCCCCTCTTCCATGCAATTTTGCTCTCCACATGCTTTGAGACGTACAATAAATAGCAGCTAGACTCAAAATCAGTTTACTGAATCAGATCAGGCAGCGATTGCGATTCGCTGCCAGGGGTTACAGTGTATCATTACCGCTCACTGCCTGGCTGCTAGAGGTTACAGCACACATTATGGCTCACTATTTATTTTCTAGAGGTTACAGCACATGACTTCTGCTTGTTGATTGGAGATTACTATACAACAATACAGCTCACTGATTGATTGCTAGAGGTTGCTGTACATCTATACCACTCACTAATTGGTTGCTAGAGGTTACTGCACATTATTACTGCTCATTGATTGTCTCCTAGAGGTTACTGCATATCCATACCGCTCAATGATTGGCTGCAAGAGGTTAGTGCACAGCATTACTGCTTAATGATTGGTTTCTAAAGGTTACAGCACATCATCTCCTCACTGCGCACCATGGTCTGGGGAGGTGAGGGGACCCATCAATAGATAGAAAACTCCTAGGAATCCTAGGACTCCTAGGATCAGTGGCAATGCTGGGGGAGGGGGGTGATCAGTGGCAATGCTGGGGGGTTGATGGGATCAGTGACAGTGGTGGGGGGATGGGATTAGTTAGGAGGCAGTACACTGACAAATTCTGAATCATGTAGAGCAAAGCTGGAAATCTTTGGCAAGTATATAGTGGGGGGATTCTACCAATGTAATGAGGAATTTACAATAAACACCAATGTGATGGGGGATTTACACTGACCATCAATGTGAATTTGCACTGACCACCATGTAATGGGGGATTTTATGCCACCCACTAATAGAAAAGAGGGATTTCTACACTGACACCAATGTAATAAGACCATTTACACCAACCACCAGTGTAAGGGGGAATATACAATGACTTCCATGTAAGGGGGGATTTACACTGACAACCATTGTTGAGGAGATTTGTACTGACCACCAATGTAAGGTGACACTTCTACCACCAATCAATGTTAGGGGGGATTTACACTGACCACCAATGTAAAGGGGGGTTTACACTGACCACCAGTGTAAGGGCAATTCTGCACCTACCACCAATGGAAAGGGAAATGTACACTGATCACGAATGTTATGAAGAATTTACACTGACAACCAATGTAATGGGGGATTTTACAGTAGCCTCCCTGGCGGTTTTCCCGAGTGTGGCTCGGGGTTAAAATTCAGGACCATTAGCGGTAACCCCGAGCCACACTCGGGATTACAACGCAGGATCCTGGTGCCTCCTTACTTACCTTGTCCCCGGGATCCTGCGATGTCCCCCGCAGTGTCCGAGGGCTCCAACCTCCCCCGAAGCCTCTCCTTGCCAGGCTCCGTTCCCTGTGAGCGTCGCGACGCACGGGGGCGGAGCCTAGCGGCAAATTAAAAAAAAAGTAAAAATCATAACACATACAGTACTGTAATCTTACAGATTACAGTACTGTATGAAATGATTTCACATCCCTTTTGTCCCCAGTGCTTTGGCCCATGCCCTGCATGCAGTTTTACATGATATACACTGTTCTTTCTGCCTGGAAACTGGAGATTGTTCATAGCAACCAAAAAGTGTCCCTTTACATCAAAAGTGGCTTTAGACCAGCTAGAAAACAGCGATAGTAAATTAGAACACTTGCAGAATTGAGCGATAGTGAATTGTGGGGAAATTTATTTTATTACTATTTATTTTTATTTTTTTAAATTATTTATTTTTATTTATTATATTATAATTTATGTTTTTGTGTTTCAAACTTTATCATACCCGGGATATCTACTAGACTCTGGTTTGGACAGATTTAAGTGTGTTATTGTTAAGATTTACAGACCTACAATATAAAACGCCAAATTTCCATGCAAAATAATTGTACCGCTTTCAGCACCTAAAATCCGAAATAATCATACCGCCAGGGAGGTTAACAGCCAATAAAGGGGGATTTCTGCACTGGCCACCAATGTAAGGGGGATTTACACACACCACAAATTTAAAGGGGGCTTCTACATGGACCACCAATGTAAGGGAGGATTCGAAACTGACCACAAATGCAAGTTTGGATTTTTTTAACAATTACCAATATAAAGAGGAGTTTCTACACTGTGCACCATTGTAATGGGGATTTGCACTGACTACTAATGTAATAGGAGCTTTCGCAGTAACCACCAATGTAAAGCGGGATTTACACTGACCACCAATGTAGGGGGGACCTTCACACTGGCCACTACTGTGAATGAAAGGATTGTACACCAAGCCCTAATGTAATGAGAAGATTTACACTGACCACCAATGTAACTGAGACATTTAGCCTGCGTTCGCATTTGTGTGTGTTGGGAATGCATGCAAAATCGCTTTCCCAACACCACAGAAACATGCTGCCCTTTAGCAGATACACAGAAGTGTCATTAATTGTTAATGACACCCTCATACATCGGCTGAGATCTGCGTTTTCACATGCACCAAAATTCAGGGTGCTGTGGCACCATGGCACCATGTTCTTTTAAAGAAGGATTCCACCTCCAATTTGCTTACCTTTGCAGAACAGGCTGATGTTAGGCTTAATTACTATAGTTGTAGGCAGGACTTTCAAGCATGCTCCTTTATATCCCCAGTGGGGAGCATTTAGCAGAAGTGATGGTAGCTATGACCTCAGGTGGACATTATATACACCTATGAATGTCGCCTCTATTTACATATCAATGCCGCGGTCCGCGACTATTTACATATTGATGCCATCCCGATTTACATATCAATTCAGGTTATTTACATGTAACCACAGGGTCTGCAGGTGAGTCATCTATACATGGCAATAGGGCAGAGCTGGAAAGCAGCAACGGAACTTTACACTGAGATATCGGCACATAGCACGGGACTAAAACTTCAAGGGATAAGGGAATTTAAACTGGGATAGTTGGCAAGTATGAGGAAGCTGCTTTGGGCCGTACAACAATGATGGGGCCCAGGGCAGCTGCCCCTTTTGCCCTGTCTTAAAAACGGTCCTGACTATTTAGAAGAGACAAGCTTAAAGTGATATTTTTATTTTTTATTAACTTTTTTTAAAATAACAAACATCTTATACTTACCTGCTCTGTGCAATGGTTTTGCACAGAGCATCTCTGATCCTTCTCTTCTTGGCTCCTTTTCTTCTCCAAGTACCAGAGAAAACCGCTTGCTATAGGTGCACTCATGCATGCTTGCTCCCGAGCTCCATAAGACACACAGAACAGGGTTTTGACCCGCCCCCAAAATGCATGAAGGTAAAAAACCTTCGACCTTTAGAATCAATTTAGGGCATTCAGAAGAATAATTCAGGAAAGCCTTGCAACTGTTTAATTCTCGTGTTGTTATTCGTCTGATGGAGGCCACCCACTTCCTTGCAATTGATAACTCATCCCTGGCCCCATTCAGCTGCTGGCTAAAACATTAATTGACCGACTGCTGAATGTAAACAAATGGCGGGAATTGTTTGCTTATATCAGTATCCAAATATGGCAATGGCCATATCTGGGGAATTACAGTAATTTCCTGGATGCAGCTAAATGGGGTTGGGGTTGCATAATTGGCTGCTATGATTCTGTTTTCTGCACAGCTAACAATGTCATAGCAACTAATGATCCTGTGCTCCTGGGGCTGAATATGTCTGCTGTATGGACACTCTAACCTCAGTGCCACCCTCCAACATGCCTCCAGTAAATTCTTGTACTTATCTCCGACAGGTATATGTAGTTGTCGCAGGCACCAACATTTTTCATGTGGACGCATGACAGAACTCCAAAAAGTGTTGTAGAGACTCTTTATAAATTTCCCAGATTATTTTCAAGAAATAAAATTATTGAAGTCTCCAACAAAGGACATGTGGGGTTGATTTACTAAAACTGGAGAGTGCAAAAACGGGTGCTACTCTGCATTGAAACCAATTAGCTTCCAGTTTTATTTTGTCAAAGCTTAATTGAACAAGCCAAAGTTAAAAGCTGATTGGCTACCATGCACAGCTGTACCAGCTTTTGCACTCTTTAGTTTTAATAAATCAACCCCATAGTATTTATGCCTAAAGCCCTTAGAACAGTGAATCCTCTTTATAACAAAATGTATTCATACAGGATATGGTGAGAAGGGATTAAAGCAATTTAAAAGTCCTCACTCTAATCAGTTAAGAGTGCTACATGCAAATATTCCTGGAAGGAATGACTTTAGGTGCCATTGGCCAGTAGGGTAGGTGGGCTAAACTGTTAACCTTAAAGTGGTTGTAACCCTAAAAAAGAAATGCTCCTGTCCTTTTAAGGTCCTTTCAATATTCTACGATACCTGGTTGATCCTGCCTGTGTCTGTTTTTCCCTATATAATCTGACCATGCTTATCATGGCTACTGAGCATCATCCTGCTCTCTCCTCAGCTTGACTGCATCTGCATCTCCCTCTCCCCTGTCATTGTCATAGTCTGTGTGAGAACCCGATCTCTCTGCCCCTCCTGTCTTGACTGTTTAATACTATTCCCTTGCAGCCGCTTCTCCCCTCCTCTTTAGTAAAGTGATTTTAAAGGCAAATCTATAAAAACTTTTATCCTCTCCGTTTTAGGTCCATATTTGATGCAGTGTATATGGGTGTTTTTTTTTTTAATTATAATTCTACATATCTTTTTTGGAGAGCACTGCTGTGCAATCACATGACCTTCCTCTGCTAGCTTGCATACATCAAAAGGGAATCTCAGCCCCTCCCACTGTATTCCCTTAGATAGGGAAGGAGAGCAGAGGGTGGACATGCAACTGCACAACAGCACTGTGCAAAGAAGGTATTTAGCATCATAATTTAAAAAAAAAACACACATACTGCATTTAACCACTTGCCGACCGCCGATTTACATTGACAGAATGGCACGGGTGCACAAAAGGGCATACCCGTATGTCCTTTCGAATTTCCCACCTCGCTGGGTCATGAGCCTGTTGCGCGCCACGAAAGCGTGCCCACGGGTCCCACGGACTCAATGTTCACCGGTGCCCCGCAATTGCAAGAAGGAGAGGCAGAATGGGGAGATGCTTATGTAGACAAGGCATTTTCCTGTTCTGCCTAGCAACATGACAGGGATCTACTGCTCCCAGTGATCAGGAGCAGTGATCTCTGTCATGTTCTAGTGAGCCCACCCCCCCTACAGTTAGAACACACTGACAGAGCACATTTAACCCCTTGTTCGCCCCCTAGTGTTTAATCCCTTCCCTGACAGTTACATTTATACAGTAATCAGTGGCTATTTTTAGCTCTGATCGCTGTATAAATGTCAATGGTCCCAAAATAGTGTCAAAAGTGTCCAATCTCTCTGCCGCAATGTCGCAGTCACAATAAAAATCGCAGGTCGCCACCATTACTAGTAAAAAAAAAATTAATAATAAAAATGCCCTAAATCTATCCCCTATATTGTAGATGCTATAACTTTTGCACAAACCAACCAATATACACTTGTTGCAATTTTTTTTTTACCAAAAATATGTAAAAAAATACATGTTGGCCTAAACTGTGGAAGAAATTTTTGGAGGTATTTATTATAGCAAAAAGTAAAAAATATTGTTTTTTTTTCAAAATTGTCGCTCTTTTTTTGTTTATAGCGCAAACAATAAAAACTGCAGAGGTGATCAAATATCACCAAAAGAAAGCTCTATTTGTGGGGAAAAAAGGACGTCAATTTTGTGTGGGTACAATTTTGAATGACCAAGCAATTGTCGGCTAAAGAGACGCAGTGCGTATCGCAAAAAAGGCTCTGGTCAGGAAGGGGGTAAATCCTTCCGGGGCTGAATTTGTTAATATAGGCCTAACACAGAGAGGATACAAGTATTTAATAGCTGTGACTTTACAACCACTTTATTAGGCCTTGTAGTAATTTTTGATCCTTCACATAATAATTATGGGTGGCACAGTGGTGTAGTGGTAGCACTCTCGCCTAGCAGTAAGAAGGGTCACTGGTTCGAATCCCAACCACGACACTACCTGCTTGGAGTTTGCATGTTCTCCCTGTGCCTGCGTGGGTTTTCTCCCACACTCCAAAGACATGCTGGTAGGTTAATTGGATCCTGTCTAAATTGTCCCTAGTATGTATGAATGTGAGTTAGGGACCTTAGATTGTAAGCTCCTTGAGGGTAGGGACTGATGTGAATGTACAATGTATATGTAAAGCGCTGCGTAAATTGACGGCGCTATATAAGTACCTGAAATAAATAAAAATAAAATAATAATTATTACTATTTATTGTTCAGTTGCATTATTTTGTTTATGCATTATTGTGTTGTATTATAACTCTGTAGTTTTACACAGTTGTTGTTTTGTTAACTGATTTTCCTGCCTCAGGGCTTTTACATTTCAGCATTTTTTGGTAAGGCACAAGGTGTGTAAGTGAATCTGGAGTCAATTCTGGGAGGGTTATCACTGGAGTAGGACAGAAGACTCTGTTAAACACAGAGCCTCCTTCAGGGGTGACTACCAGCAAGGTGTATGCAAAAGAACTTCCTATCCAAGGGTGATAATGCTTACTTAATTTCTGTGTGCTGTTGTTCTCCTAAGCTATGCACTTCTGATGTAGGCTACAAGCAGCTGTGGTACCGTAATTTATGGTACAGACATATTCCTCTGTAGTCACCACAGTAGGCTGTCATTGGAGCATACAAATGTCCACAGGACGTTCATGCAAAGAGTCTACAGGATGAACACAAAGAGAAAAAATAAGTAAAAGAAAAACTATTTTTAACAACAAATAATACACTCCTGTTTTACTTACAGTGTCAACAAAATAAAGTATTCTGTTGAATGTTTCTGAGTACACAGTGTTCTGCCCAGGCAGGATATTTTAGTATAATAATGAACACAAACATATTTCAGCCTCCTTCTATTTTGTCAAACAGCTACGCCTATTTCTTTCTTAGGGTGGAGCTATCCCAATTCCATCCTTTTTGCTTAAAGCGTTTGGTAACCCCCCAAAAGAAATCCAGATCCTGTTCCCTTAAAGAGGAAGTAAACCCTGCAGTCCCTATATTGCTTTTCATATATTTCTTTGTAATCACTCTTTAGCAAACATTACATAGTCTAATAGCACACAATAGCCGATTACTGACTTTTTTTTCTAATTTTGAAAAAAAAATTTCTATCAAGATAAGGCGGTGCCATCTTCAGTATGGTTTACTCCCCGTGTGACGTCATACGGTCACATGGGGAGTTCCAGGATGCTGGAAAACACTCTGCAGTCTCGCGCGATTTAACAGCTATTCTATTGGAAGAGGAAATCCAATTCACGGCACCCTGTCAATAGATGGACTGCACACAGAGTGTGCCGTGATTTAAGGGAAGGGAAGTGCATGTGCCTGTGACATCATTAAACAAAACGGGACAGATAACAACAAAACTAACCAGGTAAGGAGACAGATACAAGCAGCAATCATTAGTGTTTTTTATGAGGATTTCAATACAGTAAAGTTGTTTGGGAGGGTTTCCAACCACTTTAAAGCATGTATGTGTCATTTAGCCCCCTGTATACCCTAAAAAACCTAATCCTGCCTGGCTATACCCTCCCCTCTGCAAACTGACCATGATAATCATGGCTGCTAAGCCCTGACATCATGGTCAGTTTGAGTGATTTTGTCATCCACAGCCCTGCTATCTTCAGCTCCCACCTCCCTCCCCTCTCTGCTCTCTCTGCTCGAACCTGCGCCTGCCCACCCCCCACCTGCTCCTGCTGCTCTCATATTTGATAATAAATCTTCTTATCCTCTTTGTATTATAACATGTGTCCCTGTGCCTATGTAATGTAAAAAATTCTGCTGATCTGTACCAGTATGAACACGGCTCCAGGCGCCCAGCTGATTGTCGGAACGCCCTCTCTCTTCTCTCCCCCTCCTCCCCGGCTGATGTCAGTGGGATGGCTTGGCCCTGCCCACTGCAGCTGTGAGCCAGAGAAACAAGGGAGCTGACAAGTTATTTTATTTTTTTTAATAGTAAGGATGGTGATCTGCGATTTTTAGCAGGACTGCGACATTGCGGCGAACAGATCAGACACTTTGACACTTTTTTGGGATCATTGACATTTATACAGAGACCAGTGCTATAAATAGCTACTGATCACTGTATAAATGTCACTGGCAGGGAAGGGGTTAACACTATGGGGAAATTAAGTGGTTAAGTGTTCCCTAGGGAGGTGTCTCTAACTGTGGGAGGAGTGTAATGCCTGGGAGTAGAGATAGGTCACTGTTCCTGATCACTAGGAACAGCAGATCTCTCTTTACTTCCCTGACAGAATGGGGAGCTGTCTGTTTACATTGACAGATCTGCGTTCTGTCTCACTCAGGAGTGATTGCGGGTTGCCGGCGGACATTATGGCCGCCGGCCACGCGTATCGGCTCCAGCATCGCGCTGTAGGCACACGCGCCCCCTATACCTCTTAAAGAGGCCAACGTACACCTAGTGCAGTCGTGCCAACCTGCTGCTGTATAATGACAGCGGCTGGTTGGCAAGAGGTTAATTGACAATTGTGCAGTCATGCAATGTTGTAATTAAACAAAATGTATATAATTTTTTTAATCAAATAGTGTTTTCTTTTGGTAGTATTTGCTCACCTCTAGGTTTTTTATTTTTTGTTATCTAAACAAAAAAGGCCGACAATTTTGAAAAAATATACAGTATATATATGTATTACTTTCTGCTATGAAACATATTCCATAAAAAAAAAATCTCTTAATAAATTTTTGCCAAAATGTATTCCGCTACATGCCTTTGGTAAAAAAAAAATCCCCAAAAGTGATTTGATTCGTGTGAAAGTTATAGTGTCTACAAACTATGGGATATATACTGAAATTTTTATTTATTTTCTTTGTCACTAGTAATAGCGGTGATCAGCAACTTATAATGGGACTGCAATAGTGCGGCAGTCAATCTGACACTGACTTACGCTTGGTGGGAACTAACTGCCGCTGACATCACCAATTACAGTGATCAGTGCTAATAACATGCAATGTCACTTTTCTAAGAAATGCATTTAAATTTGGATGAATCAGTAAAGTAATCTAAAATATTGGGAGCTCAAAGTTTCTATATAAGAAGAGGAAGTAAAATTCTTTTAAACCTTTTATACCTTTTATAGTGTGAATGCTACTACAGTGACCCCATTGATTGACCTTAATTTATTACGTGTACCACATAGAGTGATTCCCAGAAAATTAAGGGATGGCCAATATAGTGGAGAGCCCACTCACTCACCATGCTCAGATGTGAACACAGGGTCCATTTTCCACAACTTCCTGGGCCCCTTGACACACACAATTTCAGCAACTCATAGAGATCAAATTGAATGAGGCAGAGGTAGCTTGGAAAGTGATCTGCAGCCAGTTGAGAGGGCCCCCATTATCAAAACCAGAGTGGGGGCAGCTGGGCCATAGCTTATAGCATGCATTTTTTTCCAGAAGACCCAACTACTTTGGGGAGCCCTTCTCTGATTGCTATCAGGGTACTTCTGTTACAGTGGGTTGGCCCTTGGCCTTGGATCCCTCCAGCTGTTCTCCTGTGTTACGAGAGCTAACCTGGACTTTATAGCGAAGAATGCTTTTAATAAGAATAATCACAGCATCAGGTGCCACTCAGACACTGCTGCATACACATGCTCTGACAGTAAACACGTTGATAGGAGGATAGAATAGCGTGAGCAAAGTGATGAACTCATCATTGTGTTGCAACTGCCTTACTGTTCAATCAAAAGACTAAGTTGTGTTTTCATAATGGTGTGCTTGACCAAGCTGTGCCACAGCAATAGAGTATCCTGCTGCATTATCTTGCAGGTGTGCCTGGATCACCAATGTGCCTTAACAGAATTACAAATTTTCTGGCAAGTAAAACAGGTTCAGTATGTATTTCAATTTCTGGCATTTACCTGCTTTCCTGGACTTCAACTTTCAATAGATACTGTATCACAAAATTGAAACTTTAGAAAGTGTTAGATAATAATATTACAAGTTATTGCATTGTGCTTGTTTGGCATTTGATATGCCACCAATTATATAGATTATTTGGGGTTTAACGATTTGCAGCAGTTTTCGTCCAGCTGTAATATGCCTATACCATCATGCTAATATATGCATTTTTGTTATGTACCTATGGTTCTTTTTAATTGCACACCAGTCTTTTCTTGTTGTATGTCAGTTTTTTAAAATGTAATAATATATTTGTTATATTTTTTATATATATGTCTGTTCATACAGGACTTTACCTTTTTTCTTGGGGCCGCTATAATCCCATTATATTGGGGGATTTTTCTTGCGTATTTCTTTTAGGGTTGATGGCCCATGCCCTTACAACCATACCCCCTCACATCTATGTAACAATTCTTTAGATTAGCCAAATTTCTATAAAAAATCCAAAAGGACTTTGTGCTATTTAGTCTGTTAGTCTAGTATTATAGCAGTCCTGATATGATGACTTCTGGATTCCTATTAAATGATACCTACCGATGATATGTTTGTAATACTCTAATCCATTGTTGGAGGACTTTTTTCTTTTACCATGTGCAGAGATTCACTGCAACCTACTGTAAATGTATTCTTCTTGAAATGGATTGTTAGAGGGGGTCATCCTATTCCATAGTTCTGGTAAATCTAAAGGAATTTACATCTTCACATAGCAGGAACTTATGTTCCCATATGCGTTGTGCATTTTGGAGCATTCACACATACCACTTGAATGGTCTGCCCTACGTGCAAAAATAGCCCCTAAGAAGCTTTTTTGCAGAGGAGTGTGGTGCTTTTTCACCACACTTTTCGGTGCATTTGCTGTGCATTTGTTGCAAGGCAAACACATGCCTGTTACCCGCACTTGGGATGCCTTTAACATGTATAGACAATACAAGCACAAATGTCCATTTGCATTGCATTTCTGAAATGCATGGCAAAACACGCATTTTCTGTGCAACTTGCCATTCATTCGGAATTGCACAAATTTCACTTTTAGCCCCCATTCATAACTAGTGTAGTGGACCTTTTTTTAGCTTGTTTTTCCCGTGACTCGCATCGTGCAGCCCATTGATTTCAATGTGGAACACTACACATGGTAAAGTAGCTAATTGGAACATTTTGGCGTGTTGCAGTTTGCACCTTTTTACTGTGTGTTTTGCTGCATTTGTCACTCATTTTTTCACATGGCAAAATGTGTGTTTGCTTCTGCGTTTGGGTGCTATTAACAATTAAAGTGGTTGCATTAAGATAAAAAGCCTTCTGTGTGCAGCAGCCCCCCTTGGCTCCCCAATACTTACCTAAGCCCCCTCTCTGTCCAGTTATGTCCATGAGTGTCTCAGCCATTGGGACTCTCCCTCCTGATTGGCTGAGACACAGAAGAGGTGCCATTGGCTCCCGCTGCTGTCAATCAAAGTCAGTTAGCCAATCAGGAGAGAGAGGGGCAGGGCCGAACCACAACTACATGTATAGATGGACCCACAGAGCTGCAGTTGGATTTGGGTGCTCCTATAGCAAGCTGCTTGCTGTGGGGGCACTCAATAAGAGGGAGGAGTCAGGAGCACAGAAGAGGGACCCAGGGAAGAGCAGGCTGCTCTGTGCAAAACCACTGCAACAGAGCAGGTAAGTATAACATGTTTGTTGTTTTTACAGAAAAAAACAAGACTTTACAATCACTTTAATCCCGAAAGCATAACTAGTTATTTCAGGTGTATAAAGGTGGCCATACAATATATAATCTGTTTGTACAATCTCTAAACAATCTCCTTTGGATTTTACAAAACTATATAATAGGAGGACACACCATCTATCCAATCACTCTGTATCCAATCAGGCAGACCCTTGCACTACATAGTTGATGGTAGATCTAAAGGAGATTGCACAGATTGTATAGTGTATGGTGAGCTTTACAGAACCCAGGACATACTTCTCCTGTTTTCAATACTACAGCTCTGACCCACATAGGCGTGACCACTTAACTTCTGCACACTCTGCCAAATGAACGATCTATGCAAGATGAAAGCAAGGTAGAAACGTGCACCTGCAGAGGTGGGTGGGAGCAATTCCCTGGACTGGGGAGGGCAGATGCAGTGTATGTACTAATCAGGTCAGCTGCTAAAATCCTTAACTGCCCTAACAGTTTTCACATCCTAAGGGCTGTCCAGAAGGTAATGGAGAAGTTATAAAACAAGCTGGACACTGAGGTAATGGCTGTGCAGGATAAATATAAATCTTTTTCTTTTCTGTAAAAGATGTACATTAATGGTATATTTGTACATAGGGTTGCTGGAATTTAAAAAAAAAAGGTAAACTTGACCTTTAAACTGGCCAACTGCATTGAAATAATCCCTCTCTGGCCAGTTCCTACTCTGCTCTGCAAAATGCAAATGCTCCAGTGGATATCGTGCCAATATGAGGCAAACAGGCATAATCTGTAGGAGAGCTACAGGTTCAGGTCTGGTCACTGACCTGCATTATGCAATAGAAATAAGATATACCTATGCTCAAATCCAAATAGCTATCAAAATATCACAAAACATAAAGCACCTTAAATTTTTAGGAATACTAAATTTACTGAACTATAGCTTTCAGATAAATATGCTATGATGATGGATCTCTGTCTTCTACTTTGCAAGCTGATCTGTTAAGTGTGTTTTATCTTGCATATTGCTAATTATCTGCAAACTGCCTCTACAATGTAAAATGTATTTTAGAATTCTTATGAAATTCTCTTTTTAAGCAAATGTTTGCTTATTTTTTTAATCTAAGAGACAACGGGCCTAATTTACTAAGTTGTAAATAAAGTGAATAGAAGCAAAGTACACCTGTATGCAAATCATCTACTTGCATGCAGGGAAACAGAGCTTCACATTATTGGTTGTTGTGAATACAGGTTAGCATCACTTCAACTCACTTCACACTAACATTCAATACTGGAAAACTGTACCTTACATGGTTTTAGCTTAGCAACCACTTCTGCTGGTAATGGGTTGGACATACTGTAGCAATTATTATGAGAACGGAATAACTTCCTTTACAGAACAGCATGTTCCCAGATCACCGTGACAGCAAATGACAAATACCATTTGATGAGTTTAAAAAAATCCTTTCTCTTTATTGTTGCCATGTCTGAACCTTGTTTAAATAATGACAACGTTGGAGCATGCCACATTAACCTCACTCAATCTTCTAATAATTTGTGTGAACATTGAGCAGCTAGAGGAATGCAATTTGTAACTGGTAATCTGGCTATTTAGTTCAGACAAAGGCGCTGAATCTGTACAATTCAGAAATAAGTATTCAATAAATTCCTCTGTGAGATCAGAGCACATCAGCCAACATTATCACAGAAACACTATGATTATAAAAGATACAATGAGCCTGTTTGAGCAGCAAAAAGCACTTTTTAATTGGGGCTTTCATGTGTTGAAAGATCACAAAATATTGCTCCTCGAGAGCTACATGATTGTTCTACACATGTACAAAAAAAGATTATAGCTTTTGGAAATCTGCTCATGAGAAAAAAATAAAATGTAAAATCAGACTTAGTAGTCTACTCCAGGCTTCTAGACTTAACCTTTCCCACTCTATGCAAAATTAAAAAAAAAAGTTTACACTTTAAGGTATTACAGTGCATGAAGTAAGACAGGCATGGTGGACACCACTCCAAACAACCTGTGACTGCATGCAAATCCAGTACACCTGGGTGCCAGCCCAGTCAACAGCAGTGTTCAATGTGAATAAAGAATGGAAGTGGTGGCACTCCAGGATAGATGAAAGTAGAAATATCTTTATTGGAAATCCAGTTAAAAATACAGGAAATACACACACTCCCAGGACAGAGTTTAGCAACACATTTATCATGAGACCTAAACCATAATTTCCCTTATAAGTAAGTATATTAAGTGTGAAATTTATTAAGGTGCTCTGTGATAATTGCCGATGCATGCTTTTTTATTTTAATAAAGTCTTTGATGCTTAAATATGGTTTATTTTTCATTGCTTGAAGTAAAACCATGGGCAAGCTAAGGACCTATATATAAAAAAACAAAAACAAACAAAAAAACAAGTAAATATATGTTTAAACAAGCCATCTCTGGCCTGTGTAGCTGCAGACACTGTGGCACTCTACACCCTTAAAATTCTAAAGAGGACCAGTGAAGGTTCTCAAGTCAGGTCTCTTTTTTTTCTCCCCTCTTTCTGTGTACCTGCTTTGTGGAGCTGGCAGGCTGGTAAGGCTGTGACCTGGAAAGTGTATGTGTGCCGCTCAAGCTTGGTAGAGAGGGGGTATGTGAATGGTGCATCCGCATCTGCTGTTAGAGTGCTGACAGGGGATGAAGCCCGCCCTGGCACCTGCAAGGGTTCAAGAAAAAAAGGGTTAGCCCCTGGAAGTCGCACATGTAAGATGTCCTAGAGAGGTGAATGGAGTGGCAACCTCAGCCTGGACTCCAACCAGGCTATGCCCCAATGCATTTCACTCAAGGCTGGCAAGGCTGGCAGACTGGCAAATTTATGCTGAGAAAAAGAACAAAAAGATCTAAAGAGAGAAGTTAAAGTAATTTTCTCAGAATGTTGAGAAATAATTAATCTATGATGCCCGCAGCAACAAGGTTCAGTGAGAGATTGTTTTAAAGCACGTGAAACAGCTTGGTTAGAATATGTAAATAAGTGTATGGTCATTGCTTGTACACATTTTAAGCTGTGTTTCCTCAGCTTGGAAAGCTGTGGTTCCATAGTACATACTAAGGTAGATGTGGACCATTTTTCATACTAGTATCAGTATATATTTTTTACATACCATACCATTGCTTGCTGTAGTAATGAGAAAAGAAGAAAAGAAGTTCAGAAAAGAAGTTAAGGGGAGTCAGTCATTATCTTCCTCATGTGAGAAACAGCTGTTAAATCAGGTGACCTATTTCACCTATTTTCATAAAGTGTGCTATGCCCATATCTTTTGACCTACAACAATGAGAGGAAGAGAGACATACAAATAAATGTATACCGTATTTATCGGCGTATAACACGCACCGGCGTATAACACGCACCCCAATTTAGGAGGGAATTTTAAGGAAAAAAATTTTTAGGAGGGAAGTTGAAGGGAAAAAAAAATTACATTTAAATGCCCATCATTGCAGCCTTCCCAGTGCAGCCATGTCAGTGCAGCCATGTCAGTGCAGCCTTGTCAGTGCAGCCTTGTCAGTGCAGCCTTGTCAGTGCAGCCTTCCCCAGTGTCCAGTGCAGCCTTGCCCCAGTGCAGCCTTGTCCCAGTGCAGCCTTGCAGCTTGCAGTTTGATCCCCTGCGATCCTGAGCTTCAAAATTGCCGACCGCGATTTGAAAATGGCGCCGCCGGCGCCGAAATACACAGAGCCGGTCCTCGGCTCTTCTCGGCGGCTCTCGTTCACTTTCGGCTCCACTCGTAGTCCCGCCCGGGATGGGCGTGACTGTGAGCGAAGCTATCCGAACCTAGCCGAGTACACTCGGCTAGGTTCGGGCGGCGCTTGAGTGAAGCCGAAAGTGGCCGAGAAGAGCCGAGGACCGGCTCTGTGTATTTTGGCGCTGGCGGTGCCATTTTCAAATCGCGGTCAGTGATTTTGAACATCTGTCAGCTCAGGATCACAGGGGATCGGCGTATAACACGCACCCGCGTTTTTCCCCTGATTTTAAGGGGAAAAAAGTGCGTGTTATAGGCCGATAAATACGGTATTTATAAGATACCTTATATTGATAGTGTTATTCTTTAGATAGCGAAAATGATTTGAAGCAAATATATACTTTTTCTGTAGTTAGTATTGCTGCCAGTGCTGTACAAGATAAAACTTGATGTTCCAAAACTGAACTGGCAGAACTGTTTAATATGCTCTTGAATAATTTATTCAGATTATCAGTCAAAATCCCAGCATTAAAGTTTTA
Organism: Lithobates clamitans; assembly: GCA_037952925.1. Lineage (NCBI taxonomy): Eukaryota > Metazoa > Chordata > Amphibia > Anura > Ranidae > Lithobates > Lithobates clamitans. Next base: position 8,810,131 of record JBBGZY010000323.1, on the reverse strand, counting down.
ACTGTAAATATGGCATAGAAGAAACCTGTAGATAATTATTTTTTATGAAGCTCCATCATGGAGTTTCCAGTTATTCAAGCTGGTAACCTTCTCACATTCACTTTAGCCTTATGGAAATGTTATGTGCATGTTTTTTATTCTTCCCCTGGTGGGAGCTGCTGCTTCCACATAGGAGACAAACTATTTGGGTCCGTAGCGTTATTAATCTCCCAACATTAGAATCTCGCAGTCTATATGCTGTACATTTAATCATTGTCAAAGTCCCAGTGTGCATCTTCACTGTACTGTTGATTTCTGCATAAATATTTTATAGGTCTCATCAGAGACATATCTATATCATATTTGAAGTTCCTAGTGGGCAGCATAGTTATTATCCTTTTCTTTATTAAACAGCTCCACATTGACATGCACATTTATTTTTAAAGGTGTAATAATCAGTGCCTTGAGAAAATTATGTGATCTAAATTTTACTTGGACTTACTAAGCAGAACTAATTTGAAAGCTTGCTGAATATGTAAAAAAGAACTTGCTTTACATTAGATACTTATGCTAAAGTATTTTACCAATGTCAAACTGTTTCCAAAATAAATGTTTCAGGATGTTTAAGACTTTCAGAAATGTTTCTTGATATCAGCCAGTTCATGATAGCCCCTCTAGTGCAAACCAATGCACATGTGACAGCCATAGGAGAAAAATAATGTCCTATATCTCCTTTTATAATTTACTTATATTTAGAGGACACCTCATATATCATGTAAAGCAAGTCACCTTGAGTTATCACACTCGTACATTCTACTCTTCCCTGACTTTGGGATGATTTTGACCCCTAGATGCTAATGGGTTGTTTTAAAAAAAGATATAGAGACTGTTTTTAGAAAAATATGTATTCAATTAGCTCAGTAAATAAGGTGAAGCTTATGTTCACTTTTAATACCATCATATGCAAAGTGCATTAGGAAAGGGAATTTAGATTGCACATAGTTGGCTAATTGAAGTAAGCACTGCTTCACTTCATATACTAATGTATGTGGATGTTCACTTTTCAGACTGAGCAGTCTCTACATTAGTAAATCAATTTAAGCAAGTCTTTTCTTTCCCTTCCCTTGAATGTATTCTTGCCCTACTTTGCCTGCAGTCTAAACCTATGAATACAACATTACCTCCCTGAGTCTATAACGAAAAGAGTTAGGTAGGTGATAGGTCTTTATAAGTGAAGGTATTACTTCCACTGTTTGTGCTGCTGATTAAAACCTTATATTTCTGGAAACCTTATCTTCTGGAAAATGGTTAGAACCTTTGGCTGATTTTTATTGCAGTCATTGTTACCATTACTTCTGTCCTGACATTCAGGGTGCCACTGGGACAGAAAATGAGAGGTATCTTCATAATAAAAAAAAATAAAAGCACAAAATTTGGCAAAACTTTAACCTTTATTTTTTATTTTTTATTGCTCTTTGTGTGGACACCCCTCCTAACATCCCAATGCAGGCAGACAGAAAGCTAGAAGATTCTCCCTCAGTAAAAACTTTCGTAATTTATCTAAAACTCTGATAAATGGCTAATGGCTGGGTGAGCTTTAATTTATTCAAACAGAACATACTTAGCATTATTTAACTTACAGTGTTTCTACACTTATATCCCAGTGGAATGCCAATGTTTGATCATAATGTTGGTTCCCTAGCAACACCTTTTTCTCTACAACATCACTGACATTTGAATGGTCCCATACTACTATTTAGTGCATTTTTACATTTTATTATTGCTTACTATTAGGTTGTGGCTGTCAAAAAAGCTATCCATTACATTGCTACTATATTGGGTTAAACTGATGCTATACTAGACAATAGACAAACCATGATGGATACATGTGCTTGAGGTTTGGATGGCCCTTAATCACAGTACTGGTGCACACCACTCAGAGCTGGTATATTGCTTTTTATCCCAAGAGTTTAACCAATTTAATGATGTAATTTGTAATACAATGTCAATATGCTCCCATTAAGTGTTTTAGTTTACTCTAGAGTGTTGCTCATTGGATTTGTACATTTTGGCTGTTGGCCATAAGAGATTACAGCATTAATGGCTGAATTATTAGTAAGCTCTCTCCCACATTTGTTCAATGTGTCTTTTGAGATGTCTATGATCCAGAGTACCTCAATTTGAGAGTTGACAGCTGTATGCAAAAAAAAATGTTTTCAGAAGTCCCCTTACCTGTTCTTAAACTGTTCACTTAATCATCAACTTGCAAAGGGGATACATTTGCACATACACATAAACACACTTGAGTTTTTTTTTTTTTTTTACTCAAAACAGCATTTTCCTTATTGTTCTACACAACATTTCTACAAATCTTTGTTCTCAAAAACACTTTCTCAAAAACAATATGGGAATATTAAGCTGGTAATCCTTCACTTCTTCACCTAATAGCAGTATGTTACTATTGTTCATTGTCAGTAATTAATTCTGTGGAAAAACACTATTCTTTGCCCAGAGCTCTGTTTTAGCTATGTTTCACGCGTTTTAAATTTTAAATTCCCTTTTTCTATGTGAGGCATGATTTCTAATTATTGTCTCTCCGTCACCCTTTTTTTTCAATCTGCTATACCTCTTTCTCAGTTCTGTTACTATATTTTAATTGCAACCCAAAGTTATTCAGGTGCTCTCACAACTGTTTAGTCAGCTGTCTCATAGCTATACCCAAGCTGCTCTCTCTCTCTTTACTTTATCTCAGATGACTCAGTTGAGTCATGTACCTGACATGAGTCTCACAGCTGTATTATGGATGAACAGCAACTTCTCTTACAGTGCCCTGTAACCTTCTTCACCCACCCACACAGGTGACAGAAACCTATAAGACCACACATGTGCAGTCCAACCACATTTATCCCTAGCCAGCCAACTTAACCTGATGACATCCACAAGATGGTCAATATCTCTCAGCTAGTGCAATGGAAAAAAATGCCACTTCACAGACACAAGCTGGGAAATGGCCTGACATCACATTCAACCACAATGCAGAAGAATATAATATGTATGAACAGTGAATCATCTCATACAGCATAAAAACTGTGTAGAAGTATATTTTATTTGATCTATCTATTAGAGCAGTGGTTCTCAACCTGGGGTCGGGACCCCCTCGGGGGTCAAATGACGATTTGCCAGGGGTCACCGAATCCTGGGCTGTTCCTGAAGCCTGCACTGCTCTCCCAGCCTTTTCGCCACCACCCAGGACGGCTGTCCCTGGAGCCTGTGGCTGCCCACTCAGCCTCTTCACAGCCGCCCATTCAGTTCAGAGCATGGCTGGGGGGCAGTGACTATAGGTCAGCTGACTGGTGAAGAATGTGAAGTGGGAGGGGCTGAAGGAGACCCTAGCTCCTGATTTCAGCATAGATGTCACTGCTGCGAGACACCACAAAGTCAGAGACACAGTGAGTAACACTACCTGTGATTATTGTTGCCATTAAAAGTCCCCACTACAGTTCTCAGATCAGCGATGGACTCTGATCAAGAGGACCTAAGTTGGCTGATCAGAACTCCACCCCCAGCACTGCCACTGATCCCATCCCCCACCAGCATTGCCACTCATCCCAACTCCCCGCCAGCACTGCCACTCATCCCATTACCCCCCCCCCCCAACCCCCACCAAGGAGTAAGAGAAGGAAAAAAAAAAAAAGAATACATGGAAGGGAGAGGAAAATAGGAGGAGGAACAAAGAGAGGGATAGAGAGAGAAATAATAAGAGAAAGAACAAAAAGGACAGCGAGAGAGGGATGGGGAAAAAAAACAAGAAATTAGGATAGAGAGAGATAAAAGGGAAGAAAAAGAGAACAAAAAGAAAGAGTGGTACATCCTAAGTGGAAGGGACTCAGGGAGCGCTAACTATCCATGGGTTAGGGGCGCAAATTACTTGTCTTGCCTTGGGTGCTGACCACCGACGCTATGAAAATAATTTTACCGTTAGGGGTCCCCACAAATTTTATCAAGGGATCACGGCGCTAGTAAGGTTGAGAACCACTGTATTAGAGGGTGTTGACATCCTGCATGTTACCTTCAGTGAGTAGATTTGGAGATCAACAAAAGTACTGTCACAATCCTTAGCAATTCAATCTGAGCATATAGTAAAACAGTCAAATGTTACCTTCAATTAAAACCACAAATAAAAACTAGCAGTAAATTCAGAGATATAGGTATCGGAGACTATATGCAGATAATTACTTTTTCTGTAAACATCAAACCTTGGTCTTACCATTTCCCACCCACCTAGCATTCCTTATTTTTTAGTAAGCATCACATTAAAGGATCAATAGTGAAAGTTCAAAATGTCAAGATTTTAAAATAATTTCCACTGCCAACAATTTTGGATCTACTGCTTGGTTTGATATGGAATTTACATGTAAGGTAACCTCTGTTTATGCATTTTGCTACCCTATGCTTAATTTTAATTGCCAAGGTTTGTGAAATAAACACCTTAAAGTACCAAATTTCTAAATCAAAATAGGCATTAGTGACATGACAAGCATTATGGTCAGCATTGTTGACATGTAAAATGGTTATAGTAGAGTCCATAAAGTAGCATTGTGAATAATATAAAATTTAAACTCACGCTGAATGGTGAAACAACTGTGAAAAAGAAAACTAAAGCAGCTGCCACACACTAAGTGCTACTCACTAGAAATGTAAAATTATGGAAATGTGGCGCTCGCAAATATTTTTAGACATGTGAGACCAAGTGTAGATGAGTGCAGATGTGAACATACAAAGCAAAAAACATGTAAATAAAGTCCAAATAAATGTGCTGAATGTTCTAATCCACAATGGGAAAAAACTTTTGGAGTGCAATGAACCACAGACGCTCCTAGACTTTTCAGGTGCAGAAACGCCACCCCCACATGTGTCCCCACTCACCAAATGGTGATGAACACCAGCTTTGCAGTCTGTGGGTCACTTCAGGATTATGTGATGGTATCTAGAGAAGCTCAGGAGTGGTGTTGTGCACATCAGATCAAAGGATTTCTTGTTTCTGGTCTTTAATAACGCCCTGTAGATTGGCGAAACATGTTGATGTATTTCTGGTGGCACTGACGTCATTCCCTGCTCCTTGGAACGTACTTCCTGGTTTCTGGAACGCACGCCGTGAGCAGCGTCTGGATCCATCTCTAATCCCTTTACATGCCTGTTTTTATCAACTATTTTTTAAGTACCCATTTGTATATGGAATAAATCCCTTTTCAAATGGTACTTTTTACTATCAGTTCTATTTTTTTCCTTTTTTTCGTGCCTGGTGATTCTGCTGAGAAATTCCAACAAGAAATCCTTTGATCTGATGTGCACAACACCACTCCTGAGCTTCTCTGGATACCATCACATAAGCCTGAAGTGACCCCCAGACTGCAAAGCTGGGGGTCATCACCATTTGGTGAGTGGTGACACCTGTGGGGGTGGCGTTTCTGCACCTGAAAAGTCCTAGAGCGTCTGTGGTCCATTGCACTTCAAAAGTAGACGCTGACACACACTAAGACAAGAAGTCCACTCCCTATATAACCCCTCCCACTACTGGGAGTACCTCCGTTTTTTCACCAGTGTCTTAGGTTTTGGTCACGAGTAAAGATGTGCTAAGCTCCACTGGAATATTCCTTTCTGGGGCAGGCTATGCAACTGGATCCATTCAAAGTGTCTTTTCAGGCTGAATTGAAGGGTACCCGGGCCTCGTGGCAGAAAAAACAAGGTTTAGCCCATAACGCTTCCCTTTTTAGAGAGCTGGACCCCGGGATTCAGTGCTTTGGTTTTTTCAGCCATAAAGTTTTACTGGTGGGGTGCTTTACAGGTCCAGAAGTGTGGATCTCCCAATAAAAAGGGGCTCCAGTTCCTGAAGGTTTTTTAACGGAGCCCACGGTGAGGGGTGAAGATTGGGTCTGTTGGTTTTACCACAGAATCCCTGCGGCAGGAAAGGTAAGTGGAGATTTCTAAGGAATTTTAAATTCTTTTACGAATTGTCTCCTTTGAAATGTAAATGTTGTCATGCCTAGAAGTCACCAATGGGAGGTGTATAGAGCATGTACCTTTAATGCTTTCCTCAGATCATTCTGTAATTCAGCAGAAGCTGCAGACTTCCCTCCGGCCAGCAGTCCCAGGCCTCCGGTAAGGTGTTGGGGGGGAATCTTTTCCTGAAAACACCCTCCACCTGGACAGAAGCTCTCCCCCTCTCTCTGGATAGAGGGGGAAGCCGTAAATGATCGACAGATGCCGCTCCAATTTCCACCGCCTGCGCAGCGGTTTGTCACAGCCTCCTCGCCGCCCACCCCCCCACACACGCCGATCCCATCCGATCAGAGGCCCATGCTTGCGCGGGAAACCCTCTTTTTAAAAGAAAAAAAAGAGGAGGAGGGGGCGCGGTATGCGGAGGGGGCGTGGCTTAGCACGGCATTGGCATGCAGCAACATCCAGTGCAGGAGTACACTTGAAAAGCTCCATTATGCTGGCTGCAAGCTGTCGGAGGGACACAAGAGCAAAAAGGGGGCATGTAAGTGGTGACACAGGCATTCCCTTGGCACATTTACTAAAGCACCAGGCTGAGCACTAATAGCAGTGGCAGTTGCTGGACTATTTGCTCAAGCAGTGGGTGCAATTTCTTCTAATTACGTGGGGATCTTGCGAGCCACAAGTGGACCAATGCCTCTATAGTGTAAGTCAACTATTTATAAGCAGCAAACACTTCACCACGTTTCATTCCGTGTATTTAAAAATATGTAACCAATTGTGTCTGCGCTAAAATGTATATAAAAAAAGAGAAAGATAGTGCAAAAAAAATTCTAATATACTGAAACCATAATTATTGTGCCAATAAAGACATATACATATGAATATACATATAATAAGTGCAATCCTTATATAAAAAAAAAAAATCCTCAAAAGTGCATCATGCAAAAAGAGAAAAATATATAAATATGGCCATAAACGTAAAATCCAAGTGCTGTTCTTGTGACAATCAAGTGTCCAATCAAAATATAATCAAGTGTCCAATCAAAATATAATCGGCTGATTAAAACCGGTACATAAAGTGCAAATATTCAGTGTCCATAAATTAAGTGTCCATCATGCTTCTCCTAAATGGTGTCCAAATCACAACATGCTTAATGATGGACACTTAATTTATGGACACTGAATATTTGAACTTTATGACCGGTTTTAATCAGCCGATTATATTTTGATTGGACACTTGATTATATTTTGATTGGACACTTGATTGTCACAAGAACAGCACTTGGATTTTACGTTTATGGCCATATTTATATATTTTTCTCTTTTTGCATGATGCACTTTTGAGGATTTTTTTTCTTATATAAGGATTGTACTTATTATATGTATATTCATATGTATATGTCTTTATTGGCACAATAATTATGGTTTCAGTATATTAGAATTATTTTTGCAATTTCTTCTATTAGTACCTCTGCATTTGTGCATTGGGCTATGGTCAGAGGGGGAGGTAGAAACACCCCAAAAAAGGGCTCAAGAGGGACTCTTTCAAGCTCTAAAAAGCCTAAACTCATCTCTACAATGGCATCCTCCCCTGAGAGATCTGAGGTGGCTGGTCAGAGTGAGCCATCAGGGCCGTCAAATGTTGCAACTGTTTCCAACACTGCAGCCCCTGTCTATATTACTGAAGAGTTTTTTTCTGCAGCCATGATAGGTTTGGAAGATAGGTTAGCGGCTTTAATCGCATCCCAGATAAGCATTTTTTCCTCCTAAAAAGTTTTCAACACTTTATCCTATAGAGGAGAAATCCACTAAAAAGTGGGAGATGCCAGCAATTGACACTGCTATATCCTCTGTGAATAAAAGCTTGTCCTGTAGACAATGCTCAAATGCTGAGGGATCCAATGGACAAAAAGTCTGAATTCCTATAAAAAACACTTTTTCTCTGGCAGGTTCGGTGCCTCAGCCTGCGCTGGCAGCAATTGGTGTATGTCAATCCTTGAGAGACCAGTTTAAACAGGTGCTTAAGGTTATTCCTGATCGGCAGGCTCAGGATTTAGCCGAACTACCAGTGGCGTTATGTTTTGCAATAGACGCCATGAGAGATTCTATTCTTCAGGCCTTGCATCTTACACTTGGGCTGGTGCATATGCATAGAATCTTATGGTTGAAAAATTGGTCAGCCGAGTTGCCATGCAAAAGGCTCCTGATTTGGATAAGTACATCCAAACAATTTCTGGTAGAAAAAGTACTCTTTTGCCAGTTAGGAAGAGGAGTAAACATGTTTCATTTAAACGGGCTCCTTCTCCAGTGCCAGGGGCATCAGCCTCCAGGCAGTCATGATGGCCTCCAACGCCAGGTTCAAGAGGTAAACCTCAGAGTCAACCCCAGGGACAAAAGAAGTCCTGGGGGAGAAAACCTTATGAAGGGGCACCCCCGCTCGCTCGAGTGGGGGGAAGACTTCTGAAGTTCTCAAGGGTCTGGCAGGAAGAGTGTCGAGACAAATGGGTGACTTCTTCAATAGCTCTAGGGTACAAGCTAGCGTTCCGAGAGCCCCCGTCTCCTCATTTTCTCAGATCAAATGAAGAGGTCTCTCTTTCAAGCATTGGACCGTCTTTTGTCTCAAAAAGTGATCTTGGTGGTCCCCATGCAAGAGCAGGGATTGCGATTTTATTCCAACCTTTTCACTGTGCCAAAACCAAATGGAGATGTCAGACCCATTCTGGATCTCAAAGATCTAAACTGGTTTCTGAATATCCGCTCTTTCCTTATGGAGTCAATCCGATCAGTAATCTCAATCCTACAAGAAGGAGAACTTCTGGCGTCAATAGACATCAAGGATGCTTACCTCCATGTGCCGATTTTCCCCGCTCACCAGAAATATCTACGCTTCAAGGTAGAAAATCTTCATTTTCATTTGTAGCTCTGCCTTTCGGTCTAGCTACTGCATCTCGAGTGTTTGTAAAGTCCTGGCCCCTCCTATAGCCAGATTAAGGGCCCGAGGTATAACAATTATACCGTACCTAGATGATCTACTCTTGAAAGACCAGTCTATAGCCCACTTAGACCAAAGTATGATCACCACAGTCAACTATCTGGAATACCTAGGTTGGATTCTCCACCTAGAGAAATGCTCCTTAAAACCATCAAGGAGATTAGAATACTTGGGTCTGATTATAGATACAGCCCAGAAAAGGGTATTCTTGCCCCAGGCAAAGATCAGTGCCATAAAGGAATTGATTCAGGTGGTCAAGGCAAAGAAGAATCCTTCCATTCGACTTTGCATGAGGTTGTTGGGAAAGATGGTGGCTTCGTTCGAGGCTGTTCCTTATGCTCAGTTTCATTCGAGGCTGCTGCAAAACAGTATACTATCAGCTTGGAACAAGAAGGTCCAAGGGCTAGATTTCCTAATGCGTCCGCCTCCAAGGGTGCGCCTCAGTTGGTGGTTAAAAACCAAGAATCTGCAGAAGGGAAAATCCTTCCTACCAGTTACCTGGAAGGTGATAACAACAGATGTCAGTTTTTCAGATTCGGGAGCAGTCCTGGAAGAGGCGACTGTCCAAGGGAAATGGTCCAGATCAGAAATGACCTTGCTCATCAACATTCTAGAGATTCGGGCAGCACGCTTGGCCCTGAGGGCCTGGACGCTCAGGTTACGGAAGTATAAAAAGTATAATGTAATGTATTAATTTACAAAACATTAATGGTTTAATACTTCCTATGTATTTATTGCCCTTTCAATCCAATCCTTATTCCATATTGTATTTTTTGTTTATTTAGCCTGATGGCTTTGCTCAATGCATTTTTTTGTTGTATTATTTGTGGTGTCTGCCGATCGCTTGGTCCTATCACATTTTCCTCCCCAAAATGCCTAACCTGTCATCCCTTCTTGTCTCCCCACTCCCTTCACTTTCAATGGTTTAACCCACACACACTCCCCTTATACACTCCATTATCATATTCATGCCCTTTATTATTCAATAATAATTTTTATCTTCTAATATTTATTTCCATCAATTAGCTAATTAGAATTTTTTCACTTCTTTCACTTTATTACTTTTTTCCCCTTGTTTCATTCAACCCTTTTGAATTGAGCACTTTTTACATCCCTCTTTAAATACTCTCTTTTCCCTTCCTGTCTCCCGCTCTGTGTGCGGAGGAGGTGGGAAACGCGCGCCCACTGATTGGGGCATGTCAGCTCCTCATGCGCTGTCTCCCTCCCCGCCCCCGGACCGCATTGCAGTATGGGAACTGTACTGTTCTGATCTTCTTTTCATCCAAGTGACGTATCACGCATGCGCCGTGCGATGCGTCTGCCGTCGGCCTATGCGTGACGTCAGATGTCAATTATATGGCATACACCTGTATATAAATAGCTCTCTTACACCACATCACATTACCAGACATTTCCAAGGCTAGTCATGTTGGATATTCGCTACATACTAGATATGCTTCCATATTAAGTCTCCCTTTTGATTTCTTACCCTGTGGTATATATATATATATATATATATATATATATATATATATATATATATATATATATATATATATATATAGTTTAGTTCCTATCATTTCCCAGATCTCAGTCTATCTATTTTATTATTTATTTATTTATTTATTTATTTATTTATTTATTCATATATTATATTTTTGCCTGCTGCCTCCTGTGTTCCCCCAATTTTGAGGGGGACAGGTGATCTGCAGCAGGTTTTGGTCATCTCTGTATATGGGATGACCTTTTTATTTTTTCATTAGTTTATAATATGAATAATGTTTTTCTCCCCTTTTCATTTAGTCCTTTCATTTCAAGTTATCTATCCCTTCTATAAATCTCTCATAATATCCCACCTTCTTTACTTCATTTTACCTATATATATATATATACATATGTATATTTCATCTGTACATCTCCCTACTAGACATTGGCTCCCAAACCCTGGCATCTTCCGGTCTTTCGATATTCATTGCTTTTATAAATGTAAGTAAATGTTCCTTCTTCGGATATGCATTTACAATCCTACACTATTCCCTGCACAGTTTGATCACCCCTTCTTCTTTGCTTCTCATCTACCCTGTTTCCCCGAAAATAAGACCTAGCGTGATTGTTGGTGATGGCTGCAATATAAGCCCTACCCCCCAAATAAGCCCTAGTTAAAGTCCTTGTAGGTCTTATTTTCAGGGTAGTGCTTATTTTCGGGGAAACAGGGTAGGGCTTATTTGGGGGGTAGGGCTTATATTGCAGCCATCACTGACAATCACGCTAGGTCTTATTTTCGGGGAAACAGGGTATCTTTCAGATTGTTATCTCCTTATCCAATTTCTCCTACACTTCCTAATACAACCTCCTTGCTCACCTTCCCACTTCAATTACCCATTTCCTTTCTCTCCCACTCTAACCTTTCCCCCCCATTCCCATTCAAACCCCCCCCCCTTTCCACCTTTCTCTTCTTTCCCCTTCTTCTCCCCCCTTCTTTCTTTCCCCTTTCCCTTCCCCCCTTCATTTCCCCCCTTCCCTTTCCCCCTTCCCTTTCCCCACCTCCCCTTCCCCCTCCCCTTTCTCCCCTTCCTATCTTCCCCCTCCCCCTTATTCTTCCCTTTTTCTCCCTCTTTTGAGTAGAACACACACTTTAATGTAATTACACATTTACACGTATATCAATTTTTTGGTTAGATTTCAGCTGACAAGTTCATCTGGGTATCTTTTTACACCTTAATATGCCACCTAGGGAGGATTCCCTTGTTATCACACTGATTCGCAGGTATGAGATCTGCATATGGGTGAGCTTTCTGTTGGTGGACCTAACTGTCGACAGTATACCTTATTGTATTTGTATCTTAATAATTTTACCATTCTGTATTACATTCTGAACTAATGTAATGTTTGTATTTCATTTTATCACATGCAGTGTTAATCTATTCTTATTTTAAAACATCCCCTGATGAGCCCAGCGTGGCGAAACATGTCGGGACAATCACTCCAACGCTACTACCGAGTGATTACCTTTTATGACCTGTTTTAAATTTTTAGTTGTACTTTTGAACATGTGCGCATAACTCTTATGCCCCGTACACACGGTCGGATTTTCCGATGGAAAATGTCCGATCGGAGCGTGTTGTCGGAAATTCCGACCATGTGTGGGCTCCATCGGACATTTTCCATTGGATTTTCCGACACACAAAGTTGGACAGCAGGAGATAAAATTTTCCGACAACAAAATCCGTTGTCGGAAATTCCGATCGTGTGTACACAAATCCGACGGACAAAGTGTCATGCATGCTCAGAATAAATAAAGAGATGAAAGCTATTGGCCACTGCCCCGTTTATAGTCCCGACGTACGTGTTTTACGTCACCGCGTTTAGAACGATCGGATTTTCCGACAACTTTGTGTGACCGTGTGTATGCAAGACAAGTTTGAGCCAACATCCGACGGAAAAAATCCTAGGATTTTGTTGTCGGAATGTCCGAACAAAGTCCGACCGTGTGTACGGGGCAATATTGTAGTTTCATGATGTTTTGTATGTAACAATAAAATCATTACACATACCTACTGTCGAGCATTACATTATTATTACTATCTCCCTTTTTCGTTGGCACCGCTAAATAAGTTCCTTCCTCTTGACATTTATATACAGGGATGTTGGTGCCTTTTATTTGCCATTGCCACCCACCCATATAATTACGCCACAGCAGTGGCCTATATCAATCACCAAGGGGGCACCAGAAGCTGTGCGGCCCAGAGAGAGGTGAATCATATCTTAACTTGGGCAGAAAACAATGTATCTTGCCTATCGGCAGTCTTCATTCCACGAATAGAAAATTGGCAGGCAGCCTACTTGAGTCGCCAGCAGGTGTTCCCAGGAGAATGGGCCCTTCACCCTGATATCTTCCTGGCAATATGCCAGAGATGGGGGATCCCGGACATAGATCTGTTTGCGTCCAGGTTCAACAAAAAGATGACAACTTTGTGTCAAGAACAAGGGATCCACTAGCATGCGGAACAGATGCTTTGGTGTTTCCGTGGAGTCAGTTCTCACTGATTTATGCATTCCCTCCTATTCTGCTGCTTCCGCGATTTCTTTGCAGGGTCAAGCAGGAAGGAAAGTCGATGATTCTTGTGGCCCCAGCGTGGCCCAGGAGATCCTGGTATGCGGAGATCATAAGAATGGCGGTAGGGGAACCATGGACCCTACCACCACGTCCAGACCTTCTCTCGCAAGGTCCGGTGTTCCATCCTACCTTACTAACGCTAAATTTAAGTTTGGCTATTGAGACCCACATTCTGAAGAAGCGTGGGCTATCAGGTTCTGTGGTATCTACCTTGATTAATGCAAGGAAACCAGCCTCCAGAGTCATATATTATAGAGTCTGGAAGGCATATGTCTCCTGGTGTGAATCCAGGGGTTGGCACCCCAGGAAGTATGTCATAGGTAGAATCCTTCAACAATAACCCAGCGCCAATAAATAACCACCTGGAGAGCTCAATCAAGACGTGGGGTGTGTAGCATGTATTGTTACCATACCATGTCATATAACATCTTATGTGCATTTGGCATGACTGGACATCGAGGGGGGTGGGGAATAGAAGGAAGACCAGTGCGGCTGGACCAACCGTAGCTGATAGATACAGATCAAGATAAAACAACAAAAAATGTCCAGCGCTCTGGAATTCACAAAAATAAAATCTGGCAGTCTAACAATAAAAAAAGGACAGTTTATTCAGTCCAATGATAATATGTAAATGATGGTTCATAAATTGTAAAAACAAGTTTTAAACAGTTAAAATTGAACCCACAGTAACACAGTACTATTTTGCACTAAATAAAGACATGTTAATGTGTACTTGAGGTAAAAACATATATATGTAAGACAGTTGGCCCTTAAACAGCAGAAAACCCACACGGGAGATCCATTCAGGTGTATATTGCAACCAAAGTCAAATGAAAAAAAGTTAGTGGAACAGAAAAGGGGCGCCTCGCCCAAAAAAACGGGGGGGCTTACAGAAACCCCGCTGGCTTTGTGGTCTGAAGTCGGTAAGGACAACTCACCGCTCCAGCGAGCAGAGGATGTAACGTGGAAGGTGCCTTGAGCTCCGCCGAGAGGAGAGCAGCGCTGTGTGATCAGAAGTCGGGAGAGACAACTCACCGGCTCCAGCAAGCAGGAGATGTAAGGTGGAAGGAGCCGAAGCTCCGCCGAGAGGAGAGCTGCCTCTCCGAGGCTCCGCAGCAGTGACCGATGACGTCAGCACAGGAGAGCCGCCGGAGTGTCAGCTGGTAAACGTAGGCTGCTGACTCTCCCGGCTGTGTCCCCTCAGGGATGAATTCAATTCCACTGGTAGATGGTGTCACTTGAGGGGAACCAAAGATGAACTTGGGAAGCCAACCAGGAGGGGAAAAAATAAAAATAAATATAAATAAATAACCCCAGCAACGCTGTTAAAAAGTCTCATGTGTCTGATCAAACTGTGACCCTTCAAAGGGAAAGTACTACAATAATGAATGGTGTCACACAGGGGGTCCAGTAGAAATAATGTCAATCAGAAGGGAACTGGCAATGCTGAGAAAAAATACCTCTGTTAGCCAATGTGGAGCTCACAGAGGTGGATGGATGAATGGATGGATGGATGAATACGTTGATGATCACAGTGACCTGGTTCTGGATAGGACCACTGTCATAGGGTTGCCTTGACGACGCGTTTCGCACATGAGCGCTTTGTCATAGTCAAGTCATAGGTAGAATCCTTAACTTTCTGCAGATGGGGTTAGAGATGAAGCTGGCCTTGAGTACTATCAAAGGCCAGGTCTTGGCCTTATCGGTATTGTTTTTAACGACCACTTGCTTTGCATTCTTTGGTTCATAGTTTTATTCAGGGGGTAACACGGCTTAATCCCCCAGTTAGGTCACCCCTGAACCCTTGGGACTTGAATTTAGTTCTGTTGGGGTTGCAGAAACAGCCTTTTGAGCCTATGCAGCATATTCCCTTGGTCCTTTTGACAAGGAAACTAATTTTTCTGGTAGCCATTTCTTCTGCAAGAAGGGTATCAGAGTTGGCTGCTCTTTCTTGTAAAAAGCCATATTTAATTATTCACAAGGATAAGGTAGTATTGCGTCCTCATCCTAATTTTCTAGGTAGTGCGAGGTTTTCATTTAAACCAGAACATTATTCTGCCTTCATTTTTTCCAGAATCCTGTTCTACGGAAAAGAAATCACTACATTCTCTGGATGTGATGAGAACAGTCAAAGTCTACTTAAAGGCGACTGCTCAGATTCGAAAAACGGATGTTTTGTTTGTGTTGCCTGAAAGTCCTAAAAGAGAACAGGCAGCATCGAAATCTACTATTTCTAAATGGATTCAACATTTACCAGATTCTATCAGGTGGATGTAAAAAAGCATGAGGATATTGCCTTTGGGCGTAGTGTGCTGCAGGCAGCAGTATAAGTCCTCTAGTCTCATGGTGCCCTACTTTTGTTGTGTCTCCCTCCACTCAGTTGGTATTGCTCTGGGACATCCCACATAATAACTACTATGGCTCTGTGTCCCATGATGTAAGGAAAATAGGATTTTTATAACATCTTACCTGTAAAATCCTTTTCTTACCTGTGTCCCGTGAGTATATCATTGGACACAGAGGTCTCTCCCCTCTTCTAATACACTTATATTGCTTTGCTACAAAAACTGAGGTACTCCCAGTAATGGGAGGGGTTATATAGGGAGTGGACTTCTTGTCTTAGGGTGTGCCAGTGTTCATCACTGAAGGTGGCCTATAACCCACATAGTAACTACTATGGCTCTGGGAGTACCTCAGTTTTTGTAGCAAAGCAATATAAGTGTATTAGAAGAGGGGAGAGACCTCTGTGTCCAATGATATACTCACGGGACACAGGTAAGAAAAGGATTTTACAGGTAAGCTGTTATAAAAATCCTATTTTTTGTAGTCTCTCAGTGGTTTATGAAATGAATCTCAGACTATAGATATTAGGTCTGAGTACTGGGTTGTGACAATTCAAGGAAACAGAGGTGCCTTACATTGTTGTATTTTATGGAGGGGGGCAACAAATGATCCACAATTTCATAAGAAAACTGTTTGTTATAAAGATATATATTATAATTCCTCCACCAACAACTCAGATTGTTTTCACACTCTTCCCAGTGTGAAGAAGCACCAGCCACCACCTCATGAAATGAGCACTCACCAGAAAATGTGCTACAAAATGTGTAGCAAGCTTAGCATGTCATTATAGATAAGTGTCATCAAGGGTAGCCTATGCATCCATGCACAGTGCTCTCCTCTTCAGTTCCCAGCACTGATACAAGTTGCAGCAAATACATCCCACCCCAGAGCCAGCAAAGATGGTAATAGTGTAGTATTTATTGCACAATGAGAATCACATACATAGCACACGAAACAAACACAACGATATATCAATGCAAAACTGCTATAACTCATATAGAAAGCCGTTGCTGAGCTATATCATGCAGCGTAGTGACGTCAACACTACAGTCTATGTTGGTTATAAATGTTATTTTGTTTAAGTTTCATTTTTACTCTCTTCATGCCTAGAAATTATTGATGCATAGATGCCCAGATCAAATTTAGCAGTATCAGTATGAGTTTGTTAACATGACAATAATTATATGACTTATTTGTCCACCTAAATAACACATGCATTTATTTTTAAGAACATATAAACATTTTGAAATGCTGGTTTAATTAATTCTCTGCTAGTTACTGTTATGATTATTTCTATACACTGATAAAATTGATATACATAAAAATTTTAAATATTTATTTTTTAACCACTTCAGCCCCGGAAGGATTTACCCCCTTCCTGACCAGAGCACTTTTTACAATTCGGCACTGCGTCGCTTTAACTGCTAATTGCACGGTCATGCAATGCTGTACCCAAACGAAATTTGCGTCCTTTTCTTCTCACAAATAGAGCTTTCTTTTGATGGTATTTGATCACCTCTGCCGTTTTTATTTTTTGCGCTATAAACGGAAAAAGACCGAACATTTTGAAAAAAAATGATATTTTCTACTTTTTGTTATAAAAAAAATCCAATAAACTAAATTTTAGTCATATATTTAGGCCAAAATGTATTCGGCCACATGTCTTTGGTAAAAAAAATGTCAATAAGCGTATATTTATTGGTTTGCGCAAAAGTTATAGCGTCTACAAACTAGGGTACATTTTCTGTAATTTACACAGCTTTTAGTTTATGACTGCCTATGTCATTTCTTGAGGTGCTAAAATGGCAGGGCAGTACAAACCCCCCCCAAATGACCCCATTTTGGAAAGTAGACACCCCAAGGAAATTGCTGAGAGGCATGTTGAACCCATTGAATATTTATTTTTTTTGTCCCAAGTGATTGAATAATGACAAAAAAAAAAATAAAAAATTTACAAAAAGTTGTCACTAAATGATATATTGCTCACACAGGCCATGGGCATATGTGGAATTGCACCCCAAAATACATTCAGATGCTTCTCCTGAGTACAGGGATACCACATGTGTGGCACTTTTTGGGAGCCTATTCGCGTACGGGGCCCCGAAAACTAAGCACCGCCTTCAGGATTTCTAAGGGCATAAATTTTTGATTTCACGCCTCACTACCTATCACAGTTTTGAAGGCCATAAAATGCCAAGATGGCACAAAACGCCCCCAAATGACCCCATTTTGGAAAGTAGACACCCCAAGCTATTTGCTGAGAGGCATGGTGAGTATTTTGCAGCTCTCATTTGCTTTTGAAAATGAAGAAAGACCAGAAAAAAAAAATGTTTTTTTTCTTTTTTCAATTTTCAAAACTTTGTGACAAAAAGTGAGGTCTGCAAAATACTCACTATACCTCTCAGCAAATAGCTTGGGGTGTCTACTTTCCAAAATGGGGTCATTTGGGGGAGGTTTTGTGCCACCTGGGCATTCCATGGCCTCCGAAACTGTGATAGGCAGTGAAGAGTGAAATCAAAAATTTACGCCCTTAGAAAGCCTGAAGGCGGTGATTGGTTTTCGGGGTCCCGTGCGCGGCTAGGCTCCCAAAAAGTCCCACACATGTGGTATCCCCGCACTCAGGAGAAGCAGCAGAATGTATTTTGGGGTGTAATTTCACATATCCCCATGGCATGTATGAGCAATATATCATTTAGTGACAACTTTGTGCAAAAAAAAAAAAAAAAAAAAAAATTTGTCTCTTTCCCGCAACTTGTGTCACAATATAAAATATTCCATGGACTCAGCAAATAGCTTGGGGTGTCTACTTTCCAAAATGGGGTCATTTGGGGGGGTTTTGAACTGTCCTGGCATTTTATGCACAACATTTAGAAGCTTATGTCACACATCACCCACTCTTCTAACCACTTGAAGACAAAGCCCTTTCTGACACTTTTTGATTACGTGAAAAAATTATTTTTTTTTGCAAAAAAATTACTTTGAACCCCCAAACATTATATATTTTTTTAAAGCAAATGCCATACAGATTAAAATGGTGAGTGTTTCATTTTTTTTTTCACACGGTATTTGCGCAGCGATTTTTCAAACGCATTTTTTGTGGAAAAAACACACTTTTTTAAATTTTAATGCACTAAAACACACTATATTGCCCAAATGTTTGATGGAATAAAAAAGATGATCTTAAGCCGAGTACATGGATACCAAACATGACATGCTTTAAAATTGCGCACAAAAGTGGCAACAAAATTAATACATTTTTAAAAGCCTTTAAAAGCCTTTACAGGTTACCACTTTAGATTTACAGAGGAGGTCTACTGCTAAAAATACTGCCCTCGATCTGGCCTTCGCGGTGATACCTCACATGCATGGTGCAATTGCTGTTTACATTTGACGCCAGACCGACACTTGCGTTCGCCTTAGCGTGAGAGCAGGGGGGACAGGGGTGCTTTTTATTTTATTTTATTTTTTCTTTATTATTTTTTTGCTTTTTTATCTTATTTTTAAACTGTTCCTTTCATATTTTTTTTTTTAAATCATTTTTATTGTTATCTCAGGGAATGTAAATATCCCCTATGATAGCAATAGGTAGTGACAGGTACTCTTTTTTGAAAAAATTGGGGTCTATTAGACCCTAGATCTCTCCTCTGCCCTCAAAGCATCTGACCACACCAAGATCGGTGTGATAAAATGCTTCCCCAATTTCCCAATGGCGCTGTTTACATCCGGCGAAATCTAAGTCATGCACAAATTTTGAGTATAGCCTCATGTAATCGAAAGTAATAATTTGTTAAAAACGTACCATCATCCAAATTAATATACAAAAACAAGGAAGAGTGGGATCAAGGGGACAGTGGCTGATGTTGGCCCAATCATGCTACCACCCTGGAAAAGACTGGACTATATCGGTACAGATAAATAACAATGAACAGTTGAGTAAAAGGATTTATTACAAAGAAAGAAATTACATAGTGTACTTGTTAAAATTTCAAAAACAGAGGCTCGGAATTGCCCAAGAGGCATCTGTTGTTACAGGGTATAGAATGGTCTGGTTCTCGACTAGTTTCGCGGTATTACCACTTCCTCAGGAGGACCAATCTATGAAAAAGATAGTACATAATAATGCAGACAATATGCAAACAAAAATCATAATACAGCATGTAGAAGAAACAACATAAGAGGTAAATAAAGAAGTGGCTTACCCTATATCTAGGTGAATATGTGCGGCACCCAGCCGCCCAAACATAACTCCCCCGCGGCAGACAAGGGGGATTGTGCGGAATTCCCTGAATGGATAACAAAATGGCAATTGAGGGGTCTAATATGTTAGCAGGCTGGGGACAAAAAGGGGGGGAGGATAGTCGTTAGTATAAAGGAGGGAGATAATTAGGGGCAAAAGGGAAAGAAGGAAAAGGGATAGGAAAGAGAAGGGGGGTAAGCTGGGGGAGGGAAAAAAGGGAAGGAAATGAGATGGGGGTGGGGGGAAAGGAGGGGGGGGAAGAGGGAAGAAGGGGGAAAGGGGGAGGGGAACTACAGGAAAGGAAGGGAGAGGGGAAGGGACAAGAGGGTAGTGGGGGGGAAAGAATGGAGGGGGGGGCCAGGAAGAGGGGGGGAGGGGAAGGGAGGGAAACCAGGGGAGGGGGGGGGAGGGAAGGGAAGGACAGGGGGATCAGGAAAAAAGAAATGGGAAGGGGGGAGAAAAGGGGGGGGAGGGGGAAGAGGGGGGAAGGAGGGGGGAAAAGGGGGAAGGGAACGAGATGGGACAGACAGGGCATAGAACCAGGGGAGGAAAGGAGGGGTAAAATTACCCGCACACCCGCTATGACATTAAGGCATATGTTGTAGCTTACCATGGTAAGGGGTGATAAAGTACCAAGCCACATAAAGGCTTCTTAATAGCGCAGGGGTCGGATGGCCCGTAGGGAGCAAGAGCACCCACTATGTCCACCAGGTGGGGCATCAGAAAGGGTACACGGGTGTGGGAGCCCAACAGTGTGAGGGGATATCCACAGGGTAATATGGAAGTCTGTCAATAAAAACGTATCGCATATAACATGAGATACAGGGTAGTATCCGTGAGATGGTATCAATAATAGATAACGTGGGGTAAAGGATAGTATCCGAGGGTAAAATTAAGGACAAACATACCCGAAAGGATCCCCGGTAGGACAATGGAGGCGTCCCTTCCATCCAAGCCCACGTGTGCAACTTGTTAGTGGGGAGAGCCGCACTGCTCACCCAGAAGGCCCGAGGGCCCATTAAGTGAGCTCCCCAACCCGGAAACGCCCATGACGTTGCCGTCCGGCGGTGTCTGACGTCACCATCTGGCGGTGCCCGACGTTGCCGGGTCAGTTTCTCCGCACTGCGCAGGTGCGCGGCCAGCGCTACTGCGCAAGTGCGTTCAAGGCGAGCCAATGGGCAGAGAGCCCTGGGCTCGACGAGAGCAAGCAGGGAATGAACGATTGATGTCATCCCTGCCAGGAGAGACACAAGTCCGCCGCTGAGGGAGGCATGGGCAGCCAGGAACCGCACCAGACACCCAGGGAACGCCACAAAAGTAAAACAACAATAAAATAATGATAAAGAAGAACATAAATAATGTAAACAATTACAGATACAATTGGGTATAAGTGGCAGTGTGAATGCCACAATAACAATTACGGTGTTTGGTAAACACTGAGGAAATTGACACTCCATAAACGGCACAGATAACAAGGGGAACCCACTGACAGGGGCCATTGTGTAAGGTGAAGGGGATAGTGCACTGGGAATGGTTATTAGTAGGTGAAAGAGTGAGGAGCCGCAGCCATGAATGATCACTGGACTGCGGGCACATTCTGGATGATGGGAAATATGTGAACGAAACAATTGGGAAGGTAATAAGGTGAATGGAATAGTGGGGAGTGAAGGACAGTAATTAAAGAACGGGTGCATTAGGGGTGTGCCGTGAAAGTGAGCAATAATAAGGGTGATGTAGTGTGGTGATGACCCACAAAGGGGAGGCCATGTGATTTGATTGGTGAAGGGTATCTCAAAGAGATTGAATTGGGGATGCAATGGCACAGGAGGCAGGTATCACCATACAGTGCTACATTCAAGTTGGTATACAAATATAATTGCAAATGATGCCATGATATAATAATATAATGAGTTGAATGTAAAGGAAGAATAGTTACCGTGGGTAAAATATAGCTAAGGATTATAAATGTGGGTAACATAAACAATCACAGTTGGGCCGGGAAGTTTCCGGTCCATAAAACACATACTCTTGGGTAAAGGTAGTGAGTTAAAGCTGAATGACCCAAATAATGAAACATAATAAGTTGAGACCAAGAGTCCAACCTTGATATAATAAAATGGCTAGAAGAATGGCTGTATGGAGATGGTAGGTCCGCCTGAACCGTAATGGGAAGGTCCACATGTCTGAACCGTGTAAGAGGGGCAACTACCAACGTAATCGATAATGGATACACATAAAGAGTAATAAACTTAAAATTAGAGGCACTCAGGGGAAAGAAAAAGGGGTGTGTTATCCACCCAATGAATATGCACAAATTTTGAGTATAGCCTCATGTAATCGAAAGTAATAATTTGTTAAAAACGTACCATCATCCAAATTAATATACAAAAACAAGGAAGAGTGGGATCAAGGGGACAGTGGCTGATGTTGGCCCAATCATGCTCCCACCCTGGAAAAGACTGGACTATATCGGTACAGATAAATAACAATGAACAGTTGAGTAAAAGGATTTATTACAAAGAAAGAAATTACATAGTGTACTTGTTAAAATTGCAAAAACAGAGGCTCGGAATTGCCCAAGAGGCATCTGTTGTTACAGGGTATAGAATGGTCTGGTTCTCGACTAGTTTCGCGGTATTACCGCTTCCTCAGGAGGACCAATCTATGAAAAAGATAGTACATAATAATGCAGACAATATGCAAACAAAAATCATAATACAGCATGTAGAAGAAACAACATAAGAGGTAAATAAAGAAGTGGCTTACCCTATATCTAGGTGAATATGTGTGGCACCCAGCCGCCCAAACATAACTCCCCCGCGGCGGACAAGGGGGATTGTGCGGAATTCCCTAAATGGATAACAAAATGGATAACAAGTACACTATGTAATTTCTTTCTTTGTAATAAATCCTTTTACTCAACTGTTCATTGTTATTTATCTGTACCGATATAGTCCAGTCTTTTCCAGGGTGGGAGCATGATTGGGCCAACATCAGCCACTGTCCCCTTGATCCCACTCTTCCTTGTTTTTGAAATCTAAGTCATAAAATGCTCGTAGCTTCCGGTTTCTTAGGCCATAGAGATGTTTGGAGCCACTCTGGTCTCTGATCAGCTCTATGGTTAGCTGGCTGAATCACCGGCTGCTTTCTCAGGTTCCCTGTTGAGACAGGAGAGCCAGAGAAAAACACGGAAGACAGTGAGGGGGGGGGCATTCCCTCCCACTGCTTGTAAAAGCAATCTAGAGGCTAATTAGCCGCTAGGATTGCTTTTACATGAAAGCCGACCGCTGGCTGAAAAGAATGATACCAAGATGATACCTAAACCTGCAGGCATCATTCTGGTATAACCACTCAAAGTCGTGAATGGCGTACCTGAAGACAAAAAAATGGTTAACAATAAAACACAGTAAACGGTAAAGTTAAAAAATTGCATACCTGAAAAGCAAACATGATAAAACATAATAACAATAAAACATTGCAGAATAGAACACAGTAAAAAAGAGCAGAACAATAGAGAGAATAGAGAGAGAGAACAATAAAACGACAACTATTTTTTTTTATTTTTGTTTGTGGTTTTTTGCAAACTTGTAACTTTTATAACTGTAACCGGTTCCAGGTTCGGGTCTCTCAAAATGCGATGGCATCTTGGGAGACCCTGTGAAAGTGTGCCTAGTCTGTGCAATGCTGTACCCTGTGCTAATATTCAACTAGTGAATGGTAGCGTTCAAAACATTCACCAATGCAAAGACCAGGATTGTCAGGACAGGAGGGACAATAATAGCGGGTGTCATGCCTATATCCGCGCTTGCTGCAGACACGACATCTTTTTTGGGGGGGTTTGTTGGGTAGGGGTACTCGGGAGGACATAAAGAAAATGCCTCTCATGCAGCCGACTGCATTTGGTTGGGGATGTGAATGGGGGGTAAGTACGGGCGCTGCAGAAGCGGTGGGTTCCCAATTAGGATTGGCGAATGCAGCAGGAAGGGCACTATGGGCACGATGGGCCTGTGTTTGTCTTTTTGGTGGCAGCGGGACACTACTTGTGCTTGCCACCTCACCAGCTTGAACTGCACTTATGGGACTCGCCACGTCACCAAGTGTTACTGCAGTGCTGGTTTGATTACGACCGGGGTGTACTAGGCCGCTGGCGCTTGCCAGTTCACCAAAACGCTACCAAAAAAACTTTTAGCGATCGCAGGGATCAGGCCTGACTCTGCGAACGCTGCAGTTATGCGTTTAGTGTTTTGTAAGTGACAGTGATCGATCGATACTGCACTTGGGTGGGCTGGGCTGGGCCGGGCGGAGGGGCAAAACGCAGGTGCTAGCAGGTATCTGGGCCTGATCCCGCTAACACTGCGTTTTTGGGAACCCTAAACTGCTGGGGACGCTAGTATAGATCTGATCGGATCAGATATTGATCTGTTCAGATACTGTACCACTAAGGGAGGTGTACGGTGCGTGCGTGGGGGTTAGCGGTACTGGCGTTAACCTGACGCTGCCTTGGGCTGGTGCTTGCCAGTTCACCAAAACGCTACCAAAAAAACTGTTAGCGATCGCAGGGATCAGGCCTGACTCTGCGAACGCTGCAGTTATGCGTTTAGTGTTTTGTAAGTGTCAGTGATCGATCGATACTGCACTTGGGTGGGCTGGGCTAGGCTGGGCGGAGGGGCAAAACGCAGGTGCTAGCAGGTATCTGGGCTGATCCCGCTAACACTGCGTTTTTGGGAACTCTAAACTGCTGGGGACGCCAGTATAGATCTTATCGGATCAGATATTGATCCGTTCAGATACTATACCACTAAGGGAGGCGCATGCTGCGTGCGCGGGTGTTAGCGGTACTGGCGCTAATCTGACGCTGCCTGGGGCAACGCATATCACCGCCGGCGATCAGGGGGCTAAACCTTTATTCGGTAATAAACGGCGGGTGCCCTGACACTATAAAAAATAAACGAACTAACCAGCGTCACCCGTAACGGTTATACAGTGATCAGTGGTGAAAGGGTTAACTAGGGGGCAATCAAGGGGTTAAAACATTTATTAGATAGTATATGGGGGTCCCCGACGCTATAAAACGCTGACGGCGAACCTAAATATTTACCTCCCAAACTACCGTCACCAGCGACACTAATACAGCGATCAGAAAATGATCGCTTAGTGACACTGGTGAGGGGGGGTGATCAAGGGGTTAAAACTTTATTAGGGGGGGTAAGGGGGGTACCCTAGACCTACAGGGGGCTAATACTAACTGTCCTACCACTGCTAACTGTCACAAACTGACACTATGCAGTAATCAGGAAAAAAAAAAAAAAAACCTGCTTGGTGTCAGTTTGTGACAGGGGGGGGGTGATTGGGGGGGGATCGGGGGTGTTTAGTGTGCCTGGCATGTTCTACTGTGTGTGTTTGTGTTGTGCACTTACTTACATGTCATCTCTCCTCGGCGCTGGAACGGAAACTGCCGAGCCGAGGAGAGATGACATCACATCCTCTGCCTCTGTGTACTATACAGAGGCAGGGGATGTTTCTCATTGGCTGGGAGCGATCGCGAGGGGGGGGCCACGATCGGATGGCCTCCCCCTCGTCTCTCAATGCTCCCAGCCAAATGCCGACCGCAGCTGGCACCGGGGGGGGGTCCGATCGGACCCCCCACCCGCGGGAAGGCAATCACGTACTAGGTACGTGATTTTGCCTGCCCGTGCCGCTCTGCTCACGTATATAGGCGTGAGGCGGTCGGCAAGTGGTTAAAAGGAATGTATAGTGTTTTTTCATATAGTATATGCATAATAATATTTTATATTTTCATATCCAGCCAGCAGGTGGTGCTATAGTATCCCTTTTACATGCTTACTTGTCCATCCTCATCCAAACAGCAGAGCAGGACAGACAGACAGAGAGCCTGAGCACATATTACACATGCTATCACAAGCATGAGACTGCAGACTTAAATCAGGTTTGGTCTCCACCCAGAGGCTGGCCACAATAATCACCTTGCAGGAGGACAAACAGACAGGCAGAATGTATCACAGCCAAAACCAGGATGCTTGAATGAAACCAGCAGCTATCAAGGATCAGAAGCACTACACGCTCCTGACATCAAGTTGAAATTTACAGCCAAACATAAATTAGTCAATGCAGCTACGCATGCTCATAATTCCCCTTCTCTTTCGCACATTAATTGGAAGGAAAGTGTGCTCATTAAATTTTTAAATGAATAATTTAGAAAGAACAGTATAAGCTTAAAAACATTAAACATAAATTAAATCAAATGTACACCAAACCATCATAGTTTTACAGACAGGTGCATAGTACAAACAAAATGCAAGGATGCGTGTACCTTACATTTCTTTTTCTGGTGGCATATGATTAGTGGCTGGACCCTGACATACAGCTGATTATAATGATAATTATTTGCAGTCAGCTGTTACTCTATTTAACAATATGGCATTTAATGCCCAAAATATAACTTATCACAAATCAGTTGAGAAAAATAGTAATTAAAATATTATTTTTTAAATAATTACCTATGTGAAACTCTGTACTTTTTTATTCTTTATCCCTAATATAATGCAGTCATTTCTGGCACAGAGTGGATGCATTTTTAATCAAATCTGTCAACATATTTTTCCCCAACCAATTTAAATGTCCCTGCAATGTGATGTCTGTTTACTTTAATATGTAGTACACACTCATGTCTCAATCAATATGTTAACCTATGGTATAGTTTTCCATTCTAAGCTAATTAAATGCTCCTAGCAGTGCCTTCTGCAGTGTTAATCAACTTGTCACTCAATAATCCCTATCAGTTGTTCAAACCTGAAAAGGGAATTACATCATATTTTTCACTACTAAGTGCCCTAGTATATAAATAATAAGCAAAACTAAAATATTAAGCCAACAAAGGTAATCATAAAGATTATCAAAAAAATATACTGAATAATTGTTATTTGTTTTAATTATATGTGTTAAGCAAATTTTATAATATATTTGGGTATGTTCACATATTTGCTTCCTTTTGTATCACCATGTACCCCTATTTATAATCTTACAGCAAAACATTTCAGTTTTTGGATAGACACTGATAGGTATTTTTTTTTTTTTGGAGACTAGAGGGTTGATTTCTTAAAACGGGAGAGTGCAAAATCTGGCGTAGCTCTGCTTAGAAGCTTTCAGGTTTTTTTTTTTCTTTTCTACAGCTTAATCAAACAAGCTGAAGTTAAAAGCTGATTGGCTACCATGCACAGCAACAGTCATCACCATTTCCCTACTAAATACTGTAGAAAAAGTGTCACCTAGACCTCGGAAATATTCATTTTTAAAGTCGCCATAACAATACAACATAATCAGAAACCCAAGCAACCTTCATAGACTAAGCAAAAGAAAAAAAAAAAACAATAGAAAACCCTATGGGTTTCATAGACACTATAAACTATTTTAACTTAATCCCAGGCCAAGTGTAAAACTATGATCTACTGCCTGAGTTCTAGGTTTCTTGTAAGTTGGACATACCTGAAATAGCACCTAAACTCTTGCAGGTAGATCTCCCAGCTGGGACTGTATTTGAAAATTATAGGTCCCCATTGCCAGAGAGAAAAGTGGGAACTATATGATTTGCTATGGCATAAGTCACAGAAGACACACGGTTACGTCCCAGGGTGTGCAGTGAAAAACATAGGGTGTGAGAGTAAAAGAAACCTGGTGAAATCTTTCATTTTGTATTCCTGACCATAAGTCAGGAATACAAAATAATACATTGACCAGTGAAGGTATTAGATGTAAGCAATAACGAGCTCAAATACTGATAATTTGATTCTCCTAAATTTCTGCTAAATACATTCAAACTTTATTTTTACTTTAGAAAGTTTAAATGTATTCCAGCAATGAATACTATTTTCTATAGGAAGTATTACATCAAGTACCACCACTGTTGCGGAATATATTTAATTCAAGAAATGTAATTATTTCATAAAGCAAAATACATGAAAGAAAAACATGTCTTTCACAGTCGCAAGAACAAACAAACCACCCACAAGGATAGAAATGATCATTGAGGCTTGTATAAGAATAGGCTGTTTTCATTTTTATTTTATTGTGTTTCTACTGTTTGTGTATAAAAAGGAAACACTGTGATTATGGTCAGAAGAGGTCAAAGACCTAAAATCCATGTGCGACATGAATAACATCTTGGATTTAGTTTCAAAAATAATATTTGGATTGAAACTAAAACTTAAGAGCAACATTTGAAGAGTTTTAGATGATGGATTGTTAAAACACAACTCAGTTTTTAAGGGAAATAGTTATACCCATATATGTCTATGATTGCTAAAGTCTGTCTCACAAATAATTTGTATTAGAGCATTATTCCACCAGGCCCCCATTGACTCCTAATTGCACAGAGTAGCTTATAATATTTACCCCCAAATTTACAAACATTATATTTGTTTGGATAGCTTTTAACCTGGGTTTTTTTTCTGTTTTTATGTATTGACTAGGTGTGTAAAAGAAAGTTTGTCAGGACAGACTCATGGAAATTGTTATTGTCTTTTTTTGAATGTTCATGCTCCACTACTTTCATATTTACCCATGCTTCACATGTAAACCAGCCAAAGATGGATGAACCAGACAAATTTTGATCCATCTATGGGCAAGCTGATTGTACTGAAGTCGATCTATCGATTGACTTCAGCACAACCAGCCTGTCCATTTTTTCGTACAATCAGTGCTGCTGGCTATAGCAGGCAGCAGTGATCATTGTATTCTGGCAGCAGAGAAACCTCCCACTTTCTGAATACAATAGCATAGTGTGAGGGATTTTCCTATCAACACTGACTGTGTTGATGGGGGGAATTAAGCGTTTTTTTTTTTCCTTTGACTGTATGACCAGCCTCATGTACACTAGCAGCTCCTAAACTTGAGTTTACGAGTTTTTTATATTTTTTTGCCAACTTTCCTAAACTCAACTCTATAAAAGCCTATGTGTCAATGTACACATAGGCTTTTAGTAGAGTTTAGGAGGTGCTGCAGTTAGAAGAGGTTTAACCTTCCTCTTCTGAATGCAGAAAAATCGTTCCCTTTGTAAAGTAAATGTTAGAAAATATGGTGAACCAGTATTAATGTTGATTATAACAAAATAGGATTGTTGCCAGAACATGATTAAAGTGGAGGTCCGCCCAAAATAAAAAAATAAAAAAATTAAAAGCCAGCAGCTACACATACTACAGCTGCTTGCTTTTAATAATAAGACACTTACCTGTCCTGGAGTCCAGCGATGTCGGTGCAGCAGCTGATGTTTTCCATCAGATGTTTCCACCAGCAGACGGGTGGTGCCGCCGCCATTGTGGATAAGGGAACCTGGCAATGTAGCCTTAAGGGTTCACGCCGGGAACCCTACTGCGCATGCACAAGACCCCACTCCTCTCTCCTACTGGCCCGGCGACAGGGGGAGGAGGAGGGAGACCCACGGTGATGTCATGGGCCGCAGTGCAGACTCCCGGAAGAGGGAACAGGATACTTGTCAAAGACAGGTATCCTGTCCCTCCTCTCTCCTGCTCTGAAAGGTGCCAATTGTGGCACCAGAGGGGGAGAGGAGACAAATGAGCAGAACTTCCACTTTTGAGTGGAACTCCACTTTCAGTGTCCAAAGTAAACATGGCTTGACCTTATGTACTAACAGCCACTAGGCAATGGGAACAACAACCTTTTCTTACATAGTAAATTAACCCCAGCAAGTCACTGCACAAGCATGTACACATCAGGTGTACATGCATGCCCTTTGCAGTGGCCTGTCAGGTAGTAAATGGAGGAAAATGGTGACAGTTCTATAGTATTTAATTTCAATACAAGCCACTAAAACAGTGGCTCACAAAACAGTTGCCACCATAGTTCTTTTCCATCTGTGTTACATTTACTTAAGTAAAATATGAGGGGCATAGCACAGTTATGAAGGGTCAAGAAAGAAAACAATATATATTTTTCTCAAAATTAATAACATAAAAACACATCTACAGACACTTCTGTCTATTATCTTTAATTTAGATCAATTAAATACAGATTTAGGTCCCCTTTGCACCTTTGTTTGTGTTAATGCACTCACATTATTGCACATTGTGTTAAGATAGACTACTCATATTAAAAGGGATCTGAATACCCCTTAGAGCATGAAAAAATGCACCTGCAATATTTTTGCAAACGCAGCATAACACAATGCACACCTATGCATTAAAATGGGTTAACCATTTGCCGACTGGCTCACGCCGATATATACGTTGGCAAAGTGGCACGGGTGCGCAAAATGACGTACCCGTATGTCGCTGCATCAGCCGCGGCTAGAGTGCATGCCGACGGGTCACGTGGACTCGATGTCCGCCGGTGGCCCGCAATTGTGGCACAGAGAGGCAGAACAGGGAGATGCCTATGTAAACAAGGCATTTCCTTGTTCTGCCTAGCAACATGACAGGGATCCACTGCTCCCAGTGATCGGGAGCAGTGATCTCTGTTATGTTCTAGTGAGCCCATCCCCCCTACAGTTAGAACATGCTGAGAGAACACAGTTAACGCCTTGATTGCCCCCTAGTGTTTAACCCCTTCCCTGCCAGTGACATTTACACAGTAATCAGTGCATTTTTATAGCACTGATCAATGTATAAATGCCAATGGTCCCAAAATAGTGTCAAAAGTGTCCGATCTGTCGCAGTCACAATAAAAATCACAGATCGCCACCATTACTAATAAAAAAATAATAAAAATGCCATAAATCTATCCCCTATTTTGTAGATGCGATAACTTTTGCACAAACCAATCAATATACACTTATTGTGATTTTTTTTTACCAAAAATATGTAGAAGAATACATATTGGCCTAAACTGAGGAAGAAATTTGTTTTTTTACATATTTTTGGAGGATATTTATTATAGCAAAAAGTAAAAAATTGCTTTTCTTTCTCATACATCACGGGACACAGAGCCACAGTAATAACTGATGGGTTATATAGGGTATCACTAGGTGATTGGACACTGGCACACCCTAACCAGGAAGTTCAACCCCCTATATAATCCCTCCCCTTACAGGGATACCTCAGTTTTTTAGCCAGTGTCTTAGGTGTAAAGATGTCCTGTGCTGAGCTCCAAAGGGAATATCCTATATCCTATACTGGGGCAAGCCAAGCGAACCGGATCCATTTCAAAATGTCCTTTCTAGGCCAAATTGGATGGTACCCAGGCCTCGTGTCCGAAGAAAGGAGGTTTTTCCTGTAACGCTTCCTCTTTTTAGAGAGCTGGATCCCGCATTTCAGAAAATGGTTTTTCTAGCCATATTTCTGGCTGGGTACTTTACAGATCCAGAACTGTGGATCCCCCTATCCATAGGGGGCCCCAGTCTCTGAAGGTTTTTCCTGTGGATAAAAAGATGGAGTCCCTGTTGGAGGATGTTTTCTCCTTAGCAGGTTCAGTGGCTCAACCTGCAGTAGCAGCGATTGGAGTCTGTCAATACTTAAGAGACCATGTTAAGCAGGTCATCAAAGTTCTACCTGAACAGCAGGCCCAGGGGTTGTCTCACCTTCCAGCGGCCTTATGTTTTGTTGTTGACGCCATCAGAGATTCTATCATCCAAACCTCTCGTCTTTCCCTTGGGTTGGTGCATATGCATAGAATCTTATGGTTGAGAAATTGGTCAGCTGAAGCACCATGTAAGAAGCTTCTGGCTGGGTTTCCATTTCGTGGTGCAAGGTTGTTTGGAGAAGACTTGGATAACTATATCCAAAGGATCTCTTGTGGGAAAAGCACTCTCTTACCTGTTAAGAAAAAGAGTAAGCATCCCTCTTTCAAACAGACTCTTTCCCCAGTGCCAGGGGCATCAGTCTCCAGACAGTCGCGACGGCCTCCTCCCTCTGGGTCAAGAAACAAGAGTCAACCCCAGGGACAAAAGAAGTCCTGGGGGAAGAAGTCTACTAGACAAGACACTAAGGCCTCTTTATGAAGGGACGCCCCTGCTCGCTTGAGTGGGGGAAAGACTGCCGCAGTTATCAAAGCTCTGGCAGGAGGACTTCCAGGACAGATGGGTAATCTCCACGGTAACCTTAGGTTACAAACTGGAGTTCCAAGAATTTCCCTCTCCTCGTTTCCTCAGATCAGGTGTCCCCAGAGATCCAGAGAAGAAGCAGTCACTCCTTCTAGCGTTAGAGCGGCTTTTGTCGCAAGAGGTCATTATGGTGGTTCCCACGAAGGATCAAGGATTGGGCTTTTATTCCAACCTTTTTACGGTCCAAAAGCCAAATAGGGATGTCAGACCCATTCTGGATCTAAGGGATCTGAATCGATTCCTAAGGATTCAGTCCTTCTGCATGGAATCAATTCGGATAGTAGTCTCCATCCTGCAGGGAGGAGAATTTCTGGCATCGATAGACATCAGAGATGCATATCTGCATGTGCCCATTTTTCCTGCTCATCAGAAGTTTCTGCGCTTCGAGATAGGAGGGCATCATTTCCAGTTTGTGGCTCTGCCTTTCGGGATAGCCACTGCACCTTGAGTGTTTACAAAGATCTTGGCTCCTCCTCTGGCCAGATTAAGGGCCCAGGGTATAACTGTCATAGCATACCTAGACGACCTGCTCTTGATAGACAGGTCGGTAGC
Organism: Lithobates clamitans; assembly: GCA_037952925.1. NCBI lineage: Eukaryota > Metazoa > Chordata > Amphibia > Anura > Ranidae > Lithobates > Lithobates clamitans. The sequence goes on along the minus strand of JBBGZY010000323.1, from coordinate 8,777,841 downwards.
ATCTTTGAACAGGAACTTGAGGACCACAGTCAAGTATCTGGAACACCTAGGTTGGATTCTCAACCTAGAAAAATCTTTCCTAAAACCAGTAAGAAGACTGGAGCATTTAGGTATGATCATAGATACAAGCCAGGAGAAAGTATTTCTACCTCAGGCAAAGATCACTGCTTTAAAGGAGCTGATTCTGGTAGTCAGGACCAAGAAGGGTCCTTCGGTCCGCCTTTGTATGAGGCTGCTAGGAAAGATGGTGTCTTCATTCGAAGCAGTTCCCTATGCTCAGTTTCATTCAAGACTGCTGCAACACAGTATCCTGTCGGCCTGGAACAAGAAGGTTCAGGCATTAGACTTTCCGACGCACCTATCTCATGCTGTGCGTCAGAGCCTCAATTGATGGTTAATACACGAAAACCTGCAGAAGGGGAAATCCTTTCTAACGGGTACCTGGACAGTGGTAACAACGGATGCCAGTCTGTCAGGTTGGGGAGCAGTTCTGGAACAGTCTGCGGTCCAGGGGGTATGGTCCAAAACCAAGAGGACCTTACCCATCAACATTCTGGAGATCTGTGCGGTATATCTAGCCCTAAAAGCCTGGACTTTTAGGCTACAGGGTTGCCCAGTCAGGATCCAGTCCGACAGTGCCACATCAGTGGCTTATATCAATCATCAGGGAGGCACCAGGAGCCGAGCTGCTCAAAGAGAGGTGAACCAGATCTTAGTCTGGGCAGAGGAGCAGGTGCCATGCATATCGGCAATCTTCATTCCAGGGATAGAGAACTGGCAGGTGGACTATTTAAGTTGCCAGCAGTTACTCCCAGGGGAATGGTCTCTGCATCCCAACGTCTTTTGGGCCATATGCCAAAAATGGGGGGTTCCAGATGTAGATCTCTTTGCATCCCGATTCAACAAAAAGATAGACAGATTTGTGGCAAGGACAAAGCGTCCTCTTGCTTGCGGGACGGATGCGTTGGTGATTCCGTGGCATCGGTTCTCACTGATTTATGCATTCCCGCCTATTCTGCTACTGCCACGACTCCTTTGCAGGATCAGGCTGGAAAGGAAGTCGGTACTTCTGGTAGCCCCCGCTTGGCCCAGGAGGACTTGGTATGCAGAAATAGTAAGGATGATGGTGGGTTTCTCGTGGATCCTACCATTACGTCCGGACCTGTTGTCTCAAGGTCCAGTGTTCCATCCTGCCTTACAAACGCTAAATTTGATGGTTTGGCTATTGAGACCCACATTCTGAAGAATCGTGGGCTTTCAGACCCTGTGATATCTACTTTGATCAATGCAAGGAAGCCAGCTTCCAGAGTGATTTATCATAGAGTCTGGAAAGCTTATGTATCCTGGTGTGAATCCAGGAGTTGGTATCCCAGAAAATATGTGATAGGTAGAATTCTTGATTTTCTACAATTGGGATTAGAGATGAAGCTGGCCTTGAGTACCATCAAGGGCCAGGTCTCGGCCTTATCAGTATTGTTTCAACGGCCACTTGCTTTGCATTCTTTGGTCCGAAACTTTATGCAGTGGGTGACGCGTCTTAATCCTCTGGTTAAGGCGCCCCTAAACCCCTGGGACTTGAACTTGGTTCTGTCAGTTTTACAGAAACAGCCTTTTGAACCAATACGTCATATTCCTTTGGTCTTGTTGACAAGAAAGTTAATTTTTCTGGTAGCCATTTCTTCTGCTAGAAGAGTATCAGAATTAGCAGCTCTTTCCTGTAAAGAGCCATATTTGATTGTACACAAGGATAGAGTGGTATTGCGCCCTCATCCTGTTTTTTTACCGAAGGTGGTTTCAGATTTTCATCTAAACCAAGACATTGTTCTGCCTTCCTTTTTTCCAGATCCCTGTTCTTCGGAAGAAAGGTCACTACATTCTTTGGATGTAGTAAGAGCAGTCAAGGCCTATCTGGAAGCAACTGCTCAAATTCGCAAAACGAATGTTTTGTTCGTGCTGCCAGAGGGACCCAATAGAGGACAGGCAGCGTCAAAAGTTACCATTTCTAAATGGATTTGACAAATGATTATTCAAGCTTACGGTTTGAAACAGAAGATTCCTCCATTTCAGATCAAGGCACATTCCACAAGGGCTATTGGTGCTTCTTGGGCAGTGCATCACCAGGCCTCTATGGCTCAAATCTGCAAGGCGGCAACCTGGTCTTCAGTCCATACATTCACTAGATTTTATCAGGTGGATGTGAGAAGGCATGAGGATATCACCTTTGGGCATAGTGTGCTGCAGGCAGCGGTACAGGGTCCTCAGGTCTGATTGCACCCTACTTGGTTGTGGTTCCCCTCCCCTCAGATAGCATTGCTCTGGGACATCCCATCAGTTATTACTGTGGCTCTGTGTCCTGTGATGTACGAGAAAGAAAATAGGATTTTTTATAACAGCTCACCTGTAAAATCCTTTTCTTTTGATGTACATCACGGGACACAGAGGTCCCGCCCCTCTTCTAATACACTTTTATTGCTTTGCTACAAAACTGAGGTATCCCTGTAAGGGGAGGGGGTTGAACTTCCTGGTTAGGGTGTGCCAGTGTCCAATCACCTAGTGATACCCTATATAACCCATCAGTTATTACTGTGGCTCTGTGTCCCGTGATGTACATCAACAGAAAAGGATTTTACAGGTAAGCTGTTATAAAAAACCCTATTTTTTTTCAAAATTGTCACTCTTTTGTTGTTTAAGATAGGCAATACACACAACCTGGGTCATGCGAGGGCAGCGCTGCAAACACCAGCAATAATCTCCCATGGTGAGCCCGTGGGCACCGTTTGATTTTACTGGTCAGAAAGACTTCCTTCAAACCAATGTCTCATTCAAATATTCAAGGACAATGTTGCAAAGTTCTTTCTTTCTCAATATGCAATATGCAAGGATCCTGTTTATGGATCGAGCAGGACATCACACTGTCCAAGTGCAAACAGACACAAACTGACTCCGATGTATACTCTTGGTTAAGGTGAAGGATCCCCCCTATGGATTTCCTCCTTACCAGACAGTAGCGGGTTAGACAGCATAAGGCAATTGTAGACTTATTTTAGCCTGCTTCTCCTCAGGAACACCGCTAGCGATGGATTGCTAACAGGTGGATCGGGTCACTGTCTAGAACGGCTCATTCATGTAGAAAAGGTGAAAAAAAACAGAGCTCCATATCGTGATCCCATTAGTAAAGTTTATTCAATATCTCACCCCCCCCGTAGCAAGTAAATTTACAATATAAAACAGCAAGTAAAGCATTAAGTCCACTGTCACCTCCTCTAAGGCATTCGCAGAGTTTGACAGCCATCAAAATGGTGTGGTTTTCAAAACAGTGGCTTAGCTTCTCAATAGATTTGGTACTGGATTAGTTGTATAGCCACACACTGACGCGTTTCTTCATCTAGGACATCATCTGAGGGCGTGGCTTTACGACACAACTCACCCTTTTTTATATATCTTAATTAATCAGTTTCACTACCCCAGTTTAACCCGTTCGGTCAATGTCTATCGCACCGCCCTCTACCCGCTATAAGGGCTGCACACTCTTAGCTAGTGCATATGAAAAAACACATACAAGATTTAAGCTCCAACTTACATACCGCACTGAATAGAAACAATACATGGTTTATAATATTGTTCACCATGGTGGTATGGATATATAAAGGGTGCCAGGTATCTAACCTACCGGGTCAATCGAAGGCAGCTTCAATCAGCCCAATAGTTCCATGTTGATCAACTCGTATCGGTCGTGTCCCAATTTGAAACGGCCCCTTATACATTAACACCAGGATCCAATGAAAATCAATGGTCCTCATCGGTATATTAAATGTTTGACATAACCAGACTCAATTGTTATACCGATCAGCTAATATAGGCGGTCGGGGCGAGTACATCAGATCCGTCTATGGGCTAAACCTTTCTGTAAACGCACCACAGCATAAAACCAAAATGTACCAGTGCTGAATCATTCTATGCTGATTGTCTCAGTGCACCATTCAGAACAATGATAATTTCAAAATACCTCTTAAACATATATCTTATAAGCTCAAAATAACAATAGTAGTGGACGGGGCCGCCCGGGTCATATCATAAATTGATGAAAGACACGTTAACAGACACTAAGTCCATCAATCAGCTCATATGTATCCGTACTGCTTAAGTAGCAGAAAACTAGGTATGTGTATGATTAGAATGGAGCATGACATTAAAATTCAAATGTTCCTATTAAACTGTTAATCACCAAGCACAATAACTACAATGCGAACATAAGTTAAAACGATAAATGATAAATGACAAATGCAATAGATGCATAAAATTGATAAAAGTCTATAAAAAAGGGGGGGACTGCCACCAGTACATTGACTAAATGAAAGTGCGCAGTGTACCTAAACTAAAATCCAAACAGTGCATTAACTGAATACTAATGCACTGTATATTATAGATAAATGAATTTTATAAATAATTAAATTTAAAATAGTAATAAACTAAAATCATTGACATAAGATACATGTAGAGAACTGGTAAGTTATTAATATGAACTAATTAAAGGCTAATAATCACTTATGAAGCAGTTTACGTCTAACTCCACATTCATACCATGCGGCATCAACGTGCCCATAAGAAAAATCCACTTGGTTTCACGTTGAGAAATTTCCCTTACCATATTAGACTCCCTCCAATTGGGAAGTAATTTATCAACGCCCCAAAATTTCAAACCGGATGGATCCTGATTGTGGTATTTCTTAAAATGCAGGGAAACGCTGTGGTTTTTGAAGCCAACCTCTATGTTATATATATGTTTAGAAATACGCTTCTTCAAAGACCTTTTGGTGCATCTGACATACATTAAATTACAGAGACACTGAGGAACATATACCAGATGCGTTGTGCCACATGTGATAAATTCAGTAGTCTCAAATGATTTATGGTTGGCTGTGGACTTAAAATTTGTTAAACCCCAAATGTGACAATTAACTTTAGAGCAGGCCTTGCATTTTTTGCATGAATAAAATCCCGCTACAACTCAAAAAGTACCGGGTCTCTTTGGAGGAACAAGTACCTTTTTTACAATTTCATCACCACAACTTGGAACTTTCCTATATATAAACACTGGATTCTCAGGTAAAGTCGGTTGTAACACTCTTTCCATACACAGTATGTGCCAATGTTTTTTGAAAATATTTTCAATCTGTTTATACTGCACATGGAAGTTGGATATAAAACCCCATTAATGTTTATTATTAACCCTAGGTTCCTTATCCAAAAGGCATAAATCACGTGGGGTTTCTGCTACGGATTGTATTATTTCATCCAATTGATGTTCCTTGTAGCCCTTTTGTACAAATTTCTCCTTGATAATATTTGACTGGGATCTAAAGTCTGTCTCGGTAGTGCAGTTCCTTCTTATCCTCATTATCTGTCCCTTAGGGATATTTCGTAGCCAATGTGGGTGGTGCCCACTGTTAATTGGCAAATAAATATTCCTGTCAGTAGGCTTAAAATATACTGTAGTTAACAGACAATTACCTGTTCTTTGTACATTCATTTCCAAATAATGGATAAGTTCTTTGCTGAACACATAATCCAGTTTTATATTATTCTTATTGGAATTAAGTTCACACAGGAAAGAATGCAACGATGACTCTGTGCCCTCCCAAATGAAGTCTGATTGAGTCTGATTATGTCAAACATTTAATATAACGATGAGGACAATTGTATTTTCATTGGATCCTGGTGTTAATGTATGAGGGGCCGTTTCAAATTGGGACACGACCGATACGAGTTGATCGGTATGTGAATGTGTCCATGTATTAACATGGAACTATTGGGCTGATTGAAGCTGCCTTCGATTGACCCGGTAGGTTAGATACCTGGCACCCTTTATATATCCATACTATCATGGTGAACAATATTATAAGCTATGTATTGTTTCTATTCAGTGTGGTATGTAAATTGGAGCTTAAATCTTGTACAGGTGCATGTGTTTTTTCATATGCACTAATTAAGAGTGTGCAGCCCTTATAGTGGGCGGTGCAATAGACATTGACCAAACGGGTTAAGCCAGGGTAGTGAAGCTGATTGATTAAGGTATATAAAGGGTGAGTTGTGTCGTATAGCCACGCCCTCAGATGATGTCCTAGATGACGAAACGCGTCAGTGTGTGGCTATACGACTAACCCGGTACCATATCTATTGAGAGGCTAAGCCACTGTTTTGAAAACCACGCCATTTTGATGTCAAACTCCGCTAATGCCTTAGTGGAGGTGACAGTGTACTTAATGCTTTACTTGCTGTTTTATATTGTAAGTGTACTTGCTACAGGGGGGTGAGATATTGAATAAACTTTAACAACGGGATCCGGAGCTCTATTTTTTTCCCCTTTTCCACATGAATGAGCCGTTCTAGACAGTGACCCGATCCACCTGTTAGCAATCCATCGCTAGTGGTGTTCCTGAGGAGAAGCCGGCTAACACGAGCCCACAATTGCCTTATGCTGTCTAACCCGCTACTGTCTGGTAAGTAGTGAATCCATAGGGGGATGCTTCACCTTAACCCAGAGTATACATCGGAGTCAGTTTGTGTCTGTTTGCACTTGGACAGTGTGATGTCCTGCTCGATCCATAAACAGGGACCTTGCATATTGCATATTGAGAAAGAAAGAACTTTGCTACATCGTCACTGAATTTTTGAATGAGACATTGGTTTGAAGGAAGTCTTTATGACCAGTATAATCAAACAGCGCCCGCGGGCTCACCGCGGAAGATTATTGCTGGTGTTTGCAGCGCTTCCCTCGCATGACCTAGGTTGTGTGTATTGCCTATCATTTACTTTTAGCTTGCCTCCAGCAGATATTCATGGTAGCAGCTCAATCTTGATTCCTTTATCGGATGTATATCATAATATGCACTTTTTTTGCTAATTTAAATTTTACTTCATTCAGAAGCACTCATTATTTGTAGTCTGTTGTTGCAGGGTATCTACAATATTTTTTATTTGCTTTTTTTGTTCATAGCGTAACAAATAAAAACCGCAGAGGTGATCAAATACCACCAAAAGAAAGCTCTATTTGTGGGAAAAAAAGGACAATTTTGTTTGGGTACAACTTCCCACGACCGCGCAAATGTCAGTTAAAGTGACGCAGTGCCGTATTGCAAAAAAGGGCTTGGTCAGGAAGTGGGTAAATCCTTCTGAGGCTGAAGTGGTTAAACAAGGGCTCTAACATGTGTTACTACAACTCAAAGATGTGGAGCCAGCCTAACAGCTGCCTTTGTCGACATGTCATCTGGGCAAATAAAGATAGAACTGTAGCTTAACTCATATCTGAGGGTCAACCTACTGTAACTCAAATGGTGAAGAGTGTGTTTTGGAGCAAGTACTCACTTGTAAACAAATATCTACAGTATATTAGAAGAAATACAATATGTTATAGCTCATTTCAATTTAACCACCTCAATATTTGCATGTTTTATCCCCTTCATTACTGAGACATTTTTCAGATTTCAGAGCTTTGATAGTGTCACTGACAACTACTCATTTAAAACTGCAACCCTATGAATTTTATATAATTGTTTTATGACATATAGAGCTTTCTTTTGGTAGTATTTAATAACCATTTTTTTTATATTTTACTATAAAAAGGAAAAAAGATTGAAAATTAAAAAATCTTCTTTCTGTTATACAATAGAAAAATAAAAAAAACTTTCTTCATGATCTTAGGCCAAAATGTATTCTGCTATATTTGATAAACAAAATTACAAAGAAAAACAACACAAAATCCCCAAAATGACTTCTGAAGAGGCATTGTGAGTATTTTGTAGATCTTATTTTTGGTCACATTTTTTGAAAAATAGAGAGAGTAAATTAAATTCGGCTGCAAAGAACGTCTTACACATGTCATATTTCCATATTTGGGAGGAGTAGCAGAATGTGTTTTGGGGCCCCAAATCATTAGCTGGTACTTACTGTAATCGGGCACTGGTAGTAGGCTGGTACTGGTACTAATCAAGCACAAGTAACAAGCTAATGCTCATACTCACTGATACTGACTGTAATCAGGCACTGGTAGTGGGCTGGTACTGGCTGTAAATTGGCACTGGCGCTCCCTGGTACTGGTGGTAATTAGGTACTGGTAGTAGGCTGGTGGTAATCAAATAAAATTAAAAAAACTGCGCTAAAAATTGTCAATGAATGCGTCCACTAAAACAGGCATAAAGACAGGGAAATCGATTTAAATCACTGAAAAACTTGATAACCCTACAGTGTGCACACACAAACAAGAAGAGTGCCAGACTCTACATAGCTGTAGATTCTGCTTACCAGACGGCAAGCTTAAAAGGCGGATGTCTATAGCCCAGCCTAGGCCCTTTAGCTTGCAGATGACCACAATAGGGACGGTAAATCGGATGGTGCAGATCACTCCCTCTGTCCCACTAAAATGTCTGTATACACTCAAATGGATGCTCAGGAAAAGAGAAAACTGGCCGTAGTGTAATATAGTCTAGATTCCAATTTATTAAAACAAAGTATTGTAGTTACATTTAAAAGAAATTAGTATTGCGTAAAAGAATGCCGGCCGGCACAAACACACGGAGCCCGTCCTCCTACTCCAATCGCGTGGTGACGCCACTACGTGCCTTCTTACAGGCGCGTTACCTTAGCAAACGTTGTCAATGGGGAACGGGCAGCGTAGTGACTCACCACCTTAAATACAGAACCAAGCCTCGTTCTGAGTCATGAGTACATGGATCAGGGGATGCCATATTATATATGGGCAGTTATCCCTTACTACTGAGAGCGGGGATAATTACATTGCCCCACATAAACCATAACTAACGCTAAAAGCTACAAAAGTAGAACATTCAAGATAACTATCATCTAGATAACATTAGAAATATATTCTATATAAAGACCAAAAGCAGATCGACCAATAAATTTGATAACTGGCCAGTATAATAAAAAACATTATTTTCAAAATATATTACAACATTGATTCCCCCCATCAAATACATTGAAGGACTGATAGTGAGTCTAGTGAGTCATAAAATGTAAATATATATAGCGTGACATAAAATAGTGATACTTATAAGTATTTAAATGTATGGTGGGTGATGCAAAAAGAAATAATTGTAGAATTACAAATAAATTGATAATAAATATATATTATATGCATATTGAATTAGTACATCAATTCATATATATATGTACCAATATATAAATATATAAATGTAAATACTAAATATATATTAAATAAGTCCTATGGAAGACAAAAAGTGTAAATAATATAAGTAGAAATAGCAGCAATAAAAAAGAGTTTCAAACTTCCTCCTTTACAAACTGCAATACCAAATATGTCACATACGTTATTACCTGTGAAATTTGCCAGATACAATATGTGGGTCGTACAACACGGCGCCTTAGGGACCGTTTGTACGACCACTTGCACGATATTGAAAAGGATAATCTGACTAATGTGGCTTAAGATTGGATCTTTACACATTATAAGGACACATCAAGCTTAGTTATTCAGGGTATTGAAAGAGTCACAGTACCAGCAAGGGGAGGGGACAGATTTCAATTATTGTGTAAGCGTGAAGTCCTTTGGATTTTTCTTTTGGACACTAGAATTCCATCAGGTTTAAACTACGAATGGGATGTCTCCTATTTCTATGATTAATTCTCCTGACATAATTCTTCTTGCATCCAAAGGATTTACATCCATTTGATCTTTTATATACATGTATACCTATAAACTGTCCATATTTTGATTGACTCATTGTCTCGATCTTTACATATACTTTCTATACATATATCTTCAGACATGACAATGATTCGTTCAATCTTTCCTTCTTTCTTTGTTTTTTCTCTACTGGTTTCATAAATATGCCATTTAGGTAGGTGCTGCCGAGGTATCTAGGTATGTCATTAATATTTGTATTTACCTTTAAACACATTTTGACATTCTTTATATCATTGGCACCATTAAAACCATTCTAGAGAGTTCCCTTTTATGGAGTTGTGGAGTATTTTCATTTTTCATTCACGTATCTCATTCCAACACTCCATAAATATATGTTTGGATTCAAGCTTCGGATGATCTTATATACGTTGAGTATAGTTTGTAAAGTAGTAACTTTTATTGTATGATTGCAACAAAGCATCAATTAGGTTAGGGTTTTGGCCGGATGTGTAAACATTATGACAGTAACAATTTTTTCTTCATATTTTCTTTAATAATATTGATTTGTTATGCTCATGTTTCCTTTTTAGACCCCAGGACAAGTGATTATGGACCACACACTTCCATCTTCTTTGGGGGGTGTCTAGTATCTATGTGTGCATTGGCTGCTTGAGATCTCAACACTATTTGTGGGGAGTTTTTGTGATAGTTTAGAAAATATTCACATTATCTTTTTACTATGTCCCTTACATAATAATAATATTTTCCCGTGACAACATTTCAGTAATAACGGCTCAGCTATTTTGCATACGATATGTGTGTCCGTTTGTTTGTGCATTTTTCTGTGCATTTTATTCCTTCTCCTGATTTTCTTCTTCTTTTTTATTCTTCTTTTTCTTTTTCTTTTAAAATTTAACACATTTCATAAATATTTCACATTTATTTTGTAAGATATTAATTAGTACCACACACATATACTCCTTCCTTTTTCTGTCTTTATGTTTATGGTTTAATTCGGATCCAGTGAAGTTCATGTTTGAATTAGTATATACTCTTATGTGAACAAAGTTTTTGCATGGGTGTCAGTTAGACCCTAGCATCACATTTTCACTGGTTCCACACACGTATCATGCATATAGAAAAGGTGGAAAGATTTTGACTTTTATTTTCAATTTATGTTATTTTCACTTCTACATATATCTATTTTTATTTTTACTAATGGCATTGGTGTTCTATATACATTTATACACTTTTCTCTACACCTCATTTATATATATATTTTATATATTTTTTATACTTTTCATATCTTTATATTTCTCTTCATACAAATCCCTATGGACATCTCAGTCTCACATTATCACTTATTTCACACATCTTCTTTAGTTTATCATTTTATATATTCAACATTTATCTCAATTTAATTAAATACATAAATCACACAGTTTATTTTTATTATTATTTCTTTATTTATCGCAGGTACTAAATTCATTTTATTTTGTTTGACTTTTTTCTTTTTCCTTGTTCCTTTTGTCCGTTCTTTCCATTCCTTATTACATCAAGGGTGTTTCCACTTCATGTTATACACCTAATAAATGAGTGTTGAGATCTCCTGCGGCTAGTTTCCAGCTGCTTGGCATTATCTCATTTATGTTTGGTCACATGTCGTATATTTTAAGTATAAATGTGGTTATCACTTTTATGTAAGCTAACTATGAGTAAGCGCTCTGTACGAGTGTGAAACGCGTTAGCGGCTAAGCTGTACCACTCCAGCGGTGTCATGTATTTTATTATTCCATGTTTTGAATAGAGAAGATTTTATCCGCCTATCGCGGTGTGCGGCCGTCCAGATCTCTCTACACGATTACACTTGTAAATAATATAATAAGGTGAATTACTTTGTAAATTAAATTATCGCGCTGGAAAATTATATAACTATAATCTAATAAACTAATTCATATAATAATTAAATACATAACTACATATAACAACCACCCTATATTTGTCCCATTGGCCATTGATAGATTATTTTATATTTATTCAAAAATTATAATATCCACAAATACTAATACAAATTATTAATAAAAAAATTTTGTGTAGAAAATAAATAAGAAAAATTAATAAATTAGTATAAAAAATAGGCAAGGGAAAAAACAAGGCCCTTTACCTATGCCTTATACTGATGTCTCAGAACAAGTTCACACATAAAACCATTAAGAACAAATTTACACATAAGAATTAAGAATTATCGATGAAAGCATTTCATCGGTATCGATATTCAACCCATAAGGTGCATAGGTTTTCAATCTGTGGATCCAGGTCATTCCTAGTTTGGATATCTCTCTCACTAATGAACTACCCCGCCAATGGGGCCTGAACTTGTCAATATCTAAAAAAATTGTTTTGGAGGGGTCCTTATCATGTACAAGTAAATAGTGCTTAGACACTGAGTGGTTCTTGAACCCAATCTTAATATTGGTGATATGTTTGTTGAGACGAACTTGAAGGGGCCGTTTGGTTCGGCCCACATATTGCAGGCCACAAGGGCACTGCAACATGTATACAACCCCCTCTGTAGCACAAGTGATAAACGGTTTAATCACATGTGATTCTTCTGTGCTAGTGGAGGTAAAGGTTGTGGTCCGTCTATGGGAGCATGCACTCAACGAACAAACCCTACAACATCTACATTGATAGAACCCAGTTAATTGATTAAAAAAACTAGGTTTTGTAGTTGGTTGGTTCAAAGTACTTGATGCAATTCGATTTCTCAAAGAAGGTGCCCCTTTAAAGACAACCCAAGGTTTCTCCAGTAACACCTTATTGAGCACCGCATCACTCTTGACCACATGTCAATGTCGGTAAACTAAACTCTTGACACTGTTATGCTGCAAAGAATAGGTGGTCACAAAAGGGACCCTAAAAGAAAGGGCCTCATTGGCACGTGGTCCTCTTTCAATAAGCAGTTCATCCCTATTGACCTCTTTAATGGTGTCTAAAATCCTACACAGGGATTCCTTCGAGTAACCCTTTTCTAAAAATGCCAGTAAGGACCTCTGCCTGTGCTAAAAAATCAATCTGGTTGGAGCAGTTCCTCTTGAGTCGTAAATATTGGCTCTTTGGAACCGATTCCAACCAGGGACGATGATGACAACTGTCAACAGGTATAAAAGAATTTCTGTCAGTTTCTTTGAAAAAACTGGATGTGACCACCCTATCTCCACTAACAGAAATTTTTAAGTCCAAAAAATTTATTTGTTTGACTGGTCTCATAGTTCAACAATATGCCTCTCTGGTTAACATTGAGGGAGGACAAAAAATGCTGTAAGGCAAGATGCTCACCATCCCATAGGAGGAGGATGTCATCTATGTACCTGGCCCACAAAACCACCTGAGGTGTATCGTGGGCATAGATGACATCCTCCTCCCATTTCGCCATAAAAAGGTTAGCCAAACTGGGGGCATACTGACAATGCCTCTTCAGAAGTCATTTTGGGGATTTTTTGTTGTTTTTCTTTTTAATGTTGTTTATCAAATATAGCAGAATACATTCTGGCCTTAGATCATGAAGAAACTTTTTTTTATTTTTCTATTGTATAACAGAAAGAAGATTTTTTTAATTTTCAATCTTTTTTCCTTTTTCTAGTAAAATATTTAAAAAAATGGTTATTAAATACTACTAAAGAAAGCTCTATATGTCATAAAACAATTATATAAAATTCATAGGGTTTCAGTTTTAAATGAGTAGTTGTCACTCACACTATAAAAGCTCTGATATCTGAAATGTCTCAGTAACGAAGGGGATAAAACATGCAAATATTGAGGTGATTAAATTGAAATTAGCTATAACATATTGTATTTCTTCTAATATACTGTAGATATTTATTTACAAGTGAGTACTTGCTCCAAAACACACTCTTTACCATTTGAGTTACAGTAGGTTGACCCTCAGATATGAGTTAAGCTACAGTTCTATCTTTATTTTCCCAGATGACATATTGACAAAGACAGCTGTTTGGCTGGCTCCACATCTTTGAGTTGCAGTAACACATGTTAGAGCCCTTGTTTAACCACTTCAGCCCCAGAAGGATTTACCTCCTTCCTGACCAAGCCCTTTTTTGAGATACAGCACTGCGTCGCTTTAACTGACAATTGCGCGGTCGTGCGAAGTTGTACCCAAACACAATTGACGTCCTTTTTGGAGTAGGAGGACGCTGCTGCTTTTCTACAGGTTTTGTGTATTTAATTATTCTCTAGCGCGGTATCCTCTTTTGCTTGTTACTGGTGGTAATCAAGCAGTGATATTAGGCTGGTACTGGCTTTAATCTATAAGGTACTGGTAGTAGGTTGGCACTGGCTGTAATCAGGCACTGGTATAAGACTGGTACTGGCTATACTGGCTTTAATCAGGCACTGGTATTAAGCTGGTATTTGCTGTACTGCCTGTAATCAGACACTGTTACTCACTGGTATCGGCTTAACTGGCTGTAATTGGGCAGTAGCATTAGGCTGGTATTGTCTGTGTTGACCAAATCTACAGTGCCTTGCAAAAGTATTCACCCCTTGGCTTTTTTCATGTTTTGTTGCCTCACAACCTGGAATAAACATGGATTGTTTGAGGATTTGTATCATTTAATTTACAGAACATGCCCACAACTTTGAAGATTTTTTTTCATTGTGAAGCAAAGAACAAAGGACAAAATAAGAGAAAAAGTCAATGTGCATAACTATTCACTCTCCCTAAAGTCAATACTTTGTAGAGCTCCTTTTGCGGCTATCACAGCTCCAAGTCGCTTTGGATAAGTCTCTATGAGCTTGCCACATCTTACCACTGGGATTTTTGCCCATTCCTCCTTGCAACACTGCTCTAGCTCCTTTAGGTTGGATGGTTTGCACTTGTGAACAGCAATCTTTAAGTCTGACCACAGATTTTCTATTGGATTGAGGTCTGGGCTTTGACTAGGCCATTCTAACACATTTACATGTTTCCCCTTAAACCACTCAAGTGTTGCTTTAGCAGTGTGTTTGGGGGTCATTGTCCTGCTGGAAGGTGAACCTCCATCCTAGCCGCAAATTATACACAGAGTTGTACAGTTTTTGCTCAAGAATATCCCTGTATTTAGCACCATCCACCTTTCCTTCAACTCTGACCAGTTTCCCAGTCCCAATTGCTGAAAAACATCCCCACAGCATGATGCTGCCACCACCATGTTTCACTGTGGGGATGGTGTTCTTTGGGTGATGTGTTGGGTTTGCGCCAGACATAGCGTTTTCTTTGATGGCCAAAAAGTTAAATTTTAGTCTCATCAGACCAGAGCACCTTCCTCCATACATTTTAGGAGTCTCCCACATGCCTTTTTGCAAACTTAAAATGTGCCATTTTGTTTTTTGCTGAAACTAATGGCTTTCTTCTGGCCACTCTGCCATAAAGCCCAACTCTATGGAGCACATGGCTTATTTTTGTCCTATGTACTCCAGTCTCTGCTGTGGAACTCTGCAGCTCCTCCAGGGTTACCTTACATCTCTGTGCTGCCTCTCTGATTAATGCCCTCCTTGCCTGGTCCATGAGTTTTGGTGTGCGGCCCTCTCTTGGCAGCTTTGCTGTTGTGCCATGTTCTTTCCATTTGGTTATGATAGATTTGATGGTGCTCCTAAGGATTATTAAAGATTTGGATAATTTTTTATAACCTAACCCTGACTTGTATTTCTCAACAACATTGTCCCTTACTTGCTGGAGAGTTCCTTGGTCTTCATGGCAGTGTTTGGTTAGTGGTACCTCTTGCTTAGGTGTTGCAGCCTCTGGGGCCTTTCAAAAAGGTGTGTATATGTAATGACAGATCATGTGATACTTAGATTGCACACAGGTGGACATCATTTCACTAATTATGTGACTTCTGAAGGTAATTGGTTGCACCAGAGCTTTTTATGGGCTTCATAACAAAGGGGGTGAACGCATACGCACATGCCAATTATCAGTTTTTTATTTCTGAAAAATTGTTTTACGTATATATTTTTCTAATTTTACTTCACCAACTTAGACTATTGTGTTCTGATCCATCACATATAATTCAAATAAAAAAAGGCTGTAATGTAACAAAATAAGTAAAAAGCCAAGGGGGTGAATACTTTTGCAAGGCACTGTATAGATTATGAGATTTAATATCTCTCTGATATGATTTGGTAAATGAGAGTTCTTACCCAAAAATGAAAGCTTCAATGCAAAAACAGAAATTTGTAGTAAATACTATGAAGGTCTGAAACGAACAAAAACAATCTAATGGGTTACAGAAAAGAAAAATTATTAGAGCGCTCTAATATTACCACATATAAACAGAGAGAAAGAAAAGACACGACACAAACATTTAGATATAAGTACAAGGGATATATTACATAATTACCATGTAACTGTGCACGAGGGCGCCATTCTGGTAACTGGTGTTCCAAAGACTTCCCCCACACTCCATCTAGTTTGTGTATTAATGTAAGCCTCTCCCTCATTGGTTTGCATGTAGTGGCTTTGATTGGTGGGCATCTCTATTCCCCCAATTCAAATCTTACTCATCCTTTTTAAGATTGGCTAATTCTCAATCCCCTGTACTCCTGAACTCCACATAAGTCAGCCCCTATTTTGTTTGGTAGGGACAATCAAGTATGCCTGTTCATGACGTTTTTCAGAGAAATTAGGTATTTAAGACAGGCTGGCCACCTTCATTGCATATCTAAATGAGGGATCCTTTGAAGTGGATATTTGTAAAACAAAGAGGTTTGGGTCCCATTCTTTACATAAAGAACTCAGGCACCCAACTGTCTGTGAAAAGCCTTCTCACATACAGTAGTAATAATTAGAATATTCCCCCTGGCAACTTAAACCATCCCTATCTGTAGAACAGGGTCTTATGAGAAGACATATTACACACCCACACTGATACAACTCTAATGCCTAGTACACACATGCTGAATTTCCAGAGACATTGGCCAGATCAATAAAAAACAGCCTGTCCGACAGAAGCCGACCAAACTGAAGCCGGTCAAGAAGCTGGCCGGCTTCTGTTGGATGGGCATGGTGTAAAACCAGCAACAGACTGGCTCCCCATTGGCTGGGAGTGCTGACTGGAGTGTTCTGGTGAGGGGATGTCCCCCTGTCAGAACACAACAGTTCAGCGGGGGGGAGATTGTTGTACTAACATTGGACTGTTAGTACAGCTGCTCCGACCAGAGCTGGCAGGTTTTTGTTTTGTTCAATCCACTGGGCTGAATGAAAAATAAAACTATTAGTGTGTACCAGACTTAACTGAAATAGATTCCTTATTACAATAGTATTTACAGCTTAAAGCGGGATTCCCGCGAAAAAATTTTTTTTAGATGTCAGCAGCTGCAAATACTGCAGCTGCTGACTTTTAAAATAAGATCATTCACCTGTCCCGGGGTCCAGCGATGTCGGCACCCGAGACTGAACCGTCCCTCGTTCCTCGGGTGCTGCCGCCGCCATTCTCACTGAGGGAATCAGGAAGTGAAGCGTTGCGGCTTCACTTCCCGATTCCCTACTGCGAATGCGCGAGTTGCGCTGAGCTTTCTCAATGATCCCCACTATCTCCTGGGACCTGTGTCTTTCCCAGGAGACAGCGGGGGAGTGCGGGAGGGGGCGTGACTCCAGCGGGAGTCTATTCCCGGAAGTGGGTGCAGATACCTGTCTTAGACAGGTATCTGCACCCCCCTCCCCCCTGAAAGGTGCCAACTGTGACACCGGAGGGGGGGAGGAATCCAATGAGCGGAAGTTCCACTTTTGGGTGGAACGCCGCTTTAATGCAGATTTCATATATATATGTGTAATCTCCTTTAATATTTGGAGCTTTTGTCATTGCTTTCTGAAAGAAAAGAAAACTATTTGAAAAGACTCTTTAAACTCTCCATCTCTACCGTCCACATTTCTGGATCTCCATATCTATAGTCCATCACTTTTTTGAGTTGTAATAAGTCCAAAATATAAAAAAAAACAAAAAAAAATAAAAATTTGGGATCTTGATTCTCAACAGTTCAATAAAAATAAATAAGTCCATAATGGAGATTTGATCTTGCTTCTGGGACATCCGTCTATGGTGATTTTAATTTGGTACAGTGTATTCAGAAGAGGCCTGTGGATCAACTTTCCTGGCTTTCTGAAGGTATACTTTATTATTGTGGACACAAATATAATAAAAGAAAACACAGGTTTCCTGAAGAGTACTTTTAGGACAGATTAACTCAAGTGGTGTTTATGTTGTAATTCTGAGTACTATGGACCTCTGTTTAGTCTTACTATAGATATACTGCAACATAATCATGAGACCCTTTCCCATTGCCACGTTTAACAATTTGAATGGTGTATGACCCTTCAAGTCCACATTGGCTATCTTGTTGCCATTGCAACTCACCACTAACTCCTGTTACTGGAGATCAGTATCCAGTTATACAAACCCTGATGGGCTAAAACCTTGGTTGTGCCACAGATTTGTGCATGTAGTTCCGTCCTTGGCTACTGTGTGAAGCTACTGTGTGAACCTTTAGCAGGCTTTCGAAGAGGTCATATCTTTAGCAGGCTATGGAAGAGGTCTCAGCGCAGATTAGGCAGTGTCAACTAAGCAGACAAAATACCTTGATTTCAGAATACAGATAAGTGTGATGTCACCAGTTGCTTGTGACTTTACGAATAATCAAACTAAATTACTCTTAAGTACATTTGTACTATACTATACTTGTTATTTGCCAATCGCTTTGAGTCTCATAAGTCCCAGTATATCTATTTGATATTCAAACAATGCCCTTGCCCTAGTTAGTTATGCCAAAAACAAAATAGAAATGACTACAAATGATGACTGCCACACATTAGGACTGTAAAGAGGACTTTGCATGACACATACAAAGGAAATAGTCACATGACTGTTGCTTAACCACATCCTGACAGGCATATAGCAGAATGATGGCTGGGTGGGGGTTCCATTATGCTGACTGAATGTCATATGACGTCCAGCAGAACAAGCCGCTCATTCACCGCGATCGGTAGTGTGGTGTGTCACTCTGACACACTGCATCTCTGATCTTGGTAAAGAGCCAATGACGTAGCCATGTGATCAGCTGTGTTCAATCACAGCTGATCATAGCGTTACTAGGAAGTGCGGGTTATAATCATTCCTCTATTCCCGCTGACAGGGCGCAAGTAGAGGAGCGCCAATAAGTGGCTCTCCTGACAGGGGGGATCTGCACTGATAATCAGTGCAGTGATTATCAGTGCAGCCCCATCAGCAGTGTACACCTGTGATGCCCACCACTTCGCACTTGTGATGTCAATCAGTGCCTACCTGTTATGCCAATCAGTGCACATCAGGGATGCCAATCAACACCCATCAGGGAGGCCTGTCAGTGCCTCCTCATCATTGCTGCCTATCAGTGCCATCAGTGCCACCTATCAGTGCCCATCAGTGCTACATATCAGTGCCGCCTATCATTGCCCATCAGTGCTGCATATTAGTGCCCATCAGTGCCACCCCATCAGTGTCACCTCACCAGCGCCCGTCAGTGCAGCCTCATCGGTGCCTGTCAGTGAAGGAGAAAATGAACTTATTTACAAATTTTTTTAACAGAAACGAAGAAACTTTTTGTTCAAAATTTTCAGCATTTTTTTATTTGTTTAGCAAAAAATAAAAAAGATAAAAAATGAATTTAGGTACAGTGTTGCATGACCGCTTAACTGTCATTCAAATTGCGACAGCGCTAAAAGCTGAAAATTGGTCTGGTCAGGAATGGGGTGTGCCTGGTATTGAAGTGGTTTATCCTGGTGTTACTGTTACTGATGTCATAGTTGGTAATAGCTAAATGATATGAGGGAGCTTTAATACCTTTATATAAAAACAATTATTCAATGTTGGAAGGGGGAAAAAAACTATTGGAAATTTGCCCAAACACAAAATGCTATAAGGAAGCTTTAATATCCTATATCAAAAATTTGAAATGTTCTCCATATATTGTTCCCCAAATTCCCTCCTTTTTTTTTATTTCACCATAGCGCAGTGATTTTAATGATGCTTAAAGTGAAAAAAAAGTGAAATATTCCTTTAAATATTGTACCTGGGGGGTGTCTATAGTATGCCTGTAAAGTGGCGCGTGTTTCCCGTGCTTAGAACAGTCCCTGCACAAAATGACATTTTTAAAGTAATAAAAGTCATTTAAAACTGCTTACAGCTTTAATGTAATGTCCGGTCCTGGTAATATGGATGAAAATCAGTGAGACAAACGGCATGGGTACCCCCCCGCCCATTACCAGGCCCTTTGGGTCTTTTTAATTAAAAAAAGGAAAGGCGTGGGGCCCCAGGCCATAGGAACAGCAGTATACAAGACAGGGACTGTAGGTTTATTGTTAAGTAGAATCTGTTTGTAATTTTGAACTGGTACATTTTTAAAGTGTAGCTCCAGCCAAAAAAATCTGTTTTTAAGCTTTTTGGAAAAGATAGGGAAGGGTTATCACCCCTTTGACATTTGTTTTGCTGTCTGTGCACCTCTTCAGAAGATTTCACCTTACTTTCTGTCCCAATGACAAATGTTTTTTGACAATTTGGGGTTTTTAGTGAAACAAGGATTGGTGATAAAGCATCAGTGGAGAGGAGACACGTTTTTCCCATATTAACTTTTACAGGAGAGAATTTCCCTTCCTAGGGGTAGATTTGATCTCACTTCCTGTTGTCTCCTTCCGTTTGCAAGTAGGAGTCGTTTGTAAGTTGGATGTTTGAAAGTAGGGGCCTGCCCTATATACTCTGCAGAAATTGCAGCCTTAGGTGTTGGATGTGCCACAACACTGTAAGCCCCCACAGTTACTCTTGGTGGGCGCAGGAACGGGCTCTGCTGTGAAATATTAGATCAAGAATTGTAATTACATGCCCCTGTTGAACAGGGTCAGAAAAATTGGGCCTTTGGTGGTGGTGGTGCTGATGCCACAACATTGTAACTCCTCACAGTTACACTTGGTGGGCGCAGAAACAGGCCCTGCTGTGAAATATTAGATCAAGAATTGTAATTACATGCACCTGTTGAACGGGGGCAGAAAAACTGGGCCTTTGGTGGTGGTGGTGTTGCCACAACAATGTAAGTCCTCACAGTTACTCTGGGTGGGCGCAGAAACGGGCCCTGCTGTGAAATATTAGATCAAGAATTGTAATTACATGTCCCTGTTGAACAGGGGCAGAAAAATTGGGGCTTAGGCACTGGTGCCACAACACTGCAACCCCTTACAGATACTCTAGTTGGAACGCAGGAACAAGCCCTCCTGCACAGAGGAGGCTCTTTAATTAGGCAAATTAGGCGATTTCCTTAGGCCTCACCCCCAGAAGGGCCTCACAGGCCGCGGCTGCCTAATTTGCCTGACAAGACGTAAGTGTGGGGACTCGGGAGTGCAAGGAAATATCCCCAGTGACATGACCTTGTGCACATGCAAGCCAGTGGGGTGAGCGAGCCGAGCGCTGCACGACTGACGCCGGCGCTGCCTGTGTGAGCTGAAGCTGATGACTCTGAGCCTCCGTGGACGGCTCTCGGCTCAGTCGGCTCAGGCTGCAACGCCGCGGCGCCGTCCTCTTAGCCTGTCCCCCCTAGTGCATGGCGGGAGTTGTAGTTTTTCACAGCACAGACAACAGACTTGGCCCTCTGGTGCCTGTTCTCTGCAGAGACTACAACTCCCAGATTGCACTGCAGCCTGCAGGGAGCTTAAAGAAACATCACCTGTCCAGCTTCTCATGCTGCCTTTAGAAGGGTAGGGGACCGAGGAGCAGGTATTGTGTACATCCCTACTAAATGCTGTCTGTACGTTACCCTGTCTTTCTATGGTCTCATGGCCATGGTCTTTACCCTGTCTATCCCCAGTACCCTGTCTATTCCCAGTACCCTGTCTGTCCCCAGTACCCTGTCTGTCCCCAGTACCCTGTCTATCCCCAGTACCCTGTCTATCGCCAGTACCCTGTCTGTCCCCAGTACCCTGTCTATCCCCAGTACCCTGTCTGTCCCCAGTACCCTGTCTATCCCCAGTACCCTGTCTGTCCCCAGTACCCTGTCTGTCCCCAGTACCCTGTCTATCCCCAGTACCCCGTCTGTCTTACGGTCTATGTCCCCAGCACCTCGTCTATCTCACGGTCTGTCCCCAGCACCCCGTCTGTCTCATGGTCTGTCCGCAGCACCCCGTCTGTCTCACGGTCTGTCCCCAGCACCCCGTCTGTCTCACGGCCTGTCCCCAGCACCCCGTCTGTCTCATGGTCTGTCCCCAGCACCCCGTCTATCCCCAGTACCCTGTCTATCCCCAGTACCCTGTCTGTCCCCAGTACCCTGTCTGTCCCCAGTACCCTGTCTGTCCCCAGTACCCTGTCTATCCCCAGTACCCCGTCTGTCTTACGGTCTATGTCCCCAGCACCTCGTCTATCTCACGGTCTGTCCCCAGCACCCCGTCTGTCTCACGGTCTGTCCCCAGCACCCCGTCTGTCTCACGGTCTGTCCCCAGCACCCCGTCTGTCTCACAGTCTGTCCCCAGCACCCCATCTGTCTCATGCTCTGTCCCCAGCACCCCGTCTGTCTCATGGTCTGTCCCCAGCACCCTGTCTGTCTCATGGTCTGTCCCCAGCACCCTGTCTGTCTCACGGTCTGTCCCCAGCACCCTGTCTGTCTCATGGTCTGTCCCCAGCACCCCATCTTTCTCATGGTTTGTCCCCAGCACCCTGTCTGTCTCATGGTCTGTTCCCAGCACCCTGTCTGTCTCACGGTCTGTCCCCAGCACTCTGTCTGTCTCATGGTCTGTCCCCAGCACCCCATCTTTCTCATGGTTTGTCCCCAGCACCCTGTCTGTCTCATGGTCTGTTCCCAGCACCCTGTCTGTCTCATGGTCTGTCCCCAGCACCCCGTCTGTCTCATGGTCTGTCCCCAGCACCCTGTCTGTCTCATGGTCTGTCCCCAGCACCCCGTCTGTCTCACGGTCTGTCCCCAGCACCCCGTCTGTCTCACGGCCTGTCCCCAGCACCCCGTCTGTCTCACGGTCTGTCCCCAGCACCCCGTCTGTCTCATGGTCTGTCCCCAGCACCCTGTCTGTCTCATGGTCTGTCCCCATCACCCTGTCTGTCTCACGGTCTGTCCCCAGCACCCTGTCTGTCTCATGGTCTGTCCCCAGCACCCCATCTTTCTCATGGTTTGTCCCCAGCACCCTGTCTGTCTCATGGTCTGTTCCCAGCACCCTGTCTGTCTCACGGTCTGTCCCCAGCACCCTGTCTGTCTCATGGTCTGTCCCCAGCACCCCATCTTTCTCATGGTTTGTCCCCAGCACCCTGTCTGTCTCATGGTCTGTCCCCAGCACCCCGTCTGTCTCACGGTCTGTCCCCAGCACCCCGTCTGTCTCACGGCCTGTCCCCAGCACCCCGTCTGTCTCACGGTCTGTCCCCAGCACCCCGTCTGTCTCATGGTCTGTCCCCAGCACCCTGTCTGTCTCATGGTCTGTCCCCATCACCCTGTCTGTCTCACGGTCTGTCCCCAGCACCCTGTCTGTCTCATGGTCTGTCCCCAGCACCCCATCTTTCTCATGGTTTGTCCCCAGCACCCTGTCTGTCTCATGGTCTGTTCCCAGCACCCTGTCTGTCTCACGGTCTGTCCCCAGCACCCTGTCTGTCTCATGGTCTGTCCCCAGCACCCCATCTTTCTCATAGTTTGTCCCCAGCACCCTGTCTGTCTCATGGTCTGTCCCCAGCACCCTGTCTGTCTCATGGTCTGTCCCCAGCACCCCGTCTGTCTCACGGTCTGTCCCCAGCACCCTGTCTGTCTCATGGTCTGTCCCCAGCACCCTGTCTGTCTCATGGTCTGTCCCCAGCACCCCATCTTTCTCATGGTTTGTCCCCAGCACCCTGTCTGTCTCATGGTCTGTCCCCAGCACCCCGTCTGTCTCACGGTCTGTCCCCAGCACCCCGTCTGTCTCATGGTCTGTCCCCAGCACCCTGTCTGTCTCATGGTCTGTCCCCAGCACCCCATCTTTCTCATGGTTTGTCCCCAGCACCCTGTCTGTCTCATGGTCTGTCCCCAGCACCCTGTCTGTCTCATGGTCTGTCCCCAGCACCCCGTCTGTCTCATGGTCTGTCCCCAGCACCCTGTCTGTCTCATGGTCTGTCCCCAGCACCCCGTCTGTCTCACGGTCTGTCCCAAGCACCCCGTCTGTCTCACGGCCTGTCCCCAGCACCCCGTCTGTCTCACGGTCTGTCCCCAGCACCCCGTCTGTCTCACGGTCTGTCCCCAGCACCCCGTCTGTCTCACGGTCTGTCCCCAGCACCCCGTCTGTCTCACGGTCTGTCCCCAGCACCCCGTCTGTCTCACGGTCTGTCCCCAGCACCCTGTCTGTCTCACGGTCTGCCCCCTGCACCCCGTCTGTCTCATGGTCTGTCCCCAGCATCCCGTCTGTCTCATGGTCTGTCCCCAGCCCCCAGTCTGTCTCACGGTCTGTCCCCAGCCCCCAGTCTGTCTCACGGTCTGTCCCCAGTACCCTGTCTGTCTCACGGTCTGTCCCCAGTACCCTGTCTGTCTCACGGTCTGTCCCCAGTGCCCTGTCTGTCTCATGGTCTGTACCCTGTCTCAGTGCTGTGTCTTGGCCTAGGCCAACAAGGCCCAGGCCTAGGGCGGGACTTTGCAGGGGCGGCAAGAAAGCCGCCCCGCATAAAAAAAGTCCCCCCCTGACCCATCATCCCGAATTCCAGCTCCCACGGCCGCCTCCTGCACAAATACAGCCCAGGCAGGCGGACGGGCAGCCGGCTTGCTGAATGTAGCTCCGCACTTGTAAATATTATGGGCATGCTTGGCCGGGGGGACTGGCGCCACCATAAGCGCCCGGTGAATCTCCAGACCGGCTGCATGTAATTTGTCCCTTGGCAACATTTGATGGGCACAGTGGTGGCATTTGAGGGGCATAGTGAGGCTGCATTTGATTGGGCACAGTGAGGCTGCATTTGATTGGGCACAGTAAAGTCACTTTTTGCATGCTTGTTGTTACATTAAACAGGTTATGTGCAAGAATATGTTGTAAAATGATTTTCTTTTTGTTTTATACTTTGTTGACAAATTTATTTCACATTTAAGAGACAGCACTGAGGATAATGAGCAAGTGTGTGTATATATGAGAGATATCCTATGTTTAATGATATTTGAATAAAGAATAATTTTTATCACCTGTATTATTTTTCCCATTATGGGAGTTAGTGGGGCCTCATGTCTAAGTTTTGCCTAAGGCCTCACAAAGTCTAGAGCCGCCTCTGCTCCTGCAAAATATTGCATCAAAAATTGTAATTACACGCCCCTGTTAAACAGGGGCTGAAAAATTGGGCCTTAGGCACTGGTGCTGGTGCCACAACACTGCAAGCCCTCACAGATACTCTAGTTGGAGCGCAGGAACGAGCCCTGCTGCAAAGTATTGCATCAAAAAATGTAATTACACGCCCCTGTTAAACAGAGCCTTAAAAATTGGGCTTTAGGCACTGGTGCTGGTGCCACAACACTGCAACTCTTCACAGATACTCTAGTTGGAGTGCAGGAACGAGCCCTGCTGCAAAGTATTGCATCAAAAAATGTAATTACACGCCCCTGTTAAACAGGGGCTGAAAAATTGGGCCTTAAGCACTGGTGCTGGTGCCACAACACTGCAACCCCTCGCAGATACTCTAGTTGGAACGCAGGAATGAGCCCTGCTGCAAAGTATTGCATCAAAAATTGTAATTACACGCCCCTGTTAAACAGAGGCTGAAAAATTGGGCCTTAGGCACTGCTGCTGGTGCAACAACACCCCAACCCCTCACAGATACTCTAGTTGGAAAGCAGGAACGAGCCCTGCTGCAAAGTATTGCATCAAAAATTGTAATTACACGCCCCTGTTAAACAGGGGCTGAAAAATTGGGCCTTAGGCACTGGTGTTGGTGCCACAACACTGCAACCCCTCACAAATACTCTATTTGTGCGCAGCAACGAACCCTCCTTGCAAAATATTGCATCAAAAATTGTAATTACACGCCCCTGTTAAACAGGAGCTGAAAAATTGAGCCTTAGCCACTGGTGGAGGTCCCCAGAACCAAAAATATTCTTACAAGCTATCAGCATGATCATTGAGGAGGAAGAGGATAGTCACTCAGCATAACAGGATAGTCACTCAGCATCAGCATAGGCAGTCTTGAAGGGATCTGACATTTCAAAAAAAATTATTCGGTTACATCAGCATCAGGTGCTTGGTAGCTGGTGGTGATCCAAGACTGATTCATTTTTATGAAGGTCAGTCGATCGACCGAGTCAGTGGACAGGCGCACCCTGTGATCAGTTACAAAGCCTCCAGCAGCACTGAATGTGTGTTCCGAAAGAACGCTGGATGCAGGACAGGCCAGTAGCTCAATTGCATATTGTGCAAGCTCTGGCCAGTGATCCATCCTCAAGACCAAGTAACCCAGAGGATTTTCGGTGGGAAAGGTGTCCAAGTTAGATCTTGCCCCTAGGTATTCCTGCACCATGTAAAACAGACGCTGGCAATGGTTGCTGGAACCGATCATACCTTGGGGCTGCGGACTAAAACATTGTCTGAACGCAAGGATCAGGGAGGCAATGCAGCGTAAGTTTGCTGAGGCATTCGGTCCGGAGTCTTCTGGGTCACTAAGGACGACATGATCCGCAGCCACCTCCTCTCAGCCACGTACAAGTCCATGGGTTTCTTTGGACTGTAAATGATCCCTTAAAGACTGCTGCTGATGCTGAGTGCCAGGCTCCACCTCCATGCTGACACAATCTTCCTCTTCCTCCTCCTCCTCATCCTCTTCCTGTGTGATCGGCGGGCACGCAGGAACACTGTCTGGATAAAGGGTGCCTTGAGAGGTAAGGAAGTCCTCCTCTTCCTGCCGCTGTTCTGCCTCAAGTGCCCTGTCCATTATTCCATGCAGCGTGTGCTTCAACAGGTGGACAAGGGGGACAGTGTCACTGATGCATGCACTGTCACTGCTCACCATCCCCGTGACCTGCGGAAATGCACACAGACTTTCCTAGCCTGCCTCAGGACATCCTGTAAGCCCATGTACCTGCCCAAGAACCGATGCACCACCAAGTTAAGGACATGAGCCAAACAGGGCACATGGGTCAGTTGTCCCTGTCGGAGGGTGAAGAGGAGGTTGGTGTCATTGTCGCAAACCACCATACCTGCCTTAAGTTGGCATGGCGTCAGCCACCTCTGAACCTGCCCCTGCAGAACTGACAGAATCTCTGTCCCAGTGTGGCTCCTGTTCCCCAAGCACACCAGCTCAAGCACCGCATGGCATCTTTTGGCCTGCGTGCTTGCGTAGCCCCTTGAACGCCTATGGAGCACCGCTGCTTCCGAAGACAAATCAGCACAGGAAGAGGCCATGGAGGAAGAGAAGAGAAGGGGGTGGAGGAGAATGGTGTGGCAGAATCACCACTAGTAGTATTTTGGAGGCATAGTGGCGGAACAACCTCCAACACTACTGCACCCTGTCCTGCATCCTTCCCAGCTGCCAGAAGAGTCACCCAGTGCGCAGTGAAAGATAGGTAACGTCCCTGTCCATGCCTGCTGAACCATGAGTCAGCAGAAGGGTTGTCCCGATACTACTTTTTTAGGACCGAGTACAAGTACCGATACTTTTTTTCAAGTACTCACCGATACCGATTACCGATACTTTTTTTTAATGTCACGTGACAGTTTTTTTTTTGCTATTTTTTTTGGGGGGGTGGGGGGGGGAATGTTGTATGTGTGTGTTTTTTTGTTTTTGTTTTTTTTTTACAATTTTTATTTTTTCCAATAATATTTTTTTATTCTTTATTGTTTTTTTTTTTTTAATCAGCCCTTTTGGGGGGCTTTGGTGAGTTATCAGGGGTCTTAACAGACCTCTGATATCTCCCCCTTGAGACAGAGAAAGAGACAGAGGATAGAGATTCCCCAGTCCCTTTCTCTGCAGCGTCAGCTGCACTGAGAATGAATGGAGAGAAGAAGGCGGCTTCTCTCCATTCATAAACTGACATTGTAATCACAGGAGATTACAATGTTTCAGTTATTTTAATGGACAGAGTCAGCTGACTCTCTCCATACACAAAGGAAGGAGGAGGGGGACGGAGGAACGGAGGGGGAGAACGGAGGGGACAGATAAGGAGACAGGAATGCAGGGGACAGATAAGGAGAGCAGAATGGAGGGGACAGATAAGGAGAGCAGAACGGAGGGGACAGATAAGGAGAGCAGAACGGAGGGGACAGATAAGGAGAGCAGAACGGAGGGGACAGATAAGGAGAGCAGAACGGAGGGGACAGATAAGGAGAGCAGAACGGAGGGGACAGATAAGGAGAGCAGAACGGAGGGGACAGGTAAGGAGAGCAGAACGGAGGGGACAGATAAGGAGAGAGGAACGAAGGGGACAGATAAGGAGAGAGGAACGAAGGGGACAGATAAGGAGAGCAGAACGGAGGGGACAGATAAGGAGAGAGGAACGAAGGGGACAGCGGAGAGGCACAGAGGAAAGGAGGGGGCACGGAGGAGGATGCAGTGACAGTCAGCTGTGAGCGATCACCGCTGTATGTCACTAAAGCTGGTGAAAGCCGCTGGGGGAGAATCTTGTAACTCTCCCACGTGCCGATCACAGCTGTCCTCTAGGTATCGGCTGAAGCATCGGCAGCATTTGCCCGAGTACAAGTACTTGGGCAAATGCTCGGTATCGGTGCCGATACCGATACTAGTATCGGTATCGGGACAACCCTAGTCAGCGATAATATGCACCTTACTGCTGAATTGCCTACCGTGAGAAAAAGTGGTGTTTGGGAACCTGCCACTGAGGAACCGCACATTCCACAAACTCACGGAAGGGGGCAGAGTCTACCAACTGAAAAGGCAGCAGTTGAAGTGCTAGCAATTTAGCCAAGCTAGCATTCAACCGCTGGGCATGTGGATGGCTGGGAGCGAACTTCTTTGGTACAGCAGCTGGGGCAGGGAAATTTGCCTGGTACAATCTGACGTCGGTGTACCGATAGCAGTTTGCCCCCAAGACTTGGCTGTGACACACCTAATTCTACACCTTCATTCCTGCTGGTTTTAGAGAGGACTGAAGGTATAGTGGGGTTGGAGATCCCAGCTGATGAGGAGCAAGGAGAGGTCCTCTATTGTTCTTTGGTGTGGGTCTTTTAGGTACGCTTGCCAACGAACTGCATAGCAGGTCAACATATGTCTGGTCAAGCATGTGGAGCCCAAGCAGGAGATGTTTTGGCCACGCGAGATACGCTTGAGACATATGTTGCAAATAACAGTGGGGGGATCTGATGCACTCGTCTCAAAAAAGGCCCAAACCAAAGAACTTTTGGAATAACGTGCAGAGACAGCAGCGCCCTGCACATGCGGAGCTCTGCGGTGTGCTGCAGTCGGTGTGCTGCCCTTAAGCTGGCCCCTGGAGGGCATCCTGCCTCATTGGTGATGTGCCTCCTCCTCTCTCCTATCAGACACCTATGTGGAGTCAGTGACTTCATCATCCCCTCCCTCCTCATCACTGGAGCAAAGCTGGCAGTATGCTGCAGCTGGGGGAACATGGCTGCCAGATTGCTGTCCTTCTTGGGCACCCCCTCTCTCTGGGCTCACGTTACTGCCTTCCTCTAGCTGGGTACCATCATGGGAGCCTTCAAAATGCTGGGCATCCTCCTGGAGCATGTACCCAACACTGTGGTTAAACAGTTCGGGGGACTCCTCAGGAGGACATGGTGGGGCTAGGGAAGGAGTGACTGATGCCATTGAGCCGAGGGAAGAGGCCACGTTTGCAGCTGCTTTGCCAGACAAAGTACCCTGAGCCTGGGTGAGAGAAGATGAGGAGGATGAGGACGGCTTGGTCATCCACTCTACCAAGTCTTCCACATGTTGCGGCTCAACACGGCCAGCTGCCGAAAAAAAGGACAAGCGTGGCCAACGGCCACGTGCTGATGAGGATGCACCGTCTCCACGACCAGCACTGTTGCCTCTAGACACAGAGCCTACTTGCCCTCTTTTATTGGCTTGTGACTGTCTGCCTCTCCTTGTTGGCCTTCCAGACATACTAATGGCTTGCAGTGAGATGTAGCTGCACAAAGCTGGGATGTATATACAGTCAGGTCCATAAGTATTGGGACATCAACACAATTCTAATCTTTTTGGCTCTATACACCACTACAATGGATTTGAAATGAAACGAACAAGATGTGCTCTAACTGCAGACTTTCAGCCTTAATTTGAGAGTATTTACATCCAAATCAGGTGAACAGTGTAGGAATTACAACAGTTTGTATGTGTGCCTCACACTTTTTAAGGGACCAAAAGTAATGGGACAATTGTCTCCTAAGCTGTTCCATGGCCAGGTGTGTGTTATTCCCCCATTATCCCATTTACAAGGAGTGGATAAAAGGTCCAGAGTTCATTTCAAGTGTGCTATTTGCATTTGGAATCTGTTGCTGTCAACTCTCAATATGAGATCCAAAGAACTGTCACTATCAGTGAAGCAATCCATCATTAAGCTGAAAAAAACAAAACAAACCCATCAGAGAGATAGCAAAAACATTAGTTGTGGCTAAATCAACTGTTCGGAACATCCTTAAAAAGAAAGAACGCACTAGTGACCTCAGCAACACCAAAAGACCCGGAAGACCACGGAAAACAACTGTGGTGGATGACCGAAGAATTCTTTCCCTGGTGAAGAAAACACCCTTCACAACAGTTGGCCAGATCAAGAACACTCTCCAGGAGGTAGGTGTATGTGTGTCAAAACAATCAAGAGAAGACTTCACCAGAGTGAATACAGAGGGTTCACCACAAGATGTAAACCATTGATGAGCCTCAAAAACAGGAAGCCCAGATTAGAGTTTGCCAAACAACATCTAAAAAAGCCTTCGCAGCTCTGGAACAACATCCTATGGACAGATGAGACCAAGAACAACTTGTACCAGAGTGATGGGAAGAGAAGAGTATGGAGAAGTAAAGGAACTGCTCATGATCCAGAGCATACCACCTCATCAGTGAAGCATGGTGGTGGTAGTGTCATGGAGGCATGTATGGCTGCCAATGGAACTGGTTCTCTTGTATTTATTGATGATGTGACTGCTGACAAAAGCAACAGGATGAATTCTGAAGTGTTTCGGGCAATATTATCTGTTCATATTCAGCAAAATGCTTCAGAACTCATTGGACGGCACTTCACAGTGCAGAAGGACAATGACCCCAAGCATACTGCAAAAGCAACCAAAGAGTTTTTTAAGGGAAATAAGTGGAATGTTATGCAATGGCCAAGTCAATCACATGACCTGAATCCAATTAAGCATGCATTTCACTTGCTGAAGACAAAACTGAAGGGAAAATGCCCCAAGAACAAGCAGGAACTGAAGACACTTGCAATAGAGGCCTGGCAGAGCATCACAAGGGATGAAACCCAGCGTCTGGTGATGTCTATGCATTCCAGACTTCAGGCTGTAATTGACTGCAAAGGATTTGCAACCAAGTATTAAAAAGTGAAAGTTTGATGGATGATTGTTAATCTGTCCCATTACTTTTGCTCCCTTAAACAGTGGGAGGCACATATACAAACTGTTGTAATTCCTACATCGTTCACCTGATTTGGATGTAAATACCCTCAAATTAAAGCTGAAAGTCTGCAGTTAAAGCACATCTTGTTTGCTTCATTTTTAAATCCATTGTGGTGGTGTATATAGCTAAAAAGATTAGAATTGTGTCGATGTCCCAATATTTATGGACCTGACTGTATATACTGATACTGCAGCTAGCAGAATCAACTGCCTGCCTGTAGTATTATTAGTATGAGAACACCAGCAATTGTCTTCAGGTAGCTTTAGGTGCACACTGTGCAGAGGACACAGTACACTAATGCCCCGTACACACGGTCGGATTTTCCGATGGACAATGTCCGATCGGAGCGTGTTGTCGGAAATTCCGACCGTGTGTGGGCGCCATCGGTCATTTTCCATCAGATTTTCCAACACACAAAGTTGGAGAGCAGGAGATAAAATTTTCCGACAACAAAATCCGATCGCGTCAATTCCGACCGTGTGTGGCCTGTTCCGACGCACAAAATGCAACGCATGCTCAGAAGAAATTCCGAGACGGGACAGCTCGTTCTGATAAACTTAGCGTTCGCAATGGATACAGCACTTTCGTCACGCTGCAATGTTAAAAATGGTTTAATACAGCGCACTCTCTTCTTCTTTATAATGTGACAAGAATTAAGTAGTTTTGCTGCTCATATTCACACACACTTCTCACAAAGTTTTATTTGTGTTTTTTTAGTGGGATTCCCTGAATATATTGTTATTAGTTGTCACATCTGACAGTTTTATATATATTTTTTTTTTTTTTGGGGGGGATTTTAAGCCTTTTTTTTTCTTTAATGTTTGGATTTTTTCCAAGGCTGATCTTTGTTCAATGTTATGTTTATTTTTCCTCCAGAATATTTTTGGGTGTGTTTTGTGTGTCCAGTTACCCCAACACCATTGATATCTTTTATTATTTAATCTCAAGGAGATTGTTTGGTGTTGGTGTCCCTTGTTCATTTCACATTGTATATTTGAAATGTACCTGAATCCTCACAAACCAACTGTCATTTTTGAAGTAAAACACATAGGAGAGTATAATTCAAAACAAAAATCCTTTATTAAGGGCTAAGAACCAAACAAAGAGGAAGGCAACACTGGATCAACAGGAGAAATTAGCGAAGCCTGGGACCCCCACGGCAGACAACAATTCTTCAACATCAAAATTGGTGGCCTGAGGAGTCCATATCTAAGGGAGGGCAGTCTGGTCCGGGATTCGCAGAGATCTGGATAGCAGCAGATGACATCTATGTCCCCAGGCTGTGGTACCACAAGAGGCTGCATCTTTTGGCCGACCAGACTGAACCCAGGGCAATCACTGTCTGGTCTTCCTTCCACGCTTCCTTTTGGGCTGTGGCTGTGCAGTTGTAGATGTGGCAGGAGGAGGAGTAGGACCTGGAGGAGGAGGAGGACTGGGGGGACCTGGAGGAGGACTGGGGGGACCTGGAGGAGGACTGGGGGGACCTAGAGGAGGACTGGGAGGACCTGGAGGAGAGGGAGGAGGAGGAGGAGGACCTGCAGGAGGAGGAGGAGGACCAACGCGAAGGTGTGTCTGAGGTGTAATTTGGCCCCTCATACCTTTCTCCAGAGCCTCCGATATGAGGGCCTCACACAAGATTTTTTGGCCCTCCTCCATCCTCTGCATTTTATATGCTATGAAGGCAGCAATGTTCTCCTCCATGGTGTGGGGTGCTCCCAGGACCTCTGTAGCCCTCCAAAAGAATGCTATAGCAGCCTCCTCTAGGGTACTCCTCCTACTGCCACTTTCTCTTTTCAGTGGGGGTGGAGGGACCTGCAGATCAGCCAGCCGGCTCGGCCCGGCCACCTCCTGGCTGAGACTTCCCTGTGTATGATAAAGGGACATGGTTTCATGTTTTGCATCATCAATCACAATCCTAAATTAGTACTCCCAACTAACATCTAGTTAACATCATTGATTGGACAAGCAGAAATATTTAGAGGAATGCTATACCTGGCTCAAGCTGGGCTCCTCCACATGTGGCCTGGAAGGCCCAGGTTGGGCGTCAGAAGCCTCAGCCGGGGGGGAAGGAAGCGTGGAAGGAAGACTTGAGAGGGATGGCCTGGGTTCAGTCTGGCCTGCCAGAAAGTGCAGCCTGTCGTAGTACAACATCCTGGGGACATAGATGTCATCTGCTGCTCCGGATCTCTGTGAATCCAGGACTTTCTTGCGCTCTCTCAGATATGTGCTCCTCAGGCCACCAATGAAGATCTTTAAATAGGTGATGTCTGCCATGGGGATCACCTGCTTCACAATTTCACACAATTGCTCCAGTGCTGCCTTCCTCTTTGCTTGGTTCTTGAAATGGGGGTGGGTAATCTCCCACAGACAGGGCAGCTCCCTTAGCATCTCTACGAATACTGACATGAAGTCATTATCTTTTAATAAAATATCCATGTTCACTGCAAGACACAACACAAGACAAAGCCTAATGTCAGACAAAACTCTCCTAATCTTGTTACAATATAGGCCTCAATCTAGAAGCAGTATAGGCACAAGTTTGTCCCTTACCTTCGTTCTTACGATCGGTGCGTCCAATGCTCCTTCCTCCGCTCACAGATCGTACGTAATACGCACGCGTGTTACGCTTTATACACACTGCGCATGCGTGTAACTCCGCCCGCCCCTGACGTTCTTTCTAGTCTATTCCCCGCCCCTTTTCGTTCGGCGCAGTGGGTGAAGAGCACATGGCGGAGTTAAAGCAGGTGCATGCTAATTATATCAACGAGGAGGAGGAGGAGGAAAGCCCGGATCCAGGCACGTCCCGATCCAGAAGGAGACGTTTTAAGGCCACAAATATGTCCTTTGGGGAGATGTTGGAGATCGTCGACATCATGAGGAAGTCCGACTATGACGGAAAATATGGGCCTTATCCACACCCCAACATCCGAAAGGCAAAAATCATTGCTAAAGTGATCAAAAGTCTTCACAGGAATTTCGGGGTACGAAGATCTAAAGATCAGCTCAGGAAGCGGTGGTCGGACCTGAAGTTGAGAGAGCCAGAGCAGTACCGAAAGATCCGGAGAGTGCTGCAAAAAAGTAAGTAGTTGTGCTGTGTTCCTATTCTTTCTGTCTTTATTCCGTTCGTTCTGCTCCATATGCTTTTATAAATTGTAACGTTTAAAAGGGCAACTTTAATGTTCACGGGCCCATTATACGTTCGTATCAAACATTTTTCTTTCGGCCTCTAGAACACCATTGTTTAGGCCATATGCATTTTCACACATTTTTTTGGGCCTACTTGGATGCCAAATATTTGTTTGAGTAGATGGGTTTGTTACTAGAATGAAATGCCAACTAGATTGTGTGTAAGGAGAGGACACTGAGCAGCTGTTTTCACATCTGGACACTGGAGCACTAGTGTGGGACCCCAGAACACCATTTTTATTAGGGGGGGCACACAGGTGCTCCAGTGTATACTATAGGGGGGGCTACATCTGTGAAGCTTGTACCAAACAGGTAAAGTATTGCAGCTTGACAAAGGCCACTAAAAAATATACATCTTGGAACTCGGCTAAAATAGACAATTGTACCCCACTTCCAAGCAATGTTTCCTATTTCTAGTTCTGCCATCAAATATCTGTGTGCTAAGTATACCATTTTTGTTTTACATAGGGAGAAAAGACTCGGAGGACACCCCTCATCCCAGGAGAACACAGACCCCCCACCTATGGAAGAAGGTGAAATACCACCAACACAAGAAGAAGAGCAGGTGGAAGAAGAAGATGTGGTGGAGATTGGCACCACAACAGGTAAGTGTCTGCGACCACAGACTCAGGTAAAAGAGATGGCTGGTGGCAGATTTTTGAGACCTTTTTTTTTGTTCTTTCTCTCTTTTTAGGTGATCGTGATGTGAGGGATAGAGAACGCTTTACTTCTGAAAGTGCCCAGATCCTGATCGGGGAGATCATGGGGTGTAATCTCGAATTGCACAACATACAGCAACAAATCAGTGATGTTATTAAAAAAAATAATAACATCATTGATGTTTTGGGGCGAATTTAAACCCCACAAAATCACCTGTTTTATTGTGGTCCAATCTTCTAAAAATTTTTTCAATGTTTAGAAAAGCCAAATTGGAGGATGCACACAGTGTGCCAACATGTGCTATCTGCCATCACGGGAGATCAATGGACGCGTTTTGGGGGTGCAACCCCTTCCTCAATTATAAAGTCGCATTGAGGAAGGGCTTGCTCCCCCAAAACACGTCCCTTGATCCCCCATGATGGCAGATAGCACATGTTGACATTCGTAAATTGGTGTGCATCTTCCAAATTTGGCTTTTCCAGGGGTGATTTCCCCCCATCTGAACGCTATATTAAACCCAGTTCCTAAATACTGATGTCTGATATAGCCTTCAGGTTTTCCCATATGTGAACTTTGTAAGTTCAAGTTTTTTGGCTTTCTTGTTGGTTTTACACAGGCCTGTTTTATCTGAAATGGATATTTCGATTTTTGATAATGCTACTGCAAAACATGTTATACAACAAACATGTTGGTTTGTTTTAAAAACCTTTCGTAAATGCACATGTGATTGTGCAGGTATAAAAAAGTGGCTTACTCAAGAATGTGTGGATTATTGTCTCAACACTACAACACTTTTGGGGTGATGTAATTGCTGTTTTATGCAAAAATGGGGGTTATTTCCTAAGGGCAAATACACTTTGCACTACAAGTGCAGGTTCAGTGCAGTTGCAAGTGCACTTGTAGTGAAATGTGTTTTTGCATTTAGGAAGTACCAGCCAACACTGTTTTTTATAAGGTTACCCAATCATGACATTTTCTGCACTCAACACATTTCTGTCAGGGTCAGCTAAAACAAACACAAGCAGTAAATGTCCACAAAGAATTTCTTTTGGTTGTTTTTTATTTGAAAAAGGTTTCACGGATTGTCTGGCATATTGATAGCCCCCCTACCCGCAAAGAACTCCAGGTATAGTAACCGGACATCACAGGCACTCAGGGAGGGCAAGCCAGGACGGCCACTTTCAAGCGCCCTCAGTGTTGATGGATTTGGGATTCCGGCCTCAGACCCAACTGAGCCAGCATAGTTGGCTGAATGTTTTCTTAAAAAATTATGGAGAACACAGCAGGCAAGTATTATATGGTTCAGTATATACTCCGCCATATGGATGGGTGTCATAAATAATCGGAACCGGCTGGCCAGGATTCCAAATGTGTTCTCCACCACTCTTCGGGCTCTGGCCAGCCGGTAATTAAAAACACTCTGTTCCGGGGTGAGGGTCCTCATCGGGAATGGCCGCATCAGGTGGTCCCCCAGCGCAAATGCTTCATCAGCAACGAACACAAATGGGAGACCTTCAACATTGTCCTCTGGAGGTGGCAAGTCCAAGCTGCCATTCTGGAGACGCCTGTAGAACTCTGTCTGGGCGATGACTCCACCATCGGACATCCGGCCATTCTTCCCCACATCCACATACAGGAACTCGTAATTAGCCGACACCACCGCCAACATCACTATACTATTAAACCCCTTGTAATTATAATAGTACGACCCCGAGTTGGGTGGTGGGATGATGTGGACATGTTTCCCATCAATTGCCCCTCCGCAGTTAGGAAAGTCCCACAGCTGGGCAAAGTGGGAGGCCACAGTCTGCCATTCCTGTGGCGTTGAAGGAAACTGTTTAGGAAAAAACAATAAACATTACTTTTTTTTCACAGAAACATGGCAAGCAGATTATACACAAACATTATGGGGCAACCTCCAGATAGCATTTATTAAGGGGAATTTAACAACAACAAAGTATAAGGTACACCTATCATATTCCCCCTCCCCCCCTCATGGGCCATTTCTAACATTATAGGGGGGGAACTCTTGGACAGGTAACCCTCTTCACTTCATTGAGAGATGAATGCCTAAATACAGGGTATTACTTGGAACAGCCCCTCCTTAGTTACACTATTGGCAGACCACTGGACAGGTAAGAAGTGTCATAATACAAAGATATAAATACACACTGTACACATTTGAGCACATCTGAACATTCTGCTATTACCTATCAAGATAATAATAGGATACAAAAACTTTAAACAGTACCATTGGAAAGTATACAGGCAGGCCCTTGCACAACATGCTTTGGGGAATTCATCCATAAATCTGACCACTAAAGAG
Organism: Lithobates clamitans; assembly: GCA_037952925.1. Taxonomy (NCBI): domain Eukaryota; kingdom Metazoa; phylum Chordata; class Amphibia; order Anura; family Ranidae; genus Lithobates; species Lithobates clamitans. The sequence continues at coordinate 8,740,412 of JBBGZY010000323.1, read as the reverse complement.
ATGGGTATAGTGTGTATGGGTTTGGCAAAGTCAGCAGATAGATGATTGAGGATAGAGAATTGGGATCAGCTGACTTAGCAGTTGGGGGGAGGGAGGGTTAAAAAAAATTTGGGGACACCACAAAAAAAAGCCTCTGGCACTCTGCCTGAATTTAAATCAAAAATAACATTTCCAAACATTTTAGGGGGTGTTTGGGGTAAAGCACTACTATAGAGCTGATAAAACACATTGTTAAGTGACTACATGAGGTGAATATAGGGCAGGAGACACCATGCTGGAGAGGTTATTGAAGGGCAAATATGTATGAAGGACATAAAATAATAATTACATAAAAATCCAGCATGCATGAGGACAAAGGGGACATTCACAGCATATTACAATCATGGTAATTAGGAAATGAGGAAAGAAATACAATATATTAGCAAACATTCAATACAATAAAATGTGATATAAAAGGAAAAAAATCTTACCTTCATATACTCCTTCTGCAGGACCTGTATGATGGCAGAACAGGTCTCTGGGATAATGATCCCCAGAGCCTGGGGGGAGATGCCTGTCGAGAACTTTAAGTCCTGCAGACTTCTCCCTGTGGCCAAATACTGCAAGGTAGCGACCAGCCTCTGCTCCGGAGTGATGGCTTGCCTCATGCAGGTATCCTGCCTGCTGATATAGGGGGTCAGCGAAGCCAACAAACGGTGAAACACGGGGTCCGTCATCCTGAGAAAGTTCCTGAAATCATCAGGATTATTCTCACGGATCTCACGGAGCAAAGGCATATGACAGAACTGGTCACGCTGAAGCAACCAATTCTTGGTCCATGAACTCCTCCTCACCCTGTTCATGGACTGGACTTGTGTCAAGGTCAGGACCCCAACACCAAGCCCCCACACAGCACAAACTCTACGAGGAGTACGCATACGAAACATGGCTAGAAAACGGTCGGCTGCTCAGAACGAAGTAACAGAACGCACTGAAGAACAGCAAGGCCTGTGAAGAGCGACCTGAAAAACAGCAACGAACAGGCAAGATCACACAGAAAACTCTGATACGAACTGACTGCACGCACTTAAGAGCAGATACAAACCCACAAGCACAAACTGAACAGCAGAAAACGATCTGAAAGCCACGAGTCTGAAAAAGCGCGAATCGTCTCTCACCAAACTTTTACTAACAGGAGATTAGCAAAAGGAGCCCAAAGCTTGGTTCTGAACCGGCCTTTTCTAGTCTCGTCGTACGTGGTGTACGTGACCGCGTGGTTGTCGATCGGAAATTCCGACAACTTTGTGCGACCGTGTGTAGGCAAAACAAGTTTGAGCCAACATCCGTCGGAAAAAATCCTAGGATTTTGTTGTCGGAATGCCCGAACAAAGCCTGACCGTGTGTACGCCCTATAACTGTAAATACTGTAACTGCCTGCCTGTGGTATTAATAGGAACATAACAACATAAATTGTCTTCAGGTAGCTTTAGGTACACACTGTGCAGAGGACACAGTGCACTAATTGTAAATACTGTAGCTGCCTGCTTGTGGTATTAATATAGGATCAGAAGAACACCACCAATTTTATTCAGGTAGCTTTAGGTGCACACTGTGCAGAGGACACAGTATACTAACTGTAAATACTGTAGCTGCCTGCCTGTGGTATTAATAGGAGTAGAACAAAAGCAATTTTCTTCAGGTAGCTTTAGGTGCCCACTGTGCAGAGGATGCAGTACACTAACTGTAAATACTGTAGCTGCCTGCCTGTGGCATTAATATAGGATCAGAAGAACACCACCAATTTTCTTCAGGTAGCTTTAGGTGAACACTGTGCAGAGGACGCACTACACTAACTTGTAAATACTGCAGCTGTCTGCGGTACTGTACTACTAGGATCAGAAGAACACCACTAATTTTCTTCAGGTAGCTTTAGGTGCACACTGTGCAGAGGGCGCACTACACTAACTTGTAAATACTGCAGCTGCCTGCGGTACTGTACTAATAGGATCCGAAGAACACCACTAATTTTCTTCAGGTAGCTTTAGGTGCACACTGTGCAGACGACGCACTACACTAACTGTAAATACTGTAGCTAACAGGACTAATAGGAAACAGAAGAACACCAGCAATTTTCTTCAGGTAGCTGTAAATACTGTAAAAACACCTGCCTGCCTGTCAGTAGTAGGAAGAGAATAACAGGAATGGATCTAGCTAAACTGAATACAGTGTGTATATATATATATATATATATATATATATATATATATATATATATATATATATATATATACAACACCTAGGATGTATATCTATACACAATACACTGTAAGTGCAGCTAACTGACTCACCTGCCTACTCTATCTAACCTAAATCAAATGACACTGTCTCTCTGTCTATCTATCTCTCTCTCAACACCAGAACACACTACACAGGGCCACCATGCAGGCAGCCTTATATAGTGTGGGGCGTGTACTAAACCCCCTGAGCCATAATTGGCCAAAGCCACCCTGGCTTTAGCCAACTAAGGCTCTCTGTACAGACGGCGCTGTGATTGGCCAAGCATGTGGGTCATAGTGCATGCTTGGCCAATCATCAGCCAGCAATGCACTGCAATGCCGCAGTGAATTATGGGCTGTGGTGCGTCACTCGAATTTGACGTAAACGGCCCATATCGTTCATAATGCGGCAAACAGCCGAACACACGATGTTCGGGTCGAACATGGCTTCGGACTCGAATACGAAGCTCATCCCTATTAATGAGAGAGAAAATAAAATTATATTTTAAAATTTAGTTAGTTCTGATTGCAATTATTCCAATTCAGAGGCTTCTCCTTAAAACAAACATAAAAAAAAGCTATGCTTTAAGGTCCTCTGTGTTTTTTTTCTCCAAAGTATTTTTCCAAGTCTGGTTCATACAGTATCTGCATTATCCACTGATGTTTGTGTATTTTTCCTAATACAAATCTCAGAAACCATTAAATACACCTCACTCTACCTCTATGAGTGGTTCCTAATGGACTAAACTAGTAGTAGAACAGACTTTCAGCAGAGTGTCAACAGTAAATACATTTTAAAAAATTGCTTAGCACACCCACATACCTATATTCTGACAAAAAGATTATAGAACAAACTTGGTGGATTTCTAAGTACTTGAACACACACACACACTAACATGACATGAGTCCATTTGGAGGAAAAAACAAAACACAAAACATTCTGAATCCACAAGATGCAATAAGGTGCAAAATAATGTATTATCATTTACTTTCCCAGTGTCAGAGTGAATGAAAACTTCATTCTGAGCCCCAGAAAAACCATTTCCTACAGTTTCTGAGAGTTATGATGATCACAATGTCATATCTGTGCACAGGTTCATTATCAGATAGAAAATGTTAAAACTTTTTGGTACCAGTACTGAGCTCATTACAAATGGAAAATACATAAATAAATAAATACATGCGCATTAATGTGATCACATTTCTTATCAATGGCCATCAAACAATGGTGTGTTCACACTCTGAAAAAAAGATATTTATTCACGCATATAGACAGTTCATACACATCCATTACATCACACAGACACACACATTAATTGAGCTTTAATCCAATACGTTATACATTGCCTTTAAAAAGTATTCATATCCCTTGAAATTTTCCACATTTTGTCATGTTACAACCAAAAACATAAATGTATTTTATTGAGATTTTATGTGACAGACCAACACAAATTGGCACATAATTGTGAAGTGGAAGGAAAATGATAAATGGTTTTCAACATTTTTTACAAATAAATATGTGAAAAGTGTGATATGTATTTGTATTTAGCCCCCTCAGAGTCAATACTTTGTAGAACCACCTTTCGCTGCAATTACAGCTGCAAGTCTTTTTGGGTATGTCTCTACCAGCTTCGCACATCTAAAGAGTGACATTTTTGCCTATTCTTCTTTGCAAAATAGCTCGAGCTCTGTCAGATTGGATGGAGAGCAATTTTCAAGTCTTGCCACAGATTCTCAATTGGATTTAGGTCTGGACTGGGTCATTCTAACACATGAATATGCTTTGATCTAAACCATTCCATTGTAGCTCTGGCTGTATGTTTAGGGTTGTTGTCCTGCTGGAAGGTGAACCTCCGCCCCAGTCGCAAGTCTTTTGCAGACTCTAATGCCCCGTACACACGATCGGACTTTCCGATAACAAAACCGTGGATTTTTGCTCAAAGGTTGTTGGCTCCAACTTTTCTTGCATACACACGGTCACACAAATGTTGACCAACAATTACGAACGTAGTGATGTACAAGATGTACGTGATATCTCCATTATAAACTCTAGTTTTACAAGACCGCGCGCTTCTGGCTCGTACTTGATTCCGAGCATGCATGAACTTTTGTGCGACAGACTTGTGTACACAAACTGAAAGTCTGACAACAAAGTTTTGTTGGCGGAAAATTTGAGAACCTGCAAGCCAACATTTTTTGGAGGAAAGTCCACCAACAAATGTCCGATGGAGCATAAACACGGTCGGACTTTCAGCCAACAAGCTCACATCCAACATTTCCCGTCGGAAAATCTGATCGTGTGTACGCGGCATAACAGGTTTTCTTCTAAGATTACCCTGTATTTGGCTTCATCCATCTTCTCATCAACTTCGACCAGCTTCCCTGTCCCTGCTGAAGAAAAGCATCCCCAAAACATGATGCTGCCACCACCATGTTTCACGGTGGGAATGGTGTATTCAGGGTGATGTGATCCGCCCCAGTCTCAAGTCTTTTACAGGTTTTCTTCTACGATTTCCCTGTATTTGGCTCCATCCATCTTCCATTCAACTCTGACCAGCTTCCCTGTACCTGCTGAAGAAAAGCATCCCCACAACATGATGCTGCCACCACCATGGGGACGGTGTGTTCAGGGTGATGTGCAGTGTTAGTTTTCCGCCACACATAGCATTTTGCTTTTATGCCAAAATGTTAAATTTTGGTCTCATCTGACCAGAGCACCTTCTTCCACATGTTTGCTGCATCCCCCACATGGCTTCTCTGCAAACTGGACTTCTTATGGCTTTTGTCAACAATGGCTTTCTTCTTTACCACTCTTCCATAAAGGCCAGATTAGTGGAATGCATGACTAATAGTTGTCCTGTGGACAGGTTCTTCCATCTGAGCTGTGGATCGCTGCAGCTCCTCCAGAGTTACCATGGGCCTCTTAAATGCTTCTCTGATTAATGCTCTCCTTGCCTGGCCTATCAGTTTAGGTGGACGGCCATGTCTTGGTAGGTTTGCAGTTGTGCCAAACTCCTTACATTTTCCGATGATAGATTGAACAGTGATCTGTGAGATGTTCAAAGCTTGGGATATTTTTTAATAACCTAACCCTGTTTTAAACTTCTCCTCAACTTTATCCTTAACCTGTCTGGTGTCTTCCTTGGCCTTCATGATGCTGTTTGTTCACTAAGGTTCTCTAACAAACCTCTGAGGGCTTCACAGAACAGCTGTATTTATACTGAGATTAAATTACACACAAGTAGACTCTATTTACTAATTAGGTGACTGCTGAAGGCAATTGGTTCCACTAGATTTTAGTTAGGGGTATCAGAGTAAAGGGGGTTGAATACAAATGCACGCCACATTTTTCACATATTTATTTGTAAAAAAAACATTTATCATTTTCCTTCCACTTCACAATTATGTGTCACTTTGTGTTGGTCTATTACATGAAATCCAAATAAAATACATTTACATTTTAGGTTGTAACATGACAAAATGTGGAAAATTTCAAGGAGTGTTAATACTTTTTTAGGCACTCTATATAAAGAAAGCTTACAGTATGTAAATCCAAATAGATTGCTAGGTGTCTCTGACAAATGGAAGAAGAACAAATGAGGAATAAAAGAAAAAATGACAACCTAATTGTAGTATACCTATTGCCAGCTACACACGAGCAGACTTTTCAGCATCAAAGGTCCGACGGACTTTCAACGGAGTTACGACAGACTTTCGAATGACCGGACTTGCCCACACACGAATGGACTAAAGTCCGTTCGAAAGTCCGTTGGTTTGAACCTGATGACGTATGAAGGGACTAGAATAAGGAAGTTCATAGCCAGTAGCCAATAGCTGCCCTTACGTTCTTTTTTTGCCCATCGAACTAGCATACAGACGAACTGATTTTTCGACCGGACTCGAGTCAGTCGGAAAGATTTGAAACATGTTCCAAATCTAATGTCTGTCTGATTTTTGACAGAAAAAGTCAGCTGAAGGTCCGATGACGCCCAATCACGGTTGGATTGTCCGACGGATTAGTTCCGTCGGACCAGTCCGGACGAAAAGTCCGGTCGTGTGTACACGGCATATGTCATAAAACAAAGCAGACACTGCTGGTCTGTTGTTATACTAGATCTAAGTTTTCTGAAAGAGAGAGAAAAAAAACAGGAGTAAGCTTTTGTCCTAAGCAATACCTGTACCCCATGTATATACAGTATATATATATATATATATATATATATATATATATATATATATATATATATATATAATATATATCTTTGAATATTTTTTGGCAGCCTAGATCCTTTAGGGAAGATAAATAAAAACATTATTAATTACCAGGTTTGTATACCTAGCCTAATATACCCAGTTCTGCTGCAGAGCACTTTTTTTATTTGTCGCATGTATTCAATACTCATGTATTCATAACTTGGGCGTGGTCTGGACATGGCCAAGTAAAGAAGTGTGTCTGCGGAGCTCCTGGACCTTTTGAGCCTAAACCAGTTTAAATCCAGCCAATATCCTCCGGAATTCCTGGAATGTACTCTGCTGGGAAGTGGAAGGGAAAGAATAAGAAAAAGACATCCCCCAAACTAGAAGAGAAATCCAACAATATCATTTGAATACACAGGAGACCTCTCCGGCTACCAAGATGGTGAATCCCACACTGCTTGGCCACCACAACAGCCGGGACCATCCCAGGACCCCTTTACTTGCTCAACGGCCTTGAATACCTCAGAGGCGAGCTTTGATACCCCGGCAGTGTTCCAATTGGACCCCCAGGGCCTACAATACACACCACTCACCCTGAGAGCCGATGCCAAATTGAGGGCGCTGCTACAGGCCTTGCCCATGAGGTTGGACATTGAGGCCCTCGTTGGCAGGCTTGAGGCATCTCACCGCAAAGAATTAACATCAGTCCGGAAAGAGGTGAAAACGCTCTCAGATCGGATGGGGTCAGGGGAGTCCTCGGTGGTGGCACTGGAGAAACAGATGCTTGTGGTGGAGACCCAACAGACATCCCAGGCGGCAGTGTTACTCGCCCAACAACTCCAGCTTGAAGAAATCGAGGACTGACGCAGGAGAAACAATCTATGGCCGAGAGGCCTACCGGAAGCTATGGAGACTGAGGACCTGGCGGCACCCACCCTGGCCATCTTTCTGGGACATAGCGGGGGATGCCTTTCCTATCACTATGTCTTTTGATCGGATCCACAGGGCCCCGGCCACCCAATCCTCAGACCTGGACGTAATCTGCCGTGTGCATCATTACTCCCACAAAGAACTTATCTTACGGAAGGCCTGGGAGAAGGGGGACATAGAATTTGACGGTGCTACTCTATGGATCCTGCCTGATCTGTCAAGGGTGACCCTGTAGCAGCGAGCACCGAAACCAGTGCTGGATGTGGCCTGACAATCAGGAATTACATACAGGTGGGGTTTTCCCATCTCTGTAACCTTCAAGAAAGTCCAGCGGTTCTTCACTCTCCATACCCCTGATGAGCTTCCCACCTTGTATGCCTTCATGGAGGTAGACCCCATAGAAGTACCTGACTGGCTCCAGTTGTTCCAGTGCTTCATCCCCACCCTGGCTTGTCGGGAATGAGGAGAGCCCGTTCACCCAGGCCGCAGAGGGTCGGCGCAGATCCCGCATCGCTTCATCGGAGGAGACAAGGGAGATATAACTGCTAGTGGTGTAGTGAGCTGCTGTACATACGCTTTTTTCTGTTGCCCCTGTAGCCCATCTCCCATTTCCCATCTCCCTGGCCGGTCCACCAGTTAGCTACTCAGACACCACAATATGCTATTTGCAGGGACAGGAGGGAGCCCAGTCTGGACAAGACACAGTTATTTGTTATAGCATATTTCTATATCAAGCATTTAGTGCACCCAATGTTCATTTTAAGCATTCAAACGAAAAACCCTTCATTAGTGTGCCTTTTGTAGATATTGCAACCCCTTAAGATATTGCTGAATGAGACCACCAAATTTGTGTTCAACAAGTGGTCGTCATCTGTGTTGACCAAATCTATAGATTGTGAGATTTAATATTTCTCTGTTATGGTAAAAGAGTTCTTACCCAAAAGTGAAAGCCTCAACACAACAACAGAAATTAATTGGTAAATAGTATGAAGGTCTGAAACTAACAAAAACAATCAATCAGGTTACAGAAAAGAAACATTATTAGGAGAGCTCTAACATATTACTGAATACAAAACATATTACTGAATACCAAAACATAAGACAAACATTTAGATATAAGTGCAAGCTATATATTACATAATTACCATGCAAACTGCCCGTGAGGGCCCCATTCTGGTAAAGGGTGTTCCAAAGACCTCCCTCACTCCCTCTTGTATTATTATAGGCCTCTCCTTCATTGGTTTGCATGGAGTGGCTCTGATTGATGGGCATCTCTATTCCCCCTATTAAAATCTTACTCATCCTTTTTAAGATTGGCCAATTCTCAATCCCCTGTAATCCCCTGTACTCCTGCACACCGCATAAGTCAGCCCCTATTTTGTTTGTTAGGGATAATTAAGTATGCTTGTTCATGAAGTTTTTCAGAGAAATTAAGCATTCATGACAGGCAGGCCACCTTCATCGCATATCTAAATGAGGGATCCTTTGAAGTGGATATTTGTAGAACAAAGGGGTTTGGGTCCCATTGTTTACATAAACGAACTCAGGCACCCAACTGTCTGTGAAAAGCTTTCTCACATACTGTAGTAATAATTAGAATATTCCCCCTGACAACTTAATCCATCCCCATCTGTAGAACAGGGTTTTATGAGAAGACATATTACACATCCGCACTGAAACAACTCTAACTGAAATATATTCCTTATTACAATATTAATAGCAAAGAAATTTCTGCGCTGTGGTGTGATCATCAAAATAGATGGCAGCTTTCACATACAGGTAGTATACTGAACTTAAAAAGAAATAAAAAGTGCAGCGCTAATTTTCCAATAAATATAAGACTGATCCAAGAAAAAATGTTTTACTGTGCAAGGTGTCCATCAATAAAATAAATCATCTGTAAAAGAAAAGTCTTCACAAGTCTTGTAAAGAAGTGATGCAGAGGAAATCCTCTAAAGTGAATAAGACCCCTTTCACACTGGGGAACTTTTCAGGCGTTTTAGTGCTAAAAATAGCGCCTGTGAAGCGCCTGAAAAGTGCCTCTCATGCCTCCCTAGTGTGAAAGCCCAAGTGCTCCCAAAACGCCCTGCCCATTGAAATGAATGGGCAGCGCTGCCAAAGCACCTGCATAGCGCTACGGCAACGCCGCAACACACGCACTTTTAACTCTTTCTTCCAGCGCTAGCGGGGGTTAAAAGTGCCCCGCTAGCGCCCAAAAAACGCCACTATAACAGCGGTAAAACTAGCAGTGCTTTACCGCTAATGCCGGCACCACCCCAGTATGAAAGTGGCCTAAATCGTATCCAAACTACACTTGTATCTTTAAAGCAGACATCCACAGCAAGCATAAGGAATTTGCCCAGTATCCACATCCAAAAGCACTTCTTAGTAGGGTCAAACTGTAGAGATTAGAGGTTTCTCTATGGCTGTGCTAAGCTGAGATAACACAATCAAAAAGACAGCTAGTCTGAAGAGTTGGAGGTGAACATAGCCCCAGAGCAACCTCTGATCTCTACAGTTCGACCCTACTAATAAGTGCTTTTGGACGTGGATATTGGGCGAAGTCCTTATGCTTGCTGTGGATGTCTTCTTTAAAGATACAAGTGTATATGCTGGTGGTAATCGGGCACTGGCATTAGGCTACTACAAATAAAATACATTCAAAAACAAAATCACTGAGTTGGAAAAAGGATTTTGTTGAAGCACCTTTTGCTTTAATTACAGTCTTTGGTCTGTTGGGGAATATCTCTACTAACTTTGCACATCTAGACTTTGTAATATTTGCCCACTTTTTTTTAAATCTTTGCAGAACTGCTCAAGTTTAGTTAAATTTGATGGTGAACATTTTTGGACTGCAGTCTTCAACTCATTCCACAGATTTTCAATGGGATTTAAGTCTGGGCTCTGACTAGGCCATGCAAAGACATTCACCTTTTTATCCTTCAATCACTGTGTGCTCATTTTTGCGGTGTGCTTTGGGTCATTGTCATGTTGGAAGGTAAACCATTTGGGTCATTGTCATGTTGGAAGGTAAACCATCTTCCCATTGACAACTTTCTGGCTGAGGGCAGCAGATTTTCCTAAAGAAATTGATGGTATTTTTCCCCATCCATTTGTGCTTCTATCCTGACAAGTGCTACAGTCCCTGCTGCAGAGAAACACCTTCTGACAATAACACCTTTTTCTATGTGGCTTTAGAATCTTCAAGCTGTGTTTTGACAAAGCTCAGTTGTGACTGCATGTGACCTTTCTTGAGGAGTGGCTTTTTTCTTGTAATCCTTCCATACAAGCCACATTTGTGGAGAATTTGTGATATTGTTGTCAGATGCACACAATGACCACTCTTTGTCATAAATTCCTGCAACTGCTTCAGAGTTGCTGTAGGCCTCTTGGTAACCTCCCTGTCCAGTTTCCTCCTGGCTCCATTATCCAGTTTGGAGTGACATCCTGATCCAGGGAAGGTCTGTGTTGTTCTAGATACAATCCACTTCTTAATAATAGACTTAACTGTGCTTCTAGGCATTGATAAAGCCTTTGCAATTTCTTTTGTATCCATCTCCTGACTTTTGCCTGTCTACAACTTTATCCCAGAGATCTTTTGACAGTGCCTTGCGACCCATAGTTATTTGTTTGCTTCAGTTGCACTATCAGGGACTGAGAAACTCCAGGAAAGCTATTTTCATGCAGTGAGCTCATCAAAATGACCACAGCTGATCACAGTTTAAAGTCAAATGGCTCTGTGTTTCATTGAGAATGTGATTAGCTGCACCTGAAGTAATTTTTAGGAGGGGTGATCCTTTTTCCAACTAAGTGATTCTGTTTTTGATTTTTATTTAAATACAGCTGGATAAAACAAAAACTGTGCCTGTCTTCATTTCAGGCTGCAAAGCAACAAATGCGATTATTTTAAAGGGGGATGATTCTTTTCTATACCCACTGTATATGTGGTGTATTTTTCCCCTGTGAACAGCTATCCTATGTATGCTTTCTTAAACAGAAAGGCAATTGATTTTTGTCAAATTTGACATACAGTATATTGGTTGCTGGAGTTTACTCTTTATCTGTATTATACTTGACTTGATGATAATTATGTTCTTTGTAGATGGATTGTTTGTTTTCCTGTCAAGTAAGGTCAACCACATTTTTAAAAGATGATTTGTAATACAGCATTGTAATTGGTTTTATATATACACAAATAAAAAGTGTTTAGTTGTAGCATGTTTATATTTGGGATGATAACCCCAGAAAGATACTATAAAAAATATGTGTGGAATATTCCCCAGTATATTTATGTAAGGTGCGCTGTGGAACAGCATTGCTGTGAGAAATTACAGGTATGTGTATAACTAAGACACTAGCTTATTGCCTGTACTAGCCTGAAGAAGAAGAATTCTGACAAGGCTGGGGGCATGAGAGAAACAGATAGCCAGGAAGCTGAACAATTTGTGTTAGACTGATGCCATGTGAAGCTGAACCCCCTGTGTGGGAAGCCTGATGTAAGGAATTTGTGTTTTTCTTTTCAATAAAAGTGGGATGGCAAGCCCTAAAAGCACAATTTAGACTGGCATGACTCACTGAAATTGTCACTACTACTGAGCTGTAATCACCCCAAATATCATAATACAGTATATAAAATACTAAAATACTCTACTTTTTATACAAAATACCAATCATGGCCCCCACACACCTCCTAAAAATGGTATGCCAAACCCAAATTCAACTACACAATGATCTTACATCCCAAAAAAACAGGGAGAAATGGAAATACCATACTTCAAAAAATATTTCTATGCACACAGACTCATTACAAAGATTTCTATACTGGAACTGTCATGCGCCCAACAAGGAATATGTATCATTAGAAAAAAAGAAACCTGAGATAGCATTTCAGAGCTCACCATGGATTCCATATAATTTAATAGCAATAGCAACTAAAAAAACACCCTTTAATTAGGTTGACTCTATCAGTATTTGTAAACATTTGAAGTGTGCTATCTACAAAGTACAGTCCCATGACCCCTATTGTTGGATACTAAGAAATAGTTGTAGGACTGGTCTAATAGAGCCTACTCAGATTCAAGAACTTTAAACACAAAAGTGCTAGACAGACAACCTTTATGTCCCCTGATACCAATTATACCTTCCCCGAAAGTGACTTCTTTACAGATAATAAAATCCATTCTAAACCACAAACATAAGCAATGCCTTCTCAGAAAATAATACAGATTTAAGTAGCTTGGTATTCAAGGAACCTCAGTGAAACACATCAAATCTTTTCTACACAAATTATTATTTTCATCACTACAATGTAAACCTCTGGGTATTACACTGGCTTGGGAGAGGTCACTGAAGAGCAAACTTTCTGACCAACAAGAGAGGTGGGCTTGTATTCTTGCACCAGGCATCAAGAATTACTCACCCACTGATACCTTACTGATACAAAATTGAGCAAAATAAACTCCAGAACAAGAACTGTTTGCTGAAGGTGTAATTTCTGGAGTATTGACTCCTTCATGTTTAAAGTGCTTTGATACAGCTGTTTTTAAAAACAAGTAGAGGAGATCATCAGAAGATTCACAGATGATCATCTCACTTTCTCCCCTGAGGCATACCTATTGCACCTATCATACATCCATATCAAACAGTATAAATAGCAATTGTTACTACATTTGTGGATTACTGCCAATGCATTCATCCTGGTGCATTGAAGTCCCAGAGAGTACCAACTTTAGGAGATTGATTAAATCAGGTGAATGCAGTCTGCGTGACTTCCAGATAATTGATAGGGGGGTTGATTCTGCAGCTGCTTCAAATACAGAGCATTTGCATAAATCCTACTTCCCCATACCCCCTTTGCCAAATGGCAGGTCCCTACCTCTTCTCTTTGTATGTTAATATCTACTATATTATTGCTAATATAGTAGAAAAACATTTTTGTTCTTTCACATATTCCTTTTTCATATTTCAATACTTTTTTCTGATGGCAGGGTTTCCCGCTCTGGTCGTTCATAATAGACTCAGAATGTCAGGTCCATAGCAATATGCTGGACCATCATGGAATAGCTCAGCTGTACCGATTTCTCTCCTGGTACTTTCTCCACAGATTGCCATTGGGTACAAAAGGTGGTTTCCCTGCATAGCCACATGCAACAGACTGGTCGGTTTCCCTGCACAGCGACAGGCAGTGTATTGGACAGAATTGGTAGGTAGCCAAAGCTTGTGCTGCCAGAGCACATAAAAGGGGATTCTGGACGTTAGCCACTGACCCTTAGGACTGGACTGGGACTCGGCATGATGAAGCGCCTTTCACCAGAGAGATGAGAGAGCCTCCTTTGCCATTGAGAGGGCTGAAAGTTCGGGAGGCAAGGAGTGGCTTCTGCGCTGTCTGGAGGAAGCACAGCTCTGCCTGATCTGTCTGCCAGCCCAGCCGCTGGAACAATGGAGGAGACAGCCATGGACATGCGCAGTCCGTAACAACAGCCGAGAAGGAAAAAGAAGAAACAAAGGACAGATGCTTCTCCACAGCCTGGAGGCAAGGAGAGAGCTAGTAGGGTTCCTCTCAAGAATGCACTTAAAAGGAAACAGAGCAGTGCTACTCAGCCAGCCCCTGCAGTGGCCAGCAGTGAGCAGACAGTGAATTTGCCTGGTGGTGAGAAGCTTTCCATTAACAAAATCTCTGAATTGAATGTTATGGTTAATTATTTGGCTAGTGTATTACAAATTTTTACAGGGGCACATACAGTTAGTGCTTTTACTACAGAGGCTGAAAGGGCACAGCATGCTGGTGCTTTGAATGTTGCTGATAATGACATTAACTTGACAGGGGCACAGTCTCATGGTGCAAAGTAAAATTTAAATGCTAACCCTAGAAAGGGCACGTTGTAAATGATTATATGGAGGATATTGGTCCAGTCTGGCAAGGTTTGTCAGAACCTGCCCTAAGTGGAAATTTTATAGATAATAATGTCTAGAACTCCTGTTAATATTCAAAAAAAGTTAACCCTTCTATTGCTTTGAGGCTCACTCCTTCTGTAGTTGGTGAAACTTCTTTAAAAGAGGCCATGTCTTGTGAAGTCTCCCCTTTGGGCTTTCACCTAGCTATAATTCAGTCAAAGAAAAGATTTAAAGGGGTAATTTCATTGACATGTTGTCATTGTTACGTGCGTCGAAGGAATTCCTGCCAAAATCTGAAAAGAAAGGGGAAGACCTTACAGAGGAGGATAAGAGGAGGGCTATCCCTAAAACTTTTCAGAATTGGTTGCAGGCTTTTTACATTTATGCAGCGGTGCTGGAAGAGCGTTGCCCTGTGAAATCCTCAGGCTTATTCCAGCACTTGGATATAATTAATGAAGCCTTTCGTCATTTTGGTGGTACTGCATGGTTCACGTATGATAAAAATTTTAGGTAAAAATTGTCAGTTCACCCAGTTACATTGGGGGGTCAAAGGACGTAGGCTTGAGGTTACTTTTTGTAAAGGATTTTGTTTTGCCTTCAATGAAGGACAATGAAAATTCTTTTTTTTTTGTTTCAAAAGGATTTTATTGGTAGTAGGAGGAAAATAGCACATATGATGTAATACAGAAACATACATTACAAGATATATGGTATGTCACATGTTACTCTAACATTTGTAACTCTAGAACATTAAACATCTTGGTGTGTTTCAGTAGTGAGATGTATGGGGTGGAGGTTATTTCAAGTGTGTCAGGAACTTCTTAGTTTCCAGGAGTCTTGAGTGTTGAGGTAAAAACATGGGAGTGGGAAATCCAGGGGGTCGATGTGATCCCATATATGGGTCATGTAAGTTAATTTTAGGTCTTTATTGGGTTAAGGTATGTTGTTTGAGAAGCTGCTTGGTGGATATTGCCCGAATTGTCTGAGCGTATTTATGAAGCTTTTGGGATAGATCATTGGCTATGGCTAAGAAGTCGATGGGTAGAGCGTATTTTTGTCCCGCTGAGTTGGGGTGTCTTATTAGGGGCTTGTTTGATGTAGGTAGTATATGTTTCAGTAGGGTGGTGAGTTTCTGTGTGGCGAAGAGCAAGGATATGTTCTCCATAGGGGGGGATAAGAGGGTTGGGGTGGAGGATGATTGTTGGAGAAGGGAAAGGAGGGGAAAGAGACAAAGAGAAACAGGATGAGGGGGTAGGGAAAAGAGGGGTGTTAGAGGGTGAAATGGTTATAGAGGAGTGTGCAAATGAAATGGAGGGGGTGGGTGTCCATCTCTCTCCCTCCATTTGGGATGGTAAATAGGTTTCTGGGTGTTTAAAATTTGGATTTGTTAGTAGGAGAATGTTCTGATAATAGGTATATTTATCATTTGTTTTCAGTTTTGGGGCTGATCCTGGGGTGTTCTAGGTTGAAGTATTAGGGCAGAGGCAGCCAGTTGGGCTGCTAGAAGTGATAAGGTCTTGATATTCTGTTGTTGTCTGGAAGTTGGTCCAACAGGCCCATTTAGTTGAGAATTTAGAGGGTGTGTTGTGTGCGATGCTAATGAGGCATTCCATTTCAGCTACATTGGTAATTCTAGCTAACCATTCTTTCATTGAAGGGATGTGTGTGGTACCCCAGTGGACTGGTAAGTATTGCTTGCAGCATTTATCATGTGCATTGCTAGGGTCTTAAAGTAGTTTCTGTGTGACAGAGTAGAATGGTGTAGGAGGAAATATGCTGGGAGAAATCAAGCTTGTATGTGGTTATCTTCATGATGAGGCGGTGCACCTCGAACCAAAAAGCTTAAATAGTAGGAGAGCCCCACCATATATGCAGGAGAGACCCTTTTTCGAGTTGGCATCTTCAACACGTATCTGGGAGGTCCGGGCAGAATTTTTGGATAAAGGTTGGGGTGCAATACCATCGGGCTTGAATTTTGTATCCATTCTCTTGTGTGGATACATCTACAGATCTCTTGTGAATGTTCAGACAAATTCGTTCCCAATCTTCCAGTGAAAGTGATAAAGAGAGGCTGTTTTCCCAGGTTGTGCAAGCTCGTCCTGTATTGGAAGGGACATTTGAGAATAAGAGAGAGTGCATTGTGGAGATTAAGTGGCTTTGGGGTGATTGCATTATACATAAGGTTTCAAAAAGTGAAAGGGGTCTGGAGACTTTGAACTTCCTATGTAGGGTGCGAGAGTAAAGTGTAAGTCCGGGGGGGGGGGTAGAAGGGCCTTCCTCATTGGATGGGAGGTTTTCGCGTGGTAAAGGTTTACCTTGTGCAAAAAAAGTGATGTGCTAGTATACTTCTGTGCGGCCAGGTATCTTTTAAGAAGTTCCAGGGGGAAAGTCAGGGTTGAGGCGAAGAGAGGTAAGAAGGCCTGGAGTAGAGGATAAGGAAGTTAATTTACAAGTTTCATGGAAACATCTAAGGGTTGGGCCAATTAGTGGATGGGCACAGATTTCGGTCAGAATGTGTTTTGGGAGCATCCAGGGTGGTAAGTGTAGAGGGGATAAGGTGAAGGAGGCCTCGAGTTTAACCCAATCTTTAAGTTTGTCATGGATATTCCAGTGCAGGATTCTGGACATATGACAGGCCTTAGGTCTGGCAGGCCTATTCCACCTTTTTGCTTAGGTAAAGAGAGACGTGAGTAGCTAATTCTCAGTCTTCGGTTACCCCAAAGGAATCTGGCACATAAGTTTTTGTAGGTTCGGAAAAAGGATAGGGGGATGTGGATTGGGGCTGCCTGTAAGATATAGAGGAGGCGAGGCAGAGCATTCTTTTTTAGGGCGGTTGCTCTACCGAACCAAGAGAAGGTGGGTTGATTACATCGCTTGAGATCATTGGTAAGACTATACAGAATGGGTAAATAATTTTTGTGGTATATGTGTTTGAGAAATCTAGGGAGTTGGACGCCTAGGTAGGTTATTGCATCCTCTTTCAATTGAAAGGGGAAGTGTCCCTGACATTGGGTGACAATTTGGTTTGGGAGAGATACATTCATGGCGTGGGACTTGGTAAACTTTATCTTGAGATTGGAGATTAGCTTAAATTGTAGGAATTCTGATAGGAGGTTCGGAAGTGAAATATGCAGTTCTGTGAGAAAGATAAGGATGTCATAAAGCTTTGTTTGTACTCTTTGTGGGGAGTATGAAAGCCTCTAATGTCTGGATTGTGTCTGAGGCTATGTAGGAATGGTTCTAAGGTGAGTACGAATAGTAAGGGCGAAAGGGGGCAGCCCTGTCTTGTTACTTTATGAATGGAGAAATCGTTTGAAAGGAGGCCATTAACTCAGACCTTCACCGTTGGGCTAAAGTAGAGAGCCATTATAAAGCTTAATAGGCCATGGTTCTGAGAACTGCTTCCATGTAGTCCCAGGCCTTCCATGTAGTCCCAATGCTTTATAGCTTTAATTGTTTTGTCCCTGGCTTCACTGCCAGGGACAAAGCCCACTTGGTCTTTGGTTATAATTGAGGGAAGAAGGGGGAGAAAACGGTTAGCTAGGATTTTTGCAAACATTTTGATGTCTACCTTTAGTAGGGATATTGGTCTATAATTTGCTGTGTGAGTGGGGTCTTTTGCTTCTTTGGGGATCACAGAGATGTGTGCTTCTAACATACCTGGTGTGAGTGGGTTATCTGCAGAGAGCGAATAAAATTCTTTGAGAAAGGGGGTAGATAGTATGCTTGAAAATATTTTGTAGTAAACAGCTGATAGGCCATCTGGGCCAGGACTTTTCCCTGGTTTCCGCTGTTTGAGTGCCATTTATTTATTCTTATTGGAAGGTCAAGTTTGTCTGTGTTTTCTGAAGTAAGTAATTTAGGGCAGTTTTTCTCTAGGAAGTTTTGTATAAGGAATGGCCTGGGTGTAGGTGTGGGCATCTGTGTTTCAGAGGCGGAGGGGTTGTAAAGGTCTGCATAGAAGTGTTCAAATTCTTGTGCTATGTCTAGACTACTTTTTAACGTGTTTCCTGATAAGATTTGTAGTTGGTGGACTGTTGCTTTAGTTTTTTTAGCGTGTAGAGCTTGTGCTACTTTTGTAGCTGTACTCATAGAAGAGCATCTGAGACAGGGTGTATTTTCTCCTCATCTTCTGTCCGAGTTCCTCAAGAAGGAGTTTATGGGTCTCAGTAAGTTTGTGGTGTGTATGTTGGGCTAAGTCAAGTTTATGTGCCCTCTCCAGTGTTTGTATTTTGGCTATTAGGTCATTCGCGTGTTTCCGTTTTTCACGTTTTAGTGCAGAAGCTAGAGATATAAGTCGACCACGTATCACGCATTTATGTGCTTCCCATTGAGTGAGGGTTGAAGTGTTAGGGGTGCCATTGTCTTGGAAGTAATTGGTGATAATGGTGCTGAGTTTGCGGATTCTTTTTTTATCAGTTAGTAAGTTGGAGTCAAGTCTCCAAATTTTTTAGATGTGGCTATATTCCGGGAAGGTAGGTTAAGAGTGACTGAGTGATGGTCTGAGGTGATCATTGGTTCGATTGTTGATTTGGTTAGGAGAGGTAGGTCTTGTTGGCTGAGGAAGAAGTAGTCCAGGCGAGAATATTTGTTGTGTGGGGCCGACTAGTATGTAAAATCTTTGTCGTGGGGGTGAAGGGTTCTCCACGTGTCATGAAGGGAGAGTTCTTGGAGGGAGAGTTTAATTTGTTGCAGGGCACGGAATGGTGGGTTTCAGTAGATGTGTCAATAAGAGGGTCTATGGGGACGTTAAAGTCTCCTAAGATAAGAATTCAAGATTGAAATTAAGTTAATAGATGGGTAATCGATGTGAAGAATGGGACCTGAGAGGTGTTAGAGCTATATATGTTAGCTAAGGTGATCGGTTTGTCCCAGAGAGTATCTTTTAGGAAGATATAGCATCCTTGTTCATCTGCTAAAGTGTTTGATATTTGGAGGGGGAGGTGTCTGGATAGCAGAATGGATGTCCCCTTGGTTTTGGAAGTGGGGGATGTGGCGTGGTATACGTGTGGATAGTGAGTGTTTTCCAATTTGGGGATGGCATTTGCTTTAAAGTGGGTCTCCTGTAGGAATATGACATCTGCCTTTAAATTATACATGTTGGCTAGGATTTTTCAGGAACGTTGAGGCCTTTTGCATTAAGGGAAGCTATTTTAAGTGAATCGGGTGTAGATGAAGTCATGGAAGGAGCCATGTTGAATATAGTGGAGGTCAAAACAGGTGGTAATAAATTTAGATATATTGAGTAGTGCAGTTTAGATTCACCCTATAGGTGAGTGGGGGGTGGATTGGGGGGAGAGATATATGGGTGGGTAAAGTGGGGAGGGGAGATGTGGGTGTTGGGGTCGGAGAGGTTGGAGATTGGGGGTGGCTGTGGGAAAGTTAGGTGGGGGTACTAATAGGGAGGAGGGGCGGAAGGTGTAGAGAGAGAGAAACAGAGGAAAAGGTGGAGGTAGGGGGGAGGGAAAGAGAAAGGGGTAGTGGGGGGATGTAGGTCGAGTCTGGAGGTGAGGATAGGCTGGCTAGCTCACCCTAGCAAGGGGGGAGTCCGGAATAGGTCAGCAAGAACTACCAGAGTTCGCTGGGTGTGGGCGTGGTAGATAGTGGTCTCTAGATGGATGAGGTCTCTGATGTGAGTGAGGTTATGAGTACATATGAGCAGGTATCTGATGATGGTATTGTAGGGAGAAACCGAATGTACAGGTTCCTATGTGATTGCTCTGTAGGGGGCATAGGAATAGGAAAAGGAAGGCTGGTGTGATAATCAGGTCTCCCGGTATAGGGGGGTGAGCACGTATGTGCCACACTTGTGGGTGTCCCTGTGATGGTTAGAGGAGCGTATGGGTATCGTGAATGAGGTAGCGCTATTAGGTGTCAGATAGGCTGAGTAAGGGAGGTTCTTATTTTTATTTTATTTTTTTACAAGGTCAGTGGGAAGGTTTTTTTCCCCTGAGAGAGCAATAACAATAAACAGGAAGGTAAGGCAGCCAGGGCTGTCTAAGATTTGGTATAGCAGTGCAGTTTTGAGGGTAATCATATGATGTGTAAAAAAGGTGTGTAAAACATATTTAGGTAAACTCTTCAATGTAAAGAACAGGTAACATGTAATAACATTCCAACATATACTGGAGTATTTGGGGGAGCTTCCAAGGGGGATCAGAAGATGATAAAATTAAGAAATGGTTTGTCAGAAAGATTGCTCGCCAAGCGTTTTTCTTGGGTCAGGCAATCTTCTATTTTTGGGTTAGCTTTTAGGTATCGGTATAAGAAAGGTTAGACAATAGGTTTATTTGGGGTTTATGGGGTGTTGTATATTTGGGATATCTAACCCTCTGATATTTTCCCTCTGAGTCTCCCCCAGCTTGATAAACAGAGTGTGCATATCAACGGATCAATGCATTCGGAGTGGTGGTCAAGAGAAAGTATATTCTCTGGCAGAAGCTTATGTCCTTGTGTTATATCTAGAAAAAATGGTTTGCTTTAGGGTAAGCAATATACTTACTGGTGGCGGAGCGTTTCTATATTGAAGTTAGGAGGAGAAGAGATTTTAGAGTATAGAAAGTAGGATAATGGAGTGCGCATCCGCGGGACTTCCGAGAAGACGTGCTGACCAGGAGCTGCGACCCGCTCAGGCCCTCCGAGGTCCCCAATGGCAGCATTCACTAGCAGGAACCCCTTACACAGACCCCCCCAAGCAGCGGATAGCTCCGGGCACAAGTCTGCATGAAGAGGAACTCTCAGAAGACGGAGGTTAGCCGGCAGCTTGATTTCGGCCTGCCCGCCCCCATAGCTTCCAAGATGGCGGCTGCGGCCTCTCCATGCGGAGACACAGGGGACCGGGACTCCATAGCGGACCCCCCTACTCCTAACCAGCCTGCTAACCCTCTGCTGGCAACCCCTGTGAGTACCCAGCCACCTCACACGGTCTCTCCTGCCTCCACCGAATCACTCCTCAGCATGGTAATGACAGATATGCTACATACCCCCATGCTGCAATCTCCCATTAGCCTCCCAGGCTCCCAGAGGGCTCTCCCTCTGCATTCTCCCCACCAGACTGACATGGCCCAATTACTGAACTGTTTCTCAGATATGCTTGCTGTGGGCCTTGCTCAGAATGCAACTCAGATAAGCACATCTATTAAAGCTGACCTACAAAGCCTGGGGGCCCGCATTGATGTGATCGAACAAACCGTTGATAATACAGCAGCACGCACCAATCAAAACACTAGCTGTATCCAGTCGCTGCAAGACCAACTCGAAATCGAATTAGCCAAAATTGACGATTTAGAGAACAGAAGTCGGAGATACAACTTCCGTATCAGAGGTATCCCTGAATCTGTCACCAATATCCAAGACACAGTACAACTTTTCATAAAAGAAGTTATCCCTGACATCCCAAGTCACAAACTCGAGATAGACAGAGCCCACAGAGCTCTTCAACCCCCCTGTCAAGATGGGCTCCCGAGGGATATCGTGGTTAAACCCCACTATTACGGGATCAAAGAGGAAATCATGAAAAGATCACGCAACCTTGATAACCTCTCCTTTCAGGGAAACAAAATACAAGTCTTCGCGGACATTTCCCAAACCACAATTCAAAAGCGGAGATCCCTAAAACCTCTCCTAGAAATCTTAACGCAGAAATCCATAAAATACCGCTGGTCCTTTCCTTTCCGCCTACTGTTCCAACACAAGGACAAATCTTACGGTTTCTCTAACTTTCAAGAAGGTGAACACCTACTCCTGCGACTTGGATTCATCACCCAAGAAGTTCCCCACCAGGAGCCCACTAACAGACCAAGCTCCTCCAAGAGGCCCCCTCCAGGAAGCCCCATTACCCCGATTTGGAATAAGCAGCAAACGTGGAGATACCATGATTCTCATCCACCCAGATGATACCTAATACCACCGGTCCTCCACAGATCTTCTATATTCTTCCAGGATTTCTTCCTCCAACTGTGTAGTGACTGGATCTATACCAACTGACTTCTTCACTCCCACCATGAGAGCGGAACATTTTCTCTTTTCCCTCACTGCCCACCTCTCCTTAACGATCGTGGGAGAGGATCCCAAATTTATATATTTTTTCTCTGAGGGAAATAGACTCCTGATACCCCATGATTGACAATACGGTTTGAGTTCCCTGTGCCTAGGCTATCCTTTGCTTTAGCCTTGAACTTAATGCTAATCCTCACCTCATCCCCTTCCCATCCACATTCCCTTTCCCCTTTCACCCCTCACCCCTCCCATTTAATCCAAAGACATTTCCCTAGAGATTTGTCTACAGTTTTTTTAGGTGGTTTAAATGTTTATTGGTCTGTTTGAGTTATCCACTTTTTGTTCTTTTTTATAAAGCTCCTTAGCTATCACGCTTTGAGGTTCCACAATACCCTTACAGTTGGGGGCCCGGCAGTCTGAGCGGGCATGCTTGCCACTCCCTCTGTTGTGACCTAGAGAGGTTTTCCACTCTGGTGACATCAGACCCACAACCTCGGCTGAGGTTGTTTTTGTTTTTCGGAGACACTATTTTTCCTGGGTCTCGGTCTAGGACTGGGCTTACAAGCCCTGCCCTTCACCTTCCTAGGCGACCACACCTGAAATTGCTTACTTTCAATTTTTTGATATTACTAACTCTACTCTCTCGCTCTCTCTCCTATGTCTCTCTTCCTCTCACCTTTTCTCCCTTTATACTTCCCCCAGTAATCTGCACGGAAGGCTATCGTCAACCAGATATTCCGGATGAGGTACCAGATCCACCTTCCCAGACTCAAAATCAGTTCAACGGGGACCCAGGTAGGTCCATACTACATACAAACGTGCCCACCCTCTCGTGACCATGGCTGACTCTTCCCTATTGCAGAAGGCTCTTAAGATTGCCTCGCACAATACCCAAGGCCTAAATTCCCCAATGAAGAGACGCAAAGCCTTCCAAAGCTATAACTCAAGGAGCTTGGACATAATCCTCCTCCAGGAAACTCATTTCCCCACAAGCTATTCCCCTTCCTTCCTCCACAATAGATATACCACCTTTTTCCTAGCAAACGCAGATGAAAAAAAGCGGGGAGTCACTATACTATTTTCCAAACAGACTTCATTTACCCACTCTTTGACAATTAGAGATAAAGAAGGAAGATATATATTAGTCAAGGGCATGATAGAGGGAAACCTATACACCTTCATATCTTTTTATGCACCCAACAGGGGCCAAGCCAAATTTTTCTCCTCACTACTCACATCCTTTTCACCCCACTTTGAAGGCTGGGTGATCATGGGTGGTGACTCCAACATAACATTCGATCAGGTGCTGGACAAATCAGCCCATGGGATTCCCCACCTTAAAAAACCACCCAAGCAAAGTCTCCGAATCGCCAGACTCCTCCACTCACTAGGCCTTATTGATACCTGGAGAGAACTAAACCCATCCGCAAAAGATTATACACATTACTCAGCCCCTCATAAAACCTCATAAAACCTATGCTAGAATTGATCACATATTTTTACCCACCTCTGAATTACACGAAGCCTCCCAGGCCTCCATACAAGATGTCCCGTGGTCCGATCACTCCCTTGTGACACTGAAACTCTTAAACTCTATATCTCCCCCAGGAACATGCCATTGGTGCCTAAACAAAAAAATCCTTTCCAATCCAGTACATCGCAGTATGTTGGAAAAGGATATTCGAGAATACTTTTCGATTAACGACACCGCTGATATTTCCCCAAGCTCCCTTTGGAGTGCCCACAAAGCAGTGATTAGTGGGAAGCTTATCCAACTTTCCTCCAAACTTAAGCGCGAATGACAAGCGGAAGTCCTAAAATTAGAAGAAGAGTTCAAAGCACTTAGTTTATCCCACAAACGGAATCCCACCCACACTAGGTTAGCCCTCAATTTGGCCCTCACCTCCAATGCAAATAAACATCTTTAATGGATCAGTGGCGGTCACTACATGCGAGGGAACAAGTTTGGCCCACAGTTAGCGGCCAAACTCACCCCAAAACATAGTATTTTTGCCCTCCCCATTATCAAATACCTGTCGGGTTCACTGACCCAACACCCCAAAAAGATCCTAGATGCCTTTCAATCCTTGTATTCCAAATTATATTCTGACAGCAGTCCTATCACCCACAACGATCTTGACTCCTTTTTGGATAATATCCCTCTGCCAAAACTCTCAGACTCCCATCATTCTATCTTGGATTCTCCATTTCAGGAATCCGAGATCCGAACGGTCATCAAAGATCTTAAAAAAGATTCAGCCCCGGGCCCAGACGGTTTCTCAATCTACTACTACAAAACCTTCACAGACGCACTCTCTCCGCATCTGGCTCGTTTTTTCAATTTCTTAAGCAAAACCGCCCCCTTGACCCAGATGCCAAGTTAGCCTACATTTCGGTCATTCCCAAAACGGGCAAAGACCCCAGCGAATTGAACAACTACAGACCAATCTTGTTAATCAACAATGATGTGAAAATTATGACAAAGATTTTAGCGAACAGACTGGCATCGTTTATAGATTCTTATATTTACAAAGATCAAGTGGGATTCATCCCAGGGAGGCAGGGACCGGACCAGATAAGGAGAGCAGTAAATGCATTTCCCTTATGAAGTCGGGTTGGGATGGCGGCCCCCCCAGGAGGGCTTCCTCCTCTCCATAGATCTTCAAAAAGCATTTGATACTGTTGCCTGGCCCTACCTCTTTACAATACTCCAGAAATGGGGCTTTGGCCCAGACTTCATTAAATTACTAGAAACCCTCTATCATCAACCCAAGGCACGGGTTAGAATCCAGGGACACCTCTCAGAACCATTCCCTATTAAGAAAGGCACAAGGCAGGGATGCCCCCTCTCCCCTCTTCTTTTCACGGTGGCCATTGAATCCTTGGCCATCGTGATAAGACTGCACCCAGATATTCATGGAGTCTGCTGCGGCCACTTGACGCACAAATGTGCATTGTTCGCAGATGACGTCCTCCTGTTCATCACATCCCCCCTTATTTCTACCCCCAATATAACCCGACTGCTCCATGATTTTGGACTTGCCCTTCATATATCAACTCCCCAAGACATGGAAAACAAACTGAAAGACCACTTCCCATTTTCTTGGAACCCCACTTCTATTCCCTATTTAGGCATTAATCTCACGTCTAGCATTGACCAATTGTACAAATATAATTACCCCCCCATGTTCAAATTACTTACCGAAAACCTGGCTCAATGGTCCCTATATAAACTATCCTGACTAGGCAAAGTAAACGCGGTTAAAATGACTCTCCTGCCCAGAATACTGTACCTTTTCCGCTCCCTTCCCATCCCGGTCCCCAAATCACACATCAAACACTTATAATCTACCATCATCCGCTTTTTATGGGACAAGAAAGGGCACCGACTCTCCAAGATATTCTCTTTAGACCCAGAATTAAAGGAGGCCTAGGCCTACCTAACCTGGGGGTACTACCAGGCAGCCCAGTTTAGCAAGTTCTCGATAATTTATCTTAAAGGGCCTAAACCTGACTGGGTGAACATGGAACGAGAAGCGGTCCCTAGTTATACTTTGGACTTCTTGCTCTGGAATCTACCAAAAAGACGCCCCCCTATACTAGCTCCAACATTATCCCACTCGATGGCACTATGCGATTCCCTTCACAAACTGAGACCCCTAACTTCTACCTGGCAACCACTTGCCCACATCTTTCCTAATCCCAGGTTCCCCCCAGGACTAGATATCAAGGCTTTCAAGTGGTGGCTAGACAAAGGCCTATACAGAATTGGACATTTCTAAAATTCAAATGGTCCCCTAACTTTATCCTACTGCACCTCAAAAAGAGGTGTGTGGAAGAGCAGCGAAATCCCACTTTCAGTAACTCCCTATGAACAGTGGTGTTTCTCAGCCATGGACACGAGAGGGGGCATCTCCCTTATCTACTCAACACTAGCTGATCCGATGGGAAAAATGACCTACATGTTGAGCTGGGAGCGTGACCTGGACCTCAGCTGGGATTTAGACTTTTGGCATTCTAATTTTGCCCGTTTATTTAAAGGTATCCTAAACACTTCCCTGATTGAGGCTAGCCTCAAAGTGTTGACCCGCTGGTATTTGGTTCCTACCCGTCTTGCCAAATACTACCCACAAACATCACCACTGTGTTTTAGAGGATGCAACCACATGGGTAGTCTCCTACATGTCCTTTGGAAGTGTCCTAGAATTAGAATGTTTTTGAATAAGATATTCTCCCTTATTCGCAGAACCACTGGCTTTGCGATTAAGCAAGATCCAACTTTCACCTTACTCGACTGTCTAATCCCTAAAACCTCTAAGCCTAACCAGATTCTAATTTGTTTCATCCCCCTTGGAGCCAAAATGACCATTGCCCTGTCTTGGAAATCTCTGACAGTTTCCTTTCATTTAGCTAAACAAAAAATTTCTTGGATAATGATGCAGGAAAAGATTTCCAATACCATCCTCAACACAATGGATAAATTTAAACTCATTTGGGAACCTTGGGCTACCCATTTAGGGATCTCCTGTAAGCCTGGCTCGTAAAACCCAGGCTGGAATCTATTCCAGGGTGATCCTCAGGTTTTCTCTGGCGGTAGAATTCTGTGCACTCCCTCCGTCCCAATCCCTGTCATACTTTCACTTCTTTCCTTCTCAGTTCCCCCTTTTCTTCTTTTCTCTCCTTTCCCTATATCTCTCAATGCTATTCTTTACTGACTCTCGGTATAAGTAGGAACCCCTTTGGACAATCAATTGGTTATTCTTCGGGAAAGGCCATCTTCATCTTTTTCTCAGTAACTCTCCTACAAGGCGCTCCGGTTCCAGATGAAGATATTAAATTGACCCTCCCTGAGACTACAATCCAGATTGTCAGCTCTTTGATAACACAGCTAGTCTAGAGCTCCTTTTTACAATCACGTTATCCATTGAGCATTAATATTTGAAAATTATTAATCTACTTCATATTCCTCCATGTATGTTCTGGATCCCTGGGCCTGGCTACTTTCTGCACAGCAAGATCCTGCACGGGGTGCGGGAGGTGAAGGGTACAGAGACACTGGAGCATTCCAATATGACAGATTGTAAGTCATGATTTTGGTTTGTTAAGCGTTACATATTGTATACAAGGTTCCCTAGGTATTTGATGAGCGATTTGGTTGTCATATTTCTGTATGGTTTCAATGATACAATAAAAAAATTTTTTTCCAAAAAAAAAAAAGAAAGTAGGATAATAGTAAATGGAAGAGGGAGAGTTTTAGCAGATAGGATAGGAGTAGAGGAAAATATTAGATAAGAACAGGCAGTAGTGAGTGGGGGACTTCACAAAGTGTGACATAAGTCGAGAGCTGTTACTCCCTTTGTTCTTCATGGTTTGGGAGGTTATTTAAATGGCAGGGGAGAAAGTCCTCGTTTGGTGGTCTTTTCAGAGTCTGCAGGTCCTGATAAGGTATAGGAGTTGGTGTAGGTTGTTGTTGAGAGATTTAAACGATTTCCTGGGCTTCTTTCGTAGGAGCGTCCTCCTAGAAGTAAATCCATGGTTTAAGGTTTATGGTTAGTTGAGGTTTAGCACGTCGAAGGTAATGGTGATGGTGTTTCCTTCATGCAATGAAGCGGGCAAGCCTTCTCCTTCCTCTCCTCTCCCCTGTTGCTGGTAGATGGGCATTCCGAGCGGTGTTATAGGTAATGTGAGTCCCATTGGAGTAGGCCCATATAAGGTTTTGGGATGTATGAGTTATGTCCAACAAGGAGCTAGGCCTTGTTCTTGTTAAGAGTGCTATACTGTACGTGTCGCGAGAGGACTTTCAGAGCCGTGTGGTAAATTTGGGGTGTCGCAGACTTCCTTATTCTCCTCCCGAGAGAGTTGCAGTGTTTCCATGGTTTGGTAGGGTATTAAAGTAGCGTATTGGGGAATGCAGTCATAAAGATTGAGAACTTAGGAGGTAAAGGGTTAGTCAATAGCAGGCAGAAAAAGACAATCATTGAAGTGGGAGTACCGACCTTGATCGATTGATTGCAGGGGATAAGTAGGAATTTGCTTTAGTCAGAGAGACGGGCCCTTCTGTGCACTGGAGATGCTGTTGGGCTGTCATTTGTCGGAGCGTCTTGGGCAGCTGGAGGTAGATAGCGCGTGTGAGTGAACGTCTGCAGCTTGGGCCGCGTTGGCCTGCATCTCTGATGTCCATAGAGGAAGCATGTCTTGTTGGTGGCAGACTGAAGTCGCTATACCAATCAGGTAGGTTGATCAAAGGAATCTCCAGGGTGTTGCAGAAGTGATCCAGATCTTCAGGGACTCTTAAACTTGCTGTACGACCTTGGTTGGCAGCTGAGAGACAAAAAGGGAA
Source organism: Lithobates clamitans (assembly GCA_037952925.1). Lineage (NCBI taxonomy): Eukaryota > Metazoa > Chordata > Amphibia > Anura > Ranidae > Lithobates > Lithobates clamitans. Next base: position 8,711,798 of record JBBGZY010000323.1, on the reverse strand, counting down.
TTTCCAGCGGTAGCTGATAGATTTAGAGCTTAAGAGGTCTAAGAGGGGTCTCAGCTCTTTTCGGCATTACAGGGTGATGTTTGATAAATCTTGGTAGATTTTGACTTCTGCACCATGGGACATTATGCGGCCTCTGTTACGTGCTTTGATTTCTTCTTTTTGAGGAAAGCTGACAAGACAGCATACCACATCCCTTCGAAGATTAGTGTCTCTGCCTCGTGGTCTGAGTACTCTATGTATGCACTCCATTTCTATTGGGGAATCTTGAGGCCTTTCCAAGAGGCCAATAAAAAGGGGTACTGTGGCTTGGATGAGCCTATTGGGTTCAATACTTTCAGGCATGCCTCTTACCCTTAAGATGTGGCGCCTGCCATGGTTGTTGAGGTCTTCTAGGTGGCGGTGAAGCTCTCGCAGAAGTATAGCATGGGATTCGGTCACTTGTTGCACCTGGTAGAGAGAGGCGTCATGGCTGGCTGCTGTTCTTTCTACTTCCCCCACTCTAGCACTGATGTCATGTATGTATTCTCTGAGGTCAGAGATGGCTGCCGACAGTGTATTCTTAATGTCGGCAGCAATCTCATGGAGGTCATTCAAGCTTGGGGCTCTCGTCTCTCTTGAGCTCGGAGGAGCTGGGGCAGAGCTTGTATCCTGTGAATGAAGCGGACTTCTGCTAGAGGAGCGGGATCTCTGGGAGGAGGCCTGTAATGAAGACATGTTGTCCCACTGCTGCCGAGTGCGGAATAACTCCAGAATATTCCCGCTTAGCTGGGTTCCCTGATCTCTGGGTGATCCGGACCTGGTGGCAGAAGCGCTGCAATGAGTTCTCCCCATCATTTGGTGAGAGAAGCCTCCGTTGGTTGATATGCAGGACCTCGGGATATTGGAGCTCAAGAGTTAAGCGGCCATCTTGGACCAGACCACGCCCCAATGCAAATTCTTAGCAAATTGCAAATACAGACATAAGTGTTCTTACTGCAATGGGAACCATCCGGCTAGCAAATGTTTTTGGAAAGCAGCAACAGCCTCTCTTCAATCACACCCACAGGATGCTATTGGGAAAATCCAGAACCCCAGTAAGCCTAACAAGAATGTTACCTCGGTTAGATTGCTACCCAGGTCACAAGATGGTGGATCTATTAATTAATGGTTTCAAGGAAGGTTTTTTTAGTTTATTCCTTCAAAGGGAAAGGCTGCACAGTAAAAAACGTACATTCTGTATATATTCATCCCACTATTGTTCAGGATAAAATATCTAAAGAACTTATCAAAGGAAGGGTAGCTGGCTGTTTTCTTCTCCCGTCGTTTCCAAATTTCAGGCTCTCCCCATTAGTATTGTTCCCAAAAAAGAGCAAGGTAGTTTTAGATTAATACACCATCTATCTTATCTAGTGGATCCATCACTTAACGATGATGTGTTGGAGGTTAGAGCTCCAGTTTCCTACTCTTCCTTTGATGAAGCACTGGCTCTATTGAGGCAATTTGGGTGTGGTGCATTATTAGTGAAGGCAGACATCAAATCTGCCTTCCGTTTGCTTCCAGTGCATACACAAAGTTTTGATTCCCTTGGTTTGCAATTCCAGGGCAGTTTTTATTTCTATAAATGCATGCCCATGGGCTTTTCATTATCATGTTTTTATTTTGAGGCCTTCTCTAAATTTTTACATTGGGTTTTGACGGAAATGTATCCTCCAGGAGGTATTTTGCATTATTTAGATTACGTTTTGTTTGTGGGTCCAGCATGTGGTGCCCAAGCCGCTGCTGTTCTGGCCACGCTTAATCCACTTCAGACATAGGTTGCAAACAGCAATGGTGCGATCTGCTGCACACGTGTCGAAAAAGGCCCACACTAAGGAACTTTTGAAAGTCAGCGGGGAGTCAGCAGTGCCCTGCACCTGCGGAGCTCTGCGGTGTAATGCAATAGGGTGGCTGCCCTTAAGCTGCCCCTAGAGGACATCCTGCCTCGTTGGAGTTGTGCCTCCTCTTTCTCCTCCTCCTCCTCTCTTCTCTCAGGCACCCAAGTACAGTCAGTGACCTCATCATCCCCTCCCTCCTCATCACTGGAGCAAACTTGGCAGTATGCTGCAGCTGGGGGAACATGACTGCCAGTTTCTTGTCCTTCTGTGACACCCCCTCTCTCTAGGCTCATGTTACTCCCTTCCTCAACCTGGGAACCAACATCGGAGCCTTCAAATCGATGCGCATCCTCCAGAAGCATGTACCCGACACTGTGGTCGAATAATTCTGGGGACTCCTCCATGCATGATGGTGGGGCTACAGAAGGAGTGACTGTGGACAAGGAGTCGGTGGAATAGGCCGCTTGAGTTGGAAGGCAAACTACTCTGAGCCTGGGTAACAGAGGATGAGGAGGATGAGGACGACTTTGTTATCCACTCCACCAACTCTTTTGCATGTTCTGGCTCAATAGCGCGGCCAGCAGCAGAAAAAAAGGACAAGCATGCCCTACGGCCACCTGCAGAGGATGCACCATGTCCACAACCACCACTGTTGACTGGAAGCACAGAGGCTGCTTGCCCTCTTTTAGTGGCCTTTGAGTGTCTGCCTCTCCTTGGTGGACTTCTGGACATGATGTATTTTTTGCTTTGCAACACCACACTACACTGTATTAAATACTGTGTACACCGCCTGAACTGTATTAGAAACTGTACACATTGTATTAGATACTGTGTACTCCGTCTGCACTGTATTAGCAACTGTACAATGGCTACACTGTATGGTATACTGTGTACACCACCAGAAATGTAGTAGAAACTGTATATGCTGTATTAGATACTGTGTACACCGCCTGCACTGTATTAGAAACTGTACTATGGCTGCACTATATTGTGTACTGTATGCACCACCAGAAGTGTAGTAGAAACTGTACACATTTTATTAGATTCTGTGTACACCACCAGAAAAGTAGTAGAAACTGTACACACTGTATTAAATACTATGTACAGAACCTGCACTGTATTAGAAACTGTACAATGGCTAAACTGTATTTTATACTGTGTACACCACCAGAAGCATAGTAGAAACTGTACACACTGTATTAGATACTGTGTACACCACCTGAAGTGTATTAGAAACAGTACACCACCGAATGCACTGTAGATATAGGCTACACTGGATGCAGAGTATATATATATATATATATATATATATATATATATATATATATATACAGTATCTCACAAAATTGAGCACACCCTTCACATTTTTGTAAATATTTTATTATATCTTTTCATGTGACAACACTGAAGAAATGACACGTCTCACTTCTCTTATGTCACACTCCAACAGACGAACACCCGTTGTTTGAGTCAAACTTGTGTTCGACCCAAACATCGATTTCATCCCTAGTTATAACCCTCCCTTACCCTATCCAAAATGGAAAAAAAAAGTTTTGCCTATAGCTGTACTATAGTTTCTGCTGTGACATGCAAATGGTGGCGTTCATGTATCCATCTTTTTCATCTTGTGTCAATAATTCATTCTGATAGTATTCATTTTTTTTTTGTTTGTGAATGTTTTTCTACTATATTAGCGTGCATTAAAAATTATGAGGACATTTGTGGCATCTTTTTGAATCCATACTGTTAAGAATTCCGGCTGTTCTGAAGGCATACATGTTTGGTCTCATTTAGCTTTGATGCTGTAGATCCACAAACTTTTTTTTTCAAACTTTATTATTGCTATAGAAGGAATAGTACACATTTTTACATTCTCAGATACTATATATAAAATCATGTTCAACAAGTCACACAGTGTAAGTACGGATATATTAGATTTTTTGTATTTACAATGTATTAGGTAATTATTAATTAGACTAAAATTAATCTGGCTCTGAAAGAATTGATGGCCCCATACATGGGCTACCACAAAGGGATTGTTGTAACCAATAAAGAGACCATGTTATGGAGATGGTGTTATTCAAGGTGTAACCTGATAATAATAATACATTTTTTAATGAAATATGAAGTCATCCTGACTAAAATACATCAACACAAAATTACACAATGTCCATCCAGACAATGTTGGATGACTACTCCCCCACTAAATAACACAATGACTATATAAGAACTATAGGGAGGGTGGGAGTACCCGTCTGGTACTGAAGGTCAGTGGCTAACGTCCGGAATCCCCTTTTATATGCTCCGGTAGCACGGGCTTTGGCTACCTGCTAATTCTGTCCAATCCGCTGCCTGTCGCTGTGCAGGGCAAACAACCAGTATGTTGCTTGTTGCTGTGCAGGGAAACCGCCATTTGTAGCCAATGGCAACCTGTGGAGAAAGTACAGGGAGAGAAATCCGTGCAGCCCCCTTTGAGCTTTCCCATGAGGGTCCAGCATATTGCTATGGACCTGACATGGGCTAGCACAATGGGATTGTCATAACCAATAAAGTGACCATGCGCCATTTACTATTTTCCAAATATTTATTTGTTTGGCAAAATTTAAACATTGGCCATGGTGTTATTCAAGCGGTAACCTGATAATAATAATAATAATAATAATAATAATAATACATTTTTAAATGAAATATGAAGCCATCCTGGCTAAAACACATCAACACAAAATTACACGATGTCCATCCAGACAATGCTGGATGAGGCCGGGAGGGAACCTGCTGGCTGAGGCTCCCCCAGCACTGTGGCTCTTTCAATTAGGTTCTGTAGGCCCATATTAAATATGTCTAGTCCAATTCCTGATAAATGTACTAAATCATTTAAAAAGAAACCAGGCACAAAACCTTCTAATTCAACGTGGCGGAATGACACACCTGAAGAAACTAGAAAGTTATGAATAATCCTATTGAGACGTTTCCTAATTCTGTCTACATAAAATAAATTACCAGAGGGGGACCAGGTAAGCCTGGGAATCATTTCAGAAAATGCTAAAATGGTATTTGGGAACAAAAGCTTAATAGAATAAAGGTCTCTCTTCATCACATATAGCAACTCCCACATTTTGATTTTCCCTATATCATTTGCCCCAGTATGAATGATCAAAACTTGTGGAGAAGGCCAAATGTGGGATAAATTAATCAAATGGTCCCTAATAGGGATGAGCTTCGAGTTCGAGTCGAACTCATGTTCTACTCAAACATTGGCTGTTCGCAAGTTCGCCGAACAGCGAACAATTTGGGGTGTTAGCGGCAAATTCGAATGCCGCGGAACACCCTTTAAAAGTCTATGGGAGAAATCAAAAGTGCTAATTTTAAAGGCTTATATTCAAGTTATTGTCATAAAAAGTGTTTGGGGACCCGGGTCCTGCCCCAGGGGACATGGATCAATGCAAAAAAAAGTTTTAAAAACGGACGTTTTTTCAGGAGCAGTGATTTTATTAATGCTTAAAGTCAAACAATAAAAGTGTAATATCCCTTTAAATTTCGTACCTGGGGGGTGTCTATAGTATGCCTGTAAAGGGGCGCATGTTTCCTGTGTTTAGAACAGTCTGACAGCAAAATGACATTTGGAAGGAAAAAACTCATTTAAAACTACCCGCGGCTATTGCATTGCCGACAATACACATAGAAGTTCATTGATAAAAACGGCATGGGAATTCCCCACAGGGGAACCCCGAACCAAAATTTAAAAAAAAAAATGATGTGGGGGTCCCCCTAAATTCCATACAAGGCCCTTCAGGTCTGGTATGGATATTAAGGGGAACCCCAGCCAAAATTTAAAAAAAAAATTGACGTGGGGTTCCCCCTAAATTCCATACCAGACCCTTCAGGTCTGGTATGGATTTTAAGGGGAACCCCGCGCCAAAAAAAAAAAAAAAAACGGCGTGGGGTCCCCCTAAAAATCCATACCAGACCCTTATCCGAGCACGCAACCTGGTTTGGGGTAGCCCCCCAAAACACCTTGTCCCCATGTTGATGAGGACAAGGGCCTCATCCTCACAACCGTGGCCGGTGGTTGTGGGGGTCTGCGGGCGGGGGGCTTATCGGAATCTGGAAGCCCCCTTTAACAAGGGGACCCCCAGATCCCGGCCCCCCCCCTGTGTGAAATGGTAAGGGGGTACTTACCCCTACCATTTCACTAAAAAACTGTCAAAAATGTTAAAAATGACAAGAGACAGTTTTTGACAATTCCTTTATTTAAATGCTTCTTCTTTCTTCCTTCATCTTCTTCTTCTTCTGGTTCTTCTGGCTCTTCTGGTTCTTCCTCCGGCGTTCTCGTCCAGCATCTTCTCCGTGGCGTCTTCTATCTTCTTCTCCTCGGGCCGCTCCGCACCCATGGCATGAGGGGAGGCTCCCGCTCTTCTCTTCATCTTCTTCTCTTCTTCATCTTCTTCTTCATCTTCTTCTTCATCTTCTTCTTCTTCTTCTCTTCTTCATGTCTTCTTCGGGCCGCTCCGCAGCCATGCTGTGGCATGGAGGGAGGCTCCCGCTGTGTGACGGCGTCTCTTCGTCTGACGGTTCTTAAATAACGGGGGGCGGGGCCACCCGGTGACCCCGCCCCCCTCTGACGCACGGTGACATGACGGGACTTCCCTGTGGCATTCCCCGTGACGTCACAGGGAAGTCCCGTCAAGTCACCATGCGTCAGAGGGGGGCGGGGTCACCGGATGGCCCCGCCCCCCGTTATTTAAGAACCGTCAGACGAAGAGACGCCGTCACACAGCGGGAGCCTCCCTCCATGCCACAGCATGGCTGCGGAGCGGCCCGGAGAAGACATGAAGAAGAGAAGAAGAAGAAGAAGATGAAGAAGAAGATGAAGAAGAAGATGAAGAAGAGAAGAAGATGAAGAGAAGAGCGGGAGCCTCCCCTCATGCCATGGGTGCGGAGCGGCCCGAGGAGAAGAAGATAGAAGACGCCGCGGAGAAGATGCTGGACGAGAACGCCGGAGGAAGAACCAGAAGAGCCAGAAGAACCAGAAGAAGAAGAAGATGAAGGAAGAAAGAAGAAGCATTTAAATAAAGGAATTGTCAAAAACTGTCTCTTGTCATTTTTAACATTTTTGACAGTTTTTTAGTGAAATGGTAGGGGTAAGTACCCCCTTACCATTTCACACAGGGGGGGGGCCGGGATCTGGGGGTCCCCTCGTTAAAGGGGGCTTCCAGATTCCGATAAGCCCCCCGCCCGCAGACCCCCACAACCACCGGCCACGGTTGTGAGGATGAGGCCCTTGTCCTCATCAACATGGGGACAAGGTGTTTTGGGGGGCTACCCCAAAGCACCCTCCCAATGTTGAGGGCATGTGGCCTGGTACGGTTCAGGAGGGGGGGGGGCTGCACTCTCGTCCCCCCCTCTTTTCCTGCGGCCTGCCAGGTTGCGTGCTCGGATAAGGGTCTGGTATGGATTTTTAGGGGGACCCCACGCCGTTTTTTTTTTTTTTTGGCGCGGGGTTCCCCTTAAAATCCATACCAGACCTGAAGGGTCTGGTATGGAATTTAGGGGGAACCCCACGTCAATTTTTTTTTTAAATTTTGGCTGGGGTTCCCCTTAATATCCATACCAGACCTGAAGGGCCTTGTATGGAATTTAGGGGGACTCCCACATCATTTTTTTTTTTTAATTTTGGTTCGGGGTTGCCCTGTGGGGAATTCCCATGCCGTTTTTATCAATGAACTTCTATGTGTATTGTCGGCAATGCAATAGCCGCGGTAGTTTTAAATGTGTTTTTTCCTTCAAAATGTCATTTTGCTGTCAGACTGTTCTAAACACGGGAAACATGCGCCCCTTTACAGGCATACTATAGACACCCCCCAGGTATGAAATTTAAAGGGATATTACACTTTTATTGTTTGACTTTAAGCATTATTAAAATCACTGCTCCTGAAAAAACGGCCGTTTTTAAAACTTTTTTTTGCATTGATTCATGTCCCCTGGGGCAGGACCCAGGTCCCCAAACACTTTTATTGACAATAACTTGCATATTAGCCTTTAAAATTAGCACTTTTGATTATTCATGTTCGTGTCCCATAGACTTTAACGGTGTTCGCGTGTTCGAACGAATTTTTTTCCTGTTCGCATGTTCTGGTGCGAACCGAACAGGGGGGTGTTCGGCTCATCCCTAGTCCCTAAGATTACGCCATCTTAGACCCCTAATACCTGACCAAAAACTATAAAGTCATTAACATTCATGCTTGAGTAAATCATGGATCCGACATGTTTCTCAGCCCAGAAAACGTAGAAATGACCTGCTATCCAGATTTTGCATTTGGGTGAATCTGAAAAAGAAATGACATAATTAAGAGATCAGGGCAGACATATATTTTATATCTATTACTGTCTCACCCTTTTAAGATTATCAGGTGAGACACCTATAAAATTAGCTGTAGTGGCCGCCCCAATCCTAAAGGAATGTGATGAAAATTGAAAACCTGAAAGATTAAGATGTTTCAAGCATGAAGATAGCACAGCAGAAAACTGGTATCTTGTTAAAGGGGACAAATCCTGGTGTATAAAAAAAAATTTATGGAAGAGGGTCTAACTGATAGATACCTTGCAACATGGGTGACTCGACATACTAAAGCAGGCATGTCCAAAGTCTGTTCTGGTTTTGAATGGCCTGACTGGTTATCTGGACATATATATCTTTTTTGGCCCCCAATGATCTCTCAGCGCCGGAGCCACAAAAGATATATATCTGGATGCCTTGGAGGGGATGGGGAGGAGGCGGGATGAGTGCTGTGCATACAGGAGTATTTCCTGTGTACACGGCAGCCTCTGTAATAGGAAGTCCCGTCTCCGGCGCTGCCATTGGAGGACTGTTCTGTCCATAAAGGAGGCGGGACTTTCTATTAAAGAGGCCGCCGAGAAAACAGGAATTCTTTCTGTATCTAATCTTTTGGCACTCATCCCGCCCCCTCCCTGTCCCCTCCGAGGCTGCAGATGGATGGGCATCAGTCAGGCTGCACTGATTGCAAAGGTGAGTCTGAATTCCTGGCAATGATGGGGGCTGCATTCCTGGCCATACTGGATGCTGCATTCCTGGCAATGATGGGGTTCTGCAATCCTGGCAATGGTGGGTGCTGCATTCCTGGCCATACTGGGTGCTGCATTTTTGGCAAAGGTGGGTGCTGCATTCCTGGCAATGATGGGAGCTGCATTCCTGACAATGGTGGGTGCTGTATTCCTGGCAATGATGGGGGCTGCAATCCTGGCAATGGTGGGTGCTACATTCCTGGCCATACTGGGTGCTGCATTCCTGACAATGGTGGGTGCTCCATTCATGGCAATGATGGGGCTGTATTCCTGGCAATGGTGGGTGCTGCATTCTTGGCCATACTAGGTGCTGCATTCCTGGCAATAGGGATGCTGCATTCCTGGCAATACTGGGTGCTGCATTTTTGGCAATGGTGGGTGCGGCATTCCTGGCAATGGTGGGTGCTGCATTCCTGGAAATAATGGGGGTTGCATTCCTGACAATGGTGGGTGCTGCATTCCTGGCAATGGTGGGTGCTGCATTCCTGGAAATGATAAGGGCTGCATTACTGACAATGGTGGGTGCTGCATTCCTGGCAATGATGGGGGCTGCATTCCTGGCAATGGTGGGTGCTGCATTCCTGGCAATGATGGGGGCTACAGTCCTGGCAATGGTGGGTGCTGCATTCCTAGCCATACTGGGTGCTGCATTCCTGACAATGGTGGGTGCTGCATTCCTGGTCATACTGGGTGCTGCATTCCTGGCAATGGTGGGTGCTGCATTCCTGGCCATACTGGGTGTTGCATTCCTGACAATGGTGGGTGCTGCATTCCTGACAATGGTGGGTGCTGCATTCCTGGCAATGGGGGTTCTGCATTCCTGGCAATACTGGGTGCTGCATTCCTGACAATACTTGGTGCTGCATTCCTGCCAATGATGGGGGCTGCATTCTTGGCAATGGTGGGGGCTGCACTCTTGGCAATGGTGGGTGTTGCATTCCTGACAATGGTGGGTGCTGCATTCCTGGCAATTATGGGGGTTGCATTCCTGGCAATGGGGGTGCTGCATTCTTGGCAATACTGGTGTTGCATTCCTGGCAATGGTGGGTGCTGCATTCCTGGCCATACTGGGTGCTGCATTCCTGACAATGGTGGGTGCTGCATTCCTGGTAATGGGGGTGCTGCATTCCTGGCAATACTGGGTGCTGCATTCCTGACAATACTGGAAGCTGCATTCCTGTCAATGATGGGTGCTGCATTCTTGGCAATGGTGGGGGCTGCACTCCTGGCAATGGTGGGTGCTGCATTCCTGGCAATGGGGGTGCTGCATTCCTGGCAATACTGGGTGCTGCATTCTTGACAATACTGGGTGCTGCATTCCTGACAATACTGGGTCCTGCATCCCTGTCAATGATGGGTGCTGCATTCTTGGCAATGGTGGGTGCTGCATTCCTGACAATGGTGGGTGCTGCATTCCTGGCAATGATGGGGGCTGCATTCCTGGCAATGGGGGTGCTGCATTCTTGGCAATACTGGGTGCTGCATTCTTGGCAATACTGGGTGCTGCATTCCTGGCAATGGTGGGTGCTGCATTCCTGGCCATACTGGGTGCTCATTCCTGGCAATGGGGGGCTGCATTCCTGGCAAAGGTGGGCGCTGCATTCCTGGCAATACTGGGTGCTGCATTCCTGACAATACTGGGTGCTGCATTCCTGACAATACTGGGTGCTGCATTCCTATCAATGATGAGTGCTGCATTCTTGGCAATGGTGGGGGCTGCACTCCTGGCAATGGTGGGTGCTGCATTGCTGACAATGGTGGATGCTGCATTCCTGGCAATGATGGGGGCTGCATTCCTGGAAATGGGGGTGCTGCATTCTTGGCAATACTGGGTGCTGCATTCTTGGCTATACTGGGTGCTGCATTCCTGGCAATGGTGGGTGCTGCATTCCTGGCAATGGGGGTGCTGCATTCCTGGCAATACTGGGTGCTGCATTCCTGACAATACTGGGTGCTGCATTCCTGGCAATGAGGGTTCTGCATTCCTGGTCATACTGGGTGCTGCATTCCTGGCAATGGTGGGTGCTGCATTCCTGACAATGGTGGGTGCTGCATTCCTGGCAATGATGGGGGCTGCATTCCTGGAAAAGGGGGTGCTGCATTCTTGGCAATATTGGGTGCTGCATTCTTGGCAATACTGGGTGCTGCATTCCTGGCAATGGTGTGTGCTGCATTCCTGGCCATACTGGGTGCTCATTCCTGGCAATGGGGGTGCTGCACTGATGGCAATGGGGGTGCTGCATTCATGGCAAAGGTTGGGCTGCAGATGGGCACTGACCCTTATTTTGCTTCATAGTTCTTTATTTAAAATTTAAGTTTTTTTCCTGAAACTTCTCTCTTAAAGTGAAGGTGCGTGTTATAGGCGAATAAATACGGTACATCCAAATAACACACCTGAGCTCATCTCTTTACTCACACACAGCCACAAAGGCAAGAGAATTCTTGTTGGGCAGTGTATTAGTGCTCGAACTAACACATAGACCGAATTTTAATGTTTCAAAGAATGTCAGGCAAAATGGTCGGCCCTCACACATGTTCACTTCATCAAATCTGGCCCTCTTGGCAATTGTAGGTGCTGCATTCCTGACAATGGTGGGTGCTGCATTCCTGGCAATGATGGGGGCTGCATTCCTGGCAATGGGGGTGCTGCATTCTTGGCAATACTGAGTGCTGCATTCTTGGCAATACTGGGTGCTGCATTCCTGGCAATGGTGGGTGCTGCATTCCTGGCAATGGTGGGTGCTGCACTGATGGCAATGGGGGTGCTGCATTCATGGCAAAGGTGGGGCTGCAGATGGGCACTGACCCTTATTTTGCTTCATAGTTCTTTATTTAAACATTTTTTTCCTGAAATTTCCCTCTTAAAGTGAAGGTGCGTGTTATAGGCGAATAAATACGGTATATCCAAATAACACACCTGAGTTCATCTCTTAATTCACACACAGCCACAAAAGCAAGAGAATTCTTGTTGGGCAGTGTATTAGTGCTCGAACTAACACACAGACCGAAATGTAATAGTTCAAAGAATGTCAGGCAAAATGGACGGCCCTCACACATGTTCACTTCATCAAATCTGGCCCTCTTTGAAAAAAGTTTGGACACCCTTGTACTAAAGGATTGGGAGATTTACCCAAAGTGATCCAATGACCCTTACCCAAGCAAAAGGTTTTTGACCTGCAAATGAACAGGTTCAAGCACTCTGCTCCCAGAGATACATGATAATTTGAAAGAAGTTAACTTAATGCTCAATTGTGTACTGTAAACTCCCCTACTCTTAGAGCCCCAAAAAAGGCAATTGCAAAAGCAGCTCTGAAATGTAGAAACTCAAATTGAGAAAAACAAGCAGTTTCTAAAATGGATAGTAGTTTTAGTAATAAATTAACAGAAATAGGGCGTCTAGAATTCCGAGCAGGGTGAGATCTCCTAAATCCTTAAGAGGGCCTGGCTGACCTGAAAGAAAGAGGTCAATGCTGGCAAGCCTGCAAATTTAAGAGAAAAAAAGAAACACCTGCCAAAACTTTACTCACTGAGGCAGGACTGAGTTTTGATTGGATTTACCCATATACAAATGCTAAAGAGACATATGCATTCACTTCCATTACATCCAAATACATTTTAGAGCAAAAAGAACGCCATCTGGACCATGCAAGATGATATTCTAACCATGTCTTCCGTGATACAGAATTTCTAAGATTAGAAGAGATCAGTTCCAAATTAAGCCCCAGAGGAAATCTGGGCAAGGAGTGCCAAAGGGATCCACCAACGGAGCCAATTCCTGAAATTTCTTGAACTGCAAACGAGATAAAGCGTCAGCTATGTTATTATGTATTCCCACTATGTGTTTGGCTTTCAACCAGATATTAAATTGCATGCAGTGTAACACTAGAAAACTTAGTTATTTATTAACTGGTTCAGATTTTGATGATAATGTGTTGATAGCAAAGAATACGCCTTTGTTGTCTGTGTGCACCATTACTCTACGGTTCTGAAAATTATCCTTCCAAACCACTAAGGAAACGATTACCGGAAACAGCCCAAGAAGTACTAGGTTATGTAGAATCTCTTGTGGTAACCAACTTGAATGCCACTTAGAAGCACACCAATAGCCATTCATAAAGGCTAAAAAGCCAGGAGGAGCCAGCAGCATCTGTGAAGATGTTTAACTGAAAATCCTTTGCAAATTCCTGTTGCTAGATGGTTGACCCATTAGGCTTTATACACACGGATGTTTTTACAGCGGCGTTTTTGCGCTTTTTTTTGCAGCTTAAAAACACCACTCCATGTTATTCAAGGGCCTCATACACACCATGACGTTTTTGAGCTGTAACAGGCATTGGCGTTTTTACGCTCCAAAAAACCCCAGGAACAGTGCATTCTGAGGCTCCAGCGCTAGAGCTGTTTAAACGGCCACGCGGAAAAAAGCCCACAAAAACGCACATTAGCGATGTACCGGCATTTATGAGCATCTGCGTTTTCAAGCTGTAAAAATGTGTATTATGTGATTGGTCACTGTTTGTAATTACCCAAAATTCCTTTGCACACCTGGGGGATTGTGGTAAAGAGAAAGAGGAGGAACAAGACATGGCCAGCTCTGTTTCACAGCCAGCTCTAATTTCAGCTGTAAAGGCCCATCCCAAGCTTTGGGACCTTGGGCACCCACAGCATGGGGACCACATATTGAAAAATAAAGTGTGGATGGAGATCAGCTCATTGATCACCCCAGGGTGGAAAGCTATGTCACATGGTGAACAAAAAGAAACAAGTAAGTCTATGTTCATGGAATGCATGATCTGTTTGTTCTGTATGAATGAAGCACTTACCCCAGAAGGAGCAGCTGATTAAAACATTATATCCTTAATTCACGTTCACCACCCAACCCTCGCAGCCCATAGATTCAAAACTCACAGTCCTTAATGCTTTTTCTCTTGCTTTATTCATCAACATAAACTGGAATGGGAGAAGGACTTCCTCTGAGATGCTCTTTGTTACATTATCATCTTCCAATTGCTTTTACAGAAAAACTATAATCAATTGCGGATAGTTGGGAAATCACTTTGTGTGATTTCTTCAATCAGGGAAGATGGAAGTAGATTTGATAGAGAATAATTGATAAAGAGTCACTCTGAATAACTTCTTCATCTGCATGACTTTTAAAGAACAGTCCGTATCTCTATATGTGTGTTTGCAGCTTCACCGCTACCTTTTTACCACTACTTCCCATCTACATGGTACTTTCAAGTTGAGCTAAAGAAAAGTCACTCTGAATAACTCCTCCTGCTTGACTGATTGGAATCCCAGGGCATTGCTGAACCCAAAGTCATAGACCATCACTGCCCATCTCACTGACTTGCTTACCAACAACCCTCAGCCTCTGGTAGTACCCTTCCCTTGGGCTTTCACTCACGTGATCAATAGTCCATGTGCCACTCATAAACGATCGATCGCTCAGTTTCCTTCCACTTTGTTGCTACTTCTTCCGCATTGATTCTTAGTTCCCTTTCTCCTTTATGGCCTCGACACCAGCAACTACATGCTGTGAGATGTCATCTGTTGCTCCATGAGGACCCGTTATTCACCCTTATTGCAGGGGTGAAACTCCGTCAGTTCCCCGGAGGGGGGACTGGAGGTTTTCCCCTCCGAGAACCAGACTGGCTTCTCTCGCTCCTCGGAGCAGGACTCTACTCGAACTCCTCCCGGAACCACGTGACTTCCCTTTTATATGAGAATCCCGGGTGTTACCAAGCAAATTAATGATTGGCCGAGATTAGCACATAAACTACCAGCCACTCAAAGGAAAATTAACAACAGACAGGCCTGCTGTAATAGCACAAGCCGGTCTAAATTTACCTGACATAGAAACTACCAGGAAAAAGGTCACCTACCAAAAGCAGGTGCCCGCTACATAAATGTAGAATAAGAAAGAAGAGAAGAGAAAAAGGCAGCCCGGTCTGGAGCGTCAGCACCTAAAACAAAGCCGCACGTGTATCACCAGAACCTGGCCTTCGTAAGGCAAGCGATGATTAACAGTACCAGAGAGTAATTTTTTTGTTGTCTTCTTTTTACATCATATAACTACCCCTTTGCATTTCTTTTCAGGCAATATGAATTTTCTATGTATAATGTCAACTAACTATTTAACCACTTCAGCCCCGGAAGGTTTTACCCCCTTCCTGACCAGAGCACTTTTTACAATTCGGCACTGCGTCGCTTTAACTGCTAATTGCGCGGTCATGCAATGCTGTACCCAAACGAAATTTGCGTCCTTTTCTTCCCACAAATAGAGCTTTCTTTTGATGGTATTTGATCACCTCTGCCGTTTTTATTTTTTGCGCTATACACGGAAAAAGACCGAAAATTTTGAAAAAAAATGATATTTTCTACTTTTTGTTCTAAAAAAAATCCAATAAACTCAATTTTAGTCATACATTTAGGCCAAAATGTATTCGGCCACATGTCTTTGGTAAAAAAAATGTCAATAAGTGTATATTTATTGGTTTGCGCAAAAGTTATAGCGTCTACAAACTAGGGTACATTTTCTGGAATTTACACAGCCTTTAATTTATGACTGCCTATGTCGTTTCTTGAGGTGCTAAAATGGCAGGGCAGTACAAAACCCCCACAAATGACCCCATTTTGGAAAGTAGACACCCCAAGGAATTTGCTGAGAGGCATGTTGAGCCCATTGAATATTCATTTTTTTTGTCCCAAGTGATTGAATAATGACAAAAAAAAAAAAAAAAAAAAAAAATTACAAAAAGTTGTCACTAAATGATATATTGCTCACACAGGCCATGGGCATATGTGGAATTGCACCCCAAAATACATTTAGCTGCTTCTCCTGAGTACGGGGATACCACATGTGTGGGACTTTTTGGGAGCCTAGCCGCGTACGGGGCCCCGAAAACCAAGCAACGCCTTCAGGATTTCTAAGGGCGTACATTTTTGATTTTACTCCTCACTACCTATCACAGTTTTGAAGGCCATAAAATGCCCAGATGACATAAAACCCCCCCAAATGACCCCATTTTGGAAAGTAGACACCCCAAGCTATTTGCTTTGAGGCATGTTGAGTCCATGGAATGTTTTATATTTTGACACAAGTTGCGGGAAAGTGACAAATTTTTTTTTTTTTTTTTTTTTTTTGCACAAAGTTGTCACTAAATGATATATTGCTCACACAGGCCATGGGCATATGTGGAATTGCACCCCAAAATACATTTAGCTGCTTCTCCTGAGTACAGGGATACCACATGTGTGGGACTTTTTAGGAGCCTAGCCGCGTACGGGACCCCAAAAACCAAGCACCGCCTTCAGGATTTCTAAGGGCGTACATTTTTGATTTTACTCCTCACTGCCTATCACAGTTTCGGAGGCCATGGAATGCCCAGGTGGCACAAACCCCCCCCAAATGACCCCATTTTGGAAAGTAGACACCCCAAGCTATTTGCTGAGAGGCATGGTGAGTATTTTGCAGCTCTCATTTGTTTTTGAAAATAAAGAAAGACGAGAAAAAAAATGTTTTTTTTTCTTTTTTCAATTTTCAAAACTTTGTGACAAAAAGTGAGGTCTGCAAAATACTCACTATACCTCTCATCAAATAGCTTGGGGTGTCTACTTTCCAAAATGGGGTCATTTGGGGGGGTTTTGTGCCACCTGGGCATTCCATGGCCTCCGAAACTGTGATAGGCAGTGAAGAGTGAAATCAAAAATTTACGGCCTTAGAAAGCCTGAAGGCGGTGCTTGGTTTTCGGGGTCCCGTACGCGGCTAGGCTCCCAAAAAGTCCCACACATGTGGTATCCCCGTACTCAGGAGAAGCAACAGAATGTATTTTGGGGTGTAATTTCACATATTCCCATGGCATGTTTGAGCAATATATCATTTAGTGACAACTTTGCGCAAAAAAAAATAAAAAAAATAAAAAATTGTCTCTTTCCCGCAACTTGTGTCACAATATAAATTATTCCATGGACTCAACATGACTCTCAGCAAATAGCTTGGGGTGTCTACTTTCCAAAATGGGGTCATTTGGGGGGGTTTTGAACTGTCCTGGCATTTTATGCACAACATCTAGAAGCTTATGTCACACATCACCCACTCTTCTAAGCACTTGAAGACATAGCCCTTTCTGACACTTATTGTTTACATAAAAAAATAATTTTTTTTTGCAAGAAAATTACTTTGAACCCCCAAACATTATATATTTTTTTTAAAGCAAATGCCCTACAGATTAAAATGGTGGGTGTTTCATTTTTTTTTTTCACACAGTATTTGCGCAGCGATTTTTCAAACGCATTTTTTGGGGAAAAAACACACTTTTTTACATTTTAATGCACTAAAACACACTATATTGCCCAAATGTTTGATGAAATAAAAAAGATGATCTTAGGCCGAGTACATGGATACCAAACATGACATGCTTTAAAATTGCGCACAAACGTGCAGTGGCGACAAACTAAATACATTTTTAAAAGCCTTTAAAAGCCTTTACAGGTTACCACTTTAGATTTACAGAGGAGATCTACTGCTAAACTTACTGCCCTCGATCTGACCTTCGCGGTGATACCTCACATGCATGGTGCAATTGCTGTTTACATTTGACGCCAGACCAACGCTTGCGTTCACCTTAGCGCGAGAGCAGGGGGGACAGGGGTGCTTTTTTTTTTTTTTTTTTTTTTCTCTTTATTATTATTATTTTTTTATCTTATTTTTAAACTGTTCCTTTCATTTTTTTTTTTTTTAAATCATTTTTATTGTTATCTCAGGGAATGTAAATATCCCCTATGATAGCAATAGGTAGTGACAGGTACTCTTTTTTGCAAAAATTGGGGTCTATTAGACCCTAGATTTCTCCTCTGCCCTCAAAGCATCTGATCACACCAAGATCGGTGTGATAAAATGCTTTCCCAATTTCCCAATGGCGCTGTTTACATCCGGCGAAATCTACGTCATAAAATGCTCGTAGCTTCCGGTTTCTTAGGTCATAGAGATGTTTGGAGCCACTCTGGTCTCTGATCAGCTCTATGGTCAGCTGGCTGAATCACCGGCTGCATTTTCAGGTTCCCTGTTGAGACAGGAGAGCCAGAGAAAAACACGGAAGATGTTGGGGGGGGGGGGGCATTCCCTCCCACTGCTTGTAAAAGCAGTCTAGAGGCTAATTAGCCACTAGGATTGCTTTTACATGAAAGCCGACCGCTGGCTGAAAAGAATGATACCAAGATGATACCTAAACCTGCAGGCATCATTCTGGTATAACCACTCAAAGTCGTGAATGGCATACCTGAAGACAAAAAAATGGTTAACAATAAAGCACAGTAAACGGTAAAGTATAAATAATTACATACCTGAAAAGCAAACGTGATAAAACATAACAACAATAAAACATTGCAGAATAGAATACAGTAAAAAAGAGCAGAACAATAGAGAGAGAATAGAGAGAGAGAGAACAATAAAACGACAACTATTTTTATTTTATATTTTTGTTTGTGTTTTTTTTTTTTTTTACACTTTTTTTTGTAACTAACTTTTATAACTGTAACCGGTTCCAGGTTCGGGTCTCTCAAAATGCGATGGCATCTCGGGAGACCCTGTGAAAGTGTGCCTAGTCTGTGCAATGCTGTACCCTACGCTAATACTCAACTAGTGCATGGTAGCGTTCAAAACATTCACCAATGCAAAGACCAGGATTGTCAGGACAGGAGGGACAATAATAGCGGGTGTCACGCCTATATCCGCGCTTGCTGCAGACACAACATCTTTTTTGGGGGGTTCGTTGGGTAGGGGTACTCGGGAGGATATATAAATGCCTCTCATGCAGCCGACTGCATTTGGTTGGGGATGTGAATGGGGGAAGTACGGGCGCTGCAGAAGCGGTGGGTTCCCAATTAGGATTGGCGAATGCAGCAGGAAGGGCACTATGGGCATGACGGGCCTGTGTTTGTCTTTTTGGTGGCAGCGGGACACTACTTGTGCTTGCCACCTCACCAGCTTCAACTGCACTTATGGGACTCGCCACGTCACCAAGTGTTACTGCAGTGCTGGTTTGACTACGACCGGGGTGTACTAGGCCGCTGGCGCTTGCCAGTTCACCAAAACGCTACAAAAAAAACTGTTAGCGATCACAGGGATCCGGCCTGACTCTGCGAACGCTGCAGTTATGCGTTTAGTGTTTTGTAAGTGACAGTGATCGATCGATACTGCACTTGGGTGGGCTGGGTCGGGCCGGGCGGAGGGGCAAAACGCAGGTGCTAGCAGGTATCTGGGCTGATCCCGCTAACACTGCGTTTTTGGGAACCCTAAACTGCTGGGGACGCTAGTATAGATCTGATCAGATCAGATATTGATCCGATCAGATACTATACCACTAAGGGAGGCGTATGCTGCGTGCGTGGGTGTTAGCGGTATTGGCGCTAATCTGACGCTGCCTGGGGCTGGTGCTTGCCAGTTCACCAAAACGCTACCAAAAAAACTGTTAGCGATCGCAGGGATCAGGCCTGACTCTGCGAACGCTGCAGTTATGCGTTTAGTGCCTTGTAAGTGACAGTGATCGATCGATACTGCACTTGGGTGGGCTGGGCTGGGCCGGGCGGAGGGGCAAAACGCAGGTGCTAGCGGGTATCTGGGCTGATCCCGCTAACACTGCGTTTTTGGGAACCCTAAACTGCTGGGGACGCTAGTATAGATTTGATCGGATCAGATATTGATCCGATCAGATACTATACCACTAAGGGAGGTATACGGTGCGTGCGTGGGTGTTAGCGGTACTGGCGCTAACCTGACGCTGCCTGGGGCTGGTGCTTGCCAGTTCACCAAAACGCTACCAAAAAAACTGTTAGCGATCGCAGGGATCAGGCCTGACTCTGCGAACGTTGCAGTTATGCGTTTAGTGTTTTGTAAGTGACAGTGATCGATCGATACTGCACTTGGGTGGGCTGGGCTGGGCTGGGCGGAGGGGCAAAACGCAGGTGCTAGCGGGTATCTGGGCTGATCCCGCTAACACTGCGTTTTCGGGAACCCTAAACTGCTGGGGACGCTAGTATAGATCTGATCGGATCAGATATTGATCCGATCAGATACTATACCACTAAGGGAGGCGTATGCTGCGTGCGTGGGTGTTCGCGGTACTGGCGCTAATCTGACGCTGCCTGGGGCGACGCATATCACCGCCGGGCGATCAGGGGGCTAAACCTTTATTCGGTAATAAATGGCGGGTGCCCTGACACTATAAAAAATAAACGAACTAACCAGCGTCACCCGTAACGGTTATACGGTGATCAGTGGTGAAAGGGTTAACTAGGGGGCAATCAAGGGGTTAAAACATTTATTAGGTAGTATATGGGGGTCCCTGTCGCTATAAAACGCTGACGGCGAACCTAAATATTTACGTTCCTAACTAGCGTCACCAGCGACACTAATACAGCGATCAGAAAAATGATCGCTTAGCGACACTGGTGACAGGGGGTGATCAAGGGGTTAAAACTTTATTAGAGGGGGTTAGGGGGGTATCCTAGACCTAAAGGGGGGTAATACTATCTGCCCTAACACTAACTGTCACAAACTGACACTATGCAGTAATCAGAAAAAAAAAAAAAAAAATACTGCTAATGTCAGTTTGTGACAGGGGGGGGGGGTGATTGGGGGGGGATCGGGGGGCGATCGGGGGGGGATCGGGGGTGTAAAGTATGCCTGGCATGTTCTACTGTGTGTGTGTGTGTGTTGTGCACTCACTTGTCATCTCTCCTCGGCGCTGGAACGGAAACTGCCAGACCGGGGAGAGATGACATCACATCCTCTGCCTGTGTGAAACGACACACAGGCAGAGGAGGATTCCCATTGGCTGGGAGCGATCGCGAGGGGGGGGCCACGATCGGATGGTCTCCCCCTCGCCTCCCGACGCTCCCAGTCAGATGCCGACCGCCGGTGGCACCGGGGGGGGGTCCGATCGGACCCCCCGCCCGCGGGAGGCAGATCACGTACGGGTACGTGATTTTGCCTGCCCGTGCCGCTCTGCCGCAGTATATATGCGGTAGGCGGTCGGCAAGTGGTTAAATTCTATTCTTGTAGGACAATATCCAATATTGCTGAGAGAAGAGAGGAGGCAGGGGAAGAGTCGGCGGTGGACAGACTCACCATCACTACCACGGACAGCTCAGCCCACACATCTCCCCATGACAGCAGTGTTGAAAACCACGCAGCAGAGACAACACATGAGGTAACTGTCCATCTGATGTGTCTGCCTGTCTATCTCAATGTCTGTCTGTCTATCTATCTACATGCTAATCTATATATTTTTTCTTTTGCATGAATCCAGCATCCACCAACAATAGGAGGTGCATGGTCGTGGAGGTGTCTGTGGCCCTGGACGTGGGCATGGGCATAACCAGCGGCAGAGGGTGGGTGAGTTCATTTCAGAGACTGACTAGCATCATGGCTAGTGATTTAAAGTATGGTGTGTTGTTTGGCTTCTGGAGATGTAGTAGGAATTGAGCAGGTGAGTAGTCCAGCGCATATGTGGTCATTTTCTCGATTAGTTTATGGACTTGTTCCCAGAAAACTTGGATAATTGGGCAAGACCACCAAATGTGTAGGAAGCCACCTGGTTCACTTTGACATCTCCAGCATTTGTCTAGGTGTGAGGCATCAAATCAGTGTAAGATGGAAGGAGTGCGATACCAACGTGAGATGACATTGTAATTTGCCTCTTGGATAGAGACATTTACAGAGCCTTTGTGTACATTTCGATATATTTTGTCCCAGGAGCTGCTTGTCATTTCTATGTTTAGGTCCTTGTCCCAGGCCTTGCAAGCTATTCCCTCGTCAATCTGAATGTTATCCCAAAGCATGTTGTGGATCTTGGAGATGACATGAGGCTGTATTGTGTGGCTTAGGCATAGGTTTTCAAAATCAATTAATGCTATAGATAAGTCTGTTTTGTTTTGCAAAATGTTTACATAGTGTCTGAGTTGCCAGTATTCTAACAGGTTTAGGTTTGGCATGGCCCAAGTCATGTTCATGTGATCTCAGGTTAGCAACTTGCCGTCCTGTAGGATATGATGTATGCATACACCTGTTTCAGGTTGCATATTGGATAGTGGATGGCGTTCGATCCCTGGGGGGAATTGTGGATTGAACAAGATTGGCAAAAGGGGGCCTGGGACTTTGGAAAGTTTAAATTTATAGTTGGATTGTATAAAGCATTCCAAAGTGAGGCCTATAGTTGGGTGCCTCGTAAGGGTTTCTGGTAGGATATTGCGCCTGATCCAAGGGTTCCTGTTGATGGGGTGTAAGGAGAATGAGTTCTCTAAGGTCACCCAGTCTTTTGTTTGTTGGTGCGTGTGCCAGTCTATAATATGTTGTAGGTGACAGGACCAGTAGTAGTGCTGTATATCAGGTAGGCCTATTCCCCCTTTGGTTTTGGGTTTTATTAGCTGGTTGTATCTAATTCTGGGTCGTTTTTGTTTCCAAATATAATTTCTACTTATTTTTGTGATAGATTGTAAGAATGTTTTGGGAAGTTTGATAGGGATCGTTTGGAGAAGGTAAAGTATGCGAAGTAAGATATTCATCTTGACAATGGCCGTTCTTCCGAACCAAGAAACGTGTTTTATTTCATTTTTTTAGATCTTCTGTGATAGTTTTGAGAAGTGGGAGGTAGTTTTGCGGGTAATTGGATCCCCAGGTATGTCAATGCGTCTAATTTCCAGATGAATGGGAAGTTCTGTTTGCATTGTGAAACATGTCGTTCTGTTAAGGTTATGTTGAGGGCGTGTGATTTTGTAAAATTTATTTTGAAGTGGGCTATATATTGGAATAAGTTGAAGTCTTTGAGGAGATTTGGGAGGGTCACAAAAGGATTGGACAGGAATAGGAGAATGTCATCCGCAAACGCAGCTAACTTGTATTTTTTTTTTTCGGCTATGGTAATTCCGTGGATGTCTGTGTTATCGTGTAGTTTACATAAGAAGGGTTCGAGTGTGAGAACAAACAAGATGGGGGATAAAGGGCAACCCTGACGTGTGCCATTTTTAATTTGGAAGACGTCTGACAGGAGCCCATTCACCCGTACTTTTGCTCTGGTATTTGTGTAGAGAGGCATTATAAAGCTTATTAGGTGTTCGCCAAAGCCGAAATTCTGTAATACCGTTTCAAGGTAGTCCCAGGCTAGCCTGTCAAAGGCCTTCTCTGCGTCTAATGATAGGAAGAAGCCAGTGTTGTTTGAGGTGGAGAGCCAGTGGTGGATGTTGATAGCTTTCAGTGTATTGTCCCTGGCTTCTCTACCTGGGATAAACCCTACTTGGTCCTTTTATATGAATTTTGTGAGTAGAGGGAGTATGCGGTTGGCTAAAATTTTTGCAAAGATTTTTATATCAGTGTTTAACAGCGAAATAGGGTGAAAGTTTGAGGCTAATTCACTGTCTTTGCCAGGTTTGGGGATGACACAAATATGTGCTTTGAGCAGGGTATTGGAGATTGTATTAGGCTGGGATAGTAAATTAAAGGCTCTTAAGTAGGGAGCAGTTAATAGTTTAGAGAAAGTTTTATAGTAGGTCATACAGAACCCGTTTGGGCCAGGGCTTTTGCCTAATTTCATTTGTTTGATGACTGAATTGAATCCTTCACCTGTTAAGGGACCGTCTAATGTTTTTGCTTCCTCCAGAAAAATAGAGCTGGGGCTGTATTGTGTGAGGAATTCTGTGATGATGTCTTTGCGTGACCTATTATCCTTATGCGTTTTTTGTTCTGGGGGAGGTTGTATAGATCTGTGTAGTACTGGGCAAAGTGGTTTGTGATCTCATTGCTGTTAGATAATGTTACTGTTGGGGACAATCTAATTTTATGTATTGTGGTATTAGCTTTTTTGGCCTGGAGGGCTCTGCCTAGGAGCTTTCCACTTTTATTGCTTTGCTCGTAAAAGAGCTTTTGGGAAAGGATAACGTTTTTCCTAGTCTTCTTTCCTAATTCTTCCCTAAGGGGAATTGTAGCTTGTTCCAGCTCCTTTAGGGTGGTATGCGCTTTAGTGAGTTTGTGGGCCTGTTCCTGTTTCTGTATTTGTTTTAGCAGGGCGTTAATAGCTTCCTGTTGGGTACACTTGTGAGCTGATGCGAATTTGATAAATGTTCCCCTAACCACGCATTTATGAGTTTCCCACTGGGTCAGATGGGACGTGTCGGGGGTGTCGTTGATTTCAAAGAAATCCTTAATGTTTTTCACAATTTTGGCTATGTGGGAGGAGTCTGTGATTAATGATGCGTCAAGTCTCCAAATTTTGGTGTGTTGATTATGATCTGGGAGTGTTAAAGTGGCTTTGATAGGGTTGTGGTCAGAGAGAAACATAGATTTAATGGTTGCTTCTGACAAGAGTGGGAGGTCCCTTTGCGTGACAAAAAGGTAATCTATTCTAGAGTAACGGTCATGAGGTGGGGAGTAGTAGGTATAATCTCTATCTCTGGGATGTAAGGTGCGCCAGGAGTCATGTAGGAGTAAGTCTTGTAATTGAGTTTTAATTTGTTTAAGAGCTTTGAAAGGAAGGGAAGATGCCCCAGAGGATGTGTCTTCAAGAGGGTTCAAAGGAACGTTGAAGTCTCCTCCAAGTAGGAGGATGCCTGACTAGAATTAAGTTAGGGCCATTGTTATCTCGCGGAAGAAACTCACTTGACTCGAGTTAGGGCTGTATATATTAGCAATCGTAATGGGTTTTCCCCAGATTGAGCCTTTGATAAATGCATATCGGCCTGAGTCATCTGTTTGTGAATCTGTTATTTCTAAGGGTATGTGCATAGTTATTAAGATAGAAAACCCTTTTGTCTTAGCTAATGGATTGGTTGCGTGAAAGGTCTTAGGGAAATCTTTGTTTGATAGTTTAGGTATTTGTCCAGTTTTGAAGTGAGTTTCTTGGAATAAGATTACATCAGCTTTAAGTTTTCTAGCAGGAGTTGTGATCTTTTTTCGGGTATGTTAAGCCCTTTCACGCTGAGGGAGACTCTAAACCCTATACCCTAACCCCTACCCCCAAAACCTGTCCCCTAACCCCTAGCCCTAACTCATATGTGTACTTATTTATAAAATTTCACTTACCTCAGTGTCAATAGCAGCCATTCCTCCGGTGACACAGAGCGCCGC
This sequence comes from Lithobates clamitans, assembly GCA_037952925.1. Taxonomy (NCBI): domain Eukaryota; kingdom Metazoa; phylum Chordata; class Amphibia; order Anura; family Ranidae; genus Lithobates; species Lithobates clamitans. The sequence goes on along the minus strand of JBBGZY010000323.1, from coordinate 8,686,745 downwards.
ATGACAGCGTCCATCCTGGTCAATCTTGACCGGAGTCTCTGCAACAGCTCATCGAAGAGCGCAACACACATCCAGGTAAAGTTGTAAAAATTTTCCGGATGTATGCACAGTTCTGCATACATCTGGTTAAAGTACCCCACTGACAGCCGCTGGGATACCAGTGGATGTGTCCAGAAGCAACATTGTCTGCTGCTGCTCTCCTCCGTCAACTGTCTCCTTGTCAGGGCTGGCTCAGCTCTTCCTTCCTTGAGCTGGCCTCTCAGCTGTCGGCTAATTTCCAGCTCTCTTCTCTCTCCACAGTTAACCAGCTGTTGTGAATCTGCTCGTCAGTCCAGCCTACTTAAAGACGTACAGCTCACTTCTTTCCTGCCTTCGCCTTGGTCACATCACAAGAAACCATCTCCTGCGTTCCTGTTTAAAGACTGGCTTGCTGACATCCCTTCTGGCTCCTTATCCTGCTTGCTGTTCCTCCACTTGGATCCCTGACTTCTGGCCTGGCTGATTACCCAATCTGATTACTGAACTCTGGCTTGGCTGACTACCCGATCCGGTTACTGGACCCTGGCTATTCTTTGACTACGCTATCTCTATTTACCTTTTATTTTTATTAATAAACAAGTGTGATTTAACTGTCCTTCTGTCTCGGTCTGGTTCATGGTTTCTGACAGTAGGCGAAGGCCATGAATTCAGAAGATACTAAGTATAAAATTGATGCGCTTTAAATAAATAGTGCACAATATGCTGCTGCGACTAAGCTTAAATCCAGGAATAAGAAATGCATACATGTGAATAAAATAAATAAATAATTATGGTGCTAATACATGTGTTAAAATTGCCAAAATAAATCTTCAAATTGGTGATGTGACGGTGAGTATAAATAAAATAATAATGACACTCTGAGTACAATGTCCAGGCAGAGATAAATAGTGGGAGAAAGTAAAAATAATTAAACAGTTCCTTCCCTTAATCCAGATTGATTGACTCACTGGGTTAGATCGTTTGTATCAGGATATTTAGTTTTTCTTGCATCCCACTTCAGCAATTATACTGCTGGTGATTCGGCTCTCAGGATAAAGGTTTTATGCAAGGCAAGCAAAGAAAAAATAGATCATTGTGCAGTGAACTTACTAGATAGTACATAAGCAAAACAGGGACAAGAGATACACTCACAAACTCCCGGTCTATTAGAAGCATTCAAATAAGCAGATTGCAGTCAGCCGCTGTGGACGAGGTTTCTCATAGAGAAACAGCTGCTCTTAAGCTTCAGGTGTATTGCAGCACTGAACATCCTAAGCTCCTCCCACGCGTTACATCACTGACACGTGACTTTTTCAATAATTTGTAAAACAATTAAATAAGGCTTAAGCCAAAATATTTACATGTCATTAGTAGCAGAAAGCAGTATGATGATCCAATGAACACAGCGCTGTCTCCATGGTAACCACAATGCCATAGGACTTAAATACAGAGGCCGTGGCTTCCTGGGTTTATCCTTGAAAAAGTCACGTGTCAGTGATGTAACGCATGGGAGGAGCTTAGGACGTTCAGTGCTGCAATACACCTGAAGGTTAACAGCAGCTGTTTCTCTATAATATTGTGGAGCATTCATGTGATTATTTGGTGATTGATAAGGTTTTAAGTAATTACGTGGTGACTGATATGGTTTGTTGCTTCTTTTATTGCCATTATTTTTCCAATAAGGTCTTCTGGGGGACTTATTTTTTGTTCTATTTTTCCACCAAGGTTTAGGAGTTCAGGTGTATTGCAGCTCTGTATTTAAGTCCTATGGCATTGTGGTTACCATGGAGACCGCGCTGTGTTCATTGGATCATCATACTGCTTTCTGCTACTAATGACATGTAAATATTTTGGCTTAAGCCTTATTTAATTGTTTTACAAATTATTGAAAAAGTCACGTGTCAGTGATGTAACGCGTGGGAGGAGCTTAGGATGTTCAGTGCTGCAATACACCTGAAGGTTAACAGCAGCTGTTTCTCTATGGGAAACCTCGTCCACAGCGGCTGACTGCAATCTGCTTATTTGAATGCTTCTAATAGACCGGGAGTTTGTGAGTGTATCTCTTCTCCCTGTTTTGCTTATGTACTATCTAGTAAGTTCACTGCACAATGATCTATTTTTTCTTTGCTTGCTTTGCATAAAACCTTTATCCTGAGAGCCGAATCACCAGCAGTATAATTGCTGAAGTGGGATGCACGAAAAACTAAATATCCTGATACAAACGATCTAACCCAGTGAGTCAATCAATCTAACCCAGTGAGTCAATCATAATTATTTATTTATTTTATTCACATGTATGCATTTCTTATTCCTGTATTTAAGCTTAGTCGCAGCAGCATATTGTGCACTATTTATTTAAAGCGCATCAATTTTATACTTAGTACTATTTGGTTATCTGATCACCCTATATTGATAGCAGCTTTAATTTACTGATTTTTTCATAGCACTAACTATATTGGTATATATATTTTTTTAAGCAAAATTTATTTATATCACACATATCTATCCACATCAGCGCTTGGTTTTTATTCATTTTTTTAGCATGAATTCAGAAGATACAGTCAATCCGCTTGTTGGTAATATTTTGAGTTGCAGGCCGCCTCTGCTGCTGCACTAGTCTCTGTGCAGGCACCTGCATTGAGTATTACCTCTATAAGAGGTATGTCTGGTTCTGCCCCGCTTCCCCAGCGATTTGGGGGCAATCCAGTTCAATGCAGAGGGTTTCTTAATCAAGTTGAGATATACTTTGAGATGCTGCCCCAGGCGTTTCCCACGGACAGAAGCAAAGTAGGTTTCGTGATATCTTTGCTTTCTGAGAGAGCCTTGGCCTGGGCTAACCCTCTATGGGAGACACAAAAACCCATTGCCTTGAGTTACCCTGAGTTTGTGGCCTCCTTTAAAAGGGTATTTGATTTTCCAGCAAGCTCCACTTCTGCTGCCAAGTGCCTCATGTCCATCAAACAGAGTAGGAGAACTGTTGCCGACTACACCATTGAGTTCCGTACTCTGGCAGCAGAGGTTGCTTGGAACAATGAGGCCCTCATGGCTGCTTTTTCTCATGGTCTCTCGGATTCCATCAAGGATGAGATAGCAGCCCGAGATATACCCAAAGAGCTGGAGAGCTTGATTTCGTTTACCATCCTCATTGACTCCAAACTCAGCGAAAGACTTTCTTTTAAGGAGCGCTTGCGGAACCCTCCTGTACGTTTGACTCCGAGCTTTGCAGTCCCATCCATGCCTCCCTCACCTCCCATGCCTCCTGGTACCGAGTCTGTCAGTGAAGATGAACCCATGCACTTGGGCTTCATGCGTCTCTCTGCGGATGAGAGAGTCTTTAGGTGGAGGGAGAGATTGTGCCTTTATTGTGGCCAGCCAGGTCACTTTTTGAAGTCTTGTCATACCTGTCCTGGGAACACCCGAACCTTGAGGTCCTGTCATGGACAGACCTTAGGTGGTGTTGTGTTGTGTTGTTCCCAGTTATCCAGAAGGATAAGCCCCTGGTTTCGGTCACCCTTTCTTGGGCTAAGTCATCTATCGAGATACAGGCTCTAATCAACTCTGGTGCTGCAGGCCTGTTCATTGTTGCTGCCTTTGTATCAAAGCACTCGATTCCACTGCAGCTGCGTGACACTCCACTTGCCATTAAGGATCTTGATGGGAGACCTCTACTGCCTGCCCATGTGATTCATGAGACGGTTCCATTGTCCATGGCCGTAGGGGCTCTTCACCATGAGATAATCCAATTCCAAGCAATTTCTGCTCCTAAGTTTCCGCTGGTTATTGGTTATCCTTGGTTACAGAGGCACAACCCCTCTTTTGATTGGCTCCATGCTGAGGTTCTCTCCTGGTCACCACAATGCAGTGAAACATGCTTCCGGAAGGTAGCCAAGGTCCTGTGTACCTCTTCACTCTCCTCTCTGCCAGAGGAGTACCGTGATTTTAGCGATGTCTTTGACAAAGGTCAAGCCGGTAGTTTGCCTCCACACAGGCCGTATGATTGCGCAATTGACCTTCAACCTGGTGCCACTCCCCCTCGTGGTTGGGTTTACCCTTTGTTGGTCTTGGAGGATAAAGCCATGGAGGAGTATGTTGCAGACACACTTTCTTGAGGTTTCATCCTCAAATCCTTGTCTCCTGCTGGTTTCTTCTTTGTGAAGAAGAAGAGCGGTGAACTGAGACCTTGCATTGATTATAGGGGTCTCAATCATTTCACAATTAAGAATGCCTACCCAATCCCGTTGATTACAGAGTTATTTGACCGCCTCAAGGGAGCAACGGTTTTCACTAAGCTTGATCTGAGAGGGGCTTACAATATCGTGAGGATTAAGGAGGGCGATGAGTGGAAAACTGCGTTTAATACCAGAACAGGCTATTATGAGTACCTCGTAATGCCTTTTGGCCTTTGCAACGCCCCGATAGTTTTCCAGAAATTTATTAACGATGTCCTCCGAGATTTGTTGCAGTTATGTGTGGTGGTTTATCTCTATGATATCCTCATATTTTCCAAGTCCCTGGAGAGCCACCACACAGATGTCTGTCATGTGCTTCAGAAATTAGGAGAGAGAACAATCTCTATTGTAAACTGGAGAAGTGTGAGTTCCATCGGAACAGGTTAAATTCCTGGGCTATGTCATTTCCACTGCTGGTTTTTCGATGGAGCCAGAGAAACTTTGGGCAGTTCTACAGTGGCCTCGACCCGTGGGGTTACATCCTCTGCAGCGTTTCCTGGGTTTTGCCAACTATTATCGGAAGTTTATTCGTAACTTCTCGTCTCTGGTCAAGCCCCTGACCGATATGACCAGAAAGAACGGTAACCCACAGCGTTGGTCTCCGGAGTCCATTCAGGCCTTTGAAAGTCTCCAGGCTGCCTTTGTTTCTGCTCCTGTGTTGGCACATCCTGATCCTACGTTACCTTTTATCCTTGAGGTTGATGCTTCTGAGACTGGCGTTGGTGCCCTTCTGTCTCAACATCCTATCTCTGAGAGTGCTATGCATCCTTGTGGCTACTTTTCCAAGAAATTGTCATCTGCAGAGTGCAATTACGAGATTGGTGACAGAGAGCTGTTGGCGATCATTTTAGCCCTGAAAGAATGGAGACATCTCCTCGAAGGTACCACTGTGCCGGTTCTCATTCTTACTGACCATAAGAATCTCACATTCTTGTCTGAGGCTAAACGCCTCTTTCCCAGAAGGGCGTGATGGGCTCTTTTCTTGTCAAGTTTCAATTACATTGTCTAATTCTTACCCAGTACTAAGAATGTAAGGGCTGAGGCCTTGTCACAACAATTTTCCTCCACTTCCAAGTTGGAGTCGGTTCCGGTTCATATGATTCCTCCTGATCGTATTCTGGCTACAGCACCAGTCTTACTTCTCCTTTGGGTGACAAAATTCTTGCTGCTCAGGTCGATGCTCCTCCTGAGAAACCTTGTGACCGCTGCTTTGTCCCAGAGTGTCTCCGTACAGCCGTGCTCCAGACTTACCATTCTCCCAAGGCAGCTGGCTGCCCTGGGAAGAATCAACTCATTTGGGCCATATAGCAACAATTCTGGTGGCCTAGTCTATGTGCTGATGTAACTGCCTTCATAGCTGCATGTTCCGTGTGTGCTCAGAGTAAGACTCCACGACACCTTCCAGTGAGCCTCCTACAACCCAAACCCAATGGAGAGAGGCCCTGGACCCACCTGTCTATGAATTTTATTGTGGAGTTGCCCAACTCTCAAGGCAACACAGTTATCCTTATGGTGGTTGACCGGTTCTCAAAGATGTGTCATTGTATTCCACTTAAAAAGTTGCCCACTTCTAAGGAACTGGCTTCCCTTTTTGCTTGGGAGATCTTTCGCTTACATGGGCTACCCAAGGCGATTGTCTCGGACAGGGGTAGTCAGTTTGTGTCCCAGTTCTGGCGAGCCTTTTGTGCACAGCTGGGAATTCAGCTTGCTTTCTCCTCTGCGTATCACCTGCCGTCTAATGGGGCCGCAGAATGAGCGAATCAGTCCTTGGATCAATTCCTACGTTGCTATATTTCTGACCATCACAACAACTGGTCAGACCTATTACCATGGGCAGAGTTTGCTCACAACAGTGCCTTGAATTCTGCTTCCCGATTGTCCCCGTTTATGGTGAATTATGGTTTCCAACCTTCCATGTTGCCTGACTCGTTTGTTCCGCAGAGTATGCCTGCGCTAGAGGAGCATATCCGTGGTTTTCATTCCACTTGGGCACAAGTCCAGGAGGCTTTGCGTCATGCTAATACAGGTAGCCAGGTACAGACTCAATGCTGACCGCAGACGCCTGCCTGTGCCTTCCTACCAGATTGGGGACAGGGTCTGGCTGTCATCTCGCAACCTCCGACTTCATGTTCCCTCACTGAAGTTCGCACCTCAGTTTATTGGGCCTTTCCGTATCCTTCACAGGATAAACCCAGTGGCTTACGCGTTGGACCTTCCTCCTAGTATGAGCATCTCTAATGTGTTTCATGTCTCCTTATTGAAACCATTGGTCTGCAACCGCTTTACCACCTCGGTGCCACGTCCTCACCCTATACAGGTTGAGAACCATGAGGAGTATGAGGTACAATCCATTGTTGACTTCCATAGGTTCCGTGGGCGCATACAGTACCTGGTGCATTGGAAGGGGTACGGTCCAGAGGAACGCTCCTGTGTCTCATCCTCGGATGTACATGCCCCTGTCCTCCTCCATGATTTCCATAGACGTTTTCCCCTCAAGCCCGGTGGTCCTCCGAGGGGGAGGGGTCATTGAGGAGGGGGTACTGTCAGGGCTGGCTCAGCCCTTCCTTCTCTGAGCTGGCCGCTCCTCTGTCGGCTAATTGCCAACTCTCTTCTCTCTCCACAGTTACCCAGCTGTTGTGGAGCTGCTCGTCAGTCCCTCCTACTTAAAGACGTCCAGCTCACTTCTTTCCTGCCTTCGCCTTGGTCACATCACAAGAAACCATCTCCTGCGTTCCTGTTTAAAGACTGGCTTGCTGACATCCCTTCTGGCTCCGTATCCTGCTTGCTGTTCCTCCACTTGGATCCCTGACTTCTGGCCTGGCTGATTACCCGATCTGATTACTGACCTCTGGCTTGGCTGACTACCCAATACGGTTACTGGACTGGCTATTCTTTGTCGCTTTCTCTATTTACCTTTTATTTTTATTAATAAACAAGTGTGATTTAACTGTACTTCTGTTTTGATCTGGTTCATGGTTTCTGACACTCCTTCTATGAATCCTCCGCAAGATAAGCAGGATTGCTTCATCAATCTTCTGCACAACCGGATCCATAATGAATAAATCTGAAGAAAATGCAAAATCGCAAAAACTCCACAAAAACTCCAACAAAGTCACACTGACTATCTCTCTCCTCTCTCTCTCCAACCAAAATGGCACCTCACATGATATTGAATGCTTTTTTATCTATATTCCTTGGTAATGTGGGTAATTTGGGAGTGATAAATAGCAGAGGGATGTCTTTTAAAAAAAAATGTGTCTTAGCGCTAACGCTCAAAAACACTGCTAAAACACGCATTGACGCCGATGCAAACTGCTGAAAAAATTGCGTTTTTAACAGCGCTTTTTTCCTGGCGTTGGTACTAGCTTTACAGCCCATTTTTTTTAAACGTCTGTGTGTGTGGCCTTAGGGTTGAACAAAGAGGAATTCCAGACTTCTAAGTCTTCCTTAATATTTTTGGAGATGTGAACATGTGAAAATGGGTTCTTTAGGGCTCTAGTTGCCAACGCAAACCATCTAGCAAAAATAATGGCTTTTGGGATAACTCGAGCTGCAAATGCAAAGAGATCCAATAAAGATTGGGCTTCTTTCAACAACACCTTATGTTTAGACATAAAGAGTGAGATCATTGCTCTCATTTTTTGTAATTTCTCCAGGGGCAATCTAAACTCCATTAACGAAGAGTCAATTGTAATTTCCAAAAATTCAATAGTGGTAGTAGGAAAAAGTTTTTTCATGTGCAAAAGGATCCAAAGGATTCACAGATTTTAAAGAATTTTTCTAGTTATTCAAGACATATAGAGGAGTCAGCTGGGCACCACATGCTTAACCAGACATATGATGACCTGCCATGTAGACAGTTGGCAACATCACTTGAAAGACCCACATCAAAAAAAGGCAGACTTCTCCATGCTCCTCATCTGGAATCTCCAACCCTACTATACCTCCAGTCTACTCAAAAACCTGAACTGAGAGGAATGAAGGTATAGCAATAGGTGTCCCAAGTACCTGCAGACAATCTGCTAGCAGTACACAACCATCTGATTTTGGCAGACAAATTTCTCTACCCCAGTTGCTGAACCATAAAAAGAAATTCAGTCCCAGCCATCCACATGCTCAGCGTCTAATTGCTAGTTTGGCAAATTACTAGCACTAAAACTGCTGCCTTTTCAGCTAGTATACTCTGCCCCCTTTCATAAATTTGTGGAATGTGCTGTACCTCAGTGGCAGGTTCCAAAACGCCATTTCTTTTTACGGAAGGCCATTCCAGCTCTGGACTGGCATGTAGAAGGCAATGTTTTGGCCTTGTTGGACAGGCCGGTCAGCAGTAAGGTTCATATTACCGCTAATTCATGGTCCAGCAGGCATAGGCAGGGATGTTACTTTTCCTTCATGGCGCACTGGGTAACTCTGCTGGCAGCAGGGAAGGATGCAGGACAGGGTTCAGTGTTGTTGGAGCTTGTTCTGCCACCACGACTCCAAAATGCTAGTGGTGATTCTGCCACAGCTCTCTCCTCCACCCCCTCCTCTTCTTCTTCCTCTATGGCCTCTTCTACAGATTTGTCCTCTGAACCAGCGGTGCTACGTAAGCATTCAAGGCGCTACGCAAGCAGTCAGGCTAAAAGATGCCATGCGGTGCTTGAGTTGGTCTGCCCAGGGCACAGGAGCCACACTGGGGCAGAGATTATGTCAGCTCTGCAGGGGCAGGCTCAGAGGTGGTTGGCGCCACACCAGCTTCAGCCAGAAATGGTTTTATGTGACAATGGCAACAACCTTCTCTCCACCCTCCGTCAGGGACACTTGACTGATGTTTAATGTTTGGCACACGTTGTGAATTTGGTGGTGCAGCAGTTCTTGAGCTGGTACCCAGGCTTACAGGATCTCCTGAGGCAGGCCAGAAAAGTCTGTGGTCATTTCTTCCGGCCATACAATGCCAGTGTTCGGTTGGCTGAAATTTAAAGGGCATCCAACCTGCCCACCAACCACCTCATTTGTGACATGCCCACCAGGTTGAACTCAACATTGGCAATGCTGCAGTGGCTGCACACACAGCAGAGGTCCATCAATGAGTTCCTGTGGAAGTATGGCACCAGAACAGGGTCAGGGGAGCTTGACTTCTTTACGCCACGCCAGTGGCTACTGATCAAGAATGCATGCACTGTCCTGTCACCATTTGAGGAGGCCACAAGGATGGTGAGCAGCGACAATGCATACATCAGTGACACTGTCCCTCTAGTCTTCCTGTTGGAGCACATGCTTCGTGGAATCATGAACAGGGCACTTGAGGCAGAACAGCGGGAGGAAGAGGAGGACTTCTTTACCTCTCAAGGCCCCCTTTATCCAGATAGCATTCCTGCGGGCCCGCCAAATACACAGGAAGAAGAGGAGGAGGAGGATTGTGTCAGCATGGATGTAGAGGATAACACTCAGCAGCAGACTTCAAGAGATGGTTTTCAGTCCCCAAAAACCCAAGGAGTTGTATGTGGCTGGGAGGAGGTAGTTACGGATCATGTGATCCTTAGTGACCCAGAGGACTCAAAATCAAATGCCTCTGCAAACTTTCACTGCATGTCCTCCCTGATTCTGCAAAGCCTGCGAAAGGACCCTAGGATTTGTGGTATCAAGGAGAGGGATCATTACTGGCTGGCAACCCTTCTTGATCCACTTTACGAGGGTAAGGTTGCAGAACTCATCCTGCCTTCGCAGAGGGAGCAGAGGATCAAATATCTTCAGGAGGCCCCAATGAAAGGTTTGTGCAATGCATTTCCAGACCCAGGGAGGTTACAATTTCCTGGTGCTGGACAACGTGTTGCGGAGGCTTCGTTCAGGAAGAGCAGTGGGGAAGGTGGCCGGCTGACCGATGCCTTTAAACAATTTTTCAGTCCTCAGCACCAAGGTCTGATCAGTTCAAGCAACCATCGCCAGCGTCTGCATTACATGGTGCAGAAAATATGCAGAAATATCTAGGGGCAAGAGCAGATTTGGAGACCTTTCCAACAGAGCATCCAATGGGTTACTGGGTCTTGAGGATGGATCACTGGTCAGAACTTGCTCAATATGCAATTGAGCTACTGGACTATCCTGCATTTAGAGTGCTTTCTGAATGCACATTCAGTGCTGCTGGAGGGTTTCTAACGGATCAAAGAGTGCGCCTGTCCACAGACTTTGTTGATAGTCTCACATTCATAAAAATGAATCAGTCTTGGATCAGCAGCTATCAAGCACCTGATGCTGATGTAACTGATTGAATTTGCTATGGATGTGAGATCCCTTGAAGACTGCCTATGCTGACTAGCCTATTCCTCCTCAGTCTTGATGATGCTAGCTTCCAACAATATTTTTGGTTTAGGGCACCACCACCACCACCCAAGGCCCAATTTTTCTACCCCTGTTTAACAGGGGCATGTAATTACAATTTTTGATCTAATGTTCTCCCTGTGCCTGCGTGGGTTTCCTCCGGGTACTCCGGTTTCCTCCCACACTCCAAAGACATGCTGGTAGGTTAATTAGATCCTGTCTAAATTGTCCCTAGTATGTATGAATGTGAGTTAGGGACCTTAGATTGTAAGCTCCTTGAGGGTAGGGACTGATGTGAATGTACAATGTATATGTAAAGCGCTGCGTAAATTGATGGCGCTATATAAGTACCTGAAATAAATAAATAAATAAATAATATTTCACAGCAGGGCCCATTCCTGCGCCCAGCAAGAGTGTCTGTGAGGGCTTACAGTGTTGGGGCACCACCACCCAAGGCCCAATTTTTCTGCCCCTGTTTAACAGGGGCATATAATTACAATATTTGATCTAATATTTCACAGCAGAGCCTGCTTCTGCACCCAACAAGAGTATCTGTGAGGGCTTACAGTGTTGTGGCACCACCACCACCACCCAAGGCCCAATTTTCTGCCCCTGTTTAACAGGGGCATATATTTACAATTCTTATTATAATATTTCACAACAGGGCCCGTACCTACACCCAACAAGAGTAACTGTGAGGACATACAGTGTTCTGGTACCACCAACACCTAAGGCCAAATTTTTTGCAGAGTATATAGGCTGTATAGTATATATACTGCTGTTCAAAGTATATAATGCCTAGGGGCCTGGGGGACCTCCACGCCATTTAAAAAAAAAAGTGCAGGGTTCCCTTTAATATCCATACCAGACCTGAATGCCTGGTATGGATTTTGGAGGTGACATCCACGCATTTTTTTGGTATTTTTGATATTTTTATCTATATTGTAGGGATCCGACAATACATTACAGCCACAAGCAGTTTTAAATGACATTTTTTCCTTTAGAAATCTCATTTTTCTGTGGCGCTGGAATAAACATGGGAAAGATGCACTACTTTACAGGCATATTAAGGACTAGGGATGAGCTTGGAGTTCGAGTCGAACTCAAGTTCGACTCGAACATCAGCTGTTCGCCAGTTCGCCGTACAGGGAACAATTTGGGGTGTTTGCGGCAAATTCGAATGCCTCGGAACACCCTTTAAAAGTCTATGGGAGAAATCAAATTTTAAAGGCTTATATGCATGGTATTGTCATAAAAAGTGTTTGGGGACCTGGGTCCTGCCCCAGGGGACATGGATCAATGCAAAAAAAGTTTTAAAAACGGCCGTTTTTTTCGGGAGCAGTGATTTTAATAATGCTTAAAGTGAAACAATAAAAGTGTAATATCCCTTTAAATTTTGTACCTGGGGGGTGTCTATAGCATGCCTGTAAAGGGGCGCATGTTTCCCGTGTTTAGAACAGTCTGACAGCAAAATGACATTTCAAAGGAAAAAAAGTCATTTAAAACTACTTGCAGCTATTAATGAATTGCCGGTTCGACAATACACATAAAAAGTTCATTGATAAAAACGGCATGGGAATTCCCCACAGGGGAACCCCGAACCAAAATTAAAACAAAAAAAATTACGTGGGGGATCCCCCTAAATTCCATACTAGGCCCTTCAGGTTTGGGATGGATATTAAGGGGAACCAAAATTTTTTTTAAAAACGGCGTGGGGTCCCCCTCACAATCTATACCCGACCCTTCAGGTCTGGTATGGATTTTAAGTAGAACCCCACGCCAAAATTTTTAAAAAAATGGTGTGGGGTCCCCCCAAAGATCCATATCAGACCCTTATCCAAGCACGCAACCTGGCAGGCTGCAGGAAAAGAGGGAGGGACGAGAGAGCGCCCCCCCTCCTGAACCGTACCAGGCCACATGCCCTCAACATTGGGAGGGTGCTTTGGGGTAGCCCTCCAAAACACCTTGTCCCCATGTTGATGGGGACAAGGGCCTCATCCCCACAACCCTTGCCCGGTGGTTGTGGGAGTCTGCGGGCGGGGGGCTTATCGGAATCTGGAAGCCCCCTTTAACAAGGGGACCCCCAGATCCCGGCCCTCCCCCCTGTGTGAAATGGTAAGGGGGTACAAAAGTACCCCTACCATTTCACAAAAAAAACTGTCAAAAATGTTAAAAATGACAAGAGACAGTTTTTGACAATTCCTTTATTTAAATGCTTCTTCTTTCTTCTATCTTCTTTCTTCTATCTTCCATCTTCCTTCGGTTTCTTCCTCCATCTTCTTCTTCTTCTGGTTCTTCTGGTTATTCCTCCGGTGTTCTCGTCCGGCATCTTCCTCCGCGGCGTCTTCTTATCTTCTTCTCCTCGGGCCGCTCCGCATCCATGATGGCATGGAGGGAGGCTCCCGCTGTGTGACGCTTCTCTCTTCATCTTTTTCTCTTCATCTTTTTCCTCTTCATCTTCTTTTCGGGCTGCTCTGCATCCATGATGGCATGGAGGGAGGCTCCCGCTGTGTGACACTTCTCCTCTTCTGACGGTTCTTAAATAAAGGGGGGTGGGGCCACCCGGTGACCCCGCCCCCTCTGATGCATGGGGACTTGACGGGGACTTCCCTGTGGCATTCCCCATGACGTCAGAAGGGGGCGGGGTTACGTAACGGGTGTATAAGTGTAATTTTTTTTTTACTACTAATGGCGGCGATCTGTGATTTTTATCGTGACTGTGACATTGCAGCAGACAGATCGGACACTTTTGACACTATTTTGGGACCATTGACATTTATAAAGCGATTGGTGCTATGAAAAATGCACTGATTACTGTATAAATGTGACTGGCAGGGAAGGGGTTAACACTAGGGGGTGCTGCAGGGGTTAAATGTGTGTCCTGGGGAGTGATTCTAACTGTGGGGGGAGGGGACTGATGAGGGGAGGAGACCAATTGGTGTTCCTCTGTACAAGGAACATACGATCAGTTCTCCTCTCCCCTGACAGGACATGGATCTATGTGTTTACACACACAGATCCATGTCCCTGCTCTGTGATGAGCAATCGCGGGTGTCCAGCGGACATCGCAGCCGATGGGCACATGCATCAGGTCCCCAGTGATGCGGCGAGCGCATGTGCGCTCTGCACAATGCCGAGAAGCCGAGGACGTCATAAGATGCCCACCCGGAGGGAGGAAGGGTTCCTGCCGCCGTCATTTTACTATACGGCGGTAGGGAACTGGTTAAGCATTATTAAAATCACTGCTCCCGAAAAAACGCCCATTTTTAAAACTTTTTTTGCATTGATACATGACCCCTGGGGCAGGACCCGGATCCCCAAACACTTTTTATGGCAATAACTTGCATAAAAGCCTTTAAAATTAGCACTTTTAAATTTTCACGTTCGTGTCCTATAGACTTTAACGGTGTTCGCGTATTCAAACTAATTTTTTGCCTGTTCGCATGTTCTGCTGTGAACCAAACCAGGGGTGTTCGGCTCATCCCTAGTTATAACCATTTATTTTATTTTTTTGCCATCTGTATCTCATTGAGGAGATTTACCTTTACTTTTTGTCCTATAGCCAAAACATGAAGTGAGAGGAAATCCATATAAACTCCCGGGGACCCCAAGGTCACCAGAACTAGTGTCCCCATTGGACGATTTCCCCTCAATTACTGTTCTGGGTACAACCCAATATTTGGGATTTCCTTTTACTTTCACTTTACATGATAACAGTAACCAGGACAAATAGAGATGGTGAATCTTCATAATGGGTGCAGAGACAGCAAGAAAATCTATCAGGTGCAGGGCCGTTTTTAAGGCTAGGGCAAAAGGGCAGCTGCCCTGGGCCCTGTCATTGTTGTGGGGCCCAAAGCAGCTGCCTCATACTTGGCAACTATCCGAGTTTAAATTCACTTAGTCCTGTGCTGTGTCCTGATATCTCAGTGTGAAGTTCTGTTACTAATGCTGCCCAGCTCTGCTCTATTGTTGTGTACAGATGACTCACCTGCAGACCCTGTGTTTATATATTAAATGCCGACATTGATATGTGAATAGTGACAGCATTAATATGTAAATAGAGGCGGTAGTCATATGTATTTCATGCCTCCCTGTGGTCATATCCACCATCACCTATACTGAATGCTGCCCACTGGGGAGGTAAAGGGGCATGCTTGAAAGTCCTCCCTACAACTGTGGTCATCGAGCCTATCATCAGCCTGTTTTTCAAAGGTAAGCAAATTAGTGGGGGGGAAGGTAGTGTGGGATGTGCAGAGGTAGGCAGAGAAGGAATTACAGTTTGGGGTGAACAGGTGAGCAAGGAGGGGATGTATGGAGGTAAGTAAGGTAGGTGCAAAGATGAGCAGAGGAGGCAGGTAGAGTTAAAGGGGAGTGGAGAGGATGGGGAGGTTTTGGGTGCAGAGGTTAGCATGGGTTTAAGGATGCAAAGGTGTACTGACTAGGTGGATAAACATGTAGTTCATGTGTAGGGCAGCCCATTCATTTGAATGGGCTGCTCTAGGTGCTACAAATGCGGAAGAAACTCCCAAACCCCTTTCCAAAATCACACAGTGCCAAGGCACATGTCAGCAGATGTGTGAGGGTGTCATTAACAATTAATGGCACTGCTGTGTATCTGCTAAAGGGCAGCATGTTTCTGTGGTCTCAGGAAAATGATTTTGCATGCTTTCCCAACACACACAAATGTGAACACAGGCTAAATGTCCCAGTTACATTGGTGGTCAGTGTGAATGCTTCTATTATATTAGTGGTCAGTGTAAACCCCTATTACATTGGTGACCAGAGTTGAAACTCCTCTTTATAGTGGTAGTCAGTATAAAAAAAAAATCAGCATTTCCATCAATCGCACCCTCCCCCCAGCACTGCCACTGAGCCCAGGAGTCCTAGGATCCCTAGGAGTTTTCTGTCTAGTAATGGGCCCCCTCACCTCCCCAGTCCATGGTGTGCAGGCAGTGAGGAGATCATGTGCTGTAACCTCTAGCAACCAATCAGTAAGCAGTAATGATGTGCAGTAACCTATAGCAACCAATCAATGAGCAGTATTGATGTACAGTAATCTTTAGCAACCAATCAACAAGCAGAAATTATGTGCTGTAACCTCTAGCAACCAGTCAGTGAGTGGTAATGATACACTGTAACCTCTGGCAACCGATCGCAATCTCTGTCTGATCTGATTCAGTAAACTGATTTTGAGTCTAGATGCTTTTTATTGTATGTTTTAAAGCAGGTGGAGAGCGAAACTGCATGGGGGGGGGGGGGGGGGCAAACATTTTTTTTGCCCAGGGTCCAATCAATATTAAAGACAGCACTGATAAGATGTTGTAACCCCTCTGCAGTCTGTCCAAAACTAATGTTATACTTTATGATTCCTTAGATAGGGCAAATTGTAGACATGCTCACCAGAATCCTGATTGTCTTGTTCCTAGGTAGCAGAGCGAAAGTCAGTGTTTGGTATGATTTCCATCTATTACTGGATGTCCTTTAGCAAACCACTGTTGTGTAGTTTTGTAGTTTTTAAGCATTTGCAGGCTTCTTGTCAGCTTAATTAATTTTGCCTAACCTTTGCTTAACTCTTGCCTAACCTTTATCATTAACAAGGTGATTTTACCCACAGAACAGCCACTCGTCATCCTCTAAAGGATTTATTATGTAAAATTCCCAGGGAGGCATCAGGGAGGCATCAGTTTTTTCTACATCTAGTGCCGACAATCATTCCTCTATTAGTCACTAAGATTTGAAGTACACAAATACATTATAATACTTGATTGAAGACCAATTAAGCCCCTTGACCATGTTGACTCGCGTTATATATATGTCTACGGTGGCCACTTTATTAGTTAAAAAAAAAAAAAGCCAAAAAAGTGTAAATGTGTTGTCTGCATATGTACATAAAGCATGTCATTTTGGTCAAAAGGTTCAGTTTTTTCTGTGGGCATTGTAAATCATTATACACAGGGCTTTTTTTCAGGGGGAACTTGGTGGAACTCAGTTCCACCACCTCTGGCTCAGACCCTTTGGTGCCTGCTCACCACAATCACTTGTAAACACAGAAGTCTGGTTTCTGTGTTTACAAGTGACAGCTCTGCAGTCTGTATGTAATACAATCCTGGTATTTAATGCCCCTTTAAGGACCTCCTACTGTTTTTGTGAAATTTGACTGAACACACCCACTATTTGATATGATTTGGAGGGTGTGTGTAGGGGAGGGGTTTTGTGGAGCCGTGGTTAAGTTCCAGCACCTATTGTTTGAGAAAAAAAGTCCTGATTATACACCATGGGCAGGCTCTCTTTTTTTTGCTGTTGCTAGAATGGTTCTAAGGAAGATTTGTTCATATTTCTTAAGCATTCGAATCAAATGCATTTCAATATTGAATCAAATATGGACTTCAATTCAGGAAAACCATATTTTTTGGGGATGTACAACTTGTTGGTGACAGTCTAATCATGAACTTACATATATCAAGAACCCACTAAAGCCACTAACAGAAATACATTTTACTTATATCTGGTTGTCATCCTTAGTCCTACATCCAAAACAGGAAAATCACATCTTATAGAGTTACCAGGCCAAGTGTCTAACTGATGCATTAATTGCTAAGGCTTACTACAGACAAAGGTTTGAAAAATGGGATTGTAGAATAGAAGAGTTAGACAGAAACAGTTAGGAACCCAAATTGCTAAAAAGAAATGAACTTCAAAGGAAAATCTTTTACTCATCTCTACAATTGATAATTATGCCACATTTGTAAGATTATACGTTTATGAAACATCAGCCTCTGGTGGTTATGTCATATTCTATACTTGCTAGGATCTTTCCTGGACCCTGGTGCTTAGTGTACTACAAAAATAAAATTATCTGTGATTTATTAGATCAGGCATAGGCTTTAAAAGGAAACATATTCAAAGGTACCTGCAATATATCCACATGCCACATACGGTGCCTTGAAAAAGTATTCATACCTCTTGAAATTTCCCACATTTTTTCATGTTACAACCAAAAAAGTAAATGTATTTTATTGTGATTTTATGTGATAGACCAACACAAGGTGTCACATAATTGTGAAGTGGAAGGAAAATGATAAATGGTTTTCAACATTTTTTTACAAATAAATATGTGAAAAGTGTGGCGTGCATTTGCATTCAGCTGTCCCGAAGTCAATACTTTGTAGAACCACCTTTCACTGCAATTACAGCTGCAAGTCTTTTTGGGTATGTTTCTACCAGCTTTGCACATCTAGAGAGCGGCATTTTTGCCCATTCTTCTTTCAAAAATAGCTCATGCTCTGTCAGATTGGATGGAGAGTATCTATGAACAGCAATTTTCAAGTCTTGACAAAGATTCTCAATTGGATTTAGGTCTGGACTTTGACTGGGCCATTATAGCACATGAATATGCTTTGATCTAAACCATTTCATTGTAGCTCTGGCTGTATGTTTAGGGTTGTTGTCCTGCTGGTAGGTGAACCTCTGCCCAGTCTCAAGTCTTTTGCAGACTCTAGCCGGTTTTCTTCTAAAATTGACCTGTATTTGGCTCCATCCATCTTCCCATCAACTCTGACCAGCTTCCCTGTCCCTGTTGAAGAAAAGCATCCCCACATCATGATGCTGCCACCACCATGTTTCAGGGTGGGGATGGTGTGTTCGGGGTGATGTGCAGTGTTAGTTTGCTGCCACACATAGGGTTTAGCTTTTAGGCCAAAAATTTCAATTTTGGTCTCATCTGACCAGAGCATCTTCTTCCACATATTTACTGTGTCCCCCACATGGCTTCTCGCAAACTGCAAATGGGACTTTTTATGGCTTTCTTTCAACAAAGGCCAGATTTGTGGAGTGCACGACTAATAGTTGTCCTGTGGACAGATTCTACCACCTAAGCTGTGGATCTCTTATACACTTGTCAGATATTTATTTGTAAAAATAAAATAAAAATAATTGTATTTATTTCCACTTCACAATATTGTGCCACTTTGTGTTGGTCTATCGCATAAAATCCCAATAAAATACATTTACATTTTTGGTTGTAACATGACAAAAAAAATTTCAAGCGGTATGAATACTTTTTCAAGGCACTGTATGCAAAGCCAGGACTCTTCAGCTTTTAAAAATGGGGCATACCTCAGTCAAAGGTTCAACAAATATGCTTTTGTATATCTGCTAGAGATAAGAATGTTAGGATGAGGCAATATGAGCTCAGATAGTTCATCCACACCTACAAACCACCAGAGAAACAATATTCTGATGGAAATGCCAGGGTTCAGAGAAATGCAGGGATTGCCCTCTGGCAATGCATTTTTCTGGCCAAAAGATATCTCCCATGGGACTTTGTTGCCGCAATAGAAATCACACAGACCTCTGCACCACTGAGCCAATACCTGCCAGTCTGGACATCCAGTCATGCTCATATTTTTGTAAGTGCATTTTACTTGCTTTAAATGTCATATGGAAATAGTAAAATCATGTACAGTCTGGTAAAACTGAATATAAATTTAATTATGGATTTTCTTTTGTTTTCTTGATGTATGTAGGATTGCTTCCACTTCCTTATGCCCGATGAAGACTTTATATAAGTTCAAACGCATTGAGCTGACTTGGTGGATATGCAATTTATGTTAATAATTTCATGTATCCCTGTAGTATATGTATATTGTAGGAATGGTATACGATCAGGATGTAAAGTGTCTACACCAGCCAATGTTAAACCTGTTGTTCAATAAAAGTTTATTTTTTTTTTACTTTTTATACAACTGTGTGATTTCAATTGCTGCAACAAAGTTCCATGGGAGATATCTTTTGTCTAGTGTATCAGTAATGGAGTAGCCTTCTTCCCATGATATAATTGCTACATTCTGCATTCATTTTTCTGGCAAACAAACATAATGTATATAGATTATTGAAGGGTACCTGGGCAAACCAGAGATTGCTAATCCAAAATGTTATTGCAGGGGAAAATGTATTTGAATTGAAGATAAAATAGATACAATTTAAATAAATATCCCATAGTACTATAAGTCAGAGATGGCACGTCAGATACTAGTTCATTTGCCTGAAACTTTGGTGTAAGCCATTTAATAAGTCACTGTGATGAATCATTCATGTGTGTGTAAATTTTAGTTTAACTACAGAGTTTTGTAAACAAGAGATTCTTTCACATCAAAGAAGCAAAGGGGGAGTCTGTAAAGACACGAAAAGGAAATCAAAGCTGCACCTGTTGGTTCTAAAACAAGAATGTAAATTATAAATATGCAATATGTTGTAATGACATGACTTGTTAAATTGTTATAACCTTTTATATATTTTTTGAAAATCCTAACCATAATAAATATATACAATATCACTATATAACTTAAATAAATTGTTCTTCACTTCACATGAAGTTGCATCCTGGTTGCTTATATCATTTAGAGACAATGCAATAATACACAAAAACGTCAACAAGGTTCACTAATGTATACAAATCCTATGCAAAGGTTATGAAAGGAGATTGCAAGTGTTCAAGGAATTTAATATGTTGAAAATTGTATTTGAGCTCTAATTTAGCTGGCATACAGTACAAGCTTTAAACTAATAAAACAATTATGTTACTCTTGTTGCTATATCCTGTCATAGAACTGCAGCCACATCACACAGATCATTTTTAATGAGCCATTAATATGACATTATGTCGCATGTTGTAATACACCTTAGCCCATTTTAGCTTCTAGAATATAAATAAAGCACCTGTGAAGAAGCAGGAGCTTTATCAAGGATTTTTTTTTATATGTTTCCTTTTTTGAATACAGCACTAATTGAGTCAAATTAAAATGTGCTTTTTACTGAAAGAAGCATCTACCTCATCTGTACATAATGATGGTTTCTGAGCATTATGTTTTAACCTGAAACTCCAGTGTATTTTCCAGTGCTCTGATAGAAAACATATGAATATCTTTATGGAGAATATAGATGCATGACTTGGAAAATAAAAAGGCAAAGAAGGGAGCATTTTGTGTTTTATTAAATGAAAATGTATTGCTGAAAGGCCAAGTACAGGCCAGCTATCAGAACAGAAAGTACTGCCACGAACAAAATAATATGAGTGAAGACAAGTATTTAGAAAAAAAAAAAGTTCAGCCAACAATCCTAAATCCAGCTAGAGGTAGATAGAACATAGTCATTCTAGCTTATCTACTTGTCCATTTCAAAGAGACTTTGACTCATTAACCACTTCCCACCACCAGCCATATAACAAAACAATGGCTGTGAAGACGTTAAGTTATCCCGACTGGACATCATATGATGTCCAGCAGAATAAGCTGCCAGCATGTGCCCGCGAGGGCGCATAGTGCGGCGATCAGTTGTGTGGTGTGTCAGTCTGACACACCGCATCTCCAGTCCTGGTAAAGAGCCTCTGACATAGGCTCTTTACCATGTGATCAGCTGTGTCCAATCACAGTTGATCACATTGTAAACAGGAAGGGCCGTTTATCGGCTTTTCCTCCACTCACGCTGACAGACGCAAGTAGAGGAGAGCGAATCGGCTGCTCTCCTGACAGGGGGGTCTGCGCTGATAATCAGTGCAGACCCATTGAGGATGCCCACTGGAGACCCCCCAGGATGCCCACTGGAGACCACCAGGTGAGCCCACCAGGGATGCCAATCAGTGCCAATCAGTGCCCATTAGTAATTGCCAGTCAGTCAATGACTCTTGATCAGTGCTGCCTATCAGTGCCATCTATCAATTGCTACCCATCAGTGCCACCCATCAGTGCTGCCTATCAGTGCCCACCAGTGCCACCTATCAGTTCCACCTATGTGTGCCCATCAGTGCCACCTATAAGTGCCCATCAGTTCCACCTATCAGTGCCCATCAGTGCCGCCTATGAGTGCCCATTAGTGCCACCTATCAGTGCACATCAGTGCTGCATATTAGTGCCACCTATCAGTGCCCATCAGTACTGCATGTAAGTGCCTCATCATCAGTGCCACCTCATCAGTGCCAATCGGTACTGCCTCATCAGTGCCCGTGCAACCTCATCAGTGCTCATCAGCGAATGAGAAAATGTACCTATTTACAACGTTTTGTAACAAACAAAAGGAAAACTTT
Source organism: Lithobates clamitans (assembly GCA_037952925.1). Taxonomy (NCBI): domain Eukaryota; kingdom Metazoa; phylum Chordata; class Amphibia; order Anura; family Ranidae; genus Lithobates; species Lithobates clamitans. The sequence goes on along the minus strand of JBBGZY010000323.1, from coordinate 8,665,121 downwards.
TTTTTTTTCAAAATTTTCGGTCTTTTTTATTAGGAGCGCAAAAAATAAAAACCCCTAGTAGTGATTAAATACCATCAAAAGAAAGCTTTATTTGTGGGAAAAAAAAAATTAAAACTTTGTTTTGGTACAATGTTGCATGGCCACGCAATTGTCATTTAAAATGCAACAGCGCTGAAAGCTGAAAATTGGACTGGGCAGGAAGTGGGTGAAAGTGCCCTGTATTGAAGTGGTTAAGGTGGGATTGCATTTAAGGTGCACTAAATAGCAATTAAGGCATTATATGCAATCATACTGAATGAGAAGCCAGTTTTGTATGCCTGAATCACTATTGACAACATTTTAAGGAGTATTGCAGCATGAAGAATCAAGGCCATTGCCTGCTTAACTCTAGCCCTCAATTTCAAACTTGTGTTCAACTTCAAGTAAAAAAAAAAAAGACAAGTATGTGTTGCTACAGAGGAGGGCATTAAAAGGCACTTGCTTGGCATGCATGGTCAAGACACAGGGACAGTTTTCTGTAAATTTATTTGACACAGATGGGGCAGAGAGATGTTCCAAAGCAACATTATCTTTATCACATAAATAAATGAACAGTCACTATGGCTGTCATTTTACAGCCTTCCTTTTGTCCATTTGTACACACTGTTGACAACATCTGCTAAAAAATGAGAGGAGGATTTTTTTAAAGGTACTTGACAATGGCTGCTTATAAGTGAGTTAAAAAAAGGTGAATGTAGTCAAGAGCCACATGGCATTATCATTTTGGCAGAAGTTTAAACTGTGTGTTTTCTCATTACACAGCAACTGCCCAGTTATGAATCTGTGATGGTTGTACAAATGTCAACTTGGAGGCTTACAGTTAAATCTGCTAATCAGTCAATGGTAGAGACTAGTGACCACTTCTACCCAGATGACTGGGTTAACCTTACCACACAGTACAAATTCCATATCAATAAGAAAGTATGTTATACTACAGCACGTACAGCTCCTTTAGCTTTTTCTTAATCAGGAACTACATTGAAGATCTTTGCCGATCATTTGATGATCTTTTTTAAAGAAAGCTTGCGTTTCTACTACAATGTCAGCTTCAGCTTTATGCCGCGTACACACGAGTGGGCTTTCCGGCATACTTGGTCAGGCGGACCAGAGTCCGCCAAACAATCCGATCATGTGTAGGCTCCGGCGGACTTTTTTTCCCCAAAAGTCCGCCGCACCTAGGTTTGAAACATGTTTTAAATCTTTCCGTCGGACTCAGTTCTTGATGGAAAGTCCGTTCGTCTGTATGCTGGTCCGACGGAAAGCCCGCTCGTCTGTATGCTGGTCCCATGAACCAGATACGACGCAAGGGCAGGGTATTGCATCTCGCGCTCGCTGCAATAGGAAAAACAAATTTTCCTATTGCGGTGAGCGTGAGGTATACCAGGCCCTTAGGTCTGGTATGGATTTTAAAGGGAACCCCCTACGCCGAAAAAAAGGCGTGGGGTCCCCCCTAAAATCCATACCAGACCCCGATCCGAGCATGCAGCTCGGCCGGTCAGGAAAGGGGGTGGGGACGAGCGAGCGCCCCCCCCCTCCTGAGCCGTACCAGGCCGCATGCCCTCAACATGGGGGGTGGGTGCTTTGGGGGAGGGGGCTTTGGGGGTCTTCTTCCGGCTTTGGGGGTCCCTCCGGTTCCTCTTCTCCCGGTGTCTGGTTGGTTCTTCTCTGCTCTCTCTGGCCTCTTCTCCTGGTGTTCCAGTTCTTCTGCCGCCTCTTCCGCTGTCTTCATGCCGCTCTTTTGCCAGTGGAGGTCCGGACTTCTGGGCTTCTTGTCTTCTTGGCTTCTTGGCTTCTTCCCTCTTCTCTTCTCCAGATGTTGACATGACGGTCTCTCCGGCTGGACTGCTCTCTAAGCACTCCGCTGTGTCTTATATAGGCGGAGACCCCGCCCCCTTATGCCATCACAGTCCCTGGGCATGCTGGGACTGTGACAGCATAAGGGGGCATGGTCAACAACCACGCCCCCTAAAAAGAGGCCAGAGAGAGCGGAGAAGAACCAACCGGACGCCGGGAGAAGAGGAATAGGAGGGACCCCCAAAGCCGGAAGAAGACCCCCGAAGCCGGAGGAAGACCCCCCGGAGCTGTCTAATAAATTATTTTAAAAACCTGTATAGTGTGTTTTATTATTGACACTTTTTCCCTAGGTAAATGGGTAGGGGTACCATGTACCCCATACTCATTCACATAGGGTGGGGGGCCGGGATCTGGGGGCCCTCTTATTATAGGGGGCTGCAGGATTCCGATAAGCCCCCCACCCACAGACCCCGACAACCAACCGGCCAGGGTTGTCGGGAAGAGGCCCTTGTCCTCATCAACATGGGGACAAGGTGCTTTGGGGTGGGGCGATCGCGGGTCACCGGCGGACATTGAGCGTGCCCGCTATCCTCCTTGCATGGACTGACGTACAGGTATGTTCAGGGCTGGTGCAAGGATTTTTGACACCATAGGCGAAACCTTATTTTGCCGCCCCTCCTTAGCTCCACCACTGACCCCACCCCCTTTGCCCAGCCCATGTATACGCCACCTTTTTAATGAAGCACCCATCAAATGTAGCCCCACCAGCGCTCATAAAATGCAGCCTCACCAGCGCCAATCAAATGCAGCCTCACCAGCGCTCCTTAAAAATGCAGCCTCACCAGCGCCCATCAATGCAGCCTTCCAGTGCCCATCAATGAATGTTTGCTTGCTTCCATTCTTTTGGGAGTTTGGACACAGACACAGTCCTCCATCGGTGATGTACCTCTGACACTATGTGCGAACAGAGCGGTGGATGCCTGCTGATGCTGCAACTTGGTTGCTGGCTGCAGAGAGAAGAGAGTAGGAACACCAGTGGCTGGGCGCCCTAGGCAACAGTGCACCTTAGGTGGCTGCCTAGATTGCCTAGTGGTAGCACTGGACCTGTACGTTGGTACGCACAGGAGAGCGGACCTGCCGCAGTATATCTGTGTGAGCTGGTCAGCAAGTGGTTAAAGTGAACCTGTGTCCTGACTATGCACTCTAAAGTATTTACAAATTCTGCACAAGCAGTAGATAACGTTTATTGGTCTTCAAATTTCTCAAAAGAGACACTGAAATCTTAGTTTTTTACCTAGTACTTTCCAATAAAACAGAATCTTGCCAGCCCACTGGCCTTTTGATGTAAGCAAATAGCAGGTGTTCTGTAAGGAATCATTCACATGTGCACAGAGACCGCTACAGAGAGAAGAAGTTTTTTTGGAGTAGTGAAGAGCTGTGCGACATTGGGAGGCACGGATCTTTACTCTTAACTCAACCCGTAGACACCATTGTCATGGATATATGATCGATAAAATGTTTATTTATTCTTTTTTTCAGATCCTCAGAGAGTTCTTTGCCATGAGGTGCCATGTTGAACTTCCAGTGAGCAGTATGAGAGAGTGAGAGCGATAACACCAAATTTAACACACCTCCTCCCCATTCACACCTGAGACCTTGTAACACTAACGAGTCACATGACACCGGGGGAGAGAAAATTACTAATTGGGCCCAATTTGGACATTTTCACTTACTTACTCTTGTTGCCAGCGGTTTAGACATTAATGGCTGTGTGTTGAGTAGGGATGAGCCGAACACCCCCCTGTTCGGTTCGCACCAGAACATGCGAACAGGAAAAAAATTCGTTCGAACACGCGAACACCGTTAAAGTCTATGGGACACGAACATGAATAATCAAAAGTGCTAATTTTAAAGGCTAATATGCAAGTTATTGTCAATAAAAGTGTTTGGGGACCTGGGTCCTGCCCCAGGGGACATGAATCAATGCAAAAAAAAGTTTTGAAAACGGCCGTTTTTTCAGGAGCAGTGATTTTAATAATGCTTAAAGTCAAACAATAAAAGTGTAATATCCCTTTAAATTTCATACCTGGGGGGTGTCTATAGTATGCCTGTAAAGGGGCGCATGTTTCCCGTGTTTATAACAGTCTGACAGCAAAATGACATTTTGAAGGAAAAAACACATTTAAAACTACCGCGGCTATTGCATTGCCGACAATACACATAGAAGTTCATTGATAAAAACGGCATGGGAATTCCCCACAGGGCAACCCCGAACCAAAATTTAAAAAAAAAAATGATGTGGGAGTCCCCCTAAATTCCATACAAGGCCCTTCAGGTCTGGTATGGATATTAAGGGGAACCCCAGCCAAAATTTAAAAAAAAAATTGACGTGGGGTTCCCCCTAAATTCCATACCAGACCCTTCAGGTCTGGTATGGATTTTAAGGGGAACCCCGCGCCAAAAAAAAAAAAAAAAACGGCGTGGGGTCCCCCTAAAAATCCATACCAGACCCTTATCCGAGCACGCAACCTGGCAGGCCGCAGGAAAAGAGGGGGGGACGAGAGTGCGGCCCCCCCCCTCCTGAACCGTACCAGGCCACATGCCCTCAACATTGGGAGGGTGCTTTGGGGTAGCCCCCCAAAACACCTTGTCCCCATGTTGATGAGGACAAGGGCCTCATCCTCACAACCGTGGCCGGTGGTTGTGGGGGTCTGCGGGCGGGGGGCTTATCGGAATCTGGAAGCCCCCTTTAACAAGGGGACCCCCAGATTCCGGCCCCCCCCCCTGTGTGAAATGGTAAGGGGGTACTTACCCCTACCATTTCACTAAAAAACTGTCAAAAATGTTAAAAATTACAAGAGACAGTTTTTGACAATTCCTTTATTTAAATGCTTCTTCTTTCTTCCTTCATCTTCTTCTTCTTCTGGTTCTTCTGGCTCTTCTGGTTCTTCCTCCGGCGTTCTCGTCCAGCATCTTCTCCGCGGCGTCTTCTATCTTCTTCTCCTCGGGCCGCTCCGCACCCATGGCATGAGGGGAGGCTCCCGCTCTTCTCTTCATCTTCTTCTCTTCTTCGTCTTCTTCTTCATCTTCTTCTTCATCTTCTTCTTCTTCTCTTCTTCATGTCTTCTCCGGGCCGCTCCGCAGCCATGCTGTGGCATGGAGGGAGGCTCCCGCTGTGTGACGGCGTCTCTTCGTCTGACGGTTCTTAAATAATGGGGGCGGGGCCATCCGGTGACCCCGCCCCCCTCTGACGCACGGTGACTTGACGGGACTTCCCTGTGACGTCACGGGGAATGCCAAAGGGAAGTCCCGTCATGTCACAGTGCGTCAGAGGGGGGCGGGGTCACCGGGTGGCCCCGCCCCCCGTTATTTAAGAACCGTCAGACGAAGAGACGCCGTCACACAGCGGGAGCCTCCCTCCATGCCACAGCATGGCTGCGGAGCGGCCCGGAGAAGACATGAAGAAGAGAAGAAGAAGAAGAAGATGAAGAAGAAGATGAAGAAGAAGATGAAGAAGAGAAGAAGATGAAGAGAAGAGCGGGAGCCTCCCCTCATGCCATGGGTGCGGAGCGGCCCGAGGAGAAGAAGATAGAAGACGCCGCGGAGAAGATGCTGGACGAGAACGCCGGAGGAAGAACCAGAAGAGCCAGAAGAACCAGAAGAAGAAGAAGATGAAGGAAGAAAGAAGAAGCATTTAAATAAAGGAATTGTCAAAAACTGTCTCTTGTAATTTTTAACATTTTTGACAGTTTTTTAGTGAAATGGTAGGGGTAAATACCCCCTTACCATTTCACACAGGGGGGGGCCGGGATCTGGGGGTCCCCTTGTTAAAGGGGGCTTCCAGATTCCGATAAGCCCCCCGCCCGCAGACCCCCACAACCACCGGCCACGGTTGTGAGGATGAGGCCCTTGTCCTCATCAACATGGGGACAAGGTGTTTTGGGGGGCTACCCCAAAGCACCCTCCCAATGTTGAGGGCATGTGGCCTGGTACGGTTCAGGAGGGGGGGGGCGCACTCTCGTCCCCCCCTCTTTTCCTGCAGCCTGCCAGGTTGCGTGCTCGGATAAGGGTCTGGTATGGATTTTTAGGGGGACCCCACGCCGTTTTTTTTTTTTTTTTTGGCGCGGGGTTCCCCTTAAAATCCATACCAGACCTGAAGGGTCTGGTATGGAATTTAGGGGGAACCCCACGTCAATTTTTTTTTTAAATTTTGGCTGGGGTTCCCCTTAATATCCATACCAGACCTGAAGGGCCTTGTATGGAATTTAGGGGGACCCCCACATCATTTTTTTTTTTTATTTTGGTTTGGGGTTCCCCTGTGGGGAATTCCCATGCCGTTTTTATCAATGAACTTCTATGTGTATTGTCGGCAATGCAATAGCCGCGGTAGTTTTAAATGAGTTTTTTCCTTCCAAATGTCATTTTGCTGTCAGACTGTTCTAAACACGGGAAACATGCGCCCCTTTACAGGCATACTATAGACACCCCCCAGGTACGAAATTTAAAGGGATATTACACTTTTATTGTTTGACTTTAAGCATTAATAAAATCACTGCTCCTGAAAAAACGTCCGTTTTTAAAACTTTTTTTTGCATTGATCCATGTCCCCTGGGGCAGGACCCGGGTCCCCAAACACTTTTTATGACAATAACTTGCATATAAGCCTTTAAAATTAGCACTTTTGATTTCTCCCATAGACTTTTAAAGGGTGTTCCGCGGCATTCGAATTTGCCGCGAACACCCCAAATTGTTCGCTGTTCAGCGAACTTGCGAACAGCCAATGTTCGAGTCGAACATGAGTTCGACTCGAACTCGAAGCTCATCCCTAGTGTTGAGTTATTTTAAGGGGATAGCAAATTCACACTGTTATACAAGCTGTACACTTACGACTAGGGATGAGCACGATATTCGAGTCGAATGCAAGTTCGTTTCGAACATCGGGTGTTCGCCTCTTCGCCGAACAACAAACAATATGCGGTGTTCGCGGCAAATTCAAAAGCTGCCGGAACACCGTTAAAGTCTATGGGACACTAACATGAAAAATCAAAAGAGCTAATTTTAAAGGCAAGTCATTGTCATAAAAAGTGTTTGGGGACCTAGGTCCTGTCCCAGGGGACATGTATCAATGAAAACATTTTTTTTTAAACCGGACGTTTTTTTGGGAACAGTGATTTTTTTTAATGCTTAAAGTGAAAGAATAAAAATGAAATATTCCTTTAAATATTGTGCCTGGTGGGTGTCTATAGCATGCCTGTAAAGTGGCGCATTTTTCCCATGTTTAGAACAGTACCACAGCAAAATGAAATTTCTAAAGGAAAAATTGTCTTTTAAAACTGATTTTGTCTGTAATGAATTGTTGGGTCTCGGCAATATAGATACAGATAATTGAAAAAAAGAGCATGGGATCCCCCCCCTGTCCATTACCAGGCCCTTTGGGTCTGGTATGAATATTAAGGGGAACCCTGAATCAAATAAAAAAAAAATTCTGTGGGGGTCCCCCTAAAATCTATACCAGGCCCTTTGGGTCTGGTATAGATTTTAAGAGGAACCCTGTGCCAAAATTTTTTTTTAAATGGCGTAGGGGTCCCCCCAAAATCCATACCAGACCCTTATCAGGCCACAGGAAAAGAAGAGTGATGAGAGAGTGCCCCCCTCCTGAACCGTACCAGGCCACATGACCTCAACATGGGGAGGGTGCTTTGGGGTAGGCCCCAAAACACCTTGTCCACATGTTGATGGGGACAAGGGCCTCATCCCCACAACCCTTGCCAGGTGGTTGTGGGGGTCTGTGGGCAGGGTGCTTATCAGAATCTGGAAGCCCCCTTTAACAAGGGGACCCCCAGATCCCGGCCTTCCCCCCGTGTGAATTGGTAACGGCGTACAAATGTCCCCCTACCATTTCACAAAAAAAGGGTCAAAATGGATAAAAAGACAAGAGACAGCTTGGGACAAGTCCTTTATTAAAAAATAAAAAAATATAAATGTCCCACAGTGTATGTTCACGCCACCCGACTGACCGAAAAAGAAAATGAGTTTTAATTATATTGCCGAGGCCCGACAATTCATTACAATATTTCCTTTAGAAATGTCATTTTGCTGTGGTACTGTTCTAAACATGGGAAAAAGTGCCACTTTACAGGCATACTATAGACACCCCCAGGCATGATATTTAAAGGAATATTTAATTATTATTGTTTCACTGTAAGCATTAAAAAAATCACTACTCCCGAAAAAATGGCCAATTTTAAAAAATATTTTTGCATTGATGCATGTCCCTTGGGCAGACCCAGGTCCCCCAACACTTTTTATAACAATAATTTGCATATAAGCCTTTAAAATTAGCGCTTTTGATTATTCAGGTTCATGTCCCATAGACTTTTAACGGTGTTCGTGTGTTCTGCCAAATTTTTTGGTTTTTCGGCTCATCCCCACTCACGACTTTACATTGTAGTGTCATTTCTTTAGTGTTGTCACATGAAAAGATATAAAAAAATATTTACAAAAATGTGAGGGGTATACTCACTTTTTTGAGACATGTAAATGGAAAAACAGATAGAAAGCATCAGTTTAAAAATGTATAAACTTTCAAATAATGTATTTGTTTCTAGGTTCTTTTTACCCTTTCACTGCCACCAATGTAGGGCTTATGTTGGTGACAGCAGTGGCTCCTACACACACTCCTGGTGGCTACAGTGTGTGTGTTTGCTTTACAGATTGGCCATAAGATTTCCTGGTGGTAGTGATTTGGGCAGCATAATCACTTCCACAAATACTGGAAGATACCTTCCCCCCTTTCAGGCAACCCTATCACAATGTATCATGGGCTGTAATGTCCCACCTGCTGGTCTGCCTGCCTCCACAAACATACATAAAAATGCAGGTCATGGTACCTGCATACTAAAACGATCATTTTGCTACTCTGTGCATGCTAGAGTGAGTGCAATAATTTGAGGGCCATTATTCATGGTTGATGCTAAAATGATGACCTTGCCAATCTCCAGGAGTTGGGCTTGTACAAGTGAGTGCTTTATCACTCTAAAAGTACAATAACATCCTATTTTGCTTATCTTTGTATACAGATTAAATGTTCCGGTACACATTTTAGTGTTAATAAATACCTTCCTTTCTTTATAAACTGACACTTACTTTTTTGGCAACATTATTTTCTGAGTCTCATACATGCTGTATTATGTCTGAATCAATATTATTGCAAAACATTTCACTTCCAAGGCAGTAAAACCAAAATGTTTTGCAGACTTTCAGTAATTGCTGTCGAGCCTGCACCATGCTCTTTGAAACAGATCATAAGTGACTCTCAAATCTCAACTGACAAATAAACAAAAATTAGATATATAGGCACACAACAGTCATGTCTTTAAATAGAACCCCAGGGGCAGAAAGGTGAAAGTTTAGAGTTTGCAAGTCCTTATTAGTTGAATATGTACCCTTTCCACGTAACGTTACATTGATGCCATGCATTTTTCCTCTAATGATGCACTGTCACAATACACTGTTGTCTTTTGTTTGAAGCGTAGCTTGTTTGTTTTGTGCCATGAGAATGACACAGCAACCATTGCCGTTCAATTGAAATAAAACATATATTTCGTAAAGGACATTTTAAACCATCCCTGCCCTGTCAATCAAAACTAAGAAGAGAAAGAATAAAAAGTGAATTGCCTTATTTGTTGTTTACACTGGAAATATATAGAGTATGCAGAAGTGAACCTTTCCTTTAGAAATATCCTGTGTTGACACATTTCTTATCTTGACAAGTGTGATATTGGCACTGATACACAAATCAATGTCACCCTATAACAACATTCGCTTTTTGCTATATTTGTGATTAGTACAAAGGAAGAGTCAGAGGTAGGTAATCATATTCATCCAGCTGATTCATATATGCTGTGTTAGAATTTGAACCTTAATGGTCATACAATACTTGATAGCTGCAAGCCATTCAATAGATATCACTAATAGATGTGACTATCTGGTCATGTAGGGTTTAACAAAGGTCCATAATGAGTGCCTGTGAGTGTTGGAAAGGATTGATACTGCACACAAAGGCAACATTCTGCAAAGCTTTTTTCTTTAACCAGCTATGAGCTGACAAGATGTTGGTGTGGAACCATTAGAGCATCACTTTTAGCACATGAAATTTCAGCACCACTAATTTTGGCTGTTAGTATGTATTTGATGCTAACAATGAGGTGCCCAGATGACTGACCTGCTTAAATACAAAATTGCGTGCTTCACCCCAACCCTAATTTATAACCCTGACACTTGAAAGAGTTTTATTATATCTGTTGGCTATGTCGAAATAAATACCTCTTGCTTCTCTAGAACTCTACTAAGCATATAACTGTGCTCTGTGCTTCTACTGCATTTTTATCAGTTGTTCCCAATTATCTCTATTAACTAGAGAACACCTCCTCCTATGTTATGCACATGAGAAGAGGGGTGTGCTGTAGTCAGTGGTGTAACTAGAACCTTCAGGGCCCCGGTGCAAGAAACCATGAAGAGCCCCCCTGAACCCCAGCCGAGGCCCTTCCCTCCGAGTCCGGTGGTGGAACTACAGGGCCCGGTCACAGGTACGACCTTTGTGAGCCCTGTAGTTCTGCCACTGGTATCAGCAGTTTTTTAATTATTTTTTACAATTTTTTTAGGAGCCCCGTCGGGGGACTTTGGTGAGATATCAGAGGTCTAAACAAACCTATGATGTTACACCTTTGAGACAAAGAGGAAGACTGAGGACACAGCTCCCAATCTCCTTCTCTGTTTAATTTTTTTTTTAAAATTGATACGCTGCCAAACATGAGGTATACAGGTAAGTGGATACCCCCTTCACCACATCCCGACAATAATTTTTGGAGAGATGAACTAAAGAGACCTTGGGATTGTACGGGTGAGGGGGGGAGTAGAAGTAAATTACCTAAGAAGTAAGAAGGGAAGGGGGGGTTTTGAAAGGGATAATATGATTGGTAATACAGGTACCCAGGAGTAATAAAAAATATATATATACTTTATTAGAAATATACAGAAGAAATATTTAAAACAGTGAACAGTTCATACAAAATATCTAGACCATATACATGAGTGTTCTAATTAAGGAAAACATGCATATGCGTGGTACTTGAGAACCCAACATGTTTCGGATAAAAAATACAATTCCTTCTTCAGGGATTTCCTGTAAGGATATTGTATGATTCGTTCACAGAAATGTGTGCATATCCCAGGCCGGACTGTAACTTGGTAGCTTAGCAGATGGTGCTCCAAATCCTAGTCACCACAGCATCAGTTACGAATTGTGTTTAAATATATATAGCCACATATAGGCTTATATAGTGAAAGCCAAGGGCCAAAGGTTGGATGGAATTTCTGTAGTGATAATACTGGGGGATCTTAGAGCTTCACGGATGCGTCAAACACGGGAATTCACCAGCGTCCACAAGGAACAGCAAGGAGAGGAAGGGGGGAATGTACAGCCTTAGAGTTGTCAGACTGTTAGAAAGGACATCAACCTCCTCCTAGATGTGCATATTATCTCTTTCAAACCCCTACTTCCCTTCTTACTTCTTAGGTAATTTACTTCTACTCCCCCCCTCACCCGTACAATCCCAAGGTCTCTTTTGTTCATCTCTCCAATCTCCTTCTCTGCAGCCTCAGCTACATAGAATGAATGGACAGGAATAGCTCTGTACAGAGCTTCCTGTTCATTTATAAACTGAAGCATAGTAAACACAGTTTAGTACATGCCATAGTTATGAATGGACAGAGTCAGTGATCGATACAGATCACTAACTCTCAATTTAGAAAAAAAAGGAGCTGGTAAATTACACATTTACCGGCCCATTTCCCACTCTCCATCCTGACAGATCCCCAGCAGCAGCCAGCAGGAGAGGGATGGGGGAACCTGGAAGAGTCGACGAGGAGGTCTGGGAAAAAGCACACAGGGGCTGGAGAGCACACCTTGCTGGTACTGCTGTACCCACCCCCATCTACAGTGACCCCATGCTGGTACTGCTGTACCCCCCATCTTCCAGCCACCAAACACAGGTATTGCTAGATCCCTGTCTGTCCTCCAACCTCCCCATGCTGGTACTTCTGTACCTCCCCCTGGTGTCCAGTGACCCCTGCTGGTACACCCCCAAATGGCTGGGGATTCAGATTTCCTCTGTGTGTTCTGCCCCTCCAACAACCTGGCACCCTAGGGTGGCTGACATCTTCCCTGCCAGCCAGCATGGTCTGTAGATAGGGTTCCTTTTCTTAGGGGAGATGGGGTCCTGGTCCCTGGGGGAAGATGGGGTCCCTAGGTAAGATGGAGTCCCTGTTGCCAGGGAAGATAGGGTTCCTGTCCCTAGACAGGATGGGGTTGTGTCTCCAGGAGAGATGGGACATTTTCTCAAGGCAGATGGAGTGGGAAGGGGGCCCTGTCCCCATGGGAGATAGGGTGCCTGTCCTTAGGTTAGAAGGGGTCCCTGTCCCTTAAGGAAATGGGGTCCCTGTCCTCTGGGGAGAAGTGGGCCCTGTCCCCAGGGGAGATTGGGTCCCTGTCCCCAGGTGAGAAGCGGTCCCTGTTCCCAGGTGAGAAGGGGTCCCTGTCCCCAAGGGCAATGGGGTCCCTGTCCTCTGGGGAGAAGTGGGCCCTGTCCCCTGGGGAGATAGGGTCCCTGTCCTTAGGGGGGATAGGGTCCCTGTCCCCACGTGAGATGGGGTCCCTGTCCTCACGTGAGAAGGGGTCCCTGTCCTCACGTGAGAAAGGGTCCCTGTCCTCTGGGGAGAAGTTGGCCCTATCCCCAGGGGAGATGGGGTCCCAGTCCGCAAGGAAAATGGGGTCCCTGTCCTTTAAGGAGAAGTGGGCCCTGTCCCCAGGGGAGATGGGGTCCCTGTCATTAGAGATGGGGTCCCTGTCCCCAGGGGAGATGGTATCCCTGTCCCCACGTAAGAAGGGGTCCCTGTCCACAATAGAGATGGAGGGGGGTATGCGATGGTGTGTGGGGGATGGGGGTCACCTCAGTCATCATGACCAAGCTGCAGGTCGGGCACTCATCCATGGTGGCCTGGGCCCCCTCCGGTGTGCTGGATGGGTGATCAGCATATCTGCCAGAAAGACCTGTCAACATCTGTGTATGATAGGGAGGAGGGGGGCACTGGCAGACAAGCCTGCGGTGTCCTCCGGGGAGCCGGCTCTCATAGGGCTGCACTGCATCTGTGTGCTTAGAGTTTGTTTGCCCAGGAGAAGCATGCAGTGTAGTGTGAGCCACTACTGGTAGTAGAGCCTGACTTGTAGGAGAAGGCCTCTCATACAACGCTGGTTCAGGAGCCACTGGAGTGGGGACAGTGGTCTCGTGAGCACAGTGGGGTAGGAGTGCCTGGTGAGGTAGAAGTCTCTGGTGCTAGAGCAGAGTAGAGATCCCTCCAGAGATGGCTGGACTGCAGGTAAGGTGGTCAGCGGAGAGCAGCAGGCTGCAGCACTGGAGATGCAGATGCAGGGATCACTGGAGCTGGAGCTGAAGGTGCAGCAGCACACAAAGTAAACGGCAGGCACAAACAGTGTCAGACAGTCCGGGTCAGCAGGGTCAGGCAAGCCGGGTTGGATTGGAGAGAGAGGGATGGTCAGACAAGCCAGGTCAGTATGGTAGACAGATCAATCAGGTGCAGGGTAACAAGTTCACAGGACTTTTATGCATTCATTGGCGCCAAACAACGTTAACGCGCATGTGCGCGCACCTGCGCGCGTGCCCGAATGAGGCGCTGACGCACAGCAATAGCTGGAGATTGCTGCATAGTCTGAACAGTGGCGCGCCGGCACATGCGCGCATGCAAATGTCCCAGTCTGGTGCTGACAAATCCCTGACATTAACACTACACAGGTTTTAAAAGTAATTTATTAGGAAGTTCCGGGGGTCTTCTTCCGACTTTGGGGTCTTCTTCCGACTTTGGGGGTCTTCTTCCGACTTCTCCGCTTTCTCCGGCCTTTTCTCTCAGTGTTCGGACTCCTCTCCCGGTGTTTGGCCTCTTCTCCCGGTGTTCAGCCTCTTCTGCCGGGCCCCTCCGATATCTTCTGCCGCTCTTTTGCTAGCGGTGGCCCGGTCTTCTGCGCTGTTTTGTCCCCTCTTCTCTTCTTCCGATGTTGACATGACGCTCCCTGCCGCTGGAATGCTGTGCAACCATTTATATAGGCGGTGACCCCGCCCCCTTGTGACGTCACAGTCCCAGCATGTGCAGTGACTCTGGCGTTATAAGGGGGTGTGGTCACTGGGTACAAGACGGCAAAGACCAGGCCACTGCTAGCAAAAGAGCGGCAAATGAGCAGAAGATAGCGGAGGGGCCCGGCAGAAGAACCGGACACCGGGAGAAGAGGTGGAACACCGGGAGAAGAAGCCGAACACCGGGAGAAGAGGCCGGAGAGAGCGGAGAAGTCGAAGAAGACCCCCGAAGTCAGAAGAAGACCCCAAAGTCGGAAGTAAACCCCCAGAGCTGCCTAATAAATTACTTTTAAAACCTGTGTAGTGTTTTTTTATTGACACTTTTTTCCTAGGTGAATGGGTAGGTACCATGTACCCCATACTCATTCACATAGGGTGGGGGCCGGGATCTGGGGGCCCCCTTATTAAAGGGGGCTCCCGGATTCCGTTAAGCCCTCCGCCCGCAGACCCCGACAACCAACGGTTGTCGGGAAGAGGCCCTTGTCCTCATCAACATGGGGACAAGGTGCTTTGGGGTGGGGGGCCCACAGGGCATGCGGCCTGGTACGGTTCAAGAGGGGGGGCGCTCGCTCGTCCCCACCCCCTTTCCTGACCGGTCGGGCTGCGTGCTCGGATAAGGGTTTGGTATGGATTTTGGGGGGACCCCACACCGATTTTTTGGCGTAGGGGTTCCCCTTAAAATCCATACCAGACCTAAGGGCCTGGTATGCCCCTGGGGGGGAACCCATGCCATTTTTTTCATTTGGCGCAGCGTTCCCCCTCATGATTCATACCAGACAGCTGTCAGCACTGCCTGTCGTTCATCGCAAAAGGAAAAAAGTTTTCTTTTCCCGATCAGCGAGCCAGCGCGACATACACAGTACCCTGTCGCCGAAAACCAACGCGATGGGATCGCGCTGGAAACACAATCTCGTGGTCAGGTACTATATCTCTAAAGCCTCATACACACGATTGGATTTTCCGATCGAAAATGTGTGATGACAGGCTGTTGGCGGAAAATCCGACCGTGTGTATGCTCCATCAGACAATTGTTGGCCAACTTTCCATGGACAAATTTTGGATGGCAGGTTTATAAATTTTACGCTGACAAATGTCTGTTGTTGGATTTTCCGAGCGTGTGTACACAAGTCCGTTCGACAAAAGTCCAAAGTACAAACACACATGCTCGGAAGCAAGGACAAGCCAGAAACGGTCGGTCTTGTAAACCAGCGTTCATAATGGAGAATTAACATTTGTGACGTGGCAAATTATGAACTCTCGAAATGCAGCGCACATTCTCTTCTCCTTTATTTAGTGGGATAATAATGAAGCTGCTTTGCTGGTGATACTGATGGAGTTATTGCAAAAAAATTTTCAAAGGCTTTTCTTTTCTAGTGATATCAAGAATATTATTATGCTTTTTTTTTTTTTTTTATTTGGGCAAGTTACCACAACACCATTATCCCGTAGTTTTAAAGATCAAAGATACAACTATGTTGGTTTGCCTTTTAATTTTACATTGTATTTTTTAAAATGTAACTGCCTACTCCCAAAATGCCATTTTAAGTAAAACACATAGCCAGGTATTATTCTACACAATTTTTTTATTGTGCATTTAAAAAAATAAATAAATAAAACTAGACATGCTATCTGCCAATAGAACTTAACAAAAAAGTGAATTCTATGCATCCAAAAATGTAGAAAATATACCAAATCAAATCATTATTCATCCGAAAAAATAATGTCAAAGCAATAACTCCAAGGCCAATAATAAATAACATGTTATCTCCTCCGATTCCGCAACATGTCTGGTTGACGAAATTCCGCAACATGTCTGGTTGATGAAATGTCAGAAATGAACTGAAAAGCACAAAATGAAAAGTGCGAAATGAAAAGTGCGAAATAAAAAGCGCTAAATGAAAAGCGCAAAATGTAAAGCGCAAATCAACACTCACCAAACTTCTACTAACACGAAATTAGCAGAAGTAGCCCAAAGGGTGGCACTAAAGAGCTGAAAAACCACGTAGTATATCACTACGTTCATGATTGTTGGCCAACAATTGTGTGGCCGTGTATATGCAAGACAAGTTTGGGCCAACGCCCTTCAGACAAAATTCCACGGTTTTGTTGGCCAACAATCCGATCGGCTTAAGGCTTGCCAGGTTGTAAAAGGAATGTACAGATGGACTCTAGAGCAATGTTTCTCAACTCCAGTCCTCAAGGCGCCCCAACGGGTCATGTTTTCGGGATTTCCCTCAGATAAGAGGGCTGTGGTAATTACTAAGGCAGTGAAACTAATCAAATCACCAGTGCAAAATAATGGAGAGCCTGAAAACATGACCTGTTGGGGCGCCTTGAGGACTGGAGTTGAGAAACACTGCTCTAGAGTTTGTAACATAGTTGGTGACTAGATGGGACCAAAAGTGTCTGGAAATGTAGATGCCACACACCATTTCTTACTCTAATACAAGCAACCGTAGACCTATATAAAAATCAGGGCTGAGGCTTTGAATGATTAAAGAGAACACCTTGTCTTACTTTATTAAATTAGAATTGTATATAAATAATACAAATATTGATATATAATATTTGCCAAGTTGTAAAAGGAATGTACAGATGGACTCCAGAGTTTGTAACAGAGTTGGTGACTAGATGGGACCAAAAGTGTCTGGAAATGTAGATGCTATACACCATTTATTACTCTAATACAAGCAACCGTAGACCTATATAAAAATCAGGGCCGAGGCTTTGAATGATTAATGAGAACACCTTGTCTTACTTTTTAAATTAGAATTGTATATAAGTAATACAAATATTGATATATAATGAGTTTATAAAGTGTAAGCAAATTCTACCTATAAGGGAAAAATCCTCCTTAGTTGGGATGACACTTCTAGCAAGGGTTTGGTCTTCTAGGTTATCCAGTAATTGATTGTGCTAAAACCTATTTCTAGAGTGCAAGGACACCCAGGCACATTCAAAGCTGCTTGGTACTTCTTGCTTAATGCAGTTCAAATCTCAGATATCAATTTTCAAAGCTGGAAGTATGTTGCAATGAAAACAACAAATCAACAGAACTATCCAAATACCGGGGGGGGGGGGGGGGTGTTGGGGTTGCCGTGCCTAACCCGTGGTTATATTACCTAGCACCACAATTACAGTACCATAATTTGGGATTTTCTTACTTTCACTTTCAATGATAATGGTAAACAGGACAAATACAGAGAGTGAATCTCCCTAAACGGGAACACAGATAGCAATAAATCCTGACAGGTGTTCTAATCCCTCTGCACTCTATCCAAAACTAAAAAAAAGTTTTGATTTAGTTATACTTTAAATTAACTATCTTACCTGTAATGACTTGCAAATCAGGTCAATTAGCAAGCTGCAATGTTTTTATTCATCTACAGTACATCACCTGGTTGGGGCATTCTCACCTAGGACTAATTCCATGCTCTCATTGTACCCAGTCTGCACTATTCATTATGCGATTTCACATGAAAACACAGGACATACCGGGGAGCTTAGAATCCTCATATTTTAATACTTCCAACAGGCTGTATCCCACATACTCTCTGATTCAAAAAATCTGGTTAAAGGTGCGGTCTATACAGAGCATTATAGGATTCACAGACTACAGTCTGCTGTTGCATAATTCCACGTATACATAACTAGTGAACCTGCCATGTGCAGGGATGTGGACACGATGTGGCATCACTCATTTGAGGCAGATTTTTCAAAAAGGATTGCTCCATTCCTTTGAGCACTTATGAGCTGCTTTCCACCTCCCTTCCACAATGCACTTTTACTACCTCCAGCTTTGGCATGCCGTCCACTTACAGGGCGTATTGGCTGACTGGTCTCAGTCCCCCACACCAGTGTTTGGTATGTTTAGTCTGTAAAAAACACAAAGGGGTTTATTTCTAATTGCTAAGAAATGCTATTGACGTCCTACCTAGAAGACTACCCTTCTAATGCCAAAGAGAAATGGGAGAAATGTGGGCCCGATAGATGATGAGCTGTCAGATAATGTCCTCAAGTCAAAACTCCATAGCTCACTGAACATGGTGCAAAGACTCTCCTAACTGTATATTGTGCATGGTGCACAATATACTCTCTTAAAAACTACACCGCATGGGTATACTACAAACTCCACTGTGCGCTAAGTGCACCACTATGAATGGGGATCTTATACACCTTCTATGGTGCTGCCCCAAACGACATCATTACTGGGAGGCAGTTGTTAGTACTATTAACTCAGTTTTTTACATTACATTACATTACTTGAGCCCATCAGATGCATACTGGGGATTAGGGATGAGTTTCGAGTTCGAGTCGAACCCATGTTCGACTCGAACATCGCATGTTCGACTCGAACATCGCATGTTCGACCGTTCGTCGAATTACGAACATAATGGGCCATTTGTGCCAAATTTGAATAGCGTGCCACGGCCCATACTTCACTGCGGCATCGCAGTGCAGTGCTGGCTGATGATTGGCCAAGCATGCACTATGACCCGCATGCTTGGCAAATCACAGAGCCGTCTGTACAGAGAGCAATAATTGGCCAAAGCCAGGGTGGCTTTGGCCAATTATGGCTCAGGGGGTTTAGCACACGCCCCCACACCATATAAGGCAGCCTGCACGTTGGCCCTGTGTAGTGTGTTCTGGCATTGAGAGAAAGAGAGCACTTACAGTGTATTGTATATATATATATGCATCGTAGGTGTTGTAAATATATATATATATATATATATATATATATATATATATATATATATATATATATATATATACATATACACTGTATTCAGTTTAGCTAGATCTGTTCCTGTTATTCTCTTCCTACTGACAGGCAGGCTGGTGTTTTTACAGTATTTACAGCTACCTGAAGAAAATTGCTGGTGTTCTTCTGATCCTATTAGTACCGCAGGCAGCTGCAGTATTTACAAGTTAGTGTAGTGCGTCCTCTGCACAGGGTGCACCTAAAGATACCTGAAGAAAATTGGTGGTGTTCTTCTGATCCTATTAGTACCGCATGCAGCTGCAGTATTTACAAGTTAGTGTAGTGTGTCCTCTGCACAGTGTGCACCTAAAGCTACCTGAAGAAAATTGGTGGTGTTCTTCTGATCCTAATAGTACCGCAGGCAGCTGCAGTATTTACAAGTTAGTGTAGTGCGTCCTCTGCACAGTGTGCACAAAAAGCTACCTGAAGAAAATTGGTGGTGTTCTTCTGATCCTATCAGTACCGCATGCAGCTGCAGTATTTACAAGTTAGTGTAGTGCATCCTCTGCACAGTGTGCACCTAAAGCTACCTAAGGAAAATTGGTGGTGTTCTTCTGATCCTATTAGTACCGCAGGCAGCTGCAGTATTTACAAGTTAGTGTAGTGCGTCCTCTGCACAGTGTGCAAATAAAGCTACCTGAAGAAAATTTGTGGTGTTCCTTTGATCCTATTAGTACCGCAGGAAGCTGCAGTATTTACATGTTAGTGTAGTGTGTCCTCTGCACAGTGTGCACCTAAAGCAACCTGAAGAAAATTGGTGGTGTTCTTCTGACCCTATTAGTACCGCAGGCAGCTGCAGTATTTATGGTTAGTGTAGTGCGTACTCTGCACAGTGTGCACGTAAAGCTACCTGAAGACAATTACTGTTGTTCTTCTGATCCTATTAGTACCACAGGCAGCTGCAGTACTTACAAGTTAGTGTAGTGCGTCCTCTGCACAGTGTGCACCTAAAGCTACCTGAAGAAAATTGGTGGTATTCTTCTAATGATCCTATTAGTACTGCATGCAGATGCAGTACTTACAAGTTAGTGTAGTGCGTCCTCTGCACAGTGTGCAAATAAAGCTACCTGAAGAAAATTGGTGGTGTTCCTTTGATCCTATTAGTACCGCAGGAAGCTGCAGTATTTACATGTTAGTGTAGTGCGTCCTCTGCACAGTGTGCACCTAAAGCAACCTGAAGAAAATTGGTGGTGTTCTTCTGACCCTATTAGTACCGCAGGCAGCTGCAGTATTTATGGTTAGTGTAGTGCGTACTCTGCATAGTGTGTACTTAAAGCTACCTGAAGACAATTACTGTTGTTCTTCTGATCCTATTAGTACCACAGGCAGCTGCAGTACTTACAAGTTAGTGTAGTGCGTCCTCTGCACAGTGTGCACCTAAAGCTACATGAAGAAAAATCGGTTGTGTTCTTCGGATCCTATTAGTACCGCAGGCTTCAGTATTTACGGTTAGTGTAGTGCGTCCTCTGCACAGTGTGCACCTGAAGCTACCTGAAGACAATTGCTGTTGTTCTTCTGATCCTCTAAGTACCGCAGGCATCTGCAGTATTTACAAGTTAGTGTAGTGTGTCCTCTGCACAGTGTGCATCTAAAGCTACCTGAAGAAAATTGGTGGTGTTCTTCTGATAATATTAGTACCGCATGCAGCTGCAGTATTTACAAGTTAGTGTAGTGCGTCCTCTGCACAGTGTGCACCTAAAGCTACCTGAAGAAAATTGGTGTTGTTCTTCTGATCCTATTAGTACCGCAGGCAGCTGCAGTATTTACAAGTTAGTGTAGTGCGTCCTCTGTACAGTGTGCACCTAAAGCTACCTGAAGAAAATTGGTAATGTTCTTCTGATCCTATTAGTACCGCAGGCAACTGCAGTACTTACGGTTAGTGATGTGTGTCCTCTGCACAGTGTGCACCTGAAGCTACCCGAAGACAATTGCTGTTGTTCTTCTGATCCTATTAATACCGCAGGCAGCTGCAGTATTTACAAATTAGTGTAGTGCGTCCTCTGCACAGTGTGCACCTAAAGCTACCTGAAGAAAATAGGTGGTGTTCTTCTGATTGTATTAGTACCGCAGGAAGCTGCAGTATTTACAAGTTAGTGTAGTGTGTCCTCTGCACAGTATGCACCTAAAGCTACCTAAAGAAAATTGGTGGTGTTCTTCTGATCCTAATAGTACCGCAGGCAGCTGCAGTATTTACGGTTAGTGTAGTGAGTCCTCTGCACAGTGTGCACCTAAAGCTACCTGAAGACAATTGCTGATGTTCTTCTGATCCTATTAGTACGGCAGGCAGCTGCAGTATTAAGAAGTTAGTGTAGTGCGTACTCTGCACAGTGTGCACAAAAAGCTACCTGAAGAAAATTGGTGGTGTTCTTCTGATCCTATTAGTAACGCATGCAGCTGCAGTATTTACAAGTTAGTGTAGTGCATCCTCTGCACAGTGTGCACCTAAAGCTACCTAAGGAAAATTGGTGGTGTTCTTCTGATCCTATTAGTACCGCAGGCAGATGCAGTATTTACAAGTTAGTGTAGTGCGTCCTCTGCACAGTGTGCAAATAAAGCTACCTGAAGAAAATTGGTGGTGTTCCTTTGATCCTATTAGTACCGCAGGAAGCTGCAGTATTTACATGTTAGTGTAGTGCGTCCTCTGCACAGTGTGCACCTAAAGCAACCTGAAGAAAATTGGTGGTGTTCTTCTGACCCTATTAGTACCGCAGGCAGCTGCAGTATTTATGGTTAGTGTAGTGCGTACTCTGCACAGTGTGCACGTAAAGTTACCTGAAGACAATTACTGTTGTTCTTCTGATCCTATAAGTACCACAGGCAGCTGCAGGACTTACAAGTTAGTGTAGTGCGTCCTCTGCACAGTGTGGACCTAAAGCTACCTGAAGAAAATTGGTGGTGTTCTTCTGATCCTAATAGTACCGCAGGCAGCTGCAGTATTTACAGTTAGTGTAGTGAGTCCTCTGCACAGTGTGCACCTAAAGCTACCGAAAGACAATTGCTGATGTTCTTCTGATCCTATTAGTACCGCATGCAGCTGCAGTATTTACAAGTTAGTGTAGTGCATCCTCTGCACAGTGTTCACCTAAAGCTACCTAAGGAAAATTGGTGGTGTTCTTCTGATCATATTAGTACCGCAGGCAGCTGCAGTATTTACAAGTTAGTGTAGTGCATCCTCTGCACAGTGTGCAAATAAAGCTACCTGAAGGAAATTGGTGGTGTTCCTTTGATCCTATTAGTACCGCAGGAAGCTGCAGTATTTACATGTTAGTGTAGTGCGTCCTCTGCACAGTGTGCACCTAAAGCAACCTGAAGAAAATTGGTGGTGTTCTTCTGACCCTATTAGTACCGCAGGCAGCTGCAGTATTTATGGTTTGTGTGGTGCGTACTCTGCACAGTGTGCACGTAAAGCTACCTGAAGACAATTACTGTTGTTCTTCTGATCCTATTAGTACCACAGGCAGCTGCAGTACTTACAAGTTAGTGTAGTGCGTCCTCTGCACAGTGTGCACCTAAAGCTACCTGAAGAAAATTGGTGGTATTCTTCTAATGATCCTATTAGTACTGCATGCAGATGCAGTATACACAAGTTAGTGTAGTGTGTCCTCTGCACAGTGTGCACCTAAAGCTACCTGAAGAAAATTGGTGCTGTTTTTCTGACCCTATTAGTACCGCAGGCAGCTGCAGTATTTATGGTTAGTGTACTGCGTACTCTGCACAGTGTGCAGGAAAAGCTACCTAAAGACAATTACTGTTGTTCTTCTGATCCTATTAGTACCGCAGGCAGCTGCAGTACTTACAAGTTAGTGTAGTGCGTCCTCTGCACAGTGTGCACCTAAAGCTATCTGAACAAAATTTTTGGTGTTCTTCTGATCCTATTAGTACCGCAGGCAGCTGCAGAATTTACAAGTTAGTGTAGTGTGTCCTCTGCACAGTGTGCACCTAAAGCTACCTGAAGAAAATTGGTGGTGTTCTTCTGATCCTATTAGTACCGCAGGCAGCTGCAGTATTTACAAGTTAGTGTAGTGCGTCCTCTGCACAGTGTGCACGTAAATCTACCTGAAGAAAATTGGTGGTGTTCTTTTGATCCTATTAGTACCACAGGCAGCTGCAGCATTTACAAGTGAGTTTAGTGCGTCCTCTGCACAGTGTGCACCTAAAGCTACCTGAAGAAAATTGGTGGTGTTCTTCTGATCCTATTAGTACCGCAGGCAGCTGCAGTATTTATGGTTAATGTAGTGCGTTATCTGCACAGTGTGCACCTGAACCTACCTGAAAAAAAATTGGTGGTGTTCTTCTGATCCTATTAGTACCGCAGGCAGCTGCAGTATTTATGGTTAGTGTAGTGCGTTCTCTGCACAGTGTGCACCTAAAGCTACCTGAAAAAAAATTGGTGGTGTTCTTCTGATCCTATTAGTACCGCAGGCAGCTGCAGTACTTATAAGTTAGTGTAGTGCATCCTCTGCACAGTGTGCACCTAAAGCTATCTGAAGAAAATTGGTGCTGTTCTTCTGATCCTATTAGTACCGCAGGCAGCTGCAGTATTTACAAGTTAGTGTAGTGCGTTCTCTGCACAGTGTGCACCTACAGCTACCAGATAAAATTGGTGGTGTTATGCCGCGTACACACGGTCGGACTTTTCGTCTACAAAAGTCCAACGGACGCTGACGGACTAAAGCTGGCTGGTAATCCGATCGTGTGTGGGCTGCTTCGGACTTTCAACGTACTTTTTTAGCCTCAAATCCGACGTACTTTAGATTTGAAACATGCTTCAAATCTTTACGTCGTAACTACGACGGACCCCGAAGTCCGCTCGTCTGTATGCTAGTCCTACGGACAAAAAAACGACGCATGCTCATAAGCAAAAACTAAACGGAAGCACTCGGTCTAGTAAAACTAGTGTTCGTATTGTAGGTAGCACATTCATCACGCTGCAAAATCTGTGATCGTTGAATGCAGCGCATTTTATTTCTTCTTTACGAATGCTCTAAAGAACGAAGGTGTTTTGCTGTTCATAATCAGAGTTCTCCCAAACTGATTTCTGAATTCTTTTTCTCTTTGATCTCATGAATGATATAGTATGCTTTTTATAAACAATGTTTCCATACTAATAATACTTTTTCCCTTTTTTTTTTTTTTTTTTTTAGGTTTGTAAAGTTACCACAAAGAACCCATTATTCTTTTTTTTTTTTTTTCTAGTGATAATTTTTTAATTTTTAGATAAAGTTAACCCAAAGCACCGTTTTTGTTTATGTATATATTTTTTTTCAAGACTTACCACTTGAACATTCTTAACATTAGTAATGTATTTTTGGTGTGTTTTTTTAAAACTCAATGAGATTGTTGTCCCTTGTTAATTTAACATTGTGTGTAAAATCAATGATTTAAAAGAAAACACATAAAAGTCTTTTGCTAAACTCAAAAAAGATCCATTTATTCATGGTCAAAATAAAATAAAGAGGAAGTCAACGCTGGAAAAAGTCGGTGTACAAGAAAATTGGGATCTTGAGGAGTCCATATAAGAGGGAGCACAATCTGGTCCAAGAATCCCAGAGATCAACAGCACCAGCAGATGATCTAGATGTCCCCAGACTGTGGTACTACAACAGCCTGCGTCTTCTGTCAGACCAGACTGAACCCAGGTCATCACTTTCTTCTCTTCCCTGCAGCCTTTCCTCCACGCTGCCCTGCAGCCTTCCCTGCAGCCTTCCCTGCAGCCTTCCCTGTAGCCTTCCCTGTAGCCTTCTTTTGAGGCTGTGGCTCTGGTGTTTCAGTTGTGGCAGGAGGAGGAGGAGGAGGAGGAGGAGGAGGAGGAGGAGGAGGAGGGGGGGGGGCTGCCTCATGTAGTTGGGTGTTTTTGGTTAGCGTGCCCTGCAGCCCCTTATGGATTGTTTCCCCAAATAGGCGCTCACAAATGAGGCGCTGCTCCCAATCCATCTGAAGAAGCCTGCTGGCTAAGTAGCAGCCATAGGCTTCTTCCGCTTCGGGGGGGCTTGTTAAAAAACGGGTGGCCTGTTGCATGAGGCGCAGGGACGCGTCCTGTGTGACCATCCCCTTCCTGGCCCTTTTTTTGGGAAGGTGGAGGGGAGGCACTTGGGATTGGGTGAGTCTCCTACTGGGCCCAGCCACCTCACTTGGCCCAGCCACCTCACTTGGCCCAGCCACCTCACTTGGCCCAGCCACCTCACTGGGAGCAGCCACCTCCTGCCTGACACTGGGCCCAGCCTCCTCCAGGATGATGGTGAATCCGGCCTCCTCCAGGCTGTCCATGGGCCCGGTCTCCTCCTGCCTGCCACTTTCCCCACATTCCTCCTGGATGG